>OX382382.1:12303129-13563192 GCA_947508005.1 Amphipoea lucens
AGTAACTCTGTCTGTCTGATGTTACCTTTTCACGCCTAAACCGCTGAACCGTTTTAGATGAAATTTGGCAAAGAGATAGATTGCATCCCGGGGAAGGACATAGGATAGTTTTTTATCCCAGAAATCATCCTTTAAGGGTGTAAAAAGGGGGGTAGAAGTTTGTATGGGGAATCAATAACCGCTAAACCGATTTAAATGTAAATTGGTATGGAGATAGTTTGAGTTGTGGGGAAGGATATAGTTTTTATCCCCGAAATTATCCCTTAAGGGTGTAAAAAGGGGGGGTGGAGATTTGCAAAGGGAATCAATAAAAAAGGACTAAAATACTTTTATCGCGGGTGAAACCGCGGGACAAAGCTATTATGATATAATTTAATGGATAAGTTTTTGCTTGCGAAAGAAGCGTCAAAGAACACGTACCCAAAGGGGTTTATACCTAATGTAGGTTAGTCATTTTGCAAGTTAAACCGAAGCTCCATCACAATATACCGTTGCCTGTCCGTTGTTCAAACAATGAGCAAGTAATTAGCATTAATTAACACGTACGGGCGCAAATCTTGAACGAAACACGTTAATGCGTATGGGAAAGTGACAGGCAAGGAGTTAGGAAGAAATGGAGAGCGCACATGGATATTTTTTTAAAGACGAACCACAGCACATTGTTTCATAATCAGTCCATAATGTTCCCACTGCTGGGACACAGGCCTCCTCTCTGTGAGAGGGAGTGGGCTGTAATCCACCATGCGGGCCCAGTGCGTGTTAGTAGATTGAGCATTTGCAGTTGGTAGGTTGATTGATTGATGTAAATGAGTGATGTTGTAAAACATTTTAAAAGAGTAACGGTGGAGTTTCTTGCCCATTCTTCTCCATACGAAAACTACCTTTTGGAAGTTCTATTTTAATGTAACTTTTGACGTTCAAAAGTGCCTTTTATGTGCCTATTTGAAATAAATGCTTTAACTTTGACTTTGGTGGGCTTGTGGCTAAGTAATAACAGCCGCACGGGTCGAACGATCAGGTTTTAAGCTAGTTTATTAGTTTGATGAACAGAATACGAAGTTGACGGCTATCTGATGGGTCTGTTTACAACCTGTATGATCTCTCCATTAGTTACATTCTCTATGGCAAGTCAGTTGTAGCTTTGTTAACTGTTCGATGGAACGTGACAGTGACGTTAATTGATTATGTAAAAACTGATCATTTTCACACTTTTTACTACGAGTGGGGGTATCCAAACCCACACTCGTAGTTAAACGTGATAACAAGATTTACATAATAATAAAGAGTTTAGTCGGATGGACGGTTTTACAGTAGCCCGCTGTCGAAACTGTTTGGAACCTACTTAAATCAGGGCTAGGGAATTATGACACTGTACCTGCTCAATCTATACAAAACAAACCAAAAAAAATCCCAATTTCAATCTCAACAAATAATGGAGTATTGAATCTATATCTACGAGTACCTATACAAATAAATAATATTTATGTTTTTGTTTATTTTCCCTCCCTTTTTATATATTTGTACATATTATTATTTTAAGATTGTTAGCTTTTTTTTGTTTAATTATTTGAAGTATATCTTTTACTGACTTTTGATTATTACACAAATAATGATTGTTCTGGTTTTGTTTTAAATGCAGTTTTTTTACAAAATGCATATGAAAGTATATACGGTACTTAAAACTTTTATTTTTTATTTTTGTCTGTCTGTCTGTTTGTTCCGGCTAATCTCTGAAACGGCTGGACCGATTTTGACGGGACTTTCACTGGCAGATAGCTGATGTAATAAGGAGTAACTTAGGCTAGTATTATTTTAGAAAAAAGATAGGGTCCCACGAAAAACAGCCACGCGGACGAAGTCGCGGGTAACAGCTAGTATTAAATATATCTGCGTAAATAAGGCTTAGCCCACCCCGGTCGACAGTGCGACTAAGACACGGCACGACTAAAATAACGTCAAACGCAAGACAGTAGTCATATTACAAATGCGGCGAGATCTCTGTTCATTTGTTTTGTCATGCATGTCAGTTCGCCAGTGTGGTCGTGGGCTAAAGATCAAAATAAAATCACGTGAACTTGAACTAAAAGGAGTAAAGGGGAGGTTACAAAGCGGAGTTTAAATTAGTCGCGAAATATATCTATACTTACTATAATCACTTCACACTAATATTATAAAGGTGAAAGTTTGTGTGTGTGTTGATATGTTTGTTACTTCTTGACGCTCAAACGGCTGGACCAATTTTGATAAAATTTTGTATGGAGGTAGCTGACACCCTGGATTAACATATAGGCTACTTTTTATACTGATATGTCCACCAGACCGACATTTACGCGGGTGAAACCGCGGGGCGCAGCTAGTAATATTATAAAGAGGGAACATTTGTTTGTAAGTTTGTATATATAGAGGTAATCTCTGGAACTACCAGTCGGATTTGAAAAAATCTTATTGCATTTGACAGCTCAATTCTTAAGTAAGGCTATAGGCTATTTAACATCACGCTAAGCGAAAACGAAGTGACAGCGCGGGCTAGTGAAGCTAAGCGAGGGGGTGGGTCGGGGGTGCAAGAAATTTTACGCAGACGAAGTTGCGGGCAGAAGCTAGTTCTTTATGTAGGTACGCCATAAAAATTACAGATATATAAATGTAGAAATTTTACAAAGGGTGATACAATGGGCGGTTCAAGAACTTCTGCCTTTCCTCTTTCGCTAGTCCCCTATACTCGTCCTGTAGAACTAAGGTTATTTTCAGACGGACAGACATTGCGATTAACAGATGGTATCACAAAGTCGCCAGCTATCTGCACCGCATCTGTCGTGACGTCATGCTCTTGATCTTATTTGTGACTATTAATGTTTAGGTTTGATTGTTTGTGATTGTGTGTGGGTGGGGGAGATGGGCGAAATGATGAATGATAGATGATTTTATTTCGGGGTTAAACATAATGATCACCAAAAAAATATGGTGAACACCAAAAAATTTAGTCTAAAATTACAATAGTTCTAGCTGGGTACCCCAAGGTTAGGTTTGGTTAAGTTACATCAAACCCTTTACACAGAAATAGGAGCCCCACGAAGCAGGGCTCCGTCGACATAGGATGCAAGAGCGAGCAAATGAGAATACAAATACCTTTACCAAGGTATTTTACAATAAACTGGAGTTTTAATTTTGGTGACCATTTACTATTTTTGGCAGTAAAATGTGTTTTTTTTTATGTTATAAGCTTATTAGATATCTGTCTCATAAAAGATTCTAGATAATCTAAGTATACAGGGTGGTCAAAAAGTCGTGGATCAAACGAAATAGGGAGATAAAGGAGGTAATTTCCAATGCTTTTAAAGTGAGAAATAATTTTTGGTAACGCTCCAATATTTTTGGAAAAAAAAATAATTGCTCTTGGTACCCAGAGCCGCAATAGAACTTTTGTAGTACTGACACATTATCTAGTAATAATACAACACCGTTTGTCTTATTGTTGTATATCATTTTTTTTAATTAGTAAAATTTAAAAAAAAATCGGTATACAAAAATATTCATAACTTTTAGGGCAATTGAATTAAGGACATGCGGTAGAAAGTTTTTTTTGTTAAAAATGATCTCCTTTATCTCCCTATTTCTTTTGATCCACGACTTTTTGACCACCCTGTATATCGACTCACGGTCTATATAATCCTGGGTTATCGTCAATCGGGGCATCGCCCTTCGATGTACACGATATTGATATTTCATAGATACTAATATTGCTTTGAACTTTTCTGCAAACTTTGAACTGATTTAATTAATTATTTTTTTATGATATTTTTTTATTGATTGATAGTTGAAAGTTTGCAGTTTCAAAACTTTGTTTTCGTCGTCCCAAAAAAATGTTTTTTTGATATACGTCACTACTGTTCTGAAGGTACGATAGGTTCTCAGTCTTATTTTGCGCACCACCCCACATTGCGAATATATATTTTTCTAGAGCTTCCCAATTGTTTTTACTTACCATCTGTCGTGAAACTGAAACAGCTATTGCCACGATTATATTTAAACGTGTAATGGTGTAATATTATACACTCGTAAGATAGTATATACAGGGTTATTGGAAAACAGCAACAACCTCGCGAAAAAAAAATCAGCGGTTCCCTACATTTAGGTTCGTTCTAGCAGCGCCCCGCGGTTTCACCCGCATAAGTTTCGATCCCGTGAGAATATCGGGATGAAAAGTATCCTATGTGTTAATCCTGGTTATAAACTATCTGTGTGCCAAATTTCATCCAAATCCGTTCAGTAGTTTTTGCGTGAAAGAGTAACAAACATCCATCCATCCATCCTCACAAACTTTCGCCTTTATAATATTAGTATTAGTGTGATAAATAAGCAAACATGTTGTGTCTAAATACAATCTCATAGCTACCGTAGTACCGTGGGACCCTCGCTAATCGTAACCATAGCGAACGCTAATCATGCGCATATAAAATAAATTCAAATCCTTGTTTCCAGTTGATGTTATTTCCACTTAAACGAATATCAACTTTATATCAGTGTAAATTAAGTTAATTTCAGAATGACCGTAGTACTGTTGAAAAAGACATGAAAATGTTAGAAGTTGCAGTGCAAACTTGAACTGTATGTGTGGCCATTAAAGTTGTTTTTCCAAAACCGCATATTTGTTTACATGTTTGGAAACCAAATCGCGAACGCAGTATAGTTCGGTCCCTCCATTTCTTTACACCAGGTATTGTAAAAACCAGGTCCGACACACAGGTTTATCTAGTTTGAAAGTTACTTATAGCTTATTAGCAGGGTTTCTTTAATTAGAAAGAATTCTAACAATGAGGCTTGTGTTGCTAGATGGCAAGTTTATAGGTACGCTAGGGGTAAGAGTGAATTTACCCCCCACCATTTTCTCCCTACCTTTTTATTTTATTTTTTGTGTTTATGATCTTTTTTGCGTCATTTTCACCGGAAATAAACGTATTTTCTTTCTTTTACCTGTGAGTCCGTGACCAGAAGGCCAATTCCCGTAATCCAAAACGTTCAAAATATAGTCCCAGTCTCATCTCGGCGCGGCGTCAAACAAATGTCAAAATGCAGGGAAATTAGAGGTATTTTTGACAGATTGAGACTGAGATCAGACTATGAATGTCCTTAAAATTACGAGAATTGCCCCTCAAGAATTGGAACCGGTACCAAAGCACGTTAAGCTGTTGGTCCACCACGCGGGCCCAGTGCGGGTTGGTAGATATCACACGTCTCCGAATTTTAGGTTCTAGTACATGCCGGTTTCCTCACGATGTTTTCCTTCACCGTTTTAAGAGAAGTGGTGATGTGACGCAGGTTTCGTAGTTATTTAAAACCTTGTTTTCAATTCCTTGATAAATTCGTCTCCTGCTCTGGTAGTATTATATGCTACAAGTCTATCGTCAACATAAAGACCAATAAAGGCTTTAGATTATCCTCTGATTCGAACATATAAGCATGGAAAAGCGCCTGTCTGGGTTCGAACCCTGTGTGCGTGCGTCATTCGCTCATTCTCTTCCCATTGAGCTTCTGTACCTACCTACTCTGTGTCGTACCGGACCAAAAAGTCCACATTAACAAACACTGATTGATTTGAACGTTCTGTAATCGACTTATTGGGAGTTGTATTTGTTGAGGCTTTAATTATACAGGGTGGTCCAAAAGTCGTGGATCAAACGAAGTAGGGGGATAAAGGAGGTTCCAACGCTTTTGAAGTGAGAAATAATTTTTGGTAACGTTACAAAATTTTTGGAAAAAAAAAATTGCTCTTGAAATTTGATACTCAGAGCCCTAATAGAACTTTGTAGTGCTGATACATTATCTAGTATTAATACAACACCGTTTGTTTTATTGTTTTGTATCACATTTTTTTTTTAATTCGTCTAATTGTAAAAGAACTCGGTATACACAAATATTCATAACTTTCAGGGCAATTGAATTATGACCATGCCGTAGAAAGATTTTTTGTTGGAAATGACCTCCTTCATCTCCTATTTCGTTTGATCCACGACTTTTGGACCATCCTGTATTCATGTTTGTCTGTTTGTTGGGTTTTTAATTACATGATTTCAGGGTTTGGTAGCAGTGGTGGCGCAGTGGCAACGGCCCAGACTTACGAGTTTACGGTCGTGGGTTCGAAGCCAGACAATCGCTTTACTTTTGTGTAAATAATTTTATCACCACTGCTCTCAAAACGGTGACGGAAACCATCGAACCACCTAAAATACGAAGACATGTGACATCTACAAACCCGCACTAGACCCGCGTGGTAGATCATAGCCCAATACCTTTCGACAAGAGGAGCCTTATGCTTATGCAGGGTTTGGTCTGCGATATGAGTGAAGCGGCATGGGAAAATTAAATGAGCACGATGGATATGAGCTTCTGTCTCTATGAATTGGCGAAAGTTGTATCTTCCAAGCCGTAAGCTTCAGCGAAAGCCGAGTTTTCACTAGCCACACTTAAGCCAGAACCAAAGTACCCGGCAACTTTTAACAACAGTTAAATGGGGTGCTGGTTTTGTCCCACCCTACGGCTAATCTCCTCGCCGCTGCCGCCTCCGCTCTGCTTCAACGAAGTCCAGAGCCCTAATGAGAGCTCTAGTCAAAATTATGCCAGGTAACGCCTATGGACCATATGAATTATGATCAACCCATTTTAAAGAAAATAACAGAACGAAAAGATTGTAAAATTTCTATATTTGTCTGTTATATATAATCTTCTTCTTCTTAACGTGTCGATAGCAATCTAAATGTACTCGGCCCAGAATTCGGCTACTTGTTTGGCGCCATCACTAGCGTCCATCAGTTCCTGTAACGTGCAGCTGACAAGACACGCAGGGCACGATATTAAGTGTCCCATCGTTTGTGGAACAGCACCACATTTACACTCCAAGGCGGAGTCGTCTATCAATCTCCACCTGAACAGGTTTTCCTTGCTTTGGCCAACCTGGGTCCAGAGTCTGTTTAAAGACTTCCAGGTTACCCAGGTTAAGAAAAGAAAGGATAGAAAGTAAATAAGTTTATTTGACCCAGGTTAAGAACACAATCAATCAATCTGCCAAGCCTTTTCCCAACTATGTTAGCCTAACCGGATTCCGGTTAGACTGGTTAACATCCGGTTACCGGATGCAGCTGAATACCTGTATTACACACAACATGCACACAAAAAAAAGGGCTAGCCGTGACTTTTCTACCTGATAAACATGAACTTGCAAAGTTGAAAACATTTCTCAATGATCAAAACTATTCATAACACAAAAATATTGGGCAGGATCAAAAACCTACCATCCAACTCAATCTATCATCATCGACTAACAGCCCGACGATTACGCGGCTCTCAATTAAACTCGTTTTCAATTACCAAGCCTCCAGTAGGCAACCCTTTTGTAAGCGGAGTCTTGCGCTGCAAAATGGGCCATTAAAATGTTCGCGGGCGATTAACTTCCGAAGTAAAACGAACTTTTGGGAGGTACGCAGCATTTGGGTGTATCGCGTTTGGGATATTGCAGATTATAAATTCTGTTGCTTTTAATAAATAGTATGCACGCTATACTGATGCCTGGCCTGGCCTCGGAAAGCACGCTAAGCAGTTGGTCCCGGCTGTCATTAAATTGTAGATCTTTGACAATCATTACGCGTACTCAGAAGCTCAAAAGCAGCAATGCCACAGACACAACAGAGTGCCTGTGACACTCAAGGCATAGCCAAGTAATGAGGTTACGTCTGGCGCGGATTAAAAATTAATATTTTATTTGCTAATATTTTACATCTATTTTAATGTAACTTATTTTATTTCTGTAACTGCCCGTGACATCACAGCGGCGGGCCTTATCAGAATACCAGCGCTGCGACATTTATTTTTTAAATGTCGCAGCATCATGCTGAGATAGGAGCCTTTTGGCCTCGTATAGGAATTTCTGTCTCATTTTTCTTTTTGTTACTTTTTTTTATATAACTTGGTCTTTTATTTTTTACTGTGTTTAGTTTAGTTTGTGATCTTCCTGTACGAGTCGCAATAAATACTATTTCTTTCTTTTCTTTCAAAACTTTCGGGCGTCTGAGTACCTATAACGGTTGGCAAAGTCTGACAACCAGTCTTGCCAACGGATATCTTGTTACCCAGTTGCTGGGTCGTGGAATTCAGACAGGCAGTCGCTCCATGAAGAATACTGATATTCAGCTGCATCCAGTTAGACCCAAAGACAGAAGCTGACCTCAAAATAGTAGGGAAAAGGTTAGGCAAGACACAATACCCGGGTATCGTGTTAGGGCTCCCACACATAAACACGATCCGTCGTCGCGTCGTGCTACGACGCAGCATCGTTTCACCGTTTGAATGACTTATTATTATTATAAGCCTGTGTTGTCTCACTGCAGGGTCTGCAGGGCAAAGGCCTCCCTTCCCTCTTTCCACTTTTCCCGATTTGAATGATACGTCACTAAAATCATATACGTCGTAGCACGACGCGACGTCGTATCGTGTTTATGCGTAGGAGCCCTTACCCAGTAGCTGGGTTGTGGAAGTCAGACAGGCAGTCCCTCCATGAAAAATACTGGTATTCTATTAATATGACACTGGAAGCCGACCCCAACATAGTTGAGAAAAGGCTAAACAAGTGAGGATGACGGATGACGCACAAAAACCTTACAAGGCCATGTATTACAGACCATCATTGTATGGGCTGAAGGAAAGAAGAGGGCCCCGTTCTTCTGCTAATTTCTTACATCGGGCTTTTCCCCTCCTTATTTGTTGTTATCTGATGTACAGACGCCAGCACATCAAGCTACCCGAAACTGTCAAATTTTCCCAATCAACTTTGAACTTTATGCTTTAGCGTTAAAGTAGAAAATCAGATTGTAGTAGCTTGATGTGCTGGCGTCTGTACCAATATTATACTGTGCGCCTTTTAGTCTGTGCATTTTCTTTCTTTTTCTTCTTGTACTTCACCAACATAATAAATGGACTGAGCATAATGCACAAGACCACTATTTTTTCTTGGATAAATCCCACAATTTTTCAGGTTTCGAAAAAGGAACCCCTATCATTTACGGGTAAAATTACCTTCGTTATTTTCAAAGGTCCAGCTATTTATTACCAAGCGCTACGATTGGTTACCAAAACGATCCGTTTTTGGGCATTGTAAAAAGGATTAGGAACAAACCGTAGAGGGATAAAATGGCACAAAACTTTCTGATAAAAAATTGCGTTAGCTTTGAACCAGAGATTTGAACGTTTTGTAAATATTAAAAAGTCGTGTGCCCGATGGGATCTCCCATTAGCGAACTTCCATACAAAGTTTCATCTCCTATTTAACACCTTTAGGGGTTGAATTTCCAAAAACCCTTCCATGTGTTGAGCACCAATGCTCATTTTCGTTATACAGGATCAAATTAACCTTTTAACCGCTTACGTCGGATTAATCCGACAAATATTTTCGTGTCCATTCCGCCAGAGTCGTATATATACGACCAAATAACACAGCTCGTTTAATCTGTATTATTATTACATCATCACAGCTCGTTTCATCGGTATTTATTTTTCTTTTTTTTTTTTTTGTCGGGCGCTGGGGGCACGACAACTGATATAAAGTCCGGCGGTTAAAAGGTTAAATTAGTCACGCTTGCGCAGTTTCGCTAGCTTATTTAATTTTACCGTGTATAAAGAACTCTAAAAAAGACGGGTTGCACTCCGGGAGTGCCGGCAGAAGTGAAAACTTGAATATTAACGTTGAAATAAATCAATTATTAATTTAATTAATATTACTCATTTTTTTTCAATATTTCTGCGTCACTTTTTTCATTAATAGATGCACTTTGTTCAATTTCCATATTTTAAACACTTTCGGTCTTATTCATAAAAAAGCCTATTGAAGGTTTAAACCATTCATTAGTTAAAATGCTCAATAGGCCTTTAAAACATTCGATAAAATTTTGTATTCATAAACGCTTCATAAACGTTCTATAACTAGAATGTCCTACAACTTCTAAATGTTGCCATTATAATGAAGTCATCCAACAAATTGGCCAACACATTAAATCGGCATACGAGAATATCTGTCTACGAACCGAATATTTGTGTCCATAGACATTATTACGTATGAAAAACTAATTTATTGTCTACAGTTTCAACAGTTTTGACGCGACAACGTCATGGTCGTCATGGAAAGTTGGAAACAATATGAATATGTCAATGAATGAATTTGATATTGTATGTGTCAAACTAAAAAACTTTTGAATATTTTTTTTGTATTTTAAATAAATGAAATTAAGACCGGAGACTAGTTGCAATAAAGGGCAAAGAATTGAATATTGGTTGGAGGAGGATAAGGTGTGTACCTACTGTTACAGCTAAAATGTGTTCAAAGTAAGTTATGTTTTGTAAACATTCTCAAATTCTTATACTTATGCTTGCTTTTGCTTCTAATCCTTAGATTTTTTGGAAGAATTGGTCAGGGAGAGGTCTCCATAATAGAAAATAAAAACACTGACACAAGCACTAACGCTAAACAGGGGCAGCCTGGCATGATTTACGAATTAGGTGCCTATCCAATTTACAATTTTACGAAGAACTTCGTTTGCCTGTACAAAACTCATTGTAACAAAAAAAAAAACCCGCCATAAGAATAATAATGACTGTTATTTTGATGCCGCTACTGATTAATTAAATCAGTATAAATAAGATAATGAAGAGAAAGAATTTATAACATTAGTTTTGTATTACAGGTCAATAGGACTAGTAAGGATGGTGCTTCACTACGAATAGCAGAAAATTAAACGGCCTACAGAAGAGATGGCACAGATGGCAAATGAAAAGCAAACATTTTAAAAATGTTGTTCTGCTTGCACAAGTTTTAGAAGCCAAATTAGAGTTTAGAGTATTGTTCAGCCGTGAACAGGCAAGAGTTACATACGCCAGCGTCAGCATCAAGAGCGACATACATTCGTTCCACATAAATTAGTAATTAGTAAATGAATAAATTAGTCATCAAGCTGGAGTAGAGTTTGATTCATCTTCCATAATTCCTCTCACTATGGCCAAGACACCTTTAGCCATCACCAGTTCTATGAGTCTGTGGGACCGGCAATGACAAAACTATTTCCTGTGTACACATTGCACGACGTACACAAACCCCTATTTCTACCCAAATTCTGTCTGTTCCCGTAGGTCTCCCGTAGGCTTGTATGATAGGTTAGGGTGTTAGGATAACTAGGGTGTTAAGTAGTTGCTGTAGGTTTATAATCAGTAGGGTGAGGTAACCATAGATACCAGGCTCAATTGTTACAAACTTAGCCACACTGTATGCATTTGGAATAACAGCCGTACTAACGTGGTTAGTCCCGGTGCGTACAAGTATTATAAAAATAAACTGATATTTGTATACAAGCTTTTTATTAATGAACTACTCCCTAAATTTCTTCTCTTTTACTATAGATCTTGTTGGCTCAAAATATTGCCACTTCCACGTTGTCGTCGGTGGCAGCGCAGAGGTCACTTTGACTGCACGTTTTGGGTAGGACAAATAAGGCAGGATAGGAAGTGGAGCATGTTTTGCAACATAGCTTCACAGCCACACCCTACTGGAGCATCTCCCTGCAGGGTGTAAACTTCCGTGGTCGACACGGTAGCATTGTTTCCACACCAAAGCAGCAGCGTCCCACAGTATTTCTTGTTGCTATAATGTGCTTCGTTATATTTTTCGTCGCTTCTATTTTGTATTGTAGGTAGGTATATAATAATAAACTAAATTGGTTAAACAGAAGTTCAAAATAAATTAAATACAACCGCGGCTCCTCGAAGTACTATTGTTTACGAAACTGACTTTTCAAACATTTGTACGTCAAATGTCATTTTCTTCGGCCATCTTTGTCGTGTCTCACTTGGTTCACTTCGGTTGGCGCCGCCATAGATTTAAAATAGGTTCGCGCGGGCGCCGCCGTAGAAAGAGATGGGGGGGGGGAAATCTCTCCTGACGGTCACGTGTCCTGACGCGATGCCCTGACGCGAGTTTAACATTTTTTACCCATTACAAAAGTGTTCAACGCCGCTAAAGAAGTTTTCACTTCAAAAAATTTTTTTTTAATTCATGCTTCCGGCTAGACCCAGGGGTTTAGGCTGTGCGTTGTTTGTCGGTGAATGAATTAATTTATTTTTATAAAGTAGATTGCCGTGGGTTAGAACAGGACAGATGCAAGAGGTAGCAAAAGACACAAAATAATGCGTTAGAAGGACCAAAGGAACTACCGAACTGAACATATAGTGCCGTGGGACACAACCAGTCTTGAATGAAATCATTAATAACTTATGCGGATTGACAAACAGTGAATGCTAATATTTGTTTCCACAATTATTATGCATGCAAGTCCCCGACCGACTGCTACAGTCACTAACCACCAGTAGTGACACTTGAACTACGAAAACCGCCCTTAATGCCACGACATAAAAGCGCTGTCAAAGTCAAACAGTTGCCTTTGAAGTGTGGTTGAATGTACAGCCACCCAGAAGTGAAGTTATAATCTTAAAATGCGTAATGCTGCAGAAATTTTAAGTACTTCATTTACTTGAGAATCTTGCTTATAGCCATTCACTGCTGCACAGGACTTGTCATAACATGATGCGAGTATTCCCAGAAGGGATAAGCAGTGGTGTATAGAGCACCTACATGTTTTTTTTTCTAATTGCTAAATGGAACTGCACGGTTATTCGACAACATCCGACAGGCTATCGTATCGAGAATGACACATTTCGATAACCTGCCCCCTTATTCACAAACACTCGATATGCTTCCGTATCGTATCGAACATTAGTCATTGTTTACGTAGGAGTCTTCTCAACGCTGTTCACAAGTCCAAAACCCGAAAATTTTGTCAGTTTAAATCAAATAGACGCCCGCTATTCTTCCAACAGCTATTTGCTGTTGAGGGGAAGTCAAATCAGGTTATCGAAATGTCAGGTTTTCGATACGATAGCCTGTCGTATGGTTGTGAATCAGGGGTCTGAACTGCCTTGCCCCCGACAGCAAATAACTGTCGGAAGAATAGCGGTCGTCTATTCGATTTAAGCTGACAAAATTTTCGGGTTTTGGACTTGTGAACAGCATTTAGAGGACTCCTACGATAACATTGATTGATGTTCGATACGGTACGGAAGCGTATCGAGTGGTTTTTTTATTGCTATGTGGGCCTGCTTTTGACCTCGATCACGCCTGATGGAAAGCGATGGATGAGGTCTATCATGGAACGAGCGAGCCCAGAAGAGAGAGAGTTGTGAATAGCTACGCACTAACGCAGCTCTTGACCTCGACCTCGCCTAAAAGAAAGCGATAGATAAGGTCTACGATGGAACGAGCGAGCCCAGAAGATGCTTGTTCACTCTTGCTTTGGAGGCTGACGGTTCTGCCATGTTTAAATCCTGTGTAAGTAATAAGGAACAAGTCTATTGAGAAAAACTCAACACCGTTTCCGACCAAGGAATTGAATTACTTGTGCCTACTGGACCAGCAGAGCAGTCAAATTCAGTCGCTCTTCCATTTTGTAACAACAATTACATTATGGACTTACTCCCAAATTCTTCGACTGAAACAAATCGAATTGAATTCAACTTTGCGCCACTTTGTCACATTTTTGTTGCAAATCCAATAAATTTCGGAGACGAATTTAATTTTAAGAACACTCATATTAACTTGAGCATTCTGTTTACGACAGCTGCCGTCCTATCATCAGATATCATCGATGCGCATGCGATTCTTGGCAGTCTAATCTAGGATAGTGACAGGAAAACGGTATTACAAGCTCTTCATCATCATCAGCATACAACAGTCCACTGCTGGTCATAGTCCTCTCCTATTGCACGCCATTGAACTCGATTTTCGGCAACTCTCATCCAGCTGCTATAATACCAGCCACCCTGCGAAGATCGTCACTCCACCTAGCCTGAGGGCGTCCTACCTTACGTTTGCTGATTCGCGGTCTCCACTCAAGAACACAGCTCAAATCTTAGTCCCCTATGACACCCGAAATTGGAGACAATAAGGTCTAAACTTGAGAGCAGCGGTGGCCCAGTGGTAACGGCCGCTACTTACGAGTCGAATCGAAGATCGTGGGATCGGATCGATCCCAGACAGGCGCTTTACTATGTGTAAAAAATTTCACTACTGCTCTCAAAACGGTGAAGGAAAACATCGCGAGGAAACCGGCATGTCCTAGAACCAAAAATTTGAAGACATGTGACATCCATTAACGCGCACTGGGCCTGCGTGGTGGATTATGACCCACTGTAACTGACAGGAGGCCTAAGTCCCAGCAGTGGCAACATTATAGGCTGATTATTCTAAGGTCTAACTATCTTTGTTGAGAATACAACAGCCCAAAGTTCACGCAAAAAACGTACCTAAATTCTTGGCAGTCGGGCAAAACCACAGATATACCTAGATAACGCAAGAGCACCTACTTCGCGTGCCAAAAATCGCACCAGTTTACGATCGAAAATCATAAGCCGCCACTTTCGCGCTCAGTCCTGCGTACTGCTGGCTGGGTGAACGTGAGCGAGAGAGCGCGAGCTTTTGACGTCATAGTAGGTAGTCAAAAAGTGGCACGCTTAGTTTTCATACAGTTCGAGATACTTGCGTTATCTAGGTATTTTTCATACCGTTTTGCCCACAGATATTATAGATATATCTGTGGGCAAAACGGCATGAAAAGCCCAAAAAACACGTACATAGGTCCGGCAAGATTGGATTACATACACGTAGGGTACGTGCTGTCATATTTCAACAAGTCCCTTAACAATCTCCACGCAGCACTTTCGATCTCCTTCCACCAGCGTATCACAATATAATTGATAAATCAGTCTTGTACGTGATCCCCTCGCCTCTAAGGAGGTGTGGCACGTGAGCTGAGATCAAAGGAATAGGGATACACTGGCACTTGGGAGTCGTCGCCGCAGACACGTAGGGTTAGTAGTCGAGAAATGGACTAAGATGGCCCCTGGTCCCTTTGTCCCCTTTAACGGGGACATGGCCTACGGGGACAACGGGAATACAGGGGTGGATGGTTCTGCATCCGGCATTCACTTTGGCTAATGAACCTATACAGGATTTTGTAATAGCATAATCAGCCTATAATGTTCCCACTGCTGGGACATAGACCAGGAGGTCTATGCGGCAGAGGGGACTCTGTGAGAGGGAATGGGCCGTAATTCACCAAGTGGTCCCAGTGCGGGTTGGAAGATGTTATCTACGCAGAGTTCACAATAATTATTCGAATTTCAATTTAAGTTACAAATGGCATAACCTTTTTCAAACCATTCATGCAAATAACTGAGAGTTTATTAAAAGCAAGAAAGAAAAAGGTTTATTTAACATTGCCTACCGAGAAAATAATCCCGGACACCAATTCACAAGGGACTCTTCCCTTTATTAAAATTCAGATACCCAACTTGACCCCTGCAATCTTACAAAAGTAGTCAAAAAATCCAATCGCGAAACATTTTGTTCAGAATTTTGCTGATTTCGGCTGCAAAAGTTAAGTTTGTTGAAACGTGTGTTGGGCGCCAATAAGCTTGTCACTTCCCAAATGATCCGTTTTTTTCCGTACGCAAAATACGCGCATTGACTTGGAGTTGCGGACACCAGCCCGTATTACCTATTACCTATGATCCGTTTTCCGATACTTTCAGTTATAATGTAAAAAGGCGGTATTATATAGGGTGAATGTCAATGTACTTTTATAAAGTAGATAGCGATCGACGGAACAATACCGTTTTTTATTTCATTTTGTAATATTTTAAAGCCTTTTATGGGAACTTATCAGCCTTATTTTTCAAGCGTTTATAATAAAGAAATATCATGATACTATAAAGGTATGAGGATCAGGGTGTCAGATGTGGTACAGTCAGCATCAAAAGTCGATTAATACTATCATTTTTACATGTTACTAAATTGACAACAACTTTTTTCAATAAACTGATTTTTACCTTTCCACATAATAGACAAGAGTATATATTCTAAAAAAAATTCTTCTGCTGCAATTTTGAACAAATATTTTGCTCAATAACTAAGATTAAAAAAACTGAAGTGTTAATCAACTTTTGATGCTTACCGTACAGCGCCGGGTTAAGGCTTTAAGCCCGGTTTCCACCGCGAGCGGAGCGGACCCATTAATGACTTCTTTAACCTCTCAAGAGAAAACTGCTTACATGTGTTTCCACCAACAAAGAGTCGAGCGGAAATGACCCAGCGGGCAAAAAGAGTAAAAATGAGCTCGCTCATTTCTAGAGAGAATCAGACGACTAAACTCTTTCTTGGTGGAAACGTAAACCTATTTCATAAAAACGAAGTCCGCTCTGCTTAGCCATTTCCGGCTCATTACTCTTTCGCGGTGGAAATCGGGCTTTACATATCGATACCCATCTCATCTACAAATTTTCACTAGCTAATTTAATGTAATCCTGTATCTACGACCGATTCCGCCATGAAACAGTCTCGAATAATTTCGCTTCTTCATTATAAATTGACCCAGAAACCGTTACACTGTCAAGATGTCTTAATTCTCTCCCCTAAACATAATAAGAATACAATTTGTCACCAAAATTGTTGATGTCGACACAAATGATAAATTATTTATCATCTTTGGCCTAAGAACTAACATTGCTATTTAACATGGCAATGTTGCCAGTCTTCTGGGCACTTTTCCGGATGACAGCGATGCGGACGAGTACTTCGACGCCTGTGTCCTTTTGTTTTTGTATTAAACTTTTAACCGCCCGACTTTATATCAGTTGTCGTGCCCCCAGCGCCCGAGAAAAAAAAAAACGAAAAATAAATACCGATGAAACGAGCTGTGATGATATAATAATAATACAGATTAAACGAGATGTGTTATTTGGTCGTATATATACGACTCTGGCGGAATGGGCACGAAAATATTTGTCGGATTAATCCGACGTAGGCGGTTAAAAGGTTAACGCGCTAATCTCAGGAACTAACAGTCGGATTTGAAAAAATATTTTTGCATTTGATAGCCCAATCCTTGAGGAAGGCTATAGGCTGCTTAACATCACGCTAAGACCCGTAGGAGCCGAAAAAAAACGTCGGAAAGCAATAGCGCGGGCAGGGTGGGTCGGGGGAACAAGAAAATCACGTGGACGAAGTCGCAAGCAGAAGCTAGTCTATACATACCTACAATAAAGTCTTCAACCTTTGTCATCATTACGTATAACTTTACCGGTTCATTCCACAGCTGTTATCATGTTAACATATGGGCAGCCCTTGATTTGTAACAAATTGTTTTAGGGCCGTGCCTCGGAAAGGAGTTATTGCGGTCTGATCCCCGCATAAGTTTCGATCTCGTGGGAATATCGGGATAAAAAGTAGCCTATATGTTAATCCAGGGTGTCAGCTACCTCCATACAAAATTTTATCAAAATTGGTCCAACCGTTTGAGCGTGAAGAAGTAACAAACATATAAACACACACACACTCACAAACTTTCGCCTTTATAATATTAGTATGATGTGATATACTATTGTAATGCTTCTATTATAGCTGTTGGTTCTCCTATAAATAAATAAATAAGTTTACGGGGCTGATTGACCCCAAAAATTCCAACTGTCACTTTGCACCAGGCCCGCCCTTAGCAAAAGAGTATTAAATTCCTAAACACTTACAGCTATTAAGTCGAATACACATTCAAATGGTTTGTAACATCACTAACAATTCCACTCTACATTTCAGCAATCCATTTATCTCAGCCGTCACAGATCATCCCCACAAAAGAGAAAATTTCAGAAGTCGCGAAAACTGTCCCACGCACACGTACGGGGTCAATTTATGTCATGAAAGAAAGAAAGAAAATACGTTAGTTGTACTTACCCCACAAAAAAGTAAACAAAAAGATCGTTAATGTAGACAATGTAGATAAATTTTTAGGTTTTTGTTGATTTTTCAAAAACCGCTTGTCCGATTTCGATAAAATTTTCATGGGACCATTTGGGAAGTATACCCTTTCTAACAAAAAAAGAATTTTTCAAATCGGTTGGCAAACGACGGAGTTATGCGCGAACAAACATAAAAAAAAAAAAAAAAAATACAAACATTCGAATTGAGAACCTCCTCCTTTTTAGAAGTCGGTTAAAAAAAATATAAACACAAAAAAAAGGTAGGGGGAAACATGCGTCACATCTACGCAAAACGGCTATCGTTCAGCATTATGCTGCGACCCTATGCAGGACAGAGCCCCAGCGCTGGTTTTCAGCGACAGCCGGCGCTGACGTAATGACGTCGTCCGGTGCAGCAAACAATTATTAAAATACAGTGTACTTAAATACAGTGTAGTCATCGACCGCAGTTAGTGCAGCCATTTGGAATATCAGTTTAAAAACTCTACTTTTTTTTTTGTTAATCTCCACAGACGTGATCGATATCGGTCATCATCATCATCATCTGCCTAGCCTTTTCCCGGCTATGTTGGGGTCGGCTTCCAGTCTAACCGGATGCAGCTGAATACCAGTATTTTACATGGAGCGACTGCCTATCTGACCTCCACAACCCAGTTACTGGGTAATACGATACCCCTTGGTAAGACTGGTTGTCAGACTTTCGGGCTTCTGACTACCCGTAACGACTGTTAAAGATCCACGAATGACAGCTGAGACGAACGGCTTAGCGTGCTTTCCGAGGCACGGAGGGGTCTCGGTATGTAAAGATGATCACCCACCCACAGACTAACCGTGGCAAGCATAGCTTAACCTGATCGATCGGCCTGTGCGGCTGTTATTATTTAGCTACGGGCCCCTCTATTTCGGTATCTAAACCAAAGAAAACAGATTTATTGAACCCATACTTTAAGTAAGAAGACTGTCAGCGGTCTTAAACCCCTAAAAAACATCAATTTTTTATTATTATTATTAGCCTGTGACGTCCCACTGCAGGGCAAAGACTTCCCTACTCTCTTTCCACCTCTCTCTGTTCAAAGCTGCTAAGGACCAGTTCTTGTTGAAGGAGTCCAGCTCATCTCGCCATCTCCGTCTGGGCCTGCCACGATGTCGTTTGCCATTAAGAGGGACCCATTGGGTCGTAAGTTTGGCCCACTGTTCGTCTGACATGCGGCTAATGTGTCCAGCCCAGTGGGAAAAAACATCAAATACTTTTTATTTTATCGTGTTTAGATATCGATCCGCATCACGTCTGCCAAGTTTCGCTAGCTCATTTTATTTAACGCATACGTACGGCAATCTCAAACAAATGCCAGTCGCGCGAGTGCACTTGCACTCGTGTCAATGTGTGCGTGTGTTTTCGCTTGTTGTACGAAGTCGACCTTCTGCATCCATCTATTCTGTGTCACTACACCACACCCACTTACAAATTGTTGAGAGAATTCATTAAATTGTTCCTTCAGGAAATAAATGGAAATTATTAGAACAGCCAGCGAAAGGGACATGATTTTAAATGAGACAACTTTGAATAATTTGCTTCAGACTGAGCATTTGTTAGGATAACAAAGGATTATTTCTGGTTGGTGAGCAGAAATGGATTGACAGTCGAGTTTTGTTGTCTAATCGAACGAATATAAGGTACTTATAATTCCTATAAGTTAAATAAATGCTTCCAGGCTTGTACTTTATTTGATGGAAATCGAAATAATTTAAAAAAGCGTGTGCGGTCGGCGGACTTCAGTCAGGAACGAAGTTCCTTACGCGATACACGCACACACCAACACACACACCCACACGTATACTCGTATAATAGAATGAGACCGAGAGAGAGAAGTGTGAATTCAATACGTGTCTTTAATACAGAGCCGTCTAGAGCCATCTCTCATAAAGTTCTCGCCATCTTGAATTTTCATTTTGACCTCACTATTGGCTTCATCGGCACCCTCGAAAACCATGAAAACGGCATACATGATTTAAAAAAAACGCAGCCGCCATCTTGGATTTTCATTTCGAACTCCCTATTTAATATGTTAATAATTTAATAAAACAGTCTTTTCAGATAAATATCAAAAGCATTCAGCTTATCTGGGTCGTAACCCAAATCTGCATAATTTAATAAATGCATTATGCATATCATCACATCTTCCTAGCCACCATTTCCATTTGCGACTGCACGGACACATTATTACATTACTGTTCATAGCTCTGTTAATAGAGAAGCACAAAGAGCTAGCAATCACATGTTCTATTAAGGCGCCGTAGGAAGCAAAATTTTAGGTAATTGACAATAGTGCATCGCGGTAACAAATAAGGTTCAAAACAGCGCTGCGTTTCATGTTAGTGTTGATGTTGTAAATCGCACGCTTAATGGAAAGTATTCCATTCCCATGTCCCAAAAATCGTCTTTTTTGAGTTATTGACGATTTTTGGGACATCGCAAAAAAAGATCTTGCTATGAGGACGTTCCTACTTGTTGACGCATAAAATTAAAGAAAGAAAGACAATTTTATTTGCTCGAACATGTGTATACAAATAAAATTTTCTTTCTTTCTTTCTAAAATCTAAAACTGATTTGGTTATTAATTAATCATAAATGCTTGTATTTTGAACGTCTATGATTAATTATTGATGAGATCTGAGTAAAAAAATTCTGTAACTCAATTCTGACCTATCTACTATAATATATACTAATGGGTCAATGTTCCATTAAGCATGCGAAATGGTGTATAATGATAATAAAGGGAATTCAATAAACTAAAGAAATACCTAAAAAATATTCCACTAATCCGTGCAGTTATTTTAAAATTCCATTATAATTGCAAAATTTATATTATTTTGGTAGACATTCGATTCAACTAAGTGTGCATACACACGAGCGACATGCGGCGACGACAGGGGTAACAGCAACCGTCGACGCGTGTCGTCGACAGCTGACGACGTTTCCTTCGGCTGCCGTCGACAACGTGTCGTTCGTGTATTTGAGTACGGTGCACGATGCACGAATCACGATAGACGAGCGGTATGTTGTCGGCGGCAGCCGCTGACGCGTCGTCAGCTGCTGCAGTTGACTCATCATAATGACATAATGCTAACAATGTTATAACATAATGTTATTGTATAACATAATGAAAACGCCTCAAGCATTATGTCCGCCTTTGTACAGTGTTTTTTTTTACTTGTGCATAAAGTTTGAATAAATAAATATTTTCTTTAAACCTTTGACAATACACTAGATTTTTTTTCTGGCTTGTAATATGTAGCAATACGTCTCGACAAAAAACTGAGCATTTTACGGCTACCTTTGTACAGCGGCAGCGCCTTAACTCGTAATCAGATTTAATGTTAATAACCGAGCTTAGAGTGAAACTAATTAATTAATAGAAAACTAGAAAATGGCTATATCACGGATGAAGGAACGAGTTGTACGATCAACCGCAAGTTTGTGTACGAACATCGCCTTTATTGCAGAGACATAAACGCGCTGTCTATAAGCCAAACTATTTCCTTTGATGTGCGGATGAATGTACGAATAGGTGACCGACGAGGCCTGAATATGAGCTGTAATTGCCAGTCTGTCGCTATCGTTTTGTATGGTTTAATAGCCAATAAGAGGTGCCTTTGAGGCGCTTCTGGCGACAGGGAAGAACGGAATTAGGAAAGTTTTCTTATACAAGCTCAAATTAAATTATCAAGCGAAATTCCACAGACGTAATAGGTATCGATGTCTAAGCTGAAGAGTTTGTTTGTTTAAACGCGCGAATCTCTGGGACTACCAGTCGGATTTGACAAAAATCTGTTTCCGGCTATTTAACATCATGCTAGGACCTTTAAAATAAAAAAAAAACAACCGACTTCAAAAAAAAACACTACAAAGTGAAAAATAACTTTAATTTCGGAAGTCGGTGTCGTTGGTTCCGCATTTTCGTTTTTTGACACCGACTTCCGAAATTAGTTATTTTTCACTTTGTAGTGTTTTTTTTTTTAAGTCGGTTGTTTTTTTTGTAAAAAAGTTTTTATTTTTCACTTTTTAGTTGTACCTACCCCACACCAATTCAATTAACACTAGTGCATTGAAGAATTAAAGACACGACTCGAAGAACCATCAAAATTCCAATAGAAATGCCGGAGATGCAGTACATTTATGCATATAACTTCGTACATAAGAATAATTACCTAATGTATTATATACTAAAACCTTCCTGAAAGTATGTAGATGACACTAATGAAAAAATTATCAAAATCGGTTCAGAAGTTTTTGAGATAAACGCGGACATACAAACATACATACATACATACATACATACGGGTCGAATACAGAACCTCCTTTTTTAAAGTCGGTTAAAAAAGCAGCATCCATATGGGTTAGTAATAACAAAAAGGTAACTTACACCTATGTTAGTAAACTTATCTATTTGGAAACAAGGCTGTTGTTCGAAATACATCTTCGAACAACATCACCTAATAACGGAGACTCGCACCTCCCCGCTATGGTCTTCAGGATGGAGTTGGAGCTCCCACGCACTCTGCAGAGCAAAGAGGCAGATTTCCGCCTGAAAATGGCGTGGAGGCCATCGACGTGTGCTTGTGCAAACATACCTGATGCACTGCAGAAACGGGGCAGCCCCATCAACATCCTGAACCCGTTATTATATTGGACCCGTAGGGCGCTGATAGCCCGCTGAGTATAGTTGGTCCACAGACTGCACGTGTAAAACACTTGGCAATAAGCTTTAAAAATCGTTATTTTGACTGCCCTGCTACAGCGTGCAAACCTACGAGCCAACATATTACATCGGACTGCCAGCGCCCTACGCTGCCTCTCAATATCCGCTTGGTCATTAGGACCGTCGGATACATAATCCTACATACATAATCCTTTAGGGAGCCGAGCAAAAAGATAAAAAGTCAGAAAGAATGCTAAGCGGAAACGGAGTAATAGTGCGGACGGCCGATGCAATGCGACGGGGTGGGTTGGGGTAATTAAATTTTACATGGACGAAGTCGCGGGCAGAAGCTAGTATATTATATACGATTTTACTTAAACTTTCTATTTAGTCAAACGCATACATAAACCTATTTTAGCCAACGGCACAGCACCAGTACACAATATAGTCTACACAAATCGGAAACAGTACCACAATTCACAAATATGCCAAAAAACATGAAATCATCTTGTATTTCCCGCGTAAATTATTCACGGCGGCCATTATAGCGGCCATTTTCACGTGTTCCCGCGTTTATTGTTAACGGTAGCCATCTTGGAATCGGTAATCGAGGATGAATGGTACTCGTACTCCAGTTTTCGGCGATAACGCTTTCTGATTTTGGTTTAGGGATGGTGAATTGTTAATTTTGTTTTAAGAGGATGTAAGGGTCTTAAATTAATAAAATATCATTTTCATGTATCAGAGGGGCAATTCTCGTAATTTTAAGAACGTTCACAGTCTGCGGGGAAATTGCCTTTCATTTTGACGGTTCAACTAATCAGTTAATCTTTGGGACTACCAGTCGGATATGAGATATGACTTATGAGGAGTTTAGCTTCGTTGTTTGTGGTATTTTTTATTTATTAACGGGTTTTTTTATAAGATGAGTGTTTTAATTGATAAGTCTGTATTTTAATACAAAATAATAACTTATCTATATACTAATAACAAAGCTGAAGAGTTCGTTCGTTTGAACGCGCAAATCTCTGGAACTACCAGTCGGATTTGAAAAATTATTTTTGCATTTGTTAGCCTAATTCTCGAGTAAGGCTATAGTCTATTTAATATCACGGTAGGACCCTTAGGGGCCGAGCACAATCAGAAAGAACGCTAAACGAAAACGAATGAATAGCGCGGGCAGGCGATGCGTTGCGACGGGGTGGGTCGGGGGAACTAAAAATTTCACGCGGACGAAGTCACGGGCAGAAGCTGGTAATTAATAACCTATAAGAATCCTCTGCGGCAGCAAACAGCAACATCTAACACAACACAGCAGAGCAAAGACATACAAAAGAACCGAGAAAGCAGTAGAACCCCGCCAAAAGACTCAAAGATGAAGCTCGACCTTAACCAACCTGGCGGCAAGGTCGTTAAAAGATGCCCATCCATAGATATAATTACCCATCTCTCCACTAGTCCAATGCTTGCTCTAGGATGCATATCCAGTAGGCTCTTAAATCCTTACCTATCCTTCGGGCACGTCCTCCCTACCATTACCGCGCCCCTGTCTATTCCTTGATATGCAATGGTCGCAGTAGCACCATGAACATGAGGCTACAGGAGCTAGTGCGAATCTTGGGGTTCATTCGATTAATCGAGTCTGGTTTAACCACGCTGTGATCGGTGCAATTCATTCATATAAGAATCCTCTGTGGAGCAACCCTGCCAATGCATGATTGAATTTCAAATTTACATTTTACGAGCGCTAGGGGTGGTATTAAATGTAAATTGGTGGAGCTTCGTGTTTGATTAGGTTCTCATAAACAGTACACAGTTCTCTGTGTTTATGTGTATTGAGAGTCTTTGGTTGATATGAATGTGGTTAGCTGGTTCGTATAATCAAATTGGTACTATTTTGTATCGATGTTAAAGTAAGTGTTTTGTTTTTCTCCGTATGAAATACTAACTTCTGCCGACTTCGTCCGCGTGAAAGGGGTTTGATGATCCGTGGCATACCTACCCGTCCGCCATTTTGTTTTTTTTTCAAAATGGCGGCCACGCATGAAACCTATAGAAATCGATAGCTGACATCAATGCAAACAGAAAACGTAATAAGACCAAACCCCGTAGTGTCACGTTTCCGAGATATCAACGTACAAAGTTGATCACGTGACATCCATATTTTTTAACTTGCTTACATCTTGTTGAAATGTTTGAAATATGTATCACTCTGAAATTTTAAAGTACTTAATCAAACATCTATGCAACAAGGTGTAAGTGCCATACCTACCTGTCAGCCATTTTGATTTTTTTTTCAAAATGGCTGACTTATTGGTATGCCACGAACCTTCAAAGCCCTTTGAGAACGGCTTGTGCAAGTTAAACCAGCCAGCAAGGTTGGTATTGTTGATAGCAGGACGGTGTGTAACCCTATTTAAGTATCATTATGCAAGCACACACACACACCCCTTCTGCTAAAACCTGCTTAATCCTTTCCCAATTAAAATAACAGCATACCCTATACAGAAACGATTAATAAGCTTGATAAATGATTGGCAGCTCACCCTCGTTTAAAAATTAATATCTTCGCCGAATATGCTTTAGAGTGCCCGTTTAGAAGGGAGCTGACCTAATAGCAGCGAGTTAAACGGGCGATGGATGATTAAGATTATAAATTGGGTCAGCTTAAGTAGGTTTAATGGATGTTGATGAATTAATGCCGCACCTGAGACTATGCGCAGGTATTTATAACATGCATAGCAGTGGTGGCCCAGTGGTAACTGGTAGGTTGTGTATTAGAACCCAGCCAGGCACTTTACTTTGTAAATAAATTCATCGCCACTACTCTCGAAACGGTGAAGGAAAACATCGTGAGGAATGCGAGAAGAAGCCCCCTCGTGTAGCGCCGTTTGTCGCGCCAGTTACTCGACTGAACCGAGCGCTCGGCGCATCCTGGACAGTCACACCCAACACCTTATTTGACTGGCCAATTCTTCCCTTGACCTTCCCTAACGTCCGCCTGGATTGCGACCACCCTCCCACCGGTGTCCAGCGTCAAGCAGCCTGCTGTGTTTCGTCGATGCGTGGGAGTTCCAGTGCCTTAGGCATCTTTTGGGCACGCTCGTTCCATCGTAGACCACATCTATCGCTTTCCATCAGGCATGATCGAGGTCAAGAGCGGGCCCATTCAGCAATAAAAAAAAAGGAAACTGGCATGTCCTAGAATCAAAAATTCGAAGATATGTGACATCTACCAACCCGCACTGGGCCCGCGTGGTGGATTATGTCCCACTACCTCTCGAAGAGCCTGTGTCCCAGCAGTGGGAACATAGACTGATTATGCTACACTATCATAAAATTTATTTGTTTAAGCGGAAAAAACATCAGATTAGAATTGAATTGAACTACCCTCCTCCTCAATCATCATCTGCCTAACCTTTCTCAACTATGCTGGGGTCGGCTTCCAGTCTGACCGGATGCAGCTGAATACCAGTATTTTACATGAAGCGACTGCCTATCTGACCTCCACAACCCACTTACTGGGTAATACGATTCCCCTTGGTAAGACTGGTTGTCAGACTTTCGGAACAACCGCGGCAGGCGTAGCTTAACGGTTAAACCGCACGGGTCCATCGATCAGGTTAAGCCTTAACCTGATTTGTATTTTTGAAGTTTATTTATTTATAAGTATGTCTTAGGTATATTGAAACTATGTGTACTCCCCGTCACTTTTCCCTAAGGGTTCATTAGAAAACCAGCGTCAGGCAGCATCTGTCTGGCATTAATGCTGAAATGAACCTTTTTGACGTAGCCGTGAGGCACACACTATTGTTGTTAGAAACATTATTTTTTATTTTTTTATTAATTTTGTATTTCACGAACAGTGTCCAAATAAACATTTTTCTTTCTTTCTTTCTTGATTGATGGACCCGTGCGGTTGTTACTACACTTAGCCACAAGCCCTTCGCCTCAACCCTCCTCCTCAATATTATCCCAAATGTGTCCCCGTCTGCCATACTAAACAGCAGGCAATATTAAAGCTAATATGGCCAGGTGTCCCCGGATTCCCGCGGCTCTCGTTATTATTGCAAATGCCATGACGTGCCTTAACGCGTGCACGCTCGAACGTGACAAGAATGAAAGAGGCGTATGTTTTTCTTCTTTTCTTTATTTAGAACTAACTTGCTGAGTGGAAGATACTTTTTCTTGGAGAGCTTTTAAAAAGGATCCCAGTGTTTTTTTTTTGTGTCATTGGATAGTAAATATGTCTCCCATTACACGGGGCTGCGGAATGTGTGCTGTCCCTTCTGTGAATGCAGGCGTGATGATATGTTTACCTATCATTAACGTGTGCTCATTAGACATTTAAATGTCTGTCACGATCATAACCAGATTCGAAGCTGCTCAGCAATGCGCTTCGACTCTTAAACTGGTATACACTAGAGCATTTTCTCTAGCATTTCCATGTAATTTAACGTTCTTACGAATGGTACAACACAGGCAAAAACTCAGTTTCGAAAAGCATTTCCATGTAATGTAACGTTCCTGCGAATGCTTGACGCTGCGTTCGACCTTTTCGTTTCAATTCTTACCTAGAACATTTCTTTCTATCTTGCGTTCATTGTGCGTTCTTGATCGCTCGTACTTTTGCTCGATAATATGATTAATATGTTACTCCAATACGTTGGTGATCAGTTCTCGTAATTTTAAGAACGTTCCCTCTTGTCTCAATCTGTCAAAAATACCTCTAATATCCGTATATTTTTGACATTGATTGTCGTTGAGATTGCGACTTGCGACTAGGTTTTGAACATTTTTAATTACGGGAGTTACAATTCAGGTTGTATTGTAACAAAACATCGAGTGTCGTGTTCGAAGTGCGGTTCGATAAATAAAATAGCGAATGCTTGATGTTCTATACTCACCTTTAATTAAAGTAGCATTGAGAAGCTGAATCTTGCCTTAAATACATCCCTTTCTTGATAAGCATCAGTAACAGGTTGGCTTCACATACCGAAGACTGGTTCGTTCCTTGTTTGAAGTTGATAGGCAGAATCAGATCAACTTGATTTAGATGACACGATGCCACAAAACTCTACAGAAGACCGGGTCTATACAACGAGCGAGATCGCACGCACACAGTGGCGTGCATTGCATATAGGCATTTAAGCAGTGCCTACCTCGATATATCAACATATGCCTGTCTATTACATTTTAGTGTGTGCGCCCCACAATTAAGAAACTCACAAAATTATCATACCTAACAAAAAACGCGTACCATCCGCACTTGGTTGATATCCCGATGAGTCGTACTCGGCGCTTCTCCTCCACTTTTATTATGCGCACAGCCAAAGTGTGGAACTCTCTGCCGGCATCTGTGTTCCCTCCCACATTTAACCCGTCTGCCTTCAAATCAAGAGTGAACAGGCATCTTCAGGGCACGCGGCAGTAGGCAGTCGCCGGAAGGCCTACTCGGCTCCCGTACTATTCGCACATTGTCAATGGTCTTTACTCGTTCAAGTTAATACGACAAAATTAAAAATACGTACGTCTCACGCGTAATACCATGACGTTCGACTTTCGCAATTTATCACCCTTAAGTAGGCATGCCTACTCAAATAACCACACTTTTGACCTCACTTTTTTTTCTGATTAGTGACCGCGTTTGCCTAGACTAGACCCGGCCTAGTGCCTACCTATTCTGAAAACCAATGCACGCCACTGATGACACAATACCACAAAACGCTACAGAAGACCGGGTCCATACAACGAGCGAGATCGCACGCATACAGTCACGCTTCACGTACAGCGGCTGCCCCCCTGGTCTTGTGGTTGCAAGTGCGACTGCTGAACTTAGGGTCCTGGCTCAATACAATATACATATCGTCTATTCAAACTAATATTACAAATTAAACAAATATCAACTTTATTCTAATGATGATTAAGTTGATTTCAGAGTGAGTAGCGCTATTGAAACAGTTATAAACATTTTTGAAGTTAAACTGAACTTTATTGTGTAGGAATTAAAGTTATTTATCCATAAACTCATATTTGTTTACATTTTTGGCAAATAGGTAAATCGCGAATGCAGATTACCTACTATTGTGTAGAATCAAGTTTTTCTAAGGTTCAGTTCACACCGCGACGCGACGCGACGCGCAGTTTTCAAGATAGCAATACAATTATAGACCTTATCTACTTCGCAAAAAGGTACACAATTCAGTGAGGTGGTGTCTACTACGTCAAGCTACGCCGCGCGGCGCCACGCGGCCCACTTCACTGAATTGTGTACCTTTTCTCTAGTAGATAAGGTCTATAATTGTATTGCTATCTTGAAAACTGCGCGCCGCGTCGCGTCGCGGTGTGAAACATACAGCTGTGCTGCTGGGGAGTTTGTTGGGCCACTTCTTGTTTCCAGCTGCAGCACTAGGAATTGGTGAAGGGCGGGCGTGCCGGGGGACTGTCTTATGTAATTTTGACTTTCGAAAAGTGCTGATTCTCTGCTTAGTTTGAAGAAATGATTTTTGATTTTGACAACGAGCAAGAATACGCGCGACATAGACACACTTCACGTACGACTGCCCCGCTGGTCGTGTGGTTGCAAGCGCGACTGCTGAGTGTGGCGTCCTGGGTTCGATTCCGAGGTCGGACACAGTGTTACTTATTGGGTTTTTCTGTTAGGAATTTCTTATAGTACACATGTGTGTGCGCAGACACAGGTGCACCCTCTCTTCCTCACTCTCATAGTCCGATGGGACGGCAATCCCATGCGACCAGAGTGAGATTAGCTCCCTAATTGCGTAACACACTATCAATCGGAATCTGAATCATTTTGAAGCCAATTGCTAATCCATTGCTTTATAAGTTCGAAAAATTTGTCTGCTCAATACGTAAATAACGCAATGAATGGTGTAGAACTGTCAAAATGAAACCGATTCCGATTGATAAAGTGTTACGCAATTGCCCCGCAGGAGCACGACCAATGGCTTTACGGCCCCAAGCCACGGAGCTATCACACCGGCACCGCCAAAAAAAGACAGTTTATTATGAAAAGGTCCTATATTATACATTACAATTATTTTCATTAATTTACATTTTCTGTAAATGGCTGGGGCATTGTCATTTCACGCGGACGAAGTCGCGGGCATAAGCTACTCGATCGATAATAAAGCCGTCTCTCTTAATTCGATTATATCGATCAACATAATGATGTGCAGTTTGCACAATCAGCGTGTCCACTCGTTAACAATAAATAAATTCAAGAATCATGGCGTCGAATAAATACGTCACTGGTTTCCCGCGTAAATTAACAGTAATGGCGTCTGATGCGCCGCGCATCGTATTCGCGCGCACACGTTCGCGCGGTAAATCAACGATACAATGCATTTGTGTGTTGTATTGTATTGTATTTATTTGTATTGTTACTATACGATTAGCTTTCATGTTTCGAGGTTTAAAAAGGCACTTTCTACGGAAAGTTGAAAGGGATTCTTTGTTATATGAGAATTCTTTGCGGAATTTTCGGATTCAGAGAGATTTTGGTAAGTAAAACTCATCTCAAACTCAAAGCATTTATTTAAAACAAACCAATTGCAGGCACTTTTGTATTGTCAAGGGGTCGGTCAGTCAGAAAGATGAAGCTAGTTGCCCATTCCAAAGCGTAGAAGATACCTATGGAGAAGAACGGGCAAGAAACTCTACGGACACTCTTTTAAATCATAAAATTGTTACAAAAGATTATCATTCATGTTAAATCATGTTGTAATTATATGTATGTGAGAACGATGCCGATGCACGATGTAGAAAGACGTGCGTTAAAAGTGTCCGTAATAAAAAATACATTTAATTTTATAGGTAACTCATTAAAAGTAAAAACAAAAAAAAAAAAACAATTCAGAAATTAAGTACGCAAATTCTTTAGTCCATGTTACAAAAACAAACAGACACAAACAATTAGTCCCTGGAGCTGTTCACATGTCTCAAGCATCTTAGTTTAGAAACTTGGACAAATACCCGCCGCAAATAGCCGTGGTTTGTCGGGAAAGTCTCACTGTGATCTGTTCGATACTTCGGTAATAAAGTGGACAGCGGCAGCGTCGGCAATTAGCGGCTTACACCACGCCACTACGGAAGTGAGCGAAGGGAAACGTGCTACTGCTTCTGTTACCCCGGTCACCCTTGGGAGCGGTGAATGCTTCTGCGAATCCCGCACCCCCGGCCATAGGCAGAAGTGGAACACCGCGGTGGTTTTAGCCGGTAAGAGTCCGGCATGCCCCTCTGTCACCCCCACGATAGAGGAAGTCAAAGAGGATTTCCACAGCGAAAAAAAAAAAAAAAAGAAGCCCTGGTCACCCCTGGTTGCGGCGTCTATCATTGTAGTCACTTTCTTTGAAATGAAATGATATTGTTTATCCTGTAAATAGGGTATCGGAATCACGTCACGTCATTATTTATAATAAAAAATAACCTAGATGAGGTCGGCGTTTCAAAATCGGCGGTGTTTTTCCATGTGGTGGATTATGTCCCACACCCTCTCGAAGAGATGAGGCCTGTGTCGCAGCAGTGGGAACGTTATAGGCTGATCTATCTTTTATACTATATAAAATTCAAAGTCCTGACTGACTGATATACTTATCAACGCACAGCCTAAACCGCTGGTCCTAGAGACATGAAATTTGGAGGGTGTGTTCTGTGTGAAAAGTAGGTATCCACTAAGAAAGGGTTTTTCGAAATTCCACCCCTAAGGGGGTGAATGGGGGGAGGGTGAAATTCCACGCGGACGAAGTCGCGGGCAGAAGCTAGTTATGTATAAAAGCCAACTAAGATTAAAAACCTAAAAATATACTTCGCCACTAATTAACCGAGGCCTTCTTATAAGCATAACCCTTTTATTGCAACTGGTTCGTACGATACAAATAGTTCATTCAACCACAGCCAACCGCACCGACCTTCCCTCCCTCGGTCGGTCCACATTGGCTAATCATATACAGCTGGGCTGTAATTACCACGGTCCACATCCTTGGCTAATGGGACTTCGCACGTTTTGGAAAGAGCTTGTCGAAAAAAAGCTATAAATTTTTAAAGATGTCCCTGAAGAATTTCCCCAAAAATTAAAAAAAGTTTTATTCATATCTTCTAAACTATCAAATATCGCTGAACATACATGGAATTATTCTTAATTTCACTTTGCCCCACCAGTGGGGCAAAGTGGAATGCCTAAAATGTTGCAGTGGAATCTGTCCCACTAAATCGAAGTAGTGGGGCAGTTTCCACTACTTTAAAATCTTGTTGGATTTCAAAAATTTTTTTTTGACGTCACTATTTGGACCATCCTTTACACTTATTACTTACGTTGTCAGGGGTCATTGTCAGGAGTATAAAAAAGGAAATAGGGTACCTTTAAAAAAAAAAACAAAAATACTGTTCCCGAAGAAAAGAACAATAACTTTTTCAATCATAATTGCTTTAAGACGCTAGATTACGACCCGACTTTCTGAGCAGTATTCTAACAAAAAGTACTATGCTTGGATGAATTCATGATAGTACCTTCTTCAATCATTAGTATTATGCTTTTAATAGGATTTGGATGAAAGGGGTTTGAAGATTTTTGTATGGAGGGTGGCCCTAAGGTCGGCCGCCATTTTGATTTTTTTTCAGAATCGCGGTGCACAACGAAAGTTATATATTTACATAGAGGACACTTATACAAACAAAAAATGTAATACTTATAACATAATATCCTAAAGCGTCAGATTTCGGAGTTATTCACCAAAATATAAGTCGAAAATAACAAGGATTTTTTTGTTTTTTTTCCCTCCAGGTAAGCATATTGAACTATTGAGGTAATAGAAACGTTATGAAACCTTTATGGAGAAGGAACAAATGAAGAATAGACATTTTTTAAATAAATAATTAAACACGGCAATTTATAGTTCGTTTTTTAATCCCAGAGACTAATCTGACATTTAAGTCTTATGTGTTTTCGTTTTTTTTAGTATAGAAGTTTGACATTACACTTGTCAGATTAGTCTCTGGGATTAAAAAACGAACTATAAATTGCGTTGTTTAATTATTTATTTAAAAAAATGTCTATTCTTCTTTTGTTTCTTCTCTATAAAGGTTTCAGAACGTTTCTATTACCTCAATAGTTCAATATGCTTACCTGGAGGGAAACAAAACAAAAAAATCCTTGTTGTTTTCGTCTTATATTTTGGTGAATAACTCCGAAATCTGACGCTTTAGGATATTATGTTATATTACATTTTTTGTTTGTATAAGTGTCCTCTATCTAAATATATAACTTTTGTTGTGCACCGCGATTCTGAAATTAAATCAAAATGGCGGCTGATTTTAGGGCTAAAACCTTCAAACCCCTTTGGCACACAGATAGTTTATTATAACCTGGATTAACACATAGGATACTTTTATCCCGGTATTACGTTTCCGTGGGATAATTTCCGACATCCACACGCCCGAAGCTGCGGACAAAAGCTAGTACAGACGCCAGCACATCAAGCTACCCGAAACTGTCAAATTTTTCCAATCAACTTTGAACCTTATAATTTAGCGATAAAGTTGAGAATCTATTAAAGAAATTTGACAGATTGTAGTAGCTTGATGTGCTGGCGTCTGTACAACATAACTTGAAACCAATCTTTGAACCCACATAGCGGTGTAGACGGTTGATTTTGATGTTCTAATGACGATCTACAAGATGGTATCTATTAGGAGCGAGCGACTGGTTCGGCTGTAATTATAGCGCTAAGTATGGGCACAGAATACTTAAAGTACTACGTACAGAAAGGACACTCCCTTCCCCGCACTAACATCAGTTACCGCACCTCACCCCGCACTTCGGCGTATTCGTCGCAGTTCTTTAACAAGAGCGCTCGCAAACACAAGTACCTCACGCACACATTCATACGTATACAAACGTCATTTTTTAATGTAGTAGTAGTAGGTAATTATTTTGCGAGCGTTGTATGGAGTGTCCGGGGTGTGGTATGGGAGTAGTGATTAGTTTCATGTGAAGTGAGGTAATTGAATGAGCTTTGATTACGCTAGGCGGTAGCTTGGTTATCTATACAGGGCATTACAGGGTGAATTTTTCAAGTGGGCGTGGATGGCCAAATCCGAAACTATGAGAAATAGCGAAAAGTACTCAAAGGAGTCCCGGGCTCGATTTTGATGAAAGCTAAAACTGCATCATTGGATTTTTGAAAAATCAATATTTTTAGCCAGGAATCGAACCTGTTGTTTTTGAAAAAAAAAAAACACTGTATTATTACACCATTCGATAGTGTCGCTATTAATGATCACATTCTGGGAAGTAATGACATACGGGAAACTAAAGAAAAGAGCTCATTTTTAACCGACTTCAAAAAAGGAGGTTCTGTATTCGACCCGTATGTATGTATGTTTGTATGTCCGCGATTTTCTCAAAAGCTAATGAACCAATTTTGATAATTCTTTCACTGATGTGATCTACATACTTTCAGACAGGTTTTAGTATATAATATAATAAATTAGGTAATTATTCTTATGTACGAAGTTATATGCATAAATGTACTGCATGTTCGGCATTTCTATGCGAATTTTGATGATTCTTCAATTCTTCAATGCACAAGTGTTAATTGAATTTGTGTGGGGTAGGTTACAACTAAAAAGTGAAAAATAAAAACGTTTTTACAAAAAAATAACCGACTTCAAAAATAAAACTACAAAGTGATAAATAACTTTAATTTCGGAAGTCGGTGTCAAAATACGAAAATGCAGAACCAACGACACCGACTTCCGAAATTAAAGTTATTTATCACTTTGTAGTTTTATTTTTGAAGTCGGTTACTTATTTTTTTGTAAAAATTTTTTTTAACAAATTTTTTGTTTTTCTTATGTTACCTACCTATTCAAATATTCCTCATAGTTTCGGAATTGGCCATCCACGCCCACTTGGAAAATTCACCCTGTATACATAATAATTAACCCATAGTGTCCCCACCGCTGGGAGCTGGGACACAGGCCTCCTGTCTGAGAGAGGGAGGGGGCCGTAATTACCAGGACCCAGATCGGTTTGGTAGATGACACATGTTCTCGAATTTTTCGTTCTAGGACATGCCGGTTTCCTCACAATGTTTTCCTTCGCCATTTTGAGAGCTGTGGTGTTGAAATAATTTACTTACACAAAATAAAGCTGCTATCTGGGTTCGAAACAACGACCTTACAACTCGTAAGTCGCGGTCGTTACCACTGGATCACCACAGCTCTATTGAGGTTGGCTGTCATGGCCACAGAACAGATAAAAGGGGTGTCATGGCCGAACGAAATTCGGTCTGGAGGACAACTATATGTATTAGAGCCAGGAATCACACTAATATTATAAAGGCGAAAGTTTGTGAGTGTGTGTGTGTGTGTGTGTTTATATGTTTGTTACTTCTTCACGCTTGAACCGCTAAACCGATTTAGATGAAATTTGGTATAGAGATAGTTGGAGTCCCGGGAAAGGACATAGGATACTTTTTATCCCGATATTCCCACGGGATCGAGACTTATGCGGGTGAAACCGCGGGGCGCAGCTAGTTTGAGATAATTTTCAAGTTATGGAACAACAAACTGAATCACATTTACGTTGATTTTTTTATTTTTCAATATAAACTCAAACTCAAAGCATTTATTTCAATTAAACCACATGAACAGGCACTTTTGAATTGTCAAAATGACATAGTCGGTCAGTTAGTCAGAAAGATGAAGCTAGTTGCCCATTCCAAAGCGTAGATCTCTATGGAGAAGAACGGGCAAAAAACTCCATGGACACCCATTGAAATCAAGAATATTACAAAATCCTGGGTAGATTATTTATTCTTGTTGCTTCTATATGTGAGAACAATGTAAAAAAAACATAAATAAAGAAACAATTCAAAAAATAAGATTAAAAATAAGCCTTGGCAATTAAGAGATGACCAGTCTCAACCGACAGCACCCGTTCACGAACATGACGTGTGGATCAGCACCATCCAGCTCAACCATTTTGCAGGGAACCGAATGATCCAACACACGCGCCACCATCAGTGAGATATATAAAGCAGTGTATTAGCAATATCCTTCAAAATGATTCAGACAGTGATTGATAGTGTGTTCCGCAATTAGGGTGCCATGCTGTTCCAGGGCAACAATGGGAGGGGTTATTAGGCTGTGACCTTCATCGCCTTTGTCTACCGGTGAGTCGGTGACCCAGGAAACTTCCCTAAGTAGACTTGTTATGAGTTGCGAAGCCTGAGGTCATCAAACATGTGTGTTTTAACACCATAATACCGTTTACTTTTAATATGTTGTCAGGATGTAGAGTTAGATTTAAGTAGATTTATTAAACGACTACAAAAAAGGAGGTTCTGTATTCGACCCGTATGTATGTTTGTATATCCGCGTTTTCTCAAAAACTAATAAACCGATTTTGATAATTCTTTCATTAATGTGATCTACATGCTTTCAGGAAAGTTTTAGTATTAATATACATTAGGTAATTATTCTTATGTACGAAGTTATATGCACAAATGTACTGCATCTCCAGCATTTCTATGCGAATTTTGATGATTCTTCTAGTCGGTGTCTTCAATTCTTCAATGCACTAGTGTTAATTGAATTTGTGTGGGGTAGGTACAACTAAAAAGAGAAAAATATAAACTTATTTACAAAAAAAACAACCGACTTCAATTTTCGTTTTGGACACCGACTTCCGAAATTAAAGTTATTTTTCACTTTGTAATGTTAAGGAAGTAAAGCAAAGCTTGAACAATTGTTTTTTCGATGTATAAACATATTTTTTTTCTTCTCTTTATTATTGTATTTTTTGAGCGTGTGATAATTTATTTGCGTATCTCTTACATCGCTGTTTTCACGTATTTGTTTATGTTACTCTTGCTGGTCTTAGCATTATGCTGAGCAATGGCCGTATTGCGTGGATGTGACGCATGTTTTCCCCAAACTTATTATTTTTTTTGAAAAAGAACAGGAACTCTTTTTATGCGTCATGTTTACCGCAAATAAACGTATTTTCTTTCTTTCTTTTTTTTCTTTAATAGTGGGTGTACTATAGGTACACTTCTGCCTTACCCTTGGGGATTACGAGCGTGATGATTTATGTTATGTTATTCAAATTCCAATGAAAATGGTATTTTTTTATTTACTTACTTATACCTTAATTAACAAAATTAAAACCTAACTTAACTAAAACTATGCACAAACTAAAATGTAGCGTCGGAAAATGCATTCGCATCGCTTAACCGGTAATGTACCCAAGAGACTGGCGGCATTACCACGTTGTATGGCAATGCATAGCCTTTGGCCCAGGTAAAAGCCTAATTGAAAATTAGTTTTTTTCTCTACTCTCCCTTACAACCTTTTAGAATGAGTGTAACGTACCGACCCCAAGTTAGATAGGACAAGGGTAGGCATATGAAGAATAACGTGTAGGAAAATATTTAAAAATAAAAAATACGCTTATCAAATCTATAGGACTCGTGAACCACCCGTCGCCTACACTACACCACTAAGGCGGAGGACATCGTGGAGTACGTGCGCCAGAAGACGAGGTACACGCCGAAGGTGCAGTTGCTGGAGTCGCACCGCAACGTCAACTTCAAGGCGTTCGTGGTGCGCGTACCAAATTGCTATCTGCCTGTCGTCATGGAAGAAGACTTCTGGCCGCAGGACGTGGTGTTCCGTCGCTTCCGCGGACAAGTACCACAGAACAGCACAAGAGTTAGCTAGTGAAGTACTATTTTATAATAAAAATATGTATGTTTAGGTTAAGGTATTTATATATATGGGCCTGTCGCCTGAAATCACACTAATATTATAAAGGCGAAAGTTTGTGAGTGTGTGTGTGTGTTTATGTTTGTTACTTCTTCACGCCTAAACCACTGAACCGATTTAGATGAAATTCGGTATAGAGATAGTTTGAGTCCCGGAAAAGGACATAGGATAGTTTTTATCTCGATATTCCCACGGGATCGAGTCTTATGCGGGTTAAAACCGCGGGGTGCAGCTAGTAAATAAATAAAACAAATCATATGAGCCCAAACTCACAGGTTTACTAGTAGTCACTGAAGAGTTCCACTATCCACCTCCTGGCTCCATCATCGGATCAGTTCCAAGATACCAAATTATAGTATTGTCATCCGAACTAAATATACATACAAAGTTTTATTTCGATACGACTATTAGAAGTAGGTTAAAATTAACTTCTAAGATTTTATTACTTTGTTAGTTAGTGACAAGTGCAGCAAATAAAACCGTGTTAAAAATGCTCCATAATCTTCGTGTTTCTCGTCGCCTTTAAATAATAGGTTTTAAGCACGACTAATCGCATTGTCGATCAACAAAGTCATTCGTGCCTAAATACCTTTGCGATTGCGCCTAAGCTTCAGGTATGCATAGTTAGACACAAGAATTTGCTAGATTGACTATAGATACTGCACCTAGGTTGTATATCAGAATTCCTTGTACCTACCAACTTTCTAAATACTGGGTAGTTGGCTTATTGGCTATTGTCAACGCGATTGTATGAGCGGTCGAGAGTTTATTTGTTGCGTAGTGGTGGTAGTGGGTGTACCTACTACTTAGTATGCTTATTTGCATTTTGTGTCATCTTTTTTTGTTTTTATTCAAGTGGAGTAATTGCGTAACACATTATCCTGTAGCAATGGCTTTCATTTTGACAGTTCGACAACATTTATTGCGTTACTAGCTGCGCCCCGCGGTTTCACCCGCATAAGTTTCGATCCCGTGGGAATATCGGGATAAAAACTGCCCTATGTCCTTTCCCGGGACTCAAACTACATCTATACCAAATTTCATCTAAATCGGTTCAGTGGTTTAGGTGTGAAAAGATAACATACAGAGAGACAGAGTTACTTTCGAATTTATAATATTAAGTATGGGTAGTATAGATATATATTAAGTATTATAAGTATGGATTTACGTTGTTGAGCAGACGAATTCTTCGACCAAATGAAGCAATGGATTAGGAATATCCTTCAAAATTATTCAGAATGTGATTGATTGGACTTTCGGACGGTGTCCAATAACCAAACATTCAAAGACATGCGACAACCCCCACTGGGCCCGCGTGGTGGTTTACGGTTACGGCCCACTCCCTCTCACTGAGAGGAGGCCTCTGTCCCAGCTGTGGGAACATTATAATAGACTGATTGTGCTGTGTGAACAAGAATTAATTTGTAATATCTTCACACTGACCAATACGACGCGTTATAATATGCGCGGATAGATCTTTTATACCTTGGTGTAAACGTGGGGATAGATGAACAGTTGCGTTGAAAGGTTCTATAGACGAATCTCTCAAAACTGAGTCGTTCTGTCGGCGAACCGGTTTAGTCCCATCTCGGCACCTTACCATCTCGGCACCCATGAATTAATTTATCATCTTTACGAAAAATTCCCATCTCGGCACTCCGTCATTAGTCGTTGCTAAGTACAGTCATCAAAAAATGGATACACTGTATCAGTATAGTGAGTAAATCAAATTGACTCAAAACTAAAAAATGTAAAAAAAAGTACCTATAAAATAAGTTTAATTTTAAATTTTTAGTGTTTAGTGGACAAAGTAAAATATATTTTCATGGGACTTAAGAAAAAATACGCAAGTAATAAGTATGCAAGTAAGTGTCATATTTTCTGGCTATCTCTTTCGCCTCGTACATACAATTCCGATTTATGTGATAATTAAGACTGAAAATGAATGTACAGCGAGTTAAAGCAATTAGCTGACCCCCTTTGCAATTATTTTATATTTTATTTATTTGAGCGAAGTAAATAAAATATAAAAGAATTGCAAAGGGGGATCAGCTAATTGCTATGACTGTACAATCAAGCCTACTCGTATCATTTAGTACCAGTATGAAAGTCCTCAAAGTATGGACGCCCTTTTGCCTACGTCCCGGTTATACTGATTAAACGTTAATTGTACATAATAACTGTTGATTTTTGTAATATGTTTTTACATAATTGCTGGAAAGATTTTAAAACAATTATTCCGACGAACCGTGATTTTTTCATATATTTATAAATTTGTTATGTTACTGCCAAGGCAGAGATAATGGAGCCTCTAAAAAACGATTCAAGGGCTTGTCTGTGAAAATGGTAATTTAAAAAGAAACAAAAATGATTTAATAAATAATAAAGTTGATTTACTTACTATACTGATACTGTGTTTCCGTTTCTTTTTGTGTACCTTAAAATGATTCATGAGAGGGTGCCGAAATGGGAATTTTTCGTAGACAAGATAAATAAATTCATGGGTGCCGAGATGGGAAGGTGCCGAGATGGGAATAAACCGGCGAACCGTTCATCGACAAAACGGATGTCGTAGAACTGTAATCTTTACGGATTCTGAAACAGTTCTACGATATTCGTTTCGCCGATAAACTGTTCGTCAACAGAACGATTCACTTTCAAGTGTTTCACCGACAGAACTTTCTCGTTTATTGATTGCACCCTAGTTGTATTTTACGCTTGTAGACAACTGTTTAAAATATCAACAATAAACGAAAACAGTACTACATATAGGATAGTTTTTTTATACTTTGGTGTAAACGCGGGGATAGATGAACAGTTGCGTTGAAAGGTTCTATAGACGAATCTCTCAAAACTGAGTCGTTTTGTCGGCGAACCGTTCATCGACGAAACGGATGTCGTAGAACTGTTTCAGAATCGTTTTTACGTCATTATCCGTTAAATGATTCTGTAAATTTTTTTATGAAAGTTCTTAGGCGGCGGGCGTTTCGAATTCTAGGACATTTCAAAGACGCGTCACTTTTAGGCACATTTCGTTACATGGGGGACTAGAGAGACTTCGATCACACTAAATCTATCTTATTCTTTGAAACAACACGCTGCGCTCCATGGATGTTGGAGAAAAAACAGCCAGGCCGAAGTGGACGTGGGCCGGGCACGTCCCACGAATGCACCCTGAGAGATGGGCAAAGATCGTCACTCACTGGACGCCTGAGGCAGGACATCGCCGTCGAGGTAGACCAAGACGAAGGTGGCGTGACGATCTAATATCATTCGCAGGGCCAACATGGCCAGAGATCGCACAAGACCCCTGTCTTGTGCGATCTCTGGCCTCAAACCTCCCTAGGTTTGGAAGAAAAAAGGGGAGGCGTTTGTCCAGCAGTGGAACACAAAATAGGTTAACAAAAAAAAATATAATAGGGGAAGTAGAAAATCAAGTTGGCAAGTGTTTAGAAACAAATTATTTAGTGTAAAAAGTCTTCAATTATAGACTAATAACACAGTATAAATATTTATACTGTGCTAATAATAATGCTTAAGAGTTTGTTTGTTTGAACGTGCTAATCTCTGGAACTACCAGTCGGATTTGAAAAAATATTTTTGCATTTGATAGCCCAATTTTTGAGGAAGGCTATATGCTATTTAACATCACGCTAGCACTATAAGAAGCCGAGCAAAAATAAGAAAATGTCAAGTAAGTCTTTAGAAACAAATTATTTAGTGTAGAAAGTCTTAATTATGTAATAAACCATCTGATTTAGTCCCATACCCGGAAACGAACTATTTCAGTGGCCACAGTGCACACAATACTAAGCCTATAAATTAATCACTCTTAAGTAAACAACTTGGAACTATAATGAGTATCTTTGGAAGCTTTCCAGAGTCGTTCCAATGGCAACCGTTAAATTTTATTGTTTATTTACAAAAGGAATAATAATTAAACCTACTAATTAACCCGAAGCAGTCAATAATGCGGTATTTATGTATGGCGTTAGAACTCGAGGGCGGAGCGCTGTCGGCGAAGCCCTAAATACAATAAATACGAACTTTATGCGTACATTTTCAAATGGCACGCATTAAGACTGAATGCATTATGCATTTGGTCACACACAATTAAAAAAAGAAAAAAAAAAAGAAGTAAATAAACCCTCCACTGGTCGGTGTCGGTATTCAAGTTTCGAACAATGTACGTATAATAAAATAACTACTTATAGCTTCGAGAGAAATCGACTCCAAGTTATAAAGCGTTTCAACTCGAAATCAAACATTCAAGTATTTAAATTACATCTAGATGCAATTTTCTGCATAATTAGGTACATAAATCCTGTTATTAGCGACAGTTTCAAGACCAGCGATCGATAGTAAATGGTAATATTTATAAGGAGCTTACCTTGAGCGTATGTAAACAAATGGAGACAGGCCAACAAGAATATCCAGTTCCCGACACCGAAACGATACATCCCTGTCCGCCACATGTTGAAAAGCACTTTAACAACACTACACAATATGTTTTAATTCAAACGATTCACATTTTCACATAAAATTCACGAATATTTTGTGTTATATTTCACACAGCTATGTCGGTGTTACTTCGGCCGATCCGCCATTTTCGAGCGAGAACCGCTGCGTTCGGAAACACAACTCAATAATGAAAGGGCAATGCCCGAGTGTATGTGACGTGAATGCTGCAGCGTTTGAAGGGTTACTTGCATTGAAGATAGGCGCAGTAATAGTGCTGCGTGTATTCGAAACGCGATGAGTCGATAAAAATAATTACGTTTTGTTATTTATCGATGTTATTTTAAAAAAGGTTGCCTTCTTTTTACGACGTAATTTAGTAAAAAAAGTAGGTGACCAATTCTAAATAGAGATTCAGAATAATATAAAAGTGCTATTGATGACAACACGGTAAAGCATAGAATACATTAATAGACAGTTAAGATAACCAATGAACTTTGAATTAGGGGTTCTTTTCTAAAATTTATCATTCTGAAATTCAAATGGACATAGAAATAACAAGTATAAGAAAAAAAAGGAATTAAATGAAATTGTGGCATAAACCAAACGCGACAATGGCAATGACAATGACATCGATGAATGTCACTGACAGTAATGACAGAATTGCTTGCTTGGCTGCTCAAAGTCAAAGTCAAAGTCAAAGTCAAAGCATTTATTTCAAATAGGCACATAAAAGGCACTTTTGAACGTCAAAAATTATCTTAAAATAGAATTGATTCTAGTCGCCCATTCCAAAAGGTAGTTTTCGTATGGAGAAGAACGGGCAAGAAACTCCACCGTTACTCTTTTAAAATGTTTAGGTACAATATTTTGCATGGGTACATTAATTATATAATAACATGTGAGGACGATGCACCTACAATAAAATTACTATACCACAATAGGTAAAAGAATTAAAAACGAAACCATGACATATAAATTAATTATCTGCTTGCACTGTTGCATTATAACATTTGTTATTTCTAAAAAAAACTCGTATAAATGCAATATTAATTGGAATCTGTGAAACAACAAAAGGAAACCATAATGGAATTAATATACTCCATGAGGCGAAAGCCTTTGAAATGCGAGCCACCTCACTTTGAAAGGTAACAACACGTTCAATTTGTTTAGGTTTGAAACAGACAATAGTGTTTGATTTGAGCTGCTTAGCTATTGTTAAAATGTAGTACCAATCGATCCAAGTACGAGGAGTTAGAGTACTAATCCGAATAATTGCTTAAAATCGTGCCTACATAAGAATACAGACGAATTATAGACATGCAACAACTGCCTCCAGAAATTCGCTTTTATTTCATGTTTTGAATGAAAGTAATGCTTGCAGAGTACTAGTTGGATTATCATAGAATTCATGTTCTCATAATCCATTCAACTAACAACATAGGGAGTAGCAGTGGCCTAGTTATTAATGACCCCGACTTTTAACGCGCCAAAACATACTTGCTAGTAGTTTTCTAGACTAATCTAGACTGAATTTCGGCCATGGCAGCTAATTTCAATGGTGGCTCAGTTATAACGGCCGCGACTTGCGAGTTAAAGGTCGCGGGTTGGAACCCAGGCAGGCACTTTGTTTAAATTATTTCATCACCACTGCTCTCAAAATAGTGAAGAAAAACATTGTGAGGAAACTGGCATGTCCTTGAAACAAAATTTCGAAGACATGTGACATCTATCAACCTGCACTGGGACCATGTGGTTGATTACGACAAACTCCCTCTCACCTAGAGGAGGCCTGTGTCCCAGCAATGAGAACATTATAGGCTGATTATGAATTATGCAGTACTGAAGCTCATACACACATATTGATATAATTCACAGCATATCGGACCATGAAGTAGTCCGCCCAATCTGCACGATATCAACCTGCAACATCATAGCATTCTCATCACCCACTGAGCTGGATGACACAGAGGGAGACACGTGGGGTGGGCATGTGTTTGTGTGCGACCTCGACACACCGTGGGACAGTCACAAAGTTACCAGCACTGCGTATCCTGTAAGTATAACTTTATTTTTTTTAACAGACTTTCTACATCAGTCAAAAGAAAAATTATCGACATGTGCATCCTGCCCATCCTAACCTACGGCACACAAAGTTGGCCACTTACTGAACAACAGAAGTCCAAACTCAAGATTTGTCAACAGGCAATGAAGCGCAGCATACTAGGTGTTAAGCATACAGATCGTGTTATAAACTTCAGCCTGCGCTCCATAACTCAAGTAGCAGATTATTTTATTATTATTATGAGCCTGTTATGTCCCACTGCAAGGCAAAGGCCTCCCTTCCATTTCATACTAGGAAGGGGTTTAGACAATTAAACCCATCACGCAGTAGCAGATGTTGGAGAAAAAACAGCCAGGCTGAATTGGGAGTGGGCCAGCCACGTTTCACGAATGCACTCGGAGAGATGGGCAAAGATTGTCACTTACTGGACCCCTGAGGGAGGACATGATCCGTTGATTTAGACTATGGCGAATGTGGTGTGATGATCTCATAATGTTTGCAGGGCCAATATGGCCAGAAATCGCACAGGACAGGGTGGTTTGGAATGAAAAAGGGGAGGCCTTTGCCTAGCAGTGGTACACTAAATAGGCTAACAAAAGAAAACATTGCACAAAAGTAATTGCTGGGAAACAACTTTTATTTTGGTGTGAAAATTGCTGTTTGCGGTAGTGCGCAATGTAACGCACGCAAAACATTGTGCTTATGGGTGCATGCAATGGTACAGGGGTCGTGGGGGTATTTAAAGTTGTATAATAACATTAAAAACTTGTTTACGTAAAAATATTACAGTATAAGTTGGAATTTTGACCTTCAATATCTCCGTATCCAGAGGGGTCCCAGATCTGCCCCCTTATTCACAAACACACGATATGCTTCCGTATCGTATCGAACATTAATCATTGTTATCGTAGGAGTCTTCTCAATGCTGTTCACAAGTCCAAAACCCCAAAACCCGAATATTTTGTCAGTTTTAATCAAATAGACGCCCGCTATTCTACCAACAGCTATATTTTGCTGTTGAGGGGAAGTCAAATCAGGTTATCGAAATGTCAGGTTTTCGATACGATAGCCTGTCGTATGGTTGTGAATCAGGGCTCTGGTCCAGTACAAAAAAACCGGCCAAGAGCGTGTCGGACCACGCTCAGTGTAGGGTTCCGTAGTTTCCCGTCCGTCACAATAAGTGTTCCCACGTACAATTCGATAATACCCGACCCAATGTAATAAGTACCTACAGCGAGCGCCATCTCTCGGGGAATTGGGTTACTAATTAATACATAGACGTGCCAGAAGTTTTCGGTGGTAATTTTGGATTGCGAGAACCGATTTTAATCATTATTTTTTTGTTTGAAAAAAGATACGTTCAGGATAATAAAATATGTAAACGAAGTTAAAAAAAAATGCTTGCATATACGATTATACTACGAACTTAGTCCAGAAATGATTTTGTACAACTTTTTGTCTTTTTTGTACAAAAACTGTTGTTTCTATCAAGTTCAAAATAATTTTCCTAGAAAGTCCTTATAAAGTTCTACTTTTCAGATTTTTTTCATATTTTCTAAACTTAGGGTTCAAAAGTTAGAGGGGGGGGGACACATTGTTTTTTACTTTTGGAGCGATTATTTCCGAAATTATTGACATTATCAAAAAATGATTTTAGTAAACCCCTATTCATTTTTAAATACCTTTCCAACAATATAGCACACGTTAGGGTTAAAATTAAAAAAAAAATCACTTCCCACTTTACATATAGGGGGGCTACCCTAATAAAACATTTTTTTCCAATTTTTATTTTACCACTTTGTCGGCGTGATTGATATACATATTGGTACCAAATTTCAGCTTTCTAGTGCTAACGGTCACAGAGATTAAGCGAGGACGGACAGACGGACGGACGGACGGACGGACGGACAGACAGACATGGCGAAACTATAAGGGTTCCTAGTTGACTACGGAACCCTAAAAATGATTACAATGACGGGGAGTACAAGTGACTCTCGGCTTCGTTAAGTGTCTTTTTACCCCCGTTATTTATTGCCTTCAACCTTATAATTTCAGGTGTCAGTTCTAGAATGGGACATTGAAGGGAAACATTTACTGGTCGCGACCACCGTAGGAGAAGTTTCTGTGTACACCCAGAAGGATTACCTCCTCAACGACTGGACCTGCATCTATACTGCTAACTTCCCAGGTGCGTAGACTTTACCTGGGCCCCAATTATGTATGGTAGTTATTATTCCCCGTGTAATCTTACTACGTGCAAACCACGTATAGTCCGGAGTTCCTAAATTTGCCAAAGATGTAAACAACAATGGCCGCTCGAAATTGAATAAAATCGATATGTTACCGGCCAAACCCGATTTCAGGACAAACTAGTTTAGCCTAGGCTAAACTAGTTCCGTCGACATAGGATGCAAGGGCGAGCGAAGGGCACCTCGAGGTTCGGTTTGGTTAGGTTACCTTAAACCCTTTAGACAGAAATAGGGGCCCCGCGAAGCGGGGCTCCGTCGACATAAGATCCAAGAGCGAGCGAAGGGCACCCCCTATCGCGTATAGGAAGAACTAGTTTAGCCTAGGCTAAACTAGTTTGTCCTGAAATCGGGTTTGGCCGGTAACAGATATACAAGGACATTTATTTTGAGTTCAATGTTCTTTTATATCGATTTTATTCAATTTCACTGATATTTACATTGCAAGTACGAATTTATGTGGGGTAGGTAAAACTAAAAAGTGAAAAATATAAACTTATTTACTCAAAAAAAGTTAGTGTATTTTTTTTTTAGAAGTATGATGCTTGTTTTTTTTGAAGTGAAAACTGCTTTAGGCGCGTTGAGCAGTTTTTGAGGTGGGAAAAACCATTGAATTCGCGCCACTGTTACCGTAACGACACCGCTTCGGATGTGTTCGGCTGTCCTCGGGATGTACTCGGTTTTAATGTATATCCGATATGTCAGTGAGTGATGGCAAACTATTCTGTTTGTTTTTTGTTTCCACTTCTGTCGAGTGCTACTGTTTTTTTTTTTTTTTTTTTTTGTATTTTTCAGGTGAACACATAATCCGCGCGTCTTTCTTCCACAACGGGCGGCGGCTTGTGATGGTGGACAAGAAGCCCGACGCTCCCATCACTGAGAGAATACAAATGCTAAGACCCACGCCCACGCTCAAAGGATTCGGGTAAGTACAGTCACATTATACAAATAAACAATTAGGAGTGTATTTTTTGAATCGTCTTATAAACAAAACACAAACAGAGCTGACATATCGGAAAAACATTAAAACAGAGTGCATCCCGAGGACAGCCGAACACATTCGAATGTAGCGCGGTGTCGGTAACAGTGTCGCGAGTTCAATGGTTTTTTCCCATTTAAAAAATGCCCAAATAAATAAAATTCAAGTGACAAAAATTCTGACATATTCACACATTGTCACATAATTCTCTGAAAATGTCTTTTCATTATCGGAATAACGTTTCTGAAGATACCCCTGTGACATACAGACAGACGGCGTAGTCTTAGTAAGAAGGTTCTCTTTGGGAACGGATCCCTAAAAAGAAAATCAACGAAAGTCAAAACAAGCTATTTTCTTTTCTTCGGGTTCTAATATTCGCTATACATATTTCAGTGGCATAGCCTGCGAAGGTGCTTGCATCATAACAGCGACCGGACTCATCGGCGTGCTAACACCTCCCGCGGAAGGGACGCGCGCGCACGTCGCGACTGACTGCCTGCGACCAACGCGCGACCACATCACCGCGGCCAGTATTGCACATAAGAGTAAGTTGTACACACTGACTGACTGCGCTCACGCAGGGACGCGCGCGCACGTTGCGACCGACTGCTTGCGACCACATCACCGCAACATCAGAAGGCCTTTTTTCGTGATTTAAAACGGTCAAAATCTAGTCACAATCTCATCTCGACAATCAATGTCAAAAACTTGTCAAAAATGTAGGGAAATTAGAGGTATGTTTGACAGATTGAGACTGAGATCAGACTGAACGTTTCTAAAATTACGACAGTTCGAGAATTGCCTCTATAGCCAGTGAAAGTCCCGTCAAAGTTGGTCCAGTCGTTTCGAATCAACAACATAAACAATTTGTACTTACAATATATGACACTCGCTCATTAGTTATAGATAAAAAAATATTATTAAAAATCAGCTTAAAATATTTTTCCTCAAATTATTAAATTAAAAATAACACCAATATTATACAGGCTTTTTATTTGGAGGCTCCATATAAAAATCTTCAACCGCGCTACCGTCCGCCATTTTGATTTTCTTGAATCAAATATCTATGCAACAAAATATAAGCCAGTTAAAAAATATGGACGTCACGTGATCAACTTTGAACGTTGATATTTCGGAAAAGTGACACTACCGGTGTTTTCTGTTTGCATTGATGTCAGCTATCGATTTATAATTTTTCATGCGTGGCCGCCATTTTGAAAAAAAAACAAAATGGCGGACAGGTTACTCGGAGCATAAGGTAGGTTGTGTAACTCGCCCGCTGACAACTTTGACCTCGTCTAAACACTTCGCCGTGGCAACCGCCGCTTGCTTACCGCCTCCCGCGCAACTACTCAGACGCACAGCCTATTATAATGATTAACCACTAAAAGATCGATCAATTTATCTTGGCCTGGGTGTACCATATCCAAAATGACCCTGTTTTTAGGGTTTCGTACCTCAAAAGGAAAAACGGAACCCTTATAAGATGACTTCGTTGTCCGTCTGTCAAGACCCTTTTTCTCAGGAACGTTTGGAGTTATCAAGTTGAAATTAGTACTTACCAAATGTATTTATTTTTCTTTTTTTTTGTCTGTTCACTAATCATTTCCTCTTTCTCTCTCTCTCTCAGACGGCAGCCTAGTAATCGCCGCCATCTGCCGCTCGGGCGGGTCGGTGGGGCGCTGGTGCGTGCGCTGCGCATGCGTCGCTGTGACGTCATCGGCGCCGGCGCCCGCGCTGGCGCTCAAGCCGCTGCCCACCATCTATCTGCCGCAGCAAGACGCGCAACCAGGTAGGCTTGGCAAGAAAACATCGATGTATCGATACTTTTCATTCGGTATATCGATATCTCTTGACGATATTTAATATTTCGAGGTATTGATATGGAAACCTAGTGTGAAGTCTAGGAATTCAATCCACTTGAATGTCAACAGCAAAATACTTAAATTTATTATATTCTGTTATATAGTGTAGCGTCGGAGATCCAATAAATGAATAAAATTGCCATTCCGAAAACAATTCTATTCAATATAAAATAAAGTTCAATTTCCTTCAATTGTTCAGCTCATTTTGAACTGTCAATGCGTCCTGATATTTAGTTCCTGTGAATGCTCGACGCTGCGTACGACGCGACGTAATCGAGTGAGCATTTAGCTGTAACATTTCTTTCTACCTTGCGTCCATTGTTGATGATTTTGCGTTCTTGCGCTCGTGCCTTTGCTCGATAAAATGTTACACCAATACGCTCGTTGGTTTTTTAAAATCAGGTTGTAACAAAACATCGACCGTGGTGTTCGAAGTGCGGTTCGATAAATTTAAAAAACGGCGAATGCTCGATGTTCTGTTACAAGTTAATGCTCTAGTCTATACTCACCTTTAGACGCTGAAAAACAAAAAAAAAACCGAGTGTGCTTATGACCACACGACTGAAGTGAAACTTCAAACGTATTTGGCTATGAGAGGAAGAAAGAAAGAAAATGTGCGCGCGCACTGCTTTCTCTTGCTTATATCCCCCACTCAACTCCCGTTCGCCTCGCCCGATCACACTTTTCGTAACGCTTACGTCACGCGTTCGCCAGCTTACTCCCCAAGTCAAGCGTGCGTAAAGAAGTTTCACTACAACAATTTTGTTTCAGTTTCAATAACTTGGTGTCAGCGGGAAGACACGGACTCTTTGTTAATAGCTGGCAGTACTCTGACCATGTGGAAGTGTACCGAGCGGGCTCATCAGGTGCACAAACTATTCGCTAAAGGTAACTGAAATTGTTTATTGAAATAATTTAATATTTTTTTAATTTTCAAACAAGATAATATTTACATTAATCAGGGTGTAAAAAGACACATCACATAGCTATCAACTACGCATTCTGTACATAAAACTAAGTGACATTGCACAAAAATAATTGCTGGGAAACGACTTTTGTTTTTGGTGTAAAAATTTGCTGTTTGCGAATAGTGCGCAATGCTACGCACGCAAAACATTGTGCTTATGGGTGCATACAACGATACAGGGGTCGTGGGGGTATTTAAAGTTATTATAAAACGTTAGCAAAAGTTGGAATTTTGACCTTCAATATCTCTGTAACCCGAGAAGGTTCCCAGGAATGAACCAATACAAATAAAATTACAGTCACAGGGAGTACAAGTGACTCTCGGCTTCGTTAAATTTCTTTTTACACCCGTTATAAGCAACAGACTTAAAATAATATTCACATTATTTACTTGTAAGTATATAAAAAAAGAAGAATCATAGGGCATCAAAAAAATCCTCTGCAACGCAGTCAACAGGAAAAGTGCCCAAAAGGCTGGCAGCATTGCCACGTTGTATGCCGATGCTGATTCTTTCGCCAAATTGGCCAGCCCTCTGGTCACGTGAAGAGTCGACCAATCACTTGGCGATATCTTGGAAAACCAAATGGGCACTTGGACCCCATGGCCCTAATGTGAAATAATTGATTTATTTACAATATTAGGGCTTTCAACTAGAGGTATACAATATAACTAGAGGTTTGCATGCACTTCAATTGTCTAAAAGGGGATTGAAGATTTTTTTAAAAAGCCTGGCATACCTACCTGTCCGCCATTTTGATTTTTTTTTCAAAATGGCGGCCACGCATGTAAACTATACAGGGTGTTACGGAAAGGGTATATCAATACAAACGGGTTGAAGAGTGTATGTGGTCTAGAATCTCTGTACAAAATTTCAGCTCAAAAGCATTAACTATGAAAATGCTTAATATTTTTTTATTTCGACATCACTGCGCTGCACTGGCGCGCGGCGGCGTGATGTGCGTGTACTAGGCGCACAGACATACAACAGATAATGGATAATGACCCTCGTAGTGCTATGACACGTTTGTTATGATTTCAATTTAATAAACTATCGAAATAAAAAAATATTAAGCATTTTTAAAGTTACTGCTTTTGAGTTGAAATTTTGTACAGAGATTCTAGACCAGATACACTCTTCAACCCGTTTGTATTGATATACCCTTTCCGTAACACCCTGTATAAATCGATAGCTGACATCAATGCAATCAGAAAACGTAATAAGACCAAGCCCCGTAAAGCGTCACGTTTCCGAGATATTAACGTTCAAAGTTGATCACGTGCATCATATATTTTTTTAACCTGTTTACATCTTGTTGCATAGGTGTTTGAAATAATCGCTCTGAATGTTTAAAATAATCAAACATCTATGCAAGTATGCGACACGCAAGTTATACGCAAGTTCAATAAATATGTCACGTGATCTACGGGGTTTTGGCAGGCGTCCGTCACTCGCTCAAGGCCGCGCGTTATATGCCTACCGCTTCGCGTATCGCCGTCGATACAACCGACAGTCGGTTGCCGCACGCCTGAGTGCTCGCTCGCCAAATTTACCGCGCTGACTATCAAATCAAAATGCCAAAAGCACGTAATTTTGACGAAACAGCACTGTTTACTCATTTCAAAGCCTATAATAAAGATTCGTCTTTTTATGGCGGGCTTAAAGTCCCACCAGAAAGTTTTAATAATTATATCGAAGAATTAGAAAAAGCATTTTTAAATAGTTTTGACAACGTCATAATGGATCGACCTGGCAGCACCATCTTGGAAATTTTAAAAACAATTGATTTTCCTCCGCTTTGCTCCTGTTTCCCTTTTGATTACTTATTGAAATTATTTACGCGGTTTCGAATATTTTCGACAATAAAATTTAATAATCGGGAATTCAGGGAAGGGAAAAAAAGCATCTACCATTTTATTAAACTGAAACATATTTGATTAACAAATAAAAAATAATTGTTTTTCTACAACATTCGTTTTATTACCAAAATCATCATAGGTACAACCCTAGCATATTCGCTTGATGACGCGCTCGCACGTGGGTCGCATGGCGGGCAAAACAATCTCGACTCTCTGTGTGCGTACTTATGTTACATTTCTTCTCGCTGCAAACAGCTGGTATTATTATTAAGATTTTGTAGGCTATTATAGCGTAGGTATTTTCGCTTTTGTACTAGAGTGATGTATCTGTTACGAAGTAACTATTTAGTAATCTGTGGTTTTGGTCGTATTATGTTTTCTGTTTGCATTGACGTCAGCTATCGATTTATACATATAGATCTCAGGCGTGGCCGCCATTTTCAAAATGGCGCGACAGTAGATATTCCACGGATCTTCAAAGCCCTTTCATTTAAACAAAAATTATTTTCCGTCATAAGGTCCTCTACAAGGCAGCACGACTCCCGGAGGCGGTCCTAAGCCGGGAACTGATTGCTTCAATACGCTGGTGAGTGGTAATCATCATCATCAGGCTCCAGAAGTATTGCACATTTTTTTATTGTAAACTTATATTAACTTTAATTTCATTATAATACTGATCCTCTTTTATACAGGGTGTTACGGAAAGGGTATATCAATACAAAGGGGTTAAAGAGTGTATCTGGTCTAGAACCGCTGTACAAAATTTCAGCTCAAAAGCATTAACTTTAAAAATGCTTAATATTTTTTTATTTCGACATCACGGCGCTGCACTGGCGCGCGGCGGCGTGATGTGCGTGACACACTACAGATAATGGATAATGACCCTCGTAGTGCGGTGACACGTTTGTTATGATTTCAATTGAATACACTATCGATAAAAAAAAAAAAATTAAGCATTTTCAAAGTTACTGCTTTTGTGCTGAAATTTTGTACAGAGATTCTAGACCAGATACACTCTTCAACCCGTTTGTATTGATATACCCTTTCTGTAACACCCTGTAAAATCAATTTAACATTGATCGATTTTGAACTGAATAAATCGATTCTTATGTCACATCACTATTTACATTTCGTTAAAAAGTGGTAACACATAAGCTGTCATTTTACTGCATCTAATTAAAAGTCCGAATTTTGTAGTAATACAGGGTGTAAAAAGGCCCATTACATAGCTGGTATCAACGCATTCTGCACATCAAAATAAGTGACATTCATTTAGCATAAATTATTGCTGGGATACGACTTTCTTCTCTACACACCTATTTACAACCGTTTGAAACGCTTCCGTGCCTTGAACATCAATTAATGTTATCGAAGAAGTCTTCTTAACGCTGTTCATAAATCCGGAACTTGAAAATGTTGATCATTTAAATCAAAATACGACCGCTACGCAAGATAAATTAAGCATAATTATAATGATTCAAATAAAATATAGATGCGCCCTCTACCTTAAATAATAGCTGAATTGAATTAATCGTCACCTGTCACAACATAACACAAACACACTTATAACAGCACACCCTCACCTGCACTTACTCACTCACACATAGTACACACCGACACACCCAGCACGTCTTGAATGTGGCACGTTCATTCTTTTTGTATTTTTTTATTTTTTTTAGTACCTAATTTGATGGATTCCCTATACAGGGTGTTACGGAAAGGGTATATCAATACAAAGGGGTTGAAGAGTGTATCTGGTCTAGAACCTCTGTACAAAATTTCAGCTCAAAAGCATTAACTTTGAAAATGCTTAATATTTTTTTATTTCGACATCACGGCGCTGCACTGGCGCTTGGTGGCGTGATGTGCGTGTACTAGGCGCATAGACACACTACAGATAATGGATAATTACCCTCGTAGTGCGGTGACACGTTTGTTATGATTTCAATTTAATAAACTATTGAAATAAAAAAATATTAAACGTTTTCAAAGTTACTGTTTTTGAGCTGAAATTTTGTACAGAGATTCTAGACCAGATACACTCTTCAACCCGTTTGTATTGATATACCCTTTCTGTAACTCCCTGTATACAGGCATGCCTAAATTGGGAAACCAATAACTCAATATTTTTTGCTTTTTTTTACTACGGACGTCTGAAGTAATGTTTCTAGTGAGGTGATGGAGCGGCCCTAGTGTCTGTAACACAGGTTAATTCCTAGCACGGAACTGGGTTTGCTCCACTATCCACTATAATATTCCTATCCGTCGCTCATAATGTAGTATTTAAGTAACCAATACTCAAAGTTGTTTGAAAATAAAGATTATTATTATAATGAGCCTCTAATGTTCTCACCGCTGGGACACAGGCCTCCTCTCTGCGAGAGGGAGTGGACCGGCCCAGTGCAGGTTGGTAGATGTCACGTCTTCGAATTTTTGGTTCTAGGAAACTCATGCCGGTTTCCTTACGATGTACTGTTTATTGTGCATGATAAAAAGTTTTATCTACACCCATGCTATAAATCCTCTATAAAAGTTTCTGAAACAGTTAGCTTATTGCCAACATTAAAACAACCAGTGTCATAGTAACCATAATATCATCCAAACGGGTGTTATTATGTTGTACTAAATTTCATTATGCAACTCGTTTTCAAAAAAAGAACCTTGTCACGCACGCGCGTTTCACTACCACAGCGCAGTAATTTAAAAAAGGACCACCGCCATTTTTGTTCCATATTAGTATTGCAAAAAACTGTTTCAGGACCTTTTATAGAGGATTCATATCATGGGTGTAGATAAAGTCTGTATGCAACTGTACATAATTAGGTATTAAAACACTCATGTGATACTATTGTCACACTCGGCCCACATTCGTGTTTTAATACCCCTTATTATAAAACAGTTGCATAAATAACTATTATATTCTGTCTAGGTGTGGCAAAAGACAGCCGCGTGGGGCGTGGAAGGCGGCGAGGGCGCCGTGTGCGCGGCCAGCAGCAAGCTGTCCCTCGGCGCGCCGCACGCCGTGCTGGCCACGCCTCGGGCGCTGCATCTGCTGGCGAGGGACACGCATCACTATGTTAGTAACACTATCACATCTAGACAGACAGAAAATTGTGTGATGGACACCTTTAGCACACCCCGGACACTCCATACAACGCTCGCAAAATAATTACCTACTACTACTACATTAAAAAACCGGCCAAGTGCGAGTTGGACTCGCCCATGAAGGGTTCCGTAGCAGCAAGTAACATAATATAAAAGTTCTTGTAGTTCGTTGTAACTTTGTGAAAGGTAAATTGCGGTTTTCGATTTATGACGTATTAAAAAAAACTACTTACTAGATCTCGTTCAAACCAATTTTCGGTGGAAGTTTACATGGTAATGTACATTATATATATTTTTTTAATTTTATCATTCTCTTATTTTAGAAGTTAGAGGGGGGGGGACACACATTTTACCACTTTGGAAGTGTCTCTCGCGCAAACTATTCAGTTCAGAAAAAAATGATATTAGAAACCTCAATATCATTTTTGAAGACCTATCCATATATACCCCACACGTACAGGTTTGATGAAAAAAAATTTTTGAAGTTTCAGTTGTAAGTATGGGGAACCCCAAAATTTATTGTTTTTTTTTTCTATTTTTGTGTGAAAATCTTACTGCGGTTCACAGAATACATCTACTTACCAAGTTTCAACAGTATAGTTCTTATAGTTTCGGAAAAAAGTGGCTGTGACATACGGACGGACAGACAGACAGACAGACATGACGAATCCATAAGGGTTCCGTTTTTTGCCATTTGGCTACGGAACCCTAAAAATGACGTTTGTATACGTATGAATATGTGCGTGAAATCTAGTAGGGCTGGCTGGCAGTAGTGCGTAGGCGGCGGCGCTGCCCGAACGTGTGCAACAATGGGGCGCCGGGCGCCGCGACAAAGTTAGTGCGCACTACTCACAGAAATCTAATTAATTACATTTCTATTGTACTACTTTTCAAGTCGAAGAATGAATAGAACGTGAAAGAAAGAGACATAACTAAGACAATAAAGAGAGAGAGCAGTAATTTAATAGTTGGTATGTTAATATTACGGAAGTTTTAATTGTTCTAAAACGAAGAAAACTTGGAAAATTAATGACAAAAAAAAAACGTGAGAAACACGGTTTAACTGTAAAAATGGGTGTGCCACAGGGCTCGATTTTGGGTCCTTTCCTCTTTTTAGTGTATATAAATGATCTACTCCATTTATTAAAAAATCAACCACAAATGGTGTTATTTGCTGATGACACTTCCTTAATTTTTAAGGTAAATAGACGTGCTACAAATTTTGACGCCGTAAATAACGCCCTACTGCAGGTCCAAAATTGGTTCACTGCTAATAATTTAGTATTAAATGGGAAAAAAACTAAGTGCATAAGATTTTCTTTACCGAATGTCAAAGGTAGTGATTGTGAGATAATATTGAATCAAGAGAAACTTGAATTCGTCGATAGAACTGTTTTCCTAGGGATCACGCTCGACTCAAGGCTACAATGGGGTCCGCATTTAACATCTCTTGCAGGACGGCTAAGTTCAGCAGCTTATGCTGTGAGAAAAATCCGTCAATTTACTGATGTAGATACCGCGAGACTGGTCTATTTTAGTTACTTCCATAGTATCATGTCTTACGGTATTTTGGGTACGTCTTTCATTGACTGAATGTGCCCTGGCGGCTGAGAGTATGTCATGCTCACTCAAATGTCTCGCTGATGGCGGCGCATGTGTTGGATCATTTAGCTCCCTTCAAAATGGTTGAGCTGAATGGTGCTAATACATGCGTCATGTTCGTGAACGGGCGCCGTCAGTAGGGACTGGTCATCTCTTTGCTGCCATGGCTTATTTTATTTTAATTTAATATTTGAATTGTTGTTTTTTCTCATCTTTTCATTATGGACGCTTTTAACGTTCTGCATCGTTCTCACATGTATAATTTTTAACGTGAATGATGTAACCAAGACTTTGTAACCATATTATTTTGATTTAAAAGAGTGTCCATGGAGTTTCTTGCCCGTTCTTCTCCATAGGTACCTACGCTTTGGAATGGGCAACTAGCTTCATCTTTCTGACTGACCGACCCCTTGACAATTCAAAAGTGCCTGTAATTGGTTTAATTGAAATAAATGCTTTGAGTTTGAGTTTGAATGAATAATAGAGAAAATTATGAAAATAAATTATCACAACACTTGCTTAACTTGTTTGTCTGTAATATACTAGTGTTAGTAACTGAAGACGAAGTGACGTAAATAAGTCACACCACCAGCTGTCAACCGATGGAAGTCTATAAAAGGAGGCGCGCGGTGCGGCAACGGTCACTTTTTGCTTGGACGGCGCTCGGAACGGACGTGCTACCTGACCATTTCGCGTATTTTGTAATTTTTAGTTTATGTGATTTTGTGTGTACTAATTATTTATTATTTTTTTGCTTTGTGTAATTTGAAGAAATTAAAGATTGTTTAGTTTTTTTTAACGTATTTCACTTCTGATTCCTAACATCAGAAGTGGGATAAAGATTCATCTCGCCCACAAGTTTCAATTTTAGATTAAAGCGGGTAGTAAGTAGTAAGCAATGGATAGATCAAGTCGTTCACGTTCAAGGAATAGTGCCCCGCGTTCTCAACGATCTCGTAGCCGCCATAAGCGGAGTAGAAGGTCACGTAGCAAGTTTCGGGATTGCGATCGCCGCTCCAGGCACGAACGGGATCGTCGTGGGAGCCGCGTGAGGACGCGAAGCTCTGCGTCACCGCCTTACCTACGATCGCTTGAGACAATTGTCTCGCGGTTGAAGGCTTTAGAAGACCGTTCACGGGTAATAACCACGCCGGAAACTACAGGTACTATTACTGATGCTTCGACTGCAACCACGGAGAAAATAGTGGAGGCAATACAGTCGTTAAAATCAGTAAGCACCCATCACTTTTATATTTCTAATTTTGACCCTAATGTGCATGACGTTGATCAGTGGTTCGACGAGGTTGACAGGGCTCTGGTTTTGAATAAGTGGTCACAAAATGAGTGTCTTTCCCGTGTTGGCAACTGTCTGAAGGGAGATGCTAAGACTTGGCTTAATGATTGGGTTACCAATGACCGTTCATGGAGCAATTTTAAAAAAGATTTTCGGTCACTTTGTGTCAAGAAAATTGACGTGGCAAGTATCTTGTATGAAGTAATGAGCTCTAATTCGGACAGTTATCCAACCTACGCTGAATATGCACGTAAATGTTTACTACGTTTACGGATCGTAAAAGGTCTATCAGACGAGTTGATAGTGGCGATTGTCATTAGAGGGATTAAAGACCCTCAAATCAAAGCAACTGCCACTAATGCAAATCTGACGCCTGACGATCTCGTTAATTACCTATCTACCTTCGTAAAGCCCATTCCTAAGCAGAATAGTGACAGTTCGCGTTCTAAAGATAACAAGAGCCCACATAAGAATAATTCTAAGCGTTCATTTAGGGGTCAGGGTCCAAAATGTTTTAGTTGCGGTCAAATGGGGCATAAACAAGCGGGTTGTTCTAAAAAGTCGAAACCAAACGTGACCGAACTAAATAAATCTGAACCGATAAAATCTGAGTCGAATTCTACTTCAAATAAGGCAGTATGTGCGTATTGTAAAAAGACGGGTCATGATATTAGTGTTTGTTTTGCCAAACAGCGTGCAGATAATAATAAGCCCAATAAAAGTAATGTCAATTTCTGCTCTACCTCTATTAAAAATAAGTCCAGTGACGTAGTAGTTGGAATGGTTCAAGGTATACCTGTAGACATTTTGATTGATAGTGGGGCGTTAGAAGTGTCGTTGATTTCGACATCAGTGGTCAATCATTTTTCTTGTTCGAAGAAACCTACTAATAAACAATTGAAAGGAATAAGTAATTCCATTATTTTTGTTGATTCTTATGTCACACTTGTAATAGAGCTGGAGGAAATAACCCTCGAAGTAGATTTGCTTGTTGTACCTACTGAATATATGAACGCACCAATTATTATTGGTACTGATGTATTGAACAGGGAAGGGGTAACCTATATAAGGACCAGGGAATCTCAACGTTTAACTCATGATAAAGTTTTAACGAAAGTTTCCACGGTTCAATCTGGTGAGCAACCCAATGGTTTTAAGACTGCATTAATCGGGGCAGATCTTGAGAATCTCTCAAAAATACTCGATAAATATTCAGCATCTATGATTTCTGGTACGGCTACCTCTACAGTTACCACAGGTTGTATGCACATCAGATTGAACAGTGAGGTACCTATTAATTACCGCCCTTACAAAATGTCCTACAATGAAAAGCTTAAAGTTAGAGAGATTATTCAGGATCTACTTAGTAAAGGCATAATACGTGATTCGGAGTCGCCATATTCGAGTCCGATTCATCTAGTAAAAAAAAAGGACGGATCGGATCGTATGTGCGTGGACTTCCGGGCACTTAATAAAATTACAGTTAAGGATCGGTATCCTTTGCCTTTAATAGACGATCACATTGATCGACTAGGAAAGGCAAAATTCTTCACAGTACTCGACATGGCTACCGGATTTTTACAAATTAAATTAGATGAGCAATCAATACCCTTAACTGGCTTCGTGACGCCCGAAGGGCATTTTGAATTTTTGAAGATGCCATATAGGTTAGCCAACGCGCCTATAGTGTATCAACGTATTATTGCAAACACACTCCGCGAATTCATTGAGGCAGGCAAAGTATTGGTGTACGTCGACGACTGTATGCTATTGTCCTGTTCTATTGACCAGGGCTTACAGATACTAGATGAAGTTTTAGCAGTTTTGACTAAGGCCGGTTTCTCAGTGAACTTGCGTAAATGTTCATTTCTATGTCGAGAAATTGAGTATTTAGGCAGAATTATATCAAATGGTGGAGTCAGGCCATCAACAAGTAAGGTCCAGGCACTCGTAAATGCACCCGTTCCTCAGAACGTCAAACAAGCGAGACAATTTTTAGGCCTTGCTGGGTATTTTAGAAAGTATATAGCTAGTTACTCGATAAAAACAGCTTGTATTGCTCGTTTGACGCGTAAGGGGGTAGAATTTGTTTGGGGGCCACAACAGGAAAGCGTCCGCCAAGAGCTTATTAAGTGTCTTACTAGCGAGCCAATATTAGCCATTTTTGACCCAGAGCTTCCCGCTGAGGTTCACACAGATGCGAGTAGTGCAGGTTATGGTGCAGTTTTCCTACAGGTTCATAAGGATGGTAATAAGCGTGTAGTTGCCTATTATAGTCAGGTAACGAAAGGTAGTGAGCAACGTTACCATTCTTATGAACTGGAAACGCTCGCTGTAGTAAAAGCTCTTAAGCATTTTAGGCATTACCTCATAGGAATGCCATTTACTGTGGTAACAGACTGCAATGCCCTAAAAGCCACCCAAAATAAGAAAGATCTACTCCCGAGGGTAGCGAGGTGGTGGATCTATCTACAAGATTTTGATTTTATCATTCAATACAGGAAAGGGGTAATGATACCCCACGCAGACTATTTTAGCCGTAACCCTGTACATACAGTAAATAACATTGAGAAACCACGTAATTGGGCTCAAATTGCGCAAGCAGGAGACGAGGAGACTCAAACTTTAATCAGGTCTTTGGATGAGGGAAACTTGGACTCTTCACGCTATGTTAAACGCAATAATATTTTGTACTATCGCTACACACCCGTAGGTGAAGAGTCTAGGTTACTTTGTTACATACCAAAAGGACATCGTTTGAGCCTCCTCCGAATATTCCATGATGAACACAGCCATATTAACGCTGACAAAACTAGTGATCTTATCTTGAAACACTTTTGGTTTCCTGGTCTCAGAGTTTTTATTTCTAAGTACATATCTCACTGCCTCATATGTATAGCTCACAAAAGAGTTCCACGAGCCCCACTACAACCAATTAACTCATGGACAAAACCAAATGTTCCTTTTGACACCTTACATATAGATGCCCTAGGCCCATTAATAGTATCTAACGGTAATAAACACGTTTTGATTGTTGTGGATTCTTTCACGAAATATTGTTTACTAAACCCTATTTGTACTCAGGACTTAAATGAGTTAAAACGAGTTATGCAAAATGTTGTGTCTCTTTTTGGAACGCCTAAGATTATTGTATGCGATAGAGGTAGGATGTTTCAATCATCTGGTTTTGTGTCCTTAATGAATGATTTAAGTTGTCAGATTCATTATATTACCCCCGAGATGCACCACGCCAATGGTCAGGTGGAGCGTTACGTTCGCACCGTCCTTAACATGTTGAGGATCGAGGTGAACCATCGGAAAGGGGAATGGTCTGAGCAGTTGTGGAGGTTACAGCTGATACTCAACTTGACAAAACAAAAGACCACCCAGCAGTCCCCGCTTAACCTGCTTATCGGTGCTGAAGGAGCTACCCCAGTCATTCGCACGCTAATCCGAGACGTTGCCATCGAATCGTCTGGTGAGAACCGTGAGCCGCTGCGGGAGATGAGGAGACAAAGGACGGCCGAACGGTTGTGCAAAAATCAAGCCGATCAAGACAGGCGTGCTAATGAAGACCGACAGTCTCCGCGTACCTACAGCAAAGATGACCTAGTCTTCGTCATCAAGTATTCTCAGTCCACAGGGAAACTTGATCCTGGTATGCGCGGGCCTTACCGCGTAGTTGGAGTCCTGGACCATGGCCGCTACGAGCTGCAACTTCTGGCTGGTGCCTACGGAAAAACCACATATGCTGCTGCACAGTTCATGGTACCCTGGAGGGGGGAGTGGACTCCTGAGACGTGTGCTGCATTCTTTGAGGGCAAGTATTGCTTTGAAGTCTGGGTGATATGCTAACAATGTGCCTATGTCAACAGCCACTGGGAGGTATGCAAACTGAGAGCCTATGCCTACGGTGTTTGTAGAAGTCTGGGCGGTATGCTAACTAAGTGCCTATGCCGACAGCCGCTGTGAGGCACGCTAACTATGTGCCTCTGTCTGCAGCGTGACCAAATTACTTATTTGGTGTGTTAATCTTAGCTAAGATTTTGATGTCATGATATTTTACGAGTAATGCGCATTACCTCTTATGATTCTAAGATGTTTTTTCTACATCTGTTATCTTTTATGTAATGCGACTGTCTGATTACAGGAGACTGTGAAGACGCAGGTGTCTTATCGGACACTGCTGCAGATCAAGCGGGACCATCTTCTGGAGCTGACGAGGACGCCAGAGCATCAGGAGAGGCCGTGTTAGTAACTGAAGACGAAGTGACGTAAATAAGTCACACCACCAGCTGTCAACCGATGGAAGTCTATAAAAGGAGGCGCGCGGTGCGGCAACGGTCACTTTTTGCTTGGACGGCGCTCGGAACGGACGTGCTACCTGACCATTTCGCGTATTTTGTAATTTTTAGTTTATGTGATTTTGTGTGTACTAATTATTTATTATTTTTTTGCTTTGTGTAATTTGAAGAAATTAAAGATTGTTTAGTTTTTTTTAACGTATTTCACTTCTGATTCCTAACACTAGCTTTTATTTCTTATGGGTTTAAAGGATATTTGAGTTGTTGTTCCTTACCTTCTTTCATGTTTCGGGAACCGAAAGAAACTCCTGTCTTTATCGTTCCTCGATGAAGATAAGCATCCAAATAATGCACAATATACAACCATCGTGATTAACACAAAATATAAAACAATAAAAAAATAATGTGTTCGTGTCAGCAGTAGGTAGGTACTTACAGCGCTGCGGTTCTTAGAACCGGAGACGAATATGCCGAAGTGCGGGGTGAGGTGCGGTAACTGATGTTAGTGCGGGGAAGGGAGTGTCCTTTCTGTACGTAGTACTTTAAGTATTCTGTGCCTTTAGGCTGTCACCCTCTGCGGCCGTCACCTTACTGAGATTCCACTGCGCCTCGGGGCTGTATCTGTTTCGGCGCCATACTCTTGTAAGTCCGCAGGCTACATAGAAAGAAAGGAAGTTTTAATTCATCACCCTTAAGATGCTCAAAGGTAGCCCGCGAGATTCAAATTTCCTTAAGGTTTTTGCAATTTCCATGTAATTGTCAGGTTGTATGTTGATTAAAATATGATTCCCGACCGTAACACTACAGTTTTCTAGCGTTATTATTATTATTTTTTGTGTTTTTTTGATGCGTCATGTTTGCCGCAAACAAATGTATTTTTTCTTTTTTTCTTTTATTTATAACGAACGACATGAACACCTGTCATTTTCACCACTATTTGACATTAAGGTGTAAAAAACGCTCTGTGTTTGGATATTACGGGCGTCAACCACTCATACGCAACTTACCGAATTCTCCATTCTCCAAATAATACCAAATTGTCCGCAGTTGTGCAGTCGCGCGGTAGTGTCGCACGGTGGTGTTACCGCGGTGGAGGCCGCTTCTACGCCGCCCAAGAAGACGAAGTACGGACCCAACACTGCGCCAGTAAGTATAAAGTTTCTTGCCCGTTCTTCTCCAAAGGAACCTACTACGCTGTGGGATGGACAAATAATTAGCTTCTTTTTAAACGTCAAAGGTTCAATTAAAAAGTGCCTGTACGTGTTTAATTGAAACAAATGCTTTGGGTTTGAGTTTATTCGTACGTACAAAGTTACACGACATGAACTTGCTTACATAGATGTTTGATTACTTTAAACTTTCAGAGGGATTATTTCAAACATTTAATCAACAAAAATTCGGAAGAGATTCGGGTTGTATGCGCTTGGAAACACAGACGCAGACATTGATGTCAGCTATTGATTTATATAGGTTAAACGCGTGTCCGCAATTTAAAAAAAAATCGGTCAAGTGCGAGTCGGACTCGCGCACCGAGGGATCCGTACAAATTTGTAGGTAGATAGTTTATCACGGGTTTTTTTTAATGTAACTATAACGTTTTTGTTTACGGTTTCCGGATTTTTTCCTTTACTTGTGCTACATGACCTTGCTTCTTGCCAAATTTCATGATTCTAGGTCAACGGGAAGTACCCATACCCATAAATGCCCGTATCTTTTGATTGCGTCGACTTAGAAGTTTGATTTATTCACTGCTTCAAGGGATTGCAGCCCTGGGTATTTGATATTAATTTCAACTTGATAACTCCACGCGTTCCCGAGATAATGGGTCTTGACAGACGGACAACGAAGTGATCTTATAAGGGTTCCGTTTTTCCTTTTGAGGTACGGAATCCTAAAAAACAAACAGGTGCGACAGTAAAAATCAAAATCAAAAGTCATTTATTCAAACTAGGCTGAGAATCAGCACTTTTAGAACGTCAAAATTACAAAAGATAGTCCCGCGAAACGCCCGCCCTTCACCACTTCCTAGTGCTTTCGCTGGGGAGAAGTAGGTATGCCAGGTTCCGTATAAAATTCTTCAATACCCTTTAAATATCTCGTGCTACCCTGTTGCTTCCACCTGAAATTGTAATTTTTATTAAACAGAGTGGTTCCGGCTGCGCCATAGTCTCGTGCGTGGAGATGTCCCAACTGGGCGGCGTGGTGCTCGCCATAGACACACACGCGCAACTCCACGTATACAAACTGCCGCAGCCTTGGTGCGACATTCGTGAGTATTCAATCATTATTATTTAACCCGTCTGCCTTCAAAACAAGAATGAGCAGCCATCTTCTTGGCACGCTTGTTCTATCACAGACCTCGTCCATCGCTTTCCATCAGGCGTGATCGAAGTCAAGAGCAGGCGCATTCAGCAATATTAAAAAAAAACACATTAGTTGTCTGTAAAGTCGGTTTACGGACAATAATTTTACGTGATAACGTCATAAGAAAACATCCGATCGTGCCTCTCTATCGCTTGTTCCGCGCTCTCGCTTGCACGCTTGGCTCAGGCGGAACGTGACAATGACTCATGCTTTTTCGTGCGTGCAGCCGGCGTTCATCGATTTATAAGACGTTACCACGTCAAAAATCATATAGCCTTTTCCCAAGTATGTTGGGGTCGGCTTCCAGTCAAACCGGATGCAGCTGAATACCAGTATTTTACATGGAGCAAATGCCTATCTGACCTTCACAACCCACTTAGGTAATACGATACCCCTTGATAAGACTGTCAGACGTTCGGGCTTCTGACGACCCGTAACGACTGTCAAAGGTCCACGAATGACAAGCGGTACCAACGGCTTAATATGCTTTCCGAGCGACGGACGAGTCTTGGTATGTAAAGATCGTCACCCATCCACGGACCAACTGTGGCAAGCGTGGCTTAAGTGGATTCCAGGACTTAAACGCAAAAAACGCAAGTTTTAGAAGCAAAAAAAGTATATGATCGACTACAGTAAACAAAATCAGAAAAATATATGATATTCTTCAGGATATATGCTAGGTAGATACGTAGATAGTGTGTTGAAAACATAATACAAAATTTGATACGATAGAAAAAAATCATGAAGATACCTCTAAAAACTTTCTTTTTACAATAAAAACCATACTAATATACATACAATCATTCTGATTTTTGTCAGATTATTCTACAAGCAACATACAAAAGCACCAGTGTTTTAACTTTTTAGTCCAAACAATAGTTTTTTTTGTAAATAGATAATTGCTTCATATTTTGCAATAAATTACTAGCGTTGCGTCATCGCGTTTCTCTTTCTTTTCTATGCAGTCCGACAGTGACCGCGCTTTAGGTCATGTAGTCTCCTTAATCCTGATGACGTAGACATATTCTGTTGCGCTTTGGGTGAATTTGAAAGAATAGCTACCTATAGAATTTGTTATGGTACAAGCATTGGAACTATTTAATTTTTAAGTGTACTACAATATCGCATCGCCTGTAAGGATATTTTCATTTCTCATACTCGGAAAGTAGTGTTTGTTTGATCCAAATAGCGGGTGGAAGACGCTGCTTCCCACTACAGGGCGGGAAAGACTCATAGTAATTACTTCCCTCTTTAGGGTGGGAATGAATTTTAAAAATAGAACAGTAGTCAGCTACGAAATTTTTTACATAAATTAAGAAAAATGCTGCAGTCTTGTGAGTGTATAAACAGCCAGTGTGAATTTAAAAAAAAAAAAAACCTATTAAGCGGGACAGCCCACGGCGATGACGCGGTGTGTTCCATATTTAAAATAAAAAAAGACAATCGTATTATTTGGCGGGATACTAACCCTGTAAGCTGAACCAAAATTCAAAAACTTTGCATGTGATTGTTATCAATAAATATTTTAGAAAAACTACTACTTTTTACTTTCCTTATATTCGAAATGAAAAGTTGAGTGTTTAACACGGGTGAAAGTCATCAATTCCTTTCGACCATTGTATAACAATCTACTATTGTATGTTTGGAGTGAATAAATAAATAAATCTGATCGATCAACCCGCACACTCCTAGCACCCGCTAATATACCAACAAATTTCACGTTGACAGCGACTCCCATAGCAGTGCAACACGCGAGCTCCCTGTTGGAGTACGCGCTTGTGTCTGGCTACGACGCTCTCGACGTTCTGGTGGCCTGCACGGGCTCCGTCAAGCATAATATACTGGAGCTTATGTATGAGAGGTAATATAAAAAGACCTTTTTCGTGTTTTAAAGGGTAATGAAGACTTTTATATTGTACCTGGCATACCTAATATCCGCCATTTTTTTTTCAAAATGGCGGCCACTCATGTGACCTATACAGGGTGTTACGGAAAGGGTATATCAATACAAACGGGTTGAAGAGTGTATCTGGTCTAGAATCTCTGTACAAAATTTCAGCTCAAAAGCATTAACTTTGAAAATGCTTAATATTTTTTTATTTCGACATCACGGCGCTGCACTGGCGCGCGGCGGCGTGATGTGCGTGTACTAGGCGCACAGACACACTACAGATAATGGATAATGACCCTCGTAGTGCGGTGACACGTTTGTTATGATTTCAATTTAATAAACTATCGAAATAAAAAAATATTAAGCATTTTCAGTTACTGCTTTTGAGCGGAAATTTTGTACAGAGATTCTAGACCAGATACACTCTTCAACCCGTTTGTATTGATATACCCTTTCTGTAACACCCTGTATAAATCGATAGCTGACATCCACAGATATAGATACACCTAGATAACGTAAGAGCACCTACTTCGCGTGCCAAAAATCGCACCAGTTTACGATCGAAAATCATAAGCCGCCACTTTCGCGCTCAGTCCTGCGTACTGCTGGCTGGGTGAGTGTGAGCGAGAGAGCGCGAGCTGGTGACGTCAAACTCAAACTCAAAGCATTTATTTCAATTAAACCAATTACAGGCACTTTTGAATTGTCAAGGGGTCGGTCAGTCAGAAAGATGAAGCTAGTTGCCCATTCCAAAGCGTAGGTACCTATGGAGAAGAACGGGCAAGAAACTCCATGGACACTCTTTTAAATCAAAATAATATGGTTACAAAGTCTTGGTTATATCATTTATGTTAAAAATTATACATGTGAGAACGATGCAGAACGTTAAAAGCGTCCATAATGAAAAGATGAGAAAAAACAACAATTCAAATATTAAATTAAAATAAAATAAGCCATGGCAGCAAAGAGATGACCAGTCCCTACTGACGGCGCCCGTTCACGAACATGACATAGTAGGTAGTCAAAAAGTGGCACGCTTAGTTTTCATACAGTTCGTGATACTTGCGTTATCTAGGTATATCTATATCTATGCTGACATCAATGCAAATAGAAAACATAACAGGGCCAAATTGAAATAATCACTCTCAATGTATTTTTTTTTTCCAACATTTTCAGATTAACAGATTCGTTTCAACGTCAACCGGCTGCATTCCAACAATACTACTTTCATAGCTGGCTGAAACTAAGGATTGCACTGTGCAGGTATGTTACTGACCTATTTTCAGTATTTACCCGACTACGGCAAAGCCAGAGGAGGGTTATGCATGTATGTATACTGGCTGACTTTTGCCATCTGGATAAAAACAGAGTATAAAAGGTGAACGGAGTAATATGACACAGAAATGTATTTTTTTTAAACAAATGTGAACCTTGCAGTTTGCTTCGCCTGGTCTGCCTCGACCCTCAACCCTAGCTCACTAACCTTTATTTCGATTAACGTTATCACTAAGGGTCAGTTCACACCGTGACGCGACGCGGCGCGCAGTTTTCAAGATAGCAATACAATTATAGACCTTATCTACTACACAAAAAGGTAGACATCAGTGAGAAGGGCCGCGCGGTGCCGCGCTGCGCCGTGCTAGCGTGGCTCGTAGTAGGCACACAGAATTGTGTACCTTTTTGTGTTGAAGTTAAGGTCTATAATTGTATTGCTATCTTGAAAATTGCGCGCCGCGTCGCGTCGCGGTGTTGACTGACCCTAACCATACGTAAAGGGAAATGAAGATCTGCCAGGGTCGCGGGTTGTTCGAAAGAGATGCCGTGGCCCCTGGTACAGGCAAGTGAAGGAACACGGGTGGGTTTTAGTCAGAAAAATCTGACACGCCCTCTCGCTTCGCCCAGATCGGGAGAAGTTATTTGATAATTTCCCACTCAAAAAAAAAAGGGAAATAAAGATCCGTAGCATATCTACCTGGCCGCCATTTTGATTTTTTTTTCAAAATGGCGGCAACGCATGTTACCTATATAAATCGATAGCTGACATCTATGCAAACATAAAACATAATAAGACCAAACCCGGTAAAGTGACACGTTTCCGAGATATCAACGTACAAAGTTGATCACGTGACATCCATATTTTCTTAACTTGCTTCCATCTTGAAATAATCACTGAAAGTTTAAAGTAATAATCTTACCATCATCATCTGCCTAGCCTTTTCCCAACTACATATCGCTTGTCCGGAAGAATACAGTATCATGTCAAAATTTGGCACTAACTGACTTAATAATACAGTTCGACTAAAAAAAGCCTACCTTTTAAATTAGGTCGAAAATCGCTTTCACCTTGAATAAAAAAAAATAGGGTACATACTAATACATATTAATAATAAAAAATAATCTGTTTATCTTATGGATATACCACAATATTTTGAGTTAAAAACTTTAATCGCTTCTCCTGAAAAAGTACGTTTTTAGAGTTAATACAGTATTCTTGCGGGCAAGCGATATGTTGGGGTCGGCTTCCAGTCTAAACGGATGCAGCTGAATACCAGTATTTTACATGGAGCGACTGCCTATCTGACCTCCATAACCCAGTTACTGGGTAATACGATACCCCTTGGTAAGACTGGTTGTCAGACTTTCGGGCTTCTGACTACCCGTAACGACTTTAAAGTAATAATCATAATGTTTATTAATATTTTTAGGACAGAAGAAGAGAATTTTATGGGTTGCTTATTCTTTCATCTCCAGACTAATTCCGTCAGCTCAAACCAGTTTGTCCTGGCTGACGTGCCTGCAGAGCCTGCAGGCGTCGTGGGCGGCCGTCTCCTTAGCGCTGCGGCCTGACGACAAGCCTGACGCCGCACCGCTCGCCGCCATACTTGATGATCACACGCATGAACATGATAAGGTAAACTTGAGTTTATGTAATTTCGGAAAAGTAACTTTAATGCTTTGACATAAAGTTTAGTTTTCGCTAAAACTTCAATACATAATGGTATGTGACTTCGAAAAAGTAACTTTTAGGCCGTCCGTCTATTCACGCGGAGCGAAACTGCAAAGCGGAGAAACGGAGAAATATTAACCAATAGAAAATGACATTCGAGATTTTATGCAATCCTGTTAGTTAATATTTCTCCGTTTCTCCGCTCCGCAGCCTAGCTCCGCGTCAATGGACAGGCAGCCTAAGGCCTTGGTATGTGACATGGGAAAAGTAACTTTAATGCTTTGATACAAAGTTTAGTGTCTCCTACAACTTACACATACACACACACCCACTACACATCACTATCTCTATTACTATACATCATTTTATGTCTCTGTCTCGCATAGGGTCGTAGCATTATAATAATAACAAAATTTCAGATTAAAATCCATATGTTGTTAGTAAAAGTCTTAACCTACTATTAGTTAAAACACAAAATTGAAAATTGAAACGACTGACACCTAAGTGTGCAGCCGGATCCAGTGAGCCAGCATGGGGCTGTCCCACCTATCACACAATACACTCAGGATGCTGTGGGAGCTAGCACGCATTCTACCGAGAATGGAAGCGCACCGTTTCCGTATAATGGCATGAAAACCATCAACCCTAGCCTCGGTGAATATTCCGGAAGCGCTACAAAAGCGTGGTAGACCCAACAGCATCCTGAATACATTGTTATACTGGACATGCTGGATTATGCTGAGCGATGGCCGTTTTGCGTGGATATGACGCATATTTTCCCCCAACTTGTTCTTTTTTTTTTCCGTGTCATGTTCACCGCAAGTAAACGATTTTTTTTCTTCTAATTATACCACGCTGCAACAAGCCTCTTTTTACCCGACGACGGCAAAGTCAACAGGAAGGGTTACGATTTTAGCAGTTTATGAATGTATGTTTGCATTTACGTGTGTTCCACCGTAGCGCCTAAATTACTGAATCGATTTTTTCTCCTGGAACTGTTCCAGAGTCTCCTAGCAATAGAAGCGAAGCCCGAAGCGTTAACCGAAGCAACGTCCCTCCAGCCATTGCGGTTATCTTTGCAGCGGTCACTCGACATCGGTCTGACCGCGCTGTTGTCGTTAGCGTACCAACATCAGCATACGATGATACATCCACACCAGTAAGTGTATCCATATCCATACTATATATACTACTACTTCACAATATCTGTATACAAACTACTGCAGCGTTAATTAGCTTCATGTTAAACAGTGTATACTAATGTATATTTCTTGTGGCAATAAACTATTATTATTATTATATATACAATATAAGTTGGTTATTAATAAATATATATATATAATATTATAAATTCGAAAGTAACTCTGTCTGTCTGTATGTAACCTTTTCACGCCTAAACCGCTGAACTGATTTAGATGAAATTTGTTATAGAGATAGTTTGAGTCCCGGGAAAGGACATTACTTTTTATCCCGATATTCCCACGGGATCGAGACTTATGCGGGTAAAACGGCGGGGCGCAGTTAGTCAACAATATGGAGACATCATCATCTGTCTAGCGTTTTCCAAACTATTTATTTACATTTACCCCTTTACTAATAAACGTTGTATAGTGTCTGTATAGTTACACAACGCTTTGTCTTCTTCTTTCGAAAGACAAATTACTGAAAGAGAGATATTGGTGTTTAACTATTCATCTGATATAATACGTAATTTCATTTTATTTGTAACTAGCTGCTCCCCGCGGTTTCACCCGCGTAAGTGTCGAGCCCGTGGGAATATCGGGATAAAAATTGCCTATAATATGTTAATCCAGGGTGTCAGCTACCTCCATACAAAATTTTATCAAAATTGGTCCAGCCGTTTGAGCGTGAGGAAGTAACAAACATATAAACACACACACACATACACACTCACAAACTTTCGCTTTTATAATATTAGTGTGATAATATTAGTGTGATAGATAATGACATTCGAGATTTTATGCAATCCTGTTAGTTAATATTTCTCCGTTTCTCCGCTCCACAGCCTCGCTCCGCGTCAATGGACAGGTAGCCTAGTGCTTTGACACAAAGTTTAGTGTCTGCTTCAACTTTAATACATAATTTTATGCCTCTGTCACACACACACAAACTTTCGCCTTTATAATTATTAGTGTGATAAAATCTGATTTCGTTGTAGCTACGAGCTGTGGGCAGACGGCGCGGCAGTGACCCTGCTGCGCAAGCTGGCGGGCGTGGCTCGAGGTGCGGGGCGCGCGGCCGAGGCGCTGGCGCGGCCGCTGGCGCGCCTGGCCAGCTGCGCCGCGCCCAAGCAGGAACTCGTAGGTGAGGCGGACCGGCCTGTCGTTGTTGACTTGACTCAACAATCCAGTCATTTTAAATAACCAGCCTATAATGTTCCCACTGCTAGGACACAGGCCTCCTCTTGCTGTGAGTTGGAGTGAGCCGAGTACGGGTTGGTGAATGACACAAGTCTTCGAATTTTTGGTTCTAGGACATGAGGCCGGTATCCTCACGATGTTTTCCTTCACCGTTTTGACAGTAGTGGTGATGAAATAATTTACACAAAGCAACGTGTCTGGTTTTAATTATGTTATGGAAAAAAGTACCTAGGTATATTAAAAATTACAAATTGATTTAGTAAACGATTCTTAACACACTACTTTCATAATGTTACACATTGTAGATACTAAAATCTGAGTGTTGTATGTGTCCTCAGAGGAATGCGCGTTGCTGAGCACACAATGGACGGGCGCGCGGGTGTGGGAGTCGCTGCCGCGGTGCAACGTCGCCGCGCCGCACGGGAAACAATGGCCGCTATATGTGAGTACAACTGCCTGCTTGTGGCTAAGTAACAACAGCCGCACGGATTGATCGAACAGGTTAAGCTACGCTTGCCGCGGTTGGTCCGTGGATGGGTGACCATCTTTACAAATCAAGACCCCCTCCGTGCCTCGGAAAGCCCGTTAAGCCGTTGGTCCCGGCTGTCATTCGTGGATCTTTGACAGTCGTTATGGATCGTCAGAAGCCCGAAAGTCTGACAACCAGTCTTAAATTACCAAGGGGTTTCGTGTTACCCAGTGGCTGGGTTGTGGGGGTGGGATAGGCAGTCGCTCCATGTAAAATACTGGTACTCGGCTGCATCTAGTTAGACTGGAAGCCGACCCCAACATAGTTTTTTTTTTTTTTTTACAACTATCACACAACGCCATCTAGTCCCAAGCTAAGCAGAGCTTGTGTTATGGGTACTAGACAACTGATAAACATAGTTATATATTTCTAAATACATACATATTATAGATAAATTACACCCAGACACAGAACAAATGATCGTGCTCATCACACAAACATTTATCCTGGGTGGGAATCGAACCCACGACCTCCAGCATAGCAGTCAGGGTCACTAACCACTAGACCATCAGGTTGGGAAAAGGCTAGGCAGATGATGATGTGAGTACAACTGCCATGCCGCCAGTCTCGACATCCTTAAGGCTGGGGTCTAAGGCCGTATTCAGTGCTCTCCTGACGGTCGGGACTGACGGTCAGTGCGTGCGTACGCACTGACCGTCAGTATTGCGTATGCGGACGCGGAGTGCTGCTCTGAATGCACGCACGGTTTCTATGGCGATAGCTACGGCAGACCGACGTCAGTCCTGACCGTCAGGAGAGCATTGAATACGGCCTTTTTTTTATGGATGGGAAATCATCAAATAACCCCTCCCGCTCTGGGTGGAGCGGAAGGGAGTGTCAGACTCTTACTGACTAAAACTCATCCGTGTTCCTTCCTTAGCCCTTTATGTTTCGGGGTAGCGGTAACCCTTTCGGACAATCCCGCACCCCCGGCAGGCTTCGGCCCTGGCAGGCCCCTTCCTTTATGCTGACATCTCTTTGAGGCGCGCGTGGAACACGTTCGCGCCATTGAATACGGCCTAAGGGCCCTATCTCACGAGGACACTAATGGCGGCGCAACCATGGTCGCACTGCCAAAAAATGTATGGTTGGTTGCGCATCCGATTGGACGACTGGTGAGATACCCAACATAAAGCTGTACAGGGTTATTGGAAAAACACCAACAACCTTTTAACAGGTCATTGTACTCCTCGATATGAACAACTTTTACTATGGGACCAAACTTGAAATCGCGAAAAAAAATCAGCTGTTTCCTATATTTTGACGAGTTATACGAACATAAAGTCGTTAAAGTGTCTTTTTACACCCGTTATAATTATGAGTAACATTTCTAATATATTTACTTTTATACTTGTGCAGTACGTACCTTTTCGTACTAATGTTTTCCATGCATAATTTTCTTGTGCAAACACATCATTCAGGCCAAAAAACCTTTTCTGAAAAAATAATGCTAGTACTAGCTTCTGCTCGCGGTTTCGCACGAATTATCCCACGGGAACGTGCTACCGGGACAAAAAGTAGCCTATGTCCTTTCTTAGGATGCCATCTATATCATCGTAAAATTTTATCGAAATCCTTTTAGTGGCTTAGGCGTGAAAAAGTAACACAGACAGAGTTACTTTCGAGTTCATATTAGAACATTAGTATAGGTTTTAACGATAATGAAATAACTAAAAAGCTGAGAGAGCCATGTAGAAACTAGAAACCAAACATTTAATTTGCCGCCAAAACAATAATAAAAATATTGATCACAATATTAGTGATGTCCAACATAAATTACAATAATTAATCGACTAATTACGTTAACGTTTCTATTTTACTATTTATATTTTTTGTTTTATTTATTATTATTTAATTATAATTTTAATGTTTTAGAACTGTTGAGAATGTAAAATAAATTGTAAGTAATAAATAAAGAAAATGAATAAACTTTGTAAGTTTTTTATTTTACTAGTTGGAGTATGGTGTGGAACCTGAAGCGTTGCGGTACAATCCTGAGCCGCCGCCGTACGCACAGTGTGAGACCACGCCCTCCATCACCATGGATGCTATACGGTAAACATATTAAAAGTGGCATTGAAACAACCTTCGCAAAGCTGATATTTTTTTATTAACAAAACCGGGCCGGTAAAAATTTCGCGAATTCAACTGACAGCCTATTAGCAGAGCCTTCACTAACATAACAAGATTGAAACTTGCATCTTGGTTTTACACTGTTCTTTGTTGCTTGAAGACAACGACTACAGTACTCTATCAACTGCTACTACAAGCCTAAAATCCAACTTCTAATTATTTTTATATCTTTTTTTATTAACCTCTTTGTGCTCTCTCTCTTATTATATTGCGCCTCTGAAGTAAAATAACTATGTATTTATAGATGGTTTAGAAATAATAAAGCCTATACTGGTGTAGTAAACCTAACCACACCTTCCCCAGCTACATGTACCTGGGCGGTGGGCTGCGGCCGGCGCGCTGGCGCCAGTGCGCGCGCTGCGGCTCGCGCGCGCTGGCAACGTCGCAGCCCAACAAGCATCCGCTGCAGGGCGCTTATGACGCGCGGTTTCTATCGGCTTGCAGGTGACAATAACATCAAAGATTATTATTATTTCAGCCAGTCGTATTATTGAAAGGACTCTTTTGAGAAAGAAGTGCCGATCTTTGTACAAACTACGAAATGTTGAATGGTGCCTGTAAACAAATAGCCAATCTTGCCATGCCCGCTCAGGGTTGGACTGAAAAGTTATACAGTATTAGTCAATCGGAATCGTTTTGAAGGATGTTGCTAATCCATTGCTTCATGTTTGAAAAAATTGTCTGCTTAACAACGTAAATAACGCAATGAATGTTGTTGAACTGTCAAAATGAAAGCCATTGATACTGATAGTGTGTTACGCAACTACCCCGCTGAAATCTGTATCAGAACCATGGTGCTAACAGTTGACTACTAAAGAAAATGCCGTATTCACCACGTTTATAAGACGATTTTTAACCAACTTCTAAAAAATTGAAGATGTTTTTAATTCGTCTGCATAGATTTTTTTTTAGTAGTAAAAAATAAAACGCTACTGCCCACTCTCTACAATAAACTACATAATCCTTTAGACGCCTTTCACAACAAACACCAAAATTCCTGGTTTTCACTAGGGATCTAACGATAATTCATTAAATTTCCTTATGTTACAGATGCGGTGGAAAATGGACGTTATTTTCTAATATATAAAATCTGACTAGTTTGTAAGAATAATAAAATGAAATAGTATTATAAACGTTGTATATAATAAATTAATTTTTGTACGATAGCCGACCCCTTTATTTGTAACCTAAACCCTGAAAATGGACACCCTAACCGCCCGGCCACGAGTTTTGGCTTAGCGGCAAGCGGCGCGGTTTCTTTTGTCTAGCGTTGACGCTGCAAGCGGTGCGTCGTGGCATGGTTCATACATTTTTGTATATTTGTTCATGCCGCTCGCCGCCCCGCGCTAAACTGCCGCTGATATCGGCGAGGTCGTGGCCAGGCCGTAAGAGAGAAAACTTCCATATGCGAAAGATTTTGTAGCGATGATGCTGTAGTCAACTACGAGATCTTTCAATAATACTTTTCAATCATCATCTACTGCAGTCCACTGCTGGACATAGGCCTCTCTTATTGCACGCCATTCAACTCGATTTTCGGCAACTCTCATCCAGCTGCTACCAGCCATCCTGCCTAGATCGTCGCTTCACCTAGCCTGAGGTCGTCCTACCTTACGTTTTCCGATTCGCGGTCTCCACTCAAGAACACGTCTTCTTCTACGGTCATCGGTTCTACGGCTAATATGGCCGGCAATTTCCACTTCAACTTGCTTATTCTGTGAGCTGTGTCGACAACTTTGGTTATCTGTCGGATCACCTCGTATACAGGGCGAAATTTAACACATGCGACAAATCGAAATGGGAGATTGTACTCATTATTATAAACAACTTTTCCTATGGGACCAAACCTGAAATCGCGAAAAAAAAATCAGCTGTTCCCTACATTTATGTTCGCATAACTCCTCGAAATGTAGGGAACAACTGATTTTTTTTTCGCGATTTCAAGTTTGGTCCCATAGTAAAAGTTGTTCAAAATAATGAGTACAATCTCCCATTTCGATTTGTCGCATGTGTTCAATTTCACCCTGTATACTCGCATACTTTTCAATACCTACCGATTATCAATGTAATCGCTCGCCCTACGAGTTCTTCAATAATTAATCTTAAGATTATACAAGGTTTCCTACCACAGATTGCAAACTACGATCAGACCGCCTATTGTGGAAGACTATTAAGCAGTGCCTGAGGTGAGAGTTAAGACGAGATTTTCGTGGTATTGCGCTCTATCGCAATATCAAATGAAAATGTAAAACAGTTGGCATTAAATAATCTATCAGCCTTAAACAAATATTAATATATCAACTTCTTCTAGAATAAACTGAAACTGTGGAAAGACAAGTGAAAAATGTTTAAGGCTAGGTAATAAGTATCAGATTGTTGGCATTGGACTTCAGTTACTTGTGGCTAAGTAATAACAGCCGCACGGGTCGATCGATCAGTTCAGATCTTGTTGCGGTTGGTCCGTGGATGGGTGATCTTTAGATTTGATCTTGAAAACATGTTAAGTCGTTGGTCCCGGCTAACATTCGTGGATATTTGAAAGATGTTACGGGTTGTCAGAGCCCCGAAAGTCTAACAGCCAGTCTTAACAAGGGTTATCAAGTAAGTAGGTTGTGGAGGTCAGATAGGCAGTCACTCCATGTAAAATACTGGAAGCCGACTTGGGAAAAGGCTAGGCAGACGACAATTGTTGGCTTTGGACAGGAATTATGTGCCTATCATGGCGATTAAAACATGAAGCCAAGGTCTACGAGGAAAGCTAAGCAGACGTTATGTAATTCTGTAAGAATGTATTGCGCCAATCCGCGTAACATATACTTATTAGGTAATCCCATTCCCTGAAAATCAGATTAACGTGCGTGACGCAAATGGAAGTTTATTAAAACAGGAGTAGCGTTCCCGAGAATTCCCCCTTTGAAGCGATTTCTGATAACTGTGTAAGTGAAAATCCATAACAGCCTTGGATGCACCACCCCCGCCCGCTGCATTTCGCGCATGTCATCCTGCAATCAAATTGTATAGCTGTAATAAGCGTATAGTACTGCCCGGAGATCGATCGATTGAAGACCAGATTTACGAGGTCAATTAGAGATGTTGCTGCGATATAATGCAAATAGTTTTTGTTTATAGTTATTCTTAAAGAATCCAGTTAGAAGAGTTAAAAGGGCTAGGTAGAACATAGGGTTTGATTAATGGGTCTCTTAGCGCACTTTAAATGCCGATTAGTTGGGTTCGTATTTATTCCTAAATTATATTTACACGGCCGTTTTTATCCTAACGCTAGTTTTGACTATAGGTTTTATAAGTTTGATTGTATTGGAAATCATGGGACAAAAAGCACTTCAGAATCATACCTACTAATCGCACGTCAAGCAGGAGGCCTACGGCTTTTTCTGAATCACTTATATTTTGTTTTTTCAAGAATACAGGGAACAGTTTTTCTCTGTTATATTAAGTGAATTTTATTAAAGTAACGCAAAAAGTATCACAGTAAATGCTTCTTATGAAAAATTGTGCAAACGAGTACAAAGTAATACAATCGGAAATCGACTAAAATAGTTTCAAGCCTATCGACTGACAGACAGTGAACAGCACTATTGCAATCACTAGTTGTCGTTGCGAGAATCGTTCGAAGCGTTTGCTGCGACTGCGTCTAAGTTTAATTGCGAATTTCCTGTATTTCTCGCAACCTAACACAAAATATTAACGTTTTAACTAATATCCAAATAGTTATCATATAAATGGCAGACAAAAAAGGTATGTAAACTGTTGATTTATTATTTTCTTTGTTCTTTTCTAATACGTTTTGACATGAGTAACGTCACGGCAGGGCCTTGAAATACAAGTTTTCGCTATTAAACAATGATTTAATCCCCGGACGCGAGATTATTGCGTCGGAAGGGGGTTATTTTACGTTGGTTTAGCTGTAAAATTGATATAAAAGTGTTGCGCGGTAGATCGATACTGGCGATAAATTCAAGATGGTCGTCCACCCTTAGTTAAATTTGCAAGGCGGGATCTATTTGTTCTAATTTTAGGTTCATTCATTACTAGAACTGATTCATGAGCCCTCGTTACGGCTGCCGAGGTTCGCTTTCAACATTACAATGCTATATCACGCGTTATAACGACAATAAGATGAACATCTGTATTTAATTTTACATTAGAATATTTTCATGGTAGTAAAAATCTACCAGTGTACTGAACTGATATCTTCAATCGATATTTGTTGAGTATTTTATCCCCTGCTGACCTTTTCCGAAGTAGGTCAACTAATTCTACAACTGTTTCATGTTAATTATTCAAACACCCATCTGCATAGTTAATTATTCAAAATACTGTTTGCTGCTTACTGAGGAGAAATCTTGAGTCTTATAACTTGAATGCAGGTAAATATGGACCAATCATTCAATATTTTATAATGATTTTATTGATTGGTTCCTCTAGGAAAATGGGTCAGTGGGTCGTCTTAGGGACGATTATTTTCAACATTTACCTTGTAAAAAAAAAAAAACAATTATAAGAGAATCTATGGAATAATAGAATCTCTGCCTTGATTAATTAATCCATGGAATAAAAAAAAAGTCTCTGCCTTGATTAATTTGCACTTATTCTTGGAAGACAAAAAAATACTGATAGTGAGAAAAAAAACTGCTATGTTTGTTCGTCAAATCATAAATTAGCATTTTTATCACAATTTTTTACTAAAATGGGGTCAAACAACTTTGTAACATCCCCCTTTCAATTCTTAACCGAAAATGTTTGTCCAACTTTTCATCAAACAATACATATAATAAGGATATTAGTATGCAACCTTGAGTGGCGTTACAAATGTCAGAACGAGCGTCCAACTCCATAATATAAGCTTCGTAGTTCCATTACGTTTCTAAATATACAAAAGTTATGTATATTACGAAATTAGACACTGGATGTATGCAGAAATACATGTGTCATTTAAAAAGTTATATTAAAAATTTAAGGCCTAAGGCTGGCTGCACACTGAGTCAAACTGTCCAGAACATTCTTGAAGTTGGTAAAAATGTTGGGACCAATAATCCATATTGGTAACCAACCTTGGATGCACAGAAATCTCATTCGTATTGTTGACTTAACATTTACAATAATAACGAATGACTCAACGTTATGATCCAATGAGGTTACTGACTGGTATAGTTGGAGATCAAAATATCTGAGGATTTTATTTTTGATATGCATTACTCTAGCTTTTGATACCCTTACAAACGCTTTTATTATTTTAATATTGATCACCAGCCACACTGGTCCCCAACTATTAGAACTTTGGTAAGCAATAAGGGTGAGGTTTCTGTGGCAGAACGTGAGACAGAGTTGACTCTTGCGCGGCACCATAAGACATGATGATAATACAAAGTTACCCGCACCCCCTCCCCGTCCCAGCTGCCGGCCCCCCTCTACAGGAGCCGCGGTCCCGCCGACGCAGACGTCGCGCGGCAGTCGACTAATCGCTATCATGTAATGAAATCATATAGAATTTTTCTTTCTTTATTTTTCTTTTTTTTGGAAACATAGTTAAAGAGAGACAAATATATGATATGTGCGTATCGGCGTGTGGACGATCGTATGTGTTATTAATTCGATTGTAACCCGTTCGTTTGTGCTTTGGCTGCGGTAATGAGTAAAGGCTAAAAACTCAAAAATGATTATTTAAAAAAAAAAAATATTTTAAATTATTATTACTAAGCTGATGTTTTTACCACTCAGGTTAGATTGAATAAGGAAAGGTCACGAGCTTGTCATTTTCTGAAAATAGACTTTATAAAGGTTAATTCATATAAAAACTCAACCTTGAAGAAAATTACAGCAGTCAAGTCGCTATTATGTTTTTCTATATGAATCGGACAAGCATCTATGTTTGGAACTATCTGATTATTTTTTGCCTATTAGTACATAACGATACGTGTGACTTAAGTAATCTAATTAATGCACGACGTTTAGCACCCTCGCACGCCGTGCAATAATGGACTACTTTAGACACACGTATACTATCTTATAGCTCGTGTGACCTAAACCTGCACTTAAGTCACCGAGTCAGACTACTAAGGCGCGTCGCCCACACGAGCTAGAATCGAGGCGGCGACGAGGCGCGGGCGCACTTTTTCTATAGGAATAAATATAGGTATGTATGTATAGGCGACATACCTATACTTATTCCTATACAAAACGTGCGCCCGCGCCTCGTCGCCGCCTCGACTCTAGGTCGTGTGGGCGACGTGCCTTAAGGCACAGAAAAGCGTGACGTAAGTGTGGGTTTAGGTCACACAGTCCTATAAGAACCCTTTTGTTGTAATACTTATTAAATCGTATGTTTAAAAAAGAACACAAATCCTCATGGACTTAATGGACATGATGCTAAATGGTTGGCTGTACAGTAGATGTCTTTGGCTTGAAACTATTTGTATAGTGTTATGAAAAACATCCTGGATTTGTGTCTAAAAATAAACGTAAATACTCGTCCGGTTTTTTAGTTAATCATGTCTTAAAAAAATAAGTTGTTCTAAGTCGCAGAGTTCTGTCTAATAAGACAAAAAGATTTTTCCAATTTCTTCGTTAATATTAAGATGGGACTCTTTTCTTTTAAAATATGTGTCTTAGCTATCCGTTTCTTTTTTCTTTAATTTTTTTTTTGAACATTTAGTTCACAGCTTATTTTTTTATTGTTTTAACACTATAATTTTAAGTTGTAATAATTACTGGGGTGAAATTGAAAGGTTTATTATAATTTTTTTTTTTCAAAATAAATTATTTAAAGAAACCAGTAATTATTGTTGCTAGTTTTGTGCACCTTACATAACAATGAGGCAATGTGGACTTTTTATTAATTAAATAATATGTCATTGCCTCATCAGTTATTAAGCTTCCCTATTGTTTTTAAAACTATTAATAGGGATGTCTCGTTTTTTTTTTTTTTTTCGTTTTCCTTATTTAGATTAAGCTAACTTTTTAGCATTAATGTTTATCGAAAATGAATGACGAATAAAAAGTAACGACATTCAAAAATACATAACAATAAAAATAAAAAAATGATTATGTTCTAAAGTCCGTCATTTATTTTTATTTTGTTCTGGATTCTTAAAATAATTTCGAATCTATTACAAATGGCACAAAAAGCTAGCTATTTTTTGTTACTGACAAACGGATTCGACTTTTACTTTTAAATAAATTAATAAAAATAATTGATGTATGGTTTCTATAGTAAAAGTCGCGTCTTTTAATGTTTAAGGTCGTGTGTCTAATACTAACCGAAATAAATGCAAAAAAGTAAAAAAAAAAAACAACAATTTTGTTTTTCTTATACTGATTTTTTTTACTGTTTTGCATTTTTTATGTTTACAAATGTATGTTTGTAGACATTTTAATGTAAGGTGGTGGTGAAATTGGCACTAATGAAAAAAACAAATTAAAAAAACATGAATATTGTTATTGCCAATTTTCCTAGTTGTATGTCTAATTACACAATATGTTTAACAAACGTTTTAGATTCGGTATCTATTTCATAGTGATACATTATCTAAAATGCGACGTTTAATCCTTGCTGAGGTTTTTCTTAATTTATTTTAATTTTACCACTTTTGATCTTGAAACAGGAAAGGATTTTGGGTCAACCTAAGTCAATATGTTAACAGGAATGACACATTGTTAGTGCGTGTGTGAATAGATGTAAGTTGACAAATACATACCACCAGAAAACATAAGAAAAAAAAAATTTTTTTTTCTTTACTTGGTATTTTCTTTTATTTGTAATTTACAAAAAATATTCTTCGGGTTTTCTATGAGTATGGTGATGTGTCTTTGTTGAATGTTGCCTTTATCACTGCATTAGTGCTACAGGCAACAATGCATGCAACTATAAGCTTAACAGAAGGACAGGGAAGTATGCTAGTTGTGAGGGTCTCTAGTAACGGGACGGTTAGAACACCTTAAACCACGGACTTAATATATTTCAACACCATTTCTATAGGATCCACATTTTTTTTTAATTTTATTATTTTTTCTTTTTCTCAAAACTTATTGTTGGTCTTCTCTGTGTCGGTTCTTCAGAGTCTTTTACAGGGATCCGGAGGTTCAAAAGATTTACTTATTTTATTAATTAAATTTATTCACAGCAGTCATAAGCGATCTTCAGTTTGTTGTTATATCTGAGCACGATATAGCAGTAAACTCCCTGCTTGTTGCAATTCAATAATAAATTAAGCTTTTACAACATTTGACAGTATTTTGTGTCGGCCATATTGAAAAGTTTGCAATTTCTACCAAAATGGGAGTAAAATGAAATAAAGCATTCTTTTCGGTAATGGTTATAATTTAGTAATTAATGTTTAGGTGACGGATGTAACCAGGTTTTTTGTGGTTTGCCAACATCCCCTCATATGACAATTTTGCTGTTTCATAGCAGCCAAGTTCTGTTTTGTTTGTGAAAAGCATGCGTTACTGCAATTTTGTTTCTCGACGCTTTTATGGTAGTTTATCGTTTGATGTTTTAGTGTTGCTAGTCATAGTTTTTGAGATGCATTTTTTAATAAATATAAGTAGGTACATAAGTTTTTTTTTAGTAGTTTTGTCGTGTTTATTGTTGCATGTTTAGAAATTGTTTTAGAATTTTGTGTTGTCACACTGGCATGTTTCTGTGTCCTTCAACGCACTTATATCATAGCTCTTTATAAGTTATTCTTTTGCTTTTCCTGCATCGAAGTGCTTTTTAGATTTGAACAGCAAAATATCGTATATGAAAGTGATAAAATCAACAAAAAATCTTGGTACACTTGTTGAATAGTTAGTAAATGAATAGAAAATGAATATATTTTTTTATTTCAAGGAATGTTCACATCATGTATACACGTTTGGTTGTCAGTTTTGACGATCGATATTTATGGCTCTGAACTTGGTAAAATATAAGAAGATATAAATGCTAATTAAAACTGGAAATATGAGTAAACATTGTAAATAAACAATACTTTTCTCATAGTTACATTGTTGCCACCAGACATTGACAAAATGGAAGCCACACCCGAAGTTCAAAGTCATATTATAAATAAATATTGTACTTTTTAAAAGGTTCCTTATCGTGTGATGATTGTTTTGTTATTTAAGAATTTTCTTAATGAAAATACGTTTGGATGGTCACACTAGCTTTTATGCACAAGGCTTGAAGTAAATCTTTACTGATTATATGGAAATTAGCACCCTCTACCTTCGAACTAGTGTTGAAAAATGATTCTGACGACTGTCCAGCGTTTACACAAATGATGGACACTTGGTTGAGCGATTTTCACGAGTTTTTTTTTTCACAAAAATGTCTTCATATAGTCAGTCCAGCTAGGGTGACCATTAAAAATAAGGAATGCATTGTAAATAACTAATTTGGTAGGCTTTCGGCACTCACAAACTGTGTTGAAACATTAACTCTGCCTACCAAATTGACTGTATTTTTCTTTGGCGCGGAAATATAAATATTTTTTCTTAAGAAAACAAAAAGATATTTATTTTTGTCGAGCCGAAGTGTTGTCACCACAATGACGGGTCTTTCAGAATTGGTACTTTTAGTGTTAAATGTTTTTTGAAAGATTCAGTTTAGTGGTAACGCGTTGTATGGGCATCGCTTGTCGTTAACACTGACGTAAGTGAATATTGCGTGGGTGAAATTATTATGTAAAAAAAGCAACAAAAAATCTTTCATAATGATGGTAAAGAATTTAGGTGATTTTTCAAAAATTATCTATTTCACCCACGTTCTGGTCATGCTAAAAATATTGCTATAGTATTTTATGTTTCTAATTTTGTTTCATTTTTACATTCCTTTGTAGATATGTAAAAACGAGACAAAATCAATCAATTATTATTATTTATTTATTTCTCCTTGCAATGAAAAATATTTTATTCTAAAACCTGGTAAGTATAACAAAGAGGTACAACTATAGCAGTATAAAAGTTAGCATGGCAACACCGCTGCGTCAAGCGTGAATGCTCGGGCTTGGGTTGCGGCGCGCCAACGCGCGACAACGCGCGCGACATACTGAAACACGATTACATCACTTTACATTTTGGGTATTTTAATTCAAGACCTCTCTCTACCGCACTGTAACTTAGCTGTCAAATTTCAAAATTTGAACTGTCAACCTCAAACATTAAACTACCCTTCAATTCTTTTTTTAAATGTATCACTTTTTTAAGCACGTAATGTCGTGCTCGGCCAGTGATGTTGTCAATCAGTATGTCGTGCGCGCGTCCCGTAGTCTGGGGCACCGTTAGAGCTTACTGTTGTTGCAGTGACGCCGCCGCTGGGCGCGTACCCTCAACCTCAGCCACCGCAGGGACCATTCCTGCCGGCGCCGCCGCACCAGGCCGCTCCGCAGTATGGAGGTTAGTTCACAAAAGCTTTTTGAAAGACCCTTTTAGTAATTTTTTTTCTTGAATCCGGCCCTTCTAATTTCGGAACGCATGTTAAAGTGATGCTTAAGTACAGTAAGGCGAGAAACACGGCAGAGCGGGCCGGTTAATTTGACCGCTAACGATAGTGCAAAGGGAATCCTATACTACCAACGCACATAGAGGGCAAAAAGACTGCGCCTACGGTGCTTGTCGGATGATGTCTCTCGCGGTCATTCGCGGACAAAATGACCGCCATCTGCAGAGCGCCTAATAAGAACGTAAAATTAACAGGAATCATCCCGACCCTAATGTAGTTTAGCACCTATCAAGAAATATTATGAATAGAAAACTGATGGTACCGGTAATAAAATCATTGTTGTTATTTAAAAGTTTGAGAAAAATATATATGTACTGAATGTTGGAGTATAGCAAAAACAAATCGATCCTACTTCAACACTATCGTCTTTCTCATTCTAACTCATAAATATTATTTTAAGTATCCGAACCTGCCCTTACCACTTGAACGAAATCCTTACTTTCGCATAGTGACACTACTACTCTATTAGCCTTGTGTGGGATCACACGTCTCACATAATATTAGTAAACACACCTTCCAATATATAAATAAAAGGATAATAAACATATTATTGAAATCCTTAAAACGGACTTTCCTTTGGTGTTCCTCCATTAACCCTAACAGGTTATGGGCCCAGAGCGCTAAGTCAAAGTGCGAATAAATAATATAAAGTGAAAGTGATTGGACACTAAATAATTAGCAAAAAGTTATTTTAGTGCGAGTGTTTAAAAATGGATCTAAGATCTAAAAGGAACATCAAACAATTTGATGGAGAAAAGTATAGTGTGTGGAAATTTCGAATTCGCAATCTATTAAGTGAACTTGGAGTTCTGAACGTTATCGACGATGAACCTCCGTCAGAGAGAAGTGCTGAGTGGCTTAAAAGTAATGCATCAGCTAAGAATACGATGATAGAATGTTTGTCAGACTCATTACTTGGCCTGACTACAGAACAAGACACCGCAAAACAAATTTTCGCGAAGCTTGATTCTATCTTTGAAAGAAAAAGCGTGGCGACGCAGCTGTCTCTTAGAAAAAGGTTGCTGAACTTGAAATTGGATAGTGATACCAAATTATTCAAACATTTCCAAATATTTGATGAAATTGTCACCGAACTTATGGCTGCAGGTGCGAAATTAGAGGAATCCGATAAAGTGACCCATCTTTTCATGACTCTACCGAACAGCTATAACAGCATCGTCACAGCAATCGAGACATTGACTGAAGACAATATAACATTAGCTTTTGTAAAAACGAGATTATTAGATCATGAAATCAAATTAACAAGCGAAGGACATGATCTAAGTGTAAAAGTACTTCAGGCTGAAAGTTCTAGACCACCTTCAAATATTTCAAGAAATCGTCATCAACAAAAGCAAAAGTCAATAAAACCGTTCACGAACAATTTTAAACACAAGAAATGTAATCACTGTGGCAAAAAGGGACATTTTAAAAAGCATTGTTTTTCTTACAAAAGAGCTATTGAAAACAAAAGAACCAACAATAAAACGGTTCAGATGGTGAGTTCAAAACCACAAAATGCTGGATTTGCTTTTATGACGGACAGTGATACAAATGACAGTAATGACGGGCAAAACAATATTACTTTTGTGTTGGATTCTGGAGCCTCAGATCATTTGATAAATCGAGAAGATTTGGCCCTAAACTTCATTGACCTTGAAAAGCCTATGAATATTTCTGTAGCAAAAAATGGCACGTTTATACAAGCGACAAAGAAAGGTGATCTCCCCGTTACCAGCAAGATGGGCGTACCAGGTATACTACAGGATGTACTTTTCTGTTCTGATATTCCCTACAACCTGCTATCGGTAAAGAAAATGCAGAATGCGGGAATGACTGTCGTTTTTGATAAAAACGGTAGTGTTGTTGTGTACAACGATGGTAAGCCGGTAATAAAGGGTGAGTCTTTGAACAATCTAATCGGCATTCACTTTCTGCTGTCTAAACATGCTTTAAATAGCGAATGCTCATTAAATAGAGTCGTAAATAATAATTATGAATTGTGGCATCAGAGGTTAGACCATATAGGCAAATCAAAATTTATGGAAATAAAAAGAAAGAAATTATTTTCTGATATTGATAAAATTGATAATATTATGCCAAACGATAAATTGTGTGAGGCTTGTATTTATGGTAAACAATCATGCCTCCCATTTAACAAATCGAAAACAAAAGATTTGAAACGACCTCTATTTAAAGTGCACACAGATGTTTGTGGTCCTATAACTCCTTCGTCTATTGATGGCAAAAATTATTTTGTGATTTTTGTGGATGAATATACTCATTATTGTGCTACCTACTTGTTAACTCGTAAATCAGATGTTTTTGTTACGTTTCGGGATTACGTAGCAAAAAGTGAAGCACGTTTTTGTTTGAGAATTGTTAACTTATATTGTGATAATGGAGGGGAATTTGTATCCAATGAAATGAAAGAGTTCTGTGCGAATAAAGGTATTAGTTACCACTTAACAGTGCCACATACTCCGGCTTTGAATGGTATTGCCGAACGTATGATAAGAACAATAACAGAACGAAGTCGTACAATGGTACAAGGGTCTAAATTAAATCAATCGTTCTGGGGTGAGGCTGTGTTAACTGCTACTTATTTAATAAATATCAGCCCCACGAAAGCACTGTGGTTAGATAAAACACCTTATGAGTTATGGCATAATACTAAGCCGCAACTAAAGTATTTAAAAGTTTTTGGTTCAACTGTTTATTTTGTTAATAAAAGTAGAAAAACGAAATTTGATAAGAAATCATTAAAGGGAATTTTCGTTGGTTATGAACCAAATGGTTATAAGGTGTGGGATGTGGTAAATGAAAAGTTTGTGAGAGTCAGAGATGTGGTAATGGATGAGATTAATTTCTTATCAAATAGGCCAGTGCAACCTGCGCCCGAACGGATTATGGCTAGAAATAGCAATAACTCTGTGGTTGACAACTCTGTAAGAGATGTGGAAATGGATGAGATTAAATTCTTATCAAATAGGCCAGTGCAACCTGCGCCCGAACGGATTATGGCTAGAAATAGCAATAACTCTGTGGTTGACAACTCTGTAAGAGATGTGGAAATGGATGAGATTAAATTCTTATCAAATAGGCCAGTGCAACCTGCGCCCGAACGGATTATGGCTAGAAATAGCAATAACTCTGTGGTTGACAACTCTGTAAGAGATGTGGAAATGGATGAGATTAAATTCTTATCAAATAGGCCAGTGCAACCTGCGCCCGAACGGATTATGGCTAGAAATAGCAATAACTCTGTTGTTGACAACTCTGACTCTGTACAACCTTTTGAAAAGAGGTGTGAATCTCATAAGGATCAATCAGATTGTATGAGTAAACAAACGGATGATATACCTGTAAATAAATCTGTTCATGAAACAGGAGAGCACTTGAATTGGTCTTCATATCACAATGAAAATGAATTAACTTTATCTCAAAACAATGATACATCACATAATTTGAGACGGAGTAATAGGGTCCAAAACATGCCAACTGTTTCTTATAATGAAAATGATGAAGACAGTATTTATGACAACTACTTGTTGTGTGCAGAATCTTTGATATTTCAAATTCCTCAATCATACACAGAAATTAAAACCAGGGATGATAAGCATCTATGGGAAAATGCTATCAAAGAGGAAATTAATTCACTTATTGAAAATGATACGTGGACTTTAGTACCAAAGCCAGATAATAGAAATATTATCGATTGTAAGTGGGTATTTACAGTATAAAATGATGAGTTTGGAAAACCCTTGAAGTATAAAGCGAGATTAGTGGCTCGTGGATTTAGTCAGAAATATTTGATTGATTATAACGAGACGTTTGCACCTGTTGCAAGGATTGCAAGTTTTAGACTAATATTAGCTTTAGCGAATCAATTTAATTTGCTGGTTCACCATATGGATGTAAAAACAGCATTTTTGAATGGGAAACTGAATGAGGAAATCTATATGAAAATTCCCGAGGGTATCCCGGCTGGAAGTAATATGGTTTGCAAATTAAATAAGTCATTATATGGATTGAAACAGTCTGCACGCTGTTGGTTCCAAATGTTTGAGCAAGCTTTGATAAAAAGGGGTTTTCAATACTCATCAGCGGACCGGTGCATTTACATTTTTAATGCAGGTCATGTTTTAAAGAATATTTATGTTTTACTTTATGTTGACGATCTTGTGATTTCAACCGCAAATATAAATACTATGAATAGTTTTAAAACATACATAATGAACACTTTTAAAATGGTAGACTTAAAAGAGATCAAATGTTTTCTGGGAATCAAAATAACCAAGTCAGAAAACAAAGTTACTTTGGATCAGGAATTGTACATAAAAACAGTTCTTGAGAAGTTTAACATGAGTGACTGTAATTCTGTCACTACACCCCTTGAAAGTAAACTAGATTACGAAGCATTAAATTCGTGTGAAATCACAAGTGCCCCTTGTAGAAATGTTATTGGGTGTTTGATGTATATCATGCTGTGCACTCGACCTGACCTAAGTTTTTCTGTTAACATCTTGAGTCGATATGCAAGCAAAAACAACCATTCATTATGGTCACACTTAAAAAGGGTCTTGCGTTATTTAAAGGGCACTAAAGATTAGGGAATGCAAATCCGTTCTGTTTTAAAATCCGGATTTTAAGAACGGATTTTTGTTCCAATCCGGATTATCCGGATTTTACGGATTTTTCATGAAAAGAAACAAATCTACCCATATTAGTTTTTTAATACGATGTTTCTTATATTTGAATAAATGGATTAAAATAAAAGCACATAAAAATCAAAGCAAATGATATTTTAATAATTTTTTTACTTGGAATTATTCAAACTATCATCATTAAATACCATAATTATGGTGTTATTGCTATAATATGTACTTATTCTTATTAAAATAATCAGTCCGCAACTCGCGTGCCGAGTAACATTAGTAAAATAATTAGTAGATAAACTCTGAAGAACAAAAATAAAGTCAAATAGACTCCTTGTCAAATTATTAAACATAACATAAACAAAAGTAACAAAACAATTTAACTTCACTTAAATCAACATAAATTCAATAACGTAAAAAAGCTATGTAAATAATAAGGCATCTAAAGTGCAGTCCTTCTGCAGCGAGATGTGACACAGGGAGACGTTATCCCTCCGAAACTGTTCACCGCTGCACTGGAGGATGTCTTCCTAGGTTCTGGACTGGAAAGGGGCTAGCATAAATATTAATGGCGAGTACATAACTCACATTCGGTTTGTAGTCATGGTTGAGACTTTGGAGGAACTCAGTAGAGCCCCCGAAAGAGTGGGTCTTAAAATGAACACAGAAAAAACGAAGGTCATGTCAAATGCCCATGTAACACCCACTCTCATGAAGATCGGAGACGCTACACTCGAAGTCGTGGACGAGTATGTTTACCTAGGACAAACTGTCTGTCCAGTTAGGTAGGTCCACCTTCGAGAAAGTGGTCAATTGTCGAATCCGACTCGGCTGGGCAGCGTTCGGGAAGCTACGCAATATCTCCTCGTCCCGCTTACCGCAGTGTCTCAAGCCGAGAGTTTTTGACCAGTGCGTGTTGCCAGTGATGACATATGGCACTGAAACGTGGTCGCTCACAATGCACCTTATTAGAAGGCTAAAAGTCACCCAAAGGGCAATGGAGAGGGCTATGCTTGGAGTTTCACTGCGTGATCGAATTAGAAATGAGGAGATTTGCAGGAGAACCAAGGTAACCGACATAGCCTGAAGAATTGCCAAACTTAGGTGGCAGTGGGTAGGGCGGGCACATTGCTCGCAGAACAGGTGGCCGATGGGGCCGAAACATTCTGGAGTGGCGACCGTGTACCGGAAGATGTAGCGTTGGAAGGCCTCCCACAAGGTGGACCGACGACCTTGTGAAAGCCACAGGAACCCGTTGAATGAAATAAACACAGAACCTTTCGAAGTGGAGGTACTTGGGGGAGGCCTATGTCCAGCAGTGGACGTCTTTCGGCTAAAATGATGATGATCTAAAGTGCTGTCGTTTAACCTGCTGAGAATTCAGTTGCACATAATTCCTGCTACATGCTCTGATTCGACGCTTGTAGGCGGAATGCACTGAAGATGCTTGTAAGCGGAATGAACGGATTAACGGAACGATCAAGGACGCCTCACACACTTGCTCGACCCACGTCCCGCGTCCCGCTCGCTCTCCCCAGAGCCGATAAACTTGACACTCGCGAGACGCGACGCGCGAACAGCGAACTCGCTCGTTTAGATTTTTTTGTTACAATTTCTTATTATTCAAAAAATCCGGATTCGATTTTCAAATCCGGATTTAGAAGTCAAGTAAAAATATGCGGATATCCGGATTTTTCGGATTACGGATAGTCCGGATTGCATTCCCTACTAAAGATCTCAAGTTAACATTTACACGAAATGATTACATGGCTCTATATGAAGCAGTAAAAGAAACTCTGTGGTTAAAGTCATTAGTAACAAGTATTGGCATTGCGATACCAGATTCTATTTGTATTTATGAGGATAATAATAGATGCATAAGCATCGCGAACAATCCTACTAGTCACAAAAGATCTAAACACATTGACATTAAGTATCATTTTTCTAGAAAACAGGTTGAGAAAAATGTGATTAAAATGGTTTATGTTTCTACAGATAACCAGCTGGCTGATATCCTGACAAAATCATTACCCGCGGTGCGTTTCACCGAGATGAGAATAAAACTCGGGGTGTCGTTGTAATTATATTCAACGTGGATAAATAAAATGATAAGGATATGTTAATTATAAGAGCTTGGTTATAATATGTAGATGAATAACATAAATAGTATCCAGTAATAATGGATAAATTGATTGATAATGGTTTGATTAGGTTTTTCTGGGTTTCCCTAATCCTGCGCAACAAATGTTGGACCATGATGATTGTATTCCCAGACCGAGAGATAAATTGGAGGTGTGTGATTTTGTAATTGTATAAAGATGTTTGATATATGTTTGATATCTTATATCGTAATTAAAAGGAAAAGGATTTATTTTTGAGGGGGCGTGTTGGAGTATAGCAAAAACAAATCGATCCTACTTCAACACTATCGTCTTTCTCATTCTAACTCATAAATATTATTTTAAGTATCCGAACCTGCCCTTACCACTTGAACGAAATCCTTACTTTCGCATAGTGACACTACTACTCTATTAGCCTTGTGTGGGATCACACGTCTCACATAATATTAGTAAACACACCTTCCAATATATAAATAAAAGGATAATAAACATATTATTGAAATCCTTAAAACGGACTTTCCTTTGGTGTTCCTCCATTAACCCTAACACTGAAGATATTTATCTAGTCCCATTTCAAATTCCAGAATTTTTTTTTTTATAATAACGTTCGTTTTTATTTCGTTTCTCCGAACAAGATTGCTACCGCACAGTGGCCGGCGGGTCGCCTTACGGGGTAACGTTCGGGGGCGCCGGCGCGGGCGCCGGAGTGTACGCTCCCCCGCCCTACGAGCAGCTACAGCATCACCAGGCTATGCCGGCACTTAGCCAGCAGCTACCGGTAAGTTACAATATCATCATAATTTCAGCCGAAAGACGTCCACTGCTGGACATAGATCTCCCCCAAGCACCTCCACTTCGACTGGTTCTGTGCTTCCCGCATCCAACGGATTCCAGCAGCCTTCACAACAAGGTCGTCGGTCCACCTTGTGGGAGGCCTTCCAACGCTACGTCTTCTGGTGCGCGGTCGCGGTGGCCGATGGGGAGGAAAGGTTCTGGAGTGGGGAGTTACAGTATACCGCGTGATTTTGTGAGACTGGTGTTTGTGGTTTTAATGGTGCGAAAGATAGACCAAGCCATCATTGTTCCTCCGTGAGAGACTGTATGATGAATAGAAACATCCCTTTTGAACTGTAACGGCCCCAGGAGAAATAACCATTCATCATTTTCCTGCCCCTATCCCAATTTTATTGCAGTAGGCGCAACATGTCTTTTTCTTCCATACTGCTCTATTAATCGTCATCTCGGTAGTCATCCCCTTTCTAACCGAACTAAAATTCAAAAAGTCACATGATTCCAATATCGTGATTACCTTGCAAGCAGATGTACAGTCCCGCCGCGGCCATGTACGCGGCTGCGGCCGGCTACCCGGGCTACATCGGGTACCCGGTGCAGTACTACCCGTATTACCCGACCGCCGTGCAGCCCTCCATCCAGCCGCTGCGGCCCACTATCATGATTCCCGTAAGTAGACAGTTGATTTGGTGACAACAAATCTATTATGTAAGTGTTTATGGTACAAATCTAACTTAGAAAGATGTATTAATGATTCTGATGATTATAATTCTGTAAATACGTACCTGTTATAGTCGCGAATCAAATTTTGATTAAGATGAAACCTGACACTGACCTGAAAATTGCAAAAAACGTAAGAAAATTTGAATTTCGCGGGCTACCACTGCGCATTCACCTTAATCTAATATAATAAATGCTCGACTGTTGTATTTAGACGAACTCAAGCCGCATTTTTTTAAAAGAAATCTCATAGGATGCCACAAGGCACAATACTGTGCCTTTCACTTTTAGCCATACCTCTCCCTGGCTTCGAAGCCGGCGGTAGATTTGAGGGACGTGCGCAGGCCTGCTGCCTACGTAGTATTTTTTAACAAAACATCTTACAACTTTAAGAGAACCAACTTTACCAATTCTGTGCTTAAAACACAGAGATGCCAGAAGTTTCCATTCTATACCCTCTACAGCCTTTGATAATGTTGATCACATCAAAGTTCACTAATGTTTTAATAAATTATATACAGTATCAAATAAAACTTATTGTTCTCTTATAAACATTACTTTATATTAAATAAATAAATAAAAAAAAACATTGTCTTCAGACTCACAATTGACAGCTCTGGAATGTCGCAAGGCACAATCCTGAGCCCCTTACTACAATCGTAACTATATCTCTCCCATACAGAATGGCTTCGAAGCCGGCGGTAGGTTCGAGGGCCTGGCACAGACACTGCTGCCACCCGCGCCGCCCGGCGTGCCTCCCTCTCCCGCACACCTCGCTGCTATACAGCCGCATCAAGTGCTGTGAGTCTATATGTAGCTTTATATTCTTAGATGTAAGATAAGACTAGTATTCATAGATTCAAAATAAAGGCGCTATGCAATGTCAAGTTGTTACCATCGCCTTGTGGTTTATTGTACTAAGCGGGGATGGTGGAAACTTACCACATTACGAGTCTCGATTAATTAACTTGAGAACAGTGAGTAAACGCAAGAGTAATCTTTTCATGGGGGTTTGTATACTCTGTATGTGACGATTACTGCCCCGTTGGTCTTGTGACCGCAAGCGCAACTGCTGAGCTTGGGGTCCTGGGTTCGATTACCGGGTCGAGTAAAGTGTTATTAGAGTTTTCCATTGGGAATTTCTTAGTAACTGCCCGGAGTTTAGAAGTTGACGGTGTGATACCCCCGTGTCTAAAACACGTTAAGCCTTTGGTCCTGCGCCTGATATCTTTCTGGTCGTGTCAGATTGCCGTCCTCCCATCGGACAATGAGAGTGAGGAAAGAGATAGTGCACCTGTCTCTGAGCATGTGCTTGTGCACTGTAACATTATGTCCCACATAGATGGCTAGTCTCCGTTGAGATTGGCTGTCATGGCCGAATTCGGTCTGGAGGACTCTTATGTGACGGTAAAACTAAAAAAAAACTGCATAAGTGTTTTTTGGTTTAGTATTCAAGGATCCTTTTTTTTCAATAAGTCTACCTTTTAAAAGATTCTTAACATACAAATGAACTATAAAACCGTCCTCTAGTTAACAATTTATTAAGTATATTGCCATTTCCACCTCACGTACAGACAACATGAAACGGGTACAGAAAACTACAATATCTTCATAACTTTTTCAGTTGGCGCTAAAAAAATCATCTATCAGCTATCCCGACGTCGGACACCGCACTACGTTTGATGCCTTACCTTAGAGAGTGAACGAACACGTTCAGTTCACTCACTCTCTAAGTCATTCACAGCTCGTTTACTGAATGAGGCGACTGATACAGGTAACCATTCCCTTCACATTCGTTCACTTACGACTAATTTCGGAAATAGTTTAGAAAATCTGCTTTCATATCTTATGTTAAATTTTTTGAATAGTTGATATAAGATTTGATTATAGAATCATTTGAACTGTCAGGAATTTGTGATAAGTCTAAGAATATAAATTTTTAACTTTAAGAATAGGTATAATAAGTTGATTTTTAAATGAAAAACTCGAATATGTATGGAATTTTGTTGCAATGAATACTGGGCTGTATGTATCTATTAAGGTAGCTAATGTCAAAATTATATTTAATTTATGTAATTGTTAAATATGTTTTATGTACTGTCGAAAATAATAAAAGGTTGCTATTTCAAAACTTTAAGAAAATGAAAAGAAATTTAACAAAATGTTTATTTTGGTTTTATAATATCGGTCGCCTCACTAAAAGCTGTGATTTTCCAAAAATTTGGAAGAAAGCCATTGTACGTAAATGTACTTTTTTATTTAAACTATACAATGTATTTTACAAGTTATACAATTCACAGAAACTACTTATACATGTATTTGTATTATACAAAAATTATCTTTGTATAATTATGTATAAATACATGTATGATTTGTATTTATGTGTGAGTTTTGAAGACAACAATGTTAGGGAAATATACAAAATAAAACCCCGAGTTATCTGATTCTAATTACATCTGTCTTCAAATGTCAAATCGATATTCGACTAAACAAAATTATAACAGCTAATATGAAATTTGTCAACAGATGTCCAAAAGAAAACTTTATTGATTGTTATTTGTTTTTAAATTGGCTCCAAACTAGGCAAGCCTGTATCTTGCATACCAAAAACTTACTGATCAGGCTTTTAGATATAGCGGGGTTAGCTTCTAATCTAACCGGGTGCAGCTAAATACCAGAACTTTACAATGAGCGACAGCCTATCTGACGCCTATCTGACCTCCACAAGGAAAGTAATATCATTTTATATTTCCTAACACTGTTGTATCAGAACTTACAAGCTATATTTAAATATATATTACGATATATAAATATATATGATTGCCAGTGCGTGTCACTACGTCGGTTTCTTAGCCCGTTTTTGACTGTGATGTCGTGTGCGATCGCTACGCTCGCCGCTTCTAGTAAAATCGACCTTATTTTAAAGTATTAGGGTCTAAAATAAAAAAAAAATATTTGTTATAGACATCGACATAGGAATATCAATTTTATGTTAGTCAAAATTGAAAATGAAATCGTTTGACTTTAAAGTGATCTGAAATAATGAAATATTATTTTTATAAGTGTCAAGTGCATAATGAAAATATCATATTTCATATAATTTTGATCTGTATTTTACAAAGCTCTCTAACTTAGTTTTAGGTCAAAGATCTTAATTTACAATCGCATTTTAAAGCCGACTTTATCATAAACTGTCGATACTAGATGAAAAAACATCTGAAATCGAAATATTTTACGTCAAAACATCACATCTCACCAAACTACCCTACTTTACCGCGAGAGGGCGCTAGTTGCCCTACGAACTTATCAGTCTGGTTGCGGCGAGCGAAGTAAGCACACTCGGGAACAGCCGCCGGCTGTCAACGTTATAGTATTATGCCGGTGAAACTCCGGACACATGAGTAAGACTAGTTTAGATGCGTCGACGGCTTTGGAGGGTAGTCGGAGAAAATATCGCTTGATATGTTGGGTAGTCGGAATATCAGTGAAGGAATTAAAGGCGGGATTTGTTTGATAGATTCCCACTCGGAACAAAATTAATTTTGGAAAAAATAATACAGGGAGCTTTGAAATTATTTTCGCTTTTAAAGGTTTCCTGTTTGAGAATTTCGGTTTTAATGAAATACAATATTTACAGCAATAAAATTGGGGTGAATTCAAAGTATACCATTGTATCAGCCGAGTGTGATCCCCCCCGCCCCTTTAATAAAATACGTTTCAAGCGATAATTTAAATATCCAAAAAAAATATTTGACTGATTTCAAGGCCATAGGTTTCCCGTCAAAGGGCAACGCACAAAATTACATAAAAATTATTAATTTAAAACCTCGAGCCGTCGGCGTAATTAGTTATTAATAAATATATAAACAAAAGCGGTTGTGCGTGACGCAACGTGTGAGCGAGACAGTCATATTTCTGTTAGTTACGTTTGATGGGCGTGTTGGAGGGTAGTAACGAAATATATATCAGAAAGTTACTTATAATGTTAGACTCTAATCTAAGTGAGTATTTATATAACTTGATTAGTCTTTTCCCAACTATGTTGAGGTAGGCTGCTTATCTGACCAAATGTTGCTAAATATCAGTATTTTACATGGAGCAACTGGTTTTTAATTTCAATCTCATTTAAAATTGTGTATTTCAAGTCGTCCTATAATTTTGCAGGCAATAATAATAATAATAACGTTTATGGGCCACCACTGTTACAAATCTGTCTTAATTTTGACGAAAATCCGTCTAAAGTAGTCCGAATAATAAAAACTCTTTAATATTTTTTTCCCTACTACACGTCCCTACAGACGCAGTGTAATGAATATAATATGTATATTTCAGTATGAAAGGCATTATTATAGCCAATCCTTTGTTCGTTTGATTGGTCCGTCGACTGCCACTTTTCATATATGGCAACACTAAACACGTGTTGCCAGATCGACGAAAAATAAAATACAAAAAAAAATATTTTTGAAAAATATCCTCTAAATATTTTTACTATACAATGCCAAATAATTTACTGGCAACACAGTTAATGAGTGTTGCCATATATAAAAATTAACTGTTAGGAATATTTCCAATCTTTTAGTCTTGGTTTGTAAGCAAGTTATTCTGTGTAAACGAGGTATAGAAGAATCTCACTTTTAATTAGATTAGTATTAAGATCGGTTTGTGTCTTCAATTAGTACAAACTGGTTTACTTCAACTGTTTTTAGAACACTTCAATTAAAATATAGAATCTCGTGAGATCGTTTACTTGTTTCCAGTGTGTTACTTGCATTTAGTAACTTGAAATATGTAAACAACCAATTTAGTGGTCAGTCAAGTTGTCATTTACATTTTCAAAGTTACTAAAACACTATACTGAACACTAGACCGGGCCACCGGGCTTAAATCGATGACTTGAAGTCAAATATGGCATCTTTCTAAGGGGCCGCCTCCACGAGCGAGAGAATCGCGGCGATATTATCGTCATGCCACGTATTTCTATACACTCTCTTAGAACGTGTCTCCACACGGCGATATCATCGCGGCGAAAATTTGATGGCACGGCGAGACTATCGCCGCGATTCTCTCGCTGGTGGAGACGGCCCCTAAGGGAAAGCATCTATAGTACGAAAATATTGAATATCAGTAATAAATGCTAAGCTTTAAGCCTACAATTAGATGTCTGTACCCACATTTATTAAGATATCAAAATCTATTCTAATAGATACTAATAATATGGTTTAGAAATAAATATGAAATAAAAATAGGCTTTGGACGCGAGGTCTGTTTGCGAGTCGGTTCAGCGCCTTATGACGGTGTCTTACGCCTAAACAAAGTCAGTCAGTGGTAAACTGTCTTTAAATACAAGCTCAAATTAAATTAGTAGCGAAACTACAAGGATGTGATAGGTATAGATATCTGGACACGATAAAACAAAACTTTTTTACAAAAAAAAAAAAACAACCGACTTAAAAAAAAAACACTACAAAGTGATAGGTAAATAACTTTAATTTCGGAAGTCGGTGTCGTTGATTCCGCATTTTCGTTTTTTGACACCGACTTCCGAAATTAAAGTTATTTACCTATCACTTTGTAGTGTTTTTTTTTTTAAGTCGGTTGTTTTTTTTTTTTTGTAAAAAAGTTTTTATTTTTCACTTTTTAGTTGTAACTACCCCACGAAAAAGTAAACAAAATGATCGTTAATGGAGACAATGTAGATAAATTTTTAGATTTTTGTTGATTTTTCAAAAACCGCTTGTCCGATTTCGATAAAATTTTCATGGAACCATTTGGGAAGTATACCCTTTCCAACAAAAGAAAAAATTTCCAAATCGGTCCAGGCGTCTTCGAGAAATCGGGGAACATACATAAAAAAAAAAAGATTCCGACGAATTGAGAACCTCCTCCTTTTTTTTGAAGTCGGTTAAAAGAGGAATTAATGTGACGAATTTTTTTTGTGGGGTCACCGACCGCAGTTACTGTAGTCACTTGACATATCGCTTATTGCGTAAACTTCACAGATGTGATGAGTATCGATAACTCAACACGGCAAAACTAAAGAAAATAGATTTTCTCAACTTTCAAGTAACAAAACATCCAGCGTTCTTTGATCCCCAAATAAAACATTATTTATAGTGTACTAGCAGCGCCCCGCGTTTTCACCCGCATAAGTGTCGATCCCGTGGGAATATCGGGATAAAAAGTACCCTATGTCCTTTCCCGAGACTCAAGCTTTCTATACCAAATTTCATCAAAATTGGTCCAGCCGTTTGAGCGTGAAGAAGTAACAAACATATAAACACACACACACACTCACAAACTTTCGCCTTTATAATATTAGTGTGATGTGACTAGCAGCGCCCCGCGTTTTCACCAGCATAAGTGTCGATCCCGTGGGAGTATCGGAATAAAAACTATCCTATGTCCTTTCCCGGGACTCAAAATATCTCTATACCAAATTTCATCTAAATCGGTTCAGCGGTTTAAGCGTGAAGAGGTAACAGACAGACAGACACACTTTCGCATTTATAATATTAAGTATGGATGGATATCGATACCCGTCACGTCCGTAGAGTTTTGCTAATTTTACCCTGTATCCTCGTATAGGAGCCCAGTGACTAAACTATCAAATGGACTGACTTTCAAAGCAACCTAGTGTCCTCAGCCCATACTGACTGTAAGTGAACACCAAAACTGAATTCAGTGGTTATTTTCTCGAAAATAATGTTATGAAGTTCAAATGATGAATTTGAAAAGCATTTTTATGTGAATTTTTTATCCAGTTAGAATTTTCTTTAAGAATGTTCCAGTAATTTGTTAAAATTTAGCAGTTTTTGTGACGTATGTTTAGGTAGTAAGATATGGTTGGGTGTTTTACCAAACTGCGGTATGAACTATGGTGTGATAGTTTGGTAAACTAATTTAGTACCCTCATTTAAATTTTCGAAAAGCATTTTGCTCTTGCTAAACACGATATTTCACGCAAAAAAAAACTGCTACCTACCAATTTAACACGTGAACATGATATTACTGCTTAAATATACGTTACTTCAATAATTCTCGAATAAAAAGCATATTATCCAAATATGCGTATTGTTTTTAATATGAGATTCATGGGCAACTATGATATTGTTTGCAGTTGTTTCTGGGCGATCTGACCATATTTAACCCAAACTATTCTTGCCCTGCATTAAAAAATATATATAATCTATCGAAGTCCGAAGCATATTCATAGACACAAAAAGTATCTATACAAAAAAAAAAAAATATCTATGGTCACGCCATTTTTTTTTTTCACTGGGTAATCTTGGTCATCTTGCCCCAAACAATGTTTTGCCCAGCTGTGGGCGTGGTAAGATCTTTTTGTACTAGTTTATATACTGAGCCTTTTTGATTATATTGCATTTTTTTGTTAATCAAATCATGTTATTGAGTGTGTTGCAGAGTCTGTGATTGTGGAGGCGACTTTGTTAGTGATTAAAAGAAAGAGGTCAAAAATAAAGGTATTTTGGACGAGTTGATAAAAAAACACATGATTTTTACACTATCGCACGTTTTTATGGTAGAATAAATCTTTATTCTACCATAAAAACGTCGCTTCTTTAATATTCACCTAAAATTGTGTACCTTTTAGTGACTCTATGATCGTTCTTAGATTTTTGAGTTTAGTCACTACTATTCTGAAGGTGCGATATTTTCTAGTTTGACTTGTCTTTTTAACGTTTTTATAATAAATAGACAAAAGTTAATCGTTAAAATTGACATAAGCAATGAAATTAAACGAGATTATTTTGAACTAAAATTTAGTCTTTCAAACTAAATAATTTTTTTTAAATTTATAATCACTAACATGGTTGCGGAAGAGTGTACCCACTGAGGTAGTTAATAATTCCCAGTTAGGAAGGAACCAGCGGCTAGGGACGCATAAGCGTGGCAGGATATTATGTCACTGTAACCCGACAATCCGTGACATATGTCACAGGTCACGACAAAACCCATGACAGAATTTTTTGTCACGATACTGCACTTTGGCCACCTGTTTGATGGACATAACTTTAATTTACAAAACCCAATTTCAAAATAGTATTAAAACCGTCTTTAAACATCTTCGCAACGACAAGAGATATCGTCCAAAGGTTTTGTCTTTTTTCTTACTGAAAATATTACGAGGTTTTTTGGCGATACTTCTTGTTTGAGCCTTACTAAAGGTCAATTTTCGTATTTGGTTCATAGTTTCGATATTCACTTTTTGCCCACTGGTTTCTTGATTTTGGCATAAATATTTTCATAAAAACATCTATGGTTGAATTATTATGAAAATGTTTACGAATAAAGCGAAGGAAACGTGTGTGAAAAATAAATGTTGTTAATTTTACAAGTATCAAAAACTAAAGTTACTTTAGTAATAATTAAACAATGATGCTTACAAAAATACAAAATTTCTTCTAACTTTTTGCTAGAAAATGGAATTTTTCATTTCATATTCAGACGTTTTCTTTTCACAATAAATTATTTTGAATAAAATATAAACATCTAAGAAAGGGATTATCATATTCATCAACAAAGCAAAGATTTATATTTTTGAACTGCAACAAATAAAATCTTGATACTTAAAACCCATTTAAAAGATATAAGATTTAAATAAGAAGAAGTTTTGTGGTGAATATGTCGCAGCCAACTGCTTTAATTAGCCGTTTAGTTAACCGCCTAGCCTTTTAACTAAACGGCGGCCGTTCAACTAACGGTCTGAACGGTATTCAATATTGTAGTTTAGCAATTACGCGAAAGCCGAATTGGTCGCAGTAACTAAGCCAGGGCATCCCGACCAAATGGGTTAGGTTAGGCTAGAACTGTGATCAACCGCGTGCGAGCCGAGAGAGCGAAGCGAGCCGAGCACTACTTCCAAAGGCCAGGCGGTTAACTAAACGGCTAATTCAACCAGTTGGCTCCGACAAATATACTAAAATAAAAAGGCATCTATTTAGTCAACACAATTGACTTTTAATAATAGTATTTTCAAAAATAATAAGTACCATTTATATTCTGCATAAAGTTTCTTATCCATAAGCAGGTTATGGGGGAGCGCTAAGGTAACCCGCAAAATTCAATTTTTTTTTTTTGCAATGTGCAGGTCAGTATGTTGAACAAAATACGATTCGCCACCGTAACAAATATGACTTTACAGGTTACAGCATTAGAATCGGCAATATAACTCCTTGAGTTAAAATTGGCCTCAAATGTGTCATGATTTCATGAAATAGTCATTCAATAGGGTTAATATGAACTTGGAAAGTTGTATTAATGATTTTTATGATGACAATTCTATGAATAAATCGCACACCTAGATCTAAAGAGAGCTAACTCTAAAATCTAAATATCGTCCCCGTATTTGGAAAACTAAATAACTTCGTTTTTGGCGATTTTGTCTTTTCCCTATTTTTAAATAATCCAAAACATGACGCATGTTTGAGTCTTACAGGAATTTACTTATCTTATTCCGTTCCAAAAATATAGACATTTTTGTCGTTCAGGTGGAATAATGCATAATTATAAAATTACCGACAGTAAAACTGTCTCAATTTTTTTAACAAATGAACATTAATTGAAAAAAAAACACTAAATCGCGTTTATCTCAAAACTAGAAAATCGGAGTTATTTAGTTTTCCAACTACGGGGACGATATTTGAGGTATGCATACCAACGAATTCCTTAACTCACTACCTAGCGACCACCAAAACAGATGCAAAAACGTATAACATCATTGTTCTATTTGCATTTAAAAAGTATTGATCAATACAGCAAACTCCTGTAGTGCACAGGGAGATGGTAATCAGTTTTTCAACGTTTCTGAAAAAAGTGTTTTTTTAAAATAAATCGCTGTTTAGATCTAGGTGTGCGAAATATTAGTTACGGCCGCGAATTCTATTTAGATCAACACAACCTGATACTGATCTGCAAATTCCAGAAATTGTAAGAAAGTTTGAATAACGCGGGCTACCCAGACGCTTTCGCCCGTAAAGTTGCATTTTCGTTCAATACTCTGCATATAAACGTCTGACATGTGTAAAATAAGTGAAAGTGGGTTTTGCTCAAAAGAATGTATCTAGACTAGAGAGTCGCGTGCAATATATAGCATAATTATTATTTTTGTTTTGAAATAAAACTTATTAAAAAACCGATTTTTGCGTTTGCTTTTTACACTACCTTGTTACTATCTGGAAAATTTAAATTTTTACAACAAGACGCCAAACACGTCACACTACAAAACAGCTGTTTACTGTTTGTCAATAGAGAAGAGAAACTACAGGGTGTTTGGCAGAACGTTGAACACACGAAAATTGCAGATAGGTGGGATCGTCTGCTACCTACCCAGCCCAAAAAAAAAACCTAGGCCCCATAGCTTTTTTTTTTTTAACCGTCTACGTCGGATTAATCCGACAAATATTTTCGTGCCCATTCCGCCAGAGTCGTATATATATGACCAAATAACACATCTCGTTTAATCTGTATTATTATTATATCATCACAGCTCGTTTCATCGGTATTAATTTTACGTTTTTTTTTTTTTTCTCGGGCGCTGGGGGCACGACAACTGATATAAAGTCGGGCGGTTAAAAGGTTAAAATTTTACTATTTGCACCAAACAATAATTTTAGATGCATCTACCAATAGTCGAGACAAAAACAAAAAAAGTGTTGCCAGTTTCCTCTATCCTACATAAAGTTATAGGTCTTAAAAGTTTTAAAACATGAATTTCGGTAATAAAAAATATAAAAACTATGGGGGGTCTGGGTAGGTAGCCTAACTAAAGTGAAAACCGACAAATACGATTTTCATTTATTTTGTACTAGACCGGCCTATACCATAACTTGAAGCATATATTTCAATTAAACAAGGGTCGGTCAGTTAGAAAGTTGCAGCTTGTCCGTTCCAAAACGTAGATCTGCACGGGCGCCTTCGCAGCCTAAGATTTTGGCGGGGTGGGGAATCACCGTGGGTGCTGAAGAATATTTTTAGAGAGGTACGTCTAGTGGTCGCAAGTGCTACTGCAAGTCCTGGGTTCGATTCCTAGGTCAGGTAAAAGTGTTATTAGGTTTTTTCAGATGCAGCCTGGAGTGTGTGCCCGGCTCGGCTGGCCCACTAGACTACCCCTATGAGTCATGTCATAGGCTATGACATGGGACTTAAACATTGCTGGTGAAATGTGGGTGTAAGGTCTATAATGTAGGTATCGTGCCCTGCGTGTCCTGTCAGCTGCACGTTACAGGAACTGATGGATGCTAGTGATGGCGCCAAACAAGTGGCCGAATTCTGGGCCGAGTACATTTAGATTGCTATCGACACGCTAAGAAGAATGCAGGTACACCTGTCTTAAGGCCGCTGCTCACTTGTAACACCCGACGTCATCCCACGCTTACTTATTGGCCAAATGAACGACAGTGAGACGAAAAATGTGGCTAATGAGTAAGCTTCATTGATGTCGCGTAACGTGGCGTGTTATAAGTCTGTTTCCGCCTTTATCCTTCGGGGCTTAAATGCTTGATGTTATGTTAATGTCCATTTACAGACGCCAGCACGTATATGCGAATAGAATTCACATTTTGTTATGGGAAATGATGTGTCAAGTTCACCCACTATAGAACTGAATAGCCTATAACATAACACGTTCCCTGTCCCAGTACAAAGTTATGAAATGTAATCGTAGGTCCACCAACAATCTCGCCCTGACTGAATAATCAAGGGATTGCATTTATACTAATACGGCCTAAAAAACCATACGTCCTTAACCTTTTGAACGCCACGGTCGTGTATAGCCGACAAATGAAAACGTGCCCAACACGCCACCGTCGTCTATAGACGACAAGAAAACGACATTTTTTTAAAACAAAATAAGTATACTAAATTAAGTTTTCTGTGTTTCTTTTTCCTATTATTTAAAACTACATTAAAGTTGCCTGGCGTCAGGGGTACGGCGGGCGATACGTTTATACTCTGGCGTTCAAAAGTTTAAGAATCTTTTTCCTCTTATTCATACGTCCAGTCAAATAAAATACATCACATTTTGATTATGAGTCCAACTAGAGTCATAGTTTGGTACAGACGCCAGTACATCAACCTACTACAATCTGTCTATCTTTAATAGATTTTCAACTTTATTGCTAAAACATAAGGTTCAAAGTTGATTGGGAAAATTTGACAGTTTCGGGTAGGTTGATGTGCTGGCGTCTGTACAAATGTGACTCCAAAGGAGTCATTGGACAGTGAACGTGTTAAGGTGAATGGGTAGTTGTAGCCCGCGAAATTCAATTTTTCTTAGGTTTTTTGCAATTTGCAGATCAGTGTCAGGTTGTATCTTGATCCAAATATGATTCGCGACTATAATAGACATGTATTTACAGAATTATAGTCATTAGAATCATTAATATATCTCTTTAAGTTAGATTTCTACCACTAACACTTTTCCATACGAGATTTGTTCTTAACGGTAGAAATCTAACTTAGAAAGATGTATTAATGATTCTAATTATTATAATTCTGTAAATACATACCGGTTATAGTCGCGAATCATATTTTGATCAAGATACAACCTGACACTGACCTGAAAATTGCAAAAAACGTAAGAAAAATTGAATTTCGCGGGCTACAACTACCCATTCACCTTAAGCTTCAGCTTTATTATGCAGGGAAAGGAGATATAATAAAACTACAAAAAACTAACAACAATACCATTTATTTGGTTATACAGATTTTTACATATAGCAACAATAATAGGATAGTTTTACTAATTTTGTCTCACATTATAAGTGATCAAAAAGTGAACAGTATATTGCGTCTAAATGCTAAACCTTTCGAAACACTAGTATATAGTATATCTATTAAATATATATTCATACATATTATTATGAATTAAATGAACAAAACATTCGTAAAATGGAAGACAATTTTGGAAGACTTCGAAACTATAATGTATACTATTTTGACACTGAAAATATATTTCCCTTATTCTAAATAAGTTATACTTACAACCTACGCAAAATGGAAGCACTGCGATTCGGTTGTTAATTTTTATTTTAAAGTGACATCTATGGGCAGAAAAGTAAACTACTTTGCTAGCGTACTGCCATCTGTTATCGAGTAGTAGAAAGAAGATTCTATAAGGAATTAAGTTGATTATTGTTACTTTTCAAACAAATGTGAAGCACAAGTAGCTCAGCTAATGACATTCACACGCTACATATTTACACATTATTAATTTAATAATTTGACTGATAGTGTCATTTCAATTTCGAAATAAATAATTATTTTAATAACTTCTGCTATTGGCCGCTAGAGTGCTAGTTCAAAATAATTCTCGCCAGAAAAACGATTAATTTATCTATTATAATTATAACCACAAACACCTATTAACTTTAACCCACCTTTGAGAATATTTCTCCGTCACAAACTATTCTACTCTTTCTATTGTCATCGTCACGTCGTATTTTTTGTATATTTATTTACATTCTTATTATCTACTTAGACTAGACTATCAAAGAAACTATATTATTGTTATAAAAACCGAGTACATATACAATAAAAAATAAATGTAAATAGACTATTATATAAACGGAATAATTCTCATAAATACTCGTACAATTTAACAAAGTTAAATAAATTGACAAGAATGATAAGTAATGTAAACTGATCCTAACTTACATCTAAACACCGAGATACAGATCTAACACTGATAAAATGAATAATTATAATTTATTGCAGTATTACACATGAAATTATTCTTCTTAACATTATTTGACATAACGCCATCTTTAGTCGAAACAGACAAACATTTGCTTAAACTACTCGTCACAAGATGGCGCTAAATATTTATTTTTAAATTATTTTAATGTCTCCAAGACGTGCCTTTGGCGGTAACTAAAAATATTTTATTTTTCATTAAGCACCGAAAAGCTGTAAACTACAATGCGATTTACAACATATAAAAATTTAATAATACTCTTTAATTGGCAAAACGGGAGATATGTTTTGTATATAATGTGATTTTGGTATCAATATATATATATATATTTATTTTATACTTAACATATATTTTTATACAGAGTGAATGATAAAAAATAACAATTTTATTATTTTTTTTAAATATTTTAATAATTTAGGTATCATTCACTTCGTACGCTATGCGTTATAAATAATGTAAATATATAAATAGTCTGCAGAAAATAAATTTATAGCTCTCGAAGAAAACACTCACTTAATTTTAGATTACATAATAGGTATCAATCATTGGTAGGTATTTCATTAACAATAACGAACGATCTTATTTTCATGTAATTATTTCAAATCAATGATCGATACCTAGTTTATTTTTTTAAGATTAATACATAAATAGACATTATTATTATTATAGCTACATACATAATATAACACCCGCATCCATACCATTGACTAAACATTAATCACACACACACACACATCATTATTTTGCTCACACACACTCTCTCACAACACAATCTACACAATAAATTTTTTCAACAACATTGCCAAAAGTTAACAGAAAAAATACTACACTACACATTCAACTGGCCAGCTAGACAATTTGAGCTTTATAATCTCATTTCTTTACTTATCCCTAATTTAACGTACCCTATTTGAAAATATATTTTCATTGTCAATTTACTTATTATATGATATATAAATATTTATGTGAAGGGACCAACATTTAATAAATAGGTATATTTATTTTATAATAATTTAATAAAGAGACGGCTCGTTACACTCTCTTATACGAAAACATTCTATTTTAGAATTATTTAACGTTTCGGGAAGACAGTGGACCGCTAAGAGGAGATGAAGAAATTCATATTTATTCTTAAAAAGAGCAATGGATAAATATTATTGGAACTGTCTGATATTTCCTAAGGTGTCCTAATTTGTTCAGATAAATCCTAATTATTAATTCTTGTTCAAAAAGTCACGTCGAATTTGAAGATTTATAAGAAATAGAAAAGCTGGGGATGTAAGTAATTATTTTATATTAAAAAGTAAAAAATGTGTCGTTGTTGATTTTACTAGAAATGCTAATTTCTATATCGACAAATCTGCCAAGACATGTCGAGATACTAATAAAAATCAGAAACCCTACTAAATCTTTCTAAAATTAGCTAAAATTTTTAAATTACTTATTCCAACGAACAAGACACATTCGGCCAATTTATAAATTCATTCAAAAACCAATCAATTCCATTGTTTTGTAAAACTTTCCAATTCGACAACAAAATACTCAATTTATGTAGATAAATTACATGAACTTAGTTTAGTTACTCCTCAATAGATGGCGATAGTGTGAAGCTTTTTTTTTTGTAGTCAAGTTATTATTATAATGAGTGAATATTCTATCCTCCCGCGCACACCTAAGATTTTTGATTGCTATGCATTTTTACAGCAGATAACATCTAGATAAATAAATCACTAGATCATTTGATACATGTACGTGTTTAAAAATACATACGGTAATATTTGGTAACGGCGGCGAACATTCCTTAAATTAAAAGCACATACCATCAAAATGCACGATTGATAAACACGTAGACAACGAGAGAATATTTCAAAGTCACATTTAACACCTAGAATTATTTCAGAATCTCTAGAAAACAACAAAACAGCCAAATATTACCCACCTCTTCACAAATTTCCCTTTCAAAACCAAGAACATTGTCTCCGCCGTTACTCGTATTTAATTGCTTAAAGCTTTATTCTACAACGATGTCCTGTCCGAGACGGTCCATTTCCGCGAGCATGAAGTCGACGTCCTTCTCGGTTACGGCAGCTGAGGAGATGATGCTGCGGTAGAAGTTGGGGCGGCGATCGTCGGGCTGGTAGCCAACCATCAGCGTTCCCGACTGCATCATCCTTCCCTTCAGTTTGGCGCACACCTAGAATTGTGGAGATAGTTGCGCTATTAGATACTAGATGGCGTTAGGTGTATGTTTTCCTCATAGATGACCTATAACCGCTACGGATACGCCGGTTTCGGGATATTTCTTTTGCTCTCCTTCTGAGGAGAACGGAACCCAAAAAGTCGTGTTAAGTAGATACCTACCTATAGTAAGCCATCATAACATTCCTAGCTCTTTCATAAACTCTGAAGTCTGCACTACACTAATCGCGAAATTACTTCGACGAATTATTGTTGGTCGAAATCGACCGAAGTCCGGAGTACGTCGCATCCAGTGATTTAATAACTCAAAAATCTAAGAAATCGAGTTACGATCATAGAGGGTCACTAAAAGGTATGCAGTTTTAGGTGAATATTAAAGAAGCGACGTTTTTATGGTAGAATAATCTTTATTCTGCTTGGTGCGACGTGATTATACACCCATGCTAAGATCTACGGGACGCTTCAAGTCCTTTGAGTCGGGTGCAAAAACCGACAACGATCGGAAGTCGCCCGAGGCGAGCCGAGGTTTCACGAAGCGAACCGAAGTGGTCTTTCTACACCTTCGATCAACTTCTCGAGTAGTCAAGTGCAGATTTAACACAAAACCATGAAAAAGTTTCCATCTACCCACCTTCCCCAACTTAATCTCCTTCTGCGCATCATGTGGCACTCCTCTCAACTGCTTTGGCAGGTACCAGAAGGACACGTTCACCATTTCGGGCTCCAGGATGAGGTGGAACTTGTCCGGCTGCTCCTTGATGCGGCGCACCTGGTACTCCGCCAGCTCCATGAGGCGGTCCATGTGGCGCTCGAAGCCGGAGGTGCCCTGGGGAAGACGGATCCTTGGGTTAAGACTTTTTTAAACGAACAATAAAAATAAACAAATCGGTCCAGCTTTTCTCAAAAGACGTGTTTACTAACAAACACCATTTAATTTTTACTAGCTGCGCTCCGCGGTTTCACCCGCATAAGTGGCGATCGGGATCGGTGGGAATATTGGGATAAAAAGTAGCCTGCAGTGGCGTGCATTGGTTTTCAGAATAGGTAGGCACTAGGCCGGGTCTAGTCTAGGCAAACGGTCACTAATCAGAAAAAAAGTGAGGTCAAAAGTGTGGTTATTTGAGTAGGCATAGGTACCGACTTAAGGGTGATAAAATGCGAAGGTCTAACGTCATGGTATTACGCGTGAGACGTACGTATTTTTAATTTTGTCGCATTAACTTGAACGAGTAAACACCAATGACAGTGTGCGAATAGTACGGGAGTCGAATAGGCTGTCCGGCGACTGCCTACTGCCGCGCGTGTTTGTATGAAGATTTTGTTTTTTGTTATACTTATATGATACTTTAGTGAGTTTCTTTATGGGGCGCACACACTAAAACATAATTGCAGGCTTATGTTGATATATCGAGGTAGGCACTGCTTATATGCCTATATACAATGCACGCCACTACCTACATGTTAATCCAGGGTGTCAGCTACCTCCATACAAAATATCTCCACACAGCATTGTACTCACAACAACAATTTCTACGGGACCAAAAATGAAATCGCGAAAAAAAAAATTAGCTCTTCCCTACATTTAAATATGTTGTCAAAATGTAGGGAACAGAAGATTTTTTTTTGTACAACGACCCCCTAGAGTTATGGGATATAAAAAAAAATACGTTGTATCGGATGTCTGTCTATGTCTTCGCTGTTAAAGTCGACACAGTGACTAGGTACCCACTTTTTAAGAAAATATCCTCAAGTCTGCATAGCTATTCACAAACACTCGATACGCTTCCGTATCGTATTACTTCATTAGATATGTAATCATTGTTATCGTAGGAGTCTTCCAAACGCTGTTCACAAGTCCAAAACCCGAAAATTTTAAATCAAATAGACGCCCGCTATTCTTCCAACAGCTATTTGCTGTTGAGGGCAAGTCAAATCAGGTTATCGAAATGTCAGGTTTTCGATACGATAGCCTGTCGTATGGTTGTGAATCAGGGCTCTGGAGTCAAATTGGAACCTATTACAAACGTACCTTTCCACGCCACTGCAACCACAGCTTGAAGATATCATTGTGTCGTCCGCACTGGATCACCTTGTCACCCGTGTCGTACTTGGGATCGTAGATCTTGTCAGTCATGAAGAGGTACTCTGCTGACATCGCGTTGCAGTTGAGCAGGATACCCTGGAAAGAGAAGGTGGTTTTAGAACAAACATAACATAAACTGTCTATAGAGGTATGAGCCGCTAAAGCTTGCGGGAGCGATGATGATGACGTCACGCTGGAGTAGGTGCACGAAGGCTGTGCTGACGGTCATGTTCGGGGTCACCACTATAGAGGTATGAGGAACAGGGTGTAAAGTTCGGTGTTCGGCTATAGATAGAAAAGGGAGGATCCTCCGATCAGACGGGTGTTGTGTCTGGCGGGCAACTGCCCGATGATTCATGTCGGGCCGTTGTGTACAGGGTCCTATTAAAATAGACGGATAAATTTTAACACAGCACTCAGTACGTCTAACCAAAGATATCCGAGCAAAAAAAAACACTGATTAAAGCGATTTTATTTTGACCTAAAATAATAAATTGCCGGCACATTAGTGTATTTTCGTTAGCTGATTATTTTATTTGTAAGTATCTAATGCGTATTTCTTACATATTTTTTTTATCATAGTCCTTATTTTGGTGGTCTAAATGATTTGTAAATGTTTGTCCATCTATTTTAATGGGACCTTATATATGCTAGTTGCGCGGTAAACTCTGCTTGCGAGATGCAGGACATTGCGTGACGTCAGTATGACGCGTAGTTCGCATGTGGCGTTATAGATACCGCTACATATCAATAATGTTCACAATACTGGGACTTGGGACTCAGACGTCTTCTCTGTGAGAGGGAATGGGCCGTAATCCACCACGTCAGTGTCACCAAGTCTTCGAGTTTTTGGTTCTAGATCATTATAATAAGCCTTTCTCACGATTTTTTCTTTTACCCTTTTCAAATTTATACCAGCATAGCTATTCACAACCATCCGACAGGCTATCGCATCGAAAATGACACATTTCGGTAAACTAACTCACCTTGCTCTAGCGGTTGTCTGTTTAATTAAGAGCTGATTTTTCCATCGCCAGATAATTTAATTCGAGGAATAAAATTGAATAAAATTGATTTTCGAGGATTAATTTTTTTTTATAAAAAAAAAAAACTCAAAATTATTCTTCGAATAAAGTTATCAGGTGATTGAATTCGCGCTCAAACAAACGAAAACTTCAGCTTTATTATTAGTATAGATAGATAAGTTATTATTTTGTACTTAAAATACAGACTTATCAATTAAAACACCCATCATAAAAAAAACCCGTTAATAAATTAAAAGCGCCACCACCACAAACAACAAAGCTAAACTCCTCAATCTGTGTATGAACAGCGAACCATAGAGTTTGTAGAGCATTATGTAGATTCGCTATCTGTCGCGCACATCTGTTTGTCTGTGAATTTATATGTTAAGGCGAATGGGTAGTTGTAGCCCGCGAAATTCAATTTTTCTTACGTTTTTTGCAATTTTCAGGTCAGTGTCAGGTTGTATCTTGATCAAAATATGATTCGCGACAATAACAGGTACGTATTTACAGAATTATAATAATTAGAATCATTAATACATCTTTCTAAGTTAGATTTCTACCGTTAAGAACAAATCTCGTATGGAAAAGTGTTGGTGGTAGAAATCTAACTTAAACAGATGTATTAATGATTCTGATGATTATAATTCTGTGAATACGTACCTGTTATAGTCGCGAATCAAATTTTCATCAAGATACAACCTGACACTGACCTGAAAACTGCAAAAAACGTAAGAAAAATTGAATTTCGCGGGCTACAACTACGCATTCACCTTAAACAGACACTCCCCTACTCGAGCTTTAGGGGAATTGTTTGTGGGAAAGAGAAGGAAGTTATAAGTTAGGATAGATATAAGTAGCTTCATTAGGTGGTGCTGGTTTGGTCGTGGTCAATGACTATACAATCTCTTGACTGCTCATACGGGTGACTCAAGCTCACGACACATAAATTAAATTGCACTTATCACACTATCACACTAATATTATAAAGGCGAAAGTTTGTGAGTGTGTGTGTGTGTGTGTGTTTATATGTTTGTTACTTCTTCACGCCTAAACCACTGAACCGATTTAGATGAAATTTGGTATAGAGATAGTTTGAGTCCCGGAAAAGGACATAGGATAGTTTTTATCCCGATATTCCCACGGGACCGACATTTACGCGGGTGAAACCGCGGGGCGCAGCTAGTCACACTAATGTTATAAAGGCGAAAGTTTGTGTGTGTGTGTGTGTGTGTTTATATGTTTGTTACCTCTTCACGCCTAAACCACTGAACCGATTTAGATGAAATTTGGTATAGAGATAGTTTGAGTCCCGGAAAAGGACATAGGATAGTTTTTATCCCGATATTCCCACGGGATCGAAATTTATGTGGGTGAAACCGCGGGGCGCAGCTAGTGTTAAATAAAACTATGAGTGGCCATTTTAGTTTTGACCAGTTATTGGATCTCTGCACACGCGGTTATTTTGATACTTTTTAAAACATTTTCTGCATAAATAAAAACAATTATGAGTTCCTGTTCGATTAAATGGTGTGGGAAATCGTCTAGAACATCCAGCTATAAAAAATATGGCATAACTTTTCATCGGTAAGTAAAATATATTTATAATTTAATAATCGCAGGGCTCAAGGTAAACTGGTTGTTTACGTGTGTTTCTTCGTCCCCCGGCCCGCAGTGGTGAGTCGTGTGCCTAGACGAAATCGGTCTATCGGCTCTCAAGTGGTTTTAATTCCCTTTGGTGGTGGTATTATAAGTCAGAATACTTTAGCATTCACATCACAGCTGCATGAATTGCCTTTCATTCATCCCTTTTGTGGCCCAACATTCAGCCACTCTGATTGCGCACACACTAACAATCAAAATCCGAATCATTTTGAAGGATATTAAGACTAATCCATTACTTCTTGTCTGCAACGTAAATAACGAATGCGTGTTGTTGAACTGCCAAAATAAAACCATTGCTGCTATTAAGGCGGAAACAGACATACAACATACTACGCTACGCGACATAATCAATGAAGCTTGTTCATTGGCCACATTTTTCATCTCGTTAAGCTATTTTCGTCATTTGACCAATAAGTAAGCGTGGGATGGCGTCGGGTGTTACAAGTATGCTGCGGCCTTTAGTGTACGCAATTACCCCACTGATTCATACAAAACACGCCGATTCATTACTATACGGAATAAATTATTTAAGTATGCTAAGAAGCCTATGATTAATTTCTTCAGCCGTTCTTGCTCTTTCAAACTATACAGAGTGAATTTTTCAAGTGGGCGTGGATGGCCAAATCCGAAACTATGAGGAATAGCGAAAAGTACTCAAAGGAGTCGCGGGCTCGATTTTGATGAAAACTAAAACTGCATCATTGGATTTTTGAAAAATCAATATTTCTGGCCAGGAATCGAACCTGTTGATTTTGAAAAAAAAAAACACACTCTGTATTATTACACCATTCGATAGTGTCGCTAATAAGGATCGAATTCTGGGAAGTAATGACATACGGCAAACTAAAGGAAAGAGCTCATTTTTATCAAAATACTATTTTATTTTCTTATGCTACCTACCTCACATAATCAACCTATAATGTTCCCACTGCTGGGACACAGGCCTCCTCTCTGTGAGAGGGAGCGGGCCGTAATCTACCACAAGGGCCCAGTGCGGGTTGGTAGATGTCACCTGCTACCTACCTATTAAACCTTAACTGTTTAATTGTTCAAAATTATGACAATTGTTTTTGAATACATAGCTGGATTCAACGTCTCAAGGATTGTACTGCAATTAAAAATTTGAATTTAGAACATAATTTTGTGAAGGTGACTGCGCTACGAGTGTTTCGGGTGTAAAAATATTGAGCATCATTTCGAACAAGGTATGAAAAAAGAAGCAGTTTATTAAAATTCAACATTTTCCTTAAGTTTGCCGTATGTCATTACTTCCCAGAATTTGATCCTTATTAGGGACACTATCGAATGGTGTAATAATGCAGTGTGTGTTTTTTTTTTCAAAATCAACAGGTCCGATTCCTGGCTAGAAATATTAATTTTTCAAAAATCCAATGACGCAATTTTAGTTTTTATCAAAATCGAGCCCGCGACTCCTTTGAGTACTTTTCGCTATTCCTCATAGTTTAGAATTTGGCCATCCACGCCCACTTGGAAAATTCACCCTGTATATGTATATGTAGTATAGAGGTATGAGGAACAGGGTGTAAAGTTCACTCATACTCTATAGAAAAGGGAGGATCCTCCGACCAGACGGGTGTTGTGTCTGGCGGGCAACTGCCCGTCTGGTCGGAGGATCCTCCCTTTTCTATAGAGTATGAGTGAACTCTACAGGGTGTTACAGAAAGGGTATATCAATACAAACGGGTTGAAGAGTGTATCTGGTTTAGAATCTCTGTACAAAATTTCAGCTCAAAAGCATTAACTTTGAAAATGCTTAATATTTTTTTATTTCGACATCACGGCGCTGCACTGGCGCGCGGCGCCGTGATGTGCGTGTACTAGGCGCACAGACACACTGCAGATAATGGATAATGACCCTCGTAGTGCGGTGACACGTTTGTTATGATTTCAATTTAATAAACTATCGAAATAAAAAAAATATTAAGCATTTTCAAAGTTACTGCTTTTGAGCTGAAATTTTGTACAGAGATTCTAGACCAGATACACTCTTCAACCCGTTTGTATTGATATACCCTTTCCGTAACACCCTGTATAGTACCTCTATAGTATTACTAATAATAAAGCTGAAGATTTTGTCTGTTTGAACGCGCTAATCTCTGGAACTACCGGTCGGATTTGAAATTTTTTTTTTGCATTTGATAGCCCAATTCTTAAGGAAGCCTATAGACTTCTTAACATCACGCTAGGACTCTCAAGAGCCGCGCAAAAACAAATAAAATCAGAAAGAACACTGAACGAAAACGAAGCAATTGCGCGGGCAGGAGATGCGATGCGACGGTAAAAAACAATAAATTCCGAAAAACAAATAACTGACTACGCAGTGAATATGCCAAGCAATTGTAGACCTTATAAAAGTAAGCCAAACAATTTAGCTTATAAATGGCTGTTCCACGTCAGAACAATATGCTTCATGATAAATTCCTGTGGACCCCGCCTACACTCCATGTTAGGGATGCGACAGTGTCGATATCGATACAGTAATTATAATATTAGTATAAGGAAGCTTTGAGGTGGTGCGGAGAAACTGTGTTGACATAAGTACCTACAGTACTTAGCATAATTAGCCTATACTGTTCCCACTGCTGGGACTTAGGCCCATAGGGTGAGAGGAAGTGGGCAGTAATCCATCACGCGGGCCCAGTGCGGGTTGGTGGATGTCAGATTTCTCCGAATTTTTAGTTCTAGGACATGCTGGTTTCCTCACGATGTTTTCCTTCACCGTTTTGAGAGCAATGGTGATGAAATAATTTACACAAAGTAAAGAGCCTGTCTGTGTCAAACCTACGACCTAAGTACTCTTAGACTCGTAAGTCACGGCCGTTACCACTGGTACAGTACTTATTAAGCTGACAATATATTAGACTCTTTCTGACACATACCTGACTGTCAGTCACCAAACAGAAAAGCCTGATGTGTCACTCAGTCAGGAAACACCGAACTCATCTAGTTTCAAAAAGATCATTTAATTTTGACGTAAGTATAAAAGTGTTTTTTTTAACCAATTTTCAGAAATAAATATTATTTTACAAAAGAAAGTAACTAAAATATGCAATAATAAAAAAGCGCTTCAATTCAATGAAACCAAAAGGCCAATTCCCGTAATTAAAAACGTTGAAAATCTAGTCGCAATCGCCTCTCAGCGATACTTAATCAATGTCAAAAACTTGTCAAAAACGTAGGGAAATTAAGAGGTATTTTTGACAAATTGCGACTGATATCAGACGTGGTCGTTCTTAAAATTACAAGAATGGCCCCTCAGAAAATCACCAATTCGGAGGACTGCCTCGATTATGCAACTATGAAAACCCATTGCCTTGTAAACATTCCAACATAACATTCTACATCAAAATAATTTCATCCCCTCAATTAGACATTTTATCGATACAACCACAGTCGCAACCCTAATCTGTCAGGCACGCGGCACATTTAATTAAATTCCTCTTCGCGACACTTGCCAACATATGTTGCCAATTTGGACCTACCCCTATCACCTCAACATATAAAAACCAACCTTATCATGGTAACGTTACGTGTCAAAATCCCTTGCGCTGTTATTATTAAATTTCGGCATGAATTACTGCTGGTTTGATGAAGGGAATTGGGCTTTGTTACAGCCAAATAAGATTGGAATTGTTTTAAATGTATGAAATGGTAAGGAATTTCGTTATTTGTCCTGCTAACAAGTGTCTTTTCATAGTATCTAATTTGTGTACATTTTATTATGTTTTTGTTATAAACTCTTATGTATTTTTGATAATGTATATAAAGGGAATAGATCATTTTTATCAGAAGAGGCCATGTTGCGTGGGTTTGCGGGCGAGGAGTTGAAAGTATTATGAAAGTCTTTATGAAAAATCACAGGAGGTCTAATCCAATTATTTAATTAACGATAAGTAATGCATGAATGACAGTCCACCAAGTACGTGGGGCGCGAGCGCAATCAATTTACACACAATTGGATATCATAGCACAATTCCTCCAATCAATATCGTCATTTACGATCAACCCATGTGAATGTATGAAATGTATCCCTCACTTTTCCCTTGTTCCTATAATGGCGGGCCGCCTCCCCAGTCCATGGTGTTACGTCAAATTTACAGTTCACATATCTTCTAAAAAAAAACAATATTAACCAAAGAGGTTGGCATCGCCGAACCAATTCTCTAGACGCGCCGACATATAAGTTAAAAATTTGAAAATAATAAGTAATAATCTAGAGCAGTGGTGGTCCAATGGTAACGGCCGGGACTTACCAATTGTAAGTCGTAGGTTCAAACCAAGTCAGGCGCTTTACTTTGAACTATTTCATCACCACTGCTTTCATAACGGCGAAGGAAAAACATCTTGAGGAAACCGACATGTCCTAGAATGAAAATTTCGAAGATATATTGTAACATCTACCAACCCGCACTGGGTCTGCGTGGTTACGGCCCACAGAGAGGAAGCCTGTGTCCCAGCAGTGGGAACATTATAGGCCGCCAGAAAATTGTGTGACTGGCATTTATTTCTTTTAATTTTGTAATCAAGAGCGTATCCTCAAGAATTCTATAAAAATTAATCGCTGATATAAAACTTATCACAAGTTATTAAAATAATGATCGTTCCACCACGCATTTCAGAACTACCCAGCTATAACATTGAGTTTTATCACTGCCATTAAGCACAGACCTTACAGTTGAGCGTCTGCAAATAATTGCTCCGCTTTTACATTTAATAATAACAGAGGGGCAATTCTCGTAATTCACTGTCTGAAGGCTCTCGTGATTTAAAACGTTCAAAATCTAGTCGCAGTCTCATCTCGGCGACAAACAAATGTCAAAAACTTGTCAAAATGTAGGGGAAATTAGAGGCATTTTTGACAGATTGAGACTGAGATCAGACTGTGAACGTTCTTAAAATAATAATAAAGGGAATTGCCCCTCAGACTGTGAACGTTCTTAAAATTACGGAAATTGCCCCTCTGATCTGTCTCGATCTGTCAAATACAGGTTGGTTCAAAAGTCGTGGATCAAACGAAGTAGGGGGATAAAGGAGGTCATTTCCAAACGCTTTTAAAGCGAGAAATAATTTTTGGTAACGTTACAAATTTTTTGGAAGAAAATAAGACACTCAGAGCCCTAATAGAACTTTGTAGTGCTGATACATTATCTAGTAGTAATACAACACCGTTTGTTTTATTGTTTTACATCACTTTTTTTTTTAATTTGTCTAATTGTAAAAGAACTCGGTATACACAAATATTCATAACTTTTAGGGCAGTTGAATTATGACCATACTGTAGAAAGATTTTTTGTTGGAAATGACCTCCTTCATCTCCCTATTTCGTTTGATCCACGACTTTTGGACCAGCCTGTATTGTATACCTGTAATACAACACCGTTTGTTTTATTGTTTTATATCACTTTTTTTTTAAATTTGTCTAATTGTAAAAGAACTCGGGATACACAAATATTCATAACTTTTAGGGCAGTTGAATTATGACCATACTGTAGAAAGATTTTTTGTTGGAAATGACCTTCATCTCCCTATTTCGTTTGATCCACGACTTTTGGACCACCCTGTATACCTCAAATTTCCCTACATTTTCAACAAGTTTTTGACATTGATTGTGGCAGATTGCGACTAGATTTTGAACGTTTTTAATAAGTTATACCGGTCTCACCCCCCCCCCCCCCTCCGATTCCCCGCCTTACGGAAAACAGCCTTCTGATATCTATAAACTTTGTTTTTTGTTTGTTTATTCAGACAGTATTTTACTTTGGGGATGGACTGCAGACATCGAGTCTATTTTTATTCTGCAAAAAAGAGCTATCAGAGTTCAAAAATGCAGGCGCGATTCTCTAAGGGAACTGTTTGAGGATATTAACATCATGACGGTACCTTGTCAATATATCTGCGAAAACAAAAAAACCGAGTGTGCTTATGACCGCACGACTGAAGTGAAACTTCAAACGTATTTGGCTATGAGAGGAAGAGAGAAAGAAAATGTGCGCGCGCACTGCTTTCTCTTGCTTATATCCCCCACTCAACTCCCGTTCGCCTCGCCCGATCACACTTTTCGTAACGCGTTCGCCAGCTTACTCCCCAAGTCAAGGGTGCGTAAAGGTTCACTTTAAAAACGTAGGTACTTAATAAAAAAATTTACATATTTTTAGTAAAAGAGGTGAAAGACACAATTCGTCGCTCGCATGACTAAAAGTCGTATCTCATTTTTTTTTAGCTGATTTGAGTTAAAACAACTACATTTTTCTATTCGTGGTTCTTTACATTTTGTTGCCTTTCAAAATGGTTATATTTTGAGATCCAAATAACATAGAGGTACGACGGTTAGTGAAAAATGTAAAAAATCACGAATAAAAAATTGTAGTTGTCCTAATTCAAATCAGCTAAATAACTAGAAAAATGATATAGAACTTTTAGTCATGCGGGAGAGGAATTATAGTAAAAATCAAGCAGCCTGCTGTGTTTCATTGATGCGTGGAAGTTCCAGAGCCTTAGGCATCTTCTGGACACGCTCGTTCCATCATAGATCTTATCCATCGCTTTCCATCAGGCGTGATCGCGGTCAAGAACGGGCCCGTTCAGCAATATTTTTTTTTTTAATCCACTGTCAAAGGTAGTGGTGAAGTTGGGATAGCGGCTTTTCGAAGGACCAACAAGCGTTGTGTAATTTAGCGGGAAAATAATTTTTATGCTGGATCAAATATTGGACGACACAGAAAATTGAGCAAAATGAAAGTATGGGAAGAATATGACTTACTTGGGATCACTGGATGTCAGGTTGGTGCACGCGCGTTCTCTGATGGTTTATCTCACTCGGCAAATCGATTGTATTGTCCCACTTTTGTCACTTTGTGTCGGCCAACACGTTAAATAGTTTATATTATAATGATGGTACAGCGGTTGAGTTAAAGCGGTGTTTAGCGGTTGGCTGCTTGAAGAGAACAGTGCGAATCCTCATGGCGACCTCTGTCAAGTCACTGCGGCGGAAACGCTTCTCATTGGTGTTGCGGTGTAGCACCTTTTTGCGGCATGGAATGGAATGGAAGCCGGAGTATGATTGGCTCAATACTGTGGTCCAATATGAATTCTACCCTCAATATGTGAGACGCGTTTGGATACATGATACCTAAATTTTTATATTGCTAGCTTGCGTAAGCAGGTAGCGAGTACCGAAGTCTACTCAGCCTACTGTCTTGGGCTTTACAACGTCTTTCATACAACACATGGACCAATTCAGTCTTCTGCTAGAAACAACCTAGAAGCTAAAGCACTCACCTCGTACTTGAAGTGCACGGTCGAGCACTGCAGCAGAGTGCCCATCAGCTTGTGGGGGTTCCACGTCACCGAGTCCGCCCTGCGGGGAAAGAGAGTATGCGATTATCATAGAAAAAAAACATGATTAATAAATGTAGAATTACATTAGAGTTTCCTAAAGGTTCATTTTATTTTATTATCTTTTTACTAGCTTTTGCCCGGGGCTTCGCCTGCGTGGAGGTCGGAAATTATCCCACGGAAACGAATTAAGGCCTATTAAAACCTAAGCGGTATTCGCTACCGTCTGCGGTAGAGAAAACCGAGTGGGTATGCGGTAATATTACTGTTCACACCAAAGCGGATTTCGCTATCCTTGTATAGTTCGAGGTTTTGCCCAACAAGCGAAACAATAATACCTATGCGGTACTATGGCACCAACTATTCCGCAGTTCCGCTCTAGCCGCGGAACATGATACTAAATACCTTAACAAAATTCGCGCGGTATGCACTTCTACCCACAGCGGCAGCGAATACCGCTTAGGTTTGAATAGGCCTTTACCAGGATAAAAAGTATCATCTGTGTGCCAAACATCCAAATCCTATTAACCCTTTTACCAGCAGAAGGATCCAAGTGTAGCAGCAAAATAAAATTTGGGGTATGGTTTACCAAAATTAAGCTTTAATTAATATTCCTATTAGATGGTGGCACGTATATTGCCGTCATCGGTAAAAGCATAATACTAATGATTGAAATACTATCGTGAATTCATGCAAGCCTAGTACTTTTTGTGAGAATACTACTCAGAAAGTCGGGTCATATTTCAATCATGATTTGAAAGACACGTAGCGCTATCTAGCGTCCAAAAGCTATTGTGACCGTCGAAAGTTATTGTGCTTTTCCTTGGAAACAGTATTTTTCTAGATACCCTATGTCCTTTTCTATACCCCTGACAACGTATATGCAAAATTTAATGATAATCGGTTCAGGTGGATTAGGCGTGAAAAGGTAACAAACAAACTTACTTTCGCATTTATAATATTAGCTAGGATGTTTTCAAGAGTGTTTTTAGGTTAATTACTGCTAATCTACCCTCAAATTCAATCCCACAATTACTATGGAAATTAAATCTTAAAATTCAATGTTGATTTTTGACAAACCCAAGGTCATTAGTCAGCTACCCCAGAGGTGACATCAGGCAATTTGCATAATGCCCTAATCAATTGTGAATCAACGCTCCCCATGTTACCCCTTCTATTTGCTTGTGGGGAATTGATTCGCACTTGTGTGGGGAGAGTCGGGAAATAGGGTAGATAGGGGCATTGTGTGATGAGCTAGAAAACTGTTGTAGATTATGATTTTGCGATTAATCTTTTTAAACGGTGATGGAAAACATCGTGAGGAAACCGGCATGTCCTAGAACCAAAAATTCGAAGACACGTGAAATGAAACGAAATTATTTATTCTGTAAATACTTAGGATATCACTTCTCCACGTCATATTATAAGAATAAATAAGCTAGATGTTGTCGGCGTTTCCTATTCTGACTGCTCTGGGAAGACAAGCCGAAAGAAACTCAGAGGTCACGGTCTATTTTCAAAATCAAAATCAAAAGTCATTTATTCAAACTAGGCTGAGAATCAGCGCTTTTCGAACGTCAAAATTACAAAAGACAGTCCCCCAAAACGCCCGCCCTTCACCACTTCCTAGTGCTTTCGCTGGGGAGAAGAAGTGGCGGAACAAACTCCCCAGCAGCACAGCTGTCTGTTCAGTTAGAAAATACTTGATTTTCTACAATACTAAGTAGACTAAAACTCTCAAATAAAAAAATAAAATAATAAAAATACAATTATATGAACTCATATAACATGTCAGTAAGCTAATTCTGGAGAAAGAACATAAAAATTGTCTTGAGTTAATCAGGGCGACCAACTATTCTTATCGTACACTAACTATTCTTAGCGTTAAGTCCAGACATAAGACAGACATAATCCTGGGGGCCTAAAAGGGCCACTTTGGCAGAATCATAAAAGGATAACATTGTGAATCATAATAAATGTCGTGAAATGGTCACAAACTGACAATTCATAATATTATTTGCGTACAATTTCATATCACGCAATTCATCTGTTTGACAGTTTTGTATGGAGATTCGTAAAATGGTCCACAAAATGTGAATTGCTTTAATGTTCAATAATATTATGAATTGTCAGTTTGTGACCATTTTACGACTTTTATTACGATTCATAATGTTATCTTTTTATGATTCTGTCAAAGTGGCCTTTTTAGGCCCCCTTGTCCGATCATGTGACATCTACCTACCCGCAGTGGGCCCGCGTGGTAGATTAGTGTAGCAGTGTGTAGTGTAGCAGTGGGGACATTTTCAGCTGCATTAAAATCTGACGTTTTAGTTAAATCCTCCATTTTTAACCGACTTTAATTAACCGACTTTAAAAAAGGAGGTTCTGTATTCGACCCGTATGTATGTATGTATATATGTATGTATGTTTGTATGTCCGCGATTCAAAAACTACTGAACCGATTTTGATAATTCTTTCATTAGTGTGATCTACATACTTTCAGGAAGGTTTTAGTATATAATACATTAGGTAATTATTCTTATGTACGAAGTTATATGCATAAATGTACTGCATCTCCGGCATTTCTATGGGAATTTTGATGGTCTTCGAGTCGTGTCTTCAATTCTTCAATGCACTGGTGTTAATTGAATTGGTGTGGGGTAGGTACAACTAAAAAGTGAAAAATAAAAACTTTTTTACAAAAAAAAAAACACTACAAAGTGAAAAATAACTTTAATTTCGGAAGTCGGTATCAAAAAACGAAAATGCGGAACCAACGACACCGACTTCCGAAATTAAAGTTATTTTTCACTTTGTAGTGTTTTTTTTTTTGAAGTCGGTTGTTTTTTTTTACGTAAAACAAAACATCCATACTAATATTATAAATGCGAAAGTGTGTCTGTCCGTCTGTCTATCTTAAGCCGCTGAACCGATTTAGATGAAATTTGGTATAGAGATAATTTGAGTCCCGGGAAAGGACATAAGATAGTTTTTATCTCAGAAATCATCCTTTAAGTGGGTGAAAAAGGGGGTGGAAGTTTGTATGGGGAATCAATAACCGCTGAACCGATTTAGATGAAATTTGGCACCTGGGTAGATCTTGACTTGGATTAGGACATAGGATACTTTTTATCCCGATACTTCCTACGGGATCGAGGCTTGTGCGGGTGAAACCGCGGGGCGCTGCTAGTAGTTCATATTTTAAGTTTAGGTACGTTAGGCCAACACTATTCATGCCAACATCCAATTTTCTACTAACTAATGCACAACAGATAAAGCTTAAAATTCATGAGCTCACACTAAGCGCAAAGTTAAACAGTGCGCGTGAGTATCGTATTGACACAGTGCCGCAGTGGCGCCCTCTGTCGGCGATAATCCTCTGTTTTTACAGCTTTGGGGGTCGCAAGCGGATCCGTTTACACCGGAGTGTAACAGGAGCGGAAAATGTTTTTTGCTTATTTATTTTTAATATGTAATTTTGATTTACAAGTTCGTACTTTATGGACCTTTGGAAAAAAATGGAATTCTTGGACTTTAACCGGTCAAGCGGCGCGGTTCGCCGATCGGCGACGAAACAATAGAAAATCAATTGTGTCTCATTAGCGGCGCTTGACAAATTAAAATATGACAGAGTAACTTATTATAATTATATTAATTTACTAGCTTCTGCTCGCGACTTCGTCCGCGTGAAATTTCACCCTCCCTCCATTCACCCTCTTAGGGTTCGAATTTCGAAAAACACTTTCTTAGTCCTACTCTTCATAAAGAACACACCCTCCACGTAACCTACGACAAACTTATTATTTGCGGTTGGTACAGTACCGCAAAATCGCAAAACCGCCAAATTAAGTTTGTTTTTTATTGTATATACTTTTCCGGGATAAAAAGTAAGTACCCAGTGTGGTGCCCAGGATATTAAAGAATAATTTTATTATACTAAGTTTTATCATAATCGGACCGGTAGTTTTTGCGTGATGCGTGAACAAACAGACAGACAGACAGACAGACAAAGACTTATTTTTGGGTTCGGTGTCGGTCTAGTAACAGCCATTTATTTTTTGATATTTTCAATGTACAGAATTTTCACTTCTACAGATTTATTATAAGTATACATAGATTTTCTCTTGATATGTGGAATTCAAAGCTAATCACCGTTGACCTCACAATAAAAACACAAAACCTTTTTTTTATCGTATTTAGATATCGATCGATACCCATAACATCTGCAGAGTTTCGCTAACAAATTTAATTTGACCTTGTACCCACGTTTTAATATAATCGTTGCAATAGCTGTTTCAGATTCGCGACAGACGGTAAGTAAACAAAGTTGGGGCCTTTAGAAAAAAATATATGCTCAGTCTTCTTCATGAAAACGAAAAACAAAAAAAAAAAAAAAAAAAATATACGCGTCGAATTGATAACCTCCTCCGTTTTTCGTCGGTTAAAAACCGTAGACGACCCCGTTATCTTAAGGCGACTACTTGACCTAAAGCGCGGTCTTGCGGCGGAAAAGAAAGAGAAGCGCGATGACACAACCCTGGTAATTTATTGGAAATATGAAGCAATTTTCTATTTACAAAAACTATTTAATAAAAAATAATCCATCACTAAATGCAGTTTGGCATTAGACATTTAATGGTATATTTTTAATTATAATTAAAATTGTTAATGCAGAGGTAAACTGCTTTTAAAGACAATTAAGAGGTGTATTTGAACATTTTTTTTTGATGCATTAATGTATACAGAGTGTTACAGAAAGGGTATATCAATACAAACGGGTTGAAGAGTGTATCTGGTCTAGAATCTCTGTACAAAATTTCAGCTCAAAACCAGTAACTTTGAAAATGCTTAATATTTTTTTATTTCGATAGTTAATTAAATTGAAATCATAACAAACGTTTCACTGCACTACGAGGGTCATTATCCATTACCTGTAGTGTGTCTGTACGCCTAGTACACGCACATCACGCCGCCGCGCGCCAGTGCAGCGCCGTGATATCGAAATAAAAAAATATTAAGCGTTTTCAAAGTTAATGCTTTTGAGCTGAAATTTTGTACAGAGATTCTAGACCAGATACACTCTTGAACCCGTTTGTATTGATATACCCTTTCTGTAACACCCTGTATATAATTATGATTTGAGTTCCATCACTGTATTAAAATAAGACTTGAAAATATCATATATTGTTTTTTGGTCAAAATTATTTATGGTTTAAGAGATACACTGCTTTAAAACACAAACTTCTTGACCGTTTTCTGAAACCACCGCCTTAAGTTACTTTACTGTAGTGTTTGGCTAGTGTATCTATGTTTTATAAGTGGTTTCCAGGGGGGGGGGGGGGGGGTTCAGGGGACCAGACCGGGGTAACTCTCCCCAACATAGTTGGGAGAAGGCTAGGCAGCTCGATTAACGAAAAAACACAGTTGTGAAATAATTTTGCCATACTAACTACAATATTATTAATTTTAAGTTATCTTGCTGCGCCCTAACAGGGTCATGTACTCACTAGTTTAAGCCTAGCGTGTAACTATGGTTGTGTACATTGTGCAGTAAATAAATAAATGACATTTTTCAAGGTACTGTACGCCAAAGGCAATTTGTTTTACACTTCAGGGTTGATTTTTCAGGGCACGCCACGATAGTGGCGGTAAGACCCCTCTTTGAGGAGTGGCTAGAGAGGCGTCACGGCGTCCTCACCTATCGCCTGACGCAGGTCCTCACCGGACACGGATGTTTTGGGAGGTTCCTGCACATCATCAGGCGGGAGGAGACGCCCGGGTGTCACCACTGCGAGGATCGCCCAGAGGACACGGTGGAGCATACGGTGGAGGTCTGCCCCGCATTGGCGGAGCACCGCCGTGCCCTCGTAGAGGCGATCGACAGCGGCGGCGACCTCTCGCGTCCGGCCCTGGTTCAAGCCATGGTCCGGGGCGAGAGGGAGTGGGAGGCGGTCACCTCCTTCTGCGAAGCAGTCATGCTAGCGAAGGAGGTGGCGGAACGGCTGAGGGAAAGAGCCTCACACCCCAGCCGCCGCGGGAGACGCTCCGGGTGTCGGGAGCCGCGTGACGACTCCCGGCCACCGTAGGCGCGGGCCTGCGGACGGAGAGTAATGGGTAGCTCACCGTCCGATCAGGACCAGGCCCGTGCCGGACGGCGCGTACGTGTTCCACGCGCGCCTCAAAGAGATGTCAGCATAAAGGAAGGGGCCTGCCAGGGCCGAAGCCTGCCGGGGGTGCGGGATTGTCCGAAAGGGTTACCGCTACCCCGGAACATAAAGGGCTAAGGAAGGAACACGGATGGGTTTTAGTCAGTAAGAGTCTGACACTCCCTTCGCTCCACCCAGAGCGGGAGGGGTCATTTGATGATTTCCCATCCATAAAAAAAAAAAAAAGGGTTGATTTTTCCATCGCAAGATAATTTTTATTAAAGGAACAAAATTGACGTTTGAAAGTTTTTGTATGAAATAACTGTCAACATTTCAAAATTATTCCTCGAATATAATTATCAAATGATTGAAAAGTCAGCCCTTAGTCAATAGAAATAGTTTATTTGATAACCTTAAACGTAGGTACAAAAAATTCGACATTGGAGCCTTCATTTAAGCAAAAGATGCCTGTATTAGGAGACTCCGCTCTTTCAAAAACAAGAAGTGTAAACTATACAATACGAGTACATAATAAAAAGATATGTACAGTCTTAAAATAATAATATGTACAAGTATATAAAAGGGAGAGAAAATATTCAAAGGGCATCAAAAAATTCGTCCGCATCACTGTCAACGGGAAACGTGCCCAAAAGGCTGGCATAATAAAAATAAAAAAAAAAGAAACAAGGTGATTTGAGTGAATGAGGGCGGGGTGTGTAAGTGAGGGTATGTATGTTTTTGTGGAGTATTGTGTTAGTATAGTATTAGTGTATCTATTGTAGAAGTGATTCAGTCTCACTATAGGTTAGCTTTCTTATCCATTCCAATAAAATAATAATTAAAAAAAAAAGTCTGAGTGCCAAAATTCTCCTCTTAAATTCGCGACGGTGTAACATCGACCCAAGTTTAAACACTTCCCTTGATAAATGAGCGGCTCGCAAGTGCAGACGTATGTACCGACTCTTTTTGTTTTTTGTTACTTCCAGACATGCTTACCTACTGCAGAGGGGGACTTTTAATTAATCTTAAAAGAGGTTTAATAGCTCCGCTCGTGTAGCGACGGAAAGAGGGATTGTTCTTTTTTTAAGGTATTTTTTTGGAATAATGGTAGCCCTAATTGTTTTCTTATTTGGGTAGTTTTTTTGGATTTTGTTTAAAAATAAGAGCAGTGAACTTAGGACACTCGTGGTTTGGTGTTTAGGAACCGTTTTTTAAGGGGAAAGCGCATAGGTAGCGCCGGTTCCCTATCCATTTGCATAAAATCTTAAGACCTAATACTCGTATAACTTGGCATACTTTTGTTTCTCCTAATTATATTTTCGCATAAGATTATTTACGCATAACAGCTTACGCATATTTTTTTTAAGCATAAGTTCTCTAATCATAATAATGAATAAATCACTTAATATCGTGCCCTGCATGTCCTGTCAGCTGCACGTTACAGGAACTGATGGAAGCTAGTGATGGCGCCAAACAAGTGGCCGAATTCTGGGCCGAGTACATTTAGATTGCCATCGACACGCTAAGAAGAAGAATGATTAAGCATAACATTCTAAAGCATAAATTTAGCTCGTTTTATTTCTAACGACGTCAGGTCGACGGAGCCCCGTTGCCGCGGTTGGTCTGTGGATGGGTGACCATCTTTACATACCGAGCCCCTCCGTGCCTCGGAAAGCACGTTAAGCCGTTGGTCCAGGCTGTCATTCGTAGATCATTGACAGTCGTTACGGGTAGTCAGAAGCCCGAAAGTCTGACAACCAGTCTTACCTACTAAGGGGTATCATATTACCCAGTAACTGGGTTGTGGAGGTCAGATAGGCAGTCGCTCCATGTAAAATACTGGTATTCAGCTGCATCCGGTTAGACTGGAAGCCGACCCCGACATAGTTGGGAAAAGGCAAGCAGATGATGATTGTCAGGATTTGCATCCTTTCAATCGTGCAGTGATTTAGGAGCAAGTCCACGAATCTTTAATTGTAAATAAACACAGCACACACCTCTCCTCAGTCGGGTAGCCGATCACAGCGATCAGCTGTAACATTTTACCCCGGATTGAGAGCTCTTTAGATTGACATGTGAACTCGCGGCCTGCTACGCCGCTACGAGCGTAGCCGCGTAGCGCTACGAGCTACGCGTAATCCTTGACATGGAGTCTAGGGCTGGCAAGAGGGAAATTGTTTGTCACATTATTTAATTCTGAGTATAAATGCAAAAGTAAATTTGCTTGTTACGCTTTCACGCTAAAACGGCTGAACGGATTTGGATGAAATTTGACACATCGTCTTCTCGCATTAAAAGTGTATAATCTCAAAAATTTGCCAATTTTACAGGAGAACGTTTTAAAGGTTTAACGGTTAATAAACTTCCACCAATTTAAAACTAACCAATGCGCCATCTAGCGGGGATTTGCCAAACTACGTTCTTTTTCTACTTGAGAAAATATTTGCGATACTAAACATTTCTGTATATATCAACTCAATTTCATTTTTTTTCGAGATGTGCTCTTTTAATGCGAAGAGACGACATGGGTAGACCATGACCTAGAGAAGGACATAGGATACTTTTCATCCTAGATCGCAGACGAAATCACCGGCAACAGCTAGTATTTCAATAAAATCGTGTATGTCACTTATATTAAAAATATCAATACATATAACAAAATTCCTTCACCCAAAATCTCACCCGTGCCACCCCTACCTCACACGTCACACGCTCCACCGCTTACATCTACTGCATTTAGCAAGATTTCCCCCACCACCCCGCCCCCGCACCACGCTCCCCCCGCGGGGGTACCTCGCGCGCGGCTTACTTCGGCAGCATTTAGCGTCGAACACTCATGATTGATGGACGCTAATAGCGCTCCGGATTAATAAGGGATAATAAGGAACTTTGCTACTTGTTTTGGGATTGTATAGAGTGGAGTATCAATTAGGTGTTCGGGAATGAGGGGTATTATTAACAGGTTTCTGTACAGGATAAATTTTAACCATATAACCATGAAGAGATCCGCAGGAGAACCAAGGTAACCGACATAGCCCGAAGAATTGCCAAACTTAAGTGGCAGTGGGCAGGGCACATTGCTCGCAGAACAAATGGCCGATGGGGCCGAAAGGTTTTGGAGTGGTGACCGCGTACCGGAAGGCGTACCGTTGGAAGGCCTCCCACAAGGTGGACCGACGACCTTGTGAAGGCCGCAGGAACTCGTTGGATGCGAGAAGCACAAAACCGGTCGAAGTGGAGGTACTTGGGGGAGGCCTATGTCCAGCAGTGGACGTCTTTCGGCTGAAATGATGATGATGATGATGAACCATGAATTCTTGCCATGACTTTCAGCTCTTTTGAACCAGGGCTAAAGGAGCCGCTGGTCGTTTGTTCCCACCCGCCATCTTCTACGGGGTAGGGTACATTATAATATCTTACCTCTCAATACCAGTCAGACGAGGATGGCGGTACTTCTTAGAGAACAGCAGGCCACCGCCCCAAGCAGCCTGGGATAAAAATAAGATGTTATTGTAACACGTAATTGTTAGAGAATCAGATAGTTATAATTTTTACAACCAGTTTGACTAAAAATCTTTGTTTCTGTAAATATTATACACATTAGAGTATTCAATGTGTAAACAGTTTTCAAAGTTAGGTTACTGTTTTTTGACCAATCAAAACTAGCTTACAAAATAGTTTAAGTAGTTTTGTTTGATAGTAAAAATCATAGATCGGATAAAAATCTGATTTACGGACAAGAAACATGATGACTCGAAATCTAATCTCGAATATTGACCGTTTTTTTTTTTTGGGGTTACATTTAAATTTAATTCAAGATTCAAATACATATTTACATAATTTAAAAAGCTAACAATCTTAAAATATTAATATGTCCTATTTTTTGGCCAAAGAATCAGCATTGCCATACAACGTGGCAATGCTGCCAGCCTTTTGGGCACGTTTCCTGTTGATAGCGAAGCGGACGAATTTTTTGATGCCCTTTGATTTATTTCTCCTCCCTTTTTATATACTTGTACATATTGACTGATTGTCAAAATCAAAATATTTTATTTCTACATGGGCACTTAGGGGCTGTTCATTTATTACGTAAGACGATTTCAACCCCCCCTACTTAAGAAAAAATAAGACTTGAATGAACACCCTCCCGGGACCCCCTTTGAATCTTACGTAATATCTACCAAAATTGCAAAGAAAAAATAGCAAATTTTTTTTTACTTTTGTGGTCTTACGTAGGAATAATCTAGACCCCTCGCACCCCCATGTAAGAAAAAATAAAACTTGTGTGAACCCTTTCCCTCTCAAATCGTCTTACGTAATAAATGAACAGTCCCTTATGAAAGCGACGCTAGGTGCACGGTCCCAATTGATCGTTTCATACGGAGAGGAGCCGGCAAGAAACTCCACGGTTACTCTTTTATCAAATTACAGTGTTAACAGGTCGCTGCTTAAATTGAAAAGGGCCACAAGTCGAAAAAATTACAAATCCTTTTTAAAGCAAAAATCGTATCAATTTCAAAAGGGCCACAAGTCGAAAAAAATTGATTCGATTTGTAATTTTTTCGACTTGTGGCCCTTTTTAATTTAAGCAGCGAGGTATGGGCGGACAATGTTAATTTTGGCCACGCGCCCGTACATCCTCGTACAGCTATATCTTTGACTTCAATATACTCACATCTACATGCATCCACATGTCATACTTTTGGCAGATGTCCGCGATCTCCTCCAGCGGGTCGAACGCGCCCAGCACTGTGGTGCCGGAGGTGGCGTTCACGAAGAAAGGCACCTGGTGGGGAAAAGAAATAACATTGAGATTTTTATGCAATCCTATTGGTTAATATTTCTCCGTTTTTCCTCTCCGCAGCCTTTCTCCGCGTCAATGGACAGGCCGCCTAACTGTCAAGTTTGGGGCTCACTGGTAAATAATAGTTTGTAACCTAGCTATAGGTGATATTAACTATCCCAGTGACATCGTCTATTCAGGTGGTATTGACTGCCTCTGGTCTTGCGGTCGCAAGCGCGAGACCACTAGTTTGACTGTACGAAGCCAATTCACACACAAACATTGCACAATACCGGATTTTTATCCAGTTCCACGACATAGATCTGGAGTCTGATCCAGTTTTATGGCACATTATAGGGTTATACTTCACATCTGGGACAGCATAATCAGCCTATAATGTTCCCGCTGCTGGGACACAGGCCTCCTCTCGGTGTATGTGCCGTGATCCACCATCCGGGCCCAGTGCGGGTCGGTAGACGTCACATATCTTCGAATTTTTTGGTCCTAGGACATTACGGTTCATATTTTCCTTCACCGTTTTAAGAGCAGCGTCTGGGGCAGAAATACTCACATTGCCTCTGTCCTTGTGGTATTTCACGAGTCGCTCCAGCTCCGTGGGCAGCATGCGGCCGCGCTCGTCGGATGGCACACATATGCAGTAATCGGTGCCGAGGCCGCACACCGAGGCGCAGGACTTCACCGAGTAGTGGCACTAAAGAGTAATAAAGAGAGGTTAAAAGACGGTAAAGTAACTCTTAGTAACGGCGGCGGTCGCAGCCGTTAGTTAAACAACAAACTGTATGGGCAGTCGCGAAAAAGCTAGATGGTTGCAAGAATGCAAGGGTTTTGAAGGTCCGTGGCATACGTACCCCTGTCCGCCATTTTGTTATACAGGATGATTTTTTTTACCGGTTCCAAATTTTTACAGGCTGTTCTACCCATGAATATGAACAACTTTCACTATGGGACCAACTCTGAAATTTCACTCACCCTCCATAGAAAAGGAAGGATGCTCCGACCAGACGGGTGTTATTTGTGTCTGGTGGGCTACCGCCCGATGATTGACGTTGGCACGTTTTATGTATGCTAGCTGCGCGGTAAACTCTGCTTGCGCGATGTAGGATTTTGAGTGACGTCAGTATGATGCGTAGTTTTCACGTAGCGATGAAGATGCCGCCACAAGCTTTAGTCTGACTATGGTTAATTGCTTGAAATATAGCAAGAGTCCTGCTAAGCTGAGCTGACCTGTCAGAAACCAATGTACTGACCTGGTCAGAAGTGAACATGACGAGATGCCCCTGGATGCTGGAGAGCCCCTTCTCCTTGTACTGCGGGAACTTGTGGTGGCGAGCAGCCAGGAAAGCGTACAGGTTGGAGATGGAACCGCCTGGTGATAGAGAGGAGTTATTATAATTATTATGTTGTGTGATTTTTAAAGTGTGCATACTTGTGGAAATAATGCCTCACATTGGGTAAGTATTGAATACGTGTTTTTAGGGATTTATTTTCGTTGTATCCCAGTTTAATATTTTTGGCGTTGGATCCCACAAAACATTATTATGTATTTCCGTTGGATCCCAAATTTAAAAAATGCAAGATAATTACGTTTTATTGTCGTTGAATCCCAAAAAGTATTTCCGTTGGATCCCAAATGCTTAAAAAATCTGAATGCGGTGGACCCTATTACTAAGCTGTCCGTCGGTCTATCCGCAGAGTTGTATCTTACGAAATGACAACTGAATCGAAATGTTCTCTCAGATAGGACATGTCGAGTCCATTTATTTAGCTTATTTTTTTTATATGACGCGTAAATGTAATTCCGATAGGTATCATAATCTCCATTGGATTTATTTATGGGCGAATCGAAATCTCCAGAAATAATATATGTAGACAATTGGCCCATTTTGATTTTTTTGTAAAGGAGTTCGACTCGCCTACAAATAAATTAATTTCGTACGAGCCGCCAATAGAAAAAAAAAAAACACTGGCACTCCGGGAGTGCCGACAGAAGTGAAAACACAAACAGAATACTTTGCCATCACTCACTGACATATCGGATATACATTAAAACCGAGTACAACCCGAGGACAGCCGAACACATCCGAAGCGGTGTCGGTTACGGTAACAGTGGCGCGAATCCAATGGTTTTTTCCAATCTCAAAAATGCCCATCCCGCCTAAAGAAGTTTTCACTTCAAATAGTGTCATGCGAATCGACTAATAGGCCGTTGAAAATCTAGACTGTGATTACTAGACCCAGGCTTGCAAATGCCCATTTTTTCTATAGAAATCTCACCGGGCGCCAGAATGGAGTCGCCAGTCCTCCAGCCGATCATGTTCCTCATCTTCTCCAGCACAACGTTCTCCATGAGGATGAAGACGGGCGCGATCTCGTACGTGAACATGTTGGTGTTAGCCGCAGCCGTCAGCCACTCGCCTGCCAGCGAGATGATGTCCAGGCCGCAGGAGAGTTGGTTGAAGAAGTGGGGGTGACCTGGGGAAGAAGGGAGATATTAAAGTACAACTGTATACTCGTGGCGGGGAAAGGGGGGGAGTTTTAAGCACACTGCGTTCGCAATTTATTTGCCAAAAATGTAAACAAGTAAAGTAAAGTAAAGTAAAATGGTTTATTCCATATTTTAAAATTACAATATCGAGGTATTGTTGGTCCCAAACTAGGCACAGCCTGTGTCTTGGGCACCATTACAATGGTACAAGATTTTAATAATTAAGGGAAAACTAAGATCAACAAATGAAATAAAAATTAAGTAGCCACATCGGGACTATAAGTCTAAATGTACACATAAATAGTTAATATGAGTTAATGGAAAAATAACTTTAATTCCTACGCAATAAGGTTCAGATTACGCTACAAACATTTTTATAACTTTTTCAATAGTGCTAGTCTTTCTGAAATCAACTTAATTGTCATTGAAATAAAGTTGATATTTGTTTAACTTCAACGTCTTTCGATTCTATTACATCATTGCTCTAATACTCAATCTATCTATGACTCCTGTAACACAGGTACCAACTAGCACAGGAGTCAGGGCTTCAAATTAAAATGTAAAACGTTTTCTTATGTCAATAAAACTTTTTTTATTATTATATATTATTATCGTAAAGTGCTACTAACAAAAGCAAGCCATTTATCCGGTCCGGTGGCAATCCGATTCGGATATAATAGCACACACGATTACACCGCGCGATGACATCCGGTCCGTTGCCGGAAATAGCCGTCTTTGTGGGGGACGCTACCGATAGTATTCAGGAAATTTTTTTTTTTTTTTTTGTAATAATATTGCGCTATTTTTCTAAGCAGTGGTCGTTTTGCCTAGCCAAAATTACGAAGACATGTGAGATCTACCACCCAGCACTGTGCCCGCGTGGTAGATTACCGAGTGGCTCACAAGATATTGTTAAAAATCGATTTGTACGGTCTTATTCCATTTTTTAACCGACTTCAAAAAAGGAGGTTCTGTATTTGACCCGTATGTATATATGTCCGCGATTTTCTCAAAAACTAATGAACCAATTTTGATATTTTATTCACTAATGTGATCTACATACTTTCAGGAAGGTTTAAGTATGTAAAATACTGGTATTCAGCTGCATCCGGGTAGACTGGAAGCCGACCCCAATATAGTTGGGAAAAGGCAGGCAGATGATGATGTATGAATATTTTCAAAAAGTACCAGTAAACGATTGGCATTCCCATAACATTTTTAAATAAATAAAATAAATAAATCACTAAACATACAAAACAGCATAAGTATTTCAATCTACCCCATAAAAAGGCGAGATACATGTCTATGACAGCTTCTATAGACCACAAATAATAAAGATAACACCTCTTTGGTCCCCTATAAAACTGTTTATCAGAAACACATACTTTTTGTGACATCTCTGAGTCGGGACCACAGATAAAAAATATAAATGAGGAATAGCGCCCTCTAGGGACTGAAGAGGGAGTGATGATAGACTGGAGGGGTTTTTATCGCGAAATAGACAGAATATAAAAAGTCTGGCAAAATAAAATGCTACAACATGGGGATTATCTGTATCGTAAATACCTGATTGAAAATAATAGGTATTGGTTGAAAAAATGACTGCAATAGGTACCTAAATGGATATTGGTTATTTTAAGTTGATGCTACCAAACATTTATGACTAGCAGCTCCCCGCGGTTTCACCCGCATAAGTATCGATCCCGTGGGAATATCGGGATAAAAACTATCCTATATCCTTTCCCGGGACTAAACTATCTCTATACCAAACATCTAAATCGGCCACTTCTTCCCAGCGAAAGCACTAGGAAGTGGTGAAGGGCGCGCGTGCCGGGGGACTGTCTTATGTCATTTTGACGTTCGAAAACTGCTGATACTCAGCCTAATTTGAATAAATGACTAGATTTTGATTTTATTTTTTCCCTGGGTCTATTTCAACCAAGTTCAATGTATTAAATTTTATTTATTTTTTTAAATTGTGGGCACAGACGCCAGCACATCAAGCTACCCGAAACTGTCAAATTTTCTCAATTAACTTTGAACCTTATACTATAGCAATAAAGTTGAAAATCTATTAAAGAAATTTGACAGATTGTAGTAGCTTGATGTGCTGGCGTCTGTATAAATAACCCCCTACTTTTTTTTAAACCGGTAAAAAATCATTAAATAAAATACCAAGATTTATTGTGCCTCATACATGAAATGAATACAAAAATAACCTAAGTAAGTTTGTCTTACGTTATAGTACTTCTGTGACACGTGTAAAGTGGGACTTCTGCATTTGCCTGCTCTGTGGCATTTATGCAACATATTGAAATGATAAGCTGTCATTGTGTTTTTATCTATGATACCTACTTTATTGATTTGTGGCGGGAAAAGAGGGCGCGAAGTTTAATTAAATTTTTTGTGACAAGGCGAAGTTAATTTAGAAAAATAATGGGTTTTGGTTGTTAAAACTGAGATAGGTAGATAAGATATAGGTAGTTTAACCGGTCAAGCGGCGCGCGTCGCCGATCGGCGACGAAACAATAGAAAATCAATTGTGTCTCATTAGCGGAGCTTGACAGATTAATTTTATTTTTATTAACCGACTTCTAAAAAAGGAGGAGGTTCTCAATTCGAATGTTTGTATGATTTTTTTTTTTTTTTTTTGTGTTTGTTCGCGCATAACTCCGTCGCTTGCCAACCGATTTGAAAAATTCTTTTTTTGTTGGAAAGGGTATAGTTCCCAAATGGTCCCATGAAAATTTTATCGAAATCGGACAAGCGGTTTTTAAAAATCAACAAAAATCTAAAAATTTATCTGCATTGTCCACATTAACGATTTTTTTGTTTACTTTTTTGTGGGGTAGGTACAACTAAAAAGTGAAAAATAAAAACTTTTTTACAAAAAAAAAAACCGACTTCAAAAAAAAACACTACAAAGTGATACTTAAATAACTTTAATTTCGGAAGTCGGTGTCAAAAAACGAAAATGCGGAACCAACGACACCGACTTCCGAAATTAAAGTTATTTATCACTTTGTAGTGTTTTTTTTTGAAGTCGGTTTTTTTTTTTTGTAAAAAAGTTTTTATATTATGACCCATCACGTCTGCAGTTTCACTAACTAAGTTAATTTGACTCTGAAGATAGAGACTTCATTTTTTCGTCCAAAATATGTTAGGCTTTGGTATGTCTGACATTCCTTGTGAAAAAAATTACGTAATTCTTCGTTTCAGACGACATAAAGAGCTATTTGTCTATGCTATTAATTTTATAATTAACTCGTTAATTATTCCTTTGTTTTGTACCTGTAGACAATCAGTGCAAATGAAATTTGCTTTGTTAACTTTCAATTCTATTTGGTCTAAAATGGTCACAGGAATTTATAATAATAGAAGATATTAATAATTTTATTTAAAAAAAAAGTTAAAAAAAATGTATACAGTAGTTTAAATATTTCCCATGCAATGGTCCATGAACCACGCCGCTTGACCGGTTAAAAAAGTATTGACTTTTGGGGGTCAACGACCGCTGGTAGTGCTGTTACTTGAAGTATGTGTTGAGAAAATGTGTTTTCTTTTGTTTCTTCCTCTTCAAATGTCGATACCTACCAAGTCTGTGAAAATACACAAAAAAAAAAACAGATTTTTAAACTGATATTTCAAGTGTCTATGCTAACTGCGTTCGACGACCCTACAAAAAAATATATCATTATATCCCTTTTATATTGATTTTATTGTGTTTATAGTCCATTTGTTATAACATTAGAAAAAAGAGGCTCGCAGAAGCAGGAATACGAAACATTTTATTTTCAAGTTAAGTTCAAACAATTTTAATATTATAAATAAGTTATGTGGTTTTTTTGTAAGTAACAATGCATGGCATACAATAAAGCATATTCTATCTATCTACACGTCACTATGCTTGGATAGGTACGTGAAATGAAACAATTTTTAGTAACAATCAGTTTATTAAAAACAACTTTATATAAACCGACAAAATAAAAAAAACACGTGCTGCCACAACTTATGAAGGGAATAGGGAACATTTTAGATTTGGTAGAGTTATAGTGACATGAAAAACGTTACCGGTACTGTCCGCCCCTGCTTCTTTTAGATTTTAAACATTGACACGACAATATTTTATGTAAAAACTAAAAAATATTAAATAAAAGCGTTGTAATTTCAGAAGGTAGATAGGTTAAATAAGTACAATTAAGTGTGACTGCTGTTATTTAAATTGATTATATTTATCTCCACATCAATCTTGACTGTAATAATGTTTGTTGTACTTTTGTTACAAAGTGTGCCCCTAAAAGAGCCTTTTTTAACTTCTGTCTAATGCTATAGTAAATGGACTATAGATATCGATGACCATCACGTCTGCGGAGTGTCGCTAGCTAATTTTAATAACTCTGTCTGGCTTATTTAATAACCAGCATATCACAATAGTCTCAGCGTCATCATCATCATCATCATTTCAGCCGAAAGACGTTCACTGCTGGACATAGGCCTCCCCCAAGCACCTCCATTTCGACCGGTTTCGTGCTTCTCGCATCCAACGAGTTCCTGCGGCCTTCACAAGGTCATCGGTCCACCTTGTGGGAGGCCTTACAAAGCTACGTCTTCCGGTACGCGGTCGCCACTCCAGAACCTTTCGGCCCCATCGGCCGTCTGTTCTGCGAGCAATGTGCCCTGCCCACTGCCACTTAAGTTTGGCAATTCTTCAGGCTATTTCGGTTATCTTGGTTCTCCTGCGGATCTCTTCATTTCTGATTCGATCCCGCAAGGAAACTCCAAGCATAGCCCTCTCCATTGCTCTTTGGGTGACTTTCAGCCTTCTAATAAGGCCCATTGTGAGCGACCACGTTTCAGTGCCATATGTCATCACTGGCAACGTCTCAGCGTGGTCTCAGATAATTTAGTCCATCGCCACTTAACCAGCAGGATGATTATCCTGCTGGTTGTAGTGTGTTACGCGATTGCGTAACACACTATCAGTATCAATGGGTTTCATTTTGACAGTTCAACAACATTCATTGCGTTATTTACGTTGTTGAGCAGACACATTTCGCGAACATAATGAAGCAATGTATTAGCAATATCCGTCAAAATGATTCAGATTGAGATGACCATTTGTAACAAAAAGGTCCTAATAAGTTTTAGGTTTTGGCAATGGAATTTGAGCTTTTTGAAGTACTGAAACTTCTTTACGCACGCTTGATTTGGGGAGTAAGCTGGCGAACGCGTGACGTAAGCGTTACGAAAAGTGTGATCCTGAGTGGGCTCCTAAGGTTCCTGGCGTAATGTTAAGTAGCCTATAGCCTTCCTCAAGAGATGGGCTATCAAATCCAATTTTTTGAAGTGAAACTACTTTACGCGCGCTTGACTTGGGGAGCAAACTGGCGAACGCGTTACGAAAAGTGTGATCAGGCGAGGTGAACGGGAGTTGAGTGGGGGATATAAGCAAGAGAAAGCAGTGCGCGCGCACATTTTCTTTCTCTCTTCCTCTCATAGCCAAATACGTTTGAAGTTTCACTTCAGTCGTGTGGTCTTAAGCACACTCGGTTTTTTTTTAGGTTTCTTTTTTTTCATTCTTCATTCAAATATACTAACGTGTACTCCATTAACATAGGTAATTGGAAACCAAAATCCTCTAAAATAATTCCCCCGTGCAGTTTTTAAAAGTGTGAATAGATAAACCGTATTACCCGTGAGGGGTAATACGGTCATCCCCCGGGGGACTGTTTATCACGCCCCACAGCTGCGGGGGATCAACTTGAAGAGTAAACAGAGTTCCATCCTCCGGGATTTAGAATTAGAGGGATGAATTGTTTTTAAAAGTGATTTCGAGTGACGTGGTGGAATTTAAAAGTGACGTGCGTTACTTTTTAAAATGTTTTATTGACTCATCATAATGGAATAAGAAGGTTCTATAGCGATGAAGTTTATTATAATAATCTTTCATTCATGCGAGAATGTATCATAATTAATTGCAACACATTGTCAAAGGCTTTTTTAAAATTATTTTGACGTGACATGTGGATCCGAAATAAAGTAGGAACGTACCTAAAGCAAGGGAAATAATGCCATAAAGCACGTTTTTTTTTTCAATATTTCCGAAAAAAGCCTCCATAAAGAAGCCTCCTCGTGTAACGCAGTTTCGCCAGTTACTCAACTGAACCGAGCGCTCGGCGCATCCTGGACAGTCACTCCCAACCACCTTATTTGATTGGCCAATTCTTCCCTTGCGGTGGTAGGGCTAAGGCCCGCCTGGTTTGCGACCAGTACCATCCCACCGGAGTCCGGCGTTAAGGAGCCTGCTGCGTTTCGTCGAGGTCTTAAGCATCTTCTGGACACGCGCTCGTTCCATCATAGACCTCATCCATCGCTTTCCATCAGACGTGATCGAGGTCAAGAGCGCGCCCAATCAGCAATAAAAAATAGTACGTGTTGTTTAGACGGTGCTAGCCAATTCTTGTTTCAATTTTATGGTAAGTATGCCACGGGAAATAAACATGCACGTGTAAATAGGGCTTTATGAAAATTATCTTTAAAAAAAAAACAAAGACTGGACTTTTTAATACGTTGAAAGTCCTTAATAATACTTTTGCCTCACTGGCCATTTCACTTTAACTAATCTCAAACAAAAGCCGCATTCCCCAACATTACAAAAACTCCCCTACGCTAGTGGCGCCCTCTGAGATTAAACCGGTATTACGCAACACCTGACAGTGGCCCCATCTGTCGGGCGCGCGAGGGATTAATATTAAATTCCTTTTGACATATTAATATCCATTGCATGGCTTCTGGAATTCTGGAAGGCAAGGTATTATAGTATTTTGTTTAATGTTGTTGTATTCAAAGATAGTTTTAAGCCAAGCGGACGTTACGGCCGCAAGTTTTCATACAAAAAAGTACGCTAGTGTACGTTGGTTCATAGAAAATGTAAGAAAGTGAGTCGCACCGAACTGCGTTAGCCTTTAAACTAGGATATCCAGCACTCCACAACCAGCACTTTTCGAACGTCAAAATTACCTAAGACAGTCCCCCGAAACGCCCAACCTTCACCACTTTTTAGTGCTTTAGATGGAAAGAATAAGTGGCGGAACAAACTCCTCAGCAGCACAGCTGTCTGTTCATTTAGAATACTTGCATCTACAGGGTGCTTGCATTTTTTAAATTCGGGATCCAACGGAAATACATAATAATGTTTTGCGGGATCCAACGCCAAAAATATTAAAATGGGATTCAAAAGCGGGATCCACCGGAAATAAATCTTCATGGGCATTCTTTTTAGGGGTCATTGTACTCATCATTATGAACAACTTTTACTATGGGACTAAACCTAAAATCTCGAAAAAAAAAATCTGCTGTTCCTTGCATTTATGTTCACATACCTAACTCGTCAAAATGTAGGGAAGAGCTGATATTTTTTCGCGATTTCAGGCTTGGTCCCATAGTAAAAATTGTTCATAATGATGAGTACAATGACCCCTTAAAAAGATGCCCATGAATAAAGTAATTAACATTACGAGACACAGAACACTAATTTAAATTATTCGCCATATATGTCAGCTCAAAAATATACTCAAGCAAAAAAAAATAATAACTAAACATATTAATATAAACAAAATACCGAAATAAAAGCCTCCAGGCATAAAGGGCGTCCAGACCAAAAAATTACCCTAAAAGCTTGTTGTTCTTTTATTATTAAACACGCATCCCTAAGAACAATCGACCGCATAATTACTAGCTATAATAATAATCTAATAATTAACACAATCTATTATGCCAGTAGGGTGCCCACAACCAACTTGGTATGCGACACGTCTTCAAATGATTCAATTTGTTCGCGCGTGATCCCTGACGAGACCATTCAGTGTAATATTCGGATGAAACCGGTTTAATCCAGTTTGCACCGGTTTGGAGCGGTGGGAACCGCAATCAGAGCCATTGTTGTGTTACTTTTTATGATCTTGTTTTAATTTTGAAGGGATATGTTGCGTGGTATTGAATCGTGGCGTAACTTGGTATGAAAGTTTATTATGCGGTTAGAACTAATTCTGACTATAATATGACTTGCGATATCGTAACTGTATTATATGTATAGGATCAAATTAAATTACCTAGCGAAATTATATGTAATGTATGATACAACGGTTAGTTTAAGGATCGTAAATATAATTCGAATACATGAATTAAAGTTAGACTTTTTCGGGATTTTCCGTGAAAATCCCGAAAATTTGGTATTTGCGAGTTTAGTTAAAAATAGCCTTTACTCATCTTAAACAAAGCTTATTTTCAACTTATTTAAGATTTTTCCCGAATACCGAAAAAAAAAATGTCGTCGTAAGGAAGTCTCCACTTTTTGACTCTGTTCTCCGAAGTTTAGGTAAATATACTTCGCCTATTCCGATCACTGATTATAGTATAGCTAGCTTTCTGTTTTCTGTATATTCTCACATTCAACCACCCACCCAAACCTATAAAATTCAAGCACCTATAAAATTCCTCTCTCCAAGCCAAATCCGACTATTATCCCCATTCACTCACGAAGAGTGTATAAAAATCAATCCATAACAGTGGAATCCTAATCTAAATTCAACAATAGAGGGGGATGATACAACGGACAGGGGATGATCCATCAAACTATGTTAATATGGGACCATGGTTGGGGATGGAGTAGGGTGACCTAGTTGAAGACGTGAAAAAGTTTTGAAAAAGGTGATTGATAGACAAGATGAAATTAAAGTTCATGAAACGCAAACTACAAAAGCCGTTTTAATAGGTAGGTATACTTTGTCCGCGATTTAGTTTCCAAACTTGTTAACAAATATGTGTTTTTGGAAAAAAACACTTTAATACCCACACGTAAAGTTCAGTTTCCACTACAACTTCACTATAATACTGGTCATTCTGAAATCAACCCAATTTACATTTCTTTATAGTAGATATTCGTTTAAATAGATACACAAATAGATACACGTATAAACAGAACACAAATTGGAAATAAGGATATCAATAGACTATAAATAATTATGTAATTAGTTAGTTGCTTATTAATTTTCTTTTTCATGCCAAAAGTGTTGTTATCTAATTTAAATACGATACACATAATAATGTGCTACAATGCTGTACTTTTTCATTAAATCATTCTAAATAGGAAATAATGTATTTCGATTCCAGTTTTGCCAAATTTATGCAGATAATAGTCTCAAAAACTAATAATTATTTGACATTTTCCGAAATTCTTTGGAAACCTTGTCAACCAAACGGATCAAGTGACCTTCATTTTACTCACTTCAAATTCCTTTTTAAAATGTTTCAAAGCAATCCCAAAAACGCCCTAATTCAAGGGCACCCTATTCCCACTTCGTTCTAAAGTCTCTAATCCAATGATTTGCGTGACATTAGCGGAGCAGGCGCCCGCATGTAAATCTCTCGCGCGCTACTTTCGCGCCATTTTATCGTTTTTATAGCTATTTCCCGCGCTTTAAAGTTTTATAGAGTTTGCTAGTAAGCTTAGAAGAGTTATACTTAGTCTATGGTTATGGATTTATTAAAAAGTTGATTATATAAGTATGACTCTGTCAAGCGCCGCTAATGAGACACAATTGATTTTCTATTGTTTCGTCGCCGATCGGCGAACCGCGCCGCTTGACCGGTTAAAAGAGTGTCCATGGAGTTTCTTGCCCGTTCTTCTCCATAGGTATCTACTACGTTTTGGACTGGGCAACTAGCTTCATCTTTCTGACAGACCGACCCTTTGACAATTCAAAAGTGCCTGTAATTGGTTTATTTGAAATAAATGCTGCGAGTTGTGAATTTGTGAAAATTTTATTGTAATTTGGGCTAATTTGACTGGTACTTGGCACTCTTAGCAGTTTTGGTGTTGTACTTTTTAGCAACATTTGTTTTTAGTCAGTAAAATTAGATTTTAACATTCGTATTTTAGAGTAAGTTAAAGTATTGTGCTCAGAGGAGCAATCCTCGTAATTTAAAGAACGTTCACAGTCTGGGTGCGTACTCTTGAATTTAATTCCGATAGATCGACATTCGAATTGTGACGTTTCGTACTTTAGAGTTCGGTTTAATTAAACTAAAAGGTAAAATTGGGTGTCCATTTTGGTGAACTAAGTGGAAATTAGGGCCGGGCTCCAAAATCAATCATCCAATTTTACCTTTTAGTTTAATTAAACCGAACTCAAAAGTACGAAACGTCATACTTAATTCTAATGTCGATCTATCGGAATTAAATTCAAGAGTAACTGATCCCTGTCTCAATCTGTCAAAAATACCTCTAAAATCGCTACAAGTTTTTGACATTGATTGTCGCTGAAATGAGATTGCGACTAGATTTTGAACGTTTTTAATTACGTTAATTGGCTTTCAGGTATATTTATTGGTTGGTTTTATGGTTTATTTTTTAATGTAGTTTGGTTTAGTTTTCTAAATTAACAAAACTTCATTCGTTTCGTAGTCACTCTAATATTATAAAGGCGAAAGTTTGTGAGTGTGTGTGTTTATATGTTTGTTACTTCTTGACGCTCAAATGGCTGGACCAATTTTTATAAAATTTTGTATGGAGGTAGCTGACACCCTGGATTAACATATAGGCTATAGTTTTTATCCCAATATTCCCACAGGATCGAAATTTACGCGTGTGAAACCGCGGGGCGCAGCTAGTACCAAATAAAACACAAAAAATAACATTCACAGTTCTGTCAGAAGGAAGCATTTTCACTCCAAATAACTTCCTTGTTTTGCAAAATATTTTAATTTCCAACCCCATTGCAACGACTTCCGCGCTTGAACTCGACAATCAATCCATTCGTCAGGGCTCCGCTCGGCGTCGCTTGCCGTCGCACAGACAAGCGATTGTCTCGTGCTTGGCCAAGCACGTAATTTGAGAGGGCGGCTGCGTTTGATGTGCTTCTGAGTTAATGTCAGAGGTGAGTGCAAGTGATAGTGAAATATAGATGGTGGGTAGTTTGAGATTTTGACGGTTTTTATAAAAGTAAGAATTTCGTTTAAAGGGACGACATGACCTAAAGCGCGGTCACTGTCGGACTGCATAGAAAAGAAAGAGAAGCGCGATGACACAACGCTGGTAATTTATTGCAAAAAATCTAAAATCTAAAAAATAATTATCTATTTATAAAAAATCTATTGTTTGGACTAAAAAAAATAAAACACTAGTGCTTTAGTATGCTGCTTGTAGAATAATTTGACAGAGAGAGAATGATTGTATGTATATTAGTATGGTTTTTATTGTAAAAAGAAAGTTTTTAGAGGTATCTTCATGATTTTTTTCTATCGTATCAAATTAGTTGTATTATGTTTTCAACACACTATCTACCTAGCATATATCCTGAAGAATATCATATATTTTTCTGATTTTGTTTACTGTAGTCGATCATGTACTTTTATTGCTTCTAAAACTTGCGTTTTTTGCGTTTAGGTTCTGTAATCCCCTGAAAGTGTTAATATGGAGCTGTGTTTACTGTTGATCAATTAGATTGAACTGTCAATTTATTGTGCATAACCAGCATATAATGTTCCCACTGCTGGGACACAGGCCTCTTCTCTTCGAGAGAGAGTGGGCGCGGACGCGGGCCCAGTGCGGGTTGGTAGGATGTCACATGTCTTCGAGTTTTTAGTTCTAAGACATGCTGGTTTCCTCACGATGTTTTCCTTCACCGTTTTGAGAGCAGTGGTGATGAAATAATTTACATAAAGTAAAGCGCCTGTCTCAAGGGTTCGAACCCACCACCTAAAACTTGTAAGTCGAAGCCGTTACCACTGGGCCACCACTGCTCCGTCAATTTTGTGTGACGTTATACAGGGTGTTACAGAAAGGGTATATCAATACAAACGGGTTGAAGAGTGTATCTGGTCTAAAATCTCCGTACAAAATTTCAGCTCAAAAGCATTATCTTTTTATTTCGACATCACGGCGCTGCACTGGCGCGCGGCGGCGTGATGTGCGTGTACTAGGCGCACAGATACACTACAGATAATGGATAATGACCGTCGTAGTGCGGTGACACGTTTGTTATGATTTCAATTTAATAAACAATCGAAATAAAAAAAAATTAAGCAATTTCAAAGTTACTGCTTTTGAGCTGAAATTTTGTACAGAGATTCTAGACCAGATACACTCTTCAACCCGTTTGTATTGATATACCCTTTCTGTAACACCCTGTATATTGCAAATATTTTACAGATTTGAACAAGAGGTACTACAAATTAAATCATACAAATAAATAAAACTTGAAGTGTCTGTTTGTAATATCAAAATAACAGCTTTTTACTTAATGCATATGAAAATATGTACGCTACCTACAAAAAAAAAACATTTTTAAAATTTGTGTCTGTCTGTCTTTTTGTTCCGGCTAAGCTCCGAAACGGCTGAACCGATTTTGACGGGGCTTTCACTGGCAGATAGCTGATGTTATGAAGTAACATGTAGGGTACTTGGTTAGTTTTTTGGTCCCGGTAGCATTTTCCCGTGGGATACTTTACGACATCCACGCGGGCGAATCCATGGGCAGAAGCGAGTTGTTACATTTGACTAAAACGTTTATAGATAATATTATTTTGCTGTAAAAGTATACGTGAATGCTTAGCAAATTATTTGCCACCAACCCAAAAAAAAGACCTCAAGAAAGTACAATGAAAACATTCGTCATTTAAATCCAAATCAATTCACAAGAGTGCTTGTAAAATCCATGTAGGTAGTATCATTCTGATCGCCCATTTCCGAAAACATCCGAGCTCACCCGAGGACACCCGAGCATGCCCTAACCCTCGCCTGCGGTGGTATCAAACAATTCAATTATGTACTCAAATGTATCGGAATGATTGCCCTCTACTGTACCCGTAGAGAAGGATCAAATCTTTGTTTTGTAACATTGTATGACATTGACGTAAGAAAGATTGAGTGACATTTTAAGGATTTTTTCTTGTTGTATGTTAACACTAGCTGGTTCGCACGATTTTCACGACTTCACAAAACATCTAGAAATCTTTACTATATCTACAGGGTGTTATTGAATTAACGCAAAACCTCTTAAGGGGTCATGTACTTATTATTATGAACAACTCTTACTATGGGAAAACCTGAAATCGCAAAAAAAATATCAGCTGTTCCCTACATTTTGACGTGTTATGCGAACATAAATGTAGGGAACAGCTGATTTTTTTAAAGAGGTTTTGCGTTAATTCAAAAACATGGTGTAGATACTAGATACATCTATACTAATAAATTGAATTGAAGTGTCTGTTTCTAATGTCAAAATAAGCAGCGTTTTACTAAATGCATAAGAAAGTATACGATACTTATGTATAACAAAATAACAATTTTTAAATTTTTTGTCTGTCTGTCTGTTCCGGCTAATCTCCGAAACAGCCGCACCGATTTTAACGGGACTTTCACTGGCAAATAGCTGATGTTATAAGAATTGCTTCTTACTTACGCTTACTTTTGTTTTCGAAAAAGAATTGATGTTCCGCGCAAAAAGATTAAAGCCCATATGTGTACCTTTTCACGCCTAAACCACTGAACGGATTGCGATAACATTTGGCAAGGAAATAGATGGCATCTTGGGGACGGGCATAGCTTACTTTTTGTCGCGGTAGCACAGAATACGTGGGATAATTTCCGACACCCACGCGGGCGCCTTAAATACTTTTACCCGAAGGCTATTATTGGTCGAAGACCTGAAGTAATATTTTTCACACACACGGAGATCAAGTAAACACAGAAAAAAAAAACGAATTGAAAAGACTTGCAAAGAATACAAGCAATAATTGCTCGATTTCGTGAGTCTTTGCAAATAGCCGACCATCCCCGACCATGCCCGACCTCTCCCGAACCCTACACCGCAGCAAACAATTCAATTACTTGCTCAAATGTGCTGGAATGATAGCCCCCGTTACTTGCACACTGTCGAGCGGAATACTGTGCAGTCATTTATAATTGCATTCTTAGGCGATTTGATACACTTGCTGTAAACAAAAGGGGGTAGGAGAATGCTAGATGTGTGTAAAATTTTTAATTTATTGTAAACAATTTGCTGATCCATCGGGGTAATTGCGTAACACACTAGAGATAAAGTCTGACGCAACTGTCTAATAAGAAAAAAAAACTATGAAACGTGTACTAAACATAATGGCGGCTATCGCTGTATCGCTTTAACATGTGCAGTCTATGCATTGCGCATAGTCTGTGTCATTTTTGTTATGTTGGTATTCAGTTTTAGTACAAGTTTCATTGGACAGCCAAACGCACAAATGTGCCTATCCTTTCCCAACTCGATGTCAAGACCCGATTGTCTACAATATTCCTACAGCGTATTCTGTCCTATTTCGGCCACATAATGCGAAGGGGAGATAGCAGCCTTGAAAAGCTGGTTATTGTTGGCAATACCGAAGGAAAGAGAGCGAGAGGCCGGTCGCCAACACGATGGTCCGACCAAGTAAAAGAATCTACGTCCTCAAGCAATTTTCAGCAGGTGGTGATGGCCATTTGGACCGGAGTAGATGGAGGCAGATTGTCCGTTTGAAAGGATCCAGTGACCACGATCCTCAGTAATGAGGGACCGATTGCAGAAGAAGAAGACAAGTTTCATACAAGCGACGTTTTTCATCTTTTTCCATAATGGCGGCTATCGCTGTCTCGCTTTAACATGTGCAGTCTGTGCATAGTCTGTGTCATTTTTGCTATGTTGGTATTCAGTTTTAGTACAAGTTTCATACAAGCGACGTTTTTCATCTTTTTCTATGGGACTCCCGTCTCTTCTTACATATAATGAACATTACTTACTCTATGGTACAGATAGCGCCATCCACAAAGACGCGCCCCACTCTTCTTCCTAATCGCTTACAGTACAAGTGTGCAACATTCCGCTAGTTTTGTCGATACACAGTAATTACTTAGTGGGTAATTAGTGTGTATAAAAAACTAAAACACTAGCGGAATTAACTAGCGATAACCACTAGCGATTAGTGAGAAGAGTGGGGCGTGTCTTCGTGGACGGCACTATTTATATCAGTAGGAATGGTTTTCATTTTGACAGTTCAACAACATTCATTGCGTTATTTATACTGTTGAGCAGAAATTTTTTTCGAATATATGAAGCAATGGATTAGTAACATCCTTCAAAATGATTTAGATTGTGGTTGATAATGTGTTATGCAATTAGGACACTGGCTCAAAACAACTTTTTAGACTTCCTGTTGGGGAAGTATTTACTCAAATCTAAATTCAAGGTCGCTCAACGCGCTATGATTTTTATTTTACCTTTTTTTTTTTTTTGTCTGATGTATTGTGTCTTTTAGTCTGTGCTAAATAAATGCATTTTCTTTCTTTCTTTCTTTCTTTCTATGGAGCGAGCTGTGTTTGGAGTCTCTTCGAAGGATAAAATCAGGAATGAAATTATCCGGAAAAGAACTGGAGTTGCTTGCAGAGTAAGCAAACTGAAGTGACAGTGGGCTGGCCATGTCTGTCGAAGGACCGATGGCCGGTGGAGCAGACGAGTCCTGGAGTGGAGACCGCGTACCGGCAAGCGTAGTGTGGGACGCCCCCCAGCTAGATGGACGGACGACCTAAAGAAGGTGGCTGGGGTAGACTGGATGCGGAAGGCGGAAGACAGGGTGCTGTGGCGCAGTCTGGGAGAGGCCTATGTCCAGCAGTGGACTGCGATAGGCTGAGTTGATTGAAGTATTTATTGAAGATTCTTTGCAGTAATTCTCAGTAGGTTTACTGAAACGACAGTCATCCGACCTCATCTAGATTTTTAAGTATTACTGACGTTTAAAAGTTTTGTTTTTATAAACCTACTTACAGAAATCAACTATAGTCCGCGCGGAACTAGTTGGCCGCTGAGGTGGGGACAGGGGTGAGGCGGCGGTTCGCAACGCACGTACAGTCACAAGCACTAAGATGTCAACACTTGGCAATTTTCAATGCGATTTTTTCGTGAAATATCGAAAGCAACGTTGAACTACGAAACTTTACATAAACCTATGGGTTCGAAAATACTATGGTCGTAATAACATAAAATTTCATTTAAAAATAAAGGAGAAAATCGCTTTTGAATAAAGCCAAGTGTATACATACTTATGCTCGTAACTGTACTGAGTAATGCGCCCCCGCCCCTCCGTCCCACCGCTCACGTACCTAAGGCGCGGCCAACTAGTTCCGTGCGGACTATGCTAACATAGTCATTTATCTTAGTTTTTTATTGTTTTAGAAAATAAAATATTCTCGAAGTGGGCGGTAGAAAAAACAAGGTTGAGAACCTATAGTCTACTAGACCAATAATAAAAGCAGTTCATCCACTCACCAGTCTTGACCTGGTGCTTCAGCGCGACCTTGCAGTCCTCCAAGAGTTGCTTCAAAGGCAGAGGCTCGTCGTGCAGTTGAAAGTCGCACATCTTGAACATCTCCTCCGGCATACGGAACTCCAAGATCTAGAGGGATGGAAAGGTTATAAGAAAAGGAAAATAAAGAAAGGAAATTTGTTTATTAACACCCGACGCGAAAAACGACGGGGTCCAAGCGTCCTCACGTCGGGGGACGGCTAGTGAAAATATGTTTTCTACAATAACTACATTAATTATTGCTGGGTTTAAGCCTCATCTGTTTGGCGTTTTCATTAGCCGTCCCCCGACGTGAGGACGCTTGGATCAAAATATTTCCTGCAACTTATATTAAACTTAAAGGGCCAATATATATTAGATATTATTTTAGTCTTTAGAGGTTTTTGTTTGAGTCGGGGGTTTTGTTTACGGTAAACATGACGCAAAGAAATAACTTGTCATTCAAGTTAGTGCTTGGCCAGACTGGCAGCGCGGGCGGGGAGTGGCGCGGGAGCGGGAACGCGCGCGATCTGCCTGTCCGCAGTGGAGCGCGGCTGCGTTCTGCGTGTTGTCGTGTCCAGTGTTTGTCTAAATATAATATGATGAAGAAGACTTATTTTTATTAGAAAATAGCTAGAACTAGTTTGAGAAATCCAGTCTCCGCGCGGACCGAAGCGAGCAGCCCGTTCCCCAGTGAAATAACGCCTGCAAGCGGTATATTATGCGCCTCGCAGCCTGCGTCCGGTTCTCGCGCCGCTCGCACGGCTGGCTTCCCGTGGCCCGCAAATTCTCACACTTACTAATGTTAGCAAACCGGCCTGTAAGCCGTAACCTAGCCGTTGTCAACCAACTAGTGAGCGTCGCGTGAACAACAAGTTGTCACCTCGCCGGGGCGTGGCAGCAGCGAGCGGTCGTCTTGCTGACGGCGCGTTGGCGACAAGCGGGTGGAATTTTTCGAGAACAACAGTACCAAGACACATACCTTCTCATTTCTATCGTTAACCTGGTGCACGAAGTCAAGCAGTACATCCACGACGCGCGACAGGAACTCGCGCGTCTGCGGCTGCGCATCCTCGCGGTATGGGAGAATTGCTGCAACAAAGATACGAGGGTTACATGTTGTTTCTGGTTAACAGTACAACAACAACAGGTAATCAGGATGGCAACCAGCCGATTATCCTTTAACCGGTCAAGCGGCGCGGTTCGCCGATCGTCGACGAAACAATAGAAAATCAATTAAGAAAATTTAGGTGACATAGATATTAGATTCTTTATAAAAATAAAAAAATAAAACAAAGGACACTTAGGCGTCGAAATATTCGTCCGCAAAATCAATTGTGTCTCATTAGCGGAGGTTGACAGATTAAAGTTAAGGTTCGCGAGCACATTCGCAAGAAGCTGGCAGTATCATCACAGCGGTAATATTTTCTCATTGTTTTTCTTATCTCTATTTAGTAAGTATATTCATGTATTTATGTATATTTATTTGTGCTTATAATTATATGTTATTAGGTATATATTAATAGTTATAATAGGTTTATGCGTATCTTTATTCCTCAATTTTCATTTTTGCACCTACCACTGTTTGTCTCTGCATCACCTAAAGGTTGACTGGTAGAAAATGCCTATGGCATTAAGTCCGCTTCTGTACATTTATGTGCTTGAAGTATTAAATAAATAAATAAACAGTCTGAGGGGCAATTTGAGGAATTTTAAGAACGTTCACAGTCTGAAGGCCGATTCTTGTGATTTAAAACGTTCAAAATCTAGTCGCAGTCTCATCTCGGCGACAAACAAATGTCAAAAACTTGTCAAAAATGTAGGGAAATTAGAAGTATTTTTTGACAGATTAGGACTGAGATCAGACTGTGAACGTTCTTAAAATTACGAGCATTGCCCCTCAGTCTTAATCTGTCAAAAATACATTGACAAATTTTTGACATTGATTGTCGTTGAGAAGAGATCGCAACTAGATTTTGAACGTTTTTAATAACGGGAATTGGCCTTTTGAAAACAGCAGACAACATAGGGTGATTGCCACTTGTCTAGACAAATGACACGCCCCCCACTCCCTCTCACAGAGAGGAAGCCTGTGTCCCAGCAGTGGGACCATTATAGGCTGATTATGTTAGTGAAAACGGGCATTAGAGTGCATTCCGAAGGAAGAGTTACCTACAAGGACTTGTAAGAACTCTTCTTTTCATGATGCGCAGGATCCAGCAAACAAGATGGTATCGTCAAACTCCATAATCATCATACAAATCAAAAGAGACTAGCTTCTGCCCGCGACATCGACCCACCCCGTCGCATCACATCTTTCTGACTTTTTTATTTTTGCTCAGCTCCTAAGGGTTTTAGCGTGATGTAGCCTTATAGCCTTCAAGAATTGGGCTATCAAACGCCAGAAGAATTTTTCAAATCCGACTGGTACTTCCTGAGATTAGAAATAAAGAAAGAAAAAGTATTTATTGCGACTCGTATAAGAAGATCACAAACTAAACTAAACAGAGTAAAAAAAAAATCCAAGTTATATAAAAAAAAGTAATAAAAAGAAAAATGAACATAAAGTCCTATACGAGGCCAAAAGGCTCCAATCTCAGCATGATGCTGCAACATTAAAAAAAAAACCGAGTGTGCTTATGACCACACGACTGAAGTGAAACTTCAACGTATTTGGCTATGAGAGGAAGAGAGAAAGAAAATGTGCGCGCGCACAGCTTTCTCTTGCTTATATCTCCCACTCAACCCCCGTTCGCCTCGCCCGATCACACTTTTCGTAACGCTTACGTCACGCGTTCGCCAGCTTACTCCCCAAGTCAAGCGTGCGTAAAGACGTTTCACTTCAAAAATAAATGTCACAGTGCTGGTATTCTGATAGGGCCCGCTGTGATGTCACGGGCAGTTACAGAAATAAATAAATAATAAAATATGTATAATAATTATGTAAAATATTAGCAAATAAAATAAAATATTAATTTTAAATCCGCGCCAGACGTAACCTCATTACTTGTCTATTCCTATAGACATATTAGGGCGTTCAAACGAACAAACTTCTTCAGCTTTATTATTAGTACAGAAAACGAGAAAACCCAGTGAATTTCAATAGGACAGTTGATTAAGACGATACAGATATCGTCTTAATTAATGCACATACTCAAAAAAGCGAAAATTTTCTCCCTTAGTTTTCATTTCCTGCCCTTTCAAAGTTCAAACAATCCTTCACAGAAAACAAAAACTTGACTGATCAGCTGACAATGGTATCTAGAACAATACAAGCATTTACCAACTTATACATACAGTTCAAATAGCAGAGCTTAGACCTTATTGCTTAACGTTTAATAAGGAGAGACGGTTGAGAATTCATTTTCGGAACCTCATAAATAAGTTGGGAAGTTCGTGATATTGAAAATCAGAATGCAAGGTATTGTTAGGAAAAGCTGCACGGAATTGAACGTGTGTTGTGTTTAGGGGATGTTGTTCTTTATTGTAATGGGGTAAGGTTTATTTTTGAGTGTGTTTTTGTGGGAGATATGTGATGGTTGAATAAATCAAAGACATATTCTGTGCTCAACGCACAATATGAGGCGACTTTTGTATGGTGACCCTCTTTTTGCAGAAAAATATTCTTATTTTCACAGAATTTTCTCTGGCGTATTGTTTAATATCTTGTAGAGTTATGGACAATACAACAAATGCACCGATGCATAGTCAGCCTATAATGTTCCCACTGCTGGGACACAGGCCTCCTCTCTGTGAGAGGGACTGGGCCATCATCCACCACGCGGGCCCAGTGCGGGATGGTATAATGAAAATACATTGCTACATTTTTAACAAGCCCATATCCTGCTAAATATAACGTTATTTGTCGTCATATTTGGCATCTATGAAGTCCTATTAGAAGACTAAGTCGTATTTTTAGGGTTTTCGCTTTTCGTACCGAATGGGTAAAAACGGGACCCTATTACTAAGACCACTGTCCGTCTGCCTGTCTGTCACCAGGCTGTATCTCATGAACCGTGACAGCTAGACAGTTGAAATTTTCACAAATGATGTATTTCTGTTGCCACTATACCTACAAATACTAAAAACAGAATAAAATAAATATTTAAGGGGCTCCCATACAACAGACGTGATTTTTTTGCCGTTTTTCGCACGATATTAATAACGGCAACAGGTAGACGCTTGAAATATTTACAGAATAGGTACTTAGTTAAATATTCACTTTAAAAGCAAATAATTAAATTATCAATCAATCAATCAACTCAGCCTATCACAGTCCACTGCTGGACATAGGCCTCTCCCAGACTGCGCCACAGCACCCTGTCCTCCGCCTTCCGCATCCAGTCCACCCCAGCCACCTTCCTTAGGTCGTCCGTCCATCTAGCTGGGGGGCGTCCCACACTACGCTTGCCGATACGCGGTCTCCACTCCAGGACTCGTCTGCTCCACCGGCCATCAGTCCTTCGACAGACATGGCCAGCCCACTGCCACTTCAGTTTGCTTACTCTGCAAGCTATGTCGGTCACTCCGGTTCTTTTCCGGATAATTTCATTCCTGATTTTATCCTTCAAAGAGACTCCGAGCATAGCTCGCTCCATAGCTCGCTGAGCGACCTTGAATTTGAATAATTAAATTAAAATAAAATAAATTAAGGGGGCTCCCATACAACAAACGTGAGTTTGACGAGTTATGCGAATATAAATGTAGGGAACAGCTGATTTTTTTTTCGCGTTTTCAGGTTTGACCCCATAGTAAAAGTTGTTCATAATGATGAGTACAATGACCCCCTAGAGTTATGGGATATCAAAAAAAACACCTTGTATATTGTACGGTGATACGCAGCCCTTCGTGTGCAAGTCCGACTCGCACTTGGCCGGTTTTTTTTTAAAATCAGTAATTAACCCATCACTTTTTCTTTAGAAAAACTATTAGATATCAAAAACACGTGTTTCTTCTCGCATATTAATATCCTACAACATTCCCATCTTGCACACACTATACGAGTAGCTCCCCACACATTCCTGGACACAGGGGGGTAGATATTAAAACCAGTGACTTTTTAATCAGCGGCCCTTTCGACCCGGCTGCTGCATACGGGGGTTAACATAGATGTGTGTGGAGATAATGTTGCTTATTACAAGTTGGGTTATAAGGGTGAATTTTTCAAGTGGGCGTGGATGGCCAAATCCGAAACTATGAGAAATAGCGAAAAGTACTCAAAGGAGTCGCGGGCTCGATTTTGATGAAAACTAAAACTGCATCATTGTATTTTTGAAAAATCTATATTTCTAACCAGGAATCGAACTCGTTGATTAAAAAAAAACACGCTGTATTATTACACCATTCGATAGTGTCGCTAATAAGGATCGAATTATGGGAAGTAATGAACATAGAGCAAACTTAAATTTTTTCACAAATCCAATGATGCAGTTTTAATTTTCATCAAAATCGAGCCAATGACTCCTTTGAGTACTTTTCGCTATTCCTCATAGTTTCGGATTTGGCCATCCACGCCCACTTGGAAAATTCACCCTGTATATGCTTGTAAAATTATACTTTGGCCCATGGATTTGTTTCAAGTTAAATAGTACGTAATATATATATTTTTTTTAATTCTTTCAGGCGACTTAAGCTTAAGTCACACCGAGATGGCAGCGAAGCGGCGAGTAGTTTCAGTGTCATAAAATTTTAAACTTTAACTTTTAAAGTTAGATTTGTACCATAAGCAATTTTCCATAAGAGACTTGTTGCTAGGCTATCGTATCGAAAACCTGACCTTTCGATAACCTGATTTGACTTGCCCTCAACAGCAAATAGCTGTTGGAAGAATAGCGAGCGTCTATTTGATTTAAACTGAGAAAATTTTCGGGTTTTGGACTTGTGAACAGCGTTGAGAAGACTCCTACGATAACAATGATTAATGTTCGATACGATACGGAAGCATATCGAGTGTTTGTGAATAAGGGGGCTGTTATAGTCGCGAATCAAATTTTGATCAAGATACAACATGACACTGACCTGCAAATTGCAAAAAACATAAGAAAATTTGAATTTCGCGGTCTACCACGGCGCATTCACCTTAATGATAACTATTTGCCTTTTACCCCTTTTAAATCACCCGTTCATTTTTCCGTCAAAATGCATCGTGTCTCATCTCTAGTACCGACACTACACAGTAACCCACTCCAAACAGCACTTATACCCAACACTAATCCCCCCTCTATAACACGCATCGCTTGACAATGTTGTAGTGCTGTCAGACGCATACGTCAGACGGTCAGACCCTTTTAGTAATGGTGGTGGGAATTTTCGGATTTAGAGTTGATTTTGTCAGCTTAGCATCTTCGAATTGTTTTTCTTTATGTTTTTGGATGGCATAAATTAACGGATCGTGTCCAAAACACAATACTGCGCTCCAAAACAAAGATAGCTGACGTGGCTCAAAAGGCTGCTCAACTTAAATGGGACTGGTCAGGACATGTCTGCCGCATGACAAACTGTGGGCCCAAATAGCGCAGAATTGGTGCCCTGAGACAGTGAGGCGGGGTCGCGGCAGACCACGTAGGAGATGGCGGGACGAGCTGGATAGGTTCCGTCAAAACTGGAGGGAGGACGCGCGGGCTCGCGACAGATGGAAGGAGTGGAGGGAGGCCTTTGCCCAGGAGTGGGACAGTGCAAGCCAGAGAAAAAAAAAAGAAGCCGACGGCTCACCTGAAGACCAATTCCTGTATTTAAAACTTGGTTTTGTAAAACTTAAGTGAATGTTAATAATATAAATGTTGCATACCGAATGATGAAATATGGCTGAGCTGTAATGTGTTTTAACACCTATTGTGGCTAAATAATAACGCACGGGTTGATCGATCAGGTTAAGCTACGCTTGCCGCGGTTGGTACGTGGATGGGTGACCATGTTTACATATCAAGACCCTCCGTGCCTCGGAAAGCACGTTAGGCCATTGGTCCTGGCTGCCATTCCTAGATCTTTGACAGTCGTTAGGGGTCGTCAGAAGCCCGAAAGTCTGACAATCAGTCTTACCAATGGGTATTGTATTACCCAGTAACTGGGTTGTGGAGATCAGATAGGCAGTCGCTCCATGTAAAATACTGGTACTCAGCTGCATCCGGTTAGACTGGAAGCTGACCCCAACATAGTTGGGAAAAGGCTAGGCAGTAGAGGAGATATTTATTTTGAAAAATTTATGGGTACTTAATACATTATAGGTCATCTCTCTACTAAAATCTATCTTCATTCCATAATTCCCAAACAGCACAAAACTCGCTAACATTAAAACACATTCCCCTGACATTTGCTTCATCCCTTATCATTTTAACCGACAATATATTAAGAGCCACTCACGTCACTTTCAGGGAAAATCTACCCTTATAAAATGTAACAATCGAATTTGAACTGTATATATCTCATTTCAGATTCCATATTCTCATATCCCTAACTTGCGAAAATGTTTTTACACGTCCCAATGAAAACTAAACCTTATCACAAAGTCGTTAGTGTCTATTTTGTAATATTCTCAGTATTAGCAAACAGTCTAAGTGCCCTCAATAGTATTTGGAAAGCATTACATCGCATTCCAGATGTTATTTGCTGTCCATTTTCAAATGAACTCTCTGCTACTCGATTTTTAACTCTATCCGTTTGTGTTAAGGATTATGTTAGGTATACATGACAGAGTGGTACAGTCGTGAAGATTGGTGTGAACTTATGTTGTCGGCATCATAAGCCGATTGCCGGTGATTGTACATTTTTTGGACGTGGGATGCTGAAGTGGGTAGCTGCAAACTTTTGGTATAAAACATTTGATATTTTTGGGAACATGGAAAAATATTAAATTTTAGTTTCACAGGACTTTTGATTTAGAGTTTACGGGTATATTCCGTTGGATGATAATTTCTACCAAACGCAGCGGTATTTTTATAATGGCAACACAAAATATTGATTAGACGCCATTTCGTCGGCCGCCATACCTTTCAGTTTTGCTTTATAAAACGCCACTGCACTTGGTAGAAATTATCATCCAACGGAATAATACTAAAACGGATAACGGATTGCCCCACCGGCCGCCCCACTGGTGGAGCAAAGTGGAATGCCTAAAATTTTGCAGTGGAATCTGCCCCACTAAATCGAAATAGTGGGGCAGATTCCACTACTTTAAAATCCTGTTGGATTCTGCCCCACTAGGGTTGGCACGTTAGAATAAACGTACAAAATTTTTATTTTGGATTATTCCACTTTGCCCCACCGGCCGCCATCTTAATTGCCCCTATAAAGCCTACTTATTATTAGTTTTCTTTGAATTTTATTTGATGTATTTTTAAACTGGCTAAACGGACGGCATACTTAGCTTTTATTTGCGTAATTCTCAGGGCTCTGGTTGACATTCCTGACTATATTTATGCGCCTATATATCTAAATTGTTAGTTATAGTTGTTTAATCTCACGAAGACGGGTTACGTGACTTTTATGACGTCGAAATAAGACTCATTTTGTTACGATTCGTCTGCCTTCGTGAGATGAAACTACTATACCAGCTTCCTGCCCACAACTTCCTCTGCGTGTTGTTGCGTTGTTGCGTGCACTGACTGGACAGGTCCACTCAATCTGTGTGGTTCTTTCCACAAAAGACCATTTCAGACACCATCTACATGGTCTTCATGATCATGATCTGACTTTAAAATACCCTGTGACCTCTGAGTTCGTTTCGGCGTTCCCTCTCAGAGTATATAGTCAAAACGCCGACCTCATCTAGTTGTTAAAATATGATTGACATGTCTGCACAAACCTACTTTAGAAATAAAATCATTTATCACTTATCTTCATCTTCATATTGAGACAACCCTCCTCTGCGCGGGTGTTATAAATTCCCATAGTCGGGACAGTTTGATCCGCGCGGTAATGACGAAGTATTAAGTAAATCTTTTATTAGCCCCTGTCTTTTCTCTTAGGCCATTACTAGAAGCCATTACACAACCAGAAAATAATGAGTGCTTAAATTAATTAAATTTAAAAAAACGAACATTAATTTAATTCATTCTAAAATTGAGGATAACTCCCTTGGGCTTTTTTTTTTATGGGTAGTAATAAAAGCTCCGAAAAAAATAATTAAAAAATGAGCTACTCAAAATATGTAATTTACTGCTTTATATATTAATTTTTCGACAAATTATTTGCGAATACAAATAAAGAAACGACCGAATAAAATACAGAAAATTCCGAAAAATCAATACTTATAGCGTTTGCTGACGTAATATTTTTTCCACCAGGTTAAATTGCATTTTACCGAAAACTACAGTTAGTGATTTTCATCGTAACTCACCTATTATAAATTTGGAATTAACGCTTAGAATAAATTTAGGAAATGTTTTTTCTTGAGCCAAGTACCTGTCGACGGTCAATTTTTTGTCTGTGGTTCGTTGTTGAGTGAAATAAAACGAAATTTTGTCAACTTGAGTGCCAATAATTTTTTTTTATCTCACGTATAATATGCATATTCTGTTTATTCAGGGTAGAAACTAGCAAGAACGTAGACGCACAACCTGTAACCATGGATTCAGTACATCAGACGCCAGCACATCAAGCTACCCGAAACTGTCAAATTTTCCCAATCAACTTTGAACCTTATGCTTTAGCGATAAAGTTGAAAATCTATTAAAGAAATTTGACAGACTGTAGTAGCTTTATGTGCTGGCGTCTGTACATGATTCTGAACCCCCCTGCGTTGAAGTTTTTCGGCGGTTATAAAAAAAAATATATGAGTGAGCAGATTTTTTTTTGATAACCGCAGAAACATTTCTGTACTTATAATTTAAGTTGTAAAAACAGTCAGCATAACACAACCTCCAGAACAGACTGTTTTAAAAATGAATAGAAAGTATTTTTGCTAAAAAATCTCAAAGTACATTTTTCACTGAACAACGTGTATTATTTCAATTAGTAGTACGAACCAACCCTCCATCGCTCGGGTGCAGTAAATACCGATAGTCGGGAGTTCTCGGGACAGTTTGATCCGCGCGGTAATGATGAGGTATTAAGGACAATCCCTCATTTGTGAGGATCACTGCTTCGGCGATGTGGAGAGGAGGAGGATTGTGATAAGATTTTTGAAGTGAAACTTCTGTACGCTCGCTTGACCTGGGGAGTAAGCTTGTGAACGCGTGACGTAAGCGTTACGAAAAGTGTGATCGGGCGAGGCGAACGGGAGTTGAGTGGGGGATATAAGCAAGAGAAAGCAGTGCGCGCGCACATTTTCTTTCTCTCTCTTCCTCTCATAGCCACATACGTTTGAAGTTTCACTTCAGTCGTGTGGTCATAAGCACACTCGGTTTTTTTATGTAAGTAGTGTTATAATTGTGGATGCAAGCACACGATACGCTTCCGTCATATCGAGTGCTTGTGAACATCACATTAATATTATAAAGGCGAAAGTTTGTGAGTGTGTGTTTGTTTATATGTTTGTTACTTCCTCACGCTCAAACAGCTGGACCAATTTTGAAAAAAGTTTGGTATGGAGGTAGCTGACATTCTTGATTAACACATAGGCTACTTCTTATCCCGATATTCCCATGGGATCGAAACTTATGCGGGTGAAACCGCGGGGTGCACCTAGTCTACATACAGGAAGATTTTTTATCACCATCAAAATATTTTACAGGGTGTTCTACCCATGAATATGAACCATTTTCACTATGGGACCAACTCTGAAATCACGAAAAAAAATCAGCTGTTTAATACAAAAGTTCAATACCTACTTGACCAAAATGTTTGAAACAGCTGACTTTTTTTTCGTGATTTCAGAGTTGGTCCCATAGTGAAAGTTGTTCATATTCATGGGTAGAACACTATGTAAAAATTTGGATGGTGATTAAAAATCTGCCTGTATATGCTGATTTTTTTTTTATTATTAGGTATTTTATTTCTTCGCTCTTGACTTTTATCTCGACGTACAATTTAAATGTCTTGAAAAACTAAAGGTAATAATAATAATTATTCTACAAAAACTTCATAATTTTTCACTAAGCTAAATAAAAAAGTCCCTCTCCACGCTATAAAACAATGAAAAATAGACAAAAAATATTCTATTTCCCGACGAGAATCCCTTTTAAAGCCCCCCAGTCTATCAATTGTAGCCCACAAAGCTAACGTATGGGCTATCTGCTCCACCCTGGCGTTGCAATGGGCTTTTAATACCTCTCGAAAAATGAAGATGGGATCCCGAGGACGATTATCAATGGCGGGCTTACGAATCTGACAGCGCGGTAATAAAGGGAGTTTAGATTTTTATGTGTTTAATTTGTTTGGGCTATTTATGGGTATTTTTATGGTAGAGGTAGGTGAGGGTTGGTTGAGATTTTAATTAGTGAAGACAGAGTTTGTGAATTGATAGGTTTGTAATAAAATCTTTAACAAGCCTATCAGCTTGTAGATCTGTGTGATAGATCTGGCAATGACTTTTTAAGAGCGACTCTGACTCGACTCTGGTGTTCGATTTAGCTTTTGTAAATTTTGTGGTGCGATTTAATTTTTTTTTTTTGTCAACTAGATATTGACCTGATTCTGTGATTCAATTTTGTACAAATATTCAACTCGTTATAAGCCACTAACAATAATATGAGTGGCATGACAAAAACGGCAAACGCATCTAATATTCCTAACAACTCTTTTGAATTTATTCTTTCAGGCTTATTATTTACAAAAACAGTAAACGCATCTAGTATTCACGACAACTTATGAATTAGTTCTTTCGGGCTATTTCATGCGCTAGAAAAACACATATAACTCAACCAAAAACAGTTGACAATCCAAATCGATTCAAGCCAAAATCCGACCTCAACATACAACAGAGTACTTATTAATCCACCAGATATTAGAATCATTTGCTAAATTCATGGTTATAGACCTTCGGGCGTCGATGCCACCCTGTATTAAAAGTTACGCGATTTGTGTCATTAAATAGAAATGGACAGTCTGAAACATTACTTATCATGTTATTATTTAATAAATAAAATACATAGTTATTTAAAAAAAAAGCAGTGTAATTTGAAAAGTTAGTTCTTTCAAAATCAAATCAATATCAAAAGTGATTTATTCGAAGTAGGCTGAGAATGAGCACTTTGCAAACGTCAAAAATACATAAAACAGTCCTTCAAAACGCCCGCCCTTCACCACTTCCTAGTGCTTTCGAACTATTTAGTTCTTTACTATTAGAAAGTTTGCCAAAAACAGTTGACAATCAAAATCGATTCAAGCCAAAATCCGACCCCAATCTAACCAAACAGAGTAAGTATTACTCCACCAAATATCTGAACCACACAATAGCATTACAGAGGCTTACAGACACTCTCGATTTATCAACACAAACATACTGAGAAAGGAATTTTTAATTAAATTCCTGACGTTAGCTGTAAAACGCAGCTGTGTATTGTTGTTCAATATTATAACCCGCACGCGCGTGTAACTAATCGGACGGAGGGGAGCTGAGTTCCGGATGAAAAAGATTGAGGCAAAAGGTCCACAACCGAGATGCAAAGAGCTTTGAAGGTCCGTGGCATACATGTATATTACTGCTGCGCCATTTTGATTTTTTGTCAAAATGGCGGCCACGCATGAAATCTGTATAAATCGATAGCCGACCTTAACCTTTTAAGCGCTTGGCTAATATCAATTGCCTTGCCCCTAGCGCGCGGATCAAGATAAATTAATACCTACGATAAATAAGGAGGAGAAATCGTTGTATCGATTAAAAAATAGTCAAAAAGTTTTTATCTCCATTTAATAATGGTTTTAGTTGTACCACGCAGTTAATAGGACGAAAATAGAACGAAAAAATCATGCATGTTCTCTGTCGCAGAAATACGACACGAGCGGTAGTGGCACGGAAATATGTGTAAACTCTCTTAGGAGTGATATTTCGAAAAACCCTTTCTTAGTGGATACCTACTCTTCACAAAGAACACACCCTCCAAATTTCATGTCTCTAGGACCAGTGGTTTAAGGCTGTGCGTTGATATATCAGTCAGTCAGGACTTTGAATTTTATATACAGGGTGTGGCGGAAATATTGCTCCACCGTTAAGGATACGATATAGGAACCAGATGATTTACTATAACATATTAAAATTTTAACCATTTTTACCCAAGGGTTCCAATAATATATTTTTATGGTTTCTTATTTACAAAATTTCTACCTTTTGTTACAAATTTGGTTGTATTTTCAACAAAAACCATATTTTTTTCTTATTGATTTCTGTTAATTACTGCTGAATACTAGAGCTATCGTGTAAAATTATGGTTTTTTTTATGTAAATTTAGATCTTTTGAAGGAAAGGATAGTTCTTCTCTACTTCAACCCTAATTTTTAACATATCATGCAAATTCAAGAGCGATTTTTGTAAAAAAAAATGTATTACTAAAATGGTTAAAATTATAATATGTTATAGTAAATTATCTGGTAAATCGAATCTTTAACGGTAGACCACTATTTACGCCACATCCTGTATACAGATTTTTTTACTAGTGCATAAAGTTTTAACAAATAAAACAAAAAAATAATTGTAAGCACTAGTGGTATTTCTGCGCATGTCCGTTTCGTGTTACAAATGCCAGCGCTCGGTCTCCGGGACCCCGTCGCAACAGAGGGTTAAAATGAAAATGATGAATTCTTGGAGCAAATCATTTGTGCTTTGGATGCTGCGAATAATTGTTAAGTCAAGTATTTTAATACGTGAAATATTTGTTTTGGAAGTGATTTTTATCCACCCTTTTTCTCAAAGTTTTTTTTGCTCAATTTTTTAGATCCTCGTACTACTGTCTGACTCAGATAATTAAGAGGAAATCCGGGTGGTCTTTTCTCCATAAAAACGCTCTCGCCTGTTTTCTTTCTGATTAACGACCATAAAGCAATGTTTTTTTTACTGAATAACAAATATTAACTACTTGTATGTCCCTATGTTTTCCTTTTTGATGATACATTATTTTTAAAAGCACTATATAGAACCCTCAAAAAATACCGATTTAAACCGCTATCAAGAGAGGCCTAGTATACGACACCTATTAATGAAAAAATAAAAACGTAAGGACACAGTATAATATTCTTTTTATCCAGTTTATGAAATATCTTTTAAATTGGTTCAATATTGGAGGAGGAAATAGGCAAGAGCCAAACCTCGAATTACGATTTTTTAATTAAGCTTTTCCAAAAGTCTCTCCGACCGCATTTCCTCTTAAGTGCATCTCCTCAAAATAGATAGAAATTATTGTATTTTTATATTTTCCTGCTTCAGAAAACCACTGCCTGCAACACAAAATTCCTTGCCTAAATTAATGGCTATTTAAAATGTGAAACCAATCAATTATACCATACTAGCTTTTGTCCGCGACTTCGTCCGCGTGAAAATTCTTGTTCCCCCGACCCACCCCGTCGCATCGCATCGCCTGCCCTCGCTCTTAGCGTTTGCTCCTGACCCTTTTTCGTTTTGCACCTTAGGGTTCTACGTGATGTTAAGTAGCCTTCCTTAAGAATTGAGCTATCAAATGCAAAAATATTTTTTCAAATCCGACTGGTAGTTTCAGAAATAAATAAACAAACAAACTCTTCAGTTTTATTATTAGTATACAGGGTGAAATTAAATTCATGGGCATCCTTTTAAGGGGTCATTGTACTCATCATTATGAACAACTTTTACTATGGAACCAAACATGAAAGCGCGAAAAAAAAATCAGCTGTTCCTACATTTTGATAAGTTATGCGAATATAAATGTAGGGAAGTCCTGATTTTTTTTTTCACGATTTCGGGTTTGGTCCCATAGTAAAAGTTGTTACTTAATAATGATGATTACAGTGACCCCTTAAAAGGATGCCCATGAATTCAATTTCACCCTGTAGATAGATAGATGAAAGATCGCATATTAAACATTATCTATCAAACGCCATCTAGTGTCAGTTTTCGGAAACACACCAGTTCAGATTATAATAATCTACTCAGCTACCCTTGTAATATGATATACTGGGTGAGTACATCATTTCCCGTGTCGGAAGTGGCGCCCTCTGACGGAAGTCACTGATAAGGCGCGTGCGGCTAAGTTTTTATCTGTTTAGCCACCCGCGCCTTATTTTCAACCAGAAGTTATAATCAGTTTAGGGTTGAATTTTGACAATGATTTAATGTTAGCATTTAATGGCACATAATCAGCCTATAATGCTCCCACTGCTGCGACACAGGCCTTTTCTCTGTGAGAGGGAGTGGGCCGTAATCTACCACGCGGGCCCAGTGCGGGTTGGTAGATGTCACATGTTTTCGAAATTTTGGTTCTAGGACATGCCGCTTTGGTGTGGTGAGGTGCGGGGCGATGCGATTCGATGCGTTAGGTCCGGGACACAAAATTTCACGAAGACGAAGTCGCGGGCAGAAGTTAATCACTAAACAATGCTACATTAAAAAAACGACTTTAGCTTTTAAAAGTAAAAAAAAAAACAACGTCATTAAAACAATATTAATCAACGCTGTAAAACCGAACGCGCGGTGGCTCGTGACGTCATCGTGTCGTGACGTCATTTGTCAGTAATTAATGACGTTGTAAAGTTCACTTCCATGTTCTCAATTGTAAGGAGTTAATTGATGTGGTTTTGCGTTGGAGTTGAACGTATTCAGACATTTTGAATGGTCGTTATAAACTATACTAATAATAAAGCTAAAGAATTTGTTTGTTTGAACGCGCTAATATCTGAAACTACCTACTATTTGAAAAAATATTTTTGCATTTTATAGTCCAGTTCTTGAGGAAGGTTATAGACTATTTAACATCACGCTAGAGCCCTTAGGAGCCGAGCAAAAAGAAAAAAAACACTCCGGGAGTACCGACAGAAGTGAAAACAAAACACAAACAGAATACTTTGCCATCACAGGCCATCACTCACTGACATATCGGATAAACATTAAAACTGAGTACATCCCGAGGACAGCCGAACACAACCGAAGTGGTGTCGGTTACGGTAACAGTGGTGCGAATTCAATGGTTTTTTCCTATCTCAAAAATGCCCAACGCAAAAAAAAATGTCAGAAAGAACGCTAAGCAAAAACGAAACAATAGCGCGGGCAGGTGATGCGATGCGACAGGATGGGTCGGGGATCAAAAATTTCACGCGGGCGAAGTCGGGGGTACAGCTAGTTAGAAATTTAACACTTTGAGCGGAACATCAGAAGGCCAATTCTCGTAATTTAAAACGTTCAAAATCTAGTCGCAGTCTCATCTCAATGTCAAATGTCAAAAAATTGTCAAAATGTAGAATGACAAAGGAAGGACAAGAAAACTTCATGGCAGCTTGTTTTATAAAGTACTAGCTTCAGCCCGCGACTTCGTTCGCGTGAAACTTCTTGTTTCCCCCGAGCCACCCCGTCGTATCGCATCACCCGCCCGCGCTATCACTTAATGTTCTTTTTGACTTTTTTTCGTTTTGCTCGGCTCCTAAGGGTCATAGCGTGATGTTTTTCCTTTTTTTGTTTTTGTATCGGCACCTTGTTTTTTATATTATGTTCATGTGGGTAATTGGTTTCATCTAATGTTGTACTTTTGTGTGTGTGCTGTCTTTTTGTGTGCGCCAAATAAATGGTTTATCTATCTATCTATCTACATAGCCTATCTAGCCGTCCGCAAGAATTGGGCTATCAAATGCAAGAAGAATTTTTCAAATCCGACTGGTAGTTCTAGAGATTACCCCTACATACAAACTTACAAACATACAAACTTACAAACATGCAAACTTACAAATTTTACCTCTTTATAATATTAGTATAGGTGTATCAACATTACCAGTCAACAGTGATGCGGAGGAAAATTTCGACGCCATATTTTAGTTTGTTAATAGTTTTAGTTAATTTTAATTACATTGTTTTTATTTTTTATTACTCATACATTTTGTTCATCATCATCTGCCTGCCTTTTCCCAACTATGTTGGGGTCGGCTTCCAGTCTAACCGATTCCAGTTGAATACCAGTATTTTACATGAAGCGACTGCCTATCTGACCTCCACAACCCAGTTACTGAGCAATACGATACCCCTTGGTAAGACTGGTTGTCAAACTGTCATACATTTTGTTCATATTATTTAAATAATTTGTTAGTTAATTTAGCATAAGAAGTTTATCCAGTTAAAACAACATGAACATTAATGACACCATCCGACGAGCTCTTGTTACCGTCGCGTCGGCGTTCCAGCTGTATTAGAACCCAATGGCTTGGCACGCGACGATGGCAAGAGACCGGACGGTATGTCTTTATTTCCATGGAAGGTGGGTAGGCCTTTAGTGTGGGACGCAACTTGTGTCGATACTCTTGGACCATCCCACTTTCCTGGATCGCCATGCTGTGCTGGCGCTGCTGCTGCGGCTGCGGAAAACCTCAAGCGGCGAAAATATAATGACCCTATCAGAAATTATATTTTCAAGCCGTTTGGGGTTGAAACCCTCGGGCCGTGGGGTCCGAGTACTCATGTTGGTAATACGACGACAACGCTATATTTTAGTTTGTGTATAGTTTTAGTTAACTTAGGTTTTAATTTTGTTAATTAAGGATATAAGTAAATAAAGGAAAATTATAATAAAAAAATAAAAGTTAAAACAAATAAGTAGTAGATATAAAATGTACTTACAGTCGTAATACAGGTTGCCGACGGAGGACGTCAGTTTGGGTGTGCCTTGGCCAGACAGAGACGCCATCCTTTCTCCCTGTACACACATACATATACATATTAGTATACTATAATACTCATAGCTATACAAAGGTTATGGACTACTACCCAGGCATAAACGATAAATAGGAATCTTTCTTTGTCTAAACTAATATTATACAGGGCGTTTGGAAGCTGAGTGCAAAGCTTTGAGGAAGTGATAGTTGACATCATTTACAGCATTTTGAGCCATACATGTCTTAGACGAAGTATGTTTTTTTTTATTTTTTTTCACAGTTAAAGTTGATATTATTGGTTAACTAAAAGTTTGCAGTTAAAAAAAAATAAAAAAAAAACATACTGCGTCTAAGACATGTATGGCTCAAAATGCTCTAAATGGTATCAACTATCACCCCCTTAAGGTGAATGTGACATGGTAGACCGCGAAATTTAAATTTTCTTACGTTTTTTTGCAATTTGCAGATCAGTGTCAGGTTGTATCTTGATCCAAATATGATTCGCGACTATAATATACATGTATTTACAGAATCATAGTCATTAGAATCATTAATATATCTCTTTAAGTTAGATTTCTACCATAAACACTTTTCCATACGAGATTTGTTCTTAACGGTAGAAATCTAACTTAGAAAGATGTATTAATGATTCTAATTATTATAATTCTGTAAATACGCACCGGTTACAGTCGCGAATCATATTTTGATCAAGATACAACCTGACACTGACCTGAAAATTGCAAAAAACGTAAGAAAAATTGAATTTCGCGGGCTACAACTACGCATTCACCTTAAGGCTTACCACACACCAAACACCCTATATTTTTGTATGTTAAAAAAAATATCTCGGGACAGTGGAGTAACGGACCTTTGGAAGGCGTACGAGGCGCCGATGCGAAGCCAAATCGCAGAAGCCCGTTAGACGCTTTTAGTGAAATGAGGCACCAACCGACGATTACGCGCTATGCAAGTTCACCTAAGCACAACCGCCGGTTGGTGTAGGACTATATTGCAGGATATAAAAACAAATATGTTGGATTATGGGTTTGGGTGGCTAAAGTGAACTGGTTATCTAAGACTATGGCAAGACTACGCCCCCTGCCTGATCAATCCATATTTAATAATACTTAATAATTAATCCATACTAAAATTATAAATGCGAAAGTGTGTCTGTCTGTCTGTTACCTTTTCACGCCTAAACCGCTGAACCAATTTAGATGAAATTTGGTATAGAGATAACTTGAATCCCGGGAATGGACATAGGATACTTTACTTTTTATCCCGATATTCCCACAGGATCGAGACTTATGCGGGTGAAACCGCGGGGTGCAGCTAGTGTTTTATATACGAGCAAACACGGATAAAATGGCAGGGGGTGACTTGCACACTCAATAATGGGCCTCCAGAAACGGTCGCTGTCATATATATGACAAGATATAATGAGAAAAAATGCCGACGGCTTGGTGATCAACTATGTTGTTAATTGTTATTAGTAGCAGACTGCAAAAGAACTCTGCAACCTATCCACTACCCTAGCTTACTACCTTTTACGGTTCCCTACAAAATGGTTGAACTGGACGGTGCTGATCCACGCGTCATGTTCGTGAACGGGCGCCGTCGGTTAAGACTGGTCATCTCTTAACTGCCAAGGCTTATTTTTAATCTTATATTTTGAATTGATTCTTCATTTGTGTTTTTTTTTTACATTGTTCTCACATATAGAAGCAACAAGAATAATGTACCCTGGATTTTGTAATAATCTTGATTTAAAAGAGTGTCCAAGGAGTTTCTTGCCCGTTCTTCTCCGTAGAGATCTACGTTTTGGAATGGGCAACTAGCTTCAACTTTCTAACTGACCGACTGTTTAATTTTGACAATTCAAAAGTGCCTGCTCAGGGTTTAATTGAAATAAATGCTTTGAGTTTGAGTTTTACGATATCCGTAGGCTAAAGGAAAATCGGCCTATTTTTCTGCCCGTCGGATGCAAGCAGATTTTACATATACTAAATTAATCAAAACTATAATTACAGATAGAAAGATTCTGTTAATTAAGTGTTTGATTTCAATTTACAGTCGATTATTATTAATACTGCATTGATAGAAAAATAATCACCATGGTAAAATCATACATTGCTTTTATAAAGTTGCCAAATCAATAATTGGAAATCCTACTAAAAGGAAAATCAACATAATTCTTAATTAATCCGAAAAGAAAACCAAAGATAAGTTTAAATGAATCTATACTAGATTAAAATCAAGCTAACAAAAAAATCACCGTATATCAAAGAAACGTTTTAAGGGAAAACGGCCAGAAAAATAATAAAATAAAATTTTAAGCACAAACCATTTAAAACTACAGGAAAACCATGCAATACCATAAAAAGGATTAAACCAAAATTAAAACATGCAACCCTTCTACGTAGTCGGGTAAAAAGGAGTTTTCATGCACCAAGAATAAAGGGCGTGTCAAAATCCAAGATGGCGGACTAAAAAGATGGAAATTGAACGAACCAACTGTATATGTTCAGCTATTTGCTTGCAGTAGGAAAAAAAGCCGTCCAAACTCAGCTTTGACATTACTCTAACTTCTAGAAAAGTCTGTGAACAGAGAGAAAGAAATACGTTAATGATTCTGACACTACGAGTACAATGTTGTCAGAGTAAAATAATAAAAAGATTTTAGTAGTTTTTTGTTTCAGAATGTTTTCCGACGGCGTTACATTTTTACATGATATGTACATTTAATATAATAAAAGAGCGAAGAGAAATGTAATGACAGATGTATCTATAAAAATAAATAAAACAAAAGTACTAATTCTACTCTAACGAATAATTAACAAATTATTTTTAAGTTTTTCCTAAGAGTACATACCTTATTCGCAGCTCCCACAAAAAACTACTTATAAGCTATATTTTTAGTCGAGAAACAGATAACTATATGCCTCAAACCGAAAATGTATTTAATAAAATACAAAGCGCGGAAAACTGAGTTAGAATTTCTCATAAATGTAAAAGGAATTTTTAATACTGGTGTAATCTCAGCCTGGGAGCTGACGACGGGTACTGCTCCAACAGTTTCAGGCAGACTGAAATCTGGGCTCTTCAGGGGAGGCTCCAGGCTTCAGGGCTCGCGCATGCGCGGTGCAAAGGTCGTGGGGGGTGACATTTGGGCCAGGAAGGGAAGGGGGGCTGCCGGGCTGGTCAATATTGAAAATCAGGTCATCTAATGTGGGCGTGGGTTCTTTGTCTTATGAAATGGTAGTTTTAGGTCATTATGGTGTATTTTGTTGTGTTTTCTGGGTAATTCTGGATAAGGGGTGAAGTGAATCTGGAGTTAAAGGCATCAATTAATCTTCGGAACAAAGGATGTCTTGGAATTGTCAAAAATATAGAATACTAGCTGCGCCACGCGGTTTCACCCGCATAAGTGTCGATCCCGTGGGAATATCGGGATAAAAAGTAACCTATATGTTAATCCAGGGTGTCAGCTACCTCGATACAAAATTTTATCAAAATTTGGTCCAGCCGATTGAGCGTGAAGAAGTAACAAACATATAAACACACGCACACACTCACAAACTTTCACCTTTATAATATTAGTGTGATGTGATGTGAGTTTGTATTGTTCTAAAGAATGCAACACAATCATAACTAAAATCATCTTGTTCAGTGAAATTAATGAATAAGTATGAGAGATTTTTAGACTATATCCAAAACACGATTGGCTAAATAATAGTCGTGAGTGCTAACCCCACCCCGTAGAACTATACCTAGTACATAATTATTGCAAATCTATTAGCTAAATGACATGAAATTATTTGTTAATGTTTCTTATCCTATCCTATTGACATTCTGAGCACTAAGGAACTTCCAGTATTTAAAAAAAAACTACGTAACTTTTTAATATATAAAACATACTACACGATCCAAGGTTTCTTGAATTATTGATATGTATTAATTTGACTGTATATACTGATATTTTAACATTTATAATAACTTTTTAAATGTAATGACATATAATTATTGTATACCTATTAGGCAGGACACATTTGAACTCTAATTTATTTAAGACCTGTAATTAACATATGCCCACAATAAAAATATTTTGAATTTTATAATTTCCTATCTGTTTTTTTTCTCTCATTATTAATTCTATTTGTATTGTTGACATGTTCTTTTTTTAATTTAATTTTTTAATTGAATAATTAGTGTACTCAATGATTTGCACGCCGTAAGTTAAAATGTAGCTGATCTCATTTATTTATGTTATTAATTTTATACGGTACCAACATTTAGAGCAAATAAAATTCTGATTCTGACGTGGCCTAGTTATTAAATTATTTGTTGACTCAAATTAGTTATCAAAAGCACGAAGTTCATACTTATACTCACTGACTAACATAGGATTTATGAAATACTAGCAGCGCCCGGCGGTTTCACCCGCGTTAGTTTCGATCCCGTAGGAATATCGGGATGAAAATTATCCTATGAGTTAATCCTGGTTATAAACTATCAGCGTACCAAATACTATCCAAATCTGGTCAGGAGTTTTTGCGTGAAGAAGTAACAAACATATAAACACACAACCTTTCGCCTTCATAATATTAGTGTGATTATGTAATAGCAATCACCAGTATGCTTGCCGGGACTGGTGATTATGACGATTGCCATGACCTTTCAATACAAGACCTATCTTTAACAAAGAAGACAAGGAATTGGTTGCATTGGAGAAAAATGCATTTGAAGTTAGGTGCTACGAAGTGCTACGGCGTAGCACTTCGTAGCGCTTCGTAGCAAAATCAAATGGTCTGATGTAAAGGTCGTATCACGAAATACTCTTGATAATAACTGCCTCGAAGGTCTTGTGGTCGCATGCTGAGGGGCCCCTGGGTTCGATCCCCAGATCGGGATCTAGAGACATGTGTGTTCTTTGTGAAGAATAGGTCATCATCTGCCTAGCCTTTTCCCAACTATGTTGGGGTCGGCTTCCAGTCTAACCGGATGCAGCTGAATACCAGTATTTTACATCTCCACAACCACTGGGTTGTGGAGATGTAAAATACTGGTTACCCAGTAACCCAGTAACTGTACCTACTGGGTAATACGATACCCCAATGGTAAGACTGGTTGTCAGATTTTCGGGCTTCTGACGACCCGCAACGACTGTCAAAGATCCACGAATGATAGCCGGGACCAACGGCTTAACGTGCTTTCCAAGGCACGGAGGGGTCTTGGTATGTAAAGATGGTCACCCATCCACAGATCAACCGCGGCAAGCGTAGCTTAACCTGATCGATCGACCCGTGCGGCTGATATTACTTAGCCACAGGCCTCTTTGTGAAGAGCAGGTATCCACTAAGAAAGGGTTTTTCGAAATTCCACCCATATGAGGGTGAATGGGGGGGAGGGTGAAATTTCACGCGGACCAAGTCGCGGGCAGAAGCTAGTTAATTTGTAAAAGCGTAGGCGATGACTCGAAACAGTTTGGGCGTAGTATTGCGTGGGAGAGCATACCATAAACTTTGACCTTTTGCTTGTGGGTAGACTACAATGTGTGACGTAGGCGTTATTTTATAGGTGGTTCGTGGTTAAATAACAGCCGTACAGGTAGAAAGAAGGTTAAGCTACACTTGCTGCGGTCATTTTATGGATGGGTGACCATTGCCTTTGAGCTCCTGTACATATAATCTGCAGGCCAATTCTCGTAATTTAAAACGTTCAAAATCTAATCGCAGTCTCATCTCGGGGACAAATAAGTCAAGATGAAGGGGAATAGTAGATTGTTATGCAAGGGTCGAAAGGCATCAATTCCTATACGAGGCATTTAGACGCCCGAGCGCAGCGAGGGCGGCTATAGCCCGAGTAGGAATTGATGACTTTCACCCGTGTTAAACACTCTACTTTTCATTTCGAATATAAGGAAAGTAAAAAATAGTAGTTTTTCTAAAATATTTATTGATAACAATAACATGCAAAGTTTTTGAATTTTGGTACAGCTTACAGGGTTAGTATCCCGCCAAATAATACTATTGTCTTTTTTTATTTTGAATATGGAACACACCGCGTCATCGCCGCGGGCTGTCCCGCTTAATAGGTTTTTTTTTTAAATTCACACTGGCTGTTTATACACTTACAAGACTGCAGCATTTTTCTTAATTTATGTAAAAAATTTCGTAGCTGACTACAGTTCTATTTTCAAAATTCAGTCCCACCCTAAAGAGGGAAGTAATTACTATGAGTCTTTCCCGCCCTGTGGTGGGAAGCAGCGTCTTCCACCCGCTATTTGGATCAAACAAAAACTACTTTCCGAGTATGAGAAATGAAAATGTTTTTGACACATTGAGACTGAGATCAGAGGGGCAATTCTCGTAATTTTAAAAACGTTCACAGTCTAACACATAGGATACGTTTTATCCCGATATTCCCCCGGGACCAAGACTTATGCGGGTGAAACCGCGGGGTGCTAATAGTTAATAATAAAATAAATAATTACGACAGCCAATGGATTAATAGCCAAAGGCCTCGACCAACACCTGAGGAGGCTCTCGTTGGGCAGCTGGATCAAGGGCTTGATTCAGAAAGCAGTACTTCTGGACACGGCTCGCATTGTCAGGAGGTTCCTCTCTTTGAAGCCCTGTTCCCGATACCGGTGGGGTACAATTTTTTTTATTTTTTTATTCTAATATTTAAAAATATAATTTATACTAGCTGCGCCCCGCGGTTTCACCCGCATAAGTGTCGATCCCATGGGAATATCGGGATAAAAACTATCCTATGTCCTTCTCGAAACTCAAACTATCTCTATACCAAACATCTAAATCGGTTCAGTGGTTTAGGCGTGAAACGGTAACGTACAGACAGACAGAATTACTTTCGAATTTATAATATTAGTATGGATGTATTTACTCAAATAAAGGAAATAAATAAAATTCTCTACTGGACGTGGTATTTGACGGTAATACCTCTTACATTACAAAAACATCCGCCAGCCCAAATCATAAAATAACAAAACAAAGCTCTTATCTCACAAACAGACAGCCTTCACCAAAAGGCTGTTTTGTTATCAAAAAAGGACTTATCAACAATCCTCTCTGAACGTACGCCTACGTTACATGGGTGGACGTTGTTTGTGATTATTGTGACGTTATTACTGTAATCCAAACGATTTGTCGTGATTTTGTATTATTTTATTTTCCTAATTGTAATTTAAAATTATAATACGTGTACATATTATTATTTTAAATGTTAGCTTATATTATGTACACTTGTACAGTCAACCAAAGAGATAAGTATGCAGGATCGTCCGATATAGTTGAGGAAGAAACCGATGGATGTTGTCGACTGTTTAATTTGATAAATGAGCTGTATGTTTTCTATTAATAAAATTAAATTTTATTCGAGAACATCCATCGGTTTCTTACTAAACTTAAAAAAATCAAACTTCTAAGTTCACGTAAAAAAAAAGATACGGCCGTTTATGCCGCAAAAAATAGTAGATTGTACAACTAAGGCATAAAAGAAGCTATTTTACCCCGAGACGTTTATATCCACTCGAGCCGCAGGCGAGGGTGGATAGTTAAGTCGAGGGGTAAAATGGCTCGTTTATGCCTGAGTTATACACTCTGCTTTTCACTTCGATTGCGAGAAAATGAAACAGGCATAAAGTATACAGTACATAATTAATCAAAAATGTTGCAAAGCATAGCTAATTCCTGCCACCACAGATAATACCGCCACGAAACTATTTAAAAGTTTTTTTTTTTTTTAATTTTGAACATTTGTCATTCGGCTTGGGTACTTCATACTGCCAAGTCATAAAAACGTTTCTTTGCCTTTTTAAATAATAAATAACAACTATTTTACCTGATTTTATTAAATTAACGATAGAAGACACGGAAGTGGTATAAATTAAAGAAAATGGAATAAATCACGAATTTAATCTGCGAAGTTTTATTGTGCGTGTGGCTGTGGGGCCTGATTACCTTAGTCTCAGAAAAAAAAATTACTTTATGCACTAGAACATAAAAAGCGATTTTATGTTGCCTAAGCACAACATAAAGACGAACTTTTAGAGCATGAGAAGTGAAATAGTAGATTGTACAACTAAGGCATAAAAGAAGCTATTTTACCCCGAGACGTTTATATCCACGCGAGCCGCAGGCGAGGGTGGATAGTTAAGTCGAGGGGTAAAATGGCTCGTTTATGCCTGAGTTATACACTCTGCTTTTCACTTCGATTGCGAGAAAATGAAACAGGCATAAAGTATACAGTACACAATTAATCAAAAATGTTGCAAAGCATAGCTAATTCCCGCCACCACAGATAATACCGCCACGAAACTTTTTAAGTTTTATTATTTTTATTTCAACATTTGTCATTCGACTTGGGTACTTCATACTGCCAAGTCATAAAAACGTTTCTTTGCGTTTTTAAATAATAAATGACAACTTGTTTTACCTGATTTTATTAAATTAATGATAGAAAACACGGAAGTGGTATAAATTAAAGAAAATGAAATAAATCACGACTTTAATCTGCGAAGTTTTATTGCGCGTGTGGCTGTTGGGCCTGATTACCTTAGTCTCAGAAAAAAAAATTACTTTATGCACTAGAACATAAAAAGCGATTTTATGTCGCCTAAGCACAACATAAAGACAAACTTTTAGAGCATGAGAAGTGAAAAGTATATTTCGACACTCTCAAGGGAATCAAATAGGGTACTTCCCGTTGACCTAGAATTATGAAATTTAGCAAGAAGCAATGTCATGTAGCACAAGTAAAGGAAAAAATCCGAAAACAGTAAATTTGTAGTTACATACCTAACAATTTGTACGGAACCCTCGTTGCGTGAGTCCGACTCGCACTTGACCGGTTTTTTTATACATGTTTGCGGTGATGGACGAGGTAAATGGAGTAGGTTTCGTGCGCACGCATTCGGCCAAACCGACGCAGGTTTTCCTGTTCAGTTTGGCCTCCCGGGTATAGGAAGGCTTTAGAAATATTTCAGTATTCCCCCCACGTTCTAACGTTTCGTATTACGGTAGGGTAGATTGATGTAGGTAGTACTTTTGTATTCTTTGAAGTTGTTTCGTGGGAGAGCTTGAAATAATTCTTTTATATAAAAAGCTGCAAAAAAATTGTTGAGAAAATGTTATCTTAGAATTAATAATGTATTTTTTTTTTCTGTAAAAATGTAGCCATTTATACAGGGTGTTACAGAAAGGGTATATCAATACAAACGGGTTGAAGAGTGTATCTGGTCTAGAATCTCTGTACAAAATTTCAGCTCAAAAGCAGTAACTTTGAAAATGCTTAATATTTTTTTATTTCGATAGTTTATTAAATTGAAATCATAACAAACGTGTCACCGCACTACGAAGGTCATTATCCATTATCTGTAGTGTGTCTGTGCGCCTAGTACACGCACATCACGCCGCCGCGCGCCAGTGCAGCGCCGTTATGTCGAAAAAAAAATATTAAGCATTTTCAAAGTTAATGCTTTTGAGCTGAAATTTTGTACAGAGATTCTGGACCAGATACACTCTTCAACCCTTTTGTATTGATATACCCTTTCCGTAACACCCTGTATACAGAGCCAAATTAAATTTGCTAGAGAAACTTCGCAGACGTTATAGGTATTAAATCAATCGATCGGTGTCGTTAGTTCCGCATTTTCGTTTTTTGATACCGACTTCCGAAATTAAAGTTATTTATCTCTTTGAAGTGTTTTTTTTGAAGTCGGTTGTTTTTTTCTGTAAAAAAGTTTTTATTTTTCACTTTTTAGTTGCACCTCCCCCACAGCAATTTAGTTAACGCTAGTGTATTGATGGATTGAAAACACTGATTTGAAGAATCATCAAAATTCGCATAGAAATGCCGAAGATGCAGTGCATTTATGCATATAACTTTGTACATAAGAATAATTACCTAATGCATTATATACTAAAACCTTCCTGAAAGTATGTAGATCACATTAGTGAAAGAATTATCAAAATTGGTTCATTAGATTTTGAGAAAATCGCGGACATACATACATACATATACATACATACAACTATACGGGTCGAATACAGAACCTCCTTTTTTGAAGTCGGTTAAAAAAGTAAGTTTATACACATAAACATTCTCTTGCCGCCAGTCTCTTGGGTACATTACCAGTCGACAGCGATGCGGATGAATTTTTCGACGCTATATTTTAGTTTTTGTATAGTTTTAGTTAAATTAGGTTTTAATTTTGTTATTTTTGTTAATTAAGGTAAATGGTTAAACAATAAATAAGAAAAGTGTGCATAAACATTCTGAAATAAATGATCTAGAAATGATGTTGAAAATTGCATCAAAATCTGTTTCCAGAATAATGTGGTCACACAGACAGATACGAAAAGCAACTTATTATCATCATCATCTGCCTAGTCTTTTCCCAACATTGTGGGGCCGGCTTCCAATCTAACTGGGACCGGATTCATCTGAAATACCAGTATTTTACATGGAGCGACTGTAATTACAAAATTACAAAACCATAAGTAAACCAGAAAGCTATGATTTCCTGACCGGAACTTCCTGAATTCTAAAAAAAACATAGTGTGGCTGTCAAAATGACTAATGACAAAATTCTCCTTTATCGCACACAATAAGATTCCCAATTTCGGACGGCTGATAAAGATGGCCAGAGGAAATCAAATCTTTTGGCATTACCACAGAGATTTATATCGTAAATCAACAGGGTACACTGATGGAAGTAGGTCATGACGTCATTCGCAGGCATGTCGCCTATTTCGGCACGGATCCAAACACAGTACTAGATTACACTGTTCCCTAAGACCTGCTTAGGACAGGGGTCTGAGATAAGCGGGGAGCGGGGAGAGGGGTGACAAAAGCCTAATTGTAAAAAAAGCTCAAATAAATTTAGTATGATCTTGGCGCAGCAATCCGTTGGATGCGAGAAGCACATAACCGGTCGAAGTGGAGGTGCTTGGGGGAGGCCTATGTTCAGCAGGGGACGCCCTTCGGCTGAAATGATGATGTGCAATATCACAAGTTTTTTATTGTAAAAAACGACCGACTTCAAAAAAAAAACTACAAAATGATAAATAACTTTAATTTCGGAAGTCGGTGTCGTTGGTTCCGCATTTTCGACACCGACTTCCGAAATTAAAGTTATTTATCATTTTGTAGTGTTTTTTTTTTTTGAAGTCGGTTGTTTTTTTTTTTTTTTGTAAAAAAAAATTACTTTTCTCTTTTTAGTTGTACCTTCCCCACACAAACTCAATTAACACTAGTGCATTGAAGAATTGAAGACACCGACTAGAAGAATCATCAAAATTCGCATAGAAATGCCGGAGAGGCAGTACATTTATGCATATAACTTCTAACATAAGAATAATTACCTAATGTATTATATACTACAACCTTCCTGAAAGTATGTAGATCACATTAATGAAAGAATTATCAAAATCGGTTCATTAGTTTTTGAGAAAATCGCGGACATACAAACATACATACTGGTCGAATACAGAACCTCCTTTTTTGAAGTTGGTTAAAAATAATTCTGGTTCACGAGCACCATTGCGACGTTTACTATATTTTCTCGACCTGCCCCCTTATTCACAAACACTCGATATGCTTCCGTATCGTATCGAACATTAATCATTGTTATCGTAGGAGTCTTCTCAACGCTGTTCACAAGTCCAAAACCCGAAAATTTTGTCAGTTTAAATCAAATAGTCGCCCGCTATTCTTCCAACAGCTATTTGCTGTTGAGGGGAAGTCAAATCAGGTTATCGAAATGTCAGGTTTTCGATACGATAGCCTGTCGTATGGTTGTGAATCAGGGCTCTGATTTATTCTGTGCAACTCCCGGAACATTTCGAAGTTCCACTAGCAACCTAATCGGCAAGTCAATATTTTTACAAAGCCAGGGAGCTGAAAATGGCGCCGGTCACCGAGAAGCTGTGTGGAAATTGGTTGTCGTGGTACTGACATGTGATGCGGTGGGATGAGGAACATTTCGTGAGGAAGGTTTTGAGTATAGAATGTGGACGGTTATAAGAGTAGGGGAAGACCAAAGAAACGATGGATGGACTGTTGTGAAAAATGATATGGTTAGAAAGGGGGTGACTACTGGTGTGAGTCACAATGACGGGAGTATTGTTGCAGAAATGAATATGTTATATATCTATTTATTAATCACAAAATCCACAGCTCTTTGAATTTTTTTTATTCTATTTTTTTATAAAAGTGATGTACTTACCAGCAATGTACTTGAATGTACCTTTAATGAAATTCAATGTACAGACTGTTCAAAATTCTATGTAGAAACTGTCAAACTTTCCCAATCAACTTTGAACCTTACGTTTCAGTGATAAAGTTGAAAATCTACTAAAGAAATTTGACAGATTGTAGTAGGTTGATGTGCTGGTGTCTGTACCTCCATGAAACAGGATCAATTACAAGTAATAAAGGATAGTAATGGATGAAAGAAGATGACACGCTGCGGCGACTCCTAATCTATCTACATATACTATATTATAAGTCCCAGTCTCCAAGTAATATTTTTTTTTGGGTTATATATAATGACCACCAAAAAAATTATACTAAACACCAAAAAATTAAGTCTAATATTACAATAGTTCTAGCTGGGCACCCCGAGGTTAGGTTTGGTATGGCAACGTCGCGCGCTATTCCCGATATTCCCACGGGATCGAAACTTATGCGGATGAAACCGCGGGGCGCTGCTAGTATTTAACACAAATTATTTTCTTCTTGTTCTCACACACTATTGTCTACATTTCTTTTTAATTTCTCCTTTCGCAGGTCTGCTGGAAGATAAGCAGTACCTTTGTACTCAATTCTAATATGTCGTAACTATATCCATTTTACTGTGTGTACAACTGTACATACCTAAATAATCAAATAAAATAAAATAAAGTTAAGTTTCTTCTTGGAACAACTTCATGCTAACTACGGAACCCTTCATTGTATCCGTTATTGGTCCGAAACACACTTGGTTGTTTTTTACATTAAAAACCGTATACCTAACTAATGTTGTCTTGAAACATTTCGCTTCCATTTTGAGTGAGATTGGAAAATATTGTGTGCACAAAATGGTTGTGAAAAAAGCTTGAGGAAAATCGTTTCATCAAGATATCGTTTAGAAATCATTAATGAAACGATTTTCCTCAAGTTTTCGTCTTATTTACGAGAATTGATAAGACAAGAAAGTGCCTTGTCCTGTATCCAAAATACACGCCGACCATAACCATTTACCACAGTCTTTGGCATAAAAATAAAGATATTTCTATTGTGGATCGTTTCATTTTTGGTACATACATGCCGGTTTCCTCACGATTTTTTACTCCACCGTATTTTTTTAAGTGAAACTTCTTTACGCACGCTTGACTTGGGGAGTAAGCTGGCCAACGCGTGACGTAAGCGTTACGAAAAGTGTGATCGGGCGAGGCGAACGGGAGTTGAGTGGGAGATATAAGCAAGAGAAAGCAGTGCGCGCGCACATTTTTTTTCTCTCTTCCTCTCATAGCCAAATACGTTTGAAGTTTCACTTCAGTCGTGTGGTCATAGGCACACTCGGTTTTTTTTTTTTAATGAAAATCGTATACTTGTACCATGTTTGTAAATATGTGAGCACCATGTATCTATCAGATAATTAATTTACATGTCATGGTTTCGTTTTTAATTATTTTACCTATTGTGGTATAGTAATTTTATTTTAGGTGCATCGTCCTCACATATTATTTGTATAATTAATGTATCCATGCAAAATATTGTAAAACATTTAAAAAAAGTAACGGTGGAGTTTCTTGCCCATTCTTCTCCACACGAAAACTACCTTTTGGAAGGGGCGACTAGAATCAATTCTATTTTTTATGGTAATTTTTGACGTTCAAAAGTGCCTTTTATGTGCCTATTTGAAATAAATGCTTTGACTTTGGAGAGCAGTAGCGATAAAATAATAGTGTCCGCAATTTTCTGTCTAATGACGTCACAAAAAATACGAAACATTAAATTCAGCTCCTTGAAAAAACATTACAATTAAATTGAAAACCCAAAAATAAACCAACAATATTTTTACTCCAAAGTCTTCAAATCATTAAACCAAACGAAAACGATGTCACAAGTCATCTTTATTGTAATACAAACCTTTGTCCTTCAAAGAGCTTAACTCCTCAAATGCGCATAATTTGTCCAACCAAATATTATCCTTCAATCTGTACGCTTTTACAAAAGGGGGGTGAATTTCCCCCTTCCGACTCCCAACACCCCCAGGCCCCCAGTGGAGGGGGCGTTTGACGTCAGCGCCACGCCCCGAGAGTGGGGGATGTGCGCAACTACTGCATATTCGTAGATATATATAAGTTGTATGTATGTGGACTTAGCAGTTTTTTTTATGTAGTTTGGTGTAGGTAAATATGTACTTGGGATGTCTTGTTTTTTGGTTTGCTTTGGGAGCTGTGGTCGCCCAGAGGTAACACCGACTTACGAGATGTAGGTCGTGGGTTTAAACCCAGACAGGCGCTTTAATTTAAGTAAATAATTTCATCGCGACTGCTCTCAAAACGGTGAAGGAAAACATCGTGAGGAAACCGCCATGTCCTAGAACCAAAAATTCGAAGACATGTGACATCTAACAACCCACACTGGGCCCGCGTGGTAGATTACAGCCCACCCCCTCTTGAAGAGCAGCAGTGGGGACATGATGAACATGGAAAGAAAGAAAAAGTATTGATTGCGACTCGTTTAGGAAGATCACAAACTAAACTAAACGCAGTAAAAAAAATTTAAATAAAATCCAAGTTATACAGGGTGTTACGGAAAGGGTATAACAATACAAACGGGTTGAAGAGTGTATCTGGTCTAGAATCTCTGTACAAAGTTTCAGCTCAAAAGTAGTAACTTTGAAAATGCTTAATATTTTTTTATTTCGATAGTTTATTCAATTGAAATCATAAAAAAACGTGTTACCGCACTACGAGGGTCATTATCCATTATCTGTAGTGTGTCTGTGCGCCTAGTACACGCACATCACGCCGCCGCGCGCCAGTGCAGTGCCGTGATGTCGAAATAAAAAAATATTAAGCATTTTCAAAGTTAATGCTTTTGAGCTGAAATTTTGTACAGAGGTTCTAGACCAGATACACTCTTCAACCCGTTTGTATTGATATACCCTTTCCGTAACACCCTGTATAAAAAAAAGTAATAAAAAGAAAAATGAACAAGGAGTCCTATACGAGGCCAAAAGGCTCCTATCTCAGCATGATGCTGCAACATTTAAAAAATAAATGTCACAGCGCTGGTATTCTGATATTTCCTCCGCTGTGGCTGATTATGCCATGCTTTTCAGTAAGGTAGATAGGCATCTTTGAGGAAGGTCATCATCTGCCAGCCATTTCCCAACCATGTTGGGGTTGGCTTCCATTTTTAACCGACTTCAAAAAAGGAGGAGGTTCTCAATTCGTCGGAATCTTTTTTTTTTATATGTATGCTCCCGATTTCTCGAAGACGCCTGGACCGATTTGGAAATTTTTTCTTTTGTTTGAAAGGGTATACTTCCCAAGTGGTCCCATGATCATCAGGTCAGGATCTGATGATGAGATCCCAGGGAAGTCGAGGGCAACCTTCAAATGTTATAGGCTCACTTATTGTTTTTCGCATATTTTATGAAGTATCTTGTGTATTTGCGTATGGTTGTCATCATCTCAGGTAGCTGGGCTGATGATCGAAGGTACAACTCCTTAACAGTAAGAAGTTACTCGAACAGGCAAGGACTGTTTTAGTACATTGTTTTGATGTTTGATAGGGCATTTTATAGTAACTCGTGCATTTGCTCTCGGAAAACACCATTTGGTGAAGTGGAACTGATGATAAAGACCGCAGATGGCCACCGGAACTACTCAATAATATCTAAGTATTTCACGGGTTGCGATTCGATTACTTTAACATGGTTACTAAGCAATAATAATTATTGGTTTATTTTATTATTATTGGTTAATTTATGCTCGTCACAATGTGAATGGTGATATGGAGCTGATGGTGGACCAGGAGAACTCCTCAACAATTAGCTTCCCTGCATCGGGAAAAGCAATATTTAGTAAAAGGCGATGAGCAAGTTGACACTAGGCTATTGTAACTTAAATAAATTATAAGCAAACCCGCTAAAAAGCGTGAAATAAAAACTTATTAACCAAAAAAAAAAAAACGGCCTCCAAAAAAACACTACAAAGTGAAAAAAAACTTTAATTTCGGAAGTCGGTGGCAAAAAACTAAAATACTGATCCAAAGACACCGACTTCCGAAATTAAAGTTATTTTTCACTTTGTAGTGTTTTTTTGGAAGTCGGTTTTAACCAGATGCAGCTGAATAGCAGTATTTTACACGAAGCGACTGCCTCCACAACTCAGTTACTGCCTTTACTGGGTAACACGATATGTCTTGGTAAGACTGGTTATCAGACTGTTCGGTTTCTGACTACTGAATGACAGCCGGGAGCAAAGGCTTAAAGTGCTATGCGAGGCACGGAGGCGTCTCGATGTATGTAATAGACTCGCTGCGCCCCGCGGTTTCACCCGCGTAAGTGTCAATTCTGTGGGAATATCGGGATAAAAAGTAGCCTATATGTTAATCCAGGGTGTCAGCTATCGTGTTAGCCAGTAACGGCAGTAACTGAGGTGTGGGGGCAGTCGCTTCGTGTAAAATACTGCTTTTCAGCTGCATCCGGTTACACTGGAAGCCGACCCCAACATAGTTGGGAAAAGACTAGGCAGATGATTATGAATTATAACTACATGTTTGCATGTCACACTATTATCATGACTAAGTGTTATTGAACTGTTGTATTAGGACCGAAACTGTACCAACACTTATGGCAAATAAATTGATTTGATTTGATTAAAGTATTAAATAAATAAATAAAGACAAAACCCGCTGCCCAAAGATTTAAATCGTTAGATCGATCGATCGTTAAAACGATGCATGTCTTGATTGTCATGGAAACCATATGTGTAAGCTCTCTCTCTCTCACTATTTGTCATAGGAAACCAAAGCTTTAGCGACTAATTTGAAAATGACACCATGATAAACCGGTGCAATTTCCAAAAAAAAGATGGAAAATTGACATATTTTCCCGTAAAAATGAGCGATAAATAACGGTGACCGCTAGATTAACGATACTGTTATCAGTTAAAACCCCTTTTTCGCGGGAAAGCTGCGCTTTAGATAACCTTATCGTGAGTGATTTAAGTGGTTACAGAGTAGTGAAAGAATTTAGAGGTCGCAGATAAAAAATAACATAACCAAAATCAAAAGTGATTTAAGCATTCAATTGAAACTGAGAATCGGTACCTACTTACTTTAAAACATGATGGATATGTCACACGGAGTAAATACACTTCGTGATATGTCATGATGCGTTCAGTGGCCCACTGATGTATAGGTACCTAGTCAAATTCGTTCCGTTTTATTTTGATATTTTATATATTTTATGTGATCTTAATAATTTGTAACAATAATGTAAGCCAACTTAATTTAATTTAAAAAATCGATATACAAGAACATTCTGACTAATCAACGAAACTGACGAATTAAATAAACCGACGACTGAGGGAAACTGAGCAGTGATACGCGGACTCTTTTTTTTAAACATTTTAAAAGAGTAACGGTGGAGTTTCTTGCCCATTCTTCTCCATACGAAAACTACCTTTTGGAATGGGCGACTAGAATCAATTCTATTTTAAGATAATTTTTGACGTTCAAAAGTGCCTTTTATGTGCCTATTTAAATAAATGCTTTGACTTTGACTTTAAGTAAGCTAACTAGATGAAAACAAATAATTGTTCTTGTATATCGATTTTATTCAATTTCGAGCGGCCATTGCAGTTGTTTACATCTTTGGCAAATTTAGAAACGCGGGACTCTAGACCAGTTGGGGCAATATGAAGAAGTTGCTGTGAGATCAACAGATTTTTGCGTTCATCGTAACTTAGACTTGGCCATAGCATTGCTTAACGTTGCAGATAAACCCATTTAAATGCTTTCACTTTTGATCCCCAGGACATTATATTGAGATTAAATTATTTTTTTTATTCTGTGAATAGGTTTTCGGGACCACTTTTACACGCCATTTTATTATTTTTTAAATAAGGAAGATGAGATGACTACTCTGTCAAGAAAGGCCGAAACAAACTCAGAGGTCACAGTCTCTTTTAAAGTCCAGACATAATCTTGGTCAGATCATGTGAAGACCATGTAAATTAGTGTCTGAGATGGTCTCTTTACCCGACTACGGCGAAGCAAAAAGGAGGGTTATGATTTTGACCGTTATGTATGTATGATCATCTGTTCCCTCATAACTTCTAAACTATTTGTCATAATTAGACAAATGAGGTATCATTGGAAGCGTCTTGATCGTCCGCTGGTTATAGGCTATGTGACGTCACATTAAATTGAATATGGCGCCCTCTAGCGGACATAAAGTCATGATCTAAAAAAAAAAATTTTTTAATCTTGCCGTGTGGGGTATCAAATGAAAGGGCTTAACTGTGAGGGAAGAACCACACAGATTAAGTGGACCTGTTCAGTCAGTGCACGCATTTGTCAGTAACCGTGTAGCTTAACTCAGAACTTGAGGAACTGAAGGAAAAAATAGACGGTTAAATTGTTGATACTCCGTGAAGCCTCTGTATCCATGCATTACTCTGTAATCTGCTCTCCAAGCGTGTTGGGACACAACGGAAGCCGAGTTTATAAAGCTTCATAAACTGTTGTTGATAACACCACCCCGGACTGAGTAAGTTGCATTTTATACACTTCATTTTATTAAATTAATATAATTATTTTTAATTTATCGAGGGTCTTGTGGCTAAGTAATAACAGCCGCACGGGTCGATCGATCAGGTTAAGCTACGCTTGCCGCGGTTAGTCCGTTGATAGGTGACCATCTTTACATACCAAGACCCCTCCGTACCTCGGAAAGTACATTAAGCTGTTGGTCCAGGCTGTCATTCTTGGATCTTTGACAGTCGTTAGGGGCCTCAGAAGCCCGAAAGTCTGACAACCAGTCTACTTCTAACAACAGTTCACAACACTTCAGTCTGACAACTAGTCGGTTACTGGGTAATACGATACCCCTTGGTAAGCCAAGGGGTATCGTATTACCCAGTAACTGGGTTGTGGAGGTCAGATAGGCAGTCGCTCCTTGTAAAATACTGGTATTCAGCTGCATCTGGTTAGACAGGCAGCCTAACTTTTTTACACCAATTTTATAAATTGGCTTTTTTTAATAACAGAAAAATTCGCTTGAACCTTCAGCACATTCATTTGTTTCTTTGTTTGTTTAACAATCTAAGAATTATAAATTATCTTATCCATACTTACCCCCTTACTAATAAACGTATTATATCAGATGAATAGTTACACACCGATTTCTCTCTTTCAGTCGTCAGTAATTTGACTTTCGAAAGAAGAAGACAAAGCGTTGTGTAACTATACAGGCGCTATACAACGTTTATTAGTAAGGGGGTAACAGTAGCCTTTCATTTTGACAATTTAACAACATTTATCGCATTAGTAGTTGACCAGACAAATTTTTCACATAAATGAAGCAACGAATTAGGAATTTCCTTCAAAATCCTTCGGATTGTGATCGAATGTGTTACGTAATTTCCTCTCAGGTTTTCTCCCGTTGTTTACCTTTACCGTACGTCTGTTATAGGCTAACAGAAAGCACGTTTTAAAAAACCACAGTCAGTAACAATGGTAGATACCGGACTGTTTTAAAAACCACAACAATTTCATCAAAATATTCATCAAAGCAAATTAAAAATGCCTTAGGTAACTGGATTTGCCTACCTACCTAACAACACACAAAGTACATTGCATATAAGCACTACATTCCTTTACCAATACACACAAATACACAGACAATACATAAAAACAAGCACATAGTATACACATCAAACAGTTACATAATCATTTCAACCTACCGGATCAATACCGGATGCCCTGTCTCCCTCTAAACATACCCGTCTCATTCTATCAAAGGTTTTAGTATACGTCTGTCTCTTTCTAATGAAGGCTTTGTGGGGTGGTATAGATTTTCGCTTAGTGCAGAGTTTGAAGGTATAATTAAGGTTGTGTTTGATGAAGGGGTAGAGCTGTTTAACCGGTCAAGCGGCGCGCGTCGCCCATTGGCGACGAGACAATAGAAAATCAATTGTGTCTCACTAGCGGAGCTTGACAGATTAAGGTTGGTATGTCCTTGGGTATGTCTACTTTGAACACGTATTGGTTCTGTAGTGTTTAGTTTAACCTTTTAACCGGTCAAGCGGCGCGGTTAACAATAGAAAACCAATTGTCATGGTATTACGCGTGAGACGTACGTATTTTTACCCGACTGCGCGACGCAAAGGAGTGGTAATGTGTTTATCAGCCTATGTATGTATGTATGTTTGTATGTTCCTTTGAAGCACTATACAGACCAAACGCCTAGGCCGATTTTTATGATTCACACGTTAATCGATTTCTCTTAGTCCGGCGAGTGTCACTGAAAACATGACGTTAATGAAAATTCAATATGGCGACTACTGGACGCCATATTGTGAAAATGAAAAAAACCTCTCTGCTCGACAAAATTTTGACATTTGACACACCAGCTGACTCGACGGGGTGTTGCGAATTACGTCATGATAATCAGAAATTTTCTTTAACTTTCAGCATTCGAATTTATTAAGAAAACTGTGTTACCGCGCCTATTTTGTAAAATAAGTTTGTGGCAAATATCTCTAACTATATGCTGAGGTCGGTAAAACCGCGTCATTCTACTGTGAAAGTTGTATAAAATAGATATTACTACACCTATCCAAAAGGTAGACACCTCAAAATCGCTGAAAATATGTACATAAACCATCTAATCTCTTGATGAAAATATGCAAAAGGGAAAAATAAAGATATTGTCATTCTCTCCGCATTCTTACTTTTACCATTTTTCATACATAAACTACATAAAAAACATGATCAAATCTTGATAAAAATTACTAAAAATTGTGTTGCGACGTGACACCTCTTAGTGCTGACCATCCACCCAATTTTCTTATTCCGATTCAAAAATGTCATAAAGCCTAATCGATAATCGGTATTTAAAAAAAAAATAAAAAAAATTGTAGAGACTGAATAAAAACTCTTTGGTATATTTTATCATGAATTAATAGTTTTTTGAAATATAATCATTTTAATAAGTGCAAACACGTACAGTGTGGATAGGGGTGTAACTTTATATGGTTCCCTACGTCCGAATGAAAAAACGGAACCCTCACTCGTGTGTCTGTCTATAGGTTTGTTACAATCGATTTGTTTCGAATTTACTGGACCGATTAAGTTGAAATTTGGTCCACATATACATTTCTGTGACTCAAATACGGACGTGTACCATGAATAAATTAATTATGAATATGGGGTCACTTTTTGGGGTCACATTAGATAAAAAAAATACCATTATTATAGTTTCAAACTCAAATGGGTCCCGCCTGCTTCCAAGTTTTATTTAATTTAAAATGGGCTTGTTTTTAGCTTTTCAGTTAGTTTTAGTACAAGGATGCAGTCGGTTTTTTTAATTTTTCTAATTCCTTTTTTTTATTTCCAGCTTTTTAGTTTACAAATGTGAAAGATGTGTTTCGCAGACGATTTAGTTCTTGATACGTGTTTTTTACGATTTGTCACTTTGAATTATTTTTAACCATATAAGTTGTATATATTTTTGTAATCACCTTTTAAAACCCTTTATTTTGATACTCCACTCGATAGGTATTGAGAAAAAAAATGATTGAAGGCATAATATGGCGCCAAAAACCGCCATTTTGTTTTTTTCTATTTTGATATGCCCAGTGTCACTCTCACAGTAAATACGAATCTAACGACACCTCTCAAGCTAAAATCCATCGAGCCGTTCAGGCTGCAGAGCGTGCCAAACAATTATACATACTTACATACTCTCGAAAAACATAACCCTCCTTCTGGTGCAGTCGGGTAAATAGTAGATTGTTATACAAGGGTCGAAAGGAATCTATTCCCATACGAGGTATTTAGGACTATAGTCCGAGTAGGAATTGATGACTTTCACCCGTGTTAAACACTCTACTTTTCATTTCGAATATAAGGAAAGTAAAAAATAGTGTTTTTTCTAAAATATTTATTGATAAGAATAACATGAATAATAGGTACCCATTTAAAATTAATTGAAATATTAGAACAATTTGTGTGCTATTTTAAATATGGAACACACCGCGTCACTGCCGCGGGCCGTCCCGCTTGATAGGTATTTTTTTCACACTGGCTGTTTATACACTCACAAGACCGCAACATTTTTCTTAATTATGTAAAAATTTCGTAGCTGACTACTTCCAACCAATTTAGTTCTATTTTTTAATTCATTCCCGACCTAGAGAGGGAAGCAATTGCTATGAGTCTTTCCCGCCTTAAGGTGGGAAGCAACGTCTTCCACCCGCTATTCGGATCAAACAAATACTACTTTCCGAGTATGAGAAATGAAAAAGCTTTGCTTACTGTAAGTACCGTGTGATATATCAAATGAAAGGGTTTGTCGTGAGGGTCACAAACATATTTTTTAATAACTAAAAAAAAGTTATTTAGAAACAATATATCTGAAACCACAACCTAAAATAAAAAAAAAAAACTACAAAATATAGTTCTGTGATTATTCTAGATTCCAAGAGATCCTATCAGACGTCTGGTCTTCAAATAAAATAGCAAATCTCTCATTCTATACTGCGTACATACTTACATTTGGTCACAGTCAAAATATGTTCGGGACGTTATATTTAATTTAAAGTTGGTATTTTTAAATGTTATGCTTAAAACACTTGTTATAAGAAGTCGGTTAAAAATAAGATTAATAGTAAGAAATGCTCAAGATGTTAAAAAACAATCATGGACGGCGATTTTGAACACAAATTGAGTAGTGGTAATGAATAATACGTGTTATTCGACCTGTGTTTCAATCTTACGTTAAGATTTGGGCATTTTCGTGTTGTTAATAACATTTACAATAATATTTGTCACATTTTAAATCTTATCTACTTGTGTGTGTGTGATATTTGTGAAAAGTAAAAATGTAATCACGCACGATTGGCGCGAAACTTCGACATTAGATATCAAAAAACTTCATTACCACTACTTATTTTAACTTGAGCAACGGATGAATTCGTCAAATAATTAAATTATGTATTATTCACTGCCCCTGTGGTGGAGTTTGGATGTTCGAAATCCCCAATTTTTATGTTTTTTAGCCTCGACCACCACTGTCAACAAAATGGCGATTATCGCATTTACAGACTTGAATTTTATAAAGGTAAAGTAATAAGCTTGCGCGCTAAATATGAAATATTTAATGGCGTTAACATATGAGTTTTTTATCCAACTCTCTTAATTAACGCACATTCATAAGATTTGATGGGTAGCTTAATAAATATTTACATAATCAATGTAGGGTGTCGTATGTCGTAATTCTTGGGTCCTAAAGGGGTCATTACCGAGCCGGCGGAGGTTTGTGTGTTCGGGTCCTAAAGGGGGCGCTACCGAACTATACGGTTAAAGTCAACAAACTATATCAACTGGGATATCGTTGAATAGGTCTTTCAAAAATATTTGTGGTTTGGGGAGACCGTTTTTTGATTAAGTAAACCGTTCGTGACTTATCAAGCTTTAAAGTACCAATTTTCGTTAGAATCAAGTTTCCCCCCCGGGCGCGTCTCATATCGTAGGCATAGAGTTATTTGGTATATTTTCATTTCAATAACGTTCACAAGATATAATAAACGTGAGATATACCAACTGTTGATATAATTTCTTTACATATAACATTTATATACATACTCTAAAACTTACTTCGTATAACGTTATTGACTTATTGGATATAACGTTTATTTAATCGAAAATCATTAGGTTTATCGTTTAAAATATATAATATTGATACCGTCATTATTTGACAGGCCTCATGGTCTAGTGGTTAGTGACCCTGACTGCTATGCCGGAGGTCGTGGGTTCGATTCCCACCCAGGACAAATGCTTGTGTGATGAGCACGATCATTTGTTCTGTGTCTGGGTGTAATTTATCTATAATATGTATGTATTTAGAAATATATAAGTATGTTTATCAGTTGTCTAGTACCCATAACACAAGCTCTGCTTAGCTTGGGACTAGATGGCGTTGTGTGATAGTTGTGGAATATTATTATTATTATATTATTATGGTTACACCCCGATTCAGAGCAATCCGACTCGGACAGCATAGGTTAGAAAGCCTTCGTGGCTTCCGAATTATTTCCGTTACCGTTACCACACCCGAACTCAACGAACGCAATAGACGACGTAGGATGCAAGAGCAAGCGAAGGGCACCCCGAGGTTCGGTTTGGTTAGGTTACTTTAAACCCTTTACACAGAAATAGGGGCCCCGCGAAGCGGGGCTCCGTCGACATAGGATTCAAGAGCGAGCGAAGGGCACCCCGAGGTTCGGTTTGGTTAGGTTACTTTAAACCCTTTACACAGAAATAGGGGCGCCGCGAAGCGGGGCTTCTTCGACATAGGATGCAAGAGCGAGCGAAGGGCACCCCGAGGTTCGGTTTGGTTAGGTTACTTTAAACCCTTTACACAGAAATAGGGGCCCCGCGAAGCGGGGCTCCGTCGACATAGGATGCAAGGGCGAGCGAAGGGCACCCCGAGGTTCAGTTTGGTTAGGTTACTTAAAATCCTTTACACAGAAATAGGGGCCCCACGAAGCGGGGCTCCGTCGACATAGGATGACATAGGATGAAAAAAAAGTTTTTATCATATTAGACTAAGTAGGTTTTATGTCTATTGAGTGGTATATCAAACGATTTTATATTAATTGTCTGTTATTCTTATAGAAATTACTAGTTACATTAAAATTATATCAATCGTTTATTATATTAACTGATCAATATATAGTTAGAAATTTAAATGTTACGGCAGTAGTATCTATATATTACGAAGTTTAAAGGAAAACTATCACACTTAAGTGGGGTTTACAACTCATAACTAAAAAGAATAAAATAAAAAAAATTAATTTAAAAAATAAAAAACCCGACTGCGGTAAAAAACTTAAGTTAAAATAAAAAACTGAAAAGCTAAAAACAAGCCCATTTTAAATTAAATAAAAGTTGGAAGCAGGCGGGACCCATACCATTTTTATATTTTCAAACTCAAATGGGTCCCGCCTGCTTCCTTAAAATGGGCTTGTTTTTAGCTTTTCAGTTTTTTTTGAAGTGAAAACTTCTTTAGCGGCGTTGCACACTTTTTGTATGGGGAAAAAATGTTAAACTCGCGTCAGGACACGTGACCGTCAGGAGAGATTCCCCCCCCCCCCCCCCCTCTTTCTACGGCGGCGGCGCCAACCGAAGTGAACCAAGTGAGACACGATAATGGATGGATGGATGGACGGACGGACGGACGGACGGTGACGGTGACGGTGACAGTGACGGTGACGGTGATGGTGACGGTGACGGTGACGGTGACGGTGACGGTGTCGGTGACGGTGACGGTGTCGGTGACGGTGTCGGTGACGGTGACGGTGACGGTGACGGTGACGGTGTCGGTGACGGTGTCGGTGACGGTGACGGTGACGGTGTCGGTGACGGTGTCGGTGACGGTGACGGTGACGGTGACGGTGACGGTGACGGTGTCGGTGAAGGTGACGGTGACGGTGACGGTGACGGTGACGGTGACGGTGACGGTGATGGTGACGGTGACGGTGACGGTGACGGTGACGGTGACGGTGACGGTGACGATGACGGTGACGGTGACGGTGACAGTGACGGTGACGTGACGGTGACGGTGACGGTGACTGTGACGGTGACGGTGACGGTGACGGTGACGGTGACGGTGAAGGTTACGGTGACGGTGACGGTGACGGTGACGGTGACGGTGTCGGTGACGGTGACGGTGACGGTGACGGTGTCGGTGTCGGTGACGGTGACGGTGACGGTGTCGGTGACGGTGACGGTGACGGTGACGGTGTCGGTGACGGTGACGGTGACGGTGACGGTGTCGGTGACGGTGTCGGTGACGGTGACGGTGACGGGGACGGTGACGGGGACGGTGACGGTGACGGTGACGGTGATGGTAGACGTGGATGTGGATGGATGGATGGACAGCTGATGGCTCGACCGTCTGTGTAGTAGCCACACTGCTGTGTATTCGTAAAATTCATGTGTATAAAGTGTTTAAAATATGGAAATTGAACAAAGTGCATCGATTAATGAAAAAAGTGACGCAGAAATAGTGAAAAAAAATTAGTTATATTAATTCAATTCATAATTGATTTATTTCAACGTTAATATTCAAGTTTTCACTTCTGCCGGCACTCCCGGAGTGCAACCCGTCTTTTTTTTAACTTAAGTTTTTTTTAATTTTGTCGTATTAACTTGATCGAGTAAAGACCAATGACAATGTGCGATTAGTACGGGAGCCGAATAGGCCGTCTGGCGACTGCCTACTGCCGCGCGTGTTTGTATGAAGATTTTGTTTTTTTGTTAGGTTTCTTAATTGTGGGGCACACACACAAAAATGTAATTGACAGGCTTATGTTGATATATCGAGGTAGGCACCGCTTATATGCCTATATGCAATGCACGCAACTGAGTGAGAGATACGACAAGGGACAAAATGACAGCTCGTGTTTGTTAGACATAGAATATTCATACTCACTCCTACGAGATAAGTCTATAAAAATTAATACGCTGTCTAGTTTTCCTTTAGATCGATAAAAATAGGTATTCAAATTAAATGGTTCAGTTCAGGTGGCTCGGGCAGTCGCCCCAGGCGCCCCCCCCCCCCCCTCTAAAGCCGACACTGTATACAGGGTGGTTCAAAAGTCGTGGATCAAACGAAGTAGGGGGCTAAAGGAGGTCATTTCCAACGCTTTTAAAGTGAGAAATAATTTTTGGTAACGTTACAAAATTTTTGGAAAAAAATAAATTGCTCTTGAAATTTGATACTCCGAGCCCTAATAGAACTTTGTAGAGATACATTATCTAGTAGTAATACAACACCGTTTGTTTTATTGTTTTATATCACATTTTTTTTAAATTCGTCTAATTGTAAAAGAACTCGGTATACACAAATATTCATAACTTTTAGGGCAATTGAATTATGACCATGCTGTAGAAAGACTTTTTGTTGGAATTGACCTCCTTCATCTCCCTATTTCGTTTGATCCACGACTTTTGAACCACCCTGTATAGGTAACCTCGAGGCCCTTAAAAGCGTTAACATGTACCATTAATAATAGATCTGGAATTGCTGCCTGAGAACAAAGCACAACGGGCCACCTGTTATACTAAAACTGCTCCTCATGCTCTGGGTCGAGCTTCACGATTAGAATCCGACCCCAATATTGTTGGAAAAGGCTTGGCAAATGAGGTTAGGAGAGAGGAAGGTATGACGAACCCTGCAGAAAGGTATGAAGGTTCTCCTTAATAATTTCGAGAGGAACAACATGATCAGCCTATATAATGTTCCCACTGCTGGGACACAGTCTTTGTGAGAGGGAGTGGGTCATAATCCACCACGCGGGCCCAGTGCGGGTTGGTAGATGTCATATGTCTTCGAATTTTTGGTTCTAGGATGTGCTGGTTTACTCACTATGTTTTCCTTCACCGCTTTGAGAGCAGTGGTGATGAAATAATTTACACAAAGTAAAGCGCCTGTCTGGGTTCGAACAACGTATATCTAAGTCGCGGTCTTTACCACTGCACCACCACTGCTGCTGCTTTTAAAAGGACAACGCCATCACTGAATTAGTGGTGTCGAAACTCTTGAAAATGTCTAAGAAATAACAGCCGCACGGTTCGATCGATCAAGTTAAGCTATGTTTGCCGCGGTTGGTCCGTGGATGGGTGACCATCTTTACATACCAAGACCTCTTCGTGCCTCGGAAAGCACGTTAAGCCGTTGGTCCCGGCTGTCATTCATAGATCCTTGACAGTCGTTACGGGTGGTCAGAGGGCCGAAAGTCTGACAACCAGTCTTACCAAGGGGTATCGTATTACCCAATAACTGGGTTGTGGAGGTCAGATAAGCAGTCGCTCCATGTAAAATACTGGTATTCAGCTGCATCCTGTTAGACTGGAAGCCGACCCTAACATAGTTGGGAAAACGCAGGCAGATGATGACTCTCGAAAATGTTGAATAGACCGAATAGTTTTTTTTTCCTACATTAGTTCTTGATTAAGTGGTTCGTTCTGGCTTCCCTGCCCCCACTTATTCTACTCATTTTCTCTACATACATAAAAACAGAGAGGCAATTCTCGAAATGAGAACGTGTAGGTACAGTCTGTCAAAAATACCTCTATTTCCCTAAATTTTGTCGCCAAGATCAGACTGCGACTAGATTTTCAACGTTTTAAATTACGAGAATTGGCCTTCAGCCCCCTTATTCACAAACACTCGATATGCTTCCGTATCGTATCGAACATTAATCATTGTTATCGTAGGAGTCTTCTCAACGCCGTTCACAAGTCCAAAACCCGAAAATTTTGTTAGTTTAAATCAAATAGACGCCCGCTATTCTTCCAACAGCTATTTGCTGTTGAGGGGAAGGCAAATCAGGTTATCGAAATGTCAGGTTTTCGATACGATAGCCTGTCGTATGGTTGTGAATCAGGGCTCTGGACTCCTTATTAAGCGTCATTAATACTTCCTCAAATCCATACTAATATTATAAATGCGAAAGTGTGTCTGTCTGTCTGTTATCTCTTCACGCTTAAACCGCTGAACCGATTTAGATGAAATTTGGTTTGTGTCCCGGGAAAGGACATAGGATAGTTTTTATCCCGATATTTCCATGGGAGCGAAACTTATGCGGCTGAAACTGCGGGGCGCTGCTAGGACGATATAATTGAAGAAAATGAAAAGCGTTATCTAGACATTTCCATTAAAAATGTAGATCTCATAAAAAACCACTTCGAAATTGAAAAACTCGAGAAGAATCGCTTCATCGTTACTCAACCAAACCTTCAATCTCAAGAAAAAACTTATCAAAAAAAACCTTTGATTTCAGATGGGCAAGATGAAATTATTCACCCTAATTCTGGGCGTGGCCCTATCAGGGGTAGCGCATACCGCCCCCAGCCAATCAGACGTAACCAGCCCCGTAACCGAGCCAATAGAATCGCAAGAAAATGACGCAGAAACGAGACGGCAGGATGTTCCCGAAGTGGTTTTGCAATTGAAATATGATAAGGGGGAACTGAATAGGATATATCTGACTCAGTTCAGGAAGGATTCCACGACGTGGGTCCCGTCAGTGTCTGCCAGAAGCAACTTGTGTGCAGACTTGTGTCACGCAGGTTTTTACTTGGCTGTATAGCTTTTGTTCATTGCCTCATAATAAGGCAGTTTGTTTACGCGGCCATTTTGGTTTACGTGTTCAATGTGACGTTTCGTGAGTGTTTTGTGTTTTTTTTTTTGTGTTGAAATGAAGAGCTGTGTTGGGTAAGTAACAACAGTTGTTTATTTTTTTTTATTTAAATTAATTTATTGATTATTTATAACTTAGATACTTAGTTCTTTCTTCAGAAACAGTGATTTAAATATATGTTTGAGACGTATGGGAGCATACCTAGGCCTATTTTTTTTTGTTTTTTTTTTAAGTATTTTTTTTTTTTTGTTATTTTGTGAAAATCCTAAAAATAAAACATTTTTTAGTTAGTATACTTAACTTACAAACTCTTTGCTATTGTAGAATACAGTTGCACAAGACACAACACCGACCGACGGACCACTAATATTTAAGAAAAAATATCTCAGAATAAATTATAATTCAACTTTTACAAGAAGACATTGATATTTTTTAGGAAAAATACACCTTTTTCATGTAAAACTGGCAGATCAATACGATAAGATATAAAAGATATGCAACACAAAACTGAAAACATCTTTTCATTTCACACTATTTTGTGTTGGCAATGGGCGTGTTGTCTTATTTGTCAAATCTTGCGTTTATTGCTGTTAAACGTAATAAGTATCTAGTATTATAGTATACCTACCTATCGCTAAAACGTGGAAGAAAAAAACAAAAAATGGTCAGTGGGTCGAAATACGTTATAAAAAAGCAATAATAAAGCGGCTGTGTTTATCAAAATGACACACCAGGCCCCTTAGTCACAAACACTCGATATGCTCCCGTATCGTATCGAACATTAATCATTGTTATCATAGGAGTCTTCTCAATGCTGTTCACAAGTCCAAAACCCGGAAATTTTGTCAGTTTAAATCAAATAGACGCCCGCTATTCTTCCAACAGCTATTTGCTGTTGAGGGGAAGTCAAATCAGGTTATCGAAATGTCAGGTTTTCGATACGATAGCCTGTCGTATGGTTCTGAATCAGGGCTCTGGTCAATTTGCCGTAATAAAGCCTTTTCAATGAAAAGGCTTTAAAAAATTTATGAAAAGTTTTCATACAACTGTTAAAGAATGAAAATTGTGATTTGAATAGGTATACAATTAGCTAACGAAACTCCGCATACCTACGTGATTGGTATTAGTAGGTATATCATGATGACACAAAAAAAACCGGCCAAATGCGAGTCGGACTCGCACACGAAGGGTTCCGTACAATATATATCGAGGGTATAGTGCTCAAACCCAATAAGTACGAAATTCGAAACGGCGAAAAAAATTAAGAAACGGCTAAACGTGGTGACTTTATTGGGTTATTACCTTAAGTAATTATCTTTCTGCTGCGAATTCCACTTATTGGATTAGACCACTGGAAAGAGCGTCAAAAATGCATTAAGATGTACTAATAAACCGATTTTTCATTTTTTGACACTTATTGGGTTTGAACACTATACCCTCGATATACACACACGAAGGGTTCCGTACAATATATATACACACACGAAGGGTTTCGTACAATATATACTACATAAGGGTTCCGTACAATATATACTACATATATTAAAAAAATCACGTTTGTTGTATGTGAGCCCCCCTTAATTTATTTTATTCCGTACAATATATACTACATATATTAAAAAAATCACGTTTGTTGTATGCGAGCCCCCTTAATTTATTTTATTTTAATTTAATTATTTATTTTTAAAGTGAATGTACAACTAAGTACCTATTCTGTAAATATTTCAAACGTCTACCTGTTGCCGTTATTAATATCGAACAAAAAACGGCAAAAAATTCACGTTTTTCATATGGGAGCCCCCTTAAATATTTATTTTATTCTGTTTTTAGTATTTGTTATTATAGCGGCAACAGAAATACCTACATCATCTGTGAAAATTTCAACTGTCTAGCTATGACGGTTCATGAGATACAGCCTGGTGACAGACAGACAGACAGATAGACAGACGGACAGTGGTCTTAGTAATAGGGTTCCGTTTTTACCCTTTGGGTACGGAACGGTAAAAAACAACAAAAAAAAATGAAGTTTTTATGGGTCATCGACCGCAGTTAGTTTATCCACTTAAAATATCAGGCTGGGGAGTTTGTTGCGCCACTTTTTCCGAGCTAAATCATTAAAAAGTGGTGAAGGGGGACTGTCTTATGTAATTTTGACAAAAGTGCTGATTCTCAGCCTAAATGACTTTCAAATTTTGATTTTGTTTTTTAGGCACGAAAAAAAAAAAAAACAAGTAGTATAAAAAGTTTGATTTCGACAAATAGGGTTAGTTTTGGGGGGCAAACAGAAAAAAAAACGAAACTAAACGCAATAACAAAATAATATGTAACCTATTTACTATTATCTATATATTATATACTATTTATCATGTTTATGGGTCTGTAAAATTAAAATTAGTCCCCTTTTAACATAGAAGTCAAAGTTGGTCGCAGTACCTAACCAAGTTAGGGTACCCCTCAAAGCAAAGCATTTATTTCAATTAAACCATTTACAGGCACTTTTGGATTGTCAAATAGTCGGTTTTGAAGCTAGTTGCCCATTCCAAAACGTAGATCTCTATGGAGAAGGACGGGCAAGAAACTCTCCGTCGAAATGGGCTAGGTTAGGTTAGAACTATAATGCACGAGCATTTCTCCAAGATAAAAAAAAAGCTAGAACTATGACTAACATGGGCGTTGCTAGAGGAGGGGGGCAAGCCTGGGCATTGCCTACCCTAGAAAATTCTTTGCCCACCCTAGAAAAATCGACAATATTGAAGAATTATTTGTTGTATAATCACTTTTTAATCGCATTTTGACCAAGATGTCATAAAAAAAAGGTTTGTAGAGTTAGGGGCTTGGCTCGACATGAGACCAATTCTTATTCCTTCGGCGATATACAATCATCAAAAACTTGTCAAATATAGAGGCATTTTTGACAGATTACAGTTAGATGATAACCAATAACCTACATACATTAATCACACTATAATCACACTAATATTATAAAGGCGAAAGTTTGTGAGTGTGTGTGTTTATATGTTTGTTACTTCTTCACGTTCAAACGGCTGGACCAATTTTGATAAAATTTTGTATGGAGGTAACTGACACCCTGGATTCTTCACGCAAAAATTCTGAACGGATTTGAATGAAATTTGGCACACGGATAGTTTATAACCAGGAATAACACATATATAGGATACTTTTTATCCCGATATTCCCACAGGATGGACACTTATGCGGGGTGCTGCTAGTTATTAATACAATTTAATATCCTATAACAGAAACTTGTATAAAGATGTACTATAATCACAGAATATATAATAGTACGTCTGCTACAATACACTATAGGCACTCGTTATCATTCTGAACGTGCTTTGATTTATGTTCTGCGCATGAGTGGTGATACACAAATCATTGTCACGCCAGCTGCAGTGAAGCATTGATGCACAAAGCACCAATGCTTCACTGCAGCTTTTATAGTATGGATCCAACACACACACACCGCCATCGTCGGTGAGACATTTGAGTGAGCATGACATAGGCTTAGCCGCCCCAGGGCACATATAGATCAATAAAAGACGTACATGTAAGTTGAAGGACGAGCAAGAAACTCCATGAACACTCGTCCTTTTAAGCGCTTGGCTAAATATCAGTTGCCGTATGTGCGTGTGGACTGAGAGATCTTTTCGAAAAACTCTTCCAATCCCAACCAAATTATAAGAGGATTTAGGAAATAATTGTGAAAACTTCATGGTAAGGTATAAAATTTGTGAAACCTAAACAAAGAAAGTTAGAACTCATTAACTGGATCTCTCAATCTGGACAACTGAAGAAAAAGCCATAGCGCGTATCCAAGAATATACTGCCTATGTGTTTATAATTTGCATTTTAATTAATTGTGAAGAATTTGTGAAAGCTGCTAAACAAAATTTCGATTCGTTTCAAAGCCACGTTTAAGATTTATAACGGTTTATATGGATCTCTCAGAGTGGACAATTTTCAACTGAGAGATCTTGTATAACACGACCTAATACTGAAAAAGTATGAATAATTATCATGTTTATTGCAAATTATACTTCTGGGAAAATTTGTGAAACAAAAATCGTGATTGAAATCTTACTGGTTCAAGAGAAAATGAAAATCTTGTTTTTTGTCGATCGTCCCAACTGAGAGATCCTTATTTTGAACTATATTTAATAAACCAAAACTTATAGGTAGAAGGTAGATACATCAGAAATTGTGAAAAATGTTGTACTAAAATTTGACGAATCAGTCGTCCCTGTAAGTGTTATACTTAAAAAGATAAATCATTTTTTACAATCCTTAAGGAAAACGTTGAGTAGGGTAAACATACTTTTTTATTTTGTCCGATTTTTTTTCGACTACCCTATTCATGCTAACATTGTGTATATTCATTGCGATTTGCGAAGCTGGCGTTGTGCAGTGCATTTAAGAGTAAACTAGTCGCAAGCTCGGAACTCACTGGTGGTCATGGCCAAAATCACGCTGTCTAACTTGGCTTCGTGTGATTTTCATTTTCTCTTGAACCAGTAAGATTTCAATCACGATTTTTGTTTCACAAATTTTCCCAGAAGTAATATTTGCAATAAACATGATAATTATTCATACTTTTTCAGTATTAGGTCGTGTTATACAAGATCTCTCAGTTGAAAATTGTCCACTCTGAGAGATCCATATAAACCGTTATAAATCTTAAGCGTGGCTTTGAAACGAATCGAAATTTTGTTTGGCAGCTTTCACAAATTCTTCACAATTAATTAAAATGCAAATTATAAACACATAGGCAGTATATTCTTGGATACGCGTTATGGCTTTTTCTTCAGTTGTCCAGATTGAGAGATCCAGTTAATGAGTTCTAACTTTCTTTGTTTAGGTTTCACAAATTTTATACCTTACCATGAAGTTTTCACAATTATTTCCTAAATCCTCTTATAATTTGGTTGGGATTGGAAGAGTTTTTCGAAAAGATCTCTCAGTCCACACGCACATGTTGCCGTGCCCCTAAAGCGCGGCTACAAATCGATGAAATCAAGATAAAATAATACCTACAATAAATAAGGAGGAGAAATCGTTGTATCGATTAAAACATAGTAATAAAGTTTTTAACTCTATTTAATAATGGTTTTAATTGTACCACGCAGTTAATAGGGCGAAAATAGAACGAAAAAATCATGCATGTTCTCTGTCGCAGAAATACGACACGGGCGGTAGGGGCACGGAAACATGTGTCGCATAAATGCGACACAAGCGGTTAAAAGTTTAAATCAAAACATGTCTACAGATTATTCGTTTTGAAACAATGACACATATGTTATAAGATCTCACATTTACCAAAACAATGTAATTCTAGCAAATAAACATTTGATTTGATTTTTTGTTTATATTGAGTGAATTCCAAATATCTACCTATGTTTCATAATCATTCAAAAACGAAAATGCGAAGCTCCACCGTGCATTTATCCAATCATTTCTCCTCTCAGGACTCGGTGGCGAGGCCTGCGGGACCTCTATATGCTCGAAGCTGATCCCCGTGGGCCTGCAGTCAGCTCTGAAGAATACCAACGACACAGACGAGGTGTACGGTCACCCGAGGTACAACGTGTGTCCTGCACTTTGTCAGAACCAGCTCGGTAAGTCACCCCAAATTCCACACAATGGGTGCCTGAAGATGGACTTGGATTGGAGCATTGGGCCCATTTGAGTTTGGAACTATAATTATGGTATGGGCCCCGACTGCTTCCAACTTTTATTTAATTTTAAATGGGCTTGTTTTTAGCTTTTCAGTTAGTTTTAGTAGAAGGTTGCAGTCGGGTTTTTTAATTATTTTCATTCTTTGTACAGGTGCCCCGCTCTGTAGCTGCTCCAGCCATGTTGCTGACCACTCTGTCGACTGGACCGCCGTCTGCATAGCATTCTGTTCCGATGGATACTCTCTTAGTGGTAAGTCCAACACCCATGTTCTAGCTAGCTATTTCTCCACCCACAACAGTAAGAGCTCAACTGTTACGAATGAGACACAATTACTTTTTTATTTTTACCGACCTTAAGAGGAAATGCGGTCGGAGAGACTTTTGAAAAAGCCTAAGTAAAAAGTCATAATTCGAGGTTTGGCTCTCGCCTATTTCCTCCTCAAATCATAAACTGAATAAGAAGGATAATATAATATACTGTGTCCCTATGTTTTTCTTTTTTCATTAATAGTTGTCATAGTACACTAGGCCTCTGTTGACAGCGGTTTAAATCGGCATTTTTTTGAGGGTTCTAGTGTTTATAAAAATAATGTAGCATCAAAAAGGAAAACATAGGGACATACAAGTAGTTAATATTTATTATTCTGTAAAAAAAATAATTGCTTTATGGTCATTAACCAGAAAGAAAACAGACGAGAGCGTGTCTATGGAGAAAATCGGAGAAATTACCACCCGTATTTCCTTTTAAGTTTCCTAGCAGACGAGGGAGCAATTTGTCTTTTTTTTCTCAATTATATTATGATTTTAACAACTTAAGTACGCCAAATACACAATCTGCATTCGCTATTTAATTGCAAAAAAAAAACAAATATGAATTAATGGAAAATTAACTTTAAATTCCTACACTATACAACTTCAAACATTTTTATAACTTTTTCAATAGTGTTAGTCGCTCTGAAATCAAATTAATTACCATTGAAATAAAGTTGATATTTGTTTAACTTGAAATGACATCAATAAAACATATAGACCTTAGATAAACTCATGCTCTTTTCCCATAGGGTTAAGCAGAAGCACAGAACACCTGCTACGACCCTTACTCCTTTTGCTTCATACATATATATATTCATACATCTTTCAATTCTCAATTCTTTATTGCGTACCATAATGTATATCATGTATTTATTCTTATATCTATTCTTATATCTGAGTTATAAACAGTGGCGTGCATTGCATATAGGCATATAAGCAGTGCCTACCTCGATATATCAACATAAGCCTGTCAATTACATTTTAATGTGTGTGCCCCACAATTAAGAAACTCACTAAATTATCATGCCTCACAAAAAACAAAATCTTCATACAAACACGCGCGGCAGTAGGCAGTCGCCGGACGGCCTACTCGGCTCCCGTACTATTCACACATTGTGATTGGTCTTTACTCGTTCAAGTTAATACGACAAAATTAAAAATACGTACATCTTACGCGTAATACCTTGTACTATTATTCTGTGGTAATAATACCATGACGTTCAACCTTCGCAATTTATCACCCTTAAGTAGGCATGCCTACTCAAATAACCACACTTTTGACCTCACTTTTTTTTCTGATTAGTGACCGCGTTTGTCTAGACTGGACCCGGCCTAGTGCCTACCTATTCTGAAAACCAATGCACGCCACTGGTTATAAATATTTTCTTTTTTTCTGTTATTGCACCTACTGTGTATTGTCTCTGCATCACTCTAAGGAAGACTGGTAGAAAATGCCCAGAGCGTTAAGTCCGCCTTTGTACAGTTTTTTCTTGTGTATAAAGTTTTTAATAAATAAATATAATTGGTAGAGAAATAATTATATTGGTCACAATTATGGACCCTGCCGGGCACAGCATAGATAGTAGAAGAGAGGAGGAAGAACACTGGGTGTTTATTATGTAATATTAGTTAAGTATGTATTTAGTTAGTTATTTTGTTTTATGAATACAGAACTGAATTTACGAATCATAATTATTGTTTTATAAATTATACACATTTATTACATTTTTTTAATTATATTTTTTTCTTTAACTTACATTTGTAACGTTTTACTATTTAAATAAACCGTATGACTTTACAAAAATGCTTATTTATGCGATAAGGCCGCAATATGTATGTTTTTTTTTGTGTTAAATATATTTACTCGTGTACCATAAAATATATACAAATAAATAATATTTAAATGGAATAAAATCTTTTAGTAAAAAGAGTTTTGTTCCAGTGTCAAAAAGTAAATACAATAATTTAATCTTTAAATCTCTGGTAAAATATCGAAACAATTTTATGTTCTTTTCCAGATTTGAACCTTACCAACTAGGTTTTTCGCCTAAGTTACACACACATTGATAACATGTTAACATTTTCGTTTTAACCAATTTTACCCTTCAGGCTGCCCCACCTGTGAGACGACGTCCACCGAGCCATCTGCGATATTTCAATCTTCTCGGGCCCTCTCCACCTACGAAGGCTGGACAGCATGGTGCAACGTACAGTGCAGGCAAGGCCAGGGAGGGGCGGCCTGCAACTGTGACCGAGCGCCTTTCCAGTAACGTTAACCAATTTTACCCTTAATATGTTTTACCCGTGAAATGCTTAGAAAACTACAGCAGCAACAAGATCTTACGTATATTTTACTTAGGTGTAATTTTTATAGCTTTTAACGGTTTTTACCCTTCTTGTTGATTTTACCCTTTAATGAAATACGTAGTTTTAGATGATTTTTTATGGCGTAAATAAATATTTCGAATGTAACTTTGATTATTTGGTTCTGTTGTTAGAGATTTTTGTGTGTATAAATAACACACTAATAGCCCGCACTATCGCACAAATAATATTGGTGTGCCATTTACATTATTTAACCCTTATAATTATAATCATTATAATTCCTTATTTTTTGCACTCTACGGTAGGCATTTCAAAAGAACATATTAGATCAAATAAAAATGCACATATTATTACAATTTAAGCATTTATATCTTATTAATATTAATGTGCCACTTACATTTTTAATCACATTAAATGATTTAATCGTACATTTAAGTGCAAAGTACATGGCTTGCTATTAAGAAGGTACATATAATAACATAATTTAAAATATTAGACAGTAAGCATTTATAATTGTTTTAATTCTTATATTCATTTTAATCTAAGCACCAACATAATTTAAGACGTATATAATCATTAAATAATAATTGTAATTATAAAAATAAGAAATGAAAAATCTGCGCGCAAGACAATATTACGAGTAAAACTTAAATGTAACATTCCATTTAATGTTTTTAATTTACATTTTTCATTTATTAAAGTTTATTTTTCATTTATTTTCGTTTTTATTTTATTTTTTCACCTTATATTTTAAACCTACCAGTCAATTATTGATTTCGACTCCCTAAATTTTTCAATTTTAATAATTCGTGTTATTAAAAATAGTAAAAAAAATGTTTAGCTTTACGTGGTAGTCAGTGTCGTAAAAAATGTGTGTAGTTTTTACAGAATGGAGTTTTAATCATTGCATATCTTAATGACTGTTCTCGCCGTTTAGGTTTTCACCTTAGAACCTGCTAAACTTTACTATGACACCTTAAGGATGCGTTATGGTAATCCGAAAAATTGAAATTTACTTACGTTTTTTTTGCAATTTGCAGGTCTGTGTCAGGTTGTGTGTTGATTAAATCATTAAAATAAGATCCTCGACCGTTTCAAATATGGCTTTACAGAATTATGATCATTGGAATCAGCAATACTACTCCTTAAGTTAGAATTGGCCTCAAATGTCATGATTTCATGAAGTAGTCATTCAATAGGGTAAAGATGAACTTAGAGAAATGTATTGATGATTTTAAAAAACGTAATTCTTTAAAAAAAAAAAATTACTGCTGCGAATGATATTTAGATCACCATACAACATGATACTGAGGTCAGTATCATGTTGTATGGTGGAAATTCTAATTTTCTTATGTTTATTGCAATTTGCAGGTGCAAATTGCAATAAACATAAGAAAATTAGAATTTCACGGGCTATCCTGACGCTTTCGCCTTAACGCAGTTTCGTATTTATATTAAGGATCACAATACCACTAAAAAGCCGGCTTTGGATCGGTTTCCAATACGGTCACCATAAAAACTGACGAATACCTACTTAACGTCAGTTTTTACGGTGACATATTTACATATTTTTACTTTAATATACACTTCGGTGCGAAAAGCTATATGGATAAAACATCTTGAATAGAATAGAAAATTGTGGTACTTTAATAAAAACATAACCGGCCCCGGGCCCTAATTCTGTATGATAATTATTATTTCCCGCGTAATCTTACCACGTGCAAACCACGTACGGTTATCAGGCGTGGTATTTTGACAGTGCAAACCACGCCAACTTCACGTTCATTTCGCACGGTTTCATTCATTGTGTGATAGAGAATACCTACGTTATTAGCGGATGTCATAATTAGCTAAAGAATTGACGTGGTTTCGAAGTAAGGAATCAGGTTTTTTGATGGCAATTCCCGTAAAAACAAACGGCAGAATAACAACATATGACATGATTAAAACGACATTTTGAATATATTTTTCTTATTTTCGTAAATAAGATTTAAAAAAAAAAACAACTGTACTGTGTAGTTAAATAGCCAACAAAACTAGCCTAAGCTAATTATTATACTAATCTTAAATAATAGGGTTTAATAATCATTATTAATTACGCGATCAAGCAATAATTTGCAGTAATACAAACTTGGAACAGCCACGTTTTTGTATTACAAAATAATCACAAAACTGTTTTCATATTCCGCTCTCTTACGAATAGGCACTATTAGTCGTTTAATTAGCATTTCTGTACAGAAAATAGTTCATGTATGTAGGTATACATGGTTAAATTAAATTAGCAAAACTCCGGAAACGTGATGGGTATCGATATCTAAAAAAAAATTTTTTTTTTGGTATTATATCCAGAGCCGAGCAGTGGTGGCCCAGTGGTATCAGCCGCGACATACAAGTTGTAGGTCGTAGGTTCGAACCCCGACAGGCACTTTACTTTGTGTAAATTATTTCATCACCACTGCTCTCAAAACGGTGAAGGAAAACATCGTGAGGAAACCGGCATGTCCTAGAACCAAAAATTCGAAGACATGTGACATCCACCAACCCGCACTGGGCCCGCGTGGTGGATTACGGCCCACTCCCTCTCACAGAGAGGAGGCCTGTGTCCCAGCAGTGGGAACGTTATAGGCTGATTATGTTATGTTATGTTATTATATCCATTAAGTACGTCTGTGAAGTTTACACAAAAAAAAACAGTATTTTTTAACAGATATTTCAAATAACAAAACTAACTAAGGTCGTCGAGCCCGAAAAAAAATTACATCAAATTAATTTTTATTTAAACGTGGTCGCTCACAATGGGCCTTATTAGAAGGCTGAAAGTCACCCAAAGGGCAATGGAGAGGGCTATGCTTGGAGTTTCCCTGCGGGATCGAATCAGAAATGAAGAGATCCGCAGGAGAACCAAGGTAACCGACATAGCCCGAAGAATTGCCAAACTTAAGTGGCAGTGGGCAGGGCACATTGCTCGCAGAACAGATGGCCGATGGGGCCGAAAGGTTCTGGAGTGGCGACCGCGTACCGGAAGGCGTAGCGTTGGAAGGCCTCCTACAAGGTGGACCGACGACCTTGTGAAGGCCGCAGGAACTCGTTGGATGCGAGAAGCACAAAACCGGTCGAAGTGGAGGTGCTTGGGGGAGGCCTATGTCCAGCAGTGGACGTCTTTCGGCTGAAATGATGATGATGATGATGAATTTTTATTTTGTTTTATCTTACTTAAAATATGGATACCCATCACGCCTGTGGAGTTTCGGTAGCTAATTTAATTGGTTACCCTGTATTATGGTAAGTAAGTTTCAAGTTTGTGAGTAAACTTTGCTAAATGGTATGAACTAACTTATAATCAAATGATTTACACATTTCTCATGACTACTAATTAATAATAGATCATATCAACTTTAATGGGAAATAAGAAAATGTTCGTCTTAACACTTTAAAATACACCAATTCTCAGAAGCTTCTTCATCCTAGTGCTTTCCTTAAATTATAACAAAAAGACCTAACGTTGACTTACTCGAAAAAATCATAGTTTTTTCGACTTTGAAAACGATGCCAAATTCCTAGTATCTACTTAATTTCAACGATTGTGCTAGAAGAGACAATTAATCACAGCAACAAAAATATGAAATCGAATAAACAACCTAATAATATAGGCAAGCGAAAAATAACGAATATCAAGTTCTTGTAATAATTTAACTTACAAGCAACCGCGTCAGCCGGAGAACGTCAAAACTGCTCGTGCAATATTATTACCTTAATATCGCCAAGAAAAGATACAAGCACCTACCTTTCTCAAAAACCACTTGAAATTAAACATCCCCAATAAGCACTAAAATTCAATTCGAATTGTATTAATTAATACAATAATCAGTCACACTTTTGAATAAATTCACAAAAGGACACAATTTAGTAGTGACCACACACCGAGCAAAATTTATTTAAACGTTTTTATAACCACTAAGTGCTAATTTACTTTATAACCGTGCTGAAGGCATGGAGAGTAATAAATAACTAGCTAAACAATGGCTCTAAGATTTGATCGAGATATTACAATGTAATAGAATTGGCATTTATGTTTTAATCGATTTTTATAGCCACTTCTGTGCCAAGATTAGACCTGGACCCTATTTAATACAACTGACAAAGCGACTTAATAAATTGTCAACAAAAAATGACAAAATTTACAAATTACGACAGATGTAATAGATGAAAATTATAAAAGAAACCTAAAAAATTGTCGGCTTGTCAGAACCTGCCTGGAACCTGGCCTGTCATCTGTAGGTTTTATTAAATAGGCCCCAGCGCGCAGCGGGGTAATTGCGTATTAACACACTAGCAGTAGTATGACTTTCATTTTAAAAGTTTAACAACATTCATTGCGTTATTTACGTTTTTGCGCAGACAGTTATGCTTCAAAATGATTAGTAGGTATGTTACGCAATTTGAGGGTTAGTTATTGTTATAAATTAAAAAAAAAGAAAATTCTTCGTTACTTGAGTGGGCACGGGCTATGATAAAATATTAAAACTAATAACGAATTCAAAAGGTTAAGTACAATCTTGGCCAAAGCCTAGGTGTTATAAAAACCAAATATGACACTTCTATCTATTCCAAAGACACCAACTTCTCATATTCTAAATTGATTAATTAGAATGGCTCAATCAAGTTTGTGGTGTATTAATTGTCTCTGGTTGTCGAGTGATTGCTCATCTTCGCGGAATTTATTACATTTATGGTGTAAGTAGATGAACTGATAGTTTGGGATAGAAATATCAAGGTCTTGATTGTTTTACCTACATCCAGCAATAAATTGCTAGAAAAGCACCAGGGGGAAGAATAAGGAAATAATTATACCTACTAAATGATTAGGTACTCGTATTTGGGTAATTTAACCTAAATTGATAATATATGAAGTTTGTTAAAATAGGATAATTATATGAAATGGGTTAATTAGTTCCTGAATTACTACCCAGAAGTTATCCTATCATAAAATATTATTGTAATATCAAATTGTACAAAGTTTTCTTCCAAAACTTGATAATAATATTTAAATATAGTATACAATGTGATAGGGGTGAGACTTCTAACCCGTTAAGGCTGAGTACTACATCTAATTTTATCGACAAAAAAAATAATATGGGGGTTTGAACCCCCTTCCCCTAAAAATTATGGCTATTTTAATATTTTTTTTAATGTACTACGGCGCGCTTGATACTTTATGTGATATCAAAGGTTGTATGCGTCGTAGAAACAAAAAAAAAACGACAAACGGTAGCTAATAACCTTGGCTAACTAATTCATTACTTTTTTCATATGTTTGATAATGTTTTGGTGAGAAAAAAAAATAATTTCTGAATTATTTTGACCGAAAAAATCGCTATTTTTGAATATTTTCATATTATTATTTTTGTCGATATTACCCCCCATATTATTTTTTTTGTCGATAAAATTAGATGTAGTACTCAGCCTTAACGGGTTAGAAGTCCCACCCCTATCACATTGTATAATAAAAAATTTCGTAATCCGCCTAGCCTCTAACAATTTTTATACGGGGCCAGTTTTCAGTCTCACCGTAAGGGCTGAATAACAGTCAACATTTATTTATTTACTTCTTCTTCATGTCGCTAGCACGACTGTATGTTAGATCTTGTTCGCCCAAAACCTCGCCACTTTCACGGTGTCTTCGGTGGCAGCGCAGAACATGCGGTAGTTTACAGCATGTTGAATTTATTTCTATATAGACAAGCAGTCTATGTAGAAATAAATTCAGCTACAACTTTCGTAGCCCATTAATTAGGGAATATCAAAATCTTCGTCTTTTTCTATTTACATATGCCCAGGCTTTAATACCTAGGCTGTAAGATTTCTGTCAGTTTTTCGCAAGATATTGCTTATGCTTGATTGGCAGGTGTACAGGGGGCCTAAAAAGGCCACTTTGGCAGAATCATAAAATAATAACATTATGAGTCAAAATAAAAGTCGCAAAAAGGTCACAAACTGACAATTCATAATATTATTTGCGTACAATTTCATAGGTATCACGCAATTCATCTGTTTGACAGTTTTGTATGGAGATTCGTAAAATGGTCCACAAAATATGAATTGCGTTAATGTCAAATAATATCATGAATTGTCAGTTTGTGACCATTTTAAGACTTATATTATGATTCATAATGTTATCCGTTTACGATTCTGCCAAAGTGGCCTTTTTAGGCCCCCAGTTATTAGTAATATAGACATATTTATAAAAATAAAAATATAACTTTATCGACAAAATATCATAGTTATAAGATCCAAAATAGTTTGTAAGGTGCGAATGTTTCATTATAAAAGAAATAATTCATGATATGAATGAGAAAAAAGTGGAAGGTGTCGAATGAATGAACGCGTGATTGTGATCTCTGGTTTTTGAAAGTCTGATCAAGTCTGTAAGGCTGCGTTTCCACTAGAGATGTGCGAGGATTCGTAGCGAGGGATGTGTGAGAAAGAAACCAATAACATCGCTTCATTTTCATAGCTTAAACTAAAAGTTGTTATTGGTTAGTTTTACACACATTCCTCGCTACGCATCCTCGCTCATCTCTGGTGGAAACACAGCCTAAATCTATAAATCTGCCGTCAAATGTCATGTTGGCTGTTCTTCTTGGCGTTTCCATGGCAATTTATATGGAGTCAGCCCAGAATTTGGCTCCAAGCTTGGCACCTTGAATAGCGTCCTTTAGCATGCAGCCAACAGGACACGCTGAACACGATATTAAGCCCCCTGAATCTACATCGCCACATGCGAACTACATATCACACTAACGTCACGCAAAATCCTGCATCGCGCAAGTAGAGTTTACCGCGCAACTAGCAAGTACAAACGGCCCGACACTAATCGTCGGGCAGTTCACTCCACCAGACAATTGAATGCAATTAAACACAGCCGAAATGAAGATGCTGCGCTAGGCGGGCGGTGCAACAAGTCTGGACAGAATACGCAATGAGCACGTAAGAGGATCTTTCGGAGTGGCCCCAATAACGGACAAACTAAAAGAAAGGCTTTGATAGTACGGCCTCGTATTGAGAAGAGATGGTAGTTTCTCAGTAAAAACAGTCTTGAAAATCCCTGCGAAACGCCTGGGAAGAAGAAGACTCCCTGCTACATGGTGGTCTGTATCGAAAGGGAGATGAAAGTGCAGAATCTAACGGAAAAAAACTTATATAGTTACAATAAAGAAATTTCGATGTTTTGTCAAGTCATAAAAACCGTGCGAAGCAGGGGCGGCTTGCTAGTACTTTATAAACCTGCTCTGTAAGTTACGACCACTAAATTAAAACAAATAAGTCCTTTTTAAATTTTTCAGCAGTCGGGTAAATAAAGTTGACATTTCTATAGTTTCACAAGTCTATATATTATTTTCTTAATAAAAAAAAAAAACGTTTATCGCCATCTTGATACGGAAACATTTGTATTGTTTGTTTCAAGATAAGCATAACTGAAAACTTACATGCGTGCATTCAACGCTAAATAAAATGCATGTTTCTTGGAAAATAAACGTGAACATGTGTAAGAATATTAATATAGGTGGCTCGTGGCTAAATAATAACAGCCACACGGGTTGATCGAAGGTTATTGACTACGCTTGCCGCGGTCGGTTCGTGGATGGGTGACCATCCATTACATGTCGAGTCCCCTTCGTGCCGCGGAAAGCAAGTTAATTCGTTGGTCCTGGCTGACGTTCATTAGATACAACCCGCTGACAGACGAGCGGATGGACAGTGGAAGCTTAATAATATCCCAGTAGTAAGGTCCCATTGCCATCATTTGGATACCTACGGAAAGCTAAAAAGGTGATAGATTGTCAAATTCATGTTAACTGCTGTGGTTGTCTGGCTGAAATGACAACAGTCAATCACATCAGTTACGAGTTTGTTAGCAAATTACATATGTTGATTTGATTACCCTTTCAAAAACCAGTTGATAGTGACTGATTCGAAATATGTACGATCAGAGGGGCAATTCTCGTAATTTTAACAACGTTCACAGTCTGTCTCAATCAGTCAAAAATACCTCTAATTTAGGGAAATTAGAGGTATTTAAAAAAAAAATGGAAAATGAAGGAAAATGTAGGGACATTTTCGAAAAGCTATTGACATTTTTTGACGCCGAAATGAGACTGCAACTAGACTTTGAACGTTTCAAATTACGAGAATTGGTCTTCTGGGGTCAAACTCGGAGCAAACTGAAGCGACTCTCGCGCGGGATGCAGGACGAAATTCGATCTCGCCGATTGTGTCAAAATCAAAATAATTTATTTCACAAAGTCTACATGGGCACTTATGGAACGTCAGAAGCTAGGTGCACGGTTCAAATTGGTGGTTTCCTATGGAGAAGAGCTGGCAAGAAACTCCACGGTTACTCGTTTTAAAAATAATTGGCTTTTACCTAAAATGTTTTAAAATTACAGTGTTAACAGGTATGTCAGGACAGTGTAGGCCTGTCAGCCAACTTATATGAAGGTGTTCAAACTGGCGCTAATAGTCACGTGACTACCTAAACAATAATTAAAACAATAGACGAGCGTGGTCACGTCCAGCCCGCGTCCAGGGCCAATAATTATTCTCTATGACACAAACAATGAACGAAACTAAATTGACGTGGTTTCGAAGAAAGGAATTATTAAGTGGTCATAGTGAATTAGGGCCCTGCACGGATTTCACCTCAGTGTGGCCAGACCATAAGAAAGGATGTGTGTGTGAGTTGGAACTTCATGTCTGAATGTGTTTATGTGTATGTATAAGTGGGAACGAACGAACGGAGGTGAGTGTGTGCGTATGACTGTTTAGTTATAAATCAACCAAGAATAATCACAACAAACAATATCACAAAGGTCTTCCATTAGATAAGGGTTAGTTTGTAAATTAAATGTGTAAATTAATTATACTCAATTAATATATTACTATCTGTAAATATATTTTTAGGAAAAATATATTTTTGAAATAAATACTTTGACATCCTCGTTACTGATAGGTAAATTAATCGAAATAAGTTAAGGTTATAATAATAATATAATTATTGCGTAGGGTAATCATACATCGTTAGGGTAATTTCCGTTAAATAATTATATGTAAATATAAATTTACGAAACATATCTTTTTTAAATAATTACTTCGATATTCTCGTTACTGTTAAATTATTAAAAAATAAGATTAGGGTATAACAATAATTATTGCGTAGGGTAATCATACATCGTTAGGGTAATTTCCGTTAACGTAATAAATAATTGTAAATACATCCGTTAGTCGTTTATCGGCCTATTAGCAAGTAAATAATAGATACGTTACTCCTGTTAATAATACATAATTATATTACACATAATATCATACCTGTCTTCCCAGGTTAGTGCACAAAATATTGTTTCTAAATTTTTGTAAAAGACAAAAAATGTACTTTTTTAATATACTTGAAAAAAGTAATTTCTGAAATACTTGAAAAAAGTCTTATAAGTAAGTAATAGTTTCCTTAATAGTCTGTGTTAAACAGTTTTATTAGTAGAAAATAAAAAATATGATCGTTTTTACTTACACTATTCGACATCTAAATGCAATTAACATGGATAGACCATGACCTGGATTCTCCAGGTACCTACTTACATACATACACTACATATTATGCTACTTTTTTTTAATCCTGCCTCGCAGACGAGACGCGGGCAACAGCTAGTAGTAAATTAATTATACCTATACTATAACATACATAAATAAAGTAAAAGCACGCTTTATACAGGGTCTTACGGAAAGGGTATATCATTACAAACGGGTTGAAGAGTGTATCTGGTCTAGACTCTCTGTACAAAATTTCAGCTCAAAAGCAGTAACTTTGAAAATGCTTAATATTTTTTTATTTCGATAGTTTATTAAATAGAAATCATAATAAACGTGTCACCGCACTACGAGGGTCATTATACATTATCTGTAGCTAGTGTGTCTGTGCGTCTAATACACGCACATCACGCCGCCGCGCGCCAGTGCAGCGCCGTGATGTCGAAATAAAAAAATATTAAACATTTTCAAAGTTACTGCTTTTGAGCTGAAATTTTGTACAGAGATTCTAGACCAGATATACTCTTCAACCCGTTTGTATTGATATACCCTTTCCGTAACACCCTGTATACCTACCTACATAACATATGAAAAGTTACGCACAACTAAGTACCTATTTAATTTGTTAAGTGATTTATTTTTAGTACTTAGATGTATAAATTGAATAAACTTCTTATAAGTACTGAATTAACTAACCTAACCTACTAAAACTAGTAACAAACAAAAATAAATATTTCTAATATAGCTCTTTGTGGTATTCCCTTTTTAGCTATTATATTTAGTTATTATGGCATCAAAAAATTTGTTAAGATAGATTAACTCTTCTTAACTTTACAGTTAGGTACTTCGCGTATTTCTAGCTTAGGTGTTAAAATCGCGTCAACGCCACATAGACGTTGCGATAGGCTCCATTTACACGATGTAAGTATCTTGCAGTATACCTGCAACAAATTTGAAGTCACAAAATTACTTTTATGCTACCCATTCACGGTCAAAGGGGTTTGAAGATCCGTGGAATACCAACCTGTGCGCCATTTTGATTTTTTTTTTCAAAATGGCGAGACCACCCATGAGGTCTATATAAATCTGCCACTTATTTTCACGGTGGAATTTTACAGAATAGACCGGCTCTCGTCGTAGCGTAGTGTTTACGCGGTGTATACCTACGTTCGACGAACGTCTACGCAGAACAAACGTCAGATGCGTACGCACATTTATGGTTCTAGTAAAAACACGCGTTGTAATTCGTGTTTCATTCACGTGTTGTAAACGTGCAAATCAATACAGGTTAAGTATTGTGCGAGATATATTTTGGGCATAAATAATTAAGTATAAATATCACTTTTCGAAATTTAACATTCACTATCGCGGTTGTATATTTCAATCTTTATGTAAAATATTGGTTTAAAATGATGATTTAGATGTTGATGAAATCAAAGCTGTCAAAGCTGATTAGGACTAAAGGCGTAATTGCGTAACACACTAACAATGGCTTTCAGTTTTGGCAGTTCAACAACGTTCATTGCGTTATTTACATTGTTGAGTAGACAACATTTTCGAACATACAAAGCAATGGATTAGTAATATCCTTCAAAATGTTGCAGATTGTGATTCAAAGAGTGTTACACGATTAGGGTGCAGGACGAATAATGGAGTTTTCAACTCTGATAATCTCTAAATAATCTAATTATATATTTATTATTTAAAATAAGTACCTACATTACGATACGTGTGACTTAAATAGTCCATTATAACTGGGTGCTAAACGTCTTGCATAAGGCCCGGACTCCACTGAAGCGGAGCTGTGCGGAGCGGAGCGGAGACGTGCAGGAATCGTCCAATCACAGACGAGACGAGTGACGCGATGAAGATTTCAACCATTTGATTGTGATTATTGGTCGATTCCTGCACGTCTCCGCTCCGCTCCGCACAGCTCCGCTTCAGTGGAGTCCGGGCCTTAATCCTGCGTGTTCTTAAGTCATACGTGTCATATACCAATTTATAGCTCTTGTGATCTAAACCCGCACTTAAGTCACCTTTTCAGCGTAAAAATGGACCACTCAAGTCACAGAATCGAGTGACTTAAACGCGGGTTTAGGTCACACAGTGCTATAAAATAAATAATATTAAGAGGTATTGTTATTGTCTTCTAATATTAATATTATCAATCTCTTAAATGGATTGTATATTTCTTATGTGTATTACAAGCAATTTGATTACCGGTTGAATGCAATAATTTGAAGCAAAAATCAAAATATTTTATTTACTCACTTATGAAACGTTAAAAGTTAGGTGCACGGTTCCAATCGGTCGTTTTAGCCGGCAAGAAACTGGATGGTTACTTTTTTTTAATAGTTAATTGGCTATTTTTTTTTTTCAAATTGCAGAATATAATTAGGTATGAAAGGACAGCGTAGGCCTGTCAACAAGTACTAGGTACTTAATAAAAATAAAAAAGGTCTACAAATCTACAGTCCTCAAATAATATAAGCTATAGCGTCTAATCTACACGGTCAATCTCAGCTTTTTCCATTTCTGTAAGTAGGTTTGTACCTACAAACACTTGGCACTGGTAGAAAATGCCTATGGCATTAAGTCCGCCTCTGTACATTTATGTGCTTGAAGTATTAAATAAATAAATAAATAATTTAAAAACTAGATGAGGGGGCCTAAAAAGGCCACTTTGGCAGAATCATAAAATAATAACATTATGAATCATAATAAAAGTCGTAAAATGGTCACAAACTGACAATTCATAATATTATTTGCGTACAATTTCATATCACGCAATTCATCTGACAGTTTTGTATGGAGATTCGTAAAATGGTCCACAAAATATTAATTGCTTTAGGGCCTGTGCACACCACGTTTTTTAAACGCGCCGTCGACGAGCGTTTTCGAAACGCGCGTCGCCGGCGCGCTTTTATCCTATTAAAAGTCTACAGACTCGCGTGCGTATCGCGTCTGTATCGCTACAAACGCGCGTCAACGGCGCGTTTAAAAAACGTGGTGTGCGCAGGCCCTTAATGTCAAATAATATCATGAATTGTCAGTTTGTGACCATTTTAAGACTTTTAATATGATTCATAATGTTATCCTTTTATGATTCTGCCAAAGTGGCCTTTTTAGGCCCCGAGGTCGGCGTACTGAATAAGCCAAACTGTATAAATAAGAAAATGTATATTATATGTACTTATATAGGTAGTAGTATTTTTTCTATAAAATTCGATAAAATATAACATCAACTGATTTAAAACAACTAATTTAATTGAAATAGTGAAATAAAATTAAATGAACATTGTAAGTACCTAAGTATAACTTTTCGGTATATTGTATTTTTTTAATCTATTATTTATATATACTTAATTAACATATAGTATAACTAAGCAAATAATACAACAGTAATTTATGAATGAATTTAATTTATTATTTTAATATTTCAAAACATTCAGTTACCTTCGTAACAGTGACGCCATCTAAGGGTGAGTAGCCACAATTGACAAACTGTAGTGCAATAAAGTTGTGAGTGTTCCTTTGCCTAGTCTGAATAGTCTTATTCTCACGTCTGTATGACTATGGAACCTCAATTATTTATAATAAATCTAATTTTCAAAATAAAAATCTCGAGTTTTCGTGTAAGTAGCGCCATCTTGCGGTGAGCAGTTACTACAGACGGTTACTCTTGCAATCATGCCAATCGTTCACATTCGCGATATTCATGATGTAAAAAATAGGCCGAGACCTAAAATGAGGTGTGCAATGTGTGAATAATAATAATATTATGTATTTGGATTTTCTTCTTGAGATTTTCAAGCATTTACCAACCTATTAAATTGTAGCATTACATAGATTTTAACTACATGTGTTGCTGATATCCGTGCAAAAAAAATATTAAAATAATATTAATTAGTAAATATTTAAAAATGTTGTGATGACAATAAGCAACTTTTTATAATAAAATATATGTGTAGGTAACTAATTAGAAATTAAAATCAGTAAGTATTATGATAAAATATTTCCATAACTGTAATTATTTTTTAAGTAGCACTGTAGGTAGTCAATCGATTTATTAAGGTCATAGCAGACGTATCAAATCGGAAACGGATCGGCACGACCGTATCGCCTTTCGCCTTGCCGTCAAACAGGCGTCAACCTAACGAAGCGGATCAGAAGCTCCGATACGTCGACTCGGCTAAGGCTAGGCGACGCCACGCTTACGGCTCGCCTGCGGCCTACCGCTGGTTGATGGTGCAGCAAGCAGGCCGGAAGGTCGAGAGGGGCAAGCGTGGACGAAGAGACGTAAGCTCGGGTACGGAGAGACGTAAGCGCGGGGACGACGAGCCGTAACGCACCGCACCGCGGTTCGTGAGCTTGTCCCGAGGTGAGGCGATTACGTTACGATTCCGATTAGTGTGCGTTACAGTAGGGAGTTTCATACAAAGAATACTAAACGGCTCGAGTTAATACGGTGCCGATCCCTTTCCGGTTTGATACGTGTGCTATGACCTTTTTAGGGCCAGTTCCTCGAACGAAATTGGTTAAATGCGTGTAAATTGCTATGATTAGTTGAATGTTTGACTTATGGTGAATGGGTAGTTGTAGCCCGCGAAATTCAATTTTTCTTACGTTTTTTGCAATTTTCAGGTCAGTGTCAGGTTGTATCTTGATCCAAATATGATTCGCGACTATAATAGACATGTATTTACAGAATTATAGTCATTAGAATCATTAACATATCTCTATAAGTTAGATTTCTACCACTAACACTTTTCCATACGAGATTTGTTCTTAACGGTAGAAATCTAACTTAGAAAGATGTATTAATGATTCTAATTATTATAATTCTGTAAATACATACCGGTTATAGTCGCGAATCATATTTTGATCAAGATACAACCTGACACTGACCTGAAAATTGCAAAAACGTAAGAAAAATTGAATTTCGCGGGCTACAACTACCCATTCACCTTATCAACAGCCAATTGCTACGTTTACGCGCGCTTGACAATTTGTCACATTAATTTTGCTATAATTTTCGTTCGAGAAACTGGCCCGTATCGTTATAAGGTGTCAAAATGAATGTAAATATAATAGCTACGTGTTCTAGCAATGTGCAATGTTTTATGTAAATACTGTTTATAAAATCCTGTGATATTTCTGTTCAAGTTATTTTTTCTTGTGGCAATGTTGTCTAGTTTATAGTAATGTAAGTTTCAAAATGGCGGCAGAAAATTAAAATTGGCGGGAAGAATAACAAACAATGGCAGCTGATGTATGAACATCAAATTAAAATCAGTATCACGAAAGAAGTCTCGTAGACGTGGCGCCACTGTCATGCGACGACGTAATCATAAATAATAATTGGTTCCACTTATTGCCGCGGGACTTCTTTCGTGAAACGGACTCTATAGAGGGTTTTACTGGTTTACCAACTAAAGGTTCGCTGTGTTCTCTATTATAATTCTGTAGGTCATTGCTGTAGATAGTACACCTGTTGATGGCGGGTTTCTAACTAAATGTAAAACTATCCAAATCCAAAATGCTTTAGTGCCGAATAATGCCAAATATGTAAACGTACGCTACTAAAACAGTAGAAAAATTAATGTTCTCAAAAAAAAAAAATGCTACAATCAAAGTGTAACGCTGTTTAGATTAGTTGTAAAATAAATGTGTAATGTTAATGTGCTGTTTTATTGTTTAACCTTTTAACAGCCGGACTTTATATCAGTTATCGTGCCCCCAGCGCCGGACAAAAAAAAAACGAAAAATAAATACCGATGAAACGAGCTGTGATGATGTAATAATAATACAGATTAAACGAGCTGTGTTATTTGGTCGTATATATACGACTCTGGCGGAATGGACACGAAAATATTTGTCAGATTAATCCGACATAAGCGGTTAAAAGGTTAACCCATACTTACAGGAGCTCGGCTAATATTTCCAAACTAAATACTTACATTTAAATTTAAATCTAGGCACCTGTCCTATCAACGATTTTCTCGCTTGAGTAACGTATGAAAGATTATAGGTTCCGTGTAAACTAGTAAGTGATACTATATTTTAATAGTTGATTGCAGACTGGTCACACCGTAGGCGAGTACTAGTTTGTTCCAGCGACAAGATCTATCAAAGAGAGTAGGTAGGTACTCGGTCAGCGACACTCGCCTGGCGAGCGGAAGACTCGCTAAAAGGCTCACGCTTGATACACATCTACGCATACGCTCGTCAACGTCGCAGGATAGCTCCTCGTTGCTCGCCAACTCGTTTTTAGTTGCTAGCTCTATTCGCTTCTCGTTAATCGCCGGCGGATAGGTACCTACAGACGCCAGTACAGTCACGTCTAAAAGTATGTATACACTTGGCTTTATTCAAAGGCGATTTTCTCCTTTATTATTATTATTTTTTTCCTTTTTTTCCTTCTATCTGCATTCAGCCCTTGAGCTTTAATCAGATTGGTTGTTCCTTGACTAGGCAGTTCGAGATTGTTCACACCCAGCGATGCGTCATCTCGTTATTGTTGTTTAGATTGACGCTATTCGATCTCTTTTAAGTCTGTAGGTAGAGTCTGTGGACTTTAGAAGTGTCACAGCGAGTTCATTTTTATGACGTTGGAGTCTTTCCTTGTAGTCCTTTATTTTTGAATGTAATTTTATGTTATTACGAAAATAGTATTTCCAACCCAAAGGTTTATGTTAAGTGTCGTATTTTAACGTTGCATTCGTTATTTCACGAAAAAATCGCAATTAAAAATTGCCAAATGTATACATACTTTTAGACGTGACTGTACATCAAGCTACCCGAAACAGTCTTTCCCAATCAACTTTGAACCTTATGTTTCAGCAATAAAGTTGAAAATCTATTAAAGAAATTTAACAGATTGGAGTAGGTTGATGTGCTGGCGTCTGTACAAAGGTTGTGGTTCTGTGCTTCTCGCATCCAGCAGATTCCTACGTCCTTCACCAGAGGGGCAATTCTCGTAATTTAGAACGTTTACAGTCTGATCTCAATCTGTCAAAAACACCTCTAATTTCCCTACATTTTTTAAATTGATTGTTGCTAAAATGAGATTGCGACTAGATTTTTAACGTTTTTGATTACGGGGATTGGCCTTTGGTCCAACTTGTGGGAGGCCTTCCAACGCTACGTCTTCCAGTATACGTTTGCCACTCCAGAATCTTGCGGCGACTACTGCGAGCACTGTGCCCTGCCCACTGCCACTTAAGTATGGCAAGTCTTCAGGCTATGCCGGTTGCCTCGGTTCTCCTACTGCAAAACCAAGGGTGCAGGTGAACGGACGCTGTCCCATCTGCTGAAGTCTCCAGATGGGACAGTCTGTTGTTTGATGAATCGATCCTACTTGAGTAGGTACGCAATCGATTCAGTGCTTTCTAAATAGACCACTGCAGTCACGACCGGGAGGCAACTATGTTGGGGATTTACAAAGTCTTAATTAAGAAGCTCTTTAGATGGCTCTTGGATTGCACGTGTAGAGTTTTAGTCTATCAAAAAGTACTCTATGGTGTAGAGCGAAGCGAGCCCTCAAGTTTCTCTATTACACTGCTAGGAAATCTGAAATTGACATGGCAACACTTTAAAAAATGTCAATGTCATTGTTGTCAATGAGATTGTCAAACTTGGATTGAAAATCCAAAATTTGTAAAAAAATATAATACCAGCATTTTATTTTTAAGTAAGAAGTATTTGCTCTTGCTTAGACTCACTTGGCTGATGTGGCCGTTCATAAAGTGCATCCTTATCAACAACCTGTGATCTTAACACTCCAAAATGAATAACACAAAAGATGCAATGTACTGTCGCCTTTGCGCCGAGTTAAAACAACATAATAGACTCACAAACCTGCAGACTGACGAAAAAACGTGCCAGAAAGTCGTTAATATACTCTCAAGATTTAATATAGTAATGGATTTCCAGCAAAATATACTGCCAAAGACTGTCTGCTTAATATGTATAAAATCCTTAGAACGTGCATTTGCTTTCGTAACTGCAGTTGAACAGGCGCAGGAATTTTTAAGCGACTTTATTCTAGTACAAATAAATACTGTTGCAAGTGATTCTAGTGCTGAAAACATGTTGTATGAGCCTCCAGATAATGAAAACTGTATTGATGGCTGTAAAGATGAACACAGTGGAGATTCAATGGAAATAAATAATGATGATACAAATTCAAGTGAAGAATGTGATAGTGAGGTCATGACTGACGTGTGTAATGATTTTGATTGTTCTGTGATTAATGAAAACACTGAAGAACATATTAAAATTGAGAATAAGCATGATATACTACCTTCTAATGAAATTATTGAAGAAAATATGAATGTAAAAGATAAATGTGTTGAACTGCCTGATTTAGTTCATGTCGAAGATGATAAAAACATCTTAAAAGAAAAAGAAATCAAGTCTGAAGGAATTCTATTAGACAGTACAACTTGTTCTGCAGATTGCATAAATAATCAAAATGATAGTAATGAAAACAAGTATGAGCCTCCAGATAATGAAAACGTTGTTGTTGGCTGTAAAGACCAACACAGTCAAGATTCTATGGAAGTAAATGATGATGGTACAAATTTAAGTGAAAAGAATAGTATTGTGGGCACCGAAAATATGAATAAAGGTTTACAACAATTACAACCTCAACATGAAGAACACAATTCTAAACCAATTCAACCCAAACGATCGGCTACTTCAGTACATTCTAAAACTAACATAAATAAAATATCAGAAACCAAAAAAATTAAAGAAAATAATAGTAAGCCATCCGCAAAAAATACAGACAAAGATGTGGAACATGTAATAATGACATGGAAGGAGTATGAATGGAAGTGTTATTTTTGTGAAACACTATTCCCGAGCATTGAGGAGCTACAGCAACATTCAAAGCAGTACCACAACACCTGTAACGCTCACAAATGCACAGACTGTGGATACAGAAGGTCAGTTCTCAAAACGTTTTTGAAACATGTTCGTAAACACAAAAATTACTTACGTTATTCTTGCTATAGATGCTGCAAGAAATTCCCTGAAATGCATGAAGTATGGCTCCATATGAAGAAAGTTCACAAAAAATCTGACTATGTGTGCTTGGGATGCAACACTTCTTTTTACAGTAACAGAGAATTAAAAGAACATGTTGAGAAATATTACAAACAACTGAATACAAAAGCACCATTTGATTTAAAATGCACTATATGCAATAAAAATAATGAAACTGCTAAAGATTTTCGGAGACATTTACTTACTCACAAAAACAGAAAGGAGTATGTTTGTGAAACTTGTGGCAAATGTTTCTTTCTTAAAGGAAATTTAGCAGAACACATGCTTCAGCATTCTGATGTGAGGCCATTCCAATGTGAGATATGCAAGTCTTCCTTCAAATCTGCAAAAGCGTTACGCGCTCACATAGCTACTCATGATGGAGAGAAACCGTTTTCTTGTGACCAATGTGGCAAAAGCTTCCGAACTAAACGTCAACTTAACTATCATGCTATAATCCACACGGACTCACATCCTCATGTTTGCACATACTGTGACAAGAGTTTCCGTTCCAAGAAACTACTCAATCAACACATACGTCAACACACTGGAGTAAAACCTTATTCTTGTACTGTCTGTCAACGCGACTTCACGAACTGGCCGAATTGTAACAAGCATATGAAACGCAGACATGCTACAGATATGACGAAGAAGAAACGGACTCCTGGCGGGATGTACCCTATTGACCCAGTTACCAGAGAGGTTGTAGTTGCTGCCGAGGAGAAAATAAGGGAATACAAGAAGAGGATGATGATAAAAGTAAATACGTAGACAGACTAATGAGGAGATATCTCGGCGGCCGCTACTAAAGGCGCCATTGTCAACACTTTCCATGCAAACCATGTCACCGTTTACTTGCACTATGACTACTTTTCTTTTTAGTGTGTCGATGGCAATCTAAATGGACTCAACCCCGAATTTGGCTTCGTGTTTGGCGCCATCACTAGTGTCCATCAGTTCCAGTAATGTGCAGCTGACAGGACACGTAGGACATGATATTAAGTGTTCCATCGTTTCTGAAACAGCACCACATTTACACTCAAGGCAGAGGTGTCTATGAATCTACACCTGAAGAGGTTTTCGTTTCTTCGGCCAACCTGGTTCCAGAGTCTGTTTAAAGACTCCCAGGTTACCCAGGGCAACTCATGTCCAGTCAGGTGTCAGGTGGGAGATCCTCAGCGGGTGGAACAAATGGTTTGGAATAGGACTATGATACTAATGAGTGTCTTGAAACTGATGGCTTTGAATTGCATCCAATAGAAGTTGTGCATTCGAATTTCATTAGTACTCTGTGCAGAACAAGCGTACTCTTGAAGAGAGTGGGAAAATGAATATGAGCATGGGAAGTCATTTGGTGATTGATGAACATAAATGTGTGCTTGAAAACTCAAAAACAACCATAATGGTGGACTTTGGTGCACAGACGCCAGCACATGAAGCTGCCCGAAACTGTCAAAGTTTCCCAGTCAAACATGAACCTAATGTTAATAGCGATAAAGTTGAAAATCTATTAAAAAAAAATTGACAGATTGTAGTATCTTGGTGTGCTGGCGTCTGTACATGTTCTCACATATTTGTATGCTTTTTTACTAATAAAGCTTCTGGTTAAAATTTCCATTATGGACCGTTGATTTAGAAGGTTATTTTTTTATTGTAGATAGTACTCATAAATAGAAACCTTTTTACAAATTTTCAAGCTGCGGAATATCAGGGTTTACGAGATAAAAATTTTTAAAGTTTCCATATAGTGCGTTTCAACAAATGGTTCCTATGCCGTTATGTTGGCAACAATGTACTTATACCACTTCTTATTCTTCACCACTGCTGTTTTGGGCATGATTCTAACACGGGCCCCTTATAAATCTTAAAAAAACCCCAGAATCGTCTTCCCATATAGATATGGGAAGACGATTCTGGGGTTTTTTAGATAGTAGATTATCTTGACAGACATGGGCACAAAACATATTCCTAGCGGAGGACAGGGGAGCCAATATTATAATATAAGAACTATTTGTTGAAACGCAACCTACAAACTGGAAAATAGCACGCCATTTGCAAATTAGGTTGGATAAATTGTGTCATGGTAGACGTCAAAGTTGACATTTCACCGTTCCGTTGACGGTAGAGGTGTATTTAATTCAATTTTATGTCATACTAGCTGCGCCCTGCGGTTTCACCCGCATAAGTTTCGATCCCGTGGGAATATCGGGATAAAAACTATCCTATGTCCTTTTCCGGGACTCAAACTATCTCTATACCAAATTTCATCTAAATCGGTTCAGTGGTTTAGGCGTGAAGTGGTAACAAACATATAAACACACACACACACTCACAAACTTTCGCCTTTATAATATTAGTGTGAAGTGTGATTTTTTATTTAAATTTTATTTTCACATATTCATATATTAAATTAGGTGTGTAATTAATGTGCACAATAACCGTGCTGTATAATGCAATTACATTGACTTTTTTACACAAAAAAAAAAGATTTTTTGTTTACAATGTGGAACGGAACGTGAAGCGACGCCATTTTGTTTTATAGCGTCTTTTTATCTGTTAGCCATCAGTGTCAATTAGTCCTCGTTTGTCATTCGTTTGTTACCCTCGCAAGTGTCGTTTTTGACAACTATGGCGTCTCCGAAGCCCTATATTTCTTGTTTTATTCTCATCATATGAATATCCAAAAAAAACTTTTTTACAAAAAAAACAACCGACTTCAAAAAAAGCACTACAAAGTGATAAATAACTTTAATTTCGGAAGTCGGTGTCGTTGGTTGCGCATTTTCGTTTTTTGACACCGACTTCCGAAATTAAAGTTATTTATCACTTTGTAGTGCTTTTTTTGAAGTCGGTTGTTTTTTTTGTAAAAAAGTTTTTATTTTTCACTTTTTAGTTGTACCTACCCCATAAAAAAGTAAACAAAAAAATCGTTAATGTGGACAATGCAGATAAATTTTTAGACTTTTGTTGATTTTTCAAAAACCGCTTGTCCGATTTCAATAAAATTTTCATGGGACCATTTGGGAACTATACCCTTTCCAACAAAAAATGATTTTTTCAAATCGGTTGGCAAGCGACAGAGTTATGCGCGAACAAACACAAAAAAAAAAAAAAAAAAACACAAAGATTCGAATTGAGAACCTCCTCCTTTTTTAGAAGTCGGTTAAAAAATACCCAAAACCGAATCAGAGCACCCCACTTTCCACGTGGTCTTGTCTGCCCTGCCCCTAGAGTGTATACAGGAAGATTTTTTTATCACCATCCAAATTTTTACAGGATGTTCTACCCATGAATATGAACAACTTTCACTATGGGACCAACTCTGAAATCACGAAAAAAAAATCAGCTGTTTCATATATTTTGGTCAAGTAGGTATTGAACTTTTGTATGAAACAGTTGATTTTTTTTTTCGTGATATCAGATTTAGTCCCATAGTGAAAGTTGTTTATCCCTGTATAAAAAACCGGAAGCGCGGAGGGAGTGACCGTGCTTCGGCACGCAAGGGCGGAAGGGCTGCTCTTCCCGCAGCGCCGGAGATAAGGCGGAGTCAAACTAGGGGGGGAAAGGGAAGCTCTCCCCCCAGTTTGACTAAATAGCGCTATTCTAACCTAAAAATTTTAACCATGGGTATCTCCATAACCATGGGGTTTCACGGGGTAGGGATGGTACAGGGGGTAGGCCCCCTCCCCCCACCCCTCCACGCGCCATAAATCGATAATCCATAATGGAACTTTTCACTGGTTTCTGTTGCAGGCGAGTTTGTGCGGCACCCTAATTGCGTAACACACTATCAATCGGAATCAGAATCATTTTGAAGCAAATTGCTAATCCATTGCTTCATAAGTTCGAAAAATTTGTCTGCTCAACCCGTAAATAACGTAATAAATGTTGTTGAACTGTCAAAACGAAACCGATTCCGATTGATAATGTGTTAGGCAATTGTCCTGCGGGTCGGTATACCGATCGGTGCGGATGAAATAGTCCAACATTAACTTATGCGCTCACTCATAAAGAAATATGTACAGACGCCAGCACATCAACCTACTACAATCTGTAAAATTTCTTTAATCGATTTTCAACTTTATCACTAAAGTATAAGGTTCAAAGTTGATTGGGAAAATGTGACAGTTTCGGGTAGGTTGATGTGCTGGCGTCTGTACCTAACCGTTTCCTTCCGAAATAAACTTGCAGAGATCTGTACTAGGAGTCGGGCCCGAAAACCCGCTTCTTTATGTGCGCACCCATAGGTCTTTTTTGTCGACATCAAAAAAGCGGGAGGTTATGCATTCGCCTAGTATTTAAAAATACCTCTTAGTTGGGACAGGCTCACGAGAGGCCTTTGCTCAACAGTTCGTTAAGTCCGGCTGTGAATGATCATGCTATACCTACACACCGATTTCTCAGTGATTACCTGATTACTGCAAAACCAAGGGTGCAGGTGAACGGACTCTGTCCCATCTGCTGAAGTGTCCAGATGGGACAGTCTGTTCAGGAGCGCCGCACTCGCACTGGTTGTAGGATGGATGAGTCGATCCTACTTGATTAGGTACGCAATCGATTCAGTGCTTTCTAAATAGACCACTGCAGTCACGACCGGGAGGCAAGTATGTTGGGGATTTACAAAGTCTTAAGAAGCTCTTTAGATGGCTCTTGGATTGCACGTGTAGAGTTTCAGTCTATCAAAAAGTACTCTATGGTGTAGAGCGAAGCGAGCCCTCAAGTTTCCCTATTACACTGTTAGGAAATCTGAAATTGACATGGCAACACTTTAAAAAATGTCAATGTCATTCAGTGAAAGTGAACTTCAAAGTGTTCCCCGCCGCGTTCAGGATTTATTAGAAAATAAAAAGTATTTTAGTGTGTTGTAGTATATTTGTAATACGGTAGAAAAAAATTAATTCATTATAAGTTAATTAATTGTAATTTAAATTAGTACGAAAACAATGATATCACTGCGATGTATTCACCCAACCCGGAAGTGAGGCGAGTGGATAATATTTATTATTATTTAGTGGAAAACGTGCATTATTGTATCTCTAACTTTTGTAATATATATTACGTCTAAGTTTTATACCCATGTATTCGACTGAAAGACTTGTATCTATGGTCATGAATAAAAATTATTTAAAAAAAAAATGCCAATGTCATTGTTGTCTTGTCAATGAGATTGTCAAACTTGGATTGAAAATCCAAAATTTGTAAAAAAAATATAATACCAGCATTTTATTTTTAAGTAAGAAGTATTTGCTCTTGCTTAGACTCACTTGGCTGATGTGGCCGTTCATAAAGTGCATCCTTATCAACAACCTGTGGTCTTAACACTCCAAAATGAATAACACAAAAGACGCAATGTACTGTCGCCTTTGCGCCGAGTTAAAACAACATAATAGACTTACAAACCTGCAGACTGACGAAAAAACGTGCCAGAAAGTCGTTAATATACTGTCAAGATTCAATATAGTAATGGATTTCAAGGAAAATATACTGCCAAAAACTGTCTGCTTAATATGTGTAAAATCCTTGGAACGAGCATTTGCTTTCGTAACTGCAGTAGAACAGGCGCAGGAATATTTCAGCGACTTTATTCCTTTATTGGAGGCTCACTCCAGAGAATGAAAACTATATTGATGGCTGTAAAGACGAACACAGTGGAGATTCAATGGAAATAAATGATGATGTTACAAATTCAAGTGAAGAATGTGATAGTGAGGTCATGACTGAGGTGTGTAATGATTTTGATTGTTCTGTGATTAATGAAAACACTGAAGAACATATTAAAATTGAGAATAAGCATGATATACTACCTTCTAATGAAGTTATTGAAGAAAATATGAATGTAAAAGATAAATGTGTTGAACTGCCTGATTTATTTCATGTTGAAGATGATAAAAACATCTTAAAAGAAAAAGAACTCCAGTCTAAAGGAATTCTATTAGACAGTACAGCTTGTTCTGCAGATTACATAAATAATCAAAATGATAGTAATGAAAACAAGTATGAGCCTCCAGATAATGAAAACGGTGTTGTTGGCTGTAAAGACCAACACAGTCAAGATTCTATGGAAGTAAATGATGATGGTACAAATTTAAGTGAAAAGAATAGTATTGTGGGCGCCGAAAATATGACTAAAGGTTTACAACAATTACAACCTCAACATGAAGAACACAATTCTAAACTAATTCAACCCAAACGATCGGCTACTTCAGTACATTCTAAAACTAACATAAATAAAATATCAGAAACCAAAAAAATTAAAGAAAATAATAGTAAGCCATCTGCAAAAAATACAGACAAAGATGTGGAACATGTAATAATGACATGGAAGGAGTATGAATGGAAGTGTTATTTTTGTGAAAAACTATTCCCGAGCATTGAGGAGCTACAGCAACATTCAAAGCAGTACCACAACACCTGTAACGCTCACAAATGCACAGACTGTGGATACAGAAGGTCAGTTCTCAAAACGTTTTTGAAACATGTTCGTAAACACAAAAATTACTTACGTTATTCTTGCTATAGATGCTGCAAGAAATTCCCTGAAATGCATGAAGTATGGCTCCATATGAAGAAAGTTCACAAAAAATCTGACTATGTGTGCTTGGGATGCAACACTTCTTTTTACAGTAACAGAGAATTAAAAGAACATGTTGAGAAATATTACAAACAACTGAATACAAAAGCACCATTTGATTTAAAATGCACTATATGCAATAAAAATAATGAAACTGCTAAAGATTTTCGGAGACATTTACTTACTCACAAAAACAGAAAGGAGTATGTTTGTGAAACTTGTGGCAAATGTTTCTTTCTTAAAGGAAATTTAGCAGAACACATGCTTCAGCATTCTGATGTGAGGCCATTCCAATGTGAGATATGCAAGTCTTCCTTCAAATCTGCAAAAGCGTTACGCGCTCACATAGCTACTCATGATGGAGAGAAACCGTTTTCTTGTGACCAATGTGGCAAAAGCTTCCGAACTAAACGTCAACTTAACTATCATGCTATAATCCACACGGACTCACATCCTCATGTTTGCACATACTGCGACAAGAGTTTCCGTTCCAAGAAACTACTCAATCAACACATACGTCAACACACTGGAGTAAAACCTTATTCTTGTACTGTCTGTCAACGCGACTTCACGAACTGGCCGAATTGTAACAAGCATATGAAACGCAGACATGCTACAGATATGACGAAGAAGAAACGGACTCCTGGCGGGATGTACCCTATTGACCCAGTTACCAGAGAGGTTGTAGTTGCTGCCGAGGAGAAAATAAGGGAATACAAGAAGAGGATGATGATAAAAGTAAATACGTAGACAGACTAATGAGGAGATATCTCGGCGGCCGCTACTAAAGGCGCCATTGTCAACACTTTCCATGCAAACCATGTCACCGTTTACTTGCACTATGACTACTTTTCTTTTTAGTGTGTCGATGGCAATCTAAATGGACTCAACCCCGAATTTGGCTTCGTGTTTGGCGCCATCACTAGTGTCCATCAGTTCCAGTAATGTGCAGCTGACAGGACACGTAGGACATGATATTAAGTGTTCCATCGTTTCTGAAACAGCACCACATTTACACTCAAGGCAGAGGTGTCTATGAATCTACACCTGAAGAGGTTTTCGTTTCTTCGGCCAACCTGGTTCCAGAGTCTGTTTAAAGACTCCCAGGTTACCCAGGGCAACTCATGTCCAGTCAGGTGTCAGGTGGGAGATCCTCAGCGGGTGGGACAAATGGTTTGGAATAGGACTATGATACTAATGAGTGTCTTGAAACTGATGGCTTTGAATTGCATCCAATAGAAGTTGTGCATTCGAATTTCATTAGTACTCTGTGCAGAACAAGCGTACTCTTGAAGAGAGTGGGAAAATGAATATGAGCATGGGAAGTCATTTGGTGATTGATGAACATAAATGTGTGCTTGAAAACTCAAAAACAACCATAATGGTGGACTTTGGTGCACAGACGCCAGCACATGAAGCTGCCCGAAACTGTCAAAGTTTCCCAGTCAAACATGAACCTAATGTTAATAGCGATAAAGTTGAAAATCTATTAAAAAAAAATTGACAGATTGTAGTATCTTGGTGTGCTGGCGTCTGTACATGTTCTCACATATTTGTATGCTTTTTTACTAATAAAGCTTCTGGTTAAAATTTCCATTATGGACCGTTGATTTAGAAGGTTATTTTTTTATTGTAGATAGTACTCATAAATAGAAACCTTTTTACCAATTTTCAAGCTGCGGAATATCAGGGTTTACGAGATAAAAATTTTTAAAGTTTCCATATAGTGCGTTTCAACAAATGGTTCCTATGCCGTTATGTTGGCAACAATGTACTTATACCACTTCTTATTCTTCACCACTGCTGTTTTGGGCATGATTCTAACACGGGCCCCTTATAAATCTTAAAAAAACCCCAGAATCGTCTTCCCATATAGATATGGGAAGACGATTCTGGGGTTTTTTAGATAGTAGATTATCTTGACAGACATGGGCACAAAACATATTCCTAGCGGAGGACAGGGGAGCCAATATTATAATATAAGAACTATTTGTTGAAACGCAACCTACAAACTGGAAAATAGCACGCCATTTGCAAATTAGGTTGGATAAATTGTGTCATGGTAGACGTCAAAGTTGACATTTCACCGTTCCGTTGACGGTAGAGGTGTATTTAATTCAATTTTATGTCATACTAGCTGCGCCCTGCGGTTTCACCCACATAAGTTTCGATCCCGTGGGAATATCGGGATAAAAACTATCCTATGTCCTTTTCCGGGACTCAAACTATCTCTATACCAAATTTCATCTAAATCGGTTCAGTGGTTTAGGCGTGAAGTGGTAACAAACATATAAACACACACACACACTCACAAACTTTCGCCTTTATAATATTAGTGTGAAGTGTGATTTTTTATTTAAATTTTATTTTCACATATTCATATATTAAATTAGGTGTGTAATTAATGTGCACAATAACCGTGCTGTATAATGCAATTACATTGACTTTTTTACACAAAAAAAAAAGATTTTTTGTTTACAATGTGGAACGGAACGTGAAGCGACGCCATTTTGTTTTATAGCGTCTTTTTATCTGTTAGCCATCAGTGTCAATTAGTCTAGACATGGGCAAAATGTGTCATTGAAAAGAAAAGATAGATATGAATCTTTCAATCACTCGGATATGAATCACTCTTTCATATCTTTATATCAGTATGACTCAGTAGCTCTGTAGCTCATTCAAATTCGCAAGTCGTGTGCGGCTCACTCATTCAAATAGATCAATGATATAGTGATAGGTTGGTTGTTTGCATCTTTCTAATATATCAGAAAGATGCAAACAACGCGAGCGGTTGCGATTGATCATTTTTTTCTTTTCATGCCATTACAAGTCGGCAAATGAAAATAAATTTTAAATACTATTCTTATGACTGTAGGTACAACCTACTTCTTTTTCAAATCTGGTTAATTAGTTCAATGAATAGTTAATCGCAATCTAGTATTGAGTATAAGCATTAATTTAGTAAGTACTAGAAAATAAAATAGAAATAGCCTTCTGATTTCTATTTTATCGTTTAATTTTGTTATTATTGCACTCAAATTGCACTTTACCTCTATTTGTTTACATTGTTATCTAAAGTTTTAAAAAGAAAATACATTTGACCAGATTATAATACAGAAAGAACCACTAAGGACAAACAATTATAAGCCTTATGCGTCAGCAATAGAGGTATAACAACTTATCATTGGGTGTCAATTTATTGTGGTCAAAGTCACGTCATCTCGCCTTGCGCGATGCGACGAACATTCGTATGGGTGCGAGCGAGACGGCTTGCTTGACGTTCAACCAATGGCGCGCGACGAAGCTTTCCGACGCCACAGATTACTAAATAGCTTCCCGACGCGATGAACGACGAGTGAGTGAGGTGTAAAGAAAGATATACTGAACTACTGACACATTCGGATGCGTAAAGATATGAAGAGTGATTGATTTAAAAGGAATGATTCATATCATTTGTATCTATCACTCCTGAGTTACCCATCTCTAAATTAGTCCTCGTTTGTCATTCGTTTGTTACCCTCGCAAGTGTCGTTTTTGACAACTATGGCGTCTCCGAAGCCCTATATTTCTTGTGTTTTATTCTCATTATATGAATATCCAAAAAATACCCAAAACCGAATCAGAGCACCCCACTTTCCACGTGGTCTTGTCTGCCCTGCCCCTAGAGTGTATACAGGAAGATTTTTTTATCACCATCCAAATTTTTACAAGGTGTTCTACCCATGAATATGAACAACTTTCACTATAGAACCAACTATGAAATCACGAAAAAAAAATCAGCGGTTTGATATATTTTGGTCAAGTAGGTATTGAACTTTTGTATGAAACAGTTGATTTTTTTTTCGTGATATCAGAGTTAGTCCCGTAGTGAAAGTTGTTTATCCCTGTATAAAAAACCGGAAGCGCGGAGGGAGTGACCGTGCTTCGGCACGAAAGGGCGGAAGGGCTGCTCTTCCCGCAGCGCCGGAGACAAGGCGGAGTCAAACTAGGGGGGGAAAGGGAAGCTCTCCCCCCAGTTTGACTAAATAGCGCTATTCTAACCTAAAAATTTTAACCATGGGTATCTCCATAACCATGGGGTTTCACGGGGTAGGGATGGTACAGGGGGTAGGCCCCCTCCCCTCCACGCGCCATAAATCGATGGTCCATAATGGAAATTTTAACCGGTTTCTGTTGCAGGCGAGTTTGTGCGGGTCGGTTTACCGATCGGTGCGGATGAAATAGTCCACCATTAACTTATGCGCTCACTCATAAAGAAATATGTACTAACCGTTTCCTTCCGAAAATCAACTTGCAGAGATCTGTACTAGGAGTCGGGCCCGAAAACCCGCTTCTTTATGTGCGCACCCATAGGTCTTTTTTGTCGACATCAAAAAAGGGGAGGTTATGCATTCGCCTAGTATTTAAAAAAACCTCTTAGTTGGGACAGGCCTTTGCTCAGCAGTTGGTTAAGTCCGGCTGTGAATGATCATGCTGTACCTACACACCGATTTCTCAGTGATTACCTGATTACTGCAAAACCAAGGGTGCAGGTGAACGGACTCTGTCCCATCTGCTGAAGTGTCCAGATGGGACAGTCTGTTCAGGAGCGCCGCACTCGCACTGGTTGTTGGATGAGTCGATCCTACTTGAGTAGGTACGCAATCGATTCAGTGCTTTCTAAATAGACCACTGCAGTCACGACCGGGAGGCAAGTATGTTGGGGATTTACAAAGTCTTTTAGAAGCTCTTTAGATGGCTCTTGGATTGCACGTGTAGAGTTTCAGTCTATCAAAAAGTACTCTATGGTGTAGAGCGAAGCGAGCCCCCAAGTTTCTCTATTACACTGCGAGGAAATCTGAAATTGACATGGCAACACTTTAAAAAATGTCAATGTCATTCAGTGAAAGTGAACTTCAAAGTGTTTCCCGCCGCGTTCAGGATTTATAGGAAAATAAAAAGTATTTTAATTTATTTGTAATACGGTAGAAAAATATTTTAATTAGTACGAAAACAGTGATATCACTGAGATGTATTCACCCAACCCGGAAGGGAGGCGAGTGGATAATATTTATTATTATTTAGTGGAAAACGTGGATTATTGTATCTCTAACTTTTTTAATATTATTACATCTAAGTTTTATACCCATGTATTCGACTGAAAGACTTGTATCTATGGTCATGAATAAAAATGATTAAAAAATGTCAATGTCATTGTTGTCAATGAGATTGTCAAACTTGGATTGAAAATCCAAAATTTGTAAAAAAATATAATACCAGCATTTAATTTTTAAATAAGAAGTATTTGCTCTTGCTTAGACTCACTTGGCTGATGTGACCGTTCATAAAGTGCATCCTTATCAACAACCTGTGATCTTAACACTCCAAAATGAATAACACAAAAGATGCAATGTACTGTCGCCTTTGCGCCGAGTTAAAACAACATAATAGACTCACAAACCTGCAGACTGACGAAAAAACGTGCCAGAAAGTCGTTAATATACTGTCAAGATTCAATATAGTAATGGATTTCAAGGAAAATATACTGCCAAAGACTGTCTGCTTAATATGTGTAAAATCCTTGCAACGAGCATTTGCTTTCGTAACTGCAGTAGAACAGGCGCAGGAATTTTTAAGCGACTTTATTCTAGTACAAATAAATACTGTTGCAAGTGATTCTAGTGCTGAAAACATTTTGTATGAGCCTCCAGATAATGAAAACTATATTGATGGCTGTAAACACGAACACAGTGGAGATTCAATGGAAATAAATGATGATGTTACAAATTCAAGTGAAGAATGTGATAGTGTCATGACTGAGGTGTGTAATGATTTTGATTGTTCTGTGATTAATGAAAACACTGAAGAACATATTAAAATTGAAAATAAGCATGATATACTACCTTCTAATGAAATTATTGAAGAAAATATGAATGTAAAAGATAAATGTGTTGAACTGCCTGATTTATTTCATGTCGAAGATGATAAAAACATCTTAAAAGAAAAAGAACTCCAGTCTGAAGGAATTCTATTAGACAGTACAGCTTGTTCTGCAGATTGCATAAATAATCAAAATGATAGTAATGAAAACAAGTATGAGCCTCCAGATAATGAAAACGGTGTTGTTGGCTGTAAAGACCAACACAGTCAAGATTCTATGGAAGTAAATGATGATTTTACAAATTTAAGTGAAAAGAATAGTATTGTGGGCGCCGAAAATATGGATAAAGGTTTACAACAATTACAACCTCAACATGAAAAACAAAATTCTAAACGAATTCAACCCAAACGATCGGCTACTACAGTACATTCTAAAACTAACATAAATAAAATATTGGAAACCAAAAAAATTAAAGAAAATAATAGTAAGCCATCTGCAAAAAATACAGAAGATGTGGAACATGTAATAATGACATGGAAGGAGTATGAATGGAAGTGTTATTTTTGTGAAAAACTATTCCCGAGCATTGAGGAGCTACAGCAACATTCAAAGCAGTACCACAACACCTGTAACGCTCACAAATGCACAGACTGTGGATACAGAAGGTCAGTTCTCAAAACGTTTTTGAAACATGTTCGTAAACACAAAAATTACTTACGTTATTCTTGCTATAGGTGCTGCAAGAAATTCCCTGAAATGTATGAAGTAGGGCTCCATATGAAGAAAGTTCACAAAAAATCTGACTATGTGTGCTTGGGATGCAACACTTCTTTTTACAGTAATAGAGAATTAAAAGAACATGTTGAGAAATATTACAAACAAGTGAATACAAAAGTACCATTTGATTTAACATGCACTATATGCAATAAAAATAATGAAACTGCTAAAGATTTTCGGAGACATTTACTTACTCACAAAAACAGAAAAAAGTGTGTTTGTGAAACTTGTGGCAAAATCATTCTTAAAAGTTATTTAGCAGGACATATGCTTCAGCATTCCGATTTGAGGCCATTCCAATGTGAGATATGCAAATCTTCCTTCAAATCTGCAAAAGGATTACGCCTTCACATTTCTACTCATGATGGAGGGAAACCGTTTTCTTGTGACCAATGTGGCAAAAGCTTCAGACTTAAAAGTCAACTTAACAGTCATGCTATAATCCACACGGACTCACATCCTCATGTTTGCACATACTGCAACAAGAGTTTCCGTAACAAGGGACTACTCAATCAACACATACGTCAACACACTGGAGTAAAACCTTATTCTTGTACTGTCTGTGAACGGGACTTCACAAACTGGCCGAATTATAACAAGCATATGAAACGCAGACATGCTACAGATATGACGAAGAAGAAACAGACTCCTGGCGGGACGTACCCTATTGAACCAGTTACAGGAGAGGTTGTAGTTGCTGCCGAGGAGAAAATAAGTGAAAAGAAGAAGAGGATGATGATAAAAGAAAATATACGTCTGCCTGCAAACGCCGACGCCGAGATATCTCCTCATTAGTCTAATGAGGAGATATCTCGGCGTCCGCTACAAAAGGCGCCATTGTCAACACTTTCCATGCAAACCATGTCACCAATACTTGCACTATGACTACTTTTCTTTCTAGCGTGTTGATGGCAATCTAAATGGACTCAACCCCGAATTTGGCTTCGTGTTTGGCGCCATCACTAGTGTCCATCAGTTCCAGTAACGTGCAGCTGACAGGACACGTAGGACATGATATTTAGTGTCCCATCGTTTCTGAAACAGCACCACATTTACACTCAAGGCGAAGATGTCTATGAATCTAAACCTGAAAAGGTTTTCGTTTCTTCGGCAACCTGGTTCCAGAGTTTGTTAAGACTCCCAGGTTACCCAGGGCAACTCATGTCCAGGTGGGAGATCCTTAGCGGGTGGAATAAATGGTTTGAAATAGGACTATGATACTAATGAGTGTCTTGAAACTGATGGCTTTGAATTGCATCCAATAGAAGTTGTGCATTCGAATTTCATTAGTACTCTGTGCAGAACAAGCATACTTTTGAAGAGAGTGGGAAAATGAATATGAGCATGGGAAGTCATTTGGTGATTGATGAACATAAATGTGTGCTTGAAAACTCAAAAACAACCATAATGGTGGACTTTGGTGCACAGACGCCAGCACATGAAGCTGCCCGAAACTGTCAAAGTTTCCCAGTCAAACATGAACCTAATGTTAATAGCGATAAAGTTGAAAATCTATTAAAGAAATTTGACAGATTGTAGTAGCTTGATGTGCTGGTGTCTGTACATGTTCTCACATATTTGTACGCTTTTTACTAATAAAGCTTCTTTCTAAGCATTACAACCGTAGTTAATCTTCCAGTAAAGCACTTAAGGCACCTGTCCCACAGCTGGCGATTAACTAGAAGCACACCCCGGACACTCCATACAACGCTCGCAAAATAATAACCTATTACTAGTACATAAACAAATGACATCTGTATACGTGCAAATGTGTGAGTGAAATCTAATAGGGTTGGCTGTCGTGCGTAGCGTAAGAAATGGCGCGGAAAGCGATTTGTGTCGGGGAACCGAGCGACGACGGCGCTCCCCGAACGTGTGCATTATTATGAAGTGACCTTGTAGTTCAATTATTTATTTATACAGGATGGTCCAAAAGTCGTGGATCAAACGAAATAGGGAGATGAAGGAGGTCATTTCCAACAAAAAATCTTTCGACAGCATGGTCATAATTCAAATGCCCTAAAAGTATGTATATCAGAACGTTCGGCCAGTCGAGATAGGGAGCTGGCTGCTACTCCAGTTTTTAGTGACGATTATGTGACGCTTAAAGATGCCAGTCAAAGAATTTGTGACGGAACAGTTCGAAAGTTAGAAGCATTTATTTATGGCCGAACGACCTGATATCAGGTCGTTCGGCCAACCTGAATCTCCATAACTGAGGACCTTAGAGAAACTGTTACTGAATAAAGATTTAGTGACGATTTGGTGACAAACAACCAGTGCTTTACTTTTACTCGTAATGCCACCGGTTAGAAGTAAAATGAATTTTGCTTCCTGGAACATCAGGACGTTCGGCCAACGTAATCTCCATAACTGAGGACCTGAGAGAAACCGTTAATGAATAAAGATTTAGTGACGAGACTGAAACGAATTTTTATTGCTTTATTTTTTTTTGTGACGGCCCCTTTAAATAGTAAATTGAAAATTTAACATATTATATAACCTCAAAACATTGGGATTATCGATTCCTCCACAACGAAGAAGCCCAGAGAAACCGTTAATGAATAAAGATTTAGTGACGGCACTGAAACGAACTTTTAGTGTTTTTTTTTTTTTTTGTGACGGCCCCTTTATATAGTAAATTGATAATTTAACATATATAACCTCAAAACATTGGGATTATCGATTCCTCCACAACGAAGAAGCCCAGAGAAACCGTTAATCAATAAAGATTTAGTGACGGCACTGAAACGAACTTTTAGTGTTTTATTTTTTTTTGTGACGGCCCCTTTATATAGTAAATTGAAAATTTAACATAATATTATATAACCTCAAAACATTGGGATTATCGATTCCTCCAAAACGAATAAGCCTAGAAGACTCGTAAAACCCCTGATGTGTTATAGGTTTTCAGTGCAATGGTGTCAGTATTTTTGTTGATTCACTATTCCGCAATATGGCGGATGGCGACTGAAATAGGGTGACTATGTATTCCAACGAAACAAGTATTTATCAAGTACTTAATTACCTACCCTACCTAAATAATGAAGCAACACACGTCGTAATATTAAATTATATAAGTACAAGCAACGTTGAGCTGATGCCTGCATACCAGTGTCCACTTGTGAGGTTTTGTTATATTACTTGAGTCTATTTTGGCTAAAAGCAAACGAAAGTGGAAAGGTGACTGACATTGGAGATTGGGAAATTTGACTAAGTACAAGAATACTTAAATAAATAGGTACCTACACAAATTAAAAAATGCTTTATTTGTAATCAATCATCCAAAAATAGCGGTAGGTTGTTAGGTACATAATAATTTGTACTTTTTAGAATTACAGTTAAATTGGTTCACCACGAGAGAAATTTGACAGCTTCTTGTGTTTACTGCTAGGTGATTGACTTGAAACTTGTCAAATCGGATTTCTTTCGGTGGTGGCCCGACAATCATTTTACAATTAAATAACAGTTCTATAGATAAATCACAGTAAGATAACTACACCGATTCTATTTTTATTCTGCAGAAAAGAGCCATATACCTATATTATAATCTCCGCAGTCGCGATTCTCTAAAGGAACGGTTTAAGGAAATTAATATAGTATTTTTCAGCGCTATTTAAAAGGTCCATACCCAACCAACCTTTTAAATAGCGCTGAAAAATACTATATTAATTTCCTTAAACCGTTCCTTTAGAGAATCGCGACTGCGGAGATTATAATATAGGTATATGGCTCTTTTCTGCAGAATAAAAATAGAATCGGTGTAGTTATCTTACTGTGATTTATCTATAGAACTGTTATTTAATTGTAAAATGATTGTCGGGCCACCACCGAAAGAAATCCGATTTGACAAGTTTCAAGTCAATCACCTAGCAGTAAACACAAGAAGCTGTCAAATTTCTCTCGTGGTGAACCAATTTAACTGTAACTCTAAAAAGTACAAATTATTATGTACCTAACAACCTACCGCTATTTTTGGATGATTGATTACAAATAAAGCATTTTTTAATTTGTGTACCTATTTATTTAAGTATTCTTGTACTTAGTCAAATTTCCCAATCTCCAATGTCAGTCACCTTTCCACTTTCGTTTGCTTTTAGCCAAAATAGACTCAAGTAATATAACAAAACCTCACAAGTGGACACTGGTATGCAGGCATCAGCTCACCGTTGCTTGTACTTATATAATTTAATATTACGACGTGTGTTGCTTCATTATTTAGGTAGGGTAGGTAATTAAGTACTTGATAAATACTTGTTTCGTTGGAATACATGGTCACCCTATTTCAGTCGCCATCCGCCATATTGCGGAATAGTGAATCAACAAAAATACTGACACCATTGCACTGAAAACCTATAACACATCAGGGGTTTTAAGAGTCTTCTAGGCTTATTCGTTTTGGAGGAATCGATAATCCCAATGTTTTGAGGTTATATAATATTATGTTAAATTTTCAATTTACTATATAAAGGGGCCGTCACAAAAAAAAATAAAACACTAAAAGTTCGTTTCAGTGCCGTCACTAAATCTTTATTGATTAACGGTTTCTCTGGGCTTCTTCGTTGTGGAGGAATCGATAATCCCAATGTTTTGAGGTTATATATGTTAAATTATCAATTTACTATATAAAGGGGCCGTCACAAAAAAAAAAAAACACTAAAAGTTCGTTTCAGTGCCGTCACTAAATCTTTATTGATTAACGGTTTCTCTGGGCTTCTTCGTTGTGGAGGAATCGATAATCCCAATGTTTTGAGGTTATATATGTTAAATTTTCAATTTACTATTTAAAGGGGCCGTCACAAAAAAAAAATAAAGCAATAAAAATTCGTTTCAGTCTCGTCACTAAATCTTTATTCATTAACGGTTTCTCTCAGGTCCTCAGTTATGGAGATTACGTTGGCCGAACGTCCTGATGTTCCAGGAAGCAAAATTCATTTTACTTTTAACCGGTGGCATTACGAGTAAAAGTAAAGCATTGGTTGTTTGTCACCAAATCGTCACTAAATCTTTATTCAGTAACAGTTTCTCTAAGGTCCTCAGTTATGGAGATTCAGGTTGGCCGAACGACCTGATATCAGGTCGTTCGGCCATAAATAAATGCTTCTAACTTTCGAACTGTTCCGTCACAAATTCTTTGACTGGCATCTTTAAGCGTCACATAATCGTCACTAAAAACTGGAGTAGCAGCCAGCTCCCTATCTCGACTGGCCGAACGTTCTGATATACATCTAAAAGTTATGAATATTTGTGTATACCGAGTTCTTGTACAATTAGACGAATTTAAAAAAAATGTGATATAAAACTAAAACAAACGGTTTTGTATTACTACTAGATAATGTATCAGCACTACAAAGTTCTATTAGGGCTCTGAGTATCAAATTTCAAGAGCAATTTATTTTTTTTCCAAAAATTTTGTAACATTACCAAAAATTATTTCTCACTTTAAAAGCGTTGGAAATGACCTCCTTTATCCCCCTACTTCGTTTGATCCACGACTTTTGGACCACCCTGTATAGTCTGGTTCGTAATGAAATAAAAACACTAAAATAGTTTAGTTTAAAATGACTTATCTGTAAATAATCGGTTATTAAATCGCATGGTATTAAAAATGCGAAATCTTACAAACAGTTTATGTAAATACGAATTCGGAAAAGCATCACAATATCCAACCATCGTGATTAACCTATTGAACGCCATTGTCACATATATGTGACAAACGAAATCTTACCCTGAACGCCAACGTCACAAATATATGACAAAATACACGTCGTACGGGTCGCACCATTTATGAAATAAACAATTTAATCATTACTTTTGTGTGTTTTTATTTATATACCTAATTTAAAAGTTTAAGCTTCCGTCTATACAGGGTGTTACGGAAAGGGTACATCAATACAAACGGGTTGAAGAGTGTATCTGGTCTAGAATCTCTGTACAAAATTTCAGCTCAAAAGCAGTAACTTTGATAGTTTATTAAATTGAAATCATAACAAACGTGTCACCGCACTACGAGGGTCATTATCCATTATCTGTAGTGTGTCTGTGCGCCTAGTACACGCACATCACGCCGCCGCGCGCTAGTGCAGCGCCGTGATGTCGAAATAAAAAATATTAAGCATTTTCAAAGTTACTGCTTTTGAGCTGAAATTTTGTACAGAGATTCTAGACCAGATACACTCTTCAACCCGTTTGTATTGATATACCCTTTCCGTAACACCCTGTATTAACACAGTTAGCAAGAATATCAATTCACTTACATGAACGATAGTTCATCTTTTCCCACAGTTGAATGCAAGAGAGCGAGAATTGGCGGGCTCACACTCACACTTTATAGTATAGCCCCCCAATATTATTCAAGTACTTAGGTACATCTAACATTCCCGCCATTTTTAACAATCATCCCATTTTACCAAATAACTTTTAATATTGACAGTCTTATGTCATTCTATTTTGACAGAACTGTTTTAAAACATAAGATATTAAATGTATTTTATACATATGTAGATTTGTGATGTTTTCAATGTATATGTATATAATATATATTCTTCTTTTTCTTCGTCTTTTAAGCTACTATTTCTTGTAACTAGCAAACCACGGAGTGCAAAGTTCGACGGCTCACCTCGCACTATTGCCGTCACCACATGACGTTGGCAGAATAGTCGACATCGGCTCCGTTGCCAAAAAAAAAAAAATAAATGTATTTTAATAACAATTTTATCCGACTACAATATTAGATAAAGCCTCTTAAAGATAGCATTCACTGAGTTTACTATATTTATTATTTATAACCACTTATACATCAAGAATTGCACATAAAATTAAGAAAATATTTTAAAAACAATGTTTACAGTACCCGGCGATAAATATTGCACATCGGCCTTTGGAAAGAAACAATCGGCTAGTTTCGGCTTCGCAGTGCGTTATCTCTGTCGCACACTACCTATGTGACGTTAAATGACGTTTTGTCAGTCGTTGTTCAAGTGCGATGGAGTGCGGTCGCGTCCAGTTCAAAATATATATCTAGAGTTGTTAACACCCCCAAATTTAAATAATATAAAGTTGTACTATGGCATCTTTAGGAAAAATAGGGGAACCTTTTTATTTTACCCCAACCTAAAGCAATCATATTTTATAGAAACATTGGTGTATTTTATACAAAGAATAAAAAGAATTAAGTATCAAAAGAAGCAAATCATAATTGTTTTAACAGCTCCTAATAGATACCGGACTATTTGTATTTCGTGCGACAGAGATAACGCTCTACGAAGCCGAAATTAGCCGATTGTCTCTTTCCAAAGATCGATGTGCAATATTTATCGCCGGGTACTGTAATTCTGTTACCCTTACATTTTAGGTAAAAAGGAAAATAAGTTATTTATTTAGACCGATGGGAGTCCGTTCACCTGCACCCTTGGTCTTGCAGTAATCAGTAATCACCGAGAAATCGGTGTGTAGGTACAGCATGATCATTCACAGCCGGACTTAACCAACTGCTGAGTATAGGCCTCTCATGAGCCTGTCCCAACTAAGAGGTTTTTTAAATACTTGGCGAATGCATAACCTCCCCCTTTTTTTGATGTCTTGATTTTCTAAAGGAAACGGTTAGGATATTTCTTTATGAGTGAGCGCATAATTAATGTTGGACTATTTCACCCAGTGGCGTGCATTGGTTTTCAGAATAAGTAGGCACTAATCAGAAAAAAAAGTGAGGTCAAAAGTGTGATTATTTGAGCAGGCATGCCTACTTAAGGGTGATAAATTGCGAAGGTCGAACGTCATGGTATTACGCGTGAGACGTACGTATTTTTAATGGAGTAAAGACCAATGACAATGTGCGAATAGTACGGGAGCCGAGTAGGCCGTCCGGCGACTGCCTACTGCCGCACGTGTTTGTATAAAGATTTTGTTTTTTGTTAGATATGATTATTTAGTGAGTTTCTTATTGTGGGACACACACTTATTAGTATTTTGATCTATGCACACACTAAAACCACAGAATACTTAAAGTACTACGTACAGAAAGGCCACTCCCTTCCCCGCACTAACATCAGTTACCGCACCTCACCCCGCACTTCGAGGTTACCGTCGCAGTTCTTTAACAAAGAGCGCTTGCAAACACAAGTACCTCACGCACACATTCATACGTATACAAACGTCATTTTTTAATGTAGTAGTAGTAGGTACTTAATTATTTTGCGAGCGTTGTATGGAGTGTCCGGGGTGTGCTAAAACGTAATTGACAGGCTGATGTTGATATATCGAGGTAGGCACTGCTTATATGCCTATATGTAATGGACGCCACTGATTTCACCCGCACCGATCGGTATACCGACCCACATTATCATTCGGAATCGGTTTCGTTTTGACAGTTCAACAACATTCATATTTGCGTTATTTACGGGTTGAGCAGACAAATTCGAACTTATGAAGCAATGGATTAGCAATTTGCTTCAAAATGATTCTGATTCCGATTGATAGTGTGTTACGCAATTAGGGTGCTGCACAAACTCGTCTGCACCAGAAACCTGTTTCTTTACGGAAACACCCTGACATAATTATTTTTTTTTTTTTTTTTGAAATATAGTATCGTCGCTATGCTACAGCTAGCTACAAGGGAGGTGAAAGAAAAATAAATGCAGTATTTTTGCTTATCATTTATTCAGTTACATTACAACATAAATGCTTTTCAATTATTATTCTGTTAATTAGGTAGTAACATAATTATCTTAGACTTAACTACCAGTATTGTTATCTCATACCAAGTCATATAAACAAAAACAAAATATAAACTTACCTACAACAAATCTTTCACCTGTTCCACCGCCCGCTGACGAGAAAGCGACTAGCTAACTAAAGATTCTCCCGCTCAAGGGGAACGTTCAAAACATTGTTAGTCCCGTGTAAGTTAGATACATATGTATATTGTTGATGGCTGCCCGCTTACACCGCCGTGGAGTACTCCTTTATCTCACCGACAACAAGAGAGAATCAAAGAGTTTGCGCAGGTAAGTCGTGTACGAAATACTTACCTACTGTGTATCTTTTCAGTGATTCATCGATGACATTTAGATAAAAATTCTTAACAATATTATAATATTATGTATTTACTTATTACGAAATAATAAAGTTTAAGATAAAGCCCGGTTTCCACCGCGAGCGGAGCGGACCCATTAATGATTTCTTTTACCTCTCAAGAGAAAACTGCTTACATGTGTTTCCACCAACAAAGAGTCGAGCGGAAATGACTCAGCGAGCAAAAAGAGTAAAAATGAGCTCGCTCATTTCTAGAGAGAATCGGACGACTAAACTTTTTCTTGGTGGAAACGCAAACCTATTTCATAAAAACGAAGTCCGCTCCGCTTAGCAATTTCCGGCTCATTACTCTTTCGCGGTGGAAACCGGGCTTTAAAGTCGAGTCTCATCTTTGTTGGCGCGTACAGACGCCAGCACATCAAGCTACTACAATCTGTCAAATTTCTTTAATAGATTTTCAACTTTATCGCTAAAGCATAAGGTTCACAGTTGATTGGGAAAATTTGACAGTTTTGGGTAACTTGATGTGCTGGCGTCTGTACTATACTCGCTCAGCGTTGCTCGCTTGACAGGTAGACACTCACTGAGAGACACGCTTGACACAGACGCGCCCCTACAGTCTCGACATTAGACAGCGACAAAAATCGGTAGCTAAGTCGTATCGTTGCCAAATTCCTTTAACAGTTTTTCAACTTTATTTCGATTGCATAAGGTTGAAAATGACATCGATTAGACTTAAGGACCGATTTTTGTCGTTATATTTGTCGAGACTGCAGGGCCAGCACAACAATCTGTCAAATTTTTTAATACATTTTCAACTTTATCGCTAAAGAATTAGGTTCAAAGTTGATTGGGAAAATTTGACAGTTTCAGGTAGCTTGATGTACTGGCGTCTGTACATACACACGCCAGCGAGTAGTCGCTCCTCGCCGTCACATACATGCTCGTCAACTTGTTTTTAGTTGCTAGCTCTACTTGCTTCTAGTTAATCGCCAGCTGTGGGACAGGTGCCTTAAGTGTTTCATTGAAGATTAACTACGGCTGTAGTGCTTAGAAAGAAGCTAGCTAGCTATTAGTAAAAAAAGCAATTAAAAAAAATAAAAACCCGACTACAATTTATTTTTCTCAAAACCTATCGAGTGGGGTATCAAAATAAAGGGTTTTAAAAGGTGATTACAAAAATATATACAACTTATATGGTTAAAAGTAATTCAAAGTGACAAATCGTAAAAAACACGTACCAAGAACTAAATCTTCTGCGAAATCTTTCACATTTGTAAACTAAAAATCTGGAAATAAAAAAAAAAGTAATTAAAAAAATAAAAAAACCCGACTGCAACGTTTTGCTAAAACTAACTGAAAAGCTAAAAACAAGCCCATTTTAAATTAAATAAAAGTTGGAAGCAGGCGGGGCCCATACCATTATTATAGTTTCAAACTCGTCGGGTCCCGCCTGGTTGCAACTTTTATTTAATTTAAAATGGGCTTGTTTTTAGCTTTTTAGTTAGTTTTAGTATAAGGTTGCCGTCGGGTTTTTTTAATTTTTTTAATTACCTACTTTTTTTTATTTTCAGTTTTTTAGTTTACAAATGTGAACGATTTCGCAGACGATTTAGTTCTTGGTACGATGTTTTTTACGATTTGTCACTTTGAATTACTTTTAACCATATGTATATATTTTTGTAATCACCTTTTAAAACCCTTTATTTTGATACCCCACTCGATAGGTTTTGAGAAAGAAAAATTTTTTTGAAGGCATAATATGGCGCCAAAAATCCGCCATTTTGGTTTTTTTTATTTTGATATACCCAGTGTCACTCTCACAGTAAATACAAATCTAACGACACCTCTCAAGCTAAAATCCATCAAGCCGTTCAGGCCGCAGAGCGTGCCAAACAATTATACAATCATACAAACATACATACTCTCGAAAAACATAACCCTCCTTCTGGCGCAGTCGGGTAAAAAGCATACAAATATGTGAGGAGAACATGTGTACAGACGCCAGCACATCAAGCTACTACAATCTGTCAAATTTCTTTAATAGATTTTCAACTTTATCGATATTAGCATTAGGTTCATGGTTGAATGGGAAAGACAGTTTCGGCTTCATGTGCTGGCGTCTGTGCACCAAAGTCCACCATTATGGTTGTTTTTGAGTTTTCAAGCACACATTTATGTTCATCAATCACCAAATGACTTCCCGTGCTCATATTCATTTCCCCACTCTCTTCAAGAGTATACTTGTTCTGCACAGAGTACTAATGAAATTCGAATGCACAACTTCTATTGGATGCAATTCAAAGCCGTGAGTTTCAAGACACTCATTAGTATCATAGTCCTATTCCAAACCATTTGTTCCACCCGCTGAGGATACCTGAGTCTTTAAATAGACTACAGTAAGTAAATAATTTGGGTACTAAATGAAAAAAAAAAACAAATGTATTAGATTTAAATTACCTAATGTTAGAAGTAGCGAATGTGACATCATACTGAATGGAGAAAAAAACTTATTTACAAAAAAAAACAACCGACTTCAAAAAAAACACTACAAACGTGATAAATAACTTTAATTTCGGAAGTCGGTGTCGTTGGTTCCGCATTTTCATTTTTTGACACCGACTTCCGAAATTAAAGTTATTTATCACTTTTGTAGTGTTTTTTTTGAAGTCGGTTGTATTTTTTTTGTAAAAAAGTTTTTATTTTTCACTTTTTAGTGGTACCTACCCCACAAAAAAGTAAACAAAAAAATCGTTAATGTAGACAATGTAGATAAATTTTTAGATTTTTGTTGATTTTTCAAAAACCGCTTGTCCGATTTCGATAAAATTTTCATGGGACCATTTGGGAAGTATACCCCATCCAACAAAAAATTTTTCAAATCGGTTGGCAAGCGACGGAGTTATGCGCGAACAAACATAAAAAAAAAACAGAAACATTCGAATTGAGAACCTCCTCCTTTTTTAGAAGTCGGTTAAAAACTAGAATTTGTTGATGAAACGGTTTTTCTGGGAATCACGCTAGACGAGAAATTACAATGGGGACCTCACATAACATCTCTTGCGGGGCGGCTTAGCTCGGCCGCTTATGCTGTTAGGAAGATAAGACAGTTAAGAGATGTAGAAACCGCGCGTTTAGTCTTTTTTAGCTACTTTCACAGCATTATGTCGTACGGCATTTTACTATGGGGTCGAGCTGCTGACATTGAATCAATCTTTATTTTGCAAAAGACAGCTATCAGAGCCATTTATAATCTACGTCGCCGCGAATCTCTCAGGGAACTATTTAAAATATTATGACGGTACCTTGCCAATTTATTTATGAAAATATTATGTATGTAAGAAAAAATCTACATCTTTTTAATAAAATAAGCGATAGACATCATTTTAATACAAGAAATAAAGATAAAATACATCAACCATTTTTCAGATTAGCCAAAGTACAGACGGCAGCACATCAAGCTACACGATACTGTCAAAATTTCCCAATCAACTTTGAACCTTATAATTTAGCGATAAAGTTGAAAATCTATTAAATAAATTTGACAGATTGTAGTAGGTTGATGTGCTGGCGTCTGTACATACATCTTTTATGGGGTACTGTGTTAAATGTTACAATAAAATTCCTTGTGATATAATGCAATTAAATGAAAGAAAATTTAAAACACATTAAATATACACTTTTGTACCATGTTTGTAAATATGTGAGCACCATGTATCTATCAGATAATTAATTTACATGTCATGGTTTCGTTTTTAGGGTTCCGTAGCCAAATGGCAAAAAACGGAACCCTTATGGATTCGTCATGTCTGTCTGTCTGTCCGTCCGTCCGTATGTCACAGCCACTTTTTTCCGAAACTATAAGAACTATACTGTTGAAACTTGGTAAGTAGATGTATTCTGTGAACCGCAGCAAGATTTTCACACAAAAATAGAAAAAAAAACAATAAATTTTGGGGTTCCCCATACTTACAACTGAAACTCCAAAAATTTTTTTTCATCAAACCTGTACGTGTGGATAGGTCTTCAAAAATGATATTGAGGTTTCTAATACCATTTTTTTCTGAACTGAATAGTTTGCGCGAGAGACACTTCCAAAGTGGTAAAATGTGTGTCCCCCCCCCTCTAACTTCTAAAATAAGAGAATGATAAAATAAAAAAAATATATATAATGTACATTACCATGTAAACTTCCACCGAAAATTGGTTTGAACGAGATCTAGTAAGTAGTTTTTTTTTAATACGTCATAAATCGAAAACCGCAATTTACCTTTCACAAAGTTACAACGAACTACAAGAACTTTTATATTATGTTACTTGCTGCTACGGAACCCTTCATGGGCGAGTCCGACTCGCACTTGGCCGGTTTTTTAATTCTTTTACCTATTGTGGTATAGTAATTTTATTTTAGGTCCTCACATATTATTATATAATTAATGAACCCATGCAAAATAATGTAAAACATTTTAAAAGAGTAACGGTGGAGTTTCTTGCCCATTCTTCTCAACACGAAAACTACCTTTTGGAAGGGGCGACTAGAATCAATTCCATTTTAAGGTGAATGTGCCATGGTAGACCGCGAAATTTAAATTTTCTTACTTTTTTTGCAATTTTCAGATCAGTGTCAGCAGCCTAATTGCGGAACGCCAAATCGTCAAATGATTCTGATCAGTTGGCTTCATTTCTATCACAATTGGCTTCATTTTACGATTTTCGGATTGCAAAACTCTAGTTTATTATGAAACCAATTATGAACGTTAAGGCCCTGCGCAGAAACTAGAGTTTCGCAATTCGAAAATCGTAAAATGAAGCCAATTGTGATAGAAACGAAGCCAACTGATCAGAATCATTTGACGATTTGGCGTTCCGCAATTAGGCTGCAGGTTGTATCTTGATCAAAATATGATTCGCGACTATAACAGGTACGTATTTACAGAATTATAATAATTAGAATCATTAATACATCTTTCTAAGTTAGATTTCTACCGTTAAGAACAAATCTCATATGGAAAAGTGTTTATGGTAGAAAGAGATATATTAATGATTCTAATGACTATAATTCTGTAAATACATGTCTATTATAGTCGCAAATCATATTTTGATCAAGATACAACCTGACACTGACCTACAAATTGCAAAAAACGTAAGAAAATTTAAATTTCGCGGTCTACCACTGCGCATTCACCTTGAGGTAATTTTTGACGTTCAAAAGTGCCTTTTACGTGCCTACTAGCTGCGCCCCGCGGTTTCACCCGCATAAGTTTCGATCCCGTGGGAATATCGAGATAAAAACTACCCTATGTCCTTTCCCAGGACTCAAACTATCTCTATACCAAATTTCATCTAAATCGGTTCAGTGGTTTAGGCGTGAAAGACGGACAAACAAACAGACAGACACATACACTTTCACATTTATAATATTAGTATGGATTTGAAATAAATGCTTTGACTTTGACTCTGGAACCAGGTTGGCCGAAGAAACGAAAACCTCTTCAGATGTAGATTCAGACATCTCCGCCTTAAGTGTAAATGTGGTGCTGTTTCAGAAACGATGGGACACTTAATATCATGTCCTACGTGTCCTGTCAGCTGCACGTTACTGGAACTGATGGACACTAGTGATGGCGCCAAACGCGAAGCCAAATTCTGGGCTGAGTCCATTTAGATTGCCATCAACACGCTAAAAAGAAAAGTAGTCATAGTGCAAGTAAACGGTGACATGGTTTGCATGGAAAGTGTTGACAGTAGCGCCTTTAGTAGCGGCCACCGAGACATCTCCTCATTAGTCTGTCTACTTCTATTCTTTTATCATCATCCTCTTCTTGTATTCCCTTATTTTCTCCTCGGCAGCAACTACAACCTCTCTGGTAACTGGGTCAATAGGGTACGTCCCGCCAGGAGTTCGTTTCTTCTTTGCCATATCTGTAGCATGTCTGCGTTTCATATGCTTGTTATAATTCGGCCAGTTCGTGAAGTCCCGTTGACAGAGAGTACAAGAATAAGGTTTTACTCCAGTGTGTTGACGTATGTGTTGATTGAGTAGTCCCTTGTTACGGAAACTCTTGTCGCAGTACGTGCAAACATGAGGATGTGAGTCCGTGTGGATTATAGCATGACTGTTAAGTTGACGTTTAATTCGGAAGCTTTTGCCACATTGGTCACAAGAAAACGGTTTCTCTCCATTATGAATAGCTATGTGAGCGCGTAATGGTTTTGCAGATTTGAAGGAAGACTTGCATATCTCACATTGGAATGACCTCACATCAGAATGCTGACGCATGTGTTCTGTTAAATTTCTTTTAACAAAGAAACATTTTCCACAAGTTTCACAAACATACTCCTTTCTGTTTTTGTGAGTAAGTAAATGTCTCCGAAAATCGTTAGCAGTTTCATTATTTTTATTGCATATAGTGCATGTTAAATCAAATGGTGCTCTTGTAATCACTTGTTTGTAATATTTCTCAATATGTTCTTTTAATTCTCTGTTACCGTAAAAAGGAGTGTAGCATCCCGAGCACACATAGTCAGAGTTTTTGTGAACTTGCTTCACATGGTGCCCTACTTCGTACGTTTCAGGGAATTTCTTGAAGCATCTATGGCAAGAATAACGTAAGTCATTTTTGTGGTTACGAACATGTATCAAAAACGTTTTGAGAACTGACCTTCTGATTCCACAGTCAGTGCATTTGTAAGCATTACAGGTGTTGTGGCACTGCATTGAATGTTGCTGTAGCTCCTCAATGCTCGGGAATAGTGTTTCACAAAAATAACATGTCCATTCATACTCCTTCCATGTCATTTTTACATGTTCCAAATCTTTCACTGTATTTTTTGCAGATGGCTTACTATTATTTTCTTTAATTTTTTTGGTTTCTGATATTTTATTTATGTTAGTTTTAGAATGTACTATAGTAGCCGATCGTTTGGGTTGAATTCGTTTAGAATTTTGTTCTTCATGTTGAGGTTGTAATTGTTGTAAACCTTTATCCATATTTTCGGCGCCCACAATACTATTCTTTTCACTTAAATTTGTACCATCATCATTTACTTTCATAGAATCTTGACTGTGTTGGTCTTTACAGCCAACAACACCGTTTTCATTATCTGGAGGCTCATGCTTGTTTTCATTACTATCATTTTGATTATTTATGCAATCTGCAGAACAAGCTGTACTGTCTAATAGAATTCCTTCAGACTGGAGTTCTTTTTCTTTTAAGATGTTTTTATCATCTTCGACATGAAATAAATCAGGCAGTTCAACACATTTATCTTTTACATTCATATTTTCTTCAATAATATCATTAGAAGGTAGTATATCATGCTTATTCTCAATTATAATATGTTCTTCAGTGTTTTCATTAATCACAGAACAATCAAAATCATTACACACCTCAGTCATGACCTCACTATCACATTCTTCACTTGAATTTGTAACATCATCATTTATTTCCATTGAATCTCCATTGTGTTCGTCTTTACAGCCATCAATATGGTTTTCATTATCTGGAGGCTCATACAACATGTCTTCAGCACTAGAATCACTTGCATCAGTATTTATTTGTACTAGAATAAAGTCGCTTAAAAATTCCTGCGCCTGTTCAACTGCAGTTACGAAAGCAAATGCTCGTTCCAAGGATTTTACACATATTAAGCAGATAGTTTTTGGCAGTATATTTTCCTGGAAATCCATTACTATATTGAATCTTGTCAGCATATTAACGACTTTCTGGCACGTTTCTTCATCAGTCTGCAGGTTTGTAAGTCTATTACGTTGTTTTAACTCGGCGCAAAGGCGACAGTACATTGCATCTTTTGTATTATTCATTTTGGAGTGTTAAGATCACAGGTTGTTGATAAGGATGCACTTTATGAACGGCCACATCAGCCAAGTGAGTCTAAGCAAGAGCAAATACTATGCCGGTATTATATTTTTTTACAAATTAAACAAAACACCCGAACCTCGTCAGAGTTTGACAATCTTATTGACAACAAACAATGACAATGACACTTTTTAAAGTGTTGCCATGTCAATTTCAGAAGGCCCATTCCCGTAATAAATCTTATAATGTGTGGCCAGACTGGAGCGCGGGTGCGGGGCGGGCGCGGTGCGGCGAACTCAAACATATGAACTTCCTAGTGGCATAGTAAAAACAAATAAGTACGCCAACTCGAGCCCCGAGCGAGCGATAATAGCATAACCACGTAGGGCTGTCACTTAAAGTTTATTCAATCGTCAAAAATGCATAGTCAATTTCTATACAAAACAGTTTTCACCAGGAGCTGACTACATTAAATTCATCACCTATGTCATGTTATCTGTTTAGTTATTTGAAAAATTACGATCGAAATATGATTACGTGGTTTTACTGAATCATGTATTTATTCAAATAAAATTAAATGATTACGAAATTGTATTTTTTACACTATAAAGTATTTTTTACTTTTTCATTCACCATGAAAATTATAATCTTTAAATTCGAAAATTGAGACATCCATAAACACTGCATTGTTTTCTATAGTTACTCGAATTTGTAGCAATCTTCACGAATTTGCTGTTAAAGGAGGTAGGTAGGTACACGTACAAATTATTACGAGCAGCAGGGCAGCCACGGAGCGTACGCGGGTGCGACCGGTATTACGCACATGTTGATCTATGTTACGCACGGCGTAGCAACGACTGGCGTTATGGCGTACGGCGTACCTTTAGCAGCGATGCATTTTGTCAGTGTGTGCGTACGACGACGCAAACGTACGAGCGCGCTCACTTACAAAACGTGTTTGGTGCGTATGTATGAAGATACTTTACTTATTTGATTTTACTGTGATAGTGGGCACGCGGCGCGCGGGCGCGGTGAGTGGCGCGGGCTGCTCGGCGCGGGGAGCGCGCAGGCAACTCATACCATAGCTCGTTCATACAAGTGGCCGCATCGGGTGCGCGGCGCGGGCGCGGACAGCCCGCACGGGAACCGGGGTTCTCAATCTAGTTCGAGCATTCTTCTAGTAAAAATAAGTCTTCTTCATCCCTATTATAATTTGACAGCCAAACAAAACACGACAACACGCAGAACGCAGCCGCGCTCCAGTGCGGGCAGGCAGCCCGCGCCCGTTCCCGCTACCGCGCTCGCGCCCGCCCCGCGTACGTCTGGACGGACACTTAGTTGCAGTACAATGACAGCTAAGTGTAACACTTTTCAACGAAATTTAAATAGTACATAATCAGCCTATAATGTTCCCACTGCTGGGACACAGGCCTCCTTGGTGAGAGAAAGTGGGCCGTAATCCACCACGCGGGCCCAGTGCGGGTTGGCAGATGTCACATGTCTTCGAATTTTTGGTTCTAGGATATGCCGGTTTCCTCACGATGTTTTCCTTCACCGTTTTGAGAACAGTGGTGATGAAATAATTTACACAAAGTAAAGCGCCTGTCTGGGTTCGAACCTACGACCTACAACTCGTAAGTCGCGGCTGTTACCACTTGGCCACCACTGCTCTCAAGAAATTTAAATAGTGATGTGACAAAATAAGGCCGCTTTCCAAATTAAGACAATAGCGCTCACAGCGCTCATATCGATCATTTCCGTTCCGATTTATGCTGAAGTGTCCATTTGGGACACTTCAGCATAGATTAATACTTGCGCTTCAGTAGATGGGGCAGTCACAGATATAGATATACCTAGATAACGCAAGTATCACGAACTGTATGAAAACTAAGCGTGCTACTTTTTGACCACCTACTATTACGTCACAAGCTCGCGCTCTCTCGCTCACGCTCACCCAGCCAGCAGTACGCAGGACTGAGCGCGAAAATGGCGGCTTATGATTTTCGATCTGCATAGCTATTCACAAACACTCGATACGCTTCCGTATCGTATCGAACATTAATCATTGTTATCGTAGAAGTCTCCTAAACGCTGTTCACAAGTCCAAAAACCCGAAAATTTTGTCAGTTTAAATCAAATAGACGCCCGCTATTCTTCCAACAGCTATTTGCTGTTGAGGGCAAGCCAAATCAGGTTATCGAAATGTCAGGTTTTCGATACGATAGCCTGTCGTATGCTTGTGAATCAGGGCTCTGGTGCGATTTTTGGCACGCGAAGTAGGTGCTCTTGCGTTATCTATCTAGGTATATCTGTTACAGCCAAAGTAATAAATCCGTATATTATATATATTATCTAGCCATTATTTATAATATCTGCTCAATTTAGATAAAGTGATAATTGACACAGAATTATGGATAATGTAATAAAACAAGTAGGGATAGGTAAAGATTATAAAATTATATTTCAATTTGCCTTAAGTATACCTAACTATATGTGTAGCAATATTATACTATCATTTGAAAAATAATAATTATAATGTTTATTTTAAGAATTAAAATAACATTGTCATAGATAATAATTCTACGTTAATTAACATTGTTTTAAAGTTATTTAACTTTGTAACAAACCTCATTTTAAAACCACTACCGCCACCTATTATCTAAGAAAGACACTAGAACATGTCGCTACTCGACACTAGATGGCGCTGTCGCATTACGTCATATTTCTGAATCGCGGTGTTAAGAGTCTCCGAGGGCTAATGACCTCCGCTAGTATATTTAATTTTTTCAATGACTGAATGCATTCGTGGGTTACGTCCTAATAGGAATAGCTACACGAGACTCTGCTACTAAGTTAAATTTGTAAGACAGTAATTGTCCTTTTTGGTTTAGAGGACTAAAAACGGTAGTCAAAAGGTATTCGAAACTTGTCCTATTATTATTGTATGTGTACATTGTTGGAAATAAAACCTTGTCCAAGAAACCGAACTTCTCTTCGTGCCGGCAACGGTGACTAACATCCCCTACAACTTTAATTTATAAAGTAAAGGAGACTGTTCAAATTTGTATGGGAATTGGTCTATGACCCAATAGCGATACTGTAGAGGTATTTCTGTGGGAATACCTCAACTATTAGTCCATCCAATAAATCACCCATTAGGAGTTGTAGAGTGCGTGAGTTAGGCCCTAAGTGATTTCTTCAGAAAATTGTTCAGGGTACTTAGGGAATAAACATACTAAAAATCCTGACGTCTAGGAAGTGAGTCGGAGGGGGGGGAGGGTGTTAAAGTTCCCATTTTTCAGTTTTTCGCTAATATCTTTAAAACGGTATGTTTTAGAGAAAAGGAAGTTTTCTGCGCAATGAAAGCTTATAAAATTTCCTACAACTTTAGTCTTATACACTTTTTCGAATTACTACCCATTTTTTACATATAAATTCTAAAATAGTGAAAATTTTCGAAAAAACTACTTTTATGAATCTTTACCTGTTGCCTGCTACTTTGTTTGCGTAATTTCGGGATAAAAGTAGCCTAAAAATCCAAATCTTTAATCATAACGAATTTCATCCAAATCGGTTCAGCCGTTGAGTAATCAAAACTTGTATCTTTGATACATATTATCTTTTATCTTTTAATTCGTTTAGGCTGTGAGGGTCCTGACAATGGTTCTTTTTCCAAGGCTCCCTCATCCTCAGTAGATAGTACTTGCTGAAGAGGCTCTACGTCGTCTTCATCATCGTCAACGTCAACAGACACGCCGTTGAGGCAATTCCCTTGGCAGTGGAGGCACGCCGCGGAACAGTTCAACATTGCTTACCGACATCCACATTTTCTACTACCACAATCCTTCGTGCAGCGGCAAAATATTGTTTTTAGTAGTATCTCTGGTGCTGGCGATTCTTCGGTTGTTATTGGCACCAGGCTGTCCCCTTCATGTTTCCGTCCCCACTCAAGAGTGAGCTGCTTCCTCAAGAGGAGGCAGCTCATTTCCGAGCCACAGCTGCACTTGGTGGTAAGTGCGCCGCGAATGCTGTTTAGCTGCGTTTTCAGTTGGTGGGAGGGAGCTGAAATCAGGCTTAATATTTGCCACTGATCTCACGAATGACTGGTATCAGTACTCATTGAGGGAGATCAGTCTTGCTGGTGCGCCATACCATTTGAGGAAGCACATCTTCCCAGCCTCTTCAACCTCACTGTGCGTGGAGGTGGGCTTGTAAAAGATCGCAGCCGCTTCCTTGATAATATCTGACTTCAAGTACAGTTTTAAGAAACCCACTTTGCTTCTTCTGAAAGTTGCAGATGTTGTGTCACAACCTGTAAATGAATGAAGGAAAAGGATGTGCTCAAATCCATGTTGCTGCATCTCTTGGGTGGACAGTGCAACTGTTTTGGTTTTTCCTCGGCCGGGTTTCAGCAGAATAATGTCTTGGGTGGGAGGAGTTAAAGCTATCAGAAGGACAGTTCTCGTTTTCTACGACAGGAAATATGGAATGAAAAGTGACGACCCGCTTCTGCTCCATTACCACTGGTAGAAAACGAGATCTCAAACTGTTACCGCCTTCATCGCTTGGAGGTACTCCCAGCTTATGTTATCAATAAAATACCTAATTTATATACCAGCTCATATTTAACATTCGGTAATGCTTGTCACATCACACTAAATGAACTCCATTTTCACTTTTTTTCGGAGCACGATACTCGAACACTGGTGAAAATTTGGAAAATGTGTATAAGACAAGTGTAGATAAAAGTTTTGATATCCCAACGGCTGTACAGATTTGGATAAAATTTAGTAAATTGATATAGTAGGAGTTGATTTAAGATATAAGATACTTTTTATCCCCAAATAACGTGAAGGAAGTAGTATACAAAAGGTATATCACTTTTTAATAAACACACTACCTTCACAACATACAAACTAAAATATATATATACACTATATACAAATAATAATAATAATAAAAAAAAAAAAGACAAGAGTTCATTGGGCATCGAAAAATTCGTCCGCATCGCTGTCAATGGGATAAGTGCCCAAAAGGCTGGCAGCATTGCCACGTTGGATGGCAATGCTTATTCTTTGGGCTAAAAATAGGCCAGCCCTCTGGTCACGCGAAGAGTCAACCAAACGCTTGGCGATATCGCGAAATATGCGATGAGCACTCGGACCCCAAGGCCCTAGAGTTTCAACCCCAAACGGCTCAAACATATAGCTCCCAATAAGGTTGTTATATTTGCGCCGTTTGAGGTTTTCTGCTCCTGCAGCAGCCGCCCCAGCACCGCCCGCCGTGCTAGGAAGATGGGATGGCGCGAGGGTGTCGACACAGGTTGCATCCCACACCAAAGGCCTACCCAACTTCCAAGGCATTATGGTCATTCCATCTGGCCTCTTCCCATCGTCACGTGCCAAGCCATTGGGTTCCAAAACAGCTGGCACTCCGGCGGTGACAAGAGCCCGACGGATGATGTCGTTAATGCTGGCGTGCCGTGCCATCCGACCAGCGCTCTTGCTGCAGGATAGGCCATGGTGTCCGAGGCAGTCGACTGCTTCACCGCATTGACAGCGATGTGGAGCTCCGCAAGGAGCGCCCAGACGCAAACATGTAACGAGCCGGAATGTGGTGTCACCCAGCATAGTGCCTATGTTAGGTGACGGTAGCGCCTGAAGCCAGAGGCCCGACTCCCATTCACCCACAGCCAGCAGGCGGGCACGCTCAGCAGTATTGGTGGACGTATTAATAAGTTTATTCCGTACCAACCTGCAGAGCGGCTCGTCCCACTGTCTCTGGGAAGACGGGTTCTCGGGCTGAACCGTGTCCGGGCAAGCCACTTTCCAGGCGTTCACCGCATCGGTCAAACACGGCACTTCAGAGTCAACCTGAGCAGGAATCAAGATTCGTGTGGTTAACTTTTCTGTGCTGTGGACCGAGGATAGGAACGCCGGTAGGCTTACACTAGAAATTTTTCGGACGCCGAGCCCACCAAAACGAATGGGTAGTGTGGCTTGTAGCCACGCGCGGTCGTCCAAAGCCACATTTAAAATGGATGTAAGAGTGCTGCGAATAATATGATCGATTTTGTCCAAAAGGTGTGGCTGCTTCCATAAAGAGGAAGAGCGGAGAAAATACATGAAATTTGGACCGAAACAACAATATCTGATAAGGGTGAAAGCCGAATGTATATTAATTTTAGATAGTCTATCCGAAATATCGTTAAAATGATTAATTTTTTCGTCGACGAATGGAGAAAAACTGTCTTCTAAAATTGGGGAACCTAGGAGGTGCAATGAACTTTTATCCAAAACTTTGATGTCTGGGGCTATTGTGTTAAATTTCTGTATAGTCGATTGTCTGTCAGTATTGTCACAAATGAAAATTTCACATTTTGAGTAGTTGAGGTCAAGGCCGATAGACTGGAACTGCTGCTTTAGGAATTGAAGATCTTGTAGAACGGTGTCTACGTCACCTCCTAGTGTTCCATCATCTAAATACCACACATTGAATTTTGAATTTAGTTGTTGTATTATGGGATGGATAGCCAAACTAAAAATGACTGGCCCGAGAGGATCACCTTGTTGGCAACCGACTGCAGATTCCAAAACGTTGTCTTTATACAATAATTTTGAAGGGTGCCTGTAGCACTGCCACATGAAGCCGTAAATTTCTGGTAACTCTTTTTTTACTTCAGCCAACAAAGTGTCCCTGTTGACAGAGTTGAAGGCGTTCTTAACGTCAACCTTGAGGATGACCTCACCTTTATTGGCATTTAAAAAACTAGATAGGGCGTGTACGGCAGCCTCGCAGCCCCCTTTGGAACCAAAGCCAAGCTGTAGGGGCTGGAATTTATTCGACAAAATGTCGCCATACAGTTTGCAGCATATTTTGGCTGCCGTACGCCTGTAAGTGCACCCAACGGCAATGGGACGAATGCCGCCGTCCCTCTTGCGCAGGGCGCATAAATTGGCCCCGTACAAGACATCGACGACGGCATCATTCACACCGCCGTTGAGCATCAGATTAATTAGAGCCGCAAGCTCCTTCAAAAGCGACTCGCCAGCTTCCCCGGCACCTGAACTCAATAAATCTTTTAAATGCTGAGGAGTCAGGCCGTCGAGGCCGCCGGCGGAACCACTTCGGAAGGAGCTCACGGCTGCAATTAGCCGGGGGGCAGTAACATTAAAAGGCGTTGAATCCGGGTCAAGAGGGAGGGGGGGGTTGGGAAAGGTGAGACCATCCGCAGGCGCTGGATGTTTACTCTCCAAGGCTGAAAGGGTTTCTGGAGAGTAGGGCGCCACCACATCGCTACTGAAAAGTAACCTGGCCGCTCCCCTGATATCACCTTCGCTTAATTTGGATTCTACATGTGAACATAACCCTCTTCCTGAAAGGTTATTGAAAACAGGTAATTTTGAATCCAAAATAAGAGTCGAATTATTGCAGTTGTCTTTAATTTGGGTTGTCAATGTTTTTTTAGTTGCCAAATTTTTTTGGACATGCAAAATCCTATAAGGGAAGGTGAGTAATTGTTCCCAGGCACTTTCTGAGTTCTCCTGGGTCGCGAGACGGAGACATCGTGCCAAACTCAATGCAACAGACCGCCTCGCGCCCCGGGGAACTCTCTTTAATACTGGGGTTGAATTTTTGAATTTTGCCAACGTTTTCCACAAACTTTGATCCGGAGATGTTGTTGTTGGGGATGTGGGTGGGAGGCACAAAGGTACACTATGAGGTTTGTGAACCTTGCCATAGTGTATCCGTAGCCCCCGTTCGCCTTTAAAGAAGCGTGGCTGGGAGCAATGGGGACATCTCACCTGGACATCGAGCGATGTGGCAGGTTGACTGGCACTAATTCCGGCATCGCTACAGCCGGCATTTAACATAAGTATAGTACACTTACCTAAAAGTAAAATATTTAAAAACACACTACACGAAAACACTTAAATTACTATTTACATTGCAAAAAAAGGTAGTGTTCAATTCAAGTAGTTTTTTTTCAATTTTCACTTTTCCGGAATGTGTAGTTCGAAAATAGGTAGGAATGTGAAAAAGTGTATAAGATAAAAGTTGTACATAATTTTATAAGCTTTCATTGCGTAGAAGACTTCTTATCTCCATGACGCACCGTTTAAAAGATATTAGCGAAAAACTGAAAAATGGGAACTTTAACCCCCTCCCCCCACTCCGCCTCACCCCCTAGATGTCAGGACTTTTAGTATGTTAACTCTCTAAGCACCCTGAACAATTTTCTGAAGTAATTGCTTAGGGCCTTGCTCACGCACTCTACAATCTCTTTGTTGGATGGACTATATACCCTTGTGCAAAGGGGCATCAAAATCTGACCCGGCAGTTTTTGGAAATATAATATTTTAGAATACATAATCGATACTGATATACATAGACCGATAAAGCGATACTGTTACGATATTTCTGTGGGGTATCCCCACAGAAATATCGTAACAGTATCGCTTTCAGTATCGTAACAGTATCGCTATTGGTTTATAGACCACTTTTTAAAGTTATCATGAGTTCTAAAATATAATATTTCTCAAAACTGCCGGGCCAGATTTTGATGCCACTTTGCACAAGGGTATAGTTGGGGTATCCCCACAGAAATATCGTAACAGTATCGCTATTGGTTTATAGACCACTTTTTAAAGTTATCATGAAATTATGTATTCTAAAATATTATATTTCTCAAAACTGCCGGGTCAGATTTTGATGCCACATTGCACAAGGGTATAGTTGAGGCATCCCCACAGAAATATCGTAACAGTATCGCTATTGGTTCATAGACCACTTTTTAACAGTCTCCTTTAACGCTCACTAGCCATAAAACAAAAATTTATTGAAGAGCGGGAGGGTTAACAAGTCAGTTAGACCACAGTATAAATATGAACAGTATGGAAACTAGGCCTATTTGTTGAAATAATTACCTACGCTCCATTGGAGCGTTATGGTGGTCACTCAATTGTCTGTAAAATTGGTGTGTTTTATTGTAACGAAGTTTTTAACGTGGTTTGCGGTTAGGAGTTGACTGGTTATCTTTTCCTCCTTCTGGTCAAAACGTAAATCCAAGTTGGCGGCTGCGAAGAAATTCAAATTTTTCGTCGTGAATATCATTTTCATAGTTTTCGAGGGTGCTAAAGCCGATAGTGAAGTCAAAATGCGCGTCGCTCAAAGTCAAAGTCAAAGTCAAAGTCAAAGCATTTATTTCAAATAGGCACATAAAAGGCACTTTTGAACGTCAAAAATTATCTTAAAATAGAATTGATTCTAGACGCCCATTCCAAAAGGTAGTTTTCGTATGGAGAAGAACGGGCAAGAAACTCCACCGTTACTCTTTTAAAATGTTTAGGTACAATATTTTGCATGGGTACATTAATTATATAATAACATGTGAGGACGATGCACCTACAATAAAATTACTATACCACAATAGGTAAAAGAATTAAAAACGAAACCATGACATATAAATTAATTATCTGATAGATACATGGTGCTCACATATTTACAAACATGGTACAAGCAAAACGATTTTAATTAAAAAACAAAATACAAGTAATAAGTCAGGGTGTGAGTAATAAATGTAAAAAAAAAGAATAAAAAAATTTACAATTAAATTAGCAACCAGTTTGATTTTGTCTAGACTCTAGATTGTCCTATGGAGCAGGACCAGCATGTTTCCAAGCGTTCTTATCTTGGATATAATCTTCTAATTTATAGTATGCTTGTTTACAAAGTGTACGTTTAATGTGAGTTTTAAATTTTCTTTCATTTAATTGCAATATATCACAAGGTATTTTATTGTAACATTTAACACAGTACCCCTAGCTCGACCGATGCCTAGTTTAACCCTGCACCTTACCGTTTCAAATCGAGAATGGGTGTAATATAGTAATTAAAGAAAGCAATATTTAAAAAAAATATCTTTATTCTTCGTAATTATAAATTATTTACTAAAAAATACTTTCGCCTGCTACGACGTGTTCGAAATGCTTTGTTATTTTTACCTACAGTGTAAAATATTCTCATTCTAATAAATTCTTTTTTAAAATAATTTTACGGGAAACAAGGACAGGGTAATATAAAAGAGATTTTGTCAAGTTCTTTGTAAATTGAAAGAGCTATTTTGCAGTTAATATGTTCTCTTTTAAAACAAGAACGAAAAATTTCATCCAATACGCTTGACGCATTTTTAAAAAGATGGACGGTCCGTGGCGCAAGGAATAAATGAATTACGCGACTACTGGTTCGAACACGGCACGCGTGACTGAGAGCACCGCGACTATCGCTTAGGAGTATCGTAGATGCGCGCGTCTCTGTGTGTTCCGTTTCGAACGTTTGTACGTAGTTTCTGTACTGTTCCTATCTTTCTACTGTGGTTAGACCGTATTTATTAGTCTGGCTAACTTTGACCCTCTATTATGAATAATATCCGGATAAAGTGATTAATTTATCACATTGTCTAGTCAATTTTGTTATTATATATAATGACCGGTCATTATGAATAATAGCTATTTAATCACTATGACTGTAACATGTCTTATATCTGTGGACAGAGTCCGACTCAGGATCGCCGCACTTGCATAACCAATTCTATATTTTTTTTTTAATAGGATCGACCAAAGAGTATAATAATCGACTCTATGCTACTGGCTGGGAGGCATTGAGATAGGACTAGGACTTTTCTGTCTATGCTGGGAGGTGAACGAAAATAAAATACAGTATTTGCTTATTTATACATTTATTTAGTTATATTAAAACACAAATATTTTTAAATTATTCTGTTCATTAGTAACATAGACTAACTAATTAATTACCTAACTACTGCTATCTCTTACCAAGTAATATAAAAAGATAGAGACAAAATATAAACTTACAACAAATCTTTTTATTAAACTAAATGGCACCTGTTCCACCGCCCGCCGCTGGCGAGAAAGCGACCAAAAGCGACTAGCTAGCCAAAGATTCTCTCGCTCAAGGAATGTTCAAAACATTGTAAGTCTTATTTATTTATTTACTTTTATTATTGTTATTATTTATTTATAGTTAATTAAAACGGCACAGGTCCAAGTACAGAGGGCAGCACATCAAGCTACCCGAATCTGTCAAATTTTCCCAATTGAATATGAACCTTATTACTTTGTAGTAAAGTTGAAAATCTATCAAAGAAATCTCTCTGTACATTAACTAACATCTATATATATAAAAAAGAAACCCGTTTTCCGTTGTCACGACATAACATGAAAACGGCTGGACCGATTTCGATGAAATTTGGTATAGAGATAGTTTGAGTCCCGGGAAAGGACATAGGATAGTTTTTATCCCGATATTTCCACGGGATCGACATTTACGCGGGTGAAACCGCGGGGCGCAGCTAGTAGAATTATAAAAATAATAAAAACTTTTTTACAAAAAAAAAAACAACCGACTTAAAAAAAAACACTACAAAGTGATAAATAACTTTAATTTCGGAAGCCGGTGTCGTTGATTCCGCATTTTCGTTTTTTGAAACCGACTTCCGAAATTAAAGTTATTTATCACTTTGTAGTGTTTTTTTTTAAGTCGGTTATTTTTTTTTTTTGTAAAAAAGTTTTTATTTTTCACTTTTTAGTTGTAACTACCCCACGAAAAAGTAAACAAAAAGATCGTTAATGTAGACAATGTAGATCAATTTTTAGATTTTTGTTGATTTTTCAAAAACCGCTTGTCTGATTTCGATAAAATTTTCATGGAACCATTTGGGAAGTATACCCTTTCCAACAAAAGAAAAATTTTCCAAATCGGTCCAGGCGTCTTCGAGAAATCGGGGAACATACATCCTCCTTTTTTTGAAGTCGGTTAAAAAAAATAAAAGAAAAAGAGAGTACTCGCTCAGCGATGCTCGCTTGACGGGTAGACACTCACTGAGAGACACGCTTGGTACAGACGCCAGCACATCAAGCTACTACAGTCTGTCTTTCTTTTATAAATACTCAACTTTATCACTAAAGCATTAGGTTCAAGGTTGATTGGGAAAATTTTACAGTTTCGGGTAGCTTACACATGACAGCGAGTAGTCGCTCCTCGCCGTCACGTACAGACGCCAGCACATCAACCTACCCGAAACTGTCAGATTTTCCCAATCAACTTTGAACCTTATGCTTTAGTGATAACGTTGAAAATCTATTAAAGAAATTTGACAGATTGTAGTAGGTTGATGTGCTGGCTGTACGTGCTCGTCAACTTGTTTTTAGTTGCTAGGTCTACTTGCTTCTAGTTAATCGCCAGCTGTGGCACAGGTGCCTTAAGTGCTTCATTGGAAGATTAACCTTTTAACCTTTGACTTTATATCAGTTTTAGAGCCCCAGCGCCCGACAAAAAAAAAAAAAAAAACGAAAAATATATACCGATGAAACAAGCTGTGATGATGTAATAATAATAATACAGATTAAACGAGCTGTGTTATTTTGTCGTATATATACGACTCTGGCGGAATGGACACGAAAATATTTGTCGGATTAATCCGACGTAAGCGGTTAAAAGGTTAACTACGGTTGTAGTGCTTAAAAAGAAACTTTACCTGTAAAAGCATACAAACATGTGAGAACATGTACACCAAAGTCCACCATAATGGTTGTTTTTGAGTTTTCAATCACACATTTATGTTCATCAATCACTAAATGACTTCCCGTGCTCATATTCATTTTCCAAATCGCTTCAAGAGTATGCTTGTTCTGCACAGGGTACTAATAAAATTAGAACGCACAACTTCTGTCGGACGCAATTCAAAGCTGTCAGTTGCAATAAAATCATTAGTAGGTTGGCCGAAGCAAGGAATACCTCTTAATGTATAGATTCATAGACAACTCCGCCTTGGAGTGTAAATGTGGTGCTGTTCCTCGCACTCGCACTATGACTACTCTTCTTTTTAGCGTGTATCAACACTCATCTCCTCATTGGTCTGCCTACATAGTTTCTTTTATCATCATCCTCTTCTTCCATTCATTTATTTTTTCCTCGGCAGGAACTACAACCTCTCCGGTAACTGGGTCAATAGGGTACGTCCCGCCAGGAGTCCGTTTCTTCTTCGCCATGTCTGTAGCATGTCTGCGTTTCATATGCTTGTTATAATTCGACCAGTTCGTGAAGTCCCGTTGACAGAGAGCACAAGAATAAGGCTTTACTCCAGTGTGTTGACGTATGTGTTGATTGAGTATTGTCTTGAAACGGAAGCTCTTGTCGCAGTATGTGCAAACATGAGGGTGTGAGTCCGTGTGGATTATAGCATGATTGTTAAGTTGACGTTTAATTCGGAAGCTTTTGCCACATTGGTCACAAGAAAACGGTTTCCCTCCATCATGAGTAGCAATGTGAAGGCGTAATCGTCTTGCAGATTTGAAGGAAGATTTGCATATCTCACATTGGAATGGCCTCAAATCGGAATGTTGAAGCATGTGACCTGCTAAAGATCCTTTCTGAAAGAAACATTTGCCACAAACCTCACAAGTATGGTCTTTTTTACGGTCCGTATGTATCAACAAATGTGTGCTCAGACTAGTTTTAGTTCTGCAAATCTTTTCACATATTGGACATTTTAAACTGTCACCTTGCAATTGTACTGGCGGTCGAGGTTTTCTTGCGCGTGTCCCTCTAAAATATGTAGCGGTATGATTACCTAATTCCTCTTTGCTATCAAAACACATATTGCATCCGTAACAAACAATATCTGACGTTTTATGTGTTTCTTTATGTTTGTTTGCTGCAATCACTGATCCAAATACCATGGAGCATTTATAGCATGAGAATCTTAAGAACCTCTTGTGTTTTCTCACGTGCAGAATGAAACTGTCAAGACGTAACTTCCTTATTTTGCAGTCCGTACAACGGTATGGGTTACAGGAGCTGTGGTATTCCATGGCATGAGTCCGTAGCTCATCGACATTCGGAAACTGAGTTTCACAGTAAGTACATAGCCAGTTATAGCTCTTCCAAGTTAGTTTTAACTGTGATAAATGTACAGCATTCGAACTAGTGCCAGTGTCCTTAACTTTCTTAGGCGGTGCAGAAATCTTTTTATTTTTCAGTGTTAATGACTTTGAAGCTGATTTTCCTTTCTGGTCTGATTCTAATTTTATATTTATGATTGGTTCATCACTTTCACAACTTTCAGAAGAATCGTAAACGAATATTTCGTCCTCAGAACCACTTTTTTCTTGTTTTATTTGGCGCGTTAAAATGAAATCGTTTAAGGTTGATTGAGCTTTTTCCACAGCAGCAACAAAATCAAATGTACGGTTTAATGACATAATACATGTGAAACAGACCGTTTTCGGCAAAATATTATCGCTGAAATTCATTTGGACATTGAAACGAGCCAATTTTGTGATGATGTCTCGGCATTTTTCTTCATCAGTTTGCAGGTCAAAGAGTTTGTTTTGCGGCATCAACTCTGCACACAGGCGACAGTAAACATTTTCGATCCTATTCATGTTGGAATATCGAGGCAATTGTTAGTTATTGAGCAAAGATCGACATATTTTTCAAGAACTACAAGTAGAACGAAAGTAGGACTATTTGACATTGACAGATAGGATAGATGCATGACATCTGCCGCGTTCCGAGTTAGGAATGTAATCGATATAATCGATTTGAGCGTGCTCAAACCTAATTCGGTACGGGTTTAAGCACACTCAAATCGATAATATCGATTACAGTCCTAACTCGGAATGCACCCATCGTGTCAGTGTCTGAAGTCCTCACTCAGCTGAAGTCAGATATGGTTTTCGATTTTCATTAAATGGTTATGGTAAAAACACACCCATACCCTATTGTGTAGCATATTATTTAAGCGTTTTAAATAAAATACAACTTTACAACAAGCAAATATTTTTATTTATTTAGAAACAAGTATTGAAACATAAAAACCGTAAAAGATGCATGTGGTGCATCACTATTAAAAACAATATTGTCTTGTCTATGCTGTTCATAGACAAGACAATATTATTTTTACCTAACTTGTGGTGTGGATACAGACGTTTTTGTAAAAGGTCATGGTAAGCCCCGATAATAAACTACTCAGCACACTCACATTACTGTTTCAAAGTAGTTGTAAGTTATCTTACTGTATATCTTGTTCGACCGTACCACTGACCTCTATTAAACAGTACTTGTATAATACAGGTCAGTGTTTTGATAATGCCAGCTACCGAGCAGCTTTCGTTCACCTATCAGGATTATTCAGGGTACGGGAATCCCCCTATTCTTTGGATGATTTATTTCTACATTGTGTACATTTTTATTCAATAAATAATAACCATGTTTACGAGCACTTGTCTCTCACTCACCTAATGAGCCATCGCAGGTAAACCGCCTCGCCATAAACAGCCGATCACTAAGGCCGCTTGTATACGTCCGTTTTTCGTCCGGAATCCGATGCGCCGAGGGGAAGCGGTGGCGCATCCGGCGTAATTTGTTCGCCGGACCTGTGTCCGATGCATGTGCACATATTCATTATAAACCATACACCACCGCGAGTCCGGCGAAAGCAAACGGTCCGTTGTCCGGTGAAAAAAACGAACGTATACAAGCGGCCTGACAACGGACAACGGCCCGATTTTTATAACGGGTGACGGGCCGACGCGCAGTGTTCAATAGGTTAGTGTGGGTGTTTTTTAACGCGACGGGCAAATACCCGTTGCAACGAAACTCAACGGATACGCGCACGTCGCCCCTCGGCGCGACGGCGGTCGGTCCGATGCAGTAGACCACGTCATTTCATAGAAGTGTGTTGACGACGAAGGATGTGCGCACGTTTTTATCTATAATTATCATGAGTCATTCGAAAGAAGTTAAAGAACTTTCTTCCGTGTTTCTTTAAATCCTCCATGAGAGCTTGGAATACTCCATAACTGTATTTCTAATAAAATAGGATCCATAGCTTCTTCCTTTTTTTTTGTAGCTGCTTTTTTTATAAATAGTAGGCTAGAATAAGCTTTTTCTTTGAACTCGACATAACGTACGTGCACTTCCTCGCCCATGATGACCGATCATGGCTTAAGTTTGTCAGTCTCCAAATGCAATGCAGTTGCCTTTTCTCGCAAGCGTAATATTCCCCCTATAAACCTTTATGTGGAAAATGAACCCATTTTGATCCGTGACAAAGTGAAATTTCTTGGCCTCATTCTTGACTCAAAACTATCTGGTCTCTATCATCTGGATTACATCTCCAAAAAATGCGAAAAAGGCGTTAATGTCTTACGTGCCCTTTCCGGAGTTCGCTGGGGAGCTCATCCAACTTCCCAGAAGATCCTATATAACGCCATAGTTCGTAGTCACTTCGACTATGGAATCTTTCTGTTGGAACCATGTAACAAAATAGCCCTGACCAAACTGGAAAGAATTCAATCCAAATGCTTGCGTATTATCACGGGTGCTATGAAATGCTCACCTATTAATGCCCTTCAGGTGGAATGTTTAGAGCCCCCCCTTCACTTACGTAGACAATTTCTCTGTGACAGATTTTTTTATAAAGTCATCCAGAATAAATATCATCCGCTTCTCCCTCTTCTTCGTACACTTTCTCAGTTAATCCCAACATCTCGCTATTGGTCTCATAAAAATCCTCCACTTCTCGTTAACAGCTTCAGTAAATTCAATAATTTGCACGTCTCCTTAGTCCAGTTAGATAAAAACCCCTTATTTGAAGTAAATTTTGACTCCTTGCTCTTCCAACCAAATATTATTTTTAACTTTGGTATATCCAAGCATGACCCTGCTGCTAATGTCAAATTCAATAGGATTCTGGCAGAGGACTGGCACGATTGGCTGACGGTATTTACAGATGCTTCAAGTTGTCCGATAGTGGTAATGTCGGATCAGCTGTGTGGATACCAAAATACAAAATTATTCTTAATTTTCGTAGTCCTGCTTTTGGCACTATATTCACAGGGGAAGCAATAGCTCTTTTGGAAGCAGTCTCCTATATTGAATCACATGGTCTCAACAAAAGCCTTATTCTCTCGGACTCTCTTAGCTGCCTACAGGATTTAATAAAATCGCCTTTTCGCTCTCGTCAAAATTTTCCCCTTACCCTAAAGATAAAACAACTCCTGTATAGATGCCACTGCTTAGGCATAGAGATTGCACTAGCTTGGATCCCCGGCCACTCTGGAATTGTTGATAATGAGAATGTGGATTCGATTGCCAAGCTGGCTACTCAGAATGGGATCGAATCTCATCCGTCTTGTTATCCCCGAGACCTGCACTGTCTTGTTAAACCCGAGATGATGAAGAATTGGAATGAGCATTGGCAAAAAACTCGAATATTGAAGGGAAAATTTTATGGCTCTATTCAACCATTCATTCCATCTAAATGTTGGTTCAGCAAACTAAAGTTTTCTAGTAAAATAGCCACCTCTGTCATAATTAGACTCCGACTTGGGTTCGTTTGCACACCAGTTTTTTTGGCCAAAATCCGCGTAAGGGACTCTTCTTTGTGTGAATGTGGTCTGGAGGAGGGTACTTTGGAACACTTGTTTTTCTCCTGTCCTCGTTTAACCACTCCCCTTTATGACATACTACCTTCTGATGTTCCTCGCCCAATTAACATCCCTTTCCTACTATCTTTAGCCCATACCCCTGCAATTAAAATCCTTTATAAATTCATTAGCATTAATAAAATCCAGTTATAGTTGATATTTCTTTACTTATTTTATTTTTATTGAATGTTCTAACATTTATTTTGTGACGTTTTGCATCTACTAACTAAAAATGTTTTGTCCTTTTTTAGCATGGGGATCCATGGATGCCACCGCTACAAACACTGATCAATAGTTGTGTTACAGTTTACGGTCAATACTTTCTCATTCTCATACCTTGACATTGGCAAAATCATCGAACGTTATCGATGGAGCCAGAACCTCAAAAATAGAATAGAATAGAAGTACAGACAACAACAGACGCGCTCACGTTATATTTAACGGATCGTGTACAAAGGTAACCGATTCGCGTCAGCCCGTTACCCGTTGAACGGTCGTTAACAAAAGGCCTTAAGGTGCCACTATTCGATATTTTTTCCATACAAATTTCGGGAGAGTATTACTCCACTGTTTGACATTGTACATCCAAAGTTAAACATTGTATCGTTTTGTCTAATTATTAATTGTGTCTGTACGGAAGCAGAATTGTAAAATAACAAGCCATTAAAAAGTTATGAGCCAACAAAGATTCGTTTTTCTTGCTATTTTTAACGTAACTTTAGGTGTAAATCTATATATCGAGGGTATAGTGCTCAAACCCAATAAGTACGAAATTCGAAACGGCGAAAAAAATTTAGAAACGGCTAAACGTGGTGACTTTATTGGGTTATTACCTTAAGTAATTATCTTTCCGCTGCGAATTCCACTTATTGGATTAGACCACTGGAAAGAGCGTCAAAAATGCATTAAGATGTACTAATAAACCGATTTTTCATTTTTTGACACTTATTGGGTTTGAACACTATACCCTCGATATATAAAAATGAAACCCGTTTTCCGTTGTCACGACATAACATGAAAACGGCTGGACCGATTTCGATGAAATTTGGTATAGAGATAGTTTGAGTCCCGGGAAAGGACATAGGATAGTTTTTATCCCGATATTCCCACGGGATCGACATTTACGCGGGTGAAACCGCGGGGCGCAGCTAGTAAGTAATAAAAGAACTGAAAAATATTAAAAATTAAATCCGTACCGACAAAGCTCAGTTATCGAAGAGTTCAAAAAACTTTATTTGTGATTGATTTATGTAGTGGATTTTTCATAGAACTCGATTTTCCAAAGCACTTTTCAAATATTTTTATGCGCCTATCAGTTCGGAACGGTGTTTCTGTGCGTGAGAACTAGATGTTGTGCGTGTAGATTAGCGTCTAACTGCTCATCACTGATACTAGCTCCGTCAGACACGAAGCCAAGTTAGACAGCGTGATTTTGGCCATGACCACCTGTGAGTTCGAGCTCGCGACTAGTTTACTCTTAAAGACTCGCCGACGCGCTGAAAAACTTTTAAGGAAACATAAACTCTCTTCTTGAAGACTTGAAGTGGCGTAAGGGGAACACTGTCGAAAGTAGCTCGTACCAATTTCCACGTTTGTATTTTCATCTTTCGCATCTGGCGTTGGTGTTTGTCGAACGTACATATTTGTTGAGCAATCGCGACGCGCGACGCCCGCGTGCTTCACTTCAAAGAATGAGTGCATGAACCATTTTTAGGCCTTAAAAACAAAAAACTGCACTTTATCCGAAAATAAAAATCTAGCATTTTACTAAAAGTTTTATTAACACTAAAAATGTGTGCTTTACATTCTTTTAATAATAAAAATATAATATTGCATTTTCATATTGCAAAGCTGTGTGCAACTTAAATTACGGTTATTGTACATACAACTATAACATAAATAAATCACTATTTGATAATACTATCAACAATTTCTATTATGCGATCTAAATAAGAATAAGATTGGCCCGTATTAATTTCTTATAAACCTAAAAGCGGTTTCGCACTACATCCAATACGAATCCGAATTAAAGATCCGACTTCAATCCGAATCGGAAATGTTCTAAATTTGGACGGATGGAGTTCGGCCTAGCTATTCACAACTGTTCGATACGCTTCCGTACCGAATCGAACATTATAAATGTTATCAAAAGACTCCTCTAAAGGCTGTTCACAAATCCAAAACCCGAAAATTTTGTCAGCTTAAATCAAATAAACGACCACAATTCTTCCGACGACCGACAGCTATTTGCTGACGGTCGCAAGACAAATTAGTAATTGAAAATGTATATGTTTCGATTCGACAACCTGTCGTATGGTTGTGAATACCTATGCTGATCTAGTGCGCAACCCCTCATACAAATAGGACTATGCTATGGTCACTTCGGACCGGCATTTCTCGGATTCGGATCAGATGTAGTGCAGAATCGCTCTAAGTGGGTAAATGTACAGACGCCAGCACATCAACCTACTACAATCTGTCAAATTTCTTTGATAGATTTTCAACTTTATTACTATGGCATAAGGTTCAAAGTTGATTAGGAAAATTTGACAGTTTCGGGTAGGTTGATGTGCTGGCGTCTGTACAACCGAACTGCAGTCAAACATCAACGCACGCACAGATCGGTTGACATATCAAGCTATAACAACAGAACATGATGCCGTGTTTCCCTGAAAGGTTCCGCAGAGTTGTATCTATACAGGATGTCCCTGGAAGTATGGGTCAAATCGAATAGGGACGTGGGCAAGGTCATTTCCAAACTTTTTAACCCTGAGAATGTCAGTGAATTTTTTTACGGTTCAAAAGTTATGACCATTTTTTATTTTATTTTCAATCACTTCGCATAGTGCTCAAAGAAAATAATCATAAAAAAATACTATCAGGGCTATCTGAAAAAAAAAAATAAATTGATAGCCCCAATAGATTTTTGTTACGATTTTTTTAAAACAATTCGGTTTCTCTACTCTCTTTTTTTATTTTTTAAACGTTTGGAAATGAACTTGCCCACGCCCCTATTCGATTTGATACATACTTCCAGGGACACCCTGTATAGTACACACACATTTCGCCAGCTAGGTTTAAATCCAGACCTGGTAATCATACTCAGGACCTTATGATCAGCAGTAGCGTTATAATTTCCAGTTTAAGCATAGGCTTTCCGTACAAGGAAAGGTCACCTTATACAGGAATATTTTTTAAGGAGTGCGCAAAAAGAATTTTAGTGGTTCAGTATCAGTGATAGAACACATTTCCATTATTTGTTCAAAACTATTTTTATTTTTTTATCCGACTTTAAATCAGCAAAATATGGACACTATCTACTCGTAATAATAACAATGGGCGCACGCGCCGGGTGGCGCACGTGGCGGTGTTGCAGGGGGAGTGAAACCCCCTCCCGGGCGCAACGCGCCGAGTAGCCACAAAATCAATTCCAAAGTAAACCTCTTTCGTTAACGATAACTTTTATTTTTTTGGACTAAGACATATCAAAATAAAAAAATAGATCCATACTAATATTATAAATGCGCAAGTGTGTCTGTCTGTCTGTATGTTACCTCTTCACGCTTAAGCCGCTGAACCGATTTAGATGAAATTTGGTATAGAGATAGTTTGAGACCTGGGAAAGGTCAGGATAGTTTTTATCCCGATATTCCCATGGGAAATTTATGCGGGTGAAACCGCGGGGCACTGCTAGTGTTCAATAAAACTCATTTAAGTTTATTTTGTCAAAGTTTGCGCACTGAATAAAAAATATTCCTGTAAGTATATGGAAATGTAGAGCTCGTTATACTCGTTATGCAACATAAGCTGATCTTAACACGCTACCAAACAGCCACACAACGCATAGATTTATGATTGGTTGACGCCGATAGACAACAGCGTGCTTGCATCTTTAAGAAAGTTTTTCTTTTTAAGAATGTACAGTCAACAAAAGATATAAGTATGGCAGGATCGTCGGATATAGTTGAAGCTTAGTAAGAAACCGGCGGTTGTTGTCGACTGAAAATTTAATTTGATAAATGAGCTGTTTGTTTTCTATTAATAAAATTAAATTTTATTCGAGAACATCCATCGGTTTTTTACTAAACTTCAACTATATCCGACGATCCTGCATAATTATCTCTTTTGTTGACTGTAAATTCATCGGAAAAGAAGCTGTTACGGTCTCATGATCTATTCTCGTTTAAATCGCATAGTACAGACGCCAGCACATCAACCTACTACAATCTGTCAAATTTCTTTAACAGATTTTCAACTTTATCACTGGTTCAAAGTTGATTGGGAAAATTTGACAGTTTCGGGTACGTTGATGTTCTGGCGTCTGTACATTTAAATTATAATTATTATATACTTCTTACATTAGTGCGCGTCAACTGTACAAAATGACGCCATTGTAAAATTATTTCGGTTGTAATTGGAACACTTTATGGAAGCTGATTAAAAATATGTAGGAGAATCTAATGTTTTCGAGCAAACCTGCAGGTAATTCCGCAAAGCTACGTACGCACTGAAAGGTGGCTTGGTAAGCACATAGAGCCTAGTGACTTAACATCCTGCGATACACGCTAAAGTGCATTTCAACAAATTGTCCCTATGTTATAATGTTGGCTCCCCTGTCCTCCGCTAGGAGTATATGTGTTTTGTGCCCATGTCTGTCAAGATAGTAGATATGGCAAGACGATTCTGCGGGTTTTTTTTAAGATTTATAAGGTTTCCGTGTTAGAATCATGCCCAAAACATTAAGGAGTGGTGAAGAATAAGAAGTAGTATACATTGCTGCCAACATAACGGCAAAGGAAGTATTTGTTGAAACGCAGTCTAGGCGACTAGCGATGGCGCCACCTGTCAGTGCCTACGTACGCAATGACAGGTGGCTTGCTTAGCGCCCAGTGAGCCGAAACACCTTGCGGGTCTTTGTGTGAATGTGGTGTGGAGGAGGGTACTCTGGAACACTTGTTTTTTTCCTATCCTCGTTTAACCACTCCCCTTTACGACATACTACCTTCTGATGTTCCTCGCCAAATTAACATCCCTTTCCTACTATCTTTAGCCCATACCCCTGCAGTTAAAATCCTTTATAATTTCATTAGCATTAATAAAATCCAGTTATAGTTGATATTTCTATTTACTTATTTTATACTTACTGAATGTTCTAACATTTATTTTGTGACAATTTGCATTTACTAACTAAAAATGTTTAGTCCTTTTTTAGCATGGGGATCCATGGATACCACCGCTACAAACACTGATCAATAGCTAGTTGTGTTACAGTTTACGATCATTCCTTTCTCATACCTTGACATTGACAAAATCATCGAACGTTATCGATAGAGCCAGAACCTCAAAAATAGAATAGAATAGAACAAACGTTCTAGAATATTCGCAACCGGCCGCACTGCGCGCTTGGCGCCTTCGCTAGTCGCCTAGCGTGTATCGAACAGACGGAACAGATGTTAAGTCACTAGGCTCTAGGCGCTAAGCAAGCCATCTGTCAGTGCGTACGTAGCCTTACACACTTAACAACAGCAATGCCTTTCATTTTGAGTGTGCCCAGCTACGTTCACAAGTTTGAAAAATTTTCCTGCTCACGAAAAAACGAAAAAGAAAAAAACGAACGACGTAAATAACGCAATGAACGTGGCTGAAATGTCAAAATGAAAGGCATTGCGATGGATGGCCATTTTATGTGTTTACGCAATTACCCTGCAGGTTTTTATTATTATTATTATATTGAATACACAACCTGTTACCATCCAGTAACACCGCCGGGGCAATTGCGTAACACACTATCAGTTGGAATGGTTTTCATTTTGACGGTTCAATCACATCCATTGCGTTATTTACGTTGTTGGGCTTCAAACATAATGAAGCAATGGATTAGCGATATCCTTCAAAATGATTCAGATTGTGATTGATATTGTTTTACGTGATTAGAGTGCGCATCTGTATGCAAAAAAACCGAGTGTGCTTATGACCACACGACTGAAGTGAAACTTCAAACGTATTTGGCCATGAGAGGAAGAGAGAAAGAAAATTCTCTTGCTTATATCCCCCACTCAACTCCCGTTCGCCTCGCCCGATCACACTTTTCGTAACGCGTTCGCCAGTTTACTCCCCAAGTCAAGCGTGCGTAAAGAAGTTTCACTTCAAAAAGGTTCCTTTGCTCAGCAATCTAATATGGAATTCATTGAGTACTAAATAAGGTACAGACGCCTGCACATCAAGCTACTACAATCTGTCAAATTTCTTTAATAGATTTTCAACTTTATCGCTAAAGCACAAGGTTCAAAGTTGATTGGGAAAATTTGACAGTTTCGGGTAGCTTGATGTGCTGGCGTCTGTACATATTTCCGTGCCAAAATCTGTCAGAACTGGATTGAGACGAATCAGAACTATTACCATATAACATCTCACCAATCATTTTCTGATGCAAAATGAACCTTGCCAATTTAACATTGATGTCATTTTAGCTTAGCAAACTGCCCAAACTTTTGGTCAGAGAGGCAGTTGCTCTATGGAAATCACCGGTATTCAGCTGCATCTGGTTAAACCATAGGTTCTCAACCTTATTTTGTCTGCTTTTAGTTTTTTTTTTTTCTAGAGCTCCCAATTTTTTTTTTAACATACCGTCTGTCGTGATTATGATGATATAGCTGTTGCCAGATTTACGTGTAATATTATACAGTCGTAAGATAGGATATATAATTTTCTCTGGGTCTTCTACTGCCCCCCCTGAACGAGGGGGCGTTATCTCCCATGTTGAGAACCTATGAGTTAAACTGATAACTGACCCAAACATGGTTGGGAGAAGCTAGGCGGATAATGGAACTGCCCAAGGTTATTTAATCAAGAGATGATAAACCTCATCCTGCAGCCCTGTTTAAATCCATAGGACATGCCTTGACACAACTTTAGCTAAATATTTTCTTGTTTAATAACTTTCTTTTTTCCCCTTTTCCCCGGAATCATGATTTTAGTCTTCCATTCTTCGGTGCCAGCGGGGTCCTGTACCTGCATGATCTGACCTGTCTCAGGGTTTATAGGAAACACCCCTTCAGGGGTAATCTTTTTCTTCGACGTATCTGTGTTATGTCGCCTTTTCATATGCTTATTATAATTCGACCAGTTAGTGAATTCCATACCACAGTGCTGGCAAGAATATGGTTTAGCACCAGTGTGCTGCCTTTCATGGTTCTTTAAAATCTGCTTAAATCTAAAGGCTTTGTTGCAGTAAGAGCAAACGTAAGGCATGGAATCCGTGTGGATAATTTTGTGAGCATTCAACTGATATTGTAACCTAAAACACCTGCCGCATTGCTCGCAAGAAAAAGGCTTCACTCCAGAATGCATTTCGACGTGTCGTCTCAGCATGTTTGGGTACAAAAAAGACTTATTACATATTCTACAGACGTGTGGACGGTTCTTATCGTGTGAGAGGATGTGTGATGTGAGCGTACCTTTATTGTAGAACATTTTGCCGCAGCGGTCACAAGTGTAGTTTCTTTTTCGGTCTATCGTGTGTAGTTTCATGTGATCGCGAAGACTGTTGGGGTTTTTGTAAACCTTTTTACACAATCCACAGGTGAGGTCTTCGATGGTGATGGGAGTCCCAGGTTTCCTTCTCGGTCTTCGTTTCTGCTTCGTAATATTGTAGTCCTGCAGGTGCATCTTAAGAGAGTCCTCGTTTTTAAGTATTTCGCCGCAGAGTGGGCAGGGTATTTGTGACTTTAGAAAGTGTTCCTTTATGTGGGAGCTCAGGCTTTCCGTTTTATCTAAAACTAAGTCGCAGTAGTAGCAGTGGTTTCTGGAAATGGGAAATATATTTCGTAAGAAGATTGTCATAAAAAAAAGATTTAATAATAAATTAACAGCACTGGATAGGGATAAGTGGAAGGAGGGAAGGGAGGCCTTTGCCCCGCAGTGGGACAGGAATGGCTGATAATAATAATAAAAATAAATAAATAAACATTTAATTATTAAGCCTTAAAAATATGAATATAACATCTGATAAATCCTTCGGTGGGAGACTGGTATCTGTTACTAGGAAAACCAGTCACACAGATTACCAGCCCCCCAATCCAAAAAAGGTTTTAGTATTAAATATTAATTAAAGAAAAAATTGTTTTAAACTAACCAAAGTTTAAAACAATTTGTTAAAGAACACGGTAAACAAAAATAAAAGAAGAAAAATATAGAAAGTTATTATTGAAGATTGTAGGTACGACTGAAGTGTGGTGTGTTTTGGTGTAGTGTGGTGTGGTTTTGTGTGGTGTGGTTTCATGAGGTGTGTTGTACTGCGGTGTGACAGGTAGGCTGAAAACACATTTATCTTAAAACAATTAAAAGGCTTTCGATGCTATTGTAATCGGCCGGTGTCACCCTAATAAAGAACATTTTTAACGCCTGGGAGGAAGCACAAGATGCCATTGGAATCTTTTGCGACCTCTCAAAAGCGTTCGATTGCGTCAACCATGAGACACTTCTGCTGAAACTTGAGCACTATGGGATTAGGAATTTAGCTTTTGATTTACTAAAGTCGTATCTAAAAGATAGAAAGCTTAAAGTTCAAGTAAACGGCGTAAACTCATTGGGGTCTGAAATGGCAATGGGCGTTCCTCAAGGTTCGATATTGGGTCCATTCCTCTTTTTGGTTTACATTAATGATTTACCACAATTACTTCAAAATCAACCGAAGATGGTGTTATTTGCAGATGACACATCATTGATATTTAAGATAGACAGACGGGCACAAAATCTTGACGATGTGAATAACTCTATTCTTCAGGTCCAAGACTGGTTTACGGTAAATAATTTGGTACTAAATGAAAAGAAAACCAAATGCATTAGATTTAAATTACCTAATGTTAGAAGCAGCGAATGTGACATCATACTGAATGGAGAAAAACTAGAATTTGTTGATCAAACGGTTTTTCTGGGAATCACGCTAGACGAGAAATTACAATGGGGACCTCACATAACATCTCTTGCGGGGCGGCTTAGCTCGGCCGCATATGCTGTTAGGAAGATAAGACAGTTAACAGATGTAGAAACCGCGCGTTTAGTCTATTTTAGTTACTTTCACAGCATTATGTCGTACGGCATTTTACTATGGGGTCGAGCTGCTGAATTTATAATCTACGTCGCCGCGAATCTCTCAGGGAACTATTTAAAAGGATTAATATTATGGCGGTACCTTGCCAATTCATTTATGAAAACATTATGTATGTAAGAAAAAATCTACATCTTTTTAATAAAATAAGCGATAGACATAACTTTAACACAAGAAATAAAGATAAAATACATCAACCATTTTTCAGATTAGCCAAAGTACATACATCTTTTATGGGGTACTGTGTCAAATGTTACAATAAAATACCTTGTGATATATTGCAATTAAATGAAAGAAAATTTAAAACTCACATTAAACGTACACTTTGTAAACAAGCATACTATAAATTAGAAGATTATATCCAAGATAAGAACGCTTGGAAACATGCTGGTCCTGCTCCATAGGACAATCTAGAGTCTAGACAAAATCAAACTGGTTGCTAATTTAATTGTAATTTTTTTTTATTAGTTTTTACATTCATTACTCACACCCTGACTTATTACTTGTATTTTTTTTTTTTTAATAAAAATCGTTTTGCTTGTACCATGTTTGTAAATATGTGAGCACCATGTATCTATCAGATAATTAATTTATATGTCATGGTTTCGTTTTTAATTCTTTTACCTATTGTGGTATAGTAATTTTATTTTAGGTGCATCGTCCTCACATGTTATTATATAATTAATGTACCCATGCAAAATATTGTACCTAAAACATTTTAAAAGAGTAACGGTGGAGTTTCTTGCCCATTCTTCTCCATACGAAAACTACCTTTTGGAATGGGCGACTAGAATCAATTCTATTTTAAGATAATTTTTGATGTTCAAAAGTGCCTTTTATGTGCCTATTTGAAATAAATGCTTTGACTTTGATCGATAAGGTTCAGCAGACACATTGTGAGAACCTGCGTGCACTTTGCTTTACTAAGAAGGTATATTTTTAAAGTAGAGTTTATTTTATTGTACAGAGGCCAGCACATCAAGTTACCCCAATCTGTCAAATTTCTTTGATAGATTTTCAACTTTACAGCAAAGGAATAAGGTTCAATCAATTGGGAAAATTTGACAGATTGGGGTAGCTTGATGTACTGGCCTCTGTACATATATTGCTACTAGCTTCAGCCCGCGATTTTGTTCGCGTGAAACTTCTTGTTTCCCCCGAGCCACCCCGTCGTATCGCATCACCCGCCCGCGCTATCACTTAACGTTCTTTTTGACTTTTTTTTCTTTTTGCTCGGCTCTTAAGGGTCATAGCGTGATGTTAACCTATAGCCTTCCTCAAGAATTGGGCTATCAAATGCAAGAAGAATTTTTCAAATCCGACTGGTAGTTCCAGAGATTCCCCCCTACATACAAGCTTACAAACAAATTTTACCTCTTTATAATATTAGTATAAATAAGGTTTGTTGAAAAAAGAAGAAATGAATATACAACATATTTTTTTTTACACCCCATAACTCTAGGGGGTCATCATACTCATTATTATGAACAATTTTTACAATGGGACCAAACCTGAAATTGCGAAAAAAAAAATCAGCTGTTCCCTACATTTATGTTGTCAAAATGTAGGGAACAGCAGATTTTTTTTTCGCGATTTAAGGTCTAGTTCCATAGTAAAAGTTTTTCATAATGATGAGTACAATGAACCCCCTAGAGTTATGGGATATAAAAAAAAAACACGTTTTATAAGGGGATGTTGGTGCCAGCTACGGAAAAGTTGAATGAAAATCGTTTGGCTTGGTATGGGTATGTGAGAAGGGGGGAGGAAATGCATGTGACTAAAAGAGTGATGAGTGGAGGGAGAGAGGAAGATTTGATTTTGTTTGTTTGACACACTGATCTCTGGAACTACCAGTCGAATTTGAAAATTATATTTGTATTTGCAAAATTGGGAACCAAGCAAAAAGAAGAAAAGTCAGAAGCGAAAACAAAGTTATAGTTCCCAATGTGATGCAACGGGGAGGGTTGGGGGAACAAGAATTTTCATGCAAAGTCACAGGCAGAAGCTAGTATTTATACAAAAATTAAACAATCAAGTTGTTACAAAAGACATGATACACAAAACCAAATAAATTAAGTAAGGCATTGACTGCCACCGCGGTCAACGTTGGCCGCGAACAATAGATTTTCTATTGTGTCTGTTGTCTGACAGTCAACGTGTTAAAAAGTGCATTTTTGAGGGATCATTTACGGGGGCTTTTAAATTTTATAAAATGCGTACCTCAAAATCTTCCTGTGTTTCCTGACATGTTTTATAAAGCTAGTGAAGTCTTCATTCCTCCCCGCTTTACAATCAATGCACATGAAAGCAGAACATTTACCATGCACCACCTTGCAGTGAGATCTCAACATGTCTATGTTCAAAAATTCAATATTACAATAACCACACACCCACGGATAATCCTTCCAGGATTTAACAACCTTTTTGCTCAAGTCTGATAATTCTTTAGCGTAAATCGTGACGTTGGAGTTAAAGGACGCGTTACATATCGCCGCATCAAGAATATCTTGGACGTTTAACGAATCATCATAAGTTTGGTCATCTAAGTCAGGTTCTTCTTTAAGTTCATGTTTTACTTCCAATCTTATGTCTATTTGCGGCGTTTCTGAGTACTTATTGCGGGTATTATCCTCCAATTTGACGGTGGTCGAGTCGTCATTGCAAAGGAAATCGTCAAAAGCTGGAATTCTATCATCATCAGAAAGGTCGCATTTACTGTCTTCGGCTGCTGTAAATACGTTGGATAGAACGTCTTGTGCTCGCTTCACACTGTCCAGGAACTCGTAAGCTTTGTTTAAATTGTTGTAGCATACAAAACAAACGGTTTTCGGCAACATATCATCGCCAGTTACGTTAACATACACAGCGTTAACAAATGCAAGCTTTAAGATTATTTCGTCGTGTTTTTCGGCGTCGTTTTGTAAGTTTAGAAGCTTTTCAGAGCTCTTAGGCTCGGCGCAAAAGCGGCAGTACAGGTTTTCCATGTTTAAAACTATATTAACCCATTATTAACATTGGTTTTCGTAAAATAAATAAGAAAAAGTAGCCGTCAAACTCAGGTTTTCGTTCTTTTTGTCAAACAAACAATAGACAAGTATCTAGTCTAGTGTTATCCGATGTCAATGTCGTTTCGGTAAATTACGGTTAACATATTTACGATTATTCATTACTAGCCATAGATACATACACTACAGGGTTACTAATTCGATGTATATCCGTCAGTAGGGGGGCCAAAATGACAGGGGATTGGATTTAGAATTATTGGAATTATTATCAGCCTACAACAGTCCACTGTTGGTCATAGTAAAGGCCTCTCTGGCTCTCTAACTACACGCCATTCATCTCGATTTTCGGCAACTCTCATCCAGCTGCTGCCAACCACCCTGCAAAGATTATCGCACCATCTAACCTGAGTGTTCTACCTTACGTTTGCCAATTCGGAACACGTGTACCCCAACCGTAAACGGATGGACGGATGTCGGAAATCTCTATTGGAAAATCTGCAACCATACGACAGGCTATCGTATCGAAAACCTGACATTTCGATAACCTGCCCCCCTATTCACAAGCATACGATTCACTATCGTATCGACAATGACACTTATTCGATAACCTGATTTCTGAACCGAAGGACTGGCAAAACGCTATTCAGAGATCCGTGTGGCAGGGTTTATTTCCAACCGATTATAGGTGTGTGTACGGGGAACGCTACAAAATGGTAGTAAATAGATATTCGTGGTAGAAAATTTTAAGTGGTACATAAATGATTTTTTTCGAGTATTTCATTAAGGTCGACTATAAATTATGCATTGAGTAACTTTTATCAAATAAAATATAGTAAACAATGATTTTATTAATAAATAAAATTTATCTGATTTCTATTAAACTTGCTTCGTAAACTTAAGTTTCTGTCAAACCTGGAAATCGGGAATAATAATTGTTTTTCCGAAATTTTGGTTTGAACTAAAAAGATATTATTGTGAAGTGAATAAACGCTGCTAGGTACCTATTGTTAATTATTGAAGGTTTACCTAGATCCTCTCTATCACACATAAAAATTAAAGATAGCATAAAAGGTTAGAATAGTACCTATTTGAATTTGTGCCTGGTTGATGGCAATAGTATATGTAATAGTGGGTGTATTAAACCACCTCTTCGTAACTCTTCTCAAGAGTGATGTTTTGATGATGGCAAGTACTTAAGAAGTAATTTTGCTTAGATACTTACTTTTAATTCTACTGGGATTGCGGCTGATGAGTGCGTGTTATAAAAATATCTCTTGATCTTAAAATCACGTACTCCATCTACCAAATAATTAAAAAATGTCTAGAACGAGTTTAAGTGTTTCGTAGATACGTATGTAACCACTTAAAATTATATAAATATACTAACTTGGGTATGCAGCGGTCAAAACTATACCTTTAACTGCTAATTACTTTTTAATAAACAATAATTCTTCGTTTCGATAACGTTTCCGACAGCAAATATCTGTCGGAAGAATTGATGTGTTCATACCGTATATGAACTGTCAAAATTGTACGGTTTCCGATTTGTGAATAGCGATTATAGGACTTCGTCGATAACATTGACGTTCGATACGGTACCAAGCCGTATCGTAGCTTTGTGAATAAGCCTACTGATTTGACTTCCCCTCAACAGCAAATAGCTGTTGGAAGAAAAGCGGGCATCTATTTGATACTGACAAAATTTTCGGGTTTTGGACTTGTAAAAAGCGTTTAGAAGACTCCTACGATAACAATGATTAATGTTCGATACGATACGGAAGCATATCGAGTGTTTGTGAATAAGGGGGCAGCAGGAAATCAGAAAATTGACATTATCAATATGGCAACACTGAACACTTGACTGTCAAAGTGTCAACAGTCAAGTCATAGTCAAGTGACACTGACAGTTAAGTGTCATTGTCTTAAGTCAACAAACCGCAAACTATATAGAACTGTGTTTTTGTGGTTTTTACCTATTTTCTAATCATTGTTATTCGTTTCTGTGTTTTGCTCCTGTCTTGACTTACTGGGCTGGCATTGCTGTCCATAAAATGTATCCACAATAGAAACCTATGTTATGAACATTCGAAATCAGTCAAAATGAATACTACAAAAAATGTGTATTGTCGCCTTTGCGCAGAGTTAAAAGAACACAATGAACTCACAAACCTGCAGACTGACGAAGAAACATGCCAGAAAGTCGTCAATAAACTGTCAAGATTCAATATAACGATGGATTTCCAGGAAAATATACTGCCGAAGACTGTCTGCTTAATATGTGTAAAATCCTTAGAACAAGCCTTTGCTTTCATAACTGCAGTTGAACAGGCGCAGGCATTTCTAAGTGACTTTAATCTGGTTCAAACAAGATCTGTAAAAAATGATTCTCATGGGGAAATAACATTTTATGCTCCATCAGATGTTAGTAAAGAAGTTTTTGACGTTAAGGTTGAAAACTGTCGTGATCCAATGGATGTAAATGATAATGATGATGAAGAACTTGATAACGAGGACTTCTCTAATGTTCACAATGATGATGGTAACAATTTAGGCAGTGAAAATGTCCATACTGAGAATATGGACATTAGACAATATATTTATGTTACTGTTGAAGAAAAAATTGGTATCAAAGATGAAACTGTTGAATACACTGACGTAAATAATGTTAAAAATCAATCTCTTAATTTTAGTAATGACTGTAGAGGGACTCAATACACCAATGTCGGAGAAAATGATTTGAATTTCAAAGACACTAAACTACCCTCTACTTTGGAAGAAAAACTCAGAAAACATACATTAATAACAGAATTCAATTCCGAACCAATCCCACCAGCAGATTACATAAATAAACAAGATTATAGTACTATGGACACCAAAACTGTGGGTTCTTGTGAACCACATAAACGGAAACAACCTATTTGTAAACCAACTCCACCGAAAATATTGGATACTACAGCATATTCTGAAGATTACATAAACAAACAAATTAATAGATTAAGCATAGTACCTGTGCAATATCTCAAAAAGACATGGATGGATTACGAATGGAAGTGTTCTCACTGCGGAACACTATTCTCAAATATTGAAGAGCTACAGAAGCATTCAATGCTTTATCATAATACTTGCAATGCTTACCAATGCACTGATTGCAAAATTAAGAAACAACGGCTCAATGCTTTCATCAAGCATGTCCGATCACACAGGAAATACTTACATTATTCGTGCTACAAATGCTTTGAGAAATTCCCTAAAATGATGGAAACCTTACATCATAAGACGAAAATCCACGAGAACTCCAAACACATTTGCTTAGGATGCAACATTCCTTTTTCCAGTAACACCGAATTAGAAGAACATGGCAAAAAGTATTACAATATTCTATGGAGACAGAAAACATTTATCAATAGTGATAATTTAACTTGTGGTACGTGCAGTAAGGTTTGCGCAAACATTACGGCTTTGAGGAACCATATGAATAGACATAAAGAAAAGAAACGAGACCGCGTCTGTGACAGATGTGGTAAATGTTTCGATAGTGAACCGAGTTTAAGAACTCATATGGATACACATATCGAAAAGATTTTATATCATTGTGAAATTTGTAAAACAACTTTCAAAACTGTATATTCACTCCGATACCACGCAAGCGTACACTCTGGCATCAAACCGTTCACCTGTGACATCTGCAGTAAGTGTTTTAGGACCAGAAGTCAGATTACAAATCACATGAAATTCCACACAGACTATTTTCCTATCACTTGTACAGTTTGTAACAAAAAATTTCGTACGGACACTTATTTACAAAATCATATGCTTCAGCATACTGGAGAGAAACCGTTTTCTTGTGACATTTGTCCGAGAGACTTCACAAACATGGCCAATCGCAACAAACATATGAGACGAAGACATGGTATCGAGATGGGAAAGAAGAGACAACCTATTATAAAACAGCAAACAGCTGATGACGCAACTTCCTCTGACTTGGCTACCGGAGAATCTTTTACAGATCTAGACAAAATGAATGAATGGAAAAACAAAATTATGGAACATAGAAGAATTCAAAGGGCCAACAAGCTTAAAAAAGAGAAAGTGATTAGCAAGGAATGCAACGAAAATTGAAATTTATTACATCTGGATCTAGTAGACTGAGTTCCAAAAGTCGAGATCCGAAATCTCTGTCTTCGACATCCTAACACGAATTATGGTACTCAAAATCAAAAGGAGTTAGGCAGGAGACCTGGCAAGGCGCGGTAATGGCAGGTGGAGAAAGGTAGTCATCGAGAAGTGGAAGACGAAGTGTCAGTCGTCCGGCGGAGAGATGGGCGGACGACAACGTTGCCATCGCGGGTAGAACCTGGAGGAGGCTGGCACAGCGTGGCACAGCTGTCATGGGGATTGGCACAAGAAAAGAGAGGCCTGTGCCCGGCTGTGGGTGAAGTCGGGCTGCGGATGATGTTCATTACATCTGGAACTAACTAATCTAATGAGATGAGTCAGTATGGACAAATCTAAAACAGTCGGCACGAAGTGATTCGTGATGGCCCAGTTGCTAAGAGGACGCTCTCATGCAAGAAGTTTTATGAAAGAATGTTTAACAACCTTCATAGGAGAGAATCGACCCCCAATTACTTAGAACTTAAACATAACTAGCGAAATGAAGATGTACTATAGGTGTACCTCTGCTTTACTCTTCAGGGCGTACTGGCGTGATGATATGCTATAGGAGAGTGCATAGAAACAGTAATAGACAACACTAATTGTAAGTTACTTAAAACATCATGATTATAATTATTTGTTGCTGTAATAAAACTTTTTTTTTATTCACATTTAACTTGTTCCGACTTACGAGTAACTCGACACCCTGGAGGGTCTGTATTGACTGCAAATCGAATGCATCACCCGCGGTCATCGGTAATGAGGCTGTATATCCCGCGAAATGTGCGCGGAAATCCCGCGTGGAGGTCGACTTTTTAAACGCTAAGACCCTCCACAAACGCGAGATATGCAGTCTCAGGGAATATTTCGTTAAAACCAACGTCGGGATGTATCGATGTGGTCGCGGTTGCCAAGGGCCTCACCTCGCTCTCCTTGGTTAAAGAGAACTGGCGCAAGCCAGTAGTGCTTGACAGTAATGATCGCATGTAGGCAGAGTAAGGAGCTTCATGGACGCTTTTTCTGTTCCCTACACGCTTCCGATGTAGATCTACTAGCGTCCGTAGCCTAGCGATCAGGTCGTGATGTGCTGGCGTCTGTACCTAGCTGCTAATATGCGACCTACAATCCACATTAGCACGATAATTTTGTAGAGGACAAAACATACGAATCTTCCGCACGCATTGCTTTTATTTCGCCTACACTTTGCATGCATTGTATATAGTCACATAGTGGCGAAATGCCCCCTTGGTCTCGTGGTTGCAAGCGCGACTGCCGAGCGTGGAGGTCCTGGGTTCGATTTCTAGGCCGGAAATTGTGTATAAGGCTGCGTTTCCACCAGAGAGATGTGTGTGAAACCAACAAATAACATCGCTTCAATTTTATATCTTGAACTAAGTTAATAGCGTTGGTATTGGTAAGTTTTACACACATCCCTCGTTAGACATCCTCGCTCATCTCTGGTGGAAAGGTAGCAGTAAGGCTGCCTTTCTGGGGTTTTCCATTGGAAACTAGCGGAGTTTGGAAATGGCGGTGTGATACCCCTGTGCCTCCGTGCTTCGGAAAGCTAGTTAAGCCGTTGGCCCTGCACTTGATCTCTCTCCGGTCGTGTCGGACTGCCGTCCCTTCGGACAATAATATTGAGGGAACAGAGAGTGCACGTGCACTACAATATCCCCCGCTGGTCTCCACTGAGCATGGACACAAAAACAAGACCCGTCAGCCGTCCTTCCGTCCTCGCCGTCGAGGACGCCCGTCGCGACGTCCCGTAACTTGTCCACCCCGACCCTTGCTGGAGCCAGCCCGCGCCGCTGAGCCTGTAGTAATAAATTCGCCCCTAAATAATTCCGATCCAGCCTGTCCCTTGCTGCCCTCCCCCAGCGACGCCCTAAGCCGAAGTCCGTACCCCACAGGGGGTGCCCTTAGCGTATAGTCGCTTAGTATAGTAAGTTTTAAGCCCTGGCTGGAGGCCTTAATTATGATGAGGCATCCACAGGAAAGCCCGGTTAAGCAGACGACAACCTCATAGGATGAACTGCGAGATGCCAACATAAAAAAAAAAACAGCATGGATAAAATAATTGGAGTCGAAGTGTTACTGTCTGCTCCAAAAACTGCTGATAAAAGTAACACATTCATATCTGTATTTGGAAGGTTTCAATTTTATAAAAAAAAAATCATACTACATTTTGACGAGTTATGCGAACATAAATGTAGGGAACAGCCGATTTTTTTCGCGACTTCAGGTTTGTTGCCGTAAAAGTTGTTCGTAATGATGAGTATTTACAATGACCCCAAACGGCTCATACTTAGAGCTCCTAATAAGGTTGTTATATTTGCGCCGTTATCAAAATTATGTCATGTCTGGACCACTGGTCTGTTTGGACTTTAAAAAGAGACTGTGACCTCCGAGTTTGGTTGTACCAGAGTAGTCAGATCAGATAGGAAACGCCGACTTCACCTAGCTTATTTTTTTTTATAATATGACGTGTAAGTGATTCCGATACCCTATTTAAAGAATAAACAATTTAATTTAATTTCATATCAATTGAAAAACCCATTTGTTTATATTTCTATCAAATAATTTTGGAACAGTCCATAGTAGGGTTTTGAGCGAGTCAAAATATCCTCCTTCTCCATTATAGTGTTTTTCGATGTAGGAATTAAATTAAAAAACAGTGTTTCATCTTAACTACTTTTAATGGATGAAAATGATAATACTTAAAATTAAATATTTAGAACATAAAAAGGTTTTCATCAAGTGAATATTTGGTTTTTATGCCTCTTGACAGTCTTGCAGCTCGCTTGGCACGAAAGCCGGCCGTCGAGAGAATGCGCTGCCAGTTTCATACAAACGAAAACGTGTTTTGCGAATTTGATCTTTATTAGTAACTAGCTGATCCGGCGAACTTCGTTTCCGCCCGCCTCAGAATAAGAACGAATCTATCAGAAAATTAATTATCTTCATATTTTTTTCCCATGTTTTCATAGTTATTCTGCCATTCGGGGCGGAGACACTTCCAACAAAGAACATAAAAATAGGTCCAGCCGTTCTTGAGTTATAAATGGTGTAACTAACCCGACTTTGTTTTATTTAGATAGATTACTAGATTTGCCGCACGACAGGTGTCAGCGCATTCTCTAGACGGTTGTACTGTTAACGTTCTTAAAATTACGAGAATTGCCCTTCTGAGCCCTGATTCACAAACATACGACAGGCAATCGTATCGAAAACCTGATTTGACTTCCCCTCAACAGCAAACAGCTGTTGGAAGAATAGCGGGCGTCTATTTGATTTAAACTGACAAAATTTTCGGGTTTTGGACTTGTGAACAGCGTTGAGAAGACTCCTACGATAACAATGATTAATGTTCGATACGATACGGAAGCATATCGAGTGTTTGTGAATAAGGGGGCAGATCTTATGAACAGTGCTATCGACTTCTGTCATCATTTTCGCGGCGGTGGTGTAAGGTGTGCCAAGGCCCTGAAGATGTCAGAAATGATGCTGGTGAAGATGACAGAAGTCGCGCGAATTTTAATAGTACTGCCCTGTCTAGATGCAGCTGCCGGCGGCGCGACATTTACGTGCTCTGTTTCATACAAATTATAATAATCAAAACTGAAATTGCATTTAAAAAATAATACTTAATACAATAATAATAATAGGAACTGCGAGGTAATTGCTTAACACACTATCAATCTGAATAATTTTGCTAATCCATTGCTTCGTATGTTCGATATATTTGTCTGCTCAACAACGTAAATTACGCAATGAATGTAGTAGAACTGGCTACTGATAGTGTATTACGCAATTTCCCGCTGGATCTAATGAACTAATACAATATTGCATGGCTCAGCCCAGTCCAGACCAGTAGAAAAGAAGAAGAGGGAATTGAAGATTTTGTAGCCGCCCCATACCTACTGTCGCACCATTTTGTTTTTTTTTTTTTTTTTTCAAAATGGCGGCCAGGAATGAAACCCATATAAATCGATCGCTGTCATCAATGCAAACGGAAAATATAATGACCAAACCCCGTAAAGCGTCACATTTCCGAAATATTAACGTTCAAAGTTGATCACGTGACATCCATATTTTTTTTGAACTTTCTTACATCTTGTTGCATTTTTGCATAGATGTTTGATTGCTTTAAACTTTCAACAAGACAGGGGACAACTGTGAGGCAATTCTCGTAATTTTAAGAACGTTCACAGTCTGATCTGTCTCAATCTATCAAAAATACCTCTAATTCCCCTACATTTTGACAAGTTTTTGACATTTGTTTGTCGCAGAGATGAGACAGCGACTAAATTTTTAACGTTTTAAATAACGAGAATTGGCTTTCAGGTCAGCGAGTCAGGGGACAACTTCTTTATACAGGTTCAAATTAAATTAGTCAGAGAAACTCCGCACGATTGATGGGTACCAATATGTAAACACAAAAAAAAAAAAAAAAAAAATATGTAAACATAAACAAAACGAGAGAAAAAAAGAGTTGATGTTTGTTTTTTAGGTCAACAACCAAAGGTAGTGTAACTACTTGAAATATCAGTTTATAACTGAGTTCTCCAAATACTTCAACCGTCACTCTCCGTGTCGTCCGTAGATTTTCCTTTAGCCTCATCCTCATCGCTTTTGGTTGGTGTCCCTTTGCTTATGTCTCCTAATATCTTTTTCTTCCATTCAAGCACTTTATCCTTGTCAGGATATATAACCTCCTTAGTTTCCGGATCTAAAGCATAAAGTCCGTCAGCCGTACGTTTTCTTTTAGAATTGTCAATACCGTGCATATCTTTTGTATGTTTGTTGTAATTCGACCAGTTTCTAAATGTCTGCGGACAATTATCACAAGAATATGGTTTTATTCCAGAGTGCAAGCGTAAATGTTGCATCAGTAAGTGTCTGAAGCGGAAACTCTTGTTGCAATGTGTGCACTTAAAAGGTCTAATGTCCTTGTGGATGGCTCTGTGAACCACCAACTCTTTGGACAAACGGAAACATTTGCCGCATTCTTCGCAGGCAAACCGTTTTGGTCCAAAATGTATACCAGCATGCTTTTTGAGTTCATGTTTCATCTTAAAACTGAAATTACAAACTTCACATTTATATGGTCTTACGTCCGTATGTACAAATTGGTGTTGATTTAATTCTTTCCTGTTGTAAAAGCCTCCACCGCAAGTATTGCAAATGTAGGTCCGTTTTCTATCACTATGTACTAACAGGTGCCTGTGTAGTAGAAGCCTAGACTTCGGTGTTTTTTCACATATGACACATTTCAGGCTCTGATTATTGATGACTGACGAACTTTCTTCTGCGCTCTTATAAAACTTTGTCATATGGTCATCTAATTGCTCTTCGCTTGAAAATACAGAATTGCATCCGCAGCAAACATAATCAGTATTGAAATGAGTTGCTTTATGTGTGTTCATTTCTAACAGGGTTTCAAATTTTAGAGAGCATTGGTAGCAAGTGAGTGCTAAAACTGGGCGGTGGCGAGATATATGCGTTATGAAGTTATCCATATGCAGCCCTCGCGCTCGGCAGTCAAAGCACCTGTAGGGGTTACAGATCATGTGATACTGCATAGAATGCACTTTCAATTCGCTAGGATTCTGGAATAATTTTTCACAAAAAGCGCATAACCAATTATAGTCATGCCAGGTATCTAGGTCTACATTTGCCGAAATCTTAGGCTTTTTTAATTTCCTATTAATTTGATTTGACATTGTAGGTTTTGATTTATTTTTAACTTTTTTTGACTTGGATTTAGAATTCTTTTCTTTTCCTCCAGTTTTTGGGTCAAATACAATGTCAATATGTTTACCAATCTCCTTGGATTTATCATCAGGGATAGTGCCTTCGGTTTTAACACTGACATCGTTTTTAATCGACTTTTTATTACATGTATCCATATTATTATCTTCCTCTGAGGCAACCTCGTCCTTCCTAATATCCAGCGCCAAATTATCTTGTTCATAGTCTTGAAATGCTTCTTGTGCGAGGTCTACAGTAGTAATAAATTCATACGCGTGTTCCAAAGAATTAATACATTCTAAACACACAGTTTTCGGCAACATGCTATTAAAATCCACTTCTATATTAAACCGCATCAATTTATTGATGATTTCTCGGCGTTTCTCTACGTTTATTTCCATGTTGAAGAGATCGCTGCTTGTCTTCAAGTCGGCGCAAAGTCGACAGTACAAATCGTTTAAATTATCCATGTTGACATTAACATTGGCTAATTCTGATCATCAACCCTTCAGATTCAAGGGAGTTATTACCTACTTCTGTTAAAGTTAGGGAATGTTTGTCGTACCTCGTAAGCGGGAAACTACGTTTAAATACTTTCAGTTGGTATCAGTATATAAAAAGTACTCTTTGATCAGTATGTATCACAACAACACAATCCTGTCTACAATCAGCCATTTTTGTGCATTTTTTGGTTATTATGATTAACGTCATGACATGATGACAGTTGACACTTGACAGGACAATACGCAGAACACTAACCTCTGCGTAGTGCTTGCAAATGACTAAAAAAAGCAGTAAAATTGGTTTTTCACTCCTTTTAAGTTTTTTTGCCTTCCACCTATTTCTCACGCTTTCTTTAGAAAGTTTGAATGACGGATACTAGGCCCAAACACCGTACCCGACTTCTAAGTAATCATGGACCAAATAAGACATGCCAAAGGGAGCCTAAGACGATCAATCTTCACGATCATCGTCATTTCAGCCGAAAGACGTCCAATCTTGATAAATACAGGTCAGTGTGTCCAATGCTGGAAATAGACCTCCCCAAGCATCGCCACTTTGACCGGTTCTGTGCTTCTCGCATCCAGTGATCAATCTTGCACTAATACAATCCGATATCATGGTTAGATTGATGTCAGATAGATCGCGTAGGGCCCAAATTACGCTGTAGTGCTGGAACTGCTTGAAGTTGAATAAAACAAATACATAAATGTAAATATCGACAGGCCTGATGGTCTAGTGGTTAGTGACCCTGACTGCTATGCCGGAGGTCGTGGGTTCGATTCCCACCCAGGACAAATGTTTGTGTGATGAGCACGATCATTTGTTCTGTGTCTGGGTGGTATGTATTTAGAAATATATAAGTATGTTTATCAGTTGTCTAGTACCCATAACACAAGCTCTGCTTAGCTTGGGACTAGATGGCGTTGTGTAAAAAAAAAAAAAAAAAAAAAAAAAAAAAAAAAAAAAAAAAAAAAAAAAAAAAATGTAAATATATATCAATATACACTTATTTATATGCTAGGAGAGCCAAACAACGAGGCGATGTTTTAACGTTCAATATTCTTTTGAATTCACAATGCTTTGCACCCTTTTCTTTCAGATAAACCAGTCTGTCAAACAAAATAAAATTCTCGATGACTGGCTGCAAATAATTTTGTAGAAGAATAAAAATTCCCGCCTTTATGAACGACAATTGAGTTAACTGATTCCACAATGTCATAAGTTCTTCTAAACAGTATGTAGGAATCTCAGTGTTATCATTATTAATACTAGATTCATTTTTGATTAAAGTAAAACCATTAGTGGTAGCATCTTTTATGTAGACCTCAAAATTGTTATCCATGTTTTTAGTTTTCACAGCTTTCCGTTTTTTCCTTTTTAATTTGCAGTTGTCTGTAATATAAAAAAAAAAACACTTATAGTTTTGTGCACAGAGACACTAATTTTAGATCTACTTAGCACTGCGGCGATAATTTTATTGTCTATGGTATACGGTTTGGCAAATCCCTACCAGGGATTTCCCAAATCACAACACCACACTCCGTAAAAATAGACAGACACACAATACTTAGTTTTACCCTTACAGCTTTTTATTGTTCATGATTTAGAAACTAAAACAATACTTACATCTCACCGCAAAGGTCTGTAGCACAGCTCTTGACACTAAATTGAAAACTAAATCTTCTAACTTATCGTCCACAGACGATGGTTGAGCAGCCAGTCTTAAAAAGGGTACTCTCATATACTCTGCCCCCATTAACCTTCCAAAAATGCCTTTCAGGCAATCACTTAAAGGGAAATTCTTAAAAACTCCGGTATCTCCGTACATTTTGTGATAACAGCACGGCATTATTACCATTACCTTTGCATGGGCCATCTTTAAAAATAGGTTGATCGCATCTATAGTCAAATCGGCGCAAGCATGAAGGCCGGTTATACAAAATTCTCCATGATTCCCAAACTTATCGTGCAAATATCCTTGGATATTTTCATCGGAATTTTCTGTCACGGTGTGTTTTATATATTTTACATGATCTGTGGAGTTTGCATGGTATTTCCGCTGTCGTATTTTGGCGCCAACGTAATGATTTTCGTTACATTCAATCCCTAATATTCTGTAGTTTGTTGTTTCAAATAAAAGTTGATCCAAGTAGCCCTGGAAAGAGACATGAAAAATGTGTAGGTGATTAGGTAAGAGTACGACTACGTGAAGCGAATTAATGTCTGGGAAATAACGTAATAGCGCAATGTAAGCGTTATCGAAACTAAACAAATATCTAAGAAAGGTATGATTCCGATCTCGGCAGCACGCAGCAATGCTGCCGCAGCACTGCTGGTCCCCATATATTCTCTATAGGAATGTCGCGCAGCATTGCTGCCGTGCTCGGAATGTAATCTCATATGAACCCATAGAAAATGTATGAGGACCAGTAGTGCTGCGACCGCACTGCCGCGGCAGCACTACTGCGTGCTGCCGATTTTTTTTTTTTTTCCTATATGGCATCTCGTAGTTGACCTATAGAGGTCGTGACTACTTAACCGGACTATCCTGTGGTTGCCTTAAGTAAACTCAAAGCCTCCAGCCAGGGGCGTACAACTAGTATACTAAGCGACTACACGCTAAGGGCACCCCCTTTGGGGTACGAACCTCGGCTTAGGGCGTCGCTGGGGGAGGGCAGCAAGATGGGACAGGCTGGATCATATTATTATTATTTAAGCTTGATGGGGCCGGCATTTCCTATCTGACTACTCTGAGAAGAAATGCCGAAACAAACTCAGAGGTCACAGTCGGGAATTTAAAGCTACAGGCTCAGCTGCGGCGCGGGCTGGCCGTTCTTCGAGCAAGGGTCGGGGGGAACGTGCTGCCGAGATCGGAATCATACCTTTATATGTCTTTTGCTAGTTATGCAGCGTGGTAATTGCGTAACACACTTTACAGTAGCAATGCTTTCATTTTGACAGTTCAACAACATTTATAGCGTTATTTACGTAGTTGAGGAGACAAATGTGAAAAAGAACATAATGAAGCAATGGATTACCAATATCCTTTAAAATTATTCTGATTGTGATTGAAAGTCTACGCAATACGTATACGCGTACGTGTTACGCAACTAGGTTTTGCTTTGCCTCTATTTTAGTGTGGCTTTCCGTAGTTTCTGCCTACTCCAGTACTTCCACGGAAAAGGTGTGAGATCTTAGCGCCACTGGCATGACAAATTATTCAAAATTTTGTTCGCCCAAAACTCCATTCCTCTTTACGGCGTTATCTGTAGCAGCGCAGAGGTCACTTTGGCTGCATGTTTTGGGGTACTGTGGGCAGGACAGGAGGTGGAGCATAGTTTGTGACTCAGTAGCTCCACATCCACACCCTGTTGCCGCTCCGCCGAGGTAACCCCACTTTACGAGATCCGACTTACACCTTTGTGTTTGTGTGAGTGTAATTGTATACAAGTAGATAAGACTAAGTGCGTTTGTAAGAAAATCAGAAAGTCCTTACCAATCCTGATCCAAAGTCGACAACGACATCACAGCCAACATTTTCACATACTTCTTTGATTTCCTTAGCCAGATATAAGATCTCATGTTTCTTCTTAGGACTAACGGGCACGTTCGTATTGTTCTCCAAAGCATCTTCTTGAATATCCTCGTAAAAGACTTGCAGCTTTTTCAGTTTCATGAAGAAAGTGCTTAAAAAGTCATCATTTATGGAGTTCAAGTCGAAATCTTTATCAAACACATCAATTTCTTCATTTTTTATAGTGATTTTGTCCAAAATGTTGTGAATTAGTAAATCAGTGTTGGGGTAATTGAATAAATATTGATATTCTTGAAAAAAAATTAGACATTCTTCGAAATATTCTTCGGGATTGTCGAAAGTCTGCGGTAGTGACATCTTTACCTAAAACAGATGTAACAGTTTTACAATGATTTCAAAAGGATATATAATGCAGTTTTATGAATAATACCATCAATAGGTAATAAAAATACGTAGTTAAAAAAAAAACACGTTTATCCAATCTATTGGGCTCGTAAAAACAAATAATATGAGCCCAAACTCGAGGGGTTTACTAGTAGCCATTGAAGAGTTCCACTATCCACCTCCTGGCTCCATCATCAGATCAGCTCCAAGAAACCAAATTATAGTTTTGTCATCAGAACTACCTACATATACATACACAGTTTCATTTCAATATGACAATTAGAATTGACTTTTAAGATTTGATTACATTGTTTGTTAGTAGATAATAAAAAGCGTGTTAAAATCGATCCTTTTCGTGCAAGTTCAGATTTCTCTTTGGTGCGGATCTAGAGAAACGCACTTGGTGGATAGAATGCTTACGCCGCCGGCAGCAGCAAACACTGCGTGTCGTCCCACTCACTGGCGAACCACCACAAGAAAGACGGAAGCTGTGGCGAGACAGTGCTTCCTTACCCAAACCGTTCGTTCCACCCGCTGAAGACCTCCCACCTGGACATGAGTTACCATGGGTAACCTGGAAGTCTTTAACCTTTTAACCGGCTACGTCGGATTAATCCGACAAATATTTTCGTGCCCATTCCGCCAGAGTCGTATATATACGACCAAATAACACATCTCGTTTAATCTGTATTATTAATATATCATCACAACTCGTTTCATCGGTATTTATTTTACGTTTTTTTTTTTTTTCTCGGGCGCTGCGGGCACGACAACTGATATAAAGTCGGGCGGTGAAAAGGTTAAACAGACTCCGGACCCAGGTTGGCCGAGCAAGGAAAACCTGTCAGGAGGAGATTTATAGACGACTCCGCCTTGGAGTGTAAATGTGGTGCTGTTCCACAAACGATGAGACATGCCCTGCGTGTCCTGTCAGCTGCACGTTACAGGAACTGATGGACGCTAGTGATGGCGCCAAACAAGTACCTACCCGAATTCTGGGCCGAGTACATTTTGATTACTATCGACACGCTAAGACTGATTTTCCAACGCCATTTTTTTGGCGTTTTTTGTTTTGACTTTATCGGGATAATTTTGAATTTTTGACAGTTCTTCCATAACTGTCAGACGTCAATTTTATTCCACGAATAAAAATTATCGGTCGATTGAAAAATCAGCCCTAAATCAAATTATACCAATTCCGCTACCAACCGCTATTCCAATTTATACTTTAGTCTATGCGCTATTCTTCCGACAGTTGTTTGCAGTGACACGATAGCCTGTCGAATGGTTGTGAATAACTATGCAAGCTTGCTACACACGAGCGCATTTTTCAATTCGATAAAATGCGCTCTAAAATAATCTTTAGACCGTTTAACAGAATAATAGAACCGGGGATACGTGAAGGGATATACGTTGACAGGTTTTATATATACTCGCGTTCGTAACAAAGGACATCACCACAAAAATGCGATATATCGAATATTTTTAACCGACTTCAAAAAAAGGAGGAGGTTCTCAATTCGTCGGAATCCTTTTTTTTATGTATGTTCCCCGATTTCTCGAAGACGCCTGGACCGATTTGGAAAATTTTTCTTTTGTTGGAAAGGGTATACTTCCCAAATGGTTCCATGAAAATTTTATCGAAATCGGACAAGCGGTTTTTGAAAAATCAACAAAAATCTAAAAATTTATCTACATTGTCTACATTAACGAACTTTTTGTTTACTTTTTCGTGGGGTAGTTACAACTAAAAAGTGAAAAATAAAAACTTTTTTACAAAAAAAAACAACCGACTTAAAAAAAAAACACTACAGAGTGATAAATAACTTTAAAATTTCGGAAGTCGGTGTCAAAAAACGAAAATGCGGAATCAACGACACCGACTTCCGAAATTAAAGTTATTTATCACTTTGTAGTGTTTTTTTTTAAGTCGGTTGTTTTTTTTTGTAAAAAAGTTTTTTTTATTATCATACAATGGTACAAGTTTCCGTTTATCATTCATTGGGACTTGGGAGAACTATGAAAAGTATGTAAATAACTTTTTCAGGCTAACCAAAGAGTTCTTCGTTCTAGTTTTTGAGGAGAGTCCAAGCCTTTTGATCATTTTCACGTGGAGGGCTTACCTACAGCTTAGTGTTTTACTATCTTTTCCCTATCCCTTGGATCCCTAACAACACACACTATTACACAACTAACAAACACAGCTCCGCTAGGAGTAATGACTCCTTGCGGAGCTGTACATTCCTAAGAATATCCAGCTCCTCTAGTGTTCTGTCATGTTCAGACAACTGTTTTGCACCAAACCAGCTGCCAGGGCCCCGTACTTTTCACAATTTCCGCAAAGCGACAAGAAATAAAAATGGGTACCTAAGTATAAAAAATATGATGTTATGCGTAACACAATCTCAATCATTTTGAAAGATATTGCTAATCCATTGCTTCATGTGTTCGAAAAATTTGTCTGCTCAACAACGTAAATTACGTAATGAATGTTGTTAAACTGTCAAAATTAAAAAGCCGTTGCTACTGATAGTGTGTTACGCAATTACCCACCAGTGTGTATAAAAAAAATGAAAGACGGTTTGAATTTAAAATTAATATTAATTAACAGCAGTCTCAACATCAAATACTCGGTAATAAATAAACAACTAAGATGCTCTGACAACAAGATATATTGTACTCTAAACATATCTCCATTTTACAACGACACAATTCAAATCATAACATTTTTACAAGATAGAAGTAATAAGTAAAATACTTATGCTACGGCTACATTGTCGCGATAAAGCGAACTACACTCCACGCACTCTGTTTACAGTGAGACGGCGTCGAGCGAGAGACCACGCCAAGTGTGCTCGCTTTATCGCGACAATGATGCTTTACCATATTAGTTAGGTACCTACCTACTTGAGTATCAGAGACAACTGATACCCATTCTTAACCATTAAGATAATATTATAACCACCATTTTACCGGTCATTATACCTAAGTTTTTCAAGATGATCTCTACTCTGCGTAGGTAATCGACGTTTGTAGGCAATAGGCTCATCAGATGCTGCTCCTCAGAAAAGAAGCTCACATACTTTAATTCAAGCCTAGCATAACCTCATTGCTAGTCTGAAGTCTAAAATCCAGCATGTTCGATCAATCAAAGATCATGCTCACAGTGCATTAAGACTAGAAAATACGAACTATCAAGTCTAAGCAGCAAAAAAACTGCCTCGATTTATTGTTGAGGTCCACTAATGGTTTGCCATACATCAGGTCCCGCTTTAAGGTCTTCCGAACCTACTCCCATAACGGATTTGCCATTAAATTTGTCAGCTGTCAAATATTTCTCGCACACTTCAATTAAATCCTCTTTTTTCACAGCCAGGATCCTTTCCCTCTGTGTCTTCCAGATATCGTAGGACAAACCGTACAAAAATAGGTCGATACCTTTCATGTATTCGGCGACGGGCTGATCCATCTGCTGTAAGATGGACAGTTTTGCCTCGAAAAGATTTTGATCATTCAGAAGTTTCGTGTTTGCGGACATCCATTGAGCTGTTTCATCAAATACATTCAAGGTGACCGTGGCATTGGGGTCCCTGTATGAATAATAGTTGAAGACTCCATCTAAGGTTAGTAAAGCGCCACCGCCGTATGCCCCATTTTGCTCTCTGACAACCGGGTGCAAATACTTTGAAGTTATGAACCTTGATAGGACTCTTAATTTAGGATAATCGGGGTCAGTGTAAGGTACTGTGGGAAGTACTTTGGCGCAGAAGTTGACCGGGATGTTCATAAGAATATGCACGCCACGGTTCTCTTCAGAAATCTTTTTAGCTTCTGTCCAGTTAATTCTATTCTCTTCTTTCTGTTCCACATCCTTGCACAGCTCTTTACAAAACTTGTCTACATTCTCTTGAATCTTTGTGTTGGTGTTACAGTGATGGAACGCTGTTCTTAAGTTGTTTCCTTTCAAAACTTTTTGTCCAATTATGTCAATGATAGCTTGAACGTCTTCTATTTTGTAATTTTTCTGAATGTCCTGCATATTTATTATGTGTTGAAGTCCCAATAGATTCTCTTTGCATTCGTCTACAGAGGTTATCAAGGCCCGAGCTGCCTGCATTGCATAGGTGTGTCCACTGTCTACTATACCATTGCTTAGAGATGAGCAATAGTTAGTAAAGAGCATTTGCATTCTTTCGCTGTTACTGAAGTCTGGCTTTTTGAAGATTTCACTCCATATGTCCATCATTTTTGGAAGGTTTTCGTCCAAACAGTGACTGCTAATCAATATTCCTTGTTCGTATTGGCCAGGTTGATCAATATGTTCCGTTATATGGCTGAGAATGCCCAATCCAGACGTGGATTTGCTCACATACTTGTCAAAGTCTCGATAGTTGTAATTTTTGGTATCAAACTTGTTGATTACGTAATCAAAGAATGGCAGCAGTTGCCTTTCGTTGTCGTCCAGACATTCAGTACCAACAATTCCTTTGAAATACGTGAGTCCATTGGTGTTCGCCTCGCACATCTGTAGGGGAATGATATCTGCAACGGTATGCTTCAAGGGAGGTGCGGTCTTGTTAAGAGTGATCTCGTCAAGCTTTAGACAAGGTAGAATATCTATGTTCTCTACTTTCTTCTGTGATTTAGAAAGTTCTAATCCTTCATTATATATCTCATCCCTCTGACTTTGCGACAAATTATTCACTTTGAACTTTAACAACGTTGCTTCCTCTTCGTTAAACTTATCGTCGAACTTATCATCCGGTACCATAGTCATGATTAATTTGTGTTTGTTAAAAATGAAGTATTTTTCAATAACATCTTTCACATACTTTGTATCCATTAAGTTCGTTTTTAATTGATCCAACAATTCGTTTACTTTCAAAGAGTTTATTATTGGGCCATTATGGATCCACAGGGGCATAAGATTGAAGAGTAGATTGAGACCGAACTTCGGCGATTGATGTTTGATTGATAACTCAAACCCATGTAGAACACTCTGAATGTGGTCTTTTTCAAAACCATTGATAAAAATGTCATTCAGTGTCTCATCAACAAGAGATTCTACCAACTCAAACTTTGATTTCTCAACATCTTTTAATCCCACAACAAATAATGTGTCCCTAATTTGGTTGTCATATCCTGTGAGTGCGTTATAGCCTCCGGAAATGCTTCTTTCAATTAAACTTTTGTAGAAAGCCGAGTTTGGACCTATAACCATGAGTTCACTCAATGCCATCATCATAAAAGTCTCGTAAATGCTTGTAATGTCACCCATAACATATCCTATAGCAATTTGGTTTTGTTTTTCAATCGGAACTCCATATTGATCAAGTCTGCATGCTATTTCACTTCTTTTCGGTTTATTCCATCGTGGCTGACTGTTCACTATTGAGTGCTTTGGATCCAAAAACGAAACTTTACTCAAATAAGTCTCGTTGATAAACTTCAGGTTGGCTTCTAAAGGAAAGTTGCCGTAAGAATAAATTCTCGCATTACTTGGATGATAATAAGTTGAATGGAAAGTCTTTAGATGCTCATGAGTAAGTTGTGGAATGATCAATGGGTCACCACCAGAGACATAGCCATACGTTCCCTGTGGTAAGATAGTATTGATGAATTTTTGTCCGAATAACGAACTTGTTTCAGAGAAGGCTCCTTTCATTTCATTGTATACAACACCTTTAAATGTAAGGTCGGAGGATTTGTCTTCTATATTTGTATGTTCAAGCCTCCAGCCTTCTTGTAAGAAGTCTAATCTAGTTAGATTAGGTTTGAACACAGCATCTAGGTAAACCTTCTGCAGATTCCTGTAATCAGTCTCGTTTTGTGATGAGAATGGATAGAATGTGTAGTCGGGGCCTGTCAATGCATTCATAAATGTTGCCAGTGATCGATTCAACATTTTGAAGAATGGATCTCTGACTGGATACTTCTCGGAGCCACAAAGAACTGTGTGTTCTAAGATGTGTGGTGTCCCCATAGAGTCTAACGGTGTTGTACGAAACCCTACTGAAAATACGTTGTTGGAATCATCTCTTTCTAAGTGCAGGTACTCTGTTTTAGTCTTTTCGTGTACTAGATGGTAAGCTGTTATGTTATATTCTTTGATAGGTTCTACTTGGTTTACAAGGAACCCATGAACAGATTTTCCTAGCTGCAGGGCTTTTGAACTTGTTTCTTTCTTTTTGAGAATGTTGCTGCTGTACATATGGCTGGATGATATCAGCCAATGTTTCATGCTGGGCCGGAAGTTGCATAGTCTTGAATACATTTTTGTTTTGGTGCTTTTCTTCCAAAATTATCCTGCAATGCACATACACCACTCACTATTTTGATAAAGAATTTATTAAGTAGGAAAATAATTAATTAATGAAAATGTTGCTAAGTTTTCGAGTAAAAATTGTTACCCTATCGGTCAAGCAAGATGAGTGTCCCTTGTCATTGCGTACAATTGGAAAAGCGCTCATGTGTAGCAGTCCTTATTACGCGAAAAAGTTGGAATAAGAAACTATTATACGGGGCTATTAGACGTTTGGCTGACAGCATACATAGGGCAAGAACGTTGCAATAAATAGTTATTTTAAGTCAGAAATCGTAAAAATAAATATTATTTAAACGGAATGAGAAAAACAAATGAAATGTGATGCAATATTTTACTTACTGTAAGTTCGTCAGAGTATTGTTGAGGCTTGTATGGCTTGGAATTAATAATAATTTATAGTTGCTGTTTTCTTATTATTCTTATAGTTCCAGCAGAAAACCCGGCGTTTATTTTCTTATACAAATCCAGCATAACCTCTCTGCCATTTGCTTTGCTATCAGAACTGACGTTTCTCAAACATACTACCATATGAAAAAATATTTTATTACAATAGTTTTATACTATTATTTGTTTTTTAAATAATTACAATCGATGATCAGCCTTCACATAGAGAAAAATCAATGAACGTGTAAAACCAACCATGAAAGGAATATTTTATAACGTTTATAACCCAGACGAGGAATAGTTTTTTTTTTTAAATCTGACAAATAAATATTAATTTGGTTTGGCGTTTGGCAACTTTTACTACGTTTTGAAAAATGCCTAGTAGAAAATAAAAAAAATGTTTAGACATGTTTGTGTGAACCATATTTTTATTAATAAAAATCCGGGGTTTTAAAGAGACTTATTTATTAGCAAACAAAAATGTTTATTTTCAATCAAAACTAAAAAGTTGGGAGCAACAAAACGTTTGGTTTTTGACTTTGACATTTCCTTCAAAATTCATTTTTCTTTTAAAAACACGTGTTTACGTGTTGAGCTCATGCCGAGCTCCCTTTTTATTTATAAGTGTTATAAATTAAGCAAAAATGAGTTTGTACAACTTCAAGAAGATCGCTGTAGTCCCTACGGCAAAGGTAAATAATCGAAACCATATTGCTGGATTCAATGTTTACGATATTTTGTATCATGTGTTCTAACCTCACATACTACGCACAATTTTTTTATTTCAGGACTTTATAGACATAATATTGTCTAAAACACAGAGGAAAACCCCCACAGTGGTACACAAACATTACAAAATATCGAGGATTCGTGGTTTCTATATGAGAAAAGTGAAATTTACCCAACAGAACTTCCACGATCGTCTTTCTAGGATTATTCAGGTAAATAATAAAGATTTTAATAAGTACAGAATAATGTCGAGACCAAATTTTTATAGTTTTTAATTAACGCCGACGTGAAAGATATTTAGTTGAAATTTCATTTATTGCGCAATATTGTTGACATACAAATTCATTTTGGTAGGTACACCTACTGAAACTTGCAACAATATTGTTAATAATTTATTACACCCTGACTTATTTATTACTTACACCCTGAATTATTACTTGTTAATTTTTTTTTAATGAAATCGTTTCCTTTTTTCATGTTTGTAAATATGTGAGCACTATGTATCTATCATATAATTAATTTAAATGTCATGATTTATTTGTCAATTTATTTACCTATTGTCGTATAGTAATTTTATTTTAGGTGCATCGTCTTCACATAATATTATTATATGTATAATGAATGTATGCAAAATATTCTAAAAGAGTAATGGTGGAGTTTCTTGCCCATTCTTCTCCATATGAAAACTAACTTTTTTTTAAAGGGGCGACTAGAATCAATTTTATTTTAATTTTTGACATTCAAAAGTGCCTTTTTATGTGCCTATCTATATATATAAAAATGAAACCCGTTTTCCGTTGTCACGACATAACATGAAAACGGCTGGACCGATTTCGATGAAATTTGGTATAGAGATAGTTTGAGTCCCGGGAAAGGACATAGGATAGTTTTTATCCCGATATTCCCACGGGATCGACATTTACGCGGGTGAAACCGCAGGGCGCAGCTAGTTTGAAATAAATGCTTTGACTTTACAATATTCATAATCTCTTGACGCCTACTGAGACAGGATTGGTCCACACTAGCTCAAGACAGAGAAAAGTGGAATAGAGAAAGGCAGACCTTTGCCCTGCAGTGGGACAACACAGGCTGAAAATAAATAATACTCATTACCAATATATGCTACATTTATTTGTATAACTAGCTGTGCCCCGCGGTTTCACCCGCATAAGTATCAAAATTGGTCCAGCCGTTTGAGCGTGAAGAAGTAACAGACATGTAAACACACACACAAACTTTCGCCTTTATAATGTTAGTGTGATAGTGTGATTGAAGCCACTCTCATACAAGCTGCCTAAAATGTTCAATTTTAATACAATTTTTTTCTTGGTCTTGTACAATAATTTACTACTTTCTTATTTATTAGCAGAAATAAGAAAGAGGCAAATGTCAAACTATTGACTCACAAGGATGCAAAATGCAAATAATAGTTTTCTTTTCCCAAAGATATCATCATCATCTACCTAGCCTTTTCCCAACTATGTTGGGGTTGGCTTCCAGTCTAACCGGATGCAGATGAATACCATTATTTTACATGGAGCATCTGCCTATCTGACCTTCACAACCCAGTTACTGGGTTGTGGAGTTAAAGGCAAGACATAAAACTAGGAAAACAATATCAACTTTGCATCTATACAAATAAATAAACAAATAAAATTTAAGTGTCTGTGTGTAATGTTAAAATAACAGCTTTTTACTAAATGCCTAAGTATGTTTGGTACTTATAACAACAAACTATTTTGAAAAAAATCTCCGAAACGGCTGCACCGATTTTCACTGGCATATAGCTGATGTTATAAGGAATCAGGCTACTTGTATTTTAGAAAATAATTAGTTAAGAGACACATCATTGTTTTCCGAGATCCACTCAAAAGAAGTTGTGGGCACAGCTAGTTTTTGATTTAACTAACTAATTTTATCATTACTATTGAACAGGAATTCCCCAAACTAGATGATGTGCACCCGTTCTACGCAGACCTAATGAATGTGCTGTATGACAAGGACCATTACAAGCTCGGTCTCGGACAACTGAACACAGCCAGACATCTTATTGACACGTAAGTTACAAAAAACATTTGATTAAAATCTTTAAATCTAACAAAACATCGGCCTATTGTGTTGTAGTATTGAGAATTCAATTTTATTCACCAGTACCAAAAAACGGGGTGAAAGGGATGCAGGGGTGAATCGGGACAAAACTTTAAAAGGGATTTTAACATTAAAATAATATAGTTTGTGGCCAAAAAGGACCCTAATGTGTTTACTGTAATTTAATTAACGATTATGTGCCCCTATTGACAACAAACTATATTATTTCAACGTTAAAATCCATTTTAAAGTTTTGTCCCGATTCACCCCTGCATCCCTATTCACCCTGTTTGTAGGTAGGTAGTTCTTTCTGAAAATCCTTTGTATTAAAAACTTGAATACAAGCTGCGCCCTGCGGTTCCACCCGCATAAGTCTCGATCCCATGAGACTATTGGGATAAAAGTATTTTATGTCCTAATCCAGGTTATGGTCTTCCTTTAGAAAGCGTAACGAAGAAACTTACAAAACATCAAATCTTTTCTCTTTATAATTATAATATTAGTTTAGATTAAGCCCTCGTACAATGCCACGAAAGATGAGACTTGACACACCACATGGTTTGACTTGCGCATTACACGATTTTAGGTCTCTTTAGCGGTATGAGGTCTGAGCGCGGGACGGGACCGGGCGGCATAGGGGCGGTGGAAAGAGCGCGGGAGGCGGGGTCAAGTCTCATCTATTGTGGCGCGCATTTTTGTCACGGGCGATTTTTAAGATGACGAAAAAAATAACCCAAAGGTTTTTTTTTTATGGATGGGAAATCATCAAATGACCCCTCCCGCTCTAGGTGGAGCGGAAGGGAGGAACCCGAGGGCTAAGGCCCGTTCGAAGCTGAGTACAACACTCAATGTTGTTCGTCAGTCAAAGCGCGGCCCACAGTAACAGTTTGTCATAAGGTCGCGCGCAGGGTCACTATACTCTAGCGCGCATTACCCATGACAAATACAAACTTTGCATTCTACTATTATTATTGACAAGTATTTATTTATTTGTATTAAATTTTCAACTTATGAATGTAAATAAATTTTAATGTAGTTAGGTAATGAGATCGTCTTGAACTTATTTAAATTCTGTGTTTAACTTGTTATTTTTATTAATTACTAGCTGCGCCCCGCGGTTTCACCCGCGTAAATGTCGATCCCGTGGGAATATCGGGATAAAAACTATCCTATGTCCTTTCCGGGGACTCAAACTATATTTATACCAAATTTCATCTAAATCGGTTCAGCGGTTTAAGCGTGAAGAGGTAACAAACATATAAACACACACACACACTCACAAACTTTCGCCTTTATAATATTAGTGTGATATAGTGTGATAGTGTGATAGTGTGATAGTGTGAAGTGTGATTATCTTTGTAAAACATTCAGACGCAATGTAAATTGTTATTGAATAAAATGAAATGAATGAAATTAGCTTGTGCGAAAACGAAACCAACCAAAATGACTAGGATAAAAGTGATCCTATGTCCAAACCCAGGTCTGCCAGAGAGATCCAAATCCGTTCAGTTGTTGAGACCTGAGCTATAATTCACAAACACTCTATACGCTCCCGTATCGTATCGAACATTAATCATTGTTATCGTAGGAGTCTTCTAAACGCTGTTCACAAGTCCAAAACCCGAAAATTTTGTCTGTTTAAATCAAATAGACGCCCCCTATTCTTCCAACAGCTATTTGCTGTTGAGGGCAAGTCAAATCAGGTTATCGAAATGTCAGGTTTTCGATACGATAGCCTGTCGTATGGTTGTGAATCAGAGCTCTGGTTGATTAAGAAACATACACTTTCACATTTATAATTAACTAGCTTCTGCTTGCGACTTCGTTCCCCCGACAAATTACGTCGCATCGCATCGCCTACCCGCGCTTTTACTTCGTTTTCGCCTAGCGTCCTTTCTGATTTTTATTCTTTATACTCGAGTCCTAATGGTCCTAGCGTGATGGTCAAGCTAGCTTATAGCATTCCTCAAGAATTAAATTAAATTTTTGCCATCAATTATAGAAATAATTTTTCAAATCCGACCAGTAGTTCTAGAGAAGCGCGTTCATAAAAACTCTTTAGCTTTAATAGTAATAGATTCGAAAATTCTTTCACAAATCGGAAGCTACAATATTGCAGTATCCTAGGAATTTAGTGGTGGGTCATTCGGATATGCTCGACTGTCCTCGGGATGTACTCGGTTTTAATTTATTTCCGATATGTCAGTGAGTTATGGCAAAGTATTCTGTTTGTGTTTTGTTTATGTGACGATTAAAAAAATACACTCGTAATTGTTCAAATCACTTCTGTCGGCACTCCCGGAGTGACACTTTTTTATTTAGCCACGGACCCCTCATAATGTATACTGACTGTATAATATTATTGTTTACAGTGTAGCTAAAGACTACGTCCGCCTTCTAAAGTACGGAGACTCGCTGTACCGATGCAAGCAGCTGAAGAGGGCGGCGCTCGGGCGCATGGCCACCATCATGAAGCGACAGGCTGCCAACCTCACGTACTTAGAACAGGTGACACATACTCATCTATTTATCATACAATTACGCCCCTAAATCCATCAGCAGCAGAGTTCAACAGTTTAAGGTTTTCATACACATACAATACCTATACATATATATAAGGTGTTTGGTAGCTGGATGCAAAGTCTAAATTCGTTTATAAAAACATCAACTTTAGTTTGTACCGTGATGTATAGAAAGATTTTTTTATCATCATCCAAATTTATAGGGTGTCCTATCCAACTTTCACTATGGGACCAACTCTGAAATCACGAAAAAAAATTTGCTGCTTAATACCTACTTTTCCAAAATCAGCTGATTTTTTTTCGTGATTTCAGAGTTGGTCCCATATGCTTCCCTAGAAATTAAGTACATTACCCCTATGCCGCCCTAAAAAACATTTTACCCCCATGCTCCCTTACATTTGGACGCCGAAAGGCGGCCTCGGCATTTGAACAGAAGATATTTTGGACGCCGATGGGCGGCCTCAGCATTGAATGTGTTAGCTGTTTTGACGCGCGTAGCGATAGAAACTATTTTAGACGACGTTTTGTGTAACTAAACATAGATTACAATAATGTTTTTTTTGTACTAAAGTTGATGTTTGTCTGTAGGTCCGTCAACATTTAGCTCGTCTGCCGTCCATCGACCCGTACACACGCACCATCATCATCTGCGGGTTCCCTAATGTTGGCAAGTCCAGCTTCATCAACAAGGTATGTAGTGTTACTCATTATTTCAAAAGGCCACATTTAAAACAACTTAACTCAATTTCTCTGTCTGTCTTTTTCATTTAACTGTGTAAAAAAATACTATGACAAGTGCCTATCTGTTACAAATATTGGCTTGTGAATTTGCTGCGGGGAGGGACACTGATCTCTAAGATACAGGGTCACCCCTAGTTTGGAGATCAGCGTTTCAATGTACTGGCTTAGCATAGCCACTTAGTTATAATATTACATTGCTTTTGTGTGTACTTAGGCTTTTCTTCAATAAACATTTTTTTTAAGTGTGTGTGACAAAGGGACTTTTAATTTCGTATTGGCGAAATGATAGGTCTCATTTGGATAAATGTGCCACGTGTACCTGGTCCAATTTAAGTGGCATTTGAGATTTCGTGAGTGAAGCCCGTATTCTAGAACTAAGTTTGAATTGAATTCCGTTTTTCCACCGATGATATTGAATACTATGATTAAGTATGTTAAGATTAGTACGAGTTAAGAATACGACCATCCGTCCCATCCCAAAGATAACTGATGTCACTTGGAACCTGCCACGCTAAAATGGAATTGGAGATGTCAGACGATTAATGGGCCCAAACTTACGACCCAGTGGGTCCCTCCTAATAACAAAGTGACATCGCAGTAGGCTCAGACGAAGATGCTCAATGAGAACTGAAGGCAAATTCCCGTAAATAAAAACGTTCAAAATCTAGTCGCAGTCTCATCTCAGCTACAAAAAATGTAGCGAAATTAGAGGTATTTTTGACATATTGAGACTGAGATGAGATTGTGAACGATCTTATAAAATTACAAGATTTTGATTGCCCCTCTGGTTTTTAGCAGCTTTAAGCAGAGAGAAGTGGAAAGAGTAGAGTATGGAGGATGTTGCCCTGCAGTGGGACATCAGACATCACGGGCTTTTAATATTAATAAAGTTTGTGTCAAAATAGTAGATTGTACAACTAAGGCATAAAAGAAGCTATTTTACCCCGAGACGTTTATATCCACCCGAGCCGCAGGCGAGGGTAGATAGTTAAGTCGAGGGGTAAAATGGCTCGTTTATGCCTGAGTTATACACTTTGCTTTTCACTTCGATTGTGAGAAAATGAAACAGGCATAAAGTATACAGTACATAATTAATCAAAAATTTTGCATCCATAGCTAATTCCCGCCACCACAGATAATACCGCCACGAAACTTTAAAAGTTTTTTTTTTAATTTTCAACATTTGTCATTCGACTTGGGTACTTCATACTGCCAAAAAATGAAAACATTTCTTTGCCTTTTTAAATAATAAAAGACAACTATTTTACCTGATTTTATTAAATTAACGATAGAAAACACGGAAGTGGTATAAATTAAAGAAAATGAAATAAATCACGACTTTAATCTGCGAAGTTTTATTGTGCGTGTGGCTGTTGGGCCTGATTACTTTAGTCTTAGAAAAAAAATTTACTTTATGCACTAGAACATAAAAAGCGATTTTATGTCGCCTAAGCACAACATAAAGACGGACTTTTAGAGCATGAGAAGTGAAAAAGGAATTAAATCATTGGATTAAAGATATTTTGTGTTTGTTTATCAACAGATCACGCGCGCCGACGTAGAAGTGCAGCCGTACGCGTTCACAACAAAGAGTCTGTACGTCGGACACACCGACTACAAGTACCTGAGGTGGCAGGTCAGTTTGTATACACTTCTTCCCTCGTCATCATCATCTGCCAACCCAACCTACCTTTTCCCAACTATGTTGGGGCGGCTTCCAGTCTAACCGGATGCAGCTGGATACCAGTATTTTACATGGAGCGACTGCCTATCTGATCTCCACAACCCAGTTACTGGATAATACGATACCCCTTAGTAAGACTGATTGTCAGACTTTCGGGCTACTGACGACCCGTAACGACTGTCAAAGATCCACGAATGACAGCCGGGACCAACGGCTTAACGTGCTTTACGAGGCACGGAGGGGTCTTGGTATGTGAAGATGGTCACACATCCACGATCCTACCGTAGCTTAACCTGATTGCTCGACCCGTGCGGCTGTTATTACTTAGCCACAAGCCCTTCTCTCGTATCAGCATGAACTATACTGAGAATAAGCTTATGTTGTGGTAAAGATATGAACCAGCCAGCAGTTGTCCAGGGTGCACCAGACGTATACTGCGTCTGCGATTTAGCTTCTAAACATATAAACAGAATGAGTATTAAAAAAAACATTTTTTGTAGCCACACATAGAATTCAATTTGCGCTACAACTTCAAACATTTTTATATACTTACCCCCTTATTCATAATCCTATTTTATCTCTATTTTAGCTAAAATAGGTTTATAGAACGTTTGTCTTTATCTGTCACGTTGACATTTCTGTGTGTAAGAAAGAGACAAACCCCATTTTAACTAAAATAGGTTTGATAAGTTTTATGAATAAGGGGGTTAGTATCTTTTTCGATAGTACTTACTAGTCATTCTGAATTCAACTTTATTTACACTTCCATAAAGTTGATATTCGCTTAATATAAAAATTTACGTCTGACAGTTCCTGTACGGAAGAACTGTCAAAAATTCAAAATGATTCCTCTGAATAAATTATCTAGCATTGCAAAAATCAGCCCTTAGTGGTAATAATATCAATTGGAGTTAAGGAATTGAAAAGACTTTATTTACGGAGGTATTTAAAATGACCACACTGCAATATCTTTCTTTCCAGGTCATAGACACGCCTGGTATTCTCGACCATCCTCTGGAAGAGCGCAACGTGATAGAAATGCAAGCAGTCACCGCACTGGCCCATCTCCGAGCTGCCATCTTGTACTTCATAGATCCGTCCGAGCAATGTGGACACAGTATAGAGGAACAGGTAATATTATCAATCCAAACTAATTTGTAAAGGCAAAAGTAACTCTGTTCGTCAGTCTGTCGCCTTAACGGCTGAACGGATTTCAATGAAAGAACAATGCCCATTTTTAAGTAAACTAAAAAAATTGAGAACCTCCTCCTTTTTTGAAGTTGGTTAAAAAGATTTTGGCGCTGAGTTGAGACTATTACCAAAATGATATAATCATTATCTGCCTAGCCTTTTGCCAACTATGTTGGGGTTGGCTTCCAGTCTAACCGGATGCAGCTGAATACCAGTATTTTACATGGAGCGACTGCCTATCTGACTGGGTAATACGATACCCCTTGGTAAGACTGGTTGTCAGACTTTCGGGTTTCTGACGACCCGTAACGACTGTCAAATGACACCCGGGACCAACTATAGAAAGATATCTCATCATTTCATTTAGTAACATTGATTAATTAATCAAAACAGCGAAATATTTAACAGCTACATATTTGCAAAGGGCTTTGAAGGACCGTGGCATACCTACCCGTCCGCCATTACTTTTTTCAAAATGTTGGCCACCCATGAAACCTATATACAGTACCCGGCGATAAATATTGCACATCGACCTTTGGAAAGAAACAATCGGCTAATTTCGGCTTCGTAGTGCGTTATCTCTGTCGCACACTACTTATGTGACGTTAACTGACGTTTTGTCAGTCGTTGTTCAAGTGCGATGGAGTGCGGTCGCGTCCAGTTCAAAATATATATCTAGAGTTGTTAACATCCCCAAATTTAAATAATTTAAAGTTGTACTATGGCATCTTTAGAAAAAATAGGGGAACCTTTTTATTTTACCCCAACCTAAAGCAATCATTTATAGAAAAATTGGTGTATTTTATACAAAGAATAAAAAGAATTATCAAAAGAAGCAAATCATAATTGTTTTAACAGCTCCTAATAGATACCGGACTTTTTGTATTTCGTGCGACAGAGATAACGCTCTACGAAGCCGAAATTAGCCGATTGTCTCTTTCCAAAGATCGATGTGCAATATTTATCGCCGGGTACTGTAAATCGATAGATGTAAGCAAGTTAAAAAAATATGGATGTCACATGATCAACTTTGAACGTTGATATCTCGGAAACGTGTCACTTTACCGGGTTTGGTCTTATTACCTTTTCTGTTTGCATTGATGTCAGCTATCGATTTATATGGGTTTCATGCGTAACCGCCATTTTGAAAAAAAATAAATCAAAATGGCGCGACCGTAGGTATCATCAGCCTATAATGTTCCCACTGCTGAGACACAGGCCTCCTCTCTGTGAGAGGGAGTGGGCCGTAATCCACCACGCGGGCCGGTATGCCAGGTTCCATATAAAATCTTCAATCCTATTTAGGAGTGCACCGTCTTAACACAGATATTTCCTTCGCCAGATATCGTTATTCGAGAGCATAAAGCCCCTGTTCAGCAACAAGCCGCTGATCGTGGTGCTCAACAAGATGGACGTCATGACTCCGGAGCAGCTCGCGCCGGGGAAGAAGGAGCTGGTGGAGCAGCTCATGCAGACCTGCAGCAAGGGGAACCTGGTCAAGTAAGTTTATACAGGGGGTGGTAGCAGTGGCGTGCATTGCATATAGGCATATAAGCAGTGCCTACCTCGATATATCAACATAAGCCTGTCAATTACATTTTAGTGTGTGCCCCACAATTAAGAAACTCACTAAATCATACCTAACAAAAAACAAAATCTTCATACAAACACGCGCGGCAGTAGGCAGTCGCCGGACGGCCTACTCGGCTCCCGTGCTATTCGCACATTTGTCATTGGTCTTTACTTATTCAAGTTAATACGACAAAATTAAAAATACGTACGTCTCCCGCGTAATACCACGACGTTCGACCTTCGCAATTTATCACCCTACTCAAATAACCACACTTTTGACCTCACTTTTTTTTCTGATTAGTGACTGCGTTTGTCTAGACTAGACCCGGCCTAGTGCCTACCTATTCTGAAAACCAATGCACGCCACTGGGTGGTAGGAACATCGAAGCACAAACTGTAACCATGTTCAGCACATGATTTTAGACCTAGCATATAAATATTTCGTCAGTTATCAAAAAAAAATCCCGACGAAAAGTTTAACTAATTCTGCTTAGCATTATCAGCCTGTAATGTTCCCACTGCTGGGACACAAGACTCCTTTCTTCGTGAAGGAGTGGGCCGTAATCCACCACGCAGATTTGTGGATGTCACATGTTGTCGAATTTTTTATTCTAGGACGTCGGAAGAAAACATCGACGTTTCCTCACGATGTTTTCTTTCGCCGTTTTGAGAGCAGTGGTGATGAAGTTATTAACACAAAGTAAAGCGCATGCCTGGGTTCGAACCCACGACCGAGCCGATACCATGGGGCTACCACTGCTCTCACTCTGCTTGTTTTATCAACTTGAAAATGTCACCAACTCTTCCCATTTTAACGACTCTCTAAGGCTGCGTTTCCACCAGAGATGAGCGAGGATGAGTAGCAAGGAATGTGTGTAAATCTAACCAATAAGACCCGCAGCCTAATTGCGGAACGCCAAATCGTCAAATGATTCTGATCAGTTGGCTTCATTTCTATCACAATTGGCTTCATTTTACGATTTTCGAATTGCGAAACTCTAGTTTATTATGAAACCAATTATGAACGTTAAGGCCCTGCGCAGAAACTAGAGTTTCGCAATTCGAAAATCGTAAAATGAAGCCAATTGTGATAGAAATGAAGCCAACTGATCAGAATCATTTGACTATTTGGCGTTCCGCAATTAGGCTGCCGGACTCCACTGAAGCGGAGCTGGGCGGAGCGGAGCGGAGACGTGCAGGAATCGTCCAATCACAGACGAGACGAGTGACGCGATGAGGATTTTAACCATTGTGATTGGTCGATTCCTGCACGTCTCCGCTTCGCTCCGCTTCAGTGGAGTCCGGGCCTAACAACGCTAACTTAGTTCAAGCTATGGAAATGAAGCGATGTTATTGGTTTGTTTCAAACACATCCCTCGCTACGCATCCTCGTAGTATTCTATTCTATTCCTTATCATGTTCAATGTTATGTTTTCTAGTTGTTTGTGTTGGTGTGTGTTGTTGTTTTAAGATAAAATTTCAAAGAGCTGTGGATTTTGTAAATAATAAATAAATGTTCCCAGCGCGGACCCCAACTCCGACTTATCAGTGGTCCCAATCATGAGGATGTCGACCATGACGGAGGAGGGCGTGCAGGAGGTCAAGATAGAGGCCTGCGAGCGACTGCTGGGGCACCGAGTGACGGAGAAGATGAGGACTAAGAAGGTACGACATTGCATAAATCTTTATATCTGTCTTTTCTAAAATCAATATAACATTGATCGATTTCGAACTGAATGTTAATTGAATGAATCGATTCTTTTGTCCCTTCACTGTTTAAATTTCGTTAAAAAGTGGTACTTTCAGCATCAAAAGTCGATTAACACTATCATTTTTACATGTTATTAAATTGACAATAACTTTTTTCAATAAACAGATTTTTAGCTTTTCACATAATAGACAAGAGTATATATTCTAAAAAATTTTCTTCTGCTGCAATTTTGAACAAATATTTTGCTCAATAACTAAGATTAAAAAAAGACTGAAGTGTTAATCAACATTTGATGCTGACCGTACCACATCAGCTGTCATTTTACTGCAGCTAATTAAAAGTCCGACATACATTTTTGACAAGATTTTGACATAGCTCGTCCTGAGATGAGATTGGCTTCCATAAACATAACATAATCAGCCTGTAATGTTCCCACTGCTGGGACACAGGCCTCCTCTCGGTGAGAGGGAGTGGGCCGTAATCCACCACGTGGGCCCAGTGCGGGTTGGTAGATAAATAACGTTTTTATTTAAATTTTATTTTCATAATTGGTTGTTGATAATAATGGCATTGTTTAAATCACTCATACCCCTTCCACCTTCAGGTTGACGGCATCCTAAACCGCCTGCACGTGGCAGTGCCGACCGCCCGCGACGGCAAGGCTCGCCCGCCGGTCATACCTGCCTCCGTCGCGCTCAAGAAGCAGCAGCAAGCGGACAAGATGGCGCGCAAGAGGAAACTGGAGAGGGACATTGAGGTCGAGGAGGGAGACGACTATGTGCTCGGTGAGTGGGACATACAGATCAATCTGTCTGCCTTTTCGTAGTTGGGGTCGGCTTCCAGTCTAACCGGATGCAGCTGAATACCATATTTGACATGGAGCGACTGCCTATCTGATCTCCACAAGCCAGTTACTGGGTAATACGATACCCCTTGGTAAAACTGGTTGTCTGAGTTTCCGGCTTCTGGCGACTCGTAACGACTGTCAAAAATCCATGAATGACAGCCGAGACCAACGGCTTAACGTGCTTTCCGAGGCACGGAGGGGTCTTGTTATGTAAAGATAGTCACCCATCCACGGACCAACCCCGGCAAGCGTAGCTTTACCTGATCAAACGACTCGTGCAGCTTTTATTACTTAAACACCAGATCTAAGGTCTTATGTATGACCATTATGTGTTTATCGACAGATCTTCAAAAGAACTATGCGGAGATACCGGAGGATGAGCGACACGACCCCATCCCCGAGTTCTGGGAGGGACACAACATCGCTGATTACATCGATCCTGAGATATTCGATGTGAGTAAACGAATTGATTGTTTGCATTGAGTTTTTGGATTTATTTTGGCCCGTTCGAAGCTGAGTACAACACTCAATATTGTTCGTCAGTCAAAGCGCGGCCCACAGTAACAGTTTGTCATAAGGTCGCGCGCGGGGTCACTATACTCTAGCGCGCATTACCCATGGCAAATACATGCACCCTTCCAAAAATAAGGATGGTAAAACTCCGCTAAACCACCTTGGTTTGTTCGTGGGGGAATGGCATCTCATAGGTCAACCTGTCTTGCCTGTGTGGGTGTGTAGCGGTATCTGCAAACGCCACATGCGTCAACGCCTCATACTGACGTCACGCAAATCCAATCAAATCCTATTTTACAAGTTATCTCAGTAATGCGGATGTCAAGGATTGACTGGCTTTGTGGTGAGTGCATTATGAATTGTGTGTAGTTTATTGAATGGTTGCAACGCGTATTATATCCATAGAAACAGGTTTTGTCGACGGAAGGATATTATGTAGCGGTATCTACAACGCCACATGCGAACAACGCGTCATACTGACGTCACGCAAACCCTGCATCTCGCAAGCAGAGTTTACTGCGCAAGCATAGATACATCAGCCTGACATGAATCATCGGGCAGTTGCCCGCCAGACACAACACCCGTCTGGTCGGAGGATCCTCCGTTTTCTATAGAGTATGAGTGAACTTTACACCCTGTTCCTCATACCTCTATAGGTGCTTCAATATGTAATTAAATGTCTCCAGCCAGGGCTTAAAAACTTATAAACTAAGCAAACACGCTGCACCTATCCCCTATGGGGTACGGACCTCGGCTTAACACAATATATTGCTGTTTCCAGAAACTGGCTGACCTAGAGAAGGAGGAAGACCTTCGCATGGAGGGAGGCATGTACGCCGTGCCCAAGATCGAGCTCGATGAGACCATGAAGGAGATCCGGGAACTGGCGCGCCAGATACGGTATGTTACGATCGTTGTTATAGCCTATTGTCCTGCTCTGTTGGAATTCCAACGCTCGATTTAACGCCGAAAGTTGAAAATCCAACAGCGCGCGCTTTATGCAGGGCAAATGCCTCCCTACTCTCTATCCAGTTCTCTCTGTTCAAAGCTGCTAAGGACCAGTTCTTGTTGAAGGAGTCCAGCTCATCCCGCCATCTCCGTCTGGGCCTGCCACGATTTACGTGTCGCCTAGTGTTAGTGAAAACGGCAGTGGAAACGGCCGTAACTAAAGAGTTTGTAGGTCGTAGATTCGAAACCTGACAGGCGCTTTACTTTGTGTAAATATATTCATCACCACAGCTCTCAAAACGGTGAAGGAAAACATTGTGAGGAAACCGGCATGTCCTAGAACCAAAAATTCGAAGACATGTGACATCTACCAACCCGCACTGGGCCCGCGTAATAGATTACAGCCTACTCCCTCTCGAAGAGAGGAGGCCTGAGTCGCAGCAGTGGGAACGTTATAGCCTGATTATGTATGTGTGTATGTATGTAATGCCATCATTATTACATTGCAAGAAATAGATGGAGATATCAGCCTTCTACAGCTCCTTCTCTCTCTCACACTGGGAAAATGGTGGCATTAATACGTCATAACCATATACAGTACCCGGCGATAAATATTGCACATCGACCTTTGGAAAGAAACAATCGGCTAATTTCGGCTTCGTAGTGCGTTATCTCTGTCGCACACTACCTATGTGACGTTAACTGACGTTTTGTCCGTCGTTGTTCAAGTGCGATAGAGTGCGGTCGCGTCCAGTTCAAAATATATATCTAGAGTTGTTAACACCCCCAAATTTAAATAATTTAAAGTTGTACTATGGCATCTTTAGGAAAAATAGGGGAACCTTTTTATTTTACCCCAACCTAAAGCAATCATTTATAGAAAAATTGGTGTATTTTATATAAAAAATAAAAAGAATTATCAAAAGAAGCAAATCATAATTGTTTTAACAGCTCCTAATAGATACCGGACTGTTTGTATTTCGTGCGACAGAGATAACGCTCTACGAAGCCGAAATTAGCCGATTGTCTCTTTCCAAAGATCGATGTGCAATATTTATCGCCGGGTACTGTACTTGATCCACCTATCCTAAACACAATTTCTTATGTATTCCAGCAACAAGAAGGCTGTTCTCAAGGACGAGTCCCGTCTAGTGAAGCAGTCCACCAAGCCGGTGATGCCGCGCACCTCCCGCGCGCGCGCCAAGGACAGGTCTACAGGCAAATTGAGAGAGGAAATGGAGAAACTTGGTAAGATCAACTGCCTTATTTGTACGGTACCACGACTACAGTTATGCGCCTCGGCAATCTTCGTGTTCTCGAATTAAGGCCTGATTACGCGGCAGTGGCGAAGGGTGAATTTATGACAGAGGTAAGCCGGAGCAAAAAAAAAAAAATGCCAAAAAAAAATTTTAATTATGAATTGACTATAATGTGGTTATGTTCTGAATTTTGGAAGGGAAGCCGGTAGGAATCGAGTTGTATGGTACCTTCGCCACTGTTACGCGGTGCGAAAACATTGTGAGGAAACCGACATGTCTTAGAACCAACGATGCGACGGTGTGGGTCGGGGGAATACGAAATTTAAAGCAGACAAAGTCGCGGGCAGAAGCTATAATAAGCGTAGACTACAGTCTGAGAAAGAAAAGGGTCTTGATTGTCATCTATTCGACATGTGACATCTACCAACCCGCACTGGGCCCGTGTGGTGGACTACGGTCCACTCCCTGTCACAGAGAGGAGGCCTGTGTCCCAGCAGTGGGAACATTATATGCTGATTATCGCACCTTCAGAATAGGAGTGACTTAACTCAAAAATCTAAGAAATCAAGTTACGATCAGAGGGTCACTAAAAGGTACGCAATTTTAGGTGAATATTAAAGAAGCGACGTTTTTATGGTAGAATAAGATATATCTACTACGTTTTTATGGTAGAATAAGATATATTCTACCATAAAAACGTCGCTTGTTTAATATTCACCTAAAATTACGTACCTTTAATGACGGTCTATGATCGTAACTCGATTTCTTAGATTTTTGAGTTACGTCACTACTATTCTGAAGGTGCGTTATGTTTATGCGATGCGATTTAATTGCTTGTGACATACCATCGGCTGAAGCAACAATAAAAGTTGGTCTAAACAGTGTTTAGGGAAAATTTCTGGAACATTGAAAAACACAATGTTAACAGTTCCGTATTGGATATCATCATCCCTGAAGCTAGACGATCATTTTAGAGGCGCATAACTTTAATCGTAGTACCTACTGTATTATTTTGGTAAAGTCAACATGATCAATTCTAGACAAAATTACAGTATATTGTGGCCCGTTCGAAGCTGAGTACAATACTCAATATTATTCGTCAGTCAAAGCGCGGCCCACAGTAATTTGTTTGGCATAAGGTCGCGCGCAAAGCTTGTGTTTTGACGCGCATTACCCATGCCAAATACAATTTTATTGACAAATAATAATATTTTAATATAAATATATAATTACATTTTCCATTTATTTTTTGACAAAATCTTTGGGAGTCCTATGTCCAGCTGTGGAGATCTTTTGGCTGAATGTGGATGACGATTTCTTAGCATAATTAATTAACACGATTTTATTAACTTCACTTGTAACTAACAAACAATGTAATAAAATCTTAGAAGTCAATTTTAACGTACTTCTAAATGTCGTATCGAAATAAAACTTTGTGTGTATATGTAGTTTGGATGACAAAACTATAATTTGGTATCTTGGAGCTGATCTGATGATGGAGTCAGGAGGTAGATAGTGGAACTCTTCAGTGGCTACTAGTAAACCCCTCGAGTTTGGGCTCATGTGATTTGTGTTGACGAGTCCAATATAATAAGCATGTTTTGTTTTTAGCTTTTTATTACCTTAACGTTCATCCAGAATATTTTTAAATCAAATAGGTTGAAATGTGATATTTCTGGTATCAATAGCTTTTTTTTTTTAAGGGAGCCATCTTTTTCGAAATTACTCACTTGGCACACTTACTCACTATAGCCCATAGTGTTCTGTAGTGTTTGCTTAGGGTTCATGGGAAAAGATTTGAGTTTATTTATGTATGTACAGTTTTCCAACCATTCAACATTTTTTTGCTCTTCTCAGGCGTCGACATGTCAGAAACGAAGGAGGCTCACTTCACCCGCTCCCGCTCCCGCTCGCGCTCGATGTCCGCGCCGGCCGCCAAGCGCGCGCGCGCCGACGAGCGCGGCCGCTCCGTCAGCCGCCCCGCCAGGGACACCACCGGCGTCGGGAATGCTCTCGTGAGTAGTTTATGACTGTACTAGCATACTCGGCTCACGGCTGCTATTTTATTGATATCTTAGAGGATCTCTTCAGTTCCAATTTCAGAAATCTGGGACATTTCGCGGCCACGACCATTGGCCGCACTGGCCAGCGGGACACACTAACAGAAGCAATGGTTTTCATTCAGACAGTTCAACAATATACAATGACCTTCAAAATGATTCAGATTGTGATTATTTTCTAACTGAACAGACAGCAGTGTTGCTGGGGAGTTTGTTCCACCACTTCTTCTCCCCAGTTGCAGCACTAGGAAGTGGTGAAGGGCGCGCGTGCCGGGGGAGTGTCTTATGTAATTTTGACGTTCGAAAAGTGCTGATTCTCAGCCTAGTTTGAATAAATGACTTGATTTTGTTTGATAGTTCGTTACGCATTTAAAGTGCTGGTTAAACTGTAGAATATGAATGCGCATTTCGCACTTGACCGCAGCGAAAGTTGCACGAACGGCAGTCTGACCGCTGCGACAAAAGTTTGGGACTTTAGTATGAACGTCCGCATCTTAGTCGGGACTATTGATCTGTTCAGTCATCTATGATTGAGTAAAAGAAAAAGCATCTTCAAAAACTTTGAAAGACAAATTATTTTGGCCCGTTCGAAGCTGAGTACAACACTCAATATTGTTCGTCAGTCAAAGCGCGGCCCACAGTAACAGTTTGCCATAAGGTCGCACGCAGAGTCAGTGCTCTGACGCGCATTACCCATGACAAATACAAAATTTTCTATATTTAATTATGATAAAATTATATGCTGCATCGCGCCTATGTTTCACAGAAAATTGTCGTAATGTGTATGACCTATGAAATGATTACCAATAAAAAAGAACTGTTATTTCGTTATGATTTTTAAACCTAAATGTAACTTAGCACGCAAAATATTGGGTGTACTAAAACCTCGCCTTTTTATCCAAACGTTTCTAAAATCCACTCTCCCATTCACAGATGCAACAAAAAGCAAAGAAAATGGCTCACGTTGCCATCGCGAAGAAGACCAAGCGCATGGGTCTCAAGGGAGAGGCCGACAGGTTCATCGGGACAAAGATGCCCAAACATCTGTTCTCGGGCAAACGAGGAGTGGGCAAGACCGACAGGAGATAAATGGGCAAGACGGAGTAGCTATGAAGTGTTTTGGACGATATATGGATATGTTACGGTCGTGTGTGTCGCATTTAAAAGTATATTTGAAGTTTTGTGTGCGATTTTAGTATTGTTTAGTTGTACATTATTAGACAAAACAATAGATTTTCATGTTTCGTTCTTGTCTAATCTGTTGTAATATTTTAATGACTGTTTTGTTTTAAATATGAGTTTTTTGTATTTTTCATCATAATATTCTTCATATGAAATAGTGATAATACGAGGTTTAAATAATTTTGTGGGACCGCACACGGCCTCGCAAATAAAAATATATGTAAATACATAAATATGTTTGTTGATTTTGTGAATGGAACAAATATGATGTTTGTAGAACCATTTGCCAAGCTGTGGGACAATTTGATAATAAAAAGACATCAAGTTTGAAACCGCTGTGGAGTTGACTGTAAGCGAAGGATACGCATTAGTATCGATTTAACGTTATTCTCGTGTATTTCAGTGTGGCTATTGTGAACAATGCCATTAATTTGATCACTATACTTGCTCAACACCTGTAATGGAGCTGAATTTAAATAAATACACTTATTAAAATATTTTCCGTTTTTTTTTTAACTTACGACAAATTCGTGATTGTAGTCTCAGTAACATCCCGAAAATGTCTCCCTCGCGGATGTCATTAATGATGACGCATTCGCGCGACCGATCGGACCGGTTTTGATTAGGACGCGGCCTAAGAATTCGAACAATCATCTCTGTCAACCAATAATTTCTCAAAACATGTGGTAATATCCATCTCATCAGTGTATCACCATGTTAATGAAAGGCTAGCCCCTGCCCGCGACTTCTTTCGCATGGATGTCGTAAGATACATAATATACTGAAATAACAGCCACATTTTTATAAATCTTCCTCGGCTCCCGATCCACCGCGACGCATCGCATCGCCCGCCCGCGCTATTACTTCGTTTTCGCTTAGCGTTCCTTCGAATTTTTTTTGCTCGGCTCCTTATGGTCATAGCGTGATGTTAATAAATAAACTATAAACTTCCTCAAGAATTGGGCTATCAAATGCAAAAACAATTTTTCAAATCCGACTGGTAGTTCCAGATATACGGGTATCTCAGTCCATTCTCTAAGTCTATGGTTCAAACAAACAAACTGTTCAGATTTATTATTAGTATAGATTTACACAGGTAAAAATAAAACACAAAATTAGCAAAATGAATGGCACATTTATATTTAATTAATATTATTCATTTTTATAATTAGACCTTTCTTGTAGTTATATTTTAATCTATGCATTTGAACAGGAAAAGAAAAACACAAATGCTCTATGTTACATAGGCTGCTGGGGTTGCCATTGACAAAAACAAAAAAAATAATAACAAAAAAGCCTCTTTTTGTACACAATCTCCAGGACAGTATAACCGGTGTCTAATTTTACCATTCATAGGGTACTGAGCATCAGTTGCGAATAAATTACAGGGCGAATGCGTACATATTAAAAAAAATCTTAAAATAGACCTACATAGTAGTACGCATAGACAACAAATTATAGATAATTATTAATTATAAAAAACTTAATTATCGCTAAATGGAAGAGGAATCAACTAAACTAAACTAAAAGGGCGATAGTAAGTCTTATAACTAAGGTAGAATACTAATAAAAAGATATTTTGAATTCTGTTAGATCATTTGCGTCAGTTTTCTGTTACAAGTCAATTAAGATTTCATGAAAATCATATTGGGTCAATTTTAACAACACATTATTATCGTGATGCATAATAAGCCTATATTGTTCCCACTGCTGGGACACAGGCCTCCTGTCTTCGAGAGGAACTGGGCGGTAATCTACCACGCGGGCCCAGTGCGGTTGGTAGATGTCACATGTCTCGGAATTTTTGATCCGTGAGGAAACCGGCTTGGTTTCTTCACGATGTTTTCCTTCACCGTTTTGACTGGTGATGAAATAATTTACACAAAGTAAAGCGCCTGTCTAGGTTTGAACCTACAACCTAAAACTGGTAAGTCTTGGCCGTTACCACTGGGTCGCCACTGCTCCCGTGATGAATTAAGGAGAAATTAATTATACAAAAATATAGTGTACTATGTGACAAGTTAATACACACTTAAAGATGACCGAAATATTATGATTAATTTAATAAAAAAAATAAGAAATGGTGTCACAGAAATGATGTGTTGCCAAAAAAACCAATTATTTTATTGGCAGAGTTATATTAACACGTTAACAGTGCAGCTACTAAATGCGAGAGGAGCCCCTCACGTGCAAACACGTTCTTTTTTTATAGTTTATTGTTCACACGTGTATGCAAAAAAAATTAAAATAAATCACACGTGTAAACTATAAAAAGGCTTCAAATTTGTATGGAGTCGTGACCCAATGTGGTGCACGCACGTGTCAGAGTGACCTCACAGTGACCCACATGTGGTGCACGCACAGGGAACGTGTTAACATATTTTTGCCGACAAATGACGATGCTAGAACCAGAGTGATCTAAGTGACATTTTTGGCAAAAATGGTTTTTTTACACAATTGCATGGAAAAATCATAATTCTTTCATGCCATACTGATCTAAGTACTTCCCAGTATTATAAATTATAATACTGGGAATCACTTAGATCAGTATGGTAAAAAAACCATTTTTGCCAAAAATGTCACTTAGATCACTCTGGTTCTAGCATCGTCAAATATGTATGTTAGTACTTATGACCAGCATTAAAAAATCTTTCGAGACATTAGTCAGTGATTGATTTCATAATATTCAAGCAGAATTGTGTTTGGAATAATCAATTATTTAAAAGCCATATTCATTATAATTTCATAAAAATAAATATTTAATAAAAATCAAAAATCTTTTTCTCTTTAACAGAGAAAATAATCAATCAAATACTTTAAAGTATGTATAATTTCATAAAAATATTTTTAGAAAATTATAATAAATACACCTTCCTCAAAATATCTATGATTCATAATCTTCAATGATTCATGGGGAAATCAACCTTAAACCTATATAATACAGAGTACCATTTAGACTATCAACTAAAATGGATAGATTTAACTCGGGTAGTTCTACAATAGTATTACACCTGGCTACAATGTTAACTCCCGAATTTTAACATTGAATCAAATGCAATGTTTTTGTTGAAATATGTAATTTTTGAAGGTAGGAGAATGGATGACAGGTATTTATACGACCATACTCGTGTTCTTAACCCAATTTGGGATAATTGAAAAAAAAAAACACGTTTTTAGTTTATGACAAGTTACGTTTAGTTGACGACACAGAAAAAAGTTATCTCACTGTCTAAAAACTGGGAAATTAAAACATTTTACCAAAACCATTGCAATTTTTCTTCATAAAACGTTTTTTTTGGTAATTTGTGGTGTTGCAAGGTCACCATTGATCTTTCTCCTCCCTTATCCCAATTTACTTGGGGTCGGCGCGCAACATGTTTTCTTCCATCCGACCATCCTTCTTATTGGTGCAAAGTTAAGTATGAGCGAAAAATACGTTGTCATCAAATCTATTACCTTCAAAAGTCGCTTAAACCCGACTCGGATGGTCGAAACAACTAAAGACACTATACTAAACGCATTACCGCAGCAACTCTGACAGTACGTGTTATAGTAGTTTCGAAAAAATAATAATGTCATGTTAATAATAAAAATAATAATTTAGTTTCATAATAATTGTCAGAAATCGAATTGTTATCTAAATCATTGAGCGGAATTGGTAAATATATTTTTTTAATTAAATATATACAGTGTGTAATTAATTATGCGATTTTTATTTTTAGGCTTGCGACTGTGGCGATTTTTTTTTGTATATTGTGCGCGTTGTGTAAAAATATATATGTTAAAATTAGATTTTTCTATATTGTAAAGTAAATATAGATTCTGACTTTTCGATATCGCTATTTTGATTATTATCCTAAAGATATTTCAATTCCAAACAGACGGGCGATCAAAATGCGACTTTTATAATGGCAAGACAAAGTCACGACAGTCGCAAGTCTGAAAACATTTAAAACATTACATCTTTTTAACGGAATTAAAGCAATATCATTTGCTATATTTTCATTACGTAATATGCAATCATTCACTCCTTTCTCCGTCCAAGAAAAAATAGCAAATGACAAATATTTAAAAACAAAATAATAATAATAATAAAAAACTTTCACAAAAAATGTATAAGTACGTTACGATCTCAAGGCGAATAGCTACCGAATATATTCTAAAAAGAAAATTATTATTTATAATAAAAAATAATACTACGTTAGCTCGTAGATCTCCCGGACCGCGATAAAGTGTCAAATAGTGTCAAAAAACAGAAATAGTGTCAACGATACGATACGATACGATTCACTGGAGTTTTGGTACAAAAGCGTCACTTAAGTACTTTTCTTAAGTTAGCGGCCATTTTTTTTTCATTTTTTTTTTTGTAAACTTGTAGAATTTTTTCTCCTAAAAAACATATTATTTATATTACAATAAGTACTATTTTCATAAGTATTTAATTATTTCAAGCACAATCATTACTTTCATTTTTTTTTATCATTGCTCTACAAATTTACAAAAAAAAAGTACAATACACACCACTTGTTTATGAGAAAGGATCACAAAAACAACATACAGTTTTATTGTCTAGCTTCTGAAACTCAGCATAAAGCGGTGAAGTGGTGTCTATGGCAGCGACATAGAGAAAAAAATTAAAAACAAAACATCGTAATTAAAAATATCTTCATTTTTTTTCTCATTTCTTACCTATCATATACCTATACATATTATACTAAGTTAATATTTTACATGGATTATGTCTTTGGATCTAAGACATAAAGAAAACTCCCGCTCGGCTGATGTTACGTTTTGTTTATAAAACTATTTCTATATTCTAGCAATATACACACTTATATACTACAGAGTCCGAAATATAAGTCACTACGCACTGCTGGTTACCGTTTTTTAGTATTTTTTTTAGTTTATTTAAATAATTCTTTGGAACTCTCGTCCGATGTGGAGTTTTTAGTTGAGCTTGGAGTGGAAATCACCAATGATGACGCGATTGTGATGACGTCACGCGACAGTATTTCGTACCCACAGTTTAAGGCGGACTCAAGCGTTGCTGGAGTATACGATGGGTAGATAAAGAAACAAAATTTTTAGTCATGTCACTGCCGAAAGAAGTCATTTGTTGAAAAGTATTATTTAAATTTAAAATTATCATGATTATAAATTCGTTGCGTAGTTAGAAATTCGTGATGAAAAAAGTAATAAAAGATAAAAAAAGAACTACGATTTTCATTAAAAAGACAAGTACAAATAGATCAAATGTCACCCGAAATAGAAGAAAAGACAAATGAACCATTTGTAAATCATAAAACAAAGTATTTTTAGAAAAGGATTAAAATATTTTGGAAATAGAGAGCCTAAAAAATCGTCAAAAATTGCTAATTTCCAGCACCAAACCCGACAGTCACTGGGCACTTAAAAAAACGTTGATTTTCGTTAAAAATGTGCTAGTAAAGTGTGTACTTATAATAAAATAAACTTACGTTAAGTAAAATGTAAACTTTTACTTATGGCATTCTTCCGATGGGAAGACAGTGTCCCACTCCCGTTCAACGGGCTTTTATTAAAAATAATAAGAGAAATAAAAATAAAATGCAACGATTTTTTAGGTTTACGTGTGCATGTGAGTTGTGATGACGAAGAAAAAAAAAATTTTTTTTTACATAAAATCAGCTTTTTTTTTCTTCAATTCGGAGTATTTTTTGTAAAAAAAAAATTGAATAACAAAAGTACTTGATGAAAAATATTTTTTTTATAGTGATGTGAAAAATATACAGAGTGTTATTTATAAAGTTACCATAATTTAATAAATATATTGATTGTCATGCACAATCCGTTTTCATGCAAGATTCAGATCTTTTTACAGTAATTATAGTAAGTAAAAATCATTGTTTTCAGGCAACATCACCATACATTGGTAGAAAATATCATCCTGTATATTTTTTTTTCTTCAAAGGCAGAAAAATCAGCAATTTTCATAGATATTCAATTTTTAACACATTAACAAAAAACCACAATAAATAAAAATTCTAACTCCATGTTTCTGCCTAGAACATTGCCTTGTTTAAGATTTCCAAAAAAAAAAAAAAAATCATAAACATTTATTACTCCCATATCCCTCAAAAAACCCTCACACACACACGCAACCATTAACAAAAAATAATATCCTTGCACACATTTAGTCGCAACTCGCAGTGGCGTGCGACAGTGGCGCGACTGTGGCGCAACTATTCCGTCGCTTGTGATGTCGCAGTGCGTAGCTAGGGCGCGGCGCGTCGCTATTGTGGCGGGCCCGTAGGCGGCTGGCCGGGTAACTGGCCCATGCCCTGCGAAGAGAAAATAAGTTAGGAAAATTGTCTTTTATGGCTAAAAGGGTGGTCTAATACAGTGTTCCGCAAACTTTTTGTGTTCAAGGTACATCTAGGAAAACGAAAATTTTTGGAGGTACTTACATCACAAATAAAAATCATTTTTTAAGTAATATTAATCAACATTTATTTATTAATCATCGAAACAATATTTATTATTAAACAACAAACCTAAAGTTTAACTTGCAGGAAAGGTATTTATTGTTATTAATCAACAAACCTAATGTTTAAATAGCAGAAAAGTATTTATTATTATTAGTCAACAAACCTAAAGTTTAAATTGCAGAAAAGGTATTTAATGCGAAACATGAGCCAGTTTAATCGAGCAGACGTTCTAAATTTGGTGTCATAGTTGACAAAGGTACTCTCATCTCTTCGTCGATTGTCCTGAAGCGTTCTCTTTTTTTGGTTTTTATTGTAAATAAGTTCATACCATAACCTTATTTCTCCGAGGCACACCAATTAATGATCACAGTACACCAGTGTGCCGCGGTACATACTTTGTGGAACACTGGTCTAATAGCTGTCCAAGGATCTTTTCGACAGTACTTACCGGCATGGGTTGGTAGTGCTGTAGGGGCGCGGGCAGCAGTTTGGGCGCCTCCTCCGCCTTCTCCTCCTCGCGGCGCTTTAGACACGCTGCTTTAGGGTTTAGGTTACGTTCTGCAAGTAAATAAGAGTTCATTAGACTACTTTAACATGACGTAACATCACGCATATAATCCCCCAAGGGTTAGGCAAATGTGTTCCTAAAGCCGTCCAAAAACGTCAAACCAGACTGATAACCAGTCTTACCAAGGGGTATCGTATTACCCAGTAACTGGGTTGTGGAGGTTTGATAGGCAATCGCTCCATGTAAAATACTGGTATTCAGCTGCATCCGGTTAGGTTATTTTATTGAACTTGACCACTGAACCGATTTAGATGAAATTTGGTATAGAGATAGTTTCGAGTCCCGGGAAAGGACATAGGATAGTTTTTATCCCGATATTCCCACGGGATCGAGACTTATGCGAGTGAAACCGTGGGGCACAGCTAGTCTCTTATAAATATGTGTTCATTGCCATGATTTTTGTACATAGACTAAGAGAAATTTGTAATTTTAGGAGTGATAAATAAACTATTATTATTATTACAAAAAAAAAAACTATTATTATTATTATTATTCAGAAAAGGCTACGCTGGTAATAATGCCTTACCTCTAACTTGCTGCTCGAGGGTCATTATGACCTCGACGGCCATATTGAGTATGCCGAGCTTGGTCTGTGGCTTATCACTCTTGAGGTGGGTCATACACATCCTTCCCAATTCTTTTAGAGCTTCGTTTATATCTCGTATTCTTATCCTGTGAAAGTAGGTAGGTAACTTTAGTTCGGTAAAATGGACATAGTGTTTTAATATATATTTTTTTAGAAACAGTGTGTATGCTCTATGCAAATAAGTAAAGTTAATAAATTAAATGAGGCAAGCATTTTAAATTAGGATTAAGGAAAAATCACATTTATTTTACGAACTGTGGGGTAATTGCGTAAAACACTATCAGTAGTAAAGGATTTAATTTTGACAGTACAACAACATCCATTGCGTTATTCACGTTGTTGAGGAGACAAATTTTTCGAGCTTATGAAGTTATGGATTAGCAATATCCTTGAAAATGATTGAGATTGTTATAGATAGTGTGTTACGCAATAAGGGTGATGATTATACTTATTGAAGAGAGATAACAACACAGTATTATAAAATCATTTTCGCTATCTGCATGTATAGTAAAACGCGTGCAATTCGAGTAGGCATCCATTTTAATGGTGTAACAATTTAAGTTAAACAGAAAGCATGTCATAGAAAGACAAACATTTTCTTTATTTAATCCATAACAGTTATACCCTTACACCACTCCCTCTCACCGAGAGGAGGCCTGCGTCCCAGCAGTGGGAACAGTATAGGCCTGATTATGTAATCTGCGTTCGCGATTCTATTGCCAAAAATGTAAACAAATACGAATTAATGGAAAAATAACTTTAATTCCTACACAATAAAGTTCAGTTTACGTTACAACTTCAAAAAAAATTATAGTGCTAGTCACTCTAAAATCAACTTAATTAGGATTGAAATAAAGTTGATCTTTGTTTGACTTGAAAGAACATCAATTGCTAACATAGAATAGACCTTGTGTCTATTATACTGTTATGCCAATACGAAGTGCATGCGAAGTCTATAAATTTCATAGAGAAGTTGTTTTTGCATAGAAAACAAGACCATCTGGTCTTGTGTTTTATGCAGAAATAATTAGAACATAATTATAATTAAAGAGAGCATAATTATTGGGTCACAGTGTGTAAAATTCCTGAAATAAAATTGGTTTATTTGCTACATAAAAAGCTACAAATTCTACATTCTAAGTTTTTCATAAGCACTCATTACCCGACTACGGCGGAACAAAAAGGAGGGTTATGATTTTGACCGGTATGTACTTTTGTAAATTATACTTAGAGACTCGATTTATGAGTGAATCTATATTTAATAATCTAGATATCCAGCCAGGTAAAATGTTAAGAATTTGATTCAGCAATTTTTTTGTTTGTGCTCAAGTGTCGTGAAAACACAGCCACACATAATGTTTAAAATATTGTTCTCAACGGGTACACATTCATATATAGTCAGGGAAATTATTTGTTCATCAAATTGACTATCAACATTATATTGCCCATATATTCAAATCACAACTGTAATTTTTTGACATTTTGAGGTGTTATCTTCTTCTTAGTGTAGATGGCAATCTAAATGTACTCGGCCCAGAATTCGGCTACGCATTTGGCGCCATCACCAGCGTCCATCAGTTCCTGTAACGTGCACCAAACAGGACACACAGGACATGATAATTAAGTGTCCCATCGTTTATGGAACAGCACCACATCTACACTCCCAGGCGGAGTCAGAGGGTGTTATAACTTAGCAATTCGTTCCCTGACAGTACAAAATTCCTTTTAGATTCCTAGTTCCATTCGCCACCGTCTAGGGGCGCTGTATACCTCTTGGCTGTATCTCCCACCTCTATCTGCATCTCTCTCTTACCTCTCCCTCGCGTTGTTGGCCTGCCGCCTCTCTTTCTCACGCATCGCCTTCGCCTGCGGGTCGGCCTCGTCGTCTCCTTCGTCGGCTGACGAACAGCTGGTGCCCAAAGGTATGGGTTAGATCGGGAGATATTGTTTGTGTTGATATGCTAGTGGTTGGAGACTTTGAAAGGGCTTTGACAGTCCGTGGCATACCTACCTGTCCACCATTTTATAAATCGATGGCTGACTATCGATTTATATGTGTCATGCGTGGCCGCCATTTTGAAAATAAAAAAAAACACAATGGCGCGACAGTAGCCAGGCTCCATATAAAAATCTTCAATCCCCGTTGAGTGGGTATTATGATTTGAAAATAGGGGCAGATTTTGGGCAAAAATGGAGGAAAGAAGGCTCTTAAGATCTGCCTAAAGAATTAGATTTAGCAAAAATGAACTTTTAATTAGTTATTTTTGGGTTTATATTCGGATAGCCGCGTTGTCTACTATTCATATTTGAAGGAGTGCGTCGGTGATTTATTTAAACTTTTTGCGGCAGTATTGCATTAGAAAGAGCAAGTGCAAAATGAGTGCGGGGCAGTGGTCCAACTGCTCTGTCCAACTAGTTGGACCACGGGTCTTTACTAGAGGCAGTTGTCCAACTTTAAAAATAGTTGGACCACACCACCTTTTGTGAGTTCCGTGGTCCAATTCGTTAAAAATATAACTTGCCAACTCTAAAAACCTCAACTGCATCTTTATGTGTGTATGGTACCTACCGGTTTACGGTTATATTGAACCTCTTTGCAGTAAAATAATAAAATTAAAGTCGGGTGACTATTTTTAAACATTTTTTTTTATGTTTTACAACATTCAACAAAATTTATCTAAAGCATGACCTACAGTAATATCACCTGAAATCAGTTGTAGCTGAATTTCTCGTATATAACCATCATTCTCAATTTGGACTTTACGTCATTTGTGTGCGGTTTCACTTGATAAAGTTGTAAAATTTTCTAAAACATTTAATAGACGTAAGTAACATTGTAACATTTTTTGCATTCATGCGCCGACTTAGTTTTGCATGTGAGCTTTCTGAAATGTTATTCGTCCTATGCATCTGGGTAAATACGATTATAAGCTGAGAAAATTCATCAAAATTTCCTTTAATCCAATAACGCTCTATACCTATATTGAATCAGTTTGTTAGCTTTAACACCATTTTCTTCTTTTATGTAATCCCAGCCTTTACAAATTTATCACTCTGCAATAGTGGAAAAACTAAAGCGATTTGACGAACAATACCAAAGACAGGACATTTGGGTAGGCCGCATAAACTACTCATACTGCCAAACCATAATTAAAACGGAAACAATGACCCACATAGTCCTCACCTTCACAATAATTAAAATAATATAATACTTTACACAGTAAATGTACCTACATGTCATTATTTAAGTAAATAGATTTTAGATTTAGTTTTTGAGATACCTAATTTTTTTGCTTTTCTCCGGTACCATACACACATAAAGATACAGTTGAGGTTTTTAGAGTTGGCAAGTTATATTTTTAATGAATTGGACCACGGAACTCACAAAAGGTTGTGTGGTCCAACTATTTTTAAAGTTGGACAACTGCCCCTAGTAAAGACCCGTGGTCCAACTAGTTGGACAGAGCAGTTGGACCACTGCCCCGCACTGTGCAAAATCAAGAGCGGTGGAAAATCAAGAGACAACTTTTGATTTATTAAGAAATCTGATAAAACATGGATTCCAATGGAGAACCGGCACGAAACTAGATAAAGATACTAGCTCTGTTTTAGAAAAACGCTTGATATAAACAAGTGAAGAAGAAGAAGAAAAAGGATTTTAATTCGCAGGAGGTAAGGTACATTTTTCAACGTCTCCAACCAAAGTCTAGAAACCAGGCCTCATTAATAAAATACTTATTAATAAAAGAAACATAACCTGCCATTGATCCCCGTCGACGAAGGCGGCGCGCGAGAGAGATCTGCCGACCCTGTTCTTACAGCTAGCGTGGCTATATCTAGTGTGACGAATGCACTTGAGCTTTGTGTCATTTTGTTTTAAGTTGTGATAGTTATTCAGTGTGGGTGATGGCATTAAAAGCGTCTTGTCTTTCATTTTGTAGTTATTTGCAGACGTTGACGAACTAATCTGCGTTCGTAATTTAGTTTCCAAACATGTATACAAATACATATTTGTGTGTGAAAACTATGGAGTATAGAAATACATATCTCTATACTCCATAGGTTTAGGTAGTTAAATAAAGGTAAACAAAAAAACCACGTGATTTAGTTAACCGACTAAACGTAATACCAGTCTATTCAGTTGTCATGATACGTCACAGTTGTACTCTTCAATTTAGCAACGTTATAATTCGTTAATAACGTTGCTAAATTGAAGAGTACAACTGTGACGTATCATGACAACTGAATAGGCTGGTATTATGTTTAGTCGGTTAACCACGTTTTTTTTTGTTTACCTTTATTTAACTACCTAAACCTATGGAGTATTATACTTTACTAGCCAAACGTAAATTTCAGTTAGCGCCTACTACTTCAAATATTTCTAAGATTTTTTCAGTACTAGTACTCCAGAAATCAACTTAATTTACACTAGCATAAAGTTGATATTCTTTTAAGTGGAAAGAACATAAGTGTTTTATTTGAAATTTTCAAATCTATGTTTCCAACTTAGTATGCATACGCACGGGAGAAACGCGCCAACGACAGAGAGACACACTAAATTGGCAACAAAAGATTTGAAGAGACTTTATGAGGGTTGCAAGCAGCTATTTCTAAACATCCGACTTTCGACTTGTTTACATTGTCAAGGAATCAGTCAGTTAGTCGGGTGATAAATTAATGCGTAATATGTAGTGGGTAGTGTGTACGTGAGAAAGCTTTCAAAATGTCATACACTCAAATGGTATCAAAAAAATGCGCGTACGCATAAAAGCTCAAGTGCCTTCGTCAAGTGTCCAAGCGGATGATTCCCTACAGCCGTTTATTAATAAGCGGATGATTTAATGACTTGTTAATATAGCGCCAAGTTGCTTGATGATAGAAGATGATAATGAGCTATGATTTTGACCCTCGAGTGTGAATACTTTGTTTTTTCATTATCAAATTATTACTTGTAACTTCAGCGGTTGCCTAGATAGTCTGAATATTAGAACAATTCATATAAGTCACTAATTAGGGTGACAATTAAAAAAAAAAATACATTCGCACTCCGAGAGTGCCGACAGATGTGAAAACTTGAACAATTACGTGTGTATTTTTTGAATGGTCAGGAAATATTTCGAAATATTTATTTGGTGTCGGTTACGGTAACAGTGTCGCGAGTTCAATGATTTTTTCCCATCTCAAAAAATGCCAACATGCATGTGTATCTATGTACGTACATACACAATATATGTACATACTTATTTACAGAGGTGTCGGTTACGGTAACAGTGTCGTGAGTTCAATGATTTTTATTCCCATCTCAAAAAATGCCCGACGCGCCTAAAGAAGTTTTCACTTCAAATTTTTTTTGATGTTATATTTCTTTTTAATATTTTCCTTCGTGAGGCTACCTCAAGTATAGCATTGAATTGAGATTCAAACAAAAGTGAGATTTGCCTTTTTTGCTGAAAGTTTTTCCTTGCAGATCCTATAAAAACCAAAACCAATAGTTTGCTTAGAAAATCTATTGATTTCAAACAACTAGAAAACTACAGCACAGTTATCAGTTACAGAAATTTCTGCAGAAAAATAACACTTTATTCCAATGTACATAAGTTTGTTATACGACTTACCCCTTCCGCCTACCTAGGAGTGCCACACAGAAATGAGCTTTATTTCAAAGACAATAAGGCTTAAAATAGAGGACATTGTACACACTGTGACCCTGTTAGAATGGCGTGCGCTGAAACTATAACACAGTGTTAGTATAATATGTACAGTTTATACAGGGTGTTACGGAAAGGGTATATCAATACAAACGGGTTGAAGAGTGTATCTGGTCTAGAATCTCTGTACAAAATTTCAGCTCAAAAGCATTAACTTTGAAAATGCTTAATTCTTTTTTTTTCGACATCACGGCGCTGCACTGGCGCGCGGCGGCGTGATGTGCGTGTACTAGGCGCACAGACACACTACAGATAATGGATAATGACCCTCGTAGTGCGGTGACACGTTTGTTATGATTTCAATTTAATAAACTATCGAAATAAAAAAATATTAAGCATTTTCAAAGTTACTGCTTTTGAGCTGAAATTTTGTACAGAGATTCTAGACCAGATACACTCTTCAACCCGTTTGTATTGATATACCCTTTCCGTAACACCCTGTATAATATATACCGTGAGATATGTAATAGTGTGATGGCGGAAATATCTGGGGACTTCTGCTCATACTATGAGTTGTTAAAATCATTGCTTGAATTTAGTGTAGTATACAGGGTGTCCGGTAAATAATGGACAAACTCTTAAGGGGTCATTGTACTTATTATGAACAACTTTTACTATGGGACCAAACATGAAATCGCGAAAAAAAATCAGCTGTTCCCTACATTGAGTCTTTCGCATAACTCGTCAAAATGTAGGAAACTGCTAATTCTTTTTTCGCGATTTTTGGTATGGTCCCATAGTAATTGTTGTTCATAATGATAAGTACAATGACACCTGATGAGGTTAACCATTAATTACCAGACACCCTGTATATGTAGTCTTCCTCGTAATTGCTTCATCACTGTTATCAACAAAAAAAAAAAAAAACAATCTGCCTAGCCTTTTCCCAACTATGTTGGGGTCGGCTTCCAGTCTAACCGGATGCAGCTGAATACCAGTATTTTACATGGAGCGACTGCCTGTCTGACCTTCACAACCCAGTTACTGGGTAATACGATACCCCTTGGTAAGACTGGTTATCAGACTTTCGGGCTTCTGACTACCCGTAACGACTGTCAAAGATCCACGAATGACAGTCACTGTTATCAACAATTTCCACTAAATTGAAACTTCACTAGGGTTGAAGCTATCTAATTGTCACATAGACAAATAGACTTTTCGTTTTATGACGTGAAAGTGACATACAACCTTAGGATGGAAAAGGAGGTCGAGGTCGACTATATGTATACCCCGTTATTAATAAACGTTGTATAGCGTCTGTGTAGTTAAAAAACGCTTTGTCTTTTCCTTTGAATGTCAAATTACTGACGACTGAAAGAGAGAAATCGGTGTGTAACTATTCATCTGATATAATACGTTTATAGAGGTGTGAGGAACAGGGTGTAAAGTTCACTCATACTCATATAGAAAAGGGAGGATCCTCCGACCAGACGGGTGTTGTGTCTGGCGGGCAACTGCCCAACGATTGATGTCGGGCTGTTGTACATTCGCTAGTTGCGCGGTAAACTCTGCTTGCGAGATGCAGGGTTTTGCGTGACGTCAATACGACGCGTTGTTCGCATGTAGCGTTGTAGACACCGCTACACGATTATTAGTAAGGGGGATAGTGTTTTATAAAATCTAGGCTCAAAATATCGACTGCGATAATTCCTGTCTACGCACGATACGCATGTAATCTCCGACGAGGTAGACATAGGTGTACCATTTCGCCAAAGTCCCATGTAATAAGGTCCATTTTGATTAACTTTCGTGCAATATGTTGAGAAACTCCAGATATTTCCGACGAAGTAACCATGGTAAACAGTGGACAGATGTTGGTGAAATCACCAAACAAACAGTGCTGAAGAATAGATGATAAAAAGTGATTAAAAAACATGATAGAAGGTGTTTACCATGGTAAGCTTGGTACGTGTGAAACTGAATTATAGATAAAATAAAAAGACAAATACAATGGCTTTAATATGTGGATTATTTTTTCTTTAAGGGGGACGAGGCAGGGTAACCCACGAAATTTTAATTTTCCTAAGGGGCCGCCTCCTCGAGCGAGAGAATCGCGGCGATAGTCTCGCCATGTCATCAAATTTTCGCCGCCATGATATCGCCGTGTGGAGACACGTTCTAAGAGAGTGTATAGAAATACGTGACACGACGATAATATCGCCGCGATTCTCTCGCTCGTGGAGGCGGCCCCAAAGGTTTTATCAATTTGCAGGTCAGTGCTGCCGATTCCCATGTTCACAAACTAAACTAAATTTAAGTTCAGTGCATCTTTTTCTTTTTATTTCATTAAGAAAAGGACAGAAGATAAATTTTAGTTTAGTCCTGTCAAATTAAGATACTCCATAGACAAGTTTTGACGTGATTAAAAACTTGCCTACTAAAATTACGTCAATTTAAGTCAGGTGCTATTAATTTGACAGGACTAAACTAAAATTTATTTTCTCTCCTTTTCTTAATGAAATAGAAAGAAAAAGATGCACTGAACTTAAATTTTAGTTAAGTTTCATTTGTGAACAGCCGAATCGGCACCAGTGATAGGTTGTATGTTGATTAAAATATGATTCGCGTGAACTTTTTCGCCGGTTACCTTAGCGCATCCCCCTGCAATCAATATTCTGTAAAATAAAACGATATGCAAATGCCATTTTATTTGTCTTTCTAAAACGAGAAAGTACCAGTTCCAAAAGAAACAAAAAAAAAAAAAAGAAATAAAATGAAATCTAATATTTTCATCAGGGTAATTGCATAACACACTATCAGTAGCAACAGCTTCCATTTTGACAGTTCAACAACATACATTGCGTTATTTACGTTGTTGAGCAGACAAAATGTTCGAACATATGAAGCAATGGATTAGCAATATCCTTCAAAATGATACAGATTGTGATCGAGTGTGTGTTACGCAATTAGGGTGCCGGTCACTTTCATTTATACTTGTTAATTGTCTCTTTTGGAACTAAAAATTAAAAAGTCCAAAAAATAAAAAGAAAAGATGTTGTCAATTTACTTAGGAGATCCAATCGTATCACAGCAGAAATATTAAACGTATCCCTTTCATTCATAAACAAAATTAAATATTAACCTAGAATCTCAATATCTTCAAATTTTTATCCCTAGTCATATGTAAGGGCAAAGCTTTTGACTCAAGTCACTCTGAGACGGCAGCGAAGCGGCGAGCAGTTTCAGTGTCATATAATTTTAAACTTTATCTTCATTACTATAATACATAGTACCTATCGCTTGAGAAACTTTACGGCGCCGCGAGCACTCCGACGACTCAAGTTTATCAAGCAATACTATGTGTTCTGTAAATAGCCCATGATTGGACGAATTTGAGAGTGAATATCTGTATGTGCTTGCTAAATCGGCACGCGATTGGTTGTGCCGTACCCACGAGCCGCTAAACATTATGGCGCGAAAGCGACGAGCGCGCCATCTGGAGAAGCAGAGAGAACGCACAGCGTCGCACAGCGTCGCGGCCGCCGCCATTGACCCGATAAACTATCTATTTTTGACTCCGTGAGTGAAAATTGATAAAACAAGGACAAATTGTGTATCACCGTGTGGTGTTATTCGTGCCCGTCTCTGTGATCAACGGTCCACTCAAAAGACCATTCAGATCAATCGTAAGCCGTGCCGCAGCAAAGGAAAGGTGAGTCGTACTAAGAATTTTCTCTGTTGAATTTGTTCCTGGATTGGGTGAACGGTGAGCGCCGTTCGAACAGAACTACCTAATTCTCATTCTACAACCAGCGTATCTCACAGTCCACTTCTCTATTCCACACTGTGTATTATAGTGATGAAGATAAAGTTTAAAATTATATGACACTGAAACTGCTCGCCGCTTCGCTGCCATATCGGTGTGACTCGAGCCTTACCTTTCATCACTCATTGACTAGACTAGATTTCGTTGGGAATATCTCCTAAAAAACTACTGTGAAATCTCCTGTATGAACTGACAAACATCTCCCATCTCCCTCTATCCCGTCGAGCCGCACCTCTCTCTAACATTGTTGGCCTGCCGCCTCTCTCTCTCGCGCGCCGCCTTGGTGTCGGGGTCGAGGTCGTCCTCGTCGGCCGACGAGCAGCTCGGCATGGCGGGGTTGCTGGAGCTTTGGGAGCAATCACTTATTATGACAGTTAAAACTGGGATATAATATAATATAATATATAATAATATAATATAATATTCCACAACTATCACACAACGCCATCTAGTCCCAAGCTAAGCAGAGCTTGTGTTATGGGTACTAGACAACTGATAAACATACTTATATATTTCTAAATACATACATATTATAGATAAATTACACTGATGTGCGGTATTAGTCGAGTCGAAGAATTTGAGCAACGAATTCTTAGATGACAGAGATCTATTAAGGTGAATGCGTAGTTGTAGCCCGCGAAATTCAATATTTCTTACGTTTTTTGCAATTTTCAGGTCAGTGTCAGGTTGTATCTTGATCAAAGTTTGATTCGCGAATATAACAGGTACGTATTTACAGAATTTTTCTAAGTTAGATTAGTACAATAAGAACAAATCTCTTATGGAAAAGTGTTTATGGTACAAAATTACAAATCTAACTTAGAAAGATGTATTAATGATTCTAATGATTATAATTCTGTAAATACGTACCTGTTATAGTCGCAAATTAAATTTTGATCAAGATATAACCTGACACTGACCTGCAAATTGCAAAAAACGTAAGAAAATTTGAATTTTGCGGTCTACCACTGCGCATTCACCTTAAGTTTTGAGAGGTTAGTCAATTAAGAAGAAAGCGTCAGGGGAGCTCGCGATATTTAAATTTTCTTACGTTTTTTGCAATGTCCAGGTCAGTGTCAGGTTGTATTTTGATTAAAATATGATTCGCGATCGTAACAATTATGACGTAACATAAATATAACCATTAGAATCAGCAATACTATAGAGGTATGAGGAACAGGGTGTAAAGTTCACTCGTACTGTATGAAAAGGGAGGATCCTCCGATCAGACGGGTGTTGTGTCTGGCGGGCAACTGCCCAGTGATTCATGTTGGGTCGTTGTATATACAGGATAATTTTGTTAACACCATCCAAATTTTTACAGGGAATGTTCTTCTACCCATGAATATGAACAACTTTCACTATGGGACCAACTTAGAAACCACGAAAAAAAAAACAGCTGTTTAATACAAAAGTTCAATACCTACTCGACCAAAATGTATGAAACAGCTGATTTTTTTTTCGTGATATCAGAGTTGGTCCCATAGTGAAAGTTGTTCACATTCATGGGTAGAACAACCTGTAAAAATTTGGATGGTGATAAAAAAATCTCCCTATATGCTAGTTGCGCGGTAAACTCTGCTTGCGAGATGCAGGATTTTGCGTGACGTCAGTATGACGCGTTGTTCGCATGTGGCGTTGTAGATACCGCTACAATACAACTCCTTGAGTTAGAATTGCCCTCAAATGTGTCACGATTTCATGAAATAGTCATTCAATGACTTAGAGAGTTGTATTAATGATTTTGATTATTATAATTTTATAAATAAATATTTGTTACGGCTGCGAATCATATTTTAGATCAACATACAACCTGATAAGAGAATTTGAATATCGCGGGCTACCCAGACGCTTTCGCCCTAAGGGAAATCTAATAGATAAATAGGAAAAGTCCATCTACTCGTATATTGATACAATCATACTGTGATTAATAAACCCGTAGTCATAATATCAATTTTAAACTAAATGTTCATTATTTTAAGGATCATTTTCAGTTGACAAAACATTTTATATTATAGCAAAATTGTACTGCACTAATATATTTTTCTGTACGGATTGAGGAAATATCTCTCCTAATTGTTTAAGTTTTATTTTCAGGGGTCATATTCCAACGTTTAGGTGCAAAAGTGGTTTAACTATAGTTATGATTTCAATTGATTAACTGAACATAACATATTGTGATCAACAGGTTTAGCCGGTCAAGCGGCGCGGTTCGCCGATCGGCGACGAAACAATAGAAAATCAATTGTGGCTCATTAGCGGCGCTTGACAGATTAAATTAACGGAACTCCGTCGACGTGTTGAGTATCGATATCTTAACATGATAAAATTTGATGACTTTTTGTGAGGTCATTGACCGCGTTAGTGTCAGTTGAAATATTCGTTTAAAAAACTTTTTTTATGTGAAAATAGATTTTTTCTAACTCATACTTCAAGTAATAACACTACTAGCGGCCATTGACCTCCCAAAAAAAATCAAATCCATAATAATATTATAAATTCGAAAGTAACTCTGTCTGTCTGTCTGTCAGTATGTTACCTTTTCACGCCTAAACCACTAAACCGATTTAGATGAAATTTGGTAGGTATCCAAATGTGGTGGTTGTGGAATTTGGTTTGGTTTTGGTTTGGTGGTTTGGTTTGGGTTTGGTTTGGTAGACAGTTTGAGTCCCGGGAAAGGACATAGGATACTTTTATCCCGATATTCCCACGGGATCGAAACTTATGCGGGTGAAACCGCGGGGCGCAGCTAGTATTAAATATTATAAACATTTTATTGGATTATATTGGTATCCATCATTTCTGTATCATTTCTTTTAAGTCCAATTGATTTCCGTTTAAAGTCGACTACAGTTAAGCCACTTTCGTCCTTACCTCCTCAAAAGTATAAACAAATAAACCATTTAATAACATGACAATAAGACTCACTATCGCCTGGAGCGCTTGGAGTTGGGCGGCTTGTTGGCGAGCGCGTCGGCCGAGCCTGACGAGGACGGCTTTGATTCCACGCCTGAGTCCGGGGGCTCTTTGCGTTTCTCTGGAAGTTAGGAAAATGTCCGTGAGTTTGATGAAATAAAAACTGTGGTATAGACGAGGAAGGTGCCTTTCACGATGCAAGTCAGTTTTCAGTCTCTTTGCTAATACAGCGGTTTCGGAAACCTAGACTATCCTACTAATTCCTACTAATATTATAAATGCGAAAGATTGTGAGAATGGATGGATAGATGTTTGTTACTCTTTCACGCAAAAAATGCTGAACAGATTGTGATGAAACTTTACAGTAATATAGCTTTAGTTTATAAGTATAACATCAGAATAATAAAAATAATAAATAGTTAGAATAAATGACTTTCGATTTTGATTAACCCAGTTTTGTTTTAAATATTGCACATCGATCTTTGGAAAGAGACAATCGGCTAATTTCGGCTTCGTAGAGCGTTATCTCTGTCGCACGAAATACAAACAGTCCGGTATCTATTAGGAGCTGTTAAAACAATTATGATTTGCTTCTTTTGATAATTCTTTTTATTCTTTGTATAAAATACACCAATTTTTCTATAAATGATTGCTTTAGGTTGGGGTAAAATAAAAAGGTTCCCCTATTTTTCCTAAAGATGCCATAGTACAACTTTAAATTATTTAAATTTGGGGGTGTTAACAACTCTAGATAAGTATATATTTTGAACTGGACGCGACCGCACTCTATCGCACTTGAACAAAGACTGACAAAACGTCAGTTAACGTCACATAGGTAGTGTGCGACAGAGATAACGTACTACGAAGCCGAAATTAGCCGATTGTTTCTTTCCAAAGGTCGATGTGCAATATTTATCGCCGGGTACTGTAGATATTATCGAAATAGAGCGTGTGTATACTGACTGGTGTTGGGCAGCACGTGTCGCTCCATCTTGATGGGCGGCTCCGCGTGCAGCGCCGACAGCGGGCCCGCGCCGCTCAGTCGCGGGACTGGAAGCAACATATAATCATCAAAACAAAACAGATTGGTAGATATCACATCGCTTGCCCGCAAGAATACTGTATTAACTCTAAAACGTACTTTTTCAGGAGAAGCGATTAAAGTTTTTAACTCAAAATATTGTGGTATATCCATAAGATAAACAGATTATTTTTTATTATTAATATGTATTAGTATGTACCCAATTTTTTTTTATTCAAGGTGAAAGCGATTTTCTACCTAATTTAAAAGGTAGAACGTACTTTTTTTAGTCGAACTGTATTATTAAGTCAGTTAGTGCCAAATTTTGACATGATACTGTATTCTTCCGGACAAGCGACATGTCTATGAATTTTGATACTAGGTAATGCCGGTATCCTCACGATGTTTTCCTTCACCGTTTTGAGAGCAGTGGTGATGAGATAATTGAGCTTATCTGGGTTCGAACCTTTTTTTTACGGTTGGGAAATCACCTAATGACCCCGCCCACTCTGGGTGGAGCGGAAGGGAGTGTCAGACTCTTGCTGACTAAAACCCATCCGTGTTCCTTCCTTAGCCCTTTATGTTCCGGGGTAGCGGTAACCCTTTCGGACAATCCCGCACCCCAGGACCTACAACACGGTAAGTCGCGGCCCTTACCACTGGGCCACCACTGCGTAACTCAGCAGTTCCCATAACTCGGTGCTGATAAAGTGTAAAACGTTTATTGAGGATGATATTCTCATAGCATGTACTGTACCTATGTCTATTTCATGTATAATATTCTATCACTTTTAAATTTAATTATTTTTCTTTAAGCACACTGTATTTAATAATTGTTTGCTGCACCGGACGACGTCATTACGTCAGCGCCGGCTGTCGCTGAAAACCAGCGCTGGGGCTCTGTCTTGCATAGGGTCGCAGCATAACGCTGAGCGATAGCCGTTTTGCGTGTATGTGACGCATGTTTCCCTCTACCTTTTTATTTTATTTTTTGTGTTTATGTTCTTTTTGCGTCATTTTCACCGCAAATAAACGTATTTTCTTTCTTTCTTTCTTTCTTTCTAAGATAGGTTCGCTTACCGGGCGGCGCCTGGTGCGGATGGTGCAGATCCTGCGGGTACAGTTCGGGCGCCTCGGCGTGGTTGCGCAGCACGTTGATGGCGTCATCCAGCCGCTCCTCCATGCGCGCGCCCTGCATAATACATGTTATATTAATTCATTATTATTTAAAACATACCTAGTATAGAAGACATACGACCGGTTTCTGATTTGAGAACTTATCAAATTCTACTCTAGGAGATTTCTTCTGAAGTCCTCAACATAGTTGAGAAAAGGCAGGCAGATTCAAAACCTACCTTCCAGAAATGTAACACACTTTTGGCTACATTGAAAAAATTACCTTAAATAATGCTAAACAATGCTAAACAATGCAACCTTTTCTAATTTTTTTTTGTGTTTATATTCTTTTTGCGTCATGTTTACCAAGAATAAACTTATTTCCTTTCTTTCTTTCTAAAGTAGAGTTGACGAGTTCTCAGCTTGAAATTCTCGAATCTCAATTCAGAATCCGGGTGTAATATAGTTAGCTCTTATGATGCGATTTGTTAACTACCACGGCAACACCGGGCAATTTACGGCAACACCAAAATTTTGAAAAAATTGCTTACAATGGCACAATTTTAGTTGCCAATGAAAGCGCACCATTAGATACTAATTTTGGTCACAGAAACTTGTAACCACTGCAGCAAGATATGGAATTATTAAAAGGGGATTGAAGATCTCCTCCTCGATATAGAGCCTGGCATACCTAACTATCCGCCATTTTGTCTTTTTTTCAAAATGGCTGCCACGAATGAAACCTGTCCACCTGGATGTCACGTAACCAACTTTGAACGTTAATATCTCAGAAACGTGACACTTTACGGAGTTTGGTCTTATTATGTTTTCTGTTTGCATTCATGTCAGCTATCGATTTATAAACGTCTAAGCGTGGCCGCCATTTTGAAAAAAAAAAAAACAAAATGCCGGGCAGGTGGGTTTACCACGAATCTTCAAACCCCTTTCATAGACCCCATTCAAGATTAATAATGTTGGTGTATTTTAGAACCTTTTTATACCGAGACACCGAGTATTAATGTTGGAATGTTTACACAAACTATCGTAAAAACCAGTTCATTTGATTAATACGTAATATAAAATTAGAAACAAAAGGATCACATACAAACGCAAATAAACGAACATACAGGATAAAACCATGCCACATAACTTCTATATACATACTTACATACATATTTACAATATAATATTTGGTGTTATTTTCCAATTTCCTAAAACGAAAGAGAGGCTTCAAAAGCCTCTTTAAGTGACAAATTACACATCATGACATAAATTATTCTCGTATTTTTATTCGCATATTTTTTCTCTAGCAATATTAAATTGGTGTCGCCGTTTTTTTTCTTACTAGACAATAACACTAAATATTTTTGGTATACAAATAAAAGGAGTTTATATGCTAAGGATATTCAATACTTACAATATGGCAAAGTGTTTTTGATTTTGTGTTCATTTTCTAAGAAAGAAAACATGCCATTTCAAAAGCGTTAAACGAAATAATCCATGTAAGCCTATGTTCTCAACAAAATTGATTTGAGAAACTAATTAAATTGTTATAAGTGACTTTAACCCGCACTGGGCCTACGTGGCGCGTGGTGGATTATGGCCCACTCCCTCTCACTGAGAGGAGGCCTATGTCCCAGCAGTGGGAACATTATAGGCTGATTATGTAAGTGACCTTTCAACAATTGGGCTGTACAATTTCAAAACCTAGCAAATGACATTTTTTTTAAATCAGTGTTTTTGCATATTTGACTTTGCTAGATAATTTAGCAAGTGAAATATGCAAAAACACCGAATTTTTTAGAAATGGCTGTTGCTAGGTTTTGAAATCTCACAGCCGAATTTTCTAGTTGTTTGAGAAACTCCCAAGCCCCAATCACAACAAAAATTTTCTAGGTAATATTATTTTAGGGAGTTTCTTGCCTATTGTACTCTATAGGAACTATTTGTTGGAAAGAACAACTAGAATCAATTCTATTTTCTTATAAATTTTGACGTTCAAGATGTGCCTAATTAAAATAACATAACATAACATAATCAGCCTATAATGTTCCCACTGCTGGGACACAGGCCTCCTCTCTGTGAGAGGGAGTGGGCCATAATCCACCACGCGGGCCCAGTGCGGGTTGGTAGATGTCACATGTCTTCGAATTTTTGGTTCTAGGACATGCCGGTTTCCTCACGATGTTTTCCTTCACCGTTTTGAGACCAGTGGTGATGAAATAATTTACACAAAGTAAAGCGCCTGTCTGGGTTCGAACCTACGACCTACAGCTCCTAATTAAAATACTTAAATGATTTTACTTTGACCCCAAGATATTTGGGGAAAGGCTAGAGGCAGATGATGATAACGATACCCATAGCATATAACTCCCAATACAAAGAGTCGTCATACTCACACAGTCGGAGTGATCCCTCAGGAACACCATGGCCTCGTCGAGCTGGCGCTGCTCGGCCGGAGCACCCTAACCAAGCGAGCGTTACAGCGAGCAGCGGGGACGCGCATAGACGTGAGGGTGGAGAGACGCGATTATGGAGTGAAGAGACGCGTTTGTGACGTGGAAAGACGCGTTTGTGGCGTGGAAAGACGCGTTTGTGACGTGGAAAGACGCGTTTTTGACGTGGAAAGACGCGTTTGTGACGTGGAAAGACGCGTTTGTGACGTGGAAAGACGTGTTTGAGACGTGTAACGACGCGTTTGTGACGTGGAAAGACGCGGTTGGTTGTATCGAAAGACGCGGTTCAAGTAGTGGAAAAATTTGTTTATGATACGGAAAGACGTGATTTATGGTATCGAAAGACGCGGTGTGAGTGGGAGGACGCGGGCTACGTTATGGTACAATTGTTTAAGGAAGAAGAGATACCGTTTATTTATGGAAACATGTTATTTACGACACGGAAAGACGCGGTTGTTGGTATTATTTATTTGGCGACCAGTTAGATTTCAACTCGGTTGAATTTACAAAAAATCTCAAACTCAACTATTATTTTTACAAACCGTATTGCATTGATGTCTCTAAAAGTTTAAAAAAAAGAAAACTATTCATTCATCAGCCAATGGACAAAAATCTACCAATGCAACTATTTTTTTTTTATTATATAAACTACCAAACTACACATCACTAGTACTAAAAACATAAAGAAAAGTCTATGACACGAGTCCTCACTTCTCGCTGACTATTAAACACAACATAAAACACAAAAAAAATGTACACAGAAAATGTAACACGAATTTTATTAATGTACTGTCATTATTATAATTTATTCCGTTGGCAACTGATTAACTTTTTTGAGCTGGCAACCAAAAACAATGTTGCAACTTTTGGTGTTACATTTTATTAAAAATAGTTTTAATTATTTTACTATGATTTTAAGCGAAAGGTTCCTTTAAGGAATACAACAAAAGCTCTATTTAATGTAATAATATTAACATTTTCCATAAAGTTCGTGTTACATTTCGAAAAAATATTAATTCAGAACGCAAAAAGAAAAGAAAATCCAAAGCATCAATTATTCATTGACAAAAAAAAAAAGAAAAACAAATCAAATATCAAAATTATTGGGAAAATCGTAAAATTAGTTACATCCATGCGAAAAGGGGACATGCTTAGAAATATTTTCACAATAATATGGACTATCTCCCAATTAAAATAAATTACTAATTTTCAACATTTGCTTTGTAAGCTTACAGACATTCCAATTGACCCAATCTGCAATAGCTCTCAATATAATATCTTAAATAAATAAATATATATGAATAATGGAACCAACCGAATCTAGTTTAGATTCAATTAGTTAACAATTCTTTCACAAAATTCTTGGTTAGCCCACGTAGCCCGGGCGACTTTTCCCGCGGCGATTTTTTTTCGGACACTAGATTTTCAACGCTCTTTTTTATTTTTTTATTGCTGAATGGGCCCGCTCTTGACCTCGATCACGCCTGATGGAAAGCAATGGATGAGGTCTATAATGGAACGAACGTGCTCAGAAGATGCCTAAGGCACTGGAACTCCCACGCATCGACTAAACACAGCAGGCTGCTTGACGCCGGTGGGAGGGTGGTCGCAAACTAGGCGGGCGTTAGGGTGCGTTCCCACTGAAGCGGAGCTGGGCGGAGCGGAGCGGAGTCGTGCAGGAATCTTCCAATCACAAACGAGACGAGTGTCGCGATGAGGATTTCAACCATTGTGATTGGTCGATTCCTGCACATCTCTGCTCCGCCCGCCCAGCTCCACTTCAGTGGAAACGCACCCTTAGCCACCGCTCTGCTTAGAGTTGAAAATCAAACACTGTGTTTCTGGGATGCAAATACAAAGCGTTTTTTGACACGTTAATGTCAAATACTGGTGACAATGACAGATTTCCATGACGAAAAAAAATCGCCACGGCAGAAAAAGTCAGCCGTTTCGCACCTGAGCTAAGTGGCAATACAAATTGTCATCTCTCATTGTTTTCTGATCCATTTGTTTACAGTTTTGTCAAATACTTTTAGAACAGACATTAAGGTGTTGATGCCTTCCCAATGACTTAACAAATAAGGGTCACATTGCAATGTCTATAAGCTTCATAATTAAGATATTATAATACTTGTCGTACTTCCTTCAACTCCATCGTTTTCGCGGGGCTAGTGTAAAATGCTGGCTAAACATCGTACAAGCAAATGTATCAAATTAGTTTGGATTTAGACGTTGTATTTACATTGTGAGAGCGGTTTTGTGGCGGTTATGTGAACTTTAGCTACGATGACTAACTAGATTCTTACTACAAATTAAAGATTGTCTATAATCCCAGTATGTGGGAAGGGAATCAAATATTCTAGATACTACACTCACGATACATAAGCTAAGGTCCGGCCGCGCTAAATTTGCCAAAGATGAACAACAATGGCCGCTCGAAATTGAATAAAATCGATATGTGCGCCGATTCCCTTGTTCACAAACTACACTAAATTTAAGTTTAGTGCATTTTATTCTTTCTATCTCATTAAGAAAAGGACAGAACATAGATATTAGTTTAGTCCTGTCAAATTAGTCAGCGCCTGACATAAATTGACGTATTTTTAGTAGCCAATTTTTTAATCGCGTCTAAACTTGTCTTTGGAGTATCTTGATTTGACAGGACTAAACTAACATTTATCTTCTGTCCTTTTCTTAATGAAATAGAAAGAAAAAGATGCACTGAACTTAAGTTTAGTTTAGTTTGTGAACAAGGGAATCGGCGCCAATATAGAACATTTATTTTAAGTAATCACAATTTCGAGCGGCCATTGTTGTTTACATCTTTGGCAAATTTAGCGCGGCCGGACGTTACATTTATGACTGAACTAGCAGCGCCCCGCGGTTTCACCCGCACAAGGTTCAATTCCGTGGGAATATCTGGATAAAAAGTATCCTATGTGTTAATCCTGGTTATAAACTATCTGTGTGCCAAATTTTATCCAAATTCGTTCAGTAGTTTTTGCGTGAAAGAGTAACAAACATCATCTATCCATCCTCACAAACTTTTGCATTTATGGGTGCGGCTCACAAAGTTTGTACCATAACACACTGGAGAGAATAACACACAATGTGACATGCAACACACTGGAAAATATTGTAACACACTAGAACTTTGTAAAGGCAGGTCTACATTGTACAAAAAATATTATTATTAGGTTAATAAATTAAATGAATAGGTACGTATGTGACTTCTATTAAGACACGTAATCTATTTAAACATTTGACTCCTCATTGTACTCCTCATTATGAATAACTTTTATTATGGGACCAACACTGAAATCATGAAAAAAAATCAGCTGTTCCATACAAAAATGCTTTACAACATGATCATAATGTATGGAACAGCTGATTTTTTTTTTCATGATTTCAGGGTTGGTCCCATTATTGTTTTTTATGGGCCTTAGTTGCCTGAAATAAAGGAATTATTATTATTATTATTCTCTTTATTCATATTTTACACATATAAAAATTACATTTTTAAATATTTTTTAACAAAATTCTTTTTCTAGTTTTGTTAGTCCTCTGCATTTCTTCGTTGCATTTCTTTAAATTTATTTGGGTTTTCATTTTTCATCTTCTCGCGATAACGTTTTTGCCGTTCGGCTGCGCTCAAAGGCATCTGTGTACAAAATAAGTTTTAACTGTAAATATATTTTGTGATAGAAAGAAAAAGAAGCTCTTGAACAAAGAAAATAATATTTTATATTTTTATGGTGTTTATATAATAATAATACCAGCCTATTATTGTCCCACTGCAGGGTAAAGGCCTCTTCTCATACAGAAGAATAAATAAATAAAATAATTTAGCATTATTTGTACAAACACTTGATTTCATTTAATACGGAAAATACACATGAAATTTTTCTATAGCAAAATAAATATTATTACGAAGGAAAGTATTATAACTACTGTTTATTACTGAAAAAAAAATTATGAAATTGTTGAAAAAAAATTAATGCCTAATGTTTACTTTCGGGTAACAGTATGTTGTGAACCAAGCTTAATATTATCCAGTGTGTTACGTAACACAACATGTAACACACCATAACACACTAGACCAAACACACCAGAAGATTCTTGTGTTCACTTGAGCATAGCAGCTACAACTTCAAAGATATTTCAGAAATAAACCCTTAATGTACAAGGTAAAAACTATTATTTAACATATTAACTAATATAATAACGAATTATAAACACGTACCTTGAAAATTCTGCATTTAAAATCCAATATTTTTAACGACCAAAACGAACACCACAAATCACCTCACGTATGTTACGAAACTAAAATTGCTGACATAAAATTGACACATCATTGGCGTTGCCCTAGAGTGTTGCCACCCATTAAAAGTGGTTCTAGTGTGGTTGTCACTAAAATAAAAAAGTTACCACGTAACACATCTATTATAACACACTGGAAGATTAATTGGGACAAATTTTAAAATTAATAGTTTTTTAAGAAAATATATAATTGCGAGGGATTTTTAGACAAAATGCATTACATGAACTCCCGTATTAACTACGACGGCAATCAGAAATTACATAAACCGAATAAATATTTTGTTATGATAATATAATTGTCGAAAGACTGCACTGGGACATTTTAGTTTTGTATGGAGCAAAAAAATATATAAAAGTTTCGTAAATCAAATTATTTAGTAAAATAAATATTTTTTATTTTTATTTGCAACCATGTATTTTTGACGTTTTCATATTATAATAATAAATTAAATTCTAAGGTATTCAATATGTAAATAATACTAAATATGTGCGGTAAACAGGCGACCGAAATATTTTTTCAAAAAGTACAATTTTTTTGAGCCACACCATTCGTAGGAAGTAGGATGGTCTAGAATACTATAATTTCTACTGATTAGGTTCTGAATTCTACTTTCATGTATAACTTCGATTATTTCATTTAAGACCAATCAGAGGGGCCATTCTCGTAATTTTAAGAACGTTCACAGGCTGATCTCAGTCTCAATCTGACAAAAATTTCCCTACATTTTGACATTTGTTTGTCGCTGAGATGAGACTGCGACTAGTTTTTGAACGTTTTAAATTATGAGATTGGGCCTTCAGTTCTTAAGGTGAATGGGTAGTTGTAGCCCGCGAAATTCAATTTTTCTTACGTTTTTTGCAAATTTCAGGTCACTGTCAGGTTGTATCTTGATGAAAATTTGATTCGCGACTATAACAGGTACGTATTCACAGAATTATAATCATCAGAATCATTAATACATCTGTTTAAGTTAGATTTCTACCACCAACACTTTTCCATACGAGATTTGTTCTTAACGGTAGAAATCCAACTTAGAAAGATGTATTAATGATTCTAAATATTATAATTCTGTAAATACGTACCTGTTATTGTCGCGAATCATATTTTGATCAAGATACAACCTGACACTGACTTGAAAATTGCAAAAAACGTAAGAAAAATTGAATTTCGCGGGCTACAACTACCCATTCACCTTAAGTGCTGTTTTGATAACCACTAAAAGAGTTTATTTTTTTATGTAGATAAATTATATAAATCATTGAAATTCAGATGTAATCAACATTAAGACAGCTTCTATCGAAATTTTCCTCTCAGTTACTATTTTCAGAATGATCTACTACTAACTATATAAACCCTAAGAGTCACGTAAATCTATCTCATCTAATCACACAAAAAACTTTCAAAAAAAAAAACAACAACAAATAACATTTTTGTCCACTGCATTACTACTTAAGTATGTAAATCTGTTTAAGTCACATCCCCACCACAAGCCACACCCTACCTCCAACCACTACAACACGTTGGGTAGCACTAGCCCCCCCACTCACCATGTTGTTGGGCTGGAACACCGGCATGGGCGCGTGGTGCCCGTTGGGCAGCACGGGGGCCGGCGCCAGCGCGTGCGGAGTGGACGCGGAGGGAGGCGACGACACGCCGGACGACACCCAGTTTGATTGCTGGAAAGTGGGAAAAGGCTATATTAGTTAATGATCTAGGAAAGAACCATATATGTCTTGTTACTTGTTAGTAAAGTGACTAAGGCTCAAGTAACACCGAGATGACAGCGAAGCGGCGAGCAGTTTCAGTGTCATCATTTGAAACTTTATCTTCATTACTGTAGTACATAGTATCGCTTGAAAAACTTGACTTAGCGCGCGGATGCCCGAGGCGCCGCGAGCACTCCGACGACTCCCGCGCAGCGGCGGCTCACGACTCTTCTTGTAATGTAAATAAAGTTTATTATATGACACTGAAACTACTCGCCGCTTCGCTGCCATCTCGGTGTGACTTGAGCCTAATATTTAGTCAAATGCTACTTCAGTCAAGGCATTACAACTTTGCAATATGATATGGAGGTATGAGGAATAGGGAGTTTCTCATCCTCCATAGAAAAGGGAAGATCATCAGATCCTCAGTGCTGTGTTTGGTGGGCTACTGCCCGATGGTTGATATGAGGACGTTTATAATATTTCAACATTACAACGTCCCGATATTAACCTTGTCAACGTGATTCTGTACCCTCCCTGGTTCAGAATCACGTACTGAATCCATTGTAACAGGTTCTGCGTCGATGTCCCTACCACCCTGGATATGTTACATACTAGTCGGGCGGATAACTTTACTTGCGCGATGTAGGATTTGTGTGAGACCAGAGGGGCAATTCTCGTAATTTTAAGAACGTTCACAGTCTGATCTCAGAATCAATCTGTCAAAAAATCCTCGAATTTCCATACATTTTGACAAGTTTTTGACATTTATTTGTCGCCGAGATGAGACTGCGACTAGATTTTGAACGTTTTAAATTACGAGAATTGGCCTTCAGGTTTTTGACGCGTAGTTCGCATGTGGCGTTGTAGATGGCGCCACAGTATATTCCTGCCTACCTGCGCGTTGTGGTGGTGGTGCTTGAGCGGCGGGTAGAGGCGCGCGTGCAGCGGCGGCGGCGAGTGCACCGGCGTGGAGGGCGACGAGCCGTACGACGACAGGCTGCCGGCCTCGGCCGCCACCACGCCCGGCGTGCTGGCTGAGCCGCCGTACATCTGTGGGGGGGAGAGACGAATTTGAAGATAGGAGGAACCAGTTGGCATCTGTTTCGATGAGAGATTCAAGCAAGATGCATGACTGAAGTCCTTTTCAATATTGCTCAGCTGTCGCGAAAGATTTATCGCAGATTTACTGCTGAACTCTTCAACGCAACTTAGTTTCAAGTCGTTTAACATAATAGCTTTTTCTGATACTACCAAGATGTATTGGAATAAAAAGACTTTTAAGACCGGGATGTAAGTCAGCTTTCATAAATAATTACGAATACAAATTTTTTACGGAACTTTCTATGTTGATAGTCAGCCAGTCAGTCTAGCACGACTGTTCTTGCAGCTAGTTTAAACGAAATAAACAGAGATAAATTTAGCCCCCAAAGATTGCTTCGCAAAAATACCAGGATACCTGCTAGAATTAATGAATTCAAGAAACACAGTGCACTTACAGGTTGTAACGGCGGTTTGGCGACCAGCATGGGGTCTGTGGGTGAGTGGTGCGGCGCCGCGGCCCTGAACGAGGACATCGGCGGCAAGGGGAGCTCTGCCCCGCCGCCCCCCGCCTCGCCCACCGGAGCGCCCGCTATACCTGGAACACGGGAGAACATGGGTCAGTTATGGAAGAGACCAGCAAATATAAAAGTGCATGATTTCGCAGTTCCCCGAGGGAAAACACTCCATTTTTAAGCACCAGAACCCTCCTAAAGCACCGCTTGGATTACCTAAGTAAGCGGTGCGTTCATATAATGACGACCGTCTATAAAGAGAGTTTCTGAAGTGAAAACTTCTTTAGGCGCGTTGGGCGTATTTTAAGATGGGAACATCCATTGAATTCGCGCCACTGTTACCGTAACTGACACCGCTTCGGATGTGTTCGGCTGTCCTCGGGATATACTCGGTTTTAATATATATCCGATGTCAGTGAGTGATAGCAAAGTATTCTGTTTGTTTTTTGTTTTCACTTCTGTTGGCACTCCTGGAGTGTTTTTTTTTTAATGATATTGGTGTAAATGAAAGCGATTGTGTTATGCACATTATGATGCAGGAATAACTCAGGTTTTCATAAAACTAATCCTAAAATTAAAATTAGAGATGGTGATCGTCTGTCGTGAGTATTTCGGCTGATCCAACAACAAGTCTTCCTCGTCAACAACTCACCCATCAACAGAGTGCATAGTGCACAAGCCTGGTAACCGACTCCGTGGACGAATGGATGTCCTAGGGAAAAAATGGCGTCCTATGGCAGACTATACTAGGGTGCAGGGGTCTTACCTGGCGACGTAGCATAGGGGTCGTGCTGGTAGGCCGGCGGCGGCTGGTAGTAGGGGGCGCCCCACTCCCCGCCGGCGTAGTACGCCTCCTGGTAGGGGGCGCCGGCGCCTGCGCCCTTGGGGGACGCGTATCGCGATGGGGAATCGTGCCCGAACTCATCGCTGCCGTACTGTGGAAGAGAGAGAAAAGACGGAGATTAGTTTTTGATTTTCTGATTAGCTATTTACGAGGATAGTCCCAGGACTACCAAGCAATAATGCATGACATGTTGTGAAAAAGTTCATCAGGCAGTCGCTCCATGTAAAGTATTGGTATTCAGCTGCATCCGGTAAGACTGGAAGCCAACCGATAGTTGGAAAAAGGCTAGGCAGGTGATGGTGTGAAAGTTCATACAATAAGCCAATAATGTTCTTCATGTCTCTGAACAATGAGACCAAGTGATCCAGTAAATTGAGAGGTCTTAGCCCAAATATAGACCCCAAACGGGTTAATTTTGGCTTTTTTCTAGTCGTAGAAGTTGTAAATAATTACGATTATGTATATCCTTGTGAGTGGTACATATTTAAGTAACACTAGACGACGGCTCATACAATCTATCTGTACAAATCCCACCGTGAAACCTTAGGCATGAATTATACAGAAACGGCGTAAGGTGAAGGCGCGGCGCAGGCGCACGTCGCCTTCGTACATTTTGTATGAAAACGTTTTGAAGCGGCATCATGACTGCCGCGCGCTCGTTCACCTTACCCCGTCTCCGTATAATTCACTCCTTAGGTGAAGTGATTTTGAAGCGAGCTGTCAATAGTGGCAACCCCTCGCATTAGCTGGAAAGACAGTTCACTTCACCTAGGTCTTCACGGGCAAATTTTTACACAAAAGACCGCCAGGATATCACCCGGGATTTATTAATACATTCCATTTTGGACATATTTCCTTATAAAATATGTAACAATCAACACGTCATTCGCAATTCTACCTGTGTTAACGTTAAAAATGTATGTGATGCAGTTTAAATATTTATTTTATTTTACATTTGACAGCTTGAAAGGTAGACATAAATCAGAATTTTAAACTTAATCTACTGTAACATTTATGAGTGTTTGTGTCTGATATAGGAAGTCTCCGATTTAAGAAATATTATACAGTTTTATTGGCACTTTTAAAACGCATTATGGACAGCTAGCTCACTGTGCGTGGGAGTGAACAGTTGCTACCGTTTAAGAACTCAAAGGTCCTTCGTACACACGTTTTTCTTGCCGTGAAAAAGTACGGTTTATTCGCCGTGTGTAGGCACGGTCGTCAGCATAGTATGGATCACTATGGTATGGAAGCTCGTACACGGCTCCGCCCGCGTAGATGTCGGACAATATCCCACGGGAACATACTATGATCTAGGTTGCGCTAATCCGGGACATACATCCAGACAAACAGAAAAAAAAATCTAAAAACTATATTTCCAGCATCAGACCCCCTAAGTAGCAATTACTCAACACTGTACAATTAATATTAGGTCCTTACATATGAAATTGGCGTTTTTCGTACTGGCCACTTTAATCACGAATTTCTCCTCTTTGGTAAGGAATTCCAAATTCAAATTTGTACAGCTATTTACTCATGTATTTGTGCTTCGATGACCGTCATTCATTTGTTTTTTTTCTTCTGTTTTTTCTGTTTGCGTCACTCATTTTACAAAATGGAAAATTTAAAATATCGCATTATTTACGAGTACGAGTTCCGCCGTGGCACTAGTGCTGCGGAAACGACTCGAAGGGTGAATGATGTGTATGGCGGTCATGTTGCAAAAGAAAACACAGTTCGTTTTTGGTTCCAACGTTTTCGTTCTGGAAATTTCGACCTGCAGAACAAGCCCCGTGGACGGCCTGAGACCCAAGTTGATAATGGAGAATTGAAGGCTATTGTGGAAGCGGACCCATCGCAAACCACGTCCGAGTTAGCTGCAGGCTTCGATGTTAGTGATAAAACTGTTTTAATTCACTTGAAGCAAATTGGGAAGATTAAAAAGCTTGAAAGGTGGGTACCTCACTAATTGACTGAAGCAAACCGGCAAACGCGCGTCGACTGCTGCGTTACATTACTGAACCGGCACAACAATGAAGGTATTTTAAACCGAATCATTACCTGTGATGAAAAATGGATTCTTTACGATAATCGGAAGCGCTCAGCGCAATGGTTGGATCCTGGCCAGCCAGCCAAATCCTGCCCCAAGCGAAAATTAACCCCAAAAAAGTTACTTGTAAGCGTTTGGTGGACTAGTGCCGGTATTGTTCATTACAGTTTTCTCAAATCTGGCCAGACTATTACAGCTGATGTCTATTGTCAGCAATTACAAACCATGATGGAAAAGCTAGCGGCTAAACAACCAAGGCTGGTCAATCGCTCCACGCCACTGCTGCTTCACGACAACGCCAGACCACACACTGCGCAACAGACGGCTACCAAATTAGAAGAGCTTGAATTGGAATGTCTTAGACATCCTCCGTACTCCCCGGACCTTGCTCCAACAGATTACCATTTTTTTCGCAATTTGGATAACTTTTTGCAAGGGAAAAAATTCAACTCCGATGGGGCAGTCCAAATCGCCTTCAAAGATTTTATTGATTCCCGTCCGACTGGTTTTTTTAGTAAAGGGATCAATGAACTACCTATAAGATGGCAAAAGTGCATTGAAAACAATGGTTCATACTTTGATTAATTAAATATATTATATTAAAAAATATTCGACTTTTTGTTCCTTCCATACAAAACGCCAATTTCATATGTAAGGACCTAATATTAGGTCCTTACATATGAAATTGGCGTTTTTCGTACTGGCCACTTTAATCACGAATTTCTCCTCTTTGGTAAGGAATTCCAAATTCAAATTTGTACAGCTATTTACTCATGTATTTGTGCTTCGATGACCGTCATTCATTTGTTTTTTTTCTTCTGTTTTTTCTGTTTGCGTCACTCATTTTACAAAATGGAAAATTTAAAATATCGCATTATTTACGAGTACGAGTTCCGCCGTGGCACTAGTGCTGCGGAAACGACTCGAAGGGTGAATGATGTGTATGGCGGTCATGTTGCAAAAGAAAACACAGTTCGTTTTTGGTTCCAACGTTTTCGTTCTGGAAATTTCGACCTGCAGAACAAGCCCCGTGGACGGCCTGAGACCCAAGTTGATAATGGAGAATTGAAGGCTATTGTGGAAGCGGACCCATCGCAAACCACGTCCGAGTTAGCTGCAGGCTTCGATGTTAGTGATAAAACTGTTTTAATTCACTTGAAGCAAATTGGGAAGATTAAAAAGCTTGAAAGGTGGGTACCTCACGAATTAACTGAAGCAAACCGGCAAACGCGCGTCGACTGCTGCGTTACATTACTGAACCGGCACAACAATGAAGGTATTTTAAACCGAATCATTACCTGTGATGAAAAATGGATTCTTTACGATAATCGGAAGTGCTCAGCGCAATGGTTGGATCCTGGCCAGCCAGCCAAATCCTGCCCCAAGCGAAAATTAACCCCAAAAAAGTTACTTGTAAGCGTTTGGTGGACTAGTGCCGGTATTGTTCATTACAGTTTTCTCAAATCTGGCCAGACTATTACAGCTGATGTCTATTGTCAGCAATTACAAACCATGATGGAAAAGCTAGCGGCTAAACAACCAAGGCTGGTCAATCGCTCCACGCCACTGCTGCTTCACGACAACGCCAGACCACACACTGCGCAACAGACGGCTACCAAATTAGAAGAGCTTGAATTGGAATGTCTTAGACATCCTCCGTACTCCCCGGACCTTGCTCCAACAGATTACCATTTTTTTCGCAATTTGGATAACTTTTTGCAAGGGAAAAAATTCAACTCCGATGGGGCAGTCCAAATCGCCTTCAAAGATTTTATTGATTCCCGTCCGACTGGTTTTTTTAGTAAAGGGATCAATGAACTACCTATAAGATGGCAAAAGTGCATTGAAAACAATGGTTCATACTTTGATTAATTAAATATTATATTAAAAAATATTCGACTTTTTGTTCCTTCCATACAAAACGCCAATTTCATATGTAAGGACCTAATATTTTTGAAAAAAGGTCAACCCTGTATATTATATTAATAGACAGGGTTGCAGGGACAACGACGGGCAACGCAATTAACTCACAGTAAAGCTGGAAACAGACTTATAACACACCACGTTACGCGACATCAATGAAGCTTACTCATTGGCCACATTTTTCATCTTGTTGAGCTAGTTTCATCATTTGACCAATAAATACGCGTGGGATGGCGTCGGGTGTTACAAGTGTGCTGCGATTCTTAGTCTTATCAGACCTTGTAAACTTACATCAAAAACTACACATGAACCATTTTCTTTCTCAAATGCCCCAGTTCTATTGCTAAGTATCCACACTACATATTAGGCCCGGGCCCCCGAGGCCACTTCACTATTGTTCACCAACTTTAAGTACAACATCAGCAGTTAGTCACCGACCGCGGCTCGAAATAATTCACTGATTACACTGACTAACAACACTTATTGGAACTGATCTAAATTCGGAATTTTGTAATTGTTATTAAGGAAATATTTAGAGGTACACGCGCGGTTGTAGCCCAAGATTTTGGGGGGGTCACCATGGGTGCCGATGAATATTTTTAGGGTGGTCCTCGTTGGTAGCGGTCGCAAGCGTTACTGCTGAGCATGAGGTCCTGGGTTCGATTCCCAGGGTCGGTTAGTGTTATTAGGTTTTTTCATAAAAAAATTCTTAAAAGCAGCCTGGAGTCTGGATTTGTGCCTGGTTGAGAGGTATTCATTCTTCACTTCAGTTTCTAAATTTAGAGTCTTAAAAAAATTATCGTCATTAAGGTCCTCTCATGATGGGTTCAAATCCGGGCAAAAACCATAAGACTTTTTCAAATCATATATTATGTACTTTCCGAGTTTATCTTGATTTTACTGACATCTTGAGGAAACCTGAAGGCCAATTCTCATCATTTAAAACGTTCAAAATCTAGTCGCAGTCTCATCTCGGCGACAAACAAATGTCAAAAACTTGTCAAAATGTAGGGAAATTAGAGGTATTTTTGACAGATTGAGACTGAGATCAGACTGTGAACATTCTTAAAATTACGAGAATTGCCCCTCAGGACTTGAGTCCGAAATCGCAAACCCGTATTCGAAGACAAGTGACATCCACCAACACACACTTGGCCCACGTGGTGGATTATGGTTCACCCACTCTCACTGAGAAGAGGCCTGTGTCCCAGCAGTGGGAAGATAGGTTGATTATGCTAAGTGGTAACCGACCTCAGGAGTGGGATTTGACAAGGGTGTAATTTCTTTTAATCAGTCAAGCTCCGCTAATGAGAGACAATTGATTTTCTATTGTTTCGACGCCGATCGGCGAACCGCGCCGCTTGACCGGTTAAAGCCCGGTTTCCACCGCGAAAGAGTAATGAGCCGGAAATGCCTAAGCGGAGCGGACTTCGTTTTCATGAAATAGGTTTGCGTTTCCACCAAGAAAGAGTTTAGTCGTCTGATTCTCTCTAGAAATGAGCGAGCTCGTTTTTACTCTTTTTTCCCGCTGAGTCATTTCCGCTCTACTCTATGTTGGTGGAAACACAAGTAAGCAGTTTTCTTTTGAGAGGTAAAAGAAGTCATTAAAGGGTCCGCTCCGCACGCGGTGGAAAACGGGCTTTAGATCGGTAAATGAACAATATCAAATCTCGGAAAGGAAACAAGGAAACGAAGGGTTAGACGAGGTGTACCTATAGTGCACCCACATTTCGCCAGTTATGTTAGTCCCATGTAATAGCGGACGAGCCTATAGCCATTAACCGGGCACAACTGCACAAGTCCAGACTCCAAGCTGCTACTGAAAAAATCCAGATGAAAAAACCTTTGCCCGACCCGGGAATCAAATCCAGGACCTCATGCTCAACAGTCGCCCTTACGACCACTAGACTAACGACGCAGTCCAACCACATAGTCTACCTAATTTTCAACCACCTGGCATGAGACCGGTCTAAATAAGTGTAGACACACACCATATCAGTCAGCGCAACAATAAGTCGCAAGTGTGCGCCATATCTGTGAGTTGCGACAGACGAGAAAGCTTTGTGATTGCGATTATTGTTCAGTCGTACGTTAGAAGTGGACGCCTCATTTGAAGTTAGAGAATTTGTGGTTTTATAATCGTACTAGCTTCAGCCCGCGACTTCGTTCGCGTGAAACTTCTTGTTTCCCCCGAGCCACCCCGTCGTATCGCATCACCCGCCCGCACTATCACTTAACGTTCTTTTTGACTTTTTTTTCTTTTTGCTCGGCTCCTAAGGGTCATAGCGTGATGTTAAATAGCCTATAGCCTTCCTCAAGAATTGCGCTATCAAATGCAAGAAGAATTTTTCAAATCCGACTGGTAGTTCCAGAGATTACCCCCTACATACAAACTTACAAACTTTACCTCTTTATAATATTAGTATAGATTACCCAGTAACTGGGTTATGGAGGTCAGATAGGCAGTCGCTCCATGTTACTGGTATTCAGATGCAGCGGTTAGAATGGAAGCCGACCCCAATATAGTTGGTAAAGGGCTGGCAGATGATGATGATTTATGAACGACGATCTTACCTACTTACTTGGCTTATCGCTATGATTGACCAAGCTAACATTAACACATTTCGCCAGTTATACCCCGTGTTCCGGACGATATACATAAACTTCGACCAGATGTTCAGATTTTTCATTATAATATGAACTGATTGACAACGACACGTATTTTCATTCATAAGATTAGGCGGGCTGAACCTTGTCAAAACTAAGTTAAGTCCCTTTCCTACTGCATAGCTCAATTAAATTTCATTAAATGAAATTACAAATATCATTCTAACGAAGCCTTTTTAAGTACGTACTACTTCCTTTGTTAGATTTAATTTGTAAAAGCTATAGAAGCGTTTGACAAAGTTTATGGATAACGTGAAGAACACGGTGTATTTAAGTCCAATGTAATACCTATGGGGCGACCCTATAGCCATTAATCGGGTACAGATCCAGACTCCGGGCTGCTATTGAGAAATTCCAGATAGATTTAAAGGGGATTACAGGACCTAAACGAAAAAAAACGCAAGTTTCAGAAACAATAAAAGTATATGATCGACTACAGTAAACAAAATCAGAAAAATATATGATATTCTTCAGGATATATGCTAGGTAGATAGTATGTTGAAAACATAATACAACTAATTTGATACGATAGAAAAAAAATCATGAAGATATCTGTAAAAACTTCTTTTTACAATAAAAACCATACCTACAATCATTGTTTTTGTCAGATTAATCCACTAGCAACATACTAAAGCACTAGTGTTTTAATTTTTTAGTCCAAACAATAATTTTTTGTCAATAGATAATTGCTTCATATTTTGCAATAAATTACCAGGGTTGTGTCATCGCGCTTCTTTCTTTCTTTTCTATGCAGTCCGACAGTAACCGCGCCGTAGGTCATGTAGTCACATTAAACCCAATAACACCCCGATCAGGGAGTCGAAACCCGGACCTCCTATGTTGAGAAAATTAATACTGTAAATAGCACTGTAGTAATCTAAACTAAAAGCATGCAAACCTACAAATTCATAATCCTAAAATCGCTACACTTAATGCACAACTTATGTCCAAATTGACCATAACCAAACCACCTGGTTTCACCCCTTTGTTGCCTATCTACCACTACTCTCCATAACAGTCTGCGTGGACCATAATCGTCACATTAACAATAGACGCGAGTGCGCGCTGGACCATATTTGTCACACTGCGAGATGTCGAAAGTTTGTCGTGTGTAATTGAGATTATTGTAAGTAACTCTGTGCGGGTGACTTTATTGGTAGAGTTAACACTAATGTAAAAGTTTTATTTTAACACTAGCTGCGCCCCGCGGTTTCACCCGCATAAGTGTCGATCCCGTGGGAATATCGGGATAAAAATTAACCTATATTTTAATCCAGGGTGTCAGCTACCTCCATATAAAATTTATCAAAATTGGTCCAGCCGTTTGAGCGTGAAGAAGGAACAAACATAATAAACACACACACACACTCACAACTTTCGCCTTTACAATATTAGTGTGATGTGATTTCCTCATTAGCTTTTGTCAAATGTGCTTATCACCTGAGAGAAAAAGCAGGACACCGAAATCAGTTCGAAAAGCCAAATTATCGGTTCATAACAAAACTGAGATGAGTTCTCCAAACGATGATCTAGCTAAACCATCTTCTGGTAATTACAATCCTCAAGTCCCGATGATCATGATTGACAAAGAGACTCAAACTTCTAGCCACGCCAATACGCAGCCAGCAAAAAATTTAAAAGAGGTACACTCATCTGTAACCGTCAATAGTAATAAACCTAAACTTAGTAAAAAAGAGCTGGCAGATACCATTGCAAGAACTAAACAAAAGAATAAATTATGCATTCTAAGCAGTGGCTCCAAACCTGCAGGGCATTTATCCTTGATTCAAGACATCTTCTCCGACTACTTCGATTTCTGCCATTATTTTATACCAAATGGAACTGTAAAGGAACTCTTAGACAACATAGAAAATAAATTGAAAGACTTTACTGATAACGATTACTGTATCATTTTCATGGGAGAAAATGACATAAAATCTGAGAGTAATTATATAAACCTGATAAATATGATAAAAAAATCGCTACAGAAGGTGGCCCACACCAATAATATTATCTGTTTACCGACATTTATAACAGGAGCTCCGATTTACAATTTTAAAGTGGATATGTTCAATAATCTGCTTAATCTTGACCTACAAAATAATGACTACGCCTACCTATTTGACAGCAACAGTGAGCTATCACTAGACATGTTCTCCAACACAACAGGAAAAATAAAAAGAAATGGAATGAAACGTATATACGACGGCATTATGAATAAGATTGTAATTGATTTGTGCGCATTTGGTCAGTTTGACATAACACCGAATAATATTAGCATACAAACGGAACCTTATAATGTTATAAACTCACCTCAATTGCATGAAAAAGAAACCAACAACCAGTTTTTTCTCTGAGAAATATATGTATATCCTACATCAGAATATTGCAGGTTTAATTAACAAATCTGATGCATTATGTGTAAACTTAGAAGAACTGGTAGACAGCAACAAAATTGTAGACGTCATATGTATTTCTGAGCACTTTATGATGACAGGATTTGAGTCAAACTTATACCTACCAAATTACAATTTGGCTTCATTTTACAGTAGAACAAATAGTAAAAGAGGAGGAACATGTATTTTACTTAAAAAAGAACATAAATTCAGAGATATTCCAGAAATCCGCAAATTTTGTCTTGACTGTATATTAGAAGGTTGTGCAATTGAACTACTTGACTTTAAAATTATCATTGTTTGTATATATAGGGTACCTAAACAAAATAACTTGTATACGTTCTTTCATAAACTGGAAAAATTTCTGACTTATATAGCCAAATTGAATTGTAAAAATATTATAATTACCGGTGATTTTAATATAGATGTTTTAAAACGCAATAATGTAACATTAGATTTTGAATGTTTACTGTTAAACTACAATTTAAAACTGGCTTTACATGAACCAACCAGATTCGCCAGTGGAACTTGCATTGATAATTTTGCACATAACTTTAAAAAGGGATGTAAATCTGAAATTTTGGAATTGGGCCTGTCGGACCATACAGCCCAATTAATCAAAGTCCCTGTTAAAAAAAATCTGACATTGCATTATTGGCGTTCAATGAAACGTGATTATTGCAAGGAAAATATTGATAGATTTAAAATGTGTGTTAAGAACTTCGCTTTCTCGGATATTTACCTCACTGAGGACCCAAACACAGCTTATCGACACTTTATAGCTGATTTTAAACTTTTTTATGACCTTTGTTTTCCACGAACCCAATATTTAATAAGAGTCAATCATAAACCAAAGTGGGTATCACGTGGTGTAAAAATTTGCAGTCGAAAGAAAAAAGACTTGCTTTGGAAATCCAGACTAAACTCAACAAAAGACAACAAATTAAAGTACTTAAATTATAGTCAGTTATTCAAAAAAATTATAAAACTAACAAAACGGGCGCAAAATAACTATAAAATATTAACGTCTCAAAATAAAACTAAAACAGCGTGGCGGATTATAAACGAAACGAGACTTAACACCCCAAAAGAATCCATAGATAAAATAAAAATTGATGAAAATAACGTCCTTGATAATCCAACAGAAATAGCGAACGCATTTAATAATTATTTTATTGAAAAAGTCAATCCCCTACCGGGTGCCGGGAACAAAGTAACGTCTTTAATTAATCACCGATTAAATTCAATGTTTCTTGCACCAAGTTCACCCTACCAGATTAATAAAATTATAAACAACCTTAAAAATACCAACAGTGTAGGATATGATGGTATCTCTACTAAAATAATTAAAGCAGTAAATGAGGATATATGCCATCACTTGAGTCACATTCTGAATGTGTCGATATCGTCTGGAATATTTCCACAAGATCTTAAACTATCCGTTATAAAACCTTTATTCAAAAAAGGATGCAAACAGTTAATGGTGAATTATAGACCTATTGCACTATTATCAATATTTTCAAAAATTTTCGAAAAGTATCTTTATAGCGAACTTAATTCATATCTAGAAAAAAATAAAATATTGTGCAATGAACAAAAGGGTTTTCGACAAAATAAAACCACGAATATGGCCATTTATGAATTTATCCAAAATGTTATAGGCCACGTTGACAAAACAGTTCCAGCTTGTGCAATTTATTGCGATATGTCACAGGCGTTTGATTATGTAGATCATAATATACTAATCAGTAAACTTGAAGCATACGGCATAAGAGGCAATATTTTAGATTTAATTAGATCCTATTTAACTAACCGACAACAGATAACAGTAGTAACTAAAGTGAATCCTAAAAATAAAAAAGAGGAAACATTCAGCTCCGTGAGGAGAAATGTCACATACGGTGTTCCTCAAGGCAGTGTCCTAGGGCCGCCGTTGTTTATTATCTATATCAACGACTTACCAAAGGCAACGACTCAACCAATGACATTATTTGCTGATGACAGTACAGTTTCAATTGCATGTAAGGACATTAATAATTATAAATCTGACATAAATAATTCATTGACATCTATAATTTCTTGGCTTGATAATAATAATTTAAAAATAAATTTATCTAAAACAAATATAATGCACTTTGGACAAAGATTGCATAATCCATTAAATGTAAATTTGATTTATGATAATTACACTATAAATGAAGTATCTAATATCCGTTTTCTCGGCTTAACTATAGACAGCAAACTAAACTGGAAAGAACACATTGACGCACTATGTAAAAAAATCAGTAGTCAAGCATATGCTCTGTACCAACTTGCTTCATCTATCAACACTAATGTGTTACTATCGGCTTATTATGGACTCGTTGAATCTGTCCTAAGATATGGCATTATCTTCTGGGGCAATTCATCAAATAAAGATATGGCATTTAAAATGCAAAAGCGATGCATACGTGCTATGTTCGGTATCCAAAGTACTGTGAGCTGTAAGCCACTTTTCACAAAGCATAAAATCCTCACACTGCCGTCACTTTATATTTTAGAAATCGCCTTATTTGTAAGAAATAACCCACATTTGTTTCCTCGAATATCGGACCTTGTAACACGAAATCGCCGGGATAATAGTAAACTTCGTGTTCAGCCAGCTAAGACAGCACTACTGTATAAAAGCGTTGTATGCAGAGCACCGATAATTTATAACAATATCCCTATCTGTGTCAAAAAACTAAGTACAGACCAGTTTAAGAAAACGTTTAAAAAAATACTGACAGAAAAAGCTTACTATAATATCAATGAATTTTTAAATGACAAATCGCTCTGACTGAATCTATTATATTTATTTTGAATCGCATGAATATTTACCAATTGTTTTTTATTTATAATTTAATATTAATGTTATTGTTATTTTTTTTTTTTTTTGAGACTTTGTATATTTCTTTTTGATTTTAATTTTTTTATTTTTTTTATTTTTGAAATCTTATGGTCTTTCGACCTAATTTGTACACCAGCCATGGTCAAACATGTTGTGCCAAAGAACATCCTGTAACACCTACAATAAACATTATACCATGTTTATAATCTACACATGTTTTTGCAAATAAATTGATCTTTATCTCTTTATCTCTTTATCTCTGTCCACGGAGGCAGAAAGCATCCATTTACCGATCCACCCGGTCAGGGTAACAAGAAATTTCACGCGGACGAAAAACTAGATCAGCATAGCTATTCACAACCATACGACAGGATATCGTATCGAAAACCTGACATTTCGATAACCTGATTTGACTTGCCCTCAACAGCAAATAGCTGTTGGAAGAATAGCGGGCGTCTACTTGATTTAAACTGACAAAATTTTCGGGTTTTGGACTTGTGAACAGCGTTTAGAAGACTCCTACGATAACAATCATTAATGTTCGATACGATACGGAAGCGTATCGAGTGTTTGTGAATAGCTATGCAGGGTGCTTACTCTTGAATTTAATTCCGACGATAGATCGACATTAGAATTATGACGTTTCGTACTTTTGAGTTCGGTTTAATTAAACTAAAAGGTAAAATTGGATGATTGATTTTGGAGCCCGGCCCTAATTTCCACTTAGTTCACCAAAATGGACACCCAATTTTACCTTTTAGTTTAATTAAACCGAACTCAAAAGCACGAAACGTCACAATTCTAATGTCGATCTATCGGAATTAAATTCAAGAGTAAGCACCCAGAACGGAATGAGAAAGTTTATAGTGGATAAGACAGAGATTAAAACAGAAGATGAACTCGCAGGGGGATCGAGGGGGGGGGGGGGTGGAGGGGGGGGGGGGGTTCAGGGGCTCAGACCGGAGCAACTCGAAGTCACGGGTAGAAGCTAGTTAAGCTAGTTACATATTCTAATCTCACACACGCAACCTGAAAATTTCGCCATGCGTCAGCGCAGCTCCACACACAAACAATCAACTCCACCCTGTGGGGGAATGTGAAAGTACCAGAGCGTCCCAAGTCCTAATGAACGTGGCTGCGGTCCAACATTCTTATTAAACCGATGCATTATTAATTACCCGAGAACAGTTACCAGCGGACCTAAGGACCATTGTGTAGGGGAACGGTACTTTGGAGGCGCAACGCTTTGACAATGATCTTTGTCTTATACAGGGGAAAGATGTCCAATAAAAAAAAGTGATTTTATTTCGACCTAAAATAATAAATTGCCGGCACATTAGTGTATTTTCGTTAGCTGATTATTTTTTTTGTAAGTATCTAATGTGTTTTTCCTGTATATTTTTGAAGTGAAAACTTCTTTAGCGGCGTTGCACACTTTTTGTAATGGGTAAAAAATGTTAAACTCGCGTCAGGACATCGCGTCAGGACACGTGACCGTCAGGAGAGACCCCCCCCCCACTCTCTTTCTACGGCGGCGCTAACCGAAGTGAACCAAGTGACACACGACAATGGAAATTGAACAAAGTGCACCTATTAATGAAAAAATCGACGCAGAAATAGTGAAAAAAATGAGTTACTTATATTAATTCAATTAATAATTGATTTATTTCAATGTTAATATTCAAGTTTTCACTTCTGCCGGCACTCCCGGAGTGCAACCCGTCTTTTTTTTTTACTATTATCCTTATTTTGGTGGTATGAATGATTTCTAAAAGTTTGTCCATCTCTTACTTTACGCTACAATTGATCGTAGACTGATTTTCAAAACTAGTTAGTCTGAAAAACCTGCTTTCCTTTCTAACATACATTGTAAGGAAAAGGTGAAAAATATGATTTAGTTACGTACAGTCAACTACTAATCCGCATTGTGCCCGCGTGGAGGATTACAGTCCACTCCCTCTCACAGAGAGGAGGCCTGTGCTGTGTCCCAGATTATAGGCTGATCGTGCAACACAAAAGCGACAAAATCAAAAGTCATTCATTCAAACTAGGCCGAGAATCAGCACTCTTTGAGCATCAAAATTATTCGTCGTAATAATTACCGTACGTAAGACAGTCCCCCAAAACGCCTGCTCTTCATCATTTGTTAGAGAGTCATCAGAGTGCATCAGAGTTTAGATAAATGTACAGACGCCAGAACATCAACCTACCCGAAACTGTCACATTTTCCCAATCAACTTTGAACCTTATGCTTTGGTGATAAAGTTGAAAATCTATTAAAGAAATTTGACAGATTGTAGTAGGTTGATGTGCTGGCGTCTGTACACTATGGCAATAGATTTCCCTGTAAGGATAAGGTAAGGAGGTATGTTAGAAAAATAAATAATATAAATATTTTTTTTTTTTCAAGTGCTTTAGCTTAAAAGAAAAACTGGCGCAACAATTCCTATTTTCCTGCACAAAACTGCACGAACTGCACGCGTAGCATGGCCACAACAGAAATGACAATGAAAGAAAGAATAGATCAAATGACAGTTTTCTATTGTAATCTGTCATTTTGTTTATCTATAGAGGTATGAGGAACAGGATGTAAAGTTCACTCATACTCTATAGAAAAGGGAGGATCCTCCGACCATACGGGTATTGTGCCTGACGGGCAACTGCCCGATGATTCACGTCGGGCTGTTGTATCTATGCTAGTTGCGCGGTAAACTCTGCTTGCGAGATGCAGGATTTGTGTGACGTCAGTATGACGCGTTGTTCGCATGTGGCGTTTTAGATACCGCTACATATCCTTCCGTCGACAAAACCCGTTTCTATGGACATAATACGCGTTGCAACCATTCAATAAACTACACACAATTCATAATGCACTCACCACAAAGCCAGTCAATCCTCGACATCCGCATTACTGAGATAACTTGTAAAATAAACTAATTAATTAACAGTTCAGACGATGAGTCAATGCTAAATCATTGTTCCCACATCGTGCATCGTCGCGAGCTTCCTGCTGTGTACTGGCTGCGTGTGGGCTAAGTTATGAGCGATTTAAGCGCCCTGTAAACGATCAAATTGTTTGTCAAATTGTACGTGCTTGTCAAATTCACAGATATAGATAGACCTAGATAACGCAAGTATCACGATCTGTATGAAAACCAAACGTGCCATTTTTTAACTACCTACTATGACGTCACAAGCTCGCGCTCTCGCTCACGCTCACCCAGCCAGCAGTACGCAGGACTGAGCGCGAAAGTGGCGGTTTACGATTTTGGGACGTAAGCTAGTGCGATTTTTGGCACGCGAAGTAGTTGCTCTTGCGTTATCTAGGTGTATCTACAGTCAAATTATTTGATAGTGTGCAGCTGTGTTTGACGCGTTTGTCAAACAGTCTACAGTAGAAAACGTGAAGTGTGGCCAACAAAGTCAAGCAATTTTGATCGTTTACAGGGCGCTTTACACGATGTTGGTCATCATTCAAGTTTCTGTAGTAGCGGTAAAGAAAATAGAGAAATAAAATATTACGTGATTTCTATATACATACTTATAATAAAGCTGAAGAGTTTTTTTGTTTGCTTGAACGCTCTAATCTCTGGAACTACCGGTCGGATTTGAAAAATTAGCCCTACTCTTAAGGAAGGCTGTATGCTATTAAACATCACGCTAGAAGGGTTTAGGAGCTCAGTAAAAAGTATTAGTAGTTAGAAAGAATGCTAAGTGAAAACGAAGTAATAGCGCGGTCAGATGATGCGATACGACGCGGATGAAGTCGCGGGCAGAAGCTAGTGCAACATAAAAATATAAAGAAAAATGTAATGGTATAGCAGCGGTTACAAATCTTTTCGTGCACTATGCAGACTGGACATCAGTTAAAATACGGCAAGTGATAACAGATATCATAAACAGCCTACAATGTCAACTGGGACACAGGCCTCCTCTCGGTGAGAGGGAGTGGGCCGTATTCCACCACGCCGGGCCCAGTGCGGGTTGGCAGATGTAACATGTCTTCGAATTTTTGGTTCTAAGACATGCCGGTTTCCTCACGATGTTTTCGTTCACCGTTTTTGAGAACAGTGGTTATGAAATAATTTACACAAAGTAAAGCGCCTGTCTGGGTTCGAACCTACGATCTACAACTCGGAAGTCGCGGCCGTTACCACTTGGCCACCACTGCTCCTACTGCTAACCGATAGTCACCCCCAAATTGTGAAAATCAAGTAACGTTAGACAGTCTTAAAGTCTTTCTGCCTCTGCATTATTTTTATAGTGACGAAACAGCAGGAGACTTCACAACAACACACAGTATTTTATTTTATCTCAAAATGACCACCTCCCTGATTATTAGTGAATCAGATAGAGCTTTTTATTCTAATTGCGAGAGTAAAACTCCCACGAATCCATCTTAACAAGTTTAGGAGATATCCGGGGTAAAACTTTTTACCCATATTTTGAAAAAATAATTAAAAAAATATTTAAAAAATTATTTCATCTAAACTTTTACATTTGCTTTATTCTTTTAACTACATTTTAAAAGGTCTTGTTTTTATCTATGTTACGAGTCCTTTATGGCTGCTCTATACGTCGTAGGAACCGAGAAATCAGCGATTTTGTGATTTTCGTTTTTATTTTTTTTTGCCCATATTCCTCAGTATTAAAATCTGCAATTAGCTTTAAAAAAGAGGTAATAAGGTAGACTATCTACACAAAAAAAAAACAACAATTAATTCCGTGGAATATCGGAAATATTAAGTTTTACCCGAACTTACCCGAACCCGGGTAATTACCCGCAAATTTTATAGTGTGGTATTTTTTTAAATTAACGTAGGTTGTTGGGTACATTTACGAGAACTGCCTTTATTTGTGCTTTTAGTTAGTTAACTAACTAATTTTGTCCAGTGATAGGTAATATGGTGCGGGAAGGAGTCCACCCTCGAAAGGCAATCGCTGAAACCCTGTACATTAGCACTCACTGTAGGTGTTATATGCTGTTCTTCCTCAATATGCAACGCACTCTGCGTAAAATTTTCACGAAAAACATCAACACGTGAGCGAACTAAGTCTTGAGGAATATCATCTATAAATGATTTGTTCAACCAGTCTTTGTTCTTTTTCACGAAATGGGAAAAGTTGCTTTTACAAGTCTTGAATTTTTGTTCTGCTTTACAAATAAATAATCCTATAGCCATAGCAAATTTTTCCTCTTGAGCATTGGAAAGCGGAGAATTCAAATGTTTTGCTAGAGTTAATGACATCAAACATACCCTCTCGGGATTACTTAGATCCGTTGGCCTACCCAATCGTCCATTTATTTTTTTACTCTCTTCAATAAAAATATTAAAAGCCTGTAATCTGGTTAATGGAGGATTTGGGTGTTGGTTTACTCCTCGTGTATTTGCGGTCTCTTCCGGAGCATGTGAAGGACCGGCTACGGCGCAATCCGTAGCTTCACTTGCCACTCGCCGACCAACATGAGGGTTGGCGCCCTCATGCCCTCCTTGCATTAAGTCATCCGATCGGAGCTCGGAGTGACATCCCTCAGCACGGTGGGTCAAGCCGTGCTGAGGCAAAGTGGCACTATGAGTCTTTGACGGCTCCATAGTGCCACACCCCCGTGTCCTCCAGAGTAATATGTATGTACAGGGTTTCAGCGATTGCCTTTCGAGGGTGGACTCCTTCCCGCACCATATTACCTATCACTGGACAAAATTAGTTAGTTAACTAACTAAAAGCACAAATAAAGGCAGTTCTCGTAAATGTACCCAACAACCTATGTTAATTTAAAAAAATACCACACTATAAAATTTTCGGGTAATTACCCGGGTTCGGGTAAGTTCGGGTAAATCTTAATATTTCCGATATTCCACGGAATTAATTGTTGTTTTTTTTTGTGTTGGTAGTCTACTTTATTACCTCTTTTTTAAAGCTAATTGCAGATTTTAATACTGAGGAATATGGCCAAAAAAAAAATAAAAACGAAAATCACAAAATCGCTGATTTCTCGGTTCCTACGACGTATAGAGCAGCCATAAAGGACTCGTAACATAGATAAAAACAAGACCTTTTAAAATGTAGTTAAAAGAATAAAGCAACTGTAAAAGTTTAGATGAAATAATTTTTTAAATATTTTTTTAATTATTTTTTCAAAATATGGGTAAAAAGTTTTACCCCGGATATCTCGTAAACTTGTTAAGATGGATTCGTGGGAGTTTTACTCTCGCAATTAGAATAAAAAGCTCTATCTGATTCACTAATAATCAGGGAGGTGGTCATTTTGAGATAAAATAAAATACTGTGCAACATTGAGCAGTGTTTGAGAGTTCTTAGGTTAACCTAAGAACGCGCTTTCCTCTTAACCGGTCAAGCGGCGCGCGTCAATAGAAAATCAATTGTACAATAACAGAAACCGAAACAAAGCTATCACATTTCCGAATCCGCCGAACGTGATTGGATACGTCTGATCGCTGTGGCAGACGGCAAAAAAAATGAGAAATATCGCTGTCGACGTAACGCCAATCTGAATATGGAAATGGAAAATGATGTTCTGAACAAATTGGACCATAAGACTCTTTGTAAAGTTATTTTACAAGAAATCGCTTTCGCTTATAAAAACGCTATCGCTCATAACTTACATATTAATATCACTACGTAATTCATATGAAATCATTTTTCATTATAAGAACGGGAACAGATTTAGAGTAGACTTTATACTCTAGAGATGTTCTTAATGAGTCATCATTTAATTCGGATAATCCGCTCTGGATGTCTGGCTAAGTGCATTGTAATACGTAGGTATTAATAATACTGTACGTGAAATAACATAATCAGCCTACTTATTCAGGGTGGTCCAAATAGTGACGTCATTAAAAAAAAATTAGATTTCTCATACCTAGGGGTATCCGAAAATACCCCATGTATGTTCCGCGATTTTTGATAGTTTAGGAGATATGAAGGTTTTTTTTTTATTTTTGGGGAAATTCTTCGGGGACGTCTTTAATTCGACTAGCTCATTTTATGTTTTTTTTTTTTTTTAAATACCCTTTCATGTATAAAAAAATATCTTCCTAATCCTAACATTAGTGCAAGATACAATTTTTTTTTATCGAAAATGAGATACGATTAATAGTTGATTTTAAAAGAAAGTCTGACTGGTAGAACCTGAAACATTTGTTAAAATATTTAAAATTGAAAATGATAATCAACTTTTGCCCGGTAAATCATTTCTCAACATTTATACAATGTGTTAGCTATTATACCATAGTCTATAGAACCTTATTTCTGAAATTAATGTTTCTGCCTACCCTATAGGAAAAAGTTATGAGTTTACTATGTATGTAAGTGATGTTATGACTTTGGCGCCCTATTTTGCAACATACGGCAGATGCCAATTTTTTATCCCGTTTTTAAGCGACTTTTTGTAGGAACATTTGACTTTCTAGAATCATTTACCGCCCCAAGGGGCGTACACAATATATTGACGATTCAAGATGGCTGACGAGTATCACATAACAGAAATCCATTAAGCAATGTCAAAAGTGGCGTCTCTAAAGGATATAGAATTACTGAATGGCGTTCAACAAAAAATAATGATTGTAGGCTTCCATTTTTGGTTATAGAAGTTTTCTTAGGATATTTGTACCTTCTAGTTATTTTTGTAGTAGCAATCGGCATGTCCTAAGAAAACAAAATCGAAGACATGTGACATCTACATTATTTCGTGCCAAAACGAGAGAAGGGGGAGGCGTAATTCAAGTAGTGGTCGGTATTTAAGCGATTATATTCATCTACATCTGGTTAGACTGAAAGCTGATTCAGGAAAAGGAAGGTCTGCAATTTGATAAACGCAAAGCATATTGAAGTCTGTCTGTCGAAGGACTGATGGCCGGTGGAGCAGACGAGTCCTGGAGTGGAGACCGCGTACCGGCAAGCGTAGTGTGGGACGCCCCCCAGCTAGATGGACAGACGACCTAAAGAAGGTGGGTGGGGTAGACTGGATGCGGAAGGCGGAGGACAGGGTGCTGTGGCGCAGTCTGGGAGAGGCCTATGTCCAGCAGTGGACTGCGATAGGCTGAGTTGATTGAAAGCATAATGATATCAGCCTATAATATTCCCACTGCTGGGACACAGACATCCTCTCTGTGAGAGGGAGTGGGCCGTAATCCACCACGCTGACCCAGTGCGGGGGTAGATAAAAGCATAATCCAAGGTTTTTTCAGATTGACAAAAGTGCAAGTATAACTTTCTGCGTTTTTATCTAAAATCACCAGCGCGCAGTGAGCAATTGTGTTGACTAATGGTCGTTCCGTCTTTGTGCAAGAAGAAACCTTTTCCCTAAAGTACGAGAGAGCCAAGATGGTTTTAAAACTCCCCTATACACTTCTCTTAGCAGCAACTATCACCCACACGTAGTAAGCGGGAGTGGTGATCTATGCTCGCTTTTCTTTGCATATGAAAAGCATTATCTCAAACAGCAAGATAGTTAAAATAAGTATATCATTGCATTATCTAAAAGCACGAAGCAAGGTTCCGATCGTCATCTTCATCATCTTTGACAGTCGTTACGGGTAGAGTGCGTTTCAACAAATAGTTCCTATGCCGTAATGTTGGCAACAATGGTGCTTCACCACTCCTTAATGTTTTGGGCATGATTCTAACACGGACACCTTATAAATCTTAAAAAAAAAAACCGCAGAATCGTCTTCCCATATCTACTATCTTGACAGACATGGGCACAAAACATATACTCCTAGCGGAGGACAGGGGAGCCAATATTATAACCTAGGAACTATTTGTTGAAACGCACTCTATTCAGACCCCTGAAATTCTGACAACTATTCATGCCAAAGGGTCTCGTGTTAGTTACCCAGTAACTGGATTGCGGAGGTCAGAAGGCAGTTTATCCACACAAAAAAAAACTGGTATTCAGGTGGATCCGGTTAGACTGGAGTCAGACCCCAACATAGTTGGAAAAAGGCAGGCAGATGATGATGACTGCATTACCACATTTCTCTGTACAGCATTAACAACTCAAATCCATCCATCATGAACATCATTTCATTTATATTTACAGCACTGTTTGTGTGTTTGTGACCAGTATAATTGACTGCTACTAATTTTAAACCGCGTGGGACGCAGTACGATTATCTAATAGTACTAGAGATAGTACGCGCTTGCGCATGTATAATGATGGATACTCAAATATGTACGACACGGTGAGTAATTGATGCTGAAATGATTTTCTTTTTGTTGTTTTGTCATTGCCAACAAGCAAGAAGTGGTATTTTTACATAGTATCAATTGGCAGAAGCAAGAGACTTGTGCAAAGTATTGGCGAAAGAAACTATATTATCTTCTCATCTTTTGGGGGTCCCAGTTCATCATCAAAAATTATACCTATCTACTAAAACTCAAAGCATTTATTTCAATAACGATTTACAGCCACTTTTGAACTGTCAAAGAACATTTGAAGCTTGCAGCTAATTGCCCATTCATAAACGTAGATCTCTATGGAGAAGAACGGGCAACAAATTCCAAGGACACTCTTTTAAATCAAGATATTACTAAATCCTGGGTAAATTATTTTTGTTGCTTCTAGTATTTTAAGAACAATGTGTAAAATGAAGAACCAGAATTCAAAACATAAGATTAAAAATAAGCCCTGGCAGTTAAGAGATGACCAGTGTCAACCGACGGGGCCCGTTCACGAAACACAATGTAGGCATCATTTTAGCCGAAAGACGTCCACTGCTGGACATAGGCCTCCCCCAAACACCGCCACTTCGACCGGTTCTGTGCTTCTCGCATCCAACGGATTCCTGCGCTAAATAATGTAATATAATATTTTCCGGTTCCTCTAAAGGAGCTAGATTGGATTGTATTTATAATTTAAGATCTAAATTTGTTATTCAGATCTTGGCATCTGATGCACGTATGTTCAAACAGCTTTTCCCAGAAGTCATAATGATCAGGAGGAGGTAATGAAGTTGCTGACGGAAATATCCAAAGTAACGTTGGAACACTAGATTCATCATAATCAGCTTATAACGTTCCCACTGCTGGGACACAGGCTTCCTCTCTGTGAGAGGGAGTGGGCCGTAATCCATCACGAGGGCCCAGTGTGGGTTGGTAGATTTTACATGTTTTCGAATTTTTGGTTCTAGGACATGCCTGTTTCCTCTCGATGTTTTCCTTCACTGTTATGAGAGCAGTGGTGATGAAATTATTTACACAAAGAAAAGCGCCTGTCTGGGTTCAAACCTACGACCTTCAACTCGTAAGTTGCAGCCATTACCACTGGGCCACCACTGCACAGGAGTACTAGAATAATTGAATTACACTAATTTGAACCCTCATGGAGACCCTGCTAAAGAGTCCAGAATATAAATTATAATGCTAAAGATGCGTAGTCCACCAACTTACCCCACTCTCTTGACTAGTAGTCGGCGGAGGCTGCAGGCCATGCTCCTCATTGTATCTTCTCCTCGCTCTATGCCTCAACAGAGCCGAGGCATCAGGCTGTCCAAACTGGAACACATGTTCCTCCTTCCCACTCAAGAACACTTTCTGCGCGTGCAACTCATAGTCTTTACCGTTAAAGTCTGTACTAACGTATTCCGACCGAACACCGTCGAGGATCTCCGAGGACAACCGAAGACTGTCCGAGGTTTGCCGAAGATTGACATCGGAGTCACTTCGGTAATTTTCACATATTTGATTGAAGGTATTGAAGTATTCTGAAGCTAAGTCAGTCCGTGGTTCGTAGATAATTTCTGCGATTGGAGGAGGATCAGCGGGCAGTGAGAATGTGGACTCCATGTTAGTGACGTCATGCCGGAGAGCCATTGTCGTCATGAAATCATTTGAATTTGAATTTCTTGCATTTGTTTGGACGCATCACTTTGTTTTGTTTGTGTCACTGTTCTGATTTTGTTGTCACTTGTTTTAAGTAAATTTTTCACTAGTTTCGTTTAATTGTTTTTGGGTTACTTGGTTTGTAAAGTATCAGTATGTTTGAGCACTCGTTTTGTGAATCTATGGAATAAAATTCAAGTTATGATTTTTGTTGGGCAATAGCTAATACCTCAGAGTTCATGTCTAGCGGGTGCGGATCATGTTAAAACCTAAAAGAACAGCTTATAACTATTGTAACTTATCTAATATCTTTCTTTCCACTATAAACATACTATCAAACTTCATTCTTAACACCCAATCAACTTAAACAATCAAAATCTTCACACTTCTAAACCAAAACCGAATCAATTTCAAAATACTTCCTCTCAAAATCGCCAAAAAACTTCAACCACAAAAAAAAAAAACTCAATTTTCAACATGACAAAATTTTTGCTAATTTGCAACACTTGAAACCGACCACCCTAAAGAAGCAATCTAACCGCAAAGCCACCATAGTCAATAAGGACCAAAAACTAAAAAAAAAAGTAATACAAAATTACACACGGTCTGTGATCCCATAGAAATGTATTTAGCACCTTGCTTTAAATCCCCTGGGAACGTACCGAAAGGCCACAGGGCCAATCGGTGAAATTTCAATTAGGTGAAAGGACCAGGTAAGATTTGGTTGTGTATATCGTGAAAGGGTTCGTCAATTGTCATATTTTTTGACAAGTGCATTGAACATTTCGGTATATCAAAGTTGCAAGGTGGTCATTGTGGTTGAATGTCATTGTCGCTCCATCGATCACCGATTGGACGGCAAAGCGTGGTGATTTTGTCTATTGACAAAATCACCACGCGATTGATTATTGACTAGCTTCTGCCCGCGAATTATGTAATTTGAAAACATTGTAAAAGCCAATTATTTTTGAAAGAGTAACCGTGGAGTTTCTTGCCAGTTCTTCTCCATAGGAAACGACCAATTGGAACCGTACACCTAGCTTCTGACGTTTCATAAGTGCCCCATGTAGGTTTACGTGAAATAAGATATTTTTATATCGTTAGATTTTTGATATCGTCCGCCTAAAATATCTTGTTTATATAATAATAATGTTTATATAATATAAAATAATGTGTAATCTAAAAATAGTTATGTGAGAAGTCAGTTGGAATACTGCAGCACGGTCTGGAATCCAACATACCAGGTTCACACAAATCGAATAGAAAGATTCCAGAAGAAACTTGTTCGTCATTTAGCTTTTCGGTTAAGAGTAAGGAATAGTATCCTATGTATTCGTTCATGGTCTACTAGGTATGTCAAATTTCATCCAAATCCGTTCAGCCGTTTATGCGTGAAAGCGAAACAAACATACAAAAAAAAAACTAATGTTTTCTCTTTATTAGTATAGGTAACAGGACAACATTTCGCATTAAAGAACAAAATGCTATTGGCTTTATCGTGTCGTATTCGTGAGATTGACTTGTGAAATAAGATTGTTAGGTCATCTAGAGGATCTTTAAACCGTTTAAAAACCGATTTGATGATAAAATTAAATAACATAAATCTTAAGTAATGAAGATGACATTTTGGATTCACACTCCCAGGTGTCCAACGATAAGATGATTCATATTTTACAAAACAAAAGTCATTTCAGTCTGCCAACGGACTATTACACATACAATAATAACAGTCGCACAGGTCGATCAATCAGGTTAAGCTACGCTAGCCGCGGTTGGTCCGTGGATGGGTGACCATCTTTACATACCAAGACCGCTCCGTGCCTCGGAAAGCACGTTAAGCCTTAACGTGCTTTCCGAGGCACGGAACCAACTGGTCGCGGCTGTAATTCGTGGATCTTTGACAGTCGTTACGGGTAGTCAGAAGCCCGAAATTCTGACAACCAGTCTTACCAAGGGGTATCGTATTACCCAGTAACTGGATTGTGGAGGTTAGATAGGCAGTCGCTCCATGTAAAATACTAGTATTCAGTTGCATCAGGTTAGACTGGAAGCCGACCCCAACATAGTTGGGAGATAGCTAGGCAGATGATGACTCTAGATGTTCACCCTGTATGTTTAAGAATAATTTTCACCTATTATCATCTTTAAAAAAAACCGCGTCTCGTTTGCATTCCAATTTTCTAAATGTTTTGTAATTAAAGCATAGTTATCTTGCACCCACTTGCCCCTAGGGGTTGGCGCCGCATGAGTTTTTTAGGAATAATTTTCACTAACAAGTGACAGAAAATCCCAACTGCACATTTTTATAAAAAATCAACTCAAAAAGTTCATCTTTCAGGTCAGAAACCTCAAAAGTGTTATTCATATACACATTTTTTGCTCCCAATTTCAGAGAACAATCTCCTCGTAATTGCTGGTCATATGATACTGTTTTTGCACAGAATAACAGCTGATTTGTTACGAACTAAGGTTTCTTCACATTTATCATAATACAGTGAACTCTCAAACTCACCAGATGACAGATTTTTTGTCAATTCAAGATAGTATGGCTTCTAAAATTACATGGTATTTAAAGGGCATACGCCAACGCATTTTGATAAGTAGGTCTTGGAATTTGAGATCACAGTTGGTAACAGTAATGTCTTTCATTTTGACAAGACTGCAACCATATTATTTTGATTTAAAAGAGTGTCCATAGAGTTTCTTGTCCGTTCTTCTCCATAGGTACCTACGCTTTGGAATGGGCAACTAGCTTCATCTTTCTGACTGACCGACTCCTTGACAATTCAAAAGTGCCTGTAATTGGTTTAATTGACATAAATGCTTTGACAATTCAACAACATTCATTGCGTGGTTTACGTTGGTAAGCAGAGGAATTTTTAAAACATAATTATGTTGCAATGGATTAGCAATTTGATTGAAAAGCCATTGGGTTGTCACTGAAAATGTGTTACTCAATGAGGGTGCAGGTTCTAAAGATTTTGGTCTTACGGTACAATTAGATTGTTGTACAATGTTTTTATCGCGATGGAATGGAAGTGCGCATATTTGGTTAACTAGATTCAAATGGACGGCAATCACAGCACAATTTAGCCGCCCACGCATTTTGCTCTATGAACTGTGCTCCAAATAGGCTGAGCTAGAAACCAAGTGATCTTCATTACTATAACAAATACATTGCGCCAAAAAGGAAATCATGCTTATTTAATGTAGTTTTTTAAAGTTGTCATCAATTGCCTGCCTTTTTCCAACTGTGTTGGGACCAGCTTTCAGTCAAATCGGATGCAGCTGAATACCAGTATTTTACACGGAGAGACTGCTCTATCTAACCTCTACAACCCAGTTACTGGGTAATACGATACCCCCTGATAACTTTCAGGCTTCTGACGACCCGTAACGACTGCCAAAGATCTACAAATGACAGTCGGGACCAACGGCTTTACGTGCTTTCCAAGGCACGGAGGGGTCTCTTATGGTCAACCATCCACGGACTGGCATCGGCATTGGTTTGATCGACCTGTGCGGCTGTTATTATTTAGCCTCTAAAGTCGTATGCATCAAAAAAGCTAAGTCTCTTGTTTAATTCAATTAACAAATTGAACCCTCAAACACTGAAATTCCATCCAAGAATTTTGACTCCGATCCGAATCCGAGAATGCCAGTCCGAAGTGACCATTTTCCTTTTTGTATGAGGGGTTGTGCACTAGATCCGAACAAATAGGACGATGGACCAGTGGCGAAGGGTAAATTTATGACAGAGGTAAGCCGGAGCAAAAAAAATGCCAAAAAAATTCAATTATGAATTGACTACCTATTGTGTGGTTATGTTCTGAATTTCCGAAGGGAAGCCGGTGGGAATCGAGTTGTATGGTACCTTCGCCACTGCTATGGACTATTTCTCGGATTCGGATCGGACGTAGTGCGTAAACCTAACACATGCACAAGCACAAAAATCTCGCCTCCTAACCCGTCGCCCGCTACACAATTGTGCACGTAACCCTTCGCTTGCACTCGCGGGTGGTCGCCACCGACCACCGTGCGCGGCAACCCGACACCCGATCAGCTGATTCCCATGTACTCATGCACTGTGTACATCCTATTGTGTGCAAAGGTGTCATGTTGTCGCGAAATACGGGCTGATTATCAAGAGGGTGGGTATTGAGTAGATAATTTCATCACCACTGCAGGCTCTCAAAACGGTGAAGGAAAACATTGTGAGGAAACCGGCATGTCCTAGAACCAAAATTTCGAAGACATGTGACATCTACCAACCCGCACTGGGCTGGTAGATTACAGCCCACTCCCTCTCAAAGAGAGGCTAGGCCTGTGTTCCAGCAGTGGGGACATAATAGGCTGATTATGTTATCTAAAACAACATTACATAACCTTCTTCTCGGTATACAACTCTACCCATAGAACTGTATTAGAACGCTCAACTACAGTCAACAAAAGAGATAAGTAGCCAGGATCTTGGATATAGTTGAAGTTTAGTAAGAAACCGATGGATGTTGTCGACTGAAATTTAATTTGATAAATGAGCTGTTTGTTTTCTATTAATAAAATTAAATTTTATTCGAGAACATCCATCGGTTTCTTACTAAACCTCAACTATATCCGACGGTCCTGTATAATTATTTTTTTTGTTGACTGTATATTCAAAGTCTATTTAAAGCCATACCGTACTACCCCTAATACCCCCAAATCTAATAAAATTGAACAAAAATAAAGTCAAATTCTAAACAATTATTTCTTAATCGGTTTCTTGTCCCCTCTGTCGTTACTTCGGTCACCCCGAGCGTATTACGTCACAGAACCCCTCCAAGATGACGATGACGCGGGTGGCATTAAGAACAGTATTTATATTTCTAAAGTTTTTAACTATTTGTGAATGAATGTGAGTAGGATGTTGGATGAATGGTTTGAGAGGAATTCAGCAAGATATAGGGAAATGAGGTCTGGTTTATATACAGAGGCCTCCAAAGTTATTTGACATTATCCACTTCAGCATTGTCACACCACATTATGATGTACTTACTTTGCTAAAGAGTTTCCAATAAACAAATAAGGTGTTTTTGGAAAAAGAACTTTATCGCTAAAATTACGTTTGCGCTAATATTCCAAACATTTTTATGATTTTTTCAATAATATTAGTCATATTCTTGTGGCTAAGTAATAATAGCTGCACGGGTCGATCAGGTTAAGCTACGCTTGCCGAGGTTGGTCCGTGGATGGGTGAGCATCTTTAAATACCAAGACCCCTCCGTGCTTCGGAACGTTGGTCCCGGCTGTCATTCATAGAACTCTGACAGTCGTTACTGGTAGTCAGAAGCCCGAAAGTCTGACAACCAGTCTTACCAAGGGGTATCATATTACCCAGTAACTGGGTTGTATAGATCAGATAGAAAAATCCCGGGCGGAATGGACACGAAAATATTTGTCGGATTTATCGATCGTAGGCGGTTAAAAGGTTAACTTAGCCTATCAAAGATTAATCTGATCCAAAAGGACACCAACCCAGCAAAAATTCTTCCACTCAAATAAATTAAAACATAACAGTAACACAGTCATTAGTATTTCAAAAAATGCAATAAAAACGTATCGGCCCGGGCACCGAACCTGCGACCTTGACCTCGCACATCTGCCGACCCGACACCTGTCATATGGTGCCGATGTGCTATGCCACTCACATACCAGTCTTGTAAAACACACTCCGTGTTTACTATAAATACTATGGGTTGGTTCCTGTATAAATATGTCAGCATTTGACGACAAAATTAACTTGGAAGCAGCTGTAAGTTTCAGGGAAACGTCGCGTCGTTTCTGTAGGTTTATTTATTTTTTTATATCACTTCACTTTTGAAACCTGCCCTGTAAAAATCTCACCGAGAAAACTTAGGGGATTACAGGACCTAAACGCAAAAAATGCAAGTTTAAGGAACAATAAAAGTATAATATGATCGACTACAGTAAACAAAATCAGAAAAATATATGATATCCTTCAGGATATATGCTAGGTAGATAGTGTGTTGAAAACATAATACAACTAATTTGATACGAAAGAAAAAAAAAATCATGTAGATACCTCTAAAAACTTACTTTTTACAATAAATACCATACTAATACATACAATCATTCTAATTTTTTGTCTGATTATTCTACAAACAACATACTAAAGCACTAGTGTATTTTTTAGTCCAAACAATAGATTTTTTGTAAATAGATAATTGCTTCATATTTTGCAATAAATTACCAGCGTTGTGTGATCGCGCTTCTCTTTCTTTTCTATGCAGTCCGACAGTGATCGCGCTTTAGGTCATGTAGTCCCCCTTAAAGTGACCTGTCAATAGTGTCAATCCCTAACATCAGGTGGAATGACAGCTCACTTTAAGCTCACTTCACCTATGTAATCACGGTGATCTTTTTACAGAATAGTACCGCTGATGATAGATTGACACTGCAAGCTCACTTCACCTAAGTTTTCACGACAAGATTTTTACCCCCTTACTAATAAACGTATTATATCAGATGAATTTACACACCGATTTCTCTCTTTCAGTCGTCAGTAATTTGACTTTCGAAAGAAGAAGACAAAGCGTTGCGTAGCTATACAGACGCTATACAACGTTTATTAGTAAGGATGATACAGGATAGCCCGGCGGAAACTCGTCTGTTTTATGCAAGAAAATGACGAGAGCTAAATCTAGAATATTTTTTTTTTTTAAGTAGGATTTATTTTAGTAATAATCCCAGTTTACTTTGATTGGACCTATTATAACAATCAAATAAAATTGTTAAGTCACGCCCAACTTAAAATGGATTAAATATTAATTCAAAATCCGCCCACCACATTACGGAAAGTATGCCTCCAAAATCTAACATGCAAAGAAAATAAAAATACATCTTTGACAGCACCCCCTAATTGTACTATTCCACTAGCAAAGTAGCAACAGGGTGTGTACAAAACCTACATAGCAATCATGTCTTAGAACACGGGGTGGTTCGTATTTGTGTGACGTGTTGCTTCCTCGCTGGCTACGTTAACACTGACGTGTCTTGTCAATATTGAGGGGATTGAATTATTAAAGAATAAAAATACTTGTCACCCCTTTGTTCTTCGAATTCGTGTAATATTTCACACCCACATTTCACCCGTTCCGAGTCCGACCCATTGTATAGGGCGATTTGGTGAGTGGTCTTTAGGTCTGTGAAAGATGGTCCTTCCGCTCAAAATTGACATATAGTGGGGTACTTTTGAATCGGAAGGAAATCTCATGAATGCAGATGAAACTAGAAAAATAAATGCTGGAATTCGAAGTGTCCTTTTCCTAGCAATAGACAGGTTAAGTCGGCAAGCAGCCACGTAACTATAACCATAGGTTTTAAACTAACTGAACTCAAAACAGAAATGCGATGGAGTTGAGAACCTTCACAGTTTTAATATGAGCCTTTCAGGTGACAGAGACAATTTAGCTCCAAACTTCCCCCAAAAATCTAAAAAAATACCCTTTTCGCTCAACCTATATTTAAGTTAAAAGTTCTCAATGCCCAAATACATACTTAATGCAATAATTACCCACTATTATACATTGAAAACACACCTGTTGCGTCCGTACAAAAGGTCCGATTTCTTAAAGCAGGCTGGTCTGGTCCTTTACGTACCAATTGTGGAGGGAACGTGGGTTTTGTAAGAAGTCGCTGCCCTCATTTTGAAATTGGGACTTCAGGTTTGAAAGGGAGAAAGGGATTGCTTGAAAATCTATTCATTTGACTTCTTGTTTTTTGTATTGTCGTAAATATGTGAGTCAAAATGCCAAAGCAGAGCCATCAGTGTTAAGGAGGAAGGTTTTGGAGTTCCTAACACTTTTGGTATAGCCTCAATCACACTTTAATATTATAAAGGCGAAAGTTTATTAGTGTGTGTGTTTATAAGTTTGTTAATTCTTGACGCTCAAACGGCTGGACTAATTTTGATAAAATTTTGTATGGAGGTAGCTGCCACCCTGGATTAACATATAGGCTACTTTTTATCCCGACATTCCCACGGGATAGACGCTAATGCGGGTGAAACCGCGGGGCGCAGCTAGTTTCTGAATATAAACTAGCAAACTTAACATGACAGCTGCTGCCCGAAACAGGCCTCAGAATGTCCACTCTGAATGGCCTATGTTGATTTTTAGTGGAATCTGTTTTAGTAGTATAATAGTTTATTATTAGTTTATTAATGTCTACTAATTTACATTGTAACCCCCTTATTCATAACACTTATCAAACCTATTTTAGTTAAAATGGGATTTGTCTCTTTCTTACACACAGAAATGTCAACGTGACAGATAAAGACAAACGTTCTATAAACCTATTTTAGCTAAAATAGAGATAAAATAGGATTATGAATAAGGGGGTAAGTGTTTTAACCTTTTTTTTATAAAAGAGTTTGAAAATAACTGGTGTTTAATTTAGTAATATTATACATAGGCTTTTAAGAGTGTTTTCATATAGCTCTAAATAAATCTTAACTACAATAATTATTAATTTATCACACTACCGCTGCCGCTTTGAGGAAAATATGTTTAAATATTTTCCTCTTGTCATCTCCTTAGCCTCCTCTAGCCCAAGTTGGTATGCAAGATCATGGAGCTTCTTGACTTCCATGATCAAACCACTTGTAGACAGTGACCCCAATTGTTGCATGTAATTATAATTAAACTTCAAGCCAGCAATATAATGCCGCGCAGCAATCTTAGGCAAATCCCTTAATTTAAGGAACGTTCACACTCTGATAATCTGTCAAAATTACCTACACTTTTGACATTGATTGTCGCTGAGATGAGATTGCGACTAGGTTTTGAACGTTTTTAATTACGGGAATCGGTTTTCTGGTCATAACATAATCGCCAAAATATTTTATGATTCCTTTCTTCAACAATGTTCTCCTAAAGCAACACGTGCACGCCACCACCGTTACATGTGAGCGAGCTTACGAACGAGCGACACCTGCCCATCGAGACCGGTCGGCGCGGGCGCACCTAACTTTACGATTATTTTGACCCGCTTACCGAATATATTTGGTAGCTTTTCTAAAATCGGATGTACTTTTGGAGGCCATGCATTGTGCAGGCTTGTAAAACTTTTAGGTAAGTACCTACATTTCTTTTTTTACCAACATTTTTGTAGTTATCTTGTTTCAGTTTTGTATTCCTCTCTGTCTTTTTGGCGTTCTGTGATAAAGAAGAAGACAATCTTTTCATAGCCCTAAAGGTGACTTAAAGATTCTGGAAGGAGAAGGCATAGCATATACAAAAGCATAATCAGCCTATAATGTTCCCACTGCTGGGACACAGGCCTCCTTCCTCTCTTCGAGGGGGAGTGGGCTGTAATCTACCACGCGAGCCCAGTGCGGGTTGGTAGATCAAGGATCGAGAAGAAGGCATTTACAAACAATAAAATGCAACCAACAATCCATTTGCCAAACTTGGTAATAAAGGACCACCCTTTATGATTCTTCATTGTCACAGATTACAAAGAGACACAAGCTGAGCAAGCTTTTAAGTATCCAATAAATGCTGAGTGTGTATTTCGTTTGAAGAGTAATCAAGAAATTATAATTACAGAAAATCATCCAAAGACACTTTAAAGAAGAGTGCAATTTTCTCTTTACAGTAAAAAGTGTCATAAAATTTATAGCAGAAGAACGCATTTACATAAAATAAACTGCAACCAACAATCCATTTGCCAAACTTGGTAATAAAAGTCCACCCTTTATGATTTTTGACTCAACAATGATTACTCAAGCAGCTTTATCAAGTATCCAATCAGTGTCAGCATTGATGACATGGATACGCTCAACGCTAGACGTAACACACTCACAGAAGAGAATTACGTTTGAAAACTAAGCAAGCAGTTATAATTACAGAAAATCTTAAGTACTAGTATTACTCATTCGAAGACACCTTTCAACCTTAGATTAGATACTAATGAAGCATGAACTACCGATAGTATTTCATCCTTAAGGGTGTTTTCCATTTGGCTAATAGTCATCTTAGGGCTGATTTTTGCAACGCCAGATAATTTTATCCGAGGAAAAGTTAAAATAATTTGACAGTTCTTTGATACAAAATCTGTCTATCAGACGTCAATTTTATTCTACGAATAATAATTGTGTGTCGATAGAAAAATCAGTCCTTAATGGTTTAAATTAAGTAACTGTTCATTTAGACAAGTGCTATCGCATTTAGCAAGTCTGCCTCCTAAAGTTGCATTGTCTTGGAGACAGAATCAACATGTAAAATTTCAACTCAATAGGATAAGAGGAAGTGGTTTTAATTCAGTTTGCAAGATTTGACACATACATACTAACTAACAACCAAGGCAAGTTAAATAAAAGCTTTTAAAAAGTAACCCAATTAGAAAGAAGAAAGGTTGCGACACTTCAGTCTGTTGCACTTTGATCAGCAGACTGATTCAGGAACTAATTCAGTGTAGTGTGTTCAGAAGCTTTCTTAATCTCGATCTTCGTGAAAAGACTGTTTAATTGTTCATTGTCTTCAAGGTGTGCTTCCAAACTTTCATTCCCTATTTATTTTCAAAAATCCTTCTTCATCAGTGCTCACCTTCATTCGGAACTGTTATGCTCAATTCCGCACTTCTAGAACCAGTGGTTTTAGACTGTGCGGTGACTGTTAGTGATTTTTATTGAGTAGAAGACTCATTCATTCATTCATTTCAGGCGAAAAACGTCCACTGCTGAACATAGGCCTCCCCCAAGCACCGCGACTTCGACCACTTCACCAGTAAAAGATTGTATTCCAAAAAATATTACACAAGTATTTGACAAACCGCAAAACAGTTTGGCGAATTCAACCGACCGAGTTCAGTCGAGTGTACCAGCCCCTTTACATCAAACTACGCATCATAGAGTCACTTGACACAATTACTATCTACATACGTTTTCCCTATCAAAGTACTGCGCATAAAATCACGCGTTAGACCGGTATGCGCGGGCGCAGACCGCGCGCCGCCGGCTGACGTAGCGCGGATGTGCCAGTAATGTATGCTGATAGATTCGTGATAGCACCTTCGTTTGTCGATAGAAGTCGGAATGTTCAATCTGGTTTGTTACTGGGAAGGTGTATTTTTAATTTGGATCTGGCTTTGGAAGTTATTAACTATTACCGACCCTCTACATTTCGACACAACTTTCAGATACGAGATTTTTTGTCCATTATCATTTTGCCTGACCGAGCTTTGTCCAGCAATTTTAAAGGTTGGCTTCCAAGTTTAACCAGAGAGACAATTCTTGTAATTTTAAGAACGTTCACAGTCAGATCTCAGTCTGTCAAAACTATCTCTAAAATCCCTAAATTTTTTAATGTCGCTGAGATGAAATTGATTTTGAACGTTTTTAATTACGGGAATTTGGCCTTCAGATGGAAACACGAAAATCAGTTCATGACTGGCTAAAAAGGCAGGACTGCACATGGTCAATCTCAGATTGTCACAAAGGATAGTAGTGAGATCTTTCCATAATTCCCACAAATGAGAAAATGGAAATATCATTAGTGATCAGCCGTCTATCATCTTTTATTCAAACCAAGACATGAATCAAGGCAGTATTTTCTCCAACACACAATATTTGCCACCACACCATCAGTAAAAGCGTGAGTTAGCACTCTCGAAGGTGTCAGGTTCGACTCCCGGACCCGGTAACGTGACACTCTTGCCGGGAACTACTTCCGTTAGCTTTCACATCCGGTTGAACTTTATAGATATTGTGGCGATATTGGGATACTTTTTGTGTAGATATTGTTATAAGCGTGTGACAATGTGACGACGAAGAAGTTACTTTGACATGCATTGTCTTGACGGATGTCAAGACAGGGTCAAAATCAGTGACAATGGTGAATTTAATCCCACGCTGATTTTTGTATTCATTTGATCATGTGGCGGTAGGGACAGGTAGTCTACCTGATCAACTCTATATTTTTGAAAGGGGTAACTAGTATTAATGTATTCTAGTCTACTGAGTGACAAAGTAAAAGTTTCATATGCCCGTACTTTGTCATCTGGGATACAATATACAATTTTTTTCCTTCATAGCTATTTACAACCATAGAATAGGCTATCGTATCGAAAATTACACATTTCGATAACCTGATTTGCCTTGCTCCAAACAGCAAACAGCTGTCGGAAGAGAAGCGGTTGTCTATTTGATTTAATTTGACAAAATTTTCGGGTTTTGGATTTGTGAACAGCGTTTAAAGGACTCCTACGAAAACGTTGATTCATGTTCGATACAGTATGGAAACGTATCGAGTGGTTGTAAATAGTTATGATGGACGAATTTGTCCCACAAGGAACCGTAAATACAGCAGGACTAACCTCCAAATAAAACTTTTGTAAATTGTCACATGAAAGTGCAGACAAAATAAGAAAATCACGACTGACGTGCTGGCTCTATGTAACACCCGTCCGTCAAAATGATTAAAATTACATTCAATAACTATGATGGGTATAGCTCTTAAAGAAATAGGACCTTGGATGCATCTTATGTGACTTCAACCAACATTCAGAAGAAGCTACGGAGCGTAACTATCTATCAATATTTTTATTATGTCCGCTCGTATGATCGACTTAGCACCACGGACGTTGGAACGTGTGCTGCATATTTATAACTTCGTTTCTTTGGTGTCTGCTTAGATACACGGAGGCCCTGTGGGTACATGAGGAAGTGTGATTGCTATTGCAGTTTTTATCAATGCTTGTGAAGACGAAAAAATGCTACAGTGAGGTCTTGGACAAGAGCTTTTGATAAATAATTTGCAAGTAGGTTTGTACAAACATTTTTACACGGCAATCATATTTTAAAAAACGAGATGAGTTCGGCGTTTCCTATCTGACTAATCTGAGAAGAAAGGCCGAAACAAACTCAGTGGTCACAAGACTCTTTTAAAGTCCAGACATAATCTTGGTCAGATAAGAGAGAGATTTTGAAGAGGATACAGAATTTGGTCCTTGGAGTTGAAAATGCTTTAGGTTTGCAATTTGGAAGTCTACAGTCTTGGGTTTGGTGACTGCTGTTTACAAATCAAAACATCTAAATGCTTCGAAGAGCACGTTACGTTGTTTGGTTACCATACGAATACATTTCACAGTAGTTTTAGACAGTTTAAATGCTGTATAGTGTGACAATTAGTTTCAACTTTAAATTTGTCGCATCGCATGAGCATAATCAGCCTATAATGTTCCCACTGCTGGGTCACAAGCCTCCTCTCTTCGAGAGGGAGTGAGCTATGCTATAATCTACCACGCGGGCCCAGTTCGGGTTGGTAGATGTCACATGCCTTCGAATTTTTGGTTCTAGGACATGCTGGTTTCCTCACAATGTTTTCCTTCACCGTTTTGAGAGCAGTGATGATGAAATTATTTACACAAAGTCAAGCGCCTGCCTGGGTTCAAACCCACGACCTGAAACTCGTAAGTCAGAGCCGAGTGTGTCGCAAATTTGTCGAATTTCTTAGTAATTTTGGTGAAAGACACTATTGTATCTTGCGAAACTCTGATATTTACCCGCATCAGGTTAAACTAAAAGCCTTCCCAACATAGGAAAGGACAAAACTGGTCGGTTTTCGAGTAGAAAAAATATATCAGTCACCGTCAGTTGGTAGAAAGGCCGACTGCTCTGAATGCTAATAAAGTATCGATACTCGTGGAAGCATTCAATAATAGTAATAATATAATGAGAGGCTCTATTACTTCACCTCCGACCTCATTTCTCCCCTACCTACACTTAACCCATAAAGAATGCATGCCAGACGACACCATCCTCTAATTATGCTATAACGATATACCAAGCAATCGATTTTATTCGCACCGCATCAAATATTCAGCTGCAGAGATGACGTGGTGCGTCATGAGTGGCACAGCCCTGGAAACTTGTCCCTGGCGAGTAATTTTCTAGCATTATAGGTGATAATTAGGGCTGTGTGGAATTTATGATTTTCCTGCATTTGTGGTTATTAAGGGTTGGAATGGAGGTTGAAGGTGTAATTTGTTACAAAACTGTTGCATATAGCAGGCATTGAAGAAAGCGAAAGAGGTATCATCAATAATTAGTGAGGTACTGGTGTAAGGATTTCAAAATTATGAGCAAGAGCTGGAAGGCCAATTCTCGTAATTAAACACGTTCAAAATCTAGTTGCAATCTAATCTCAGCGACAATCAATGCCAAAAACTTGTCAAAAATGTAGGGAAAATAGAGGTGTTTTTGAAAGAAAGAAAGAAATAAGTTTCTTTTACTTCACTTTACTTTGTTTAAATTATTTCATCACCACTGCTCTCAAAACGCGGTAGGAACTCATCATGAAGAAACCGGCATGTCCTAGAACATTCGAAGGCATGTGACATCCACCAACCCACACTGGGCCCGCGTGGTGGATTACGACCCCTCCCACAGAGAGGAGTCCGCTGTGCCAGCAGTGGGAACATTATAGGCTGATCTTGCTTAATATGATAAATATTAAAACAAAGCTGCATTCATTACAGACACAAGACGGCCATCTTTAAATTAACTAGAGTAAGGTAAAAAGGCATATGTTATACAAAATGACATAATTGTTATTGTTTTAAACGTTAGTCATACGGATGGAAGGTCACGCGTGTTTCGCCAGGGTTAAGCGATAGCTTGCAAGGTTTGGATAAAGATGGGTAACCAAATTTTTTTGTTTTTCTAACTAGCATAAGATAACATCACGCCTGTAATCCCAACGGGCTAGGCAGAGGTGCACATATACAGTACACCCACATTTCGCGAGTTTTGTTCAAGTCCCATGTAATTTTTTTTTTGTTAGCCTATTTTGTGTCCCACTGCTGGGCAAAGGCCTCCCCTTTTTTCTTCCAAACCTCCCTGTCTTGTGCGATCTCTGGCCATGTTGGCCCTGCGAATGATATTAGATCGTCACGCCACCTTCGCCTTGGTCTACCTCGACGGCGATGTCCTGCCTCAGGCGTCCAGTGAGTGACGATCTTTGCCCATCTCTCCAGGTGCACTCGTGAGACGTGTCCGGCCCGTTCCCACTTCAGCCTGGCTGTTTTTTCTCCAACATGTAATAGGCAAGGATATTGCCATCAACCGGGCAAAAATCCAGACTCTGGGTTTCTAATGAGAAAGTATAATTCGTAACTTGTCTTTCTTTATTTTCTTCTTAAATATTTTGTCGAGAAGTCTACCATCACTGCAGCGCATGGAGTCCCTTAGGATAAAATAAAATGGTCTTACCGCGGAACAAAGGACCGCATGCTCTAAGAATGAGAAGGTTTTTTTTTCCTTTCCGCTAAGAGACTGATTGGTATGAAGAATTACTTCTGCCTGTATTTAAAAACAAGCATCTCTAGTATTTAAATAGTTTTAGAAGACCGCATGCCTGCGGTATATTTTCTTTTTAAAATCCACCAACCCGCACTGGCCCCGCTTGGTGGATTACAGTCCACTCCGTCTCACTGAGAGGAGGCCTGTGTCCCAGCAGTGGGAACATTAGTTATAGGCTTATTATGATTCGTAAAGTTGGTCTTAAGGAGAGATCCCTGAACTCCTTTTTCTTATAACTATTCTTAATTTCCAGGTGCCCTTGTTATACTTAATAGAAATCTATATTATATATAACATAAAGCTAAAAAGTTTATTTTTTGTTTGAACGTGCTAAATTCTGCAACTAGCAGTCGGATTTGGAAAAAAATACTTTTGCATTTGATAGCCCAATTCTTGAGGAAGGTAATAGGCTATGTAACATCACGCTACGTCCCTTAGGAGGCGAGCAAAACGAAAAAAGTCAGAAAGAACGCTAAGCGAAAATGAAGTGAAAACGACGGGTGCCGACGGAGTTGTATAAATGTGGCTGATAATTTAGTATAAATTGTAAATAATTATATCTTACGATTTCCACGCGAACGAAGTCGCGGGCAGAAGCTAGTCCGACATCAGACATGCTGACTCTAGCACTGTTGAAAAATCAAAATTTGATTTATAAATTATAATATAACAAAAGAAATTCAATTGTGTCTCATTCATTAGCCACAGTTGAGCTATTATCTGGACAAAGAGTTTTCATAATAATTGTCACACGATAAAATTCAGTAAAATTATCTACATTTTTGCTTAATCACTAATATTATATTATCATTTCATTTATTTATTTTGTGAAACATAGGTGATTTCAGGTGTTTTTCAGTACAAAATCTATTGTACAGACGCCAGCACATCAACCTACCCGAAACTGTCACATTTTCCCAATCAACTACGAACCTTTTGCTTTAGTGATAAAGTTGAAAATAAAGAAATTTGACAGATTGTAGTAAGTTGATGTGCTGGCGTCTGTACAAACCATGTCCCGCCGATAGGCATACAAAATTGGATTAATATGACGTGAACAATGTCAAAGTTACACAAGGATTTAAAATTATAAAATTGTCATAATAATAAAGGGAAAATATCATAAAAATAGGAAAAGATAAAGATATACAATGCCAAAAGATTGCAGAAACACAAACACAAAATTACATTTAATAAAATATATAAATTGATCAAATTATATTAGTGTAATTAAGCAAAAATGTAGATTACTTTATTGAACTGATTAATTATTTTATCGTGTGACAATTATTATAAAAACTCTTCATCCACATAATGCGAAATTTTGTGCGAGTATTTGTATGTTTTTACTTCGTCACGCAAGAACTTCTGAACGAATTTGGATGAAATTTGGCACACATATAGTTTATAACGAGGATACTTTTTATCCCGACATTCCCACGGGATCGAAATTTATGCGGGTGAAACCGCAGGGCGCAGCTAGTAAAGAAAAAGATAAGATTTGAATTTTCAAGTGTCTGCCTCAGATAAATTAGTTAGACTCACTGAACAATACAATAACTTAAAACTTTAGCATTCTTAACTTAGATTGGCTTTTTAACTATTTAAATTTGTTTCGAAAAGTCTTCTAAGAAACAATGAAATTATAATCATATCGTAAAGTAACTCACAAATGATTAGAATTTATAATAACTTTACCGATTTCAAAACTCCGATTGCAATTCATCATTTAAATCCATTCACAAACACTCTTACACATCGGCATTCAAGTCCCACAGAAGAAAATAACAAAAAGAACCATCCTCTTTTCGAAACATTCAAAAATCGAACAAAAAAAAAACTCCTTTGTCACCGGTCAATTCCAAATTCGCAACACCCAAACCATACAGCACTATTTAAAAAAAAAAATAAACATTATCACAATTCAATTTTCGAATCCAAGATCCGCGCGCCACGACGAAAAACCAAGGAAATTGTAGAAGAAGAAAAAATAGCACTACGGCGCTCTTACCGAGGGCAGAACAATCATAATGAAAACGTAAACACACGAGACAATGCTAGCACTAACGTCAACACTAGATAACACAGCCACTTTGTTACATCACATAAACTTTGTACGTGTTTCGTCGCGCGGTGCCGTACGTCCGAGCGGCGAGGCGGCGGGGCTACTACTGAATAGCCATGGCCGCTTGCCGCTCACTTAGCTGGCGGTGTTGCCATCGACGGGTTGAGAATTTGCCTGATAGGGCAAGCGTTTTGTTCAGAGTAAACTTTTTGAACGAAGTTTTTGGAGTATTTTGATGATTTTGTGTCGTTTCTGTAGTAATTCAGTGCGATGTAATGAAAAAAAACATAGTGTAATGACAGGCTATGTGAAATTCCATGAAAAGAGTATAGAATTTGAACGAACGTTGAAATAATAGCAATTTATCCAATCTTAATAAGAAATCATCGAAATAAAACATCTACTCTTTTGTGTTATAGACTTTGCATGTATCCTCACATGAAACACGTTACTGAATTCGGGCATAATACAAACATTATTTGCTGCAATTCAGTTGCTACATTATAAAACGCTTTACAAACTCATCGATTAAACCAAGAAATCATATTCAACAACTACTCCAGCTATTAAAACACAAATAATCTCTCAATAACACTCAAAAACCATTTCACCCAAAGTTAACTCAAATCTCCCCACAACGTACCAACGAAAGCTCCCATCGCTCTGGCAACCCGCCACAAAAAGCGACGTTGCCAATTCTCCAGGGGGGCGCGGGACGGCGCGAACGTAACAATAAATGAGGTTAAAGTTTCCGAGCACAACTTTACAAGAGTACTTTTTTCGAATTTCGAACTCCAAAAACGTTTACGTTAATTAAATATTAGTTTTGTTTTTAATTTTTTCGTGTTTGTCGATGGTAGGTTGAAAGTTATGTATGAAGTTTCAAAGTCAGAAACAGTTTTCATTGAATAAGTTAATAGTGTTTCGTAAGTTGTTAACGAAAGTTGTTGGAACAATAAGTTACTAAACTTGATAGGTCATAGTGCTGTGTAGTATCTATCTAGGTCTCTTGATTATTTCCACCCCAGCACTCTCTGTGCGTTTTGGTATCGAATGAGGCGACTATTAGGGTTATTAAGAAGTCGTTTCATGATCAATGTTCGTCTCTTCTTTGTATGAGATGAGGCACATATTATATAATTCCTTAATGTCTACAAGATCTTGTAAAATATTTTTAAACCAGGAACGATGGAGTTTCTTGCTCATCTTCTCCATACAAAACTACCTTTTGGAAGGGGCGACTAGAATCAATTCTATTTTTTTTGTAAATTTTGAGCTCAAAAGTCCCTTTTATGTGCCTATTTGAAATAAATTATATGACTTTGGCACTTGTGAAAAAATTTAGAACGAAGATGTAGCTAATTCCAAAGAAAACATGCTTATAGATATCAATACTCAATTATTATTTGCATTTTCACAATATTTACTTTGGCGGTACAAAGACGTTATCACTGTAGAGTGTGGACCCTGTCGGGCACAGCAATATACAATAGATTTTTGTTTCAATTTAGGATAATAGCGAGATTACCGAGATTCGCATAGGTAAATCAAGGAAGGTCTGCGAAATACATAGACCAATCACATCATGTCCAATACGATTTGAATTGTCAAAAGTTTGGTTGTCATGGCCAAGACTCGAAGGGAGAAGACTCTCCGTCAAGTTATTCCAAAATTGTTGGGTCACATTGTTTTAATGATGATATGGTTAGAAAGGGGGTGACTACCGAGATGACGACTAATAGAGAAGTATGGAAGATAAAGACATGTTGTGCCGATTCTAAATAAATTGGGGTAAGGACAGGAGAATGTTGACGATGACATTGTTTTAATAACAAAATCTGTATATTTAAAGACAATTTGTTATCTAGGTTGGCAAGAGTGCTAGCTCCTTCTCCCTTTGATAGTGATTCATTAATAAGTAAAACCATTGATGAAAACTTATCTGCAGACATACAAACAAGCATACCTATAGATTCTCAACGTCTAATCAGTCTTCTGATAACAGTTGCCAAGACCCCTGATAAAAACAATTTAATTAAAAACATCATCGACACTTTTAGAAAGAAATAATTTACAAGATATTTAATAAGACTTAAGATTTGCCTATCACCAAATATCAATGATTCATTGAAATCATTGTTAGAAATCATGATTTGGACAAGGTCGTTATACAATCAGAAATATTATCAAACGGAATTTTGCTTAACATTTAGACGACTACTTTTCGGCAAACATAGCTACGAGAATAGTAAATACAACTAGAAGGATTTTAACGATGTTCTAGATAAGCAAAAGAGGCTTCCGAATGTTCATTGTGTCTAGAGACACATTATTAAATATTCGGATATGACAAAAGCATCTGCGAAACGAGCGGAAAAGTGGAGTCAGGTCAGCTATTAGGCGTCCAAAGCTAAACTTTGATTTTATAACTGCTGAAGGTAATAGTCAAAGGAGTAAATGTATCGCTACATCAGAATGCTCCACCAGCCACCAGCATCGGTGTCAATATGTTTTCATAAGCAGATAAAGAGTACGCTGCTGACCATCCTATTGGCGAAATTAGTTAGCAGTCTTTTGCGACCCTTATACTAAGGGTATTGTAACCAATCATTCGCCGAAAACTACACGAAAGACTAATAATCTTTTATTTTATAAAAAAAACTTAACAAAAATCTAAAAAGCTTTCTTACAGAAGTGGATCTACATCACTAGGTCATCAAACATAAATAAGCGAAGTTTATAGTTGTTCCACAGACAATAAAACTGATGGAATTAGATACTCGTTTAATCTGCTCTCTGGTATCCAGACGATAAATAAACAAACGAATTTGTCTTTGGGTACTTTTCCAATATTAACATTTATTTTCAAGTCTTCCGTTTTCATTTAAGACTAATTGAAGTTTCTTTTAAGGCTTAACGTAACAACATTTTCATCAGTATACTCAGCGGGTTCTCAGAGAGTCTGGTATGTGCCATGCTTGGCTTAGTTAAAACTAGATTGTTTTTAGGGCGTCGAAACAGTATTTTCTTCAGTGTCTCAGCAGGACCAGGGAAGCTTGGCACAAAAACAAAAGGGAGGAGGCCTATTCTCATCAATGGGTCGAAAAAGGCTGCTAGTGATGATTATGACTCAGCAGGAAGAGATATATGCATACAAGAGGTGCTATAGTTTGATAGTATTATACGTAATCCCAATGTTGTTTTGCACAAAACGGTGAAGGAAAACATCGTGAGGAGCCGGGACCGTGTCTTAGAACCAGAAATTCGAAGACATATGACATCTACCAACCCGCACTGGGCCCGCGAGGTGGATTACGGACTACGGAGGAGGCCTGTGTCCCAGCAGTGGGAATATTATAGGCTGATTATGCTATACCTACGTAACATTTGTAACACCAGCTAGTAATTGTGCAAATACAGAGAAATGGCTCTTCTCATATAGAGAAAGATTGAGCTTTGATATCATAATTTGCTACTTGTACACTCGGCGTCACATAAATCGCACCTCTTCGAAAATAAGTTTAAAGCATATCCCGCCAGCAACGAATACATTAAACCCAATTAATATTGGTATCAATTGAAAGTATGTTTAACGACCTTTAAATTAACAACAGTTAGAATTCCTAAACACAACAGATCTCATTAGCACGTAACGTTAAAAAAAATGTTGTCAAAATACGCATTACAACGGCCACTAATTGCACCTCCCTACAAGGGTATAAAACGGGCGACCCGGGTTAAATGTGGGTCATTCGCTATTCAACCTTTGAAGTGAACACACGTGAACAGCTACAGCAAGAAAAATACCCCAGAAGATGGATACCACTGCAGATGAAGCCGCTCAAGTCATTGCACTACTGCAATCAGGGATGCGGCAATGTGATGTAACTCGGCAACTGAACTTGAGTCGTTTTGCCGTTCGACGAGTGTTCCAACGCTTCCAAGAGACTGGTGGCTATATCCGAAGACGTGGATCTGGAAGACAACGGTGCGCATCCGAAAGAGACGATCGCTTCATTGTTTCGACGTCTTTACGTAATCGGTTCTCCAATGCTGTTGAGCTGCAACAACAACTGCGATCAGCTCGCAGAACTTCTGTAAGCGTCTCCACGATTAGAAGAAGACTGCAGGAGAAGAAAATTGCAGCTCATAGGGCTGCTACAGGGCCAAAATTGACTGCACAGCATAGGAGAGACCGGTTGCAATTTGAGAGGGCTGTGCTCTTCTCGGATGAGACGAGGGTGTGTCTTTTCTGCAACGATAGGCGTCGAAAAGTGTATAGGAGGCAAGGGGAACGATTCGCACAAGCCTGTATTCAAGAGACAGTGGAATACGGGGGTGGCTCGTGCATGTTCTGGGGTGGCATGTCAATCGACGGCAAAACGAACCTTGTGTGTGTTTCTCGGACTGGAAGTGCTCGCGGGCAAGGGTCGCTGACTGCTGCTCGGTACATAACAGAGATCTTAGAGGAGCAGGTTGTCCCTTATGCGGGTTTTGTTGGCAGTGGGTTCACGTTAATGCACGATAACGCCCGCTGTCACACCGCTTTAATTGTAAGAGACTACCTGCAAGAAGTTGGAATCCCTGTTATGCGCTGGCCGGCGCGAAGTCCAGACCTAAACCCTATTGAGCACTTTTGGGATGAACTGAAACGGCGAGTACGGGCACGTGATCCTGCCCCTACCACTCTCCAAGGCCTCCAAGATGCCGTCGTTGCAGAATGGGACAACATTCCGCAAGAGACTGTTGTCACATTAATTAGGTCCATGAGAGAACGCATGGATGCAGTCATCAGGGCTAGGGGGGTAACACTAGGTTTTAAGTTGTTTTTAAGGACTTTGATGTAATTTTTGCTGATAAAATAAAATTTAACTTTTTAATCATTTGCATTAGCTAGCTTTTTTTTATTCCCTGGTAAACAAAAAACCAAATCCATTGATTTATTCTGAAATTTAAATAAATTGCCTTTCCAATGATACCTTATAGTCATATGTCTACCATTAATTAATAGGGTTAAAATGACTTTGAAGGGAATTTTTAAAGAGGTGCGATTTTTGTGACGCCGAGTGTATTACGTGTGTAGAACACGTTCAAAAGACCAGCACCCTAATTGATACACTATCAATCAGAATTTGAATCATTTTGAAGGATATTGCTAATCCATTGTTTTATACATATGTCTGAAAAATTTGCCTGCTCCTCAACAACGTAAATAACGCAATGAATGTTGTTGAACTGTGACAATGAAAGCCATTACTACCGATAGTTACCGCACTAAGCGTTTGCAAATGTCCTTTATAATGCGCACAGCAAAAAAGTGGAACTCTCTACCTGCGTCTGTTTTTCCGAGCGCATACAACCCGAATCTCTTCAAAGTGAGAGTGAACAGGCTTCTTCTGGGTAAGCTCGCTCCATCGTCGACTTTGTCTCTGTCACCTTTGACCTAGACTAGAGCCAAGAGCAAGCCTATTTCAAATATAAAATAAAAATTGTTTGTTACGCAATTACCCCGCAGGTTTCTTCACGATGTTTTCCTTCACTGTAAGTCAGTTACATATTAGATCAACTTTCAAAGTCCACGTGGCATTGAAACTCACAACTGCAATAAGCATTTAGATATATATTTTTCCTTATACCATCACAGCTAAAGCCAGATTTCTCGGTATTCGAATTCCTTGGTATTATCCCAATTATAAAATATTGTTTACATGTTACGTGTAAACAATATTTTACCAAGGGGTATCGTATTACCCAGTAACTGGATTGTGGAGGTCACATAGACAGTCGCTCCATGTAAAAATACTGATATTCAGCTGCATCCGGTTAGACTGGAAGCCAACCCTAAGATAGTTCGGAAGAGGCTAGGCAAGATGATGATGATGTTACGTGTGTGAGTTACAGTCAACTATCAACCCGCACTGGGACTGCATGGTGGATTATGGCCCACCCCCTCTCACAGAAAGGAGGCCTGTGTCCCAGCAGTGGGAACATTATAGGCTGATTATATTGTGTGTGAGTTATACGTAAAATTCTCAAAAAAATCATAGACGGTTATTAAGGGAGAGATAGCCATTCACTCCAGTGAAACAGTTTACGAGTATATGCGGTTGAGATGCGAATGTCAATCGCGAGACTACACATCACGCCACTAATCCCCGAATGGTTAGGGTAACTCGAGATCATTAATAATCATTAAGGAAGTCAATCAAATTGGCGGTGAAGAAGCTAGAGGACATATACGCATATATGTAAGTCTAGCAAACCAGTTAAAACACTAGCAATTGTATTATTCTTAAGTGAACCAAGATTTCCTCATTAGGTGAGCTGGATGGTCAAACTCAAACCTCAAATTCAAAGCATTTATTTCAATTAAACCAATTACAGGCAGTTTTGAATTGTCAAGGGGTCGGTCAGTCAGAAAGATGAAGCTAGATGCCCATTCCAAAGCGTAGGCACCTATGGAGAAGAACGGGCAAGAAACTCCATGGACACTCTTTTAAATCAAAATAATGTGGTTACAAAGTCTTGGTTACATCATTCATGTTAAAAATTATACATGTGAGAACGATGCAGAACGTTAAAAGCGATGGTGATATTCAATCATATTAAAGTTGATGTACGGAGCGTAGCAGGTCTATAGTTTCTACCTAACCCCATGGGTAGAAGGCATGATTTTATATGTGTGTATTAAAGAAATAGTAACACAATGATAAAAATAACATACATTATCAAGATAGCAAAGTAAAATCGAATGATGGTTAAAATGACGCAGAGGTGAAGCATCTTGCGTGTAACTTGGGGGCGTTCGCGTTGTTGGGATTCCCGTATGAAATCAATATTGTAACTACTTATACTAAATTGGTAACATCATTTACAACGCGTGTTCTTGTTCAAGTTTAGGATAGCGTTATATTCCCCTGTTCCATATATCCGTACTGGTATCTCCACTGGTAGGGATACTTGGAGATTTTTTCCAATTATCGCTACCGGTAGGGATAGATGCAACCTTGTGCTCCATATATCCCTACTGACCCGCACTAGTTGGGATAGTTGGATTTACTTTGGGCTGTTCTTGATTAATATCCTTTAGATCTTCTAAATTTAAGTTTATACTCTTTTGGAAGATTCCACAATAGTAAGGATAGGCACAGATACCGAAACATAGTCAAAGTCAAATCATTTATTTCAAATAGGCACAAAAAAGGCACTTTTGAACGACAAAATTGAAAAAAATTGATTCTAGTCGCCCCTCCCAAAAGGTAGTTCCGTATGGAAAAGAAAGTCAGATAGGACATGAACAATGCACGCACTCCAGGCAATCCACGCACAATGGTCCATTTGAAGGACTAAGTGCGGAAACCAAACCCATAACATAGAACATAGGACATGACTTTCTATCAGAGGAATTAGGACCCTTACTAATGAGAAATGCGACGCAACGAGACCTTTGGAAGAGGACCACAGTAGTTATTCCCTTTTTCTACTTCATATTCTTTCCTATACTTATAACACCTGTAATACCTATTACACCTCAGTATACCGCTACCTTTTCGCGATTTCCTCTAGCACATTACGTCACGACATGTCACTGACAGACATGTCCTGACGAAGGGACCCTATATCTGCCACTAGCACATCATAGACGGGAGTCAATGTAAATATTACTCTTTTATTTTGTTGTTAAGTACTTAGATTTTTGTGACTGTCCAATATTAACATATCAATAACCAGAACAAATTTAGAAAACCGGCCAAGTGCGAGTCGGACTCGCCCATGAAGGGTTCCGTAGCAGCAAGTAACATAATATAAAACTTCTTGTAGTTCGTTGTAACTTTGTGAAAGGTAAATTGCGGTTTTCGATTTATGACGTATTAAAAAAAAACTACTTACTAGATCTCGTTCAAACCAATTTTCGGTGGAAGTTTACATGGTAATGTACATTATATATATTTTTTTAATTTTATCATTCTCTTATTTTAGAAGTTAGAGGGGGGGGACACACATTTTACCACTTTGGAAGTGTCTCTCGCGCAAACTATTCAGTTCAGAAAAAAATGATATTAGAAACCTCAATATCATTTTTGAAGACCTATCCATAGATACCCCACACGTACAGGTTTGATGAAAAAAAATTTTTGGAGTTTCAGTTGTAAGTATGGGGAACCCCAAAATTTATTGTTTTTTTTTCAATTTTCGTGTGAAAATCTTACTGCGGTTCACAGAATACATCTACTTACCAAGTTTCAACAGTATAGTTCTTATAGTTTCGGAAAAAAGTGGCTGTGACATACGGACGGACGGACGGACAGACAGACAGACAGACAGACAGACAGACAGACAGACAGACAGACAGACAGACAGACAGACATGACGAATCCATAAGGGTTCCGTTTTTAGCCATTTGGCTACGGAACCCTAAAAATGGCTATTGATTTACTTTCAGGGCAATTGCGTAACACATTATCAATCGGAATCGGTTTTATTTTGACAGTTCAACAACATTCATTGCGTTATTTACGGGTTGAGCAGACAAATTTTTCGAACTTATGAAGCAATGGATTAGCGATTTGCTTCAAAATGATTCTGATTCCGATTGATAGTGTGTTACGCAATTAGGGTACCAGTCATCCTTAACGATGCCCGCTTCTTGCTGATGTTATGGTGTGATCTGATTGGTGATTACAGACTAAATCTGGACGGGGACTCACGGGGAGCGCTGTTTTGAGTTGGTTTGTGTGACTTTTCAGGTTTGTTTTTATTTTCTTACTGTATGTCCCTTTCTGTATAGGTTAGGTACGTCCGTGTTCTTATTTCTTTTAAAATCGATATGATTCCGTGGACAATAATGTGGGTTATGTGTTTGTTTACAGCTGATGTTGTTATTTACAATACTTTTTTATTAAAAAAAAAACGACTTCCAAATAAGACACTTGAAAGTGAAAAATAACTTTAATTTGGGTATCATTTAAGCTATCACCAATTTAATTAGTTTTGTGTTTCTTAAATAATAGGGTTTGTCCTCCAAATAGTAGATCTGTCACCAAAATGTAGTCACCAAACAATGCAAGTGACCTAACCAAACCGAACCTCGGGGTGCCCTTCGCTCGCTCTTGCATCCTATGTCGACGGAGCCCCGCTTCGCGGGGCCCCTATTTCTGTGTAAAGGGTTTAAAGTAACCTAACCAAACCGAACCTCGGGGTGCCCTTCGCTCGTTCTTGCATCCTATGTCGACGGAGCCCCGCTATCTGAGAACGAAAATATTTCGTGGCGATAGATCTATTTATTAGGTGATACAAATATTTCGTGGCGATAGATCTATTTATTAGGTGATACAACTTGATGACAAATATAAATTTTGGTGATAGAAAATATAGTTCCCTTTAATTTCGGAAGTCGGTGTCGTTGGGTTCGAATTTTCGTTGTTGGCCACCGACTTCCGATATTAAGTTATTTTTAACTTTGTAGGTTTTTTTTTTGTAAAAAAGTTTTTATTTATAACTTATAAGTTGTACTTACCCCACACATACTCGTATAACACTACTTGCTATGTAAATATCGGTGACAGGAAGTCATTATAATATCATCAATATAAACTAAGTCGGTAAGCTGTATGTTAGCTTATATTATGTAAATATCTATACAATCACAGATGAATAAAGGGAATTCAATCTATACATATAAAATTCAAAGTCCTGATTGACTGACTGACTGATATATCAACGCACAGCCTAAACCGCTGGTCCTAGAGACATGAAATTTTGAGGGTGTGTTCTTAGTGGAGAGTAGGTACCTATGCACTAAGAAAGGGTTTTTCGAAATTCCACCCCTAAGAGGGTGAATGGGGGGAGGGTGAAATTTCATGCGGACGAAGTCGCGGGCAGAAGCTAGTAATATAATACAAACTAAATGTCAAAAATACGTATTGTTGAAGCTAACTCAAAAACTAGCCAAGCAAAGTAAATAAAATGTACATGGGACCAACCCCTGAGGCATGCCCTCTCCATTAAAAATCATTTTTGAAATCGGTTTACAACTGTCGGAGATATCGCATAACAAACATACAACAAAAAAAAAAAAACAACATACAGTCAAATCGAGAACCTCCTTCTTTTTGAAGTCGGTTAAAAAGAAGTTAACATCATCTAATAAGCACTCTTTGTTTGCTGCACCCTAATTTCAAAACATTCGTTCACTCGTTCAGTCTCTGAATCTGAATCATTTTGAAGGCTATTACTAATCCATTGCTTCATATGTTCGAAAAATGTGTCTGCTCAACAACGTAAATAACGCAATGAATGTTGTTGTACTGTTAAAATGAAAGCCATTGCTACTGTAATACGCAATTTCCCCACTGATCATCCATTCATGTATTCAAACGATCCTCACTAATATCTATTAATTAAACACAATTACCCACACAACATGCATATAATTTAGACATACACTTACTAAATAGTCACGTCCCAAAAAATTAGGACCAATCCCAATTGACCTAAAAAAACGAAACGAAACAAAATCCAAGCGAAACATTTAGGTATCCAAAAATCCTGTTCCTCTAGATAATAATGTATAATAACAAAATTAAATAAAACACTATCGGTATCACGAAAGATTATGTCGGTGACATCATTAATACTATCATGCAGATATTTCTAAATATTCGTTTTCGTCGATAGCTTATCAACTGTTCATAGTTTCGTCAACGTTGCTGAAGCGTGCTTTGCGGATTTTATTTTTATTATTTGATAAGAACTGTTCCGTATTGCTGAGACTAAGATTAGCTTGCATTTACAATCTAACTATTAATTTAATAAGAGCAGTAATAAGATCGAGGGTTGGAACCCAAGCAGGCATTTAACTTTCTATACATAATTTCGCCACCACTGCTCTCAAAACTGGACAACATTGTGAGCAAACCGTCATGTCCTAGAAGCAAAAATTCGAAGACATGTGACATCGTCATCCAGCATTGGGTCCGCGTGCTCCCTCTTACAGACAGGAGGCCTGTGTCCCAGCATTGGGAACATTATAAGCTGATTATACACTACCCGATGATATTGTTTAAGGTGAAGATTAGTACTTACATGGTCTTCACTTGACCTGACCAAGATTATGTCTGGACTTCAAAAGAATGAAAACGCTTGATCAAGAATATAATTTTTCTTACTACTATATAAATACTACTATGAAAATTAGCTTTGTGCTGACGATGAAACAGGGACCAGTTTTAATCAATATTTTAGACGGTGAGAGATTCATAGGGGATCGTGTTAAGAGAAGAGACAGCAGCGTCCTCCTGCCTGCTAATAACAACAAAATACTATCTCCACGAGTGCTGATAATGGCGATTTCTCTTTAGTTCATTCATTAGGCCCCCTCAAGATGGTTAACATGCTGAATTAATACCGTTTTAGAGCAAAACATTGCGTATGTTTACATCTCAACATATTCACGCCCACCTATCCAAAAAGACTAAACAGAACCACAACTTTACAATCTTATCCCACGACGCTTACAAAGAATCTCGTCCAACTAAATTGTTTACAATATAAAAATGTTCTAAGTGGATTATTAGCCATTACACGCCTATTATTGTCTATATACAGATAACACGGCCAAATTGCAAGTCACTCAGACGTGTGTAACGTTCAACGACTGAGTGACTTTTGAACTTTATCGGGTTTTGCTCGCTTGAGTCACGGCGCGACGTTGCCAGATCTCTCCCCCCGCTTTGTAGACAGAGACGGGGATATTAGAGGGAGATAACGCAAGGAGTAAGGGAGCTTACGATTACAGAGGATAATGTAAGAAAAAGTTTTGTATGGTGAGTTATTTTGATGTGTTCGTAACGTAAGTGAATGTCGGTGGATAGGAAAACGTGATTATGAAATTAGTTTTTGATATAGAATATTTTATTTACATTTTCCATTACTGTTTCTTGGGGATTATATTGATAACAATGATAACGTGCGATGAAATAAAATTGAGTAATATATGTGTAATTACAATGTAAGAGTCCAATTACTATCTGAAATCATATTTTTAGATTTTATTAACTCAAACAGCACTAAGAAGACAGGCTGAGACAGTCGACTTTGGACAATAGATAATTTAGGCAAAGCCAACTAAGCTAGACTGAAACTAAAGAAGCTCTATTCATCTATTAGAAGAGAACGGTGGAATAGGAGATGGGCTGTAGCCCATCTCCTATTCCACCGTTCAGTATCTGTCTCTGCCTGTAGGCAGAGACAGATACTTACCCGGACAAGATAGGCAAGGATTAATATTTTTTTATTATTGTGAATGGGCCCGCTCTTGACCTCGATCACGCCTGATGGAAAGCGACGCATGAGGTCTATGATGGAACGAGCGTGCCCAGAAGATGCCAAAGGCACTGGAACTCCCACGCATCGACGAAACACAGCAGGCTGCTTGACGCCGGACTCCGGTGGGAGGGTGGTCGCAAACCAGGCGGGCGTTAGCCCTACCACCGCAAGGGAAGAATTGGCCAGTCAAATAAGGTGTTGGGTGTGACTGTCCAGGATGCGCCGAGCGCTCGCCCGCTCGGTTTAGTTGAGTAACTGGCGGATAAAACAGCGCTACACGAGGAGGCTTCTTCGTGCATCCAAAATTTAATGTAGGCATATATGATATAGTTGGGAAAAGGCTAGATAGATTGAACCTCACTCCTACATTCCTCGAAACTACGTAGGCAGGGATGTCAGTATACATACATTTATGAACACAATTTCAGACTCCGTGCTTATACTGAGCATTTTCAGTAATAGAAAACCTAATAAGTAATACTTTGTCCAGAAAGCTTACGTCATATAAATAGTCCCGTTTGCGACAACACGTTAAAGTAAAATTCAATTGGTTTTAAGGAAATTTCTCGCTGACTAGTCGACACTTCACGTGACCAGAGGGCTTGGTCGTTCTTTGGCCAAAGAATTAGCATTGCCATTCAACGTGGCAATGCTGCCAGTCTTCAGGGCACGTTTCCGGGTGACAGCGATGCAGACGAGTACTTCGACGCCTAAGTGTCCTTTTGTTTTGTATTTATTTGTATAGTTAGTTAATTTAGTACCTAGTGTACTTAGTCATCTATACAAACAATATATATATTGAGTTTTTAACGTTAACAGCAATTATTACAAAACCTCGTGAATTTGAAGACGAATTGATGATCTTACAAGTAGGTATACCTACCCCTGCCCAGTGCCCACATCGTTAGTAGGTAAGTGTCCTGAATATGAGGTAATGTAATAAAAAATGCAAGAGCTATCATGTTGCATAGGATAGGGCTCACCGACTTGAAAACTTTCGCGTACCAACTTTGTAACATGCGAGGCTACCCGTGGTACCCATTAGGTAACGCGATGGCAAGTAGTGGCTATCTGGCTATGGCTATTGGCAAGGCCATTTTACTGTTTTGGTGGAACGTCTTCCTTGAAAAGCTATTCTAATGTCTTTGTCTATGGTAAACATGACTTCTTCTTCCGAGGGTGTCGATGGCAATCTAATTGGACTCGGCCCGAAATTCGGCTGCGTGTTTGGCGCCATCACTAGCGTCTATCAGTTCTTGTAACGTGCAGGTGACAGGACACGTAGGACATGATATTAAGCGTCCCATCGTTTGTGGAACAGCACTACATTTACACTCCAAGGCGGAGCCGTCTATGAATCTACACTTGAACAGGTGTTCCTTGCTTCAGCCAACTTGGGTCCGGAGTCTGTAAACGTGACTTCATTCGTAATTAGATGCTGCCCGCGACTTAGCGTGTATTTTGTTTTTCGCGTTTTTTTTTAATACAAAACTATATTGGGGGATCGGCTTCCAGTCTAACCGGATGCAGCTATATACCAGGATTTTACATAGAGCGACTGCCCATCTGACCTCCACAACCCAGTTACTGGGTAATACGATACCCCTTGTTAAGGCTGGTTGTCAGACTTTCGGGCTTCTAATTACCTGTAACAACTGCCAAAGATCTGCAAATGACATCTGAAAGCAACAGTTTATCGTGTTTCCGATGCCCAAAAAAATCCAATGCAATCGGAACATGAAAACTTCAATTTTAAAGTTTCTGTAGCACTATTCGAAAGCGTACATTATTGTTATTGCAATTTTGGCATCAGCTGAAGTCACTGCGTTTTGTCAGGACAAAATTCCGCAGTATGTTTACAAGTTCATAAATACTTTTACAGATATCTCAATGACCAACTTTGTCAATGAAACACCGACCACTCAATTCATTCGTAGGCGTAGCTTGACCAACATTCAACTCCTACGCAAAGATGAGTACGATCTATTTAAAGGTTTACACGTCAACGTTGGTAACAAGAAGGATTATTAAGGAAACCATTTATATGTCACAAATAAATAACACCTTTTTACTAAATGCAAGTAAGTATACATATACGGTACTTGTAATAAAACTACAACTATTAAAAAAAAATTGTCTGATTGTTTGTTCCGGCTAATCTCCAAAACGGTTGGACTGATTCTGACGGAACTATCACTGGCAGATAGCTGATGATGTCATTAGGAGTAAGTTAACTTTTATATTTAGAAAAAAAAAAAAGAACATTATTATTTGCCGAAGTCACAGGCACGGCTAGTTATATCCATACTAATATTATAAATGCGAAAGTGTGTCTATCTGTCACCTCTTCGATTTAGATGAAATTTGGTATAGACATAGTTTGAGTCGCGGGAAAGGAAATAGGATAGTTTTTATCCCGATATTCCCACGGGAAACTTATGCGGGTGAAACTGCGGAGCGCTATTATTGTGTACATATTTGATAGTCGTAAACTACACTTTCGAGGATGATCAGGGTCTTGATTCAAAGACATGTGACGTCTACCAGCCCGCACTGAGCCCGCGTGATGGATATAGCCCACTCCCTCTCGAGGCCTGGCCCTGCAGTCTCGACATATATAACGACAAAAATCGGTCGTTAAGTCTAATCGATGTCAAATTTCTTTAATACATTTTCAACCTCATGCTTTCGGAATAAAGTTGAAAATCTATTAAAGGAATTTGACAACGATACGACTTAGCGACCGATTTTTGTCGCTGTCTAATGTCGAGACTGCAGGGGCTGTCCCAGCTGTGGAAACATTATAAGCTGATTGGCTCTTCTCCATAGGAAACGATCAATTGGAACCGTGCACCTAGCTTCTGACGTTTCATAAGTACCCACAAATAAAATATTTTGATTTTGATTATGCTTATGTTATGCTGACTTTCAAAAGCCGAAGACATAAAGCAAGAAAAATGACAATCTCCTTCAGCACACGTAACAGCACCACATGAAGCCGGAGTTGGTAACATCGATTGAACTCGCTAAGTGGTGAAACTTAGTTCCAAACTGTTTCAGCTTCGTGCAGCGACTTCTAGTACTTTTCATTTACTGTGCTTTGTCAAGTCCTAGGACTTTGTTTATTGAATTGGTCAATAATATGATTTCAGTGGTTTAAATTTTCTGATATTTCAAGTACCTATGTACAGACGCCAGAACATCAAGCTACCCGAAACTGTCAAATTTTCCCAATCAACCTTGAACCTTATACACTCAGCGGCAGAAAAAGTGGCCCAAAATGAAAAGATGTTCAATTTTTTTTAATAATAAAATATGGTTGTAATTTTTATTACACGTAATACGTTAACGGTTTATAACGTAAGTTTAGTTAAAATTAAGACTTTAAAGTTAAAGTTTTAGTAACAATTTGGGAAAACAGTAAAAATAAAGCTTTTAAGAGAATTTTTATTTAAAATTTTCTCAAAATTTCTTGAAATTACAACAAAAAATCACTTAAATGAATACCGATTATTACCCCCTCTTGCTTCGATGACGGCTTGCATGCGTTCTGGCATGCTTTGCAGTATGTTTTTTATGTCTACTTGAGGAATTTCCTCCTACGCTCTGACTAGAGCCACCTTTAGCTCACGGAGTGGCTCTGTCGGGTTTGGCACAGTGCTCGGAACCGTCTTTTAAGCATGCCCTAGACATGTTCTATAGGATTCATGTCTGAGCTACGAGCCGGCCAAGGCAGTTTTTGAATACCGACATCAGCTAAGTAAGACTTAACAATGCCAGCAGTACAAGCTCTTGCATTATCCTGCATAAGCAGAAAATCTTATCGACCAATAAAATCCACAAAAGGCACAACATGATCTTGGAGGATTTCTTCAATGTACCCGACTGCTGTTAGACGCTGATCCACGATCACAAGCTCCGTACGCGCTTCGGAACACACACCTCCCTACACCATGACAGACCCGCCTTGGTAACTTACTGTCTGGCGTATCGTGATGGGAAGGAAACGTTCTCCACAGCGCCTATACACACTGTCACGACCATCTAGTGCTCTTAAGGCTACTCTGCACTCATCAGTAAACAAGACCTTGCTCCATTGGTCCAAAGTCCAATTCACGCGTTCACGGGCAAATCTTAAGCGTGCAACTTGATGGTGTTTCTCATGTTCTGGCCTTCTGCTGGTCTCCTGGCACGTAAATCACGTTCTTCCATCCTTCACCTTATGGTAAGACATAAGTCCCTGCAAAATGCATCACCCCCTCCACCACCTCCTAACATTAATAAAACAAACGTTAATAATATAGGACAGGCCAGCCAGGTCATCGGTCTAGATGCCTAACCCCGCGAGCTCCGTCAGCGCCGTCAGCAAGAATTAAACATTCAGCTAACAATTACGTGGCTATTCCAACTGTATTAGCGATTCCACGACATGGATAAGGTGGGCGCAGACTTGGACTGCCTTGGTGTTACTTTATCTATACATATAACACATACAAATTAATAAAAAAAATCTGTCTGTTTGTAATGTCAAAATAACAGCTGCATGCATATGAAAGTACATACAGTACTTATAACATAAAGATTTTTTTTTTTTACTTTATTCTGTATGTTTGTTTCAGCTAATCTCTGAAACTCCTGGACCGATTTTGTTGGAATTTGGTAAAGTAAAGTAAATTTTATTTGCATAGATTGCAGGTACATAAAATAAGATGTTACAATTGGTATGAGGATACTTTGAACCCTAGGGAAATGACAGGTTACTTCTTATTGACATACTACACGGGCTAAGCCACGGGCGGAGGCTAGTGCAGTTCTATGGTGCTCTCTTCTATGTATGTATACTTAGGGCAAGTCATCCAGCTCGGTCGACACAACTTTGAGAAAGAAGCCAACAGAAGGATCCAGTTGGGTTGGGCAGCGTTTGGAAAATTACGTCAAGTCTTCGTCACCTATCCCGCAATGTTTGAAGACTAAGGTCTTCAACCAGTGCCTCCTGCTCGTTATGACATACGATGCCGAAACGTGGACACTGACAGTTGGGCTGTTAAGTTTCTTTGAAGGATAAAATCAGGAATGAAATTATCCGGAAATGAACCGGGGTTACCGACATAGCTTGCAGAGTAAGCAAACTGAAGTGGCAGTGGGCTGGCCATGTTTGTCGAAGGACCGACGGCCGGTGGAGCAGACGAGTCCTGGAGTGGTGACCGCGTATCAGCGATCGAAGTGTGGGACGCCCCCAGCTAGATGGACCGACGACCTTAAAAGAGTGGCTGGGACAGACTGGATGCGGAAGGCGGAGGACAGGATGTTTTGGCGCAGCCTGGGAGAGGCCTATGTCCAGCAGTGGACTGCGATAGGCTGAGTTGATTGAGTCAGATATTAAGTGATAGTAAGTATTTAAGTCTGTCCCTGAGTGAAGGGGATATAAATCCTACTGATATTATAAACGCGAAAATTTGTAAGGATGGATGGATTTTTGTTACTCTTTCACGCAAAAACTCCTGAACGGATTTGGATGAAATTTGACACACAGCTAGTTTATAACCAGGATTAACACATATGATACTTTTTATCCCAACATTCGTATGGAATCAAAACTTATGCAGGGCGTTGCTAGTGCTAAAAATAAAATTATAGTAAAGTAAAGACAGTAGCCAGCCTAGTGTGAAGCCGCCACAAAATTAACGACGAACCGTGATATTTAGTTCGTTGATTGGCTCCTTCGCCGATCGGAATTCGATTAGTGGGCTCTTTTAGAAAGAATATCGGTTTGTCTTGTACTGTTCTAGCGGTAGGTAGAGATACAAGTCGTTGATAGGTTTCCGGATTAATTATGTATTAGCTCAAGCCTTTTTAAAGTGGGTTATCATATGTGCAAGAACGTCTCAAACTGATGAACAGTTAACGAAACGCAATGGAAATCGCAATCGAAATGGGATAAATACACCCAAATAGGCTCGGATGGAACAGTCGATATTAGAGCAGGATATCAACTCAGAGCGGCGGCTGATGAACATCTAGCACGTCAAAGGCGGCGCCCACGGACCCAGTCAGGCGGTCCACTGTACACCCACCAACTTGCACTAGACTCTCACTCATGAGAGAGTAGGGAGGCCTTTGCCCTGCAGTGGGACGTCACAGGCTAATGATAAATAATAATATAATAAATGGAAATCGCAGTAATGCTGTTAAACAGTCAAAAAAAAAAGGTTGCTGAAATGGTTGCTTATTTATTTAGGTAATACTTCAGGCACAAAAATGTACAGAGGCGGACTGAATGCCATAGGCATTTTCTACCAGCCAACCTTTAGGTGATGCAGAGACAAACAGTGGTAGGTGCTATTGTTAAAAATTGAGGAGTAAATATTTAATACTAGCAGCGAACCGCGGTTTCACCCGCATAAGTGTCGATCCCGTGGGAATATCGAGATAAAAAGTATCCTATGTGTTATTCTGATGTATAAGCTATATTAATGTAAAGTTTCATCAAAATTCGTTCAGTAGTTTTTGCGTCAAATATTAGTAGGATAGTAGGATTATTTTGACATTCAACCTGACTTTGCATTTTTGTGGTTTATATTGTTAAAGCTGTGGTAACGAAAACGCCCTCTCTCGCCCCTATCATGGGTGTCCCACATAGATGGAATAAGGGATTACCATCAGGAAGATAAAAAGCAGCATTCGTTAGTCTGCCGAAATGATTGGTGACTTACGGCAACACCTTTGACCTGTCAATTGTCATTAAAGATGGTCATCGGGAAATTTTCATCACTGGACATTTACAATAGTACTAGCCGTGCCCCGCGGTTTCACGCGCGATAAAAGTACTATAGTCCTTTTTTATTGATTCCCTTTATAAATCTCCACCCCCCTTTTTACACCTTTCAAGGGATAATTTCGGGGATAAAAACTATTCTATATCCTTTCCCACAACTCAAACTATCTCTATACCAAATTTCATCGAAATTGGTTCAGCGGTTTAGGCGTGAAAAGGTAACATATAGACAGACAGACAGAGTTACTTTCGAATTTATAATATTAAGTAAGTATAAGTAAGGATATTATGATGACATGTCGTATCATAAAATGAGCAAAGCTACTGTTTCCAACTAACTAAGCTACCTTCGCGTCTTCCTCAGTTAAGAGCCTTTTCAAGCCACCCACAAAATCATGACCATCCTTCAACAACTAAGTGAATCAAGACTCACACCAATAAATCTAACATGATATTACGCGTGCTCGTGACGTCACAGCCACCCCTGTGAGGGGGCAGGGTCGTAGGGGTGGGGGGTGCAGACGCCGTTGTGAGCCGTGATGTACGGAGCGATTTAGATAATATAATGACGGGGATGAAGTCAAATTGAGGAGTGTAATGTGTCTTATGTTCGGGGTAAGTGATTATGTGGATTGGTGGATGTACTTTTATGGGTTTACAAAATGGTATAATTGCTGTTGGAGCAATGGTGGCCCAGCGGTAATGGCAGTTGTAGGTCGTGGGTTCGAATCCAGACAAGTGCTTTACTTTTTATTTTTTTCGTTAGCCTGTACTGTCCCACTGCTGGGCAAAGGCCTCCCCCATTTTCTTCCACTTTTCCTTATGCTGTACCTTCTCCGTCCAGTCGGTTAGGAACGAGTCTAAATCGTGACGCCAGCGTTTTTCAGGCCTGTCTCGGTGACGACGCCCGTCTTCAGGCACCCACTGTGTGACGACTTTGGCCCATCTATCTGGATGCATCCTATAAGTGTGACCCGCCCAGTCCCACTTCAGCCTCGCAGACTTGCCGCCAAAATCGGCGATACCTGTCTTGGAGCGTATTGTGGTGTTGCGAATTTGCTTAGTATAATTCATTTAATCACTGCTGCTCTCAAAACGGTTAAGGAAAACATCGTGAGAAAACTAAAATGTCCTAAAAAAATTTCAAAAATGTCAATTGCTGTTGAGACCCCAATTGACTAACCAACTTTCTTTTCAAATCCATTGTTTCATATGTTTGAAAGCAAAGCAGTGTCTGCTCGACAACGCAAATAATTCAATGATTATGGTTGAATTTTCAAAATTAAAGGTATTGCAATTGAAACTATGCTAAGTCAACCTTGGTATCAAGCAAGACCAAATCAACCTGCCCCCTAAATGCGAAATATACTATCAATCTGAATAATTTTGAAGCAAATTGTTAATCCATTGCTTCATAAGTTCGAAAATATTGTCTGCTCAACACGTAAATGACGCAATGAATGTTGTTGAACTCTCATAATGAAACCGATTCCGATTGATAGTGTGTTACGCAATTGCCCCGCTGGGCCGTAATTCTCTATGTCACCATGAACAAAACCGCAGGAAATTGGCGGGATTAACCTCTCACTCGTTTGCCCGCCTACCTGTCGAAACACCCCACGCGTCGGAGTAGTTGAATGGGTGCAGTAAAGTCATTGTTTTAACAATGACAATAGAACAATGACACTGTTGTGTACACTTGGTGTACCGTTGACATTTCGAGCATTTTTTCCTATGTACACTTGGTGTACACTTGACGCAGCGGTTAACCAAGGAATTGACGTGGTTTCGGTAAGGAATCGTTAAGTGGTCATAGTGAATTATTGCCCTGCTTGAGAAACATTAGGAGACAAGCCGAAGTAAGCTTCACTTATATAGAATGAATAGCAAATAATTATAGTTAATTGTTCCAAGGAATTCCAATAAGAACTACTGCAATTTTATTCCACCCTTATAAAAGCTTCGTGTCAAGTTAAAGTTTATATGTTCATCAAGGTCGGAGGCTCCGTCCTGCCTATTAATTATGCCATGGTCATGTCCATCATTGAAGCTCAGTGGTGCTCAAACAAGGGACGAGAACGAAAGCACACTGTATTTATAAAATACTAGATTTATAAAATATTAGATTTTGCGAGCGGATTCACCAGCGTGGATAATCCAGGTTATAAAGTATAGAATCTGTGTTCCAAAATTCTTACAAATCCGTTCAGCAGTTTTTGCGTATTTGAGTAACAAACATACTTACAAACTTTCACATCACATGATCACACTAATTTTATAAAGGCATAAGTTTGTGTGTTTATATGTTTGTTAATTCTTCACGCTAAAACGGCTGGACTAATTTTGATAAAATTTTGTATGGAGGAAGCTGACACCCTGGATTAACATATAGGCTACTTTTTACGTTGGGCATTTTTTGAGATGGGGAAAAAAACCATTGAATTCGCGACACTGTTACCGTAACCGATACCGCATCGGATGTGTTCGGTTTTAATGTATATCCGATATGTCAGTGAGTGATGGCAAAGTATTCCGTTTGTGTTTTGTTTTCACTTCTGTCGGCACTCCCGGAGTGCCAATGTTTTTTTTTTTTTTTTAATTTTCTTTAGATTGATGATTTAAATTGCAATATAACAAAATGTTTGAGTACCACGACATCAATTCAGGCCATTTCAAGCTTACAAGGCAAGCCTATAGTTTATCAATTTGTCCTAGCCTGTAATCAGACAATTTCAAAGGAAACGCTGCAACATGCACGGTATAACGAAGTTTTATATCTTTCAATGGAATGTACAGTTCGACACAACTTAGATGTAGCATCGGCAAAATTCCTAAAACGTTCGTAATTCGTATTCGTAAATCTTTATTACTCTTTTTTTCTCTTTTTTTATTTATCTTTATTAATCTTTATTGGTGATTTTGAAGGCGCACTTAGTTCGGATGTGATCGGTTTTACGAATTTTGCCGATGCTACATCTAAGTTGTGTCGAACTGTACGCTGCTATGGTTTCTATTGCAGCCTATGTGGGCTGCAAGCGGGGAGAATGATTGATTTGAAATTGTGGTACAGAACTGAAATGAATTTAGTGATGGGACTTGGTAAATTGCAATATTAACAGCATTTATTTACAACTAGCTGCGCCCCGCGGTTTCACGCACCTCAAAATCGATCCCGTGGGAATATCGGGTTAAAAAGTAGCCTATATGTTAATCCAGGGTGTCAGCTACCTCCATACAAAATGTTATCAAAATCATTTCAGCCGTTTGAGCGTGAACAAGTAACAAACACATAAACACACACACTCACAAACTTTCGCCATAATAATGTTAGTGTGATTAGTGTGGTGTGATTCCACAATATTTTACATTTAGACTCTCTTGCATCACAAATCAATGAACGCATTTAACTCTCTTATGCATGAGATTGGAGGAGCAGTGGTGGCCCCGACTTACGAGAGTAGGTTGTGGGTTCGAACCCAGGCAGACGCTTTACTTTGTGTAAATTATTTAATCACCACTGCTCTCAAAACAGTGAAGGAAAATATTGTGAGGAAACCGGCATGTCTAAGAACCAAAAACTCGAAGACATGTGACATCTACCAACCCAGACTGGGCCCACGTCTCCCTCCCTCTCGCCGAGAGGAGGCCTTTGTGCCAAACAGTGGGAATATTATAGGCTGATTATGCATTTCTTCCTATATTTATTTGACGTTGTTAGTTAGATTACATATCAGCCAATGTTAAAGACGGAAGATTTTTAAATGAAAGGTTTTTCAAATACCGGACTGGCCACGTGGACAGATAATTTTGCATATAGTATACCGAGTTCGATTAAAACCAGCTTCACACTCAAATGTTTATGACCTGAATCAAGGTGATATCTCAGGTTATCAACCGCAACACAACCCTTATACAAACTTCAAGAGAAACTCCATGATATGTCCATAATCAAACAACGTAATACCATTGATTCGTTCAAAATAATCTTATCAAAAAAGTCCCTACAGTTTCGTAAGGTCATCGACACATACAAACATATATAAAATTCTTTTATACATATTCCCCCACTTTTCTACCCTACGCACCACCTGTACAAATCTTCGGACATACAGGTTCGGATCGACGCACGCGCCGCGACAGATGTTCGCGTTCGGGCTTCTTCGGAGCGCTTCGTGTGCCTTCGGGTTTTCGATTGAAGGAATTTTAAGGGTGTTTTTGTTCGAAAGTTGAGGTTTTAAGTGGGGCAGTTATTTTACTTTGTATCTGACAGATTAATTGCGATTCTGGTTGTATTTACGAAGGAAGTTTTGCGAATGGAAGCAAAGACAAGGATGATTTGTTCAAAGTAATGACAGATTAATATTGTAGGGTACATACAAACGTTAGGTTGTGAAAGACAAAAGGCAAATTAATTGATACTTTGGCAAACAAATATTTGGATTTATTTTTGATCAGGTTCATGTTGTTCATTACAGTTACATCATATTCTCGCACGTTTTAAAAAGAAACAGCCCAACAAAGCACTTTTCGAAATCACTATTACATAATCAGCCTATAATGTTCCCACTGCTGGGACACAGGCCTCCTCTCTTCGAGAGGGAGTGGGCTGTAATCGACCAAGCTCGCCCAATGCGGGTTGGTAGATGTCATACGTCTTCAAATTTTTGGTTCTAGGGTATACATGAATGCATTTTGGGATGCATGAAGAAGCCTCCTCGTGTAGCGCAGTTTGTTCCGCCAGTTACTCGACTAAACCGAGCGCTCGGCGCATTCTGGACAGTCACACCCAACACCTTATTTGACTGGCCAATTCTTCCCTTGCGTTAGTAGGGCTAACGCCCGCCTGGTTTGCGACCACCGGAGTCCGGCGTCAAGCAGCCTGCTGTGTTTCGCCGATGCGTGGGAGTTTCAGTGCCTTAGGCATCTTCTGGGCACGTTCGTTTCATCATAGACCTCATCCATCGCTTTCCATCTGGCGTGATCGAGGTCAAGAGCGGGCTCATTCAGCAACAAAAAAAACCGTTTCCTCGCGATGTTTTCCTTCACCGTTTTGAGAGCACAGGTGATGAAATTATTTACACAATGTAAAGCGCCTGTGTTCGAACCCACGACCAAATCGCTCGTAAGTCGGGGCCGTTACCACTGGGCCATCACTGCTCGAATTCTTTTTGAAGTGAAACTTCTTAACGCACGCTTGACTTGGGGAGTAAGCTGGCGAACGCGTGACGTAAGCGTTACGAAAAGTGTGATCGGGCGAGGCGAACGGGAGTTGAGTGGGGGATATAAGCAAGAGAAAGCAGTGCGCGCGCACATTTTGTCGTGTGGTCATAAGCACATTCGGTTTTTTTGTTTTTAATTTTTACCGAGTTCAAAAAAAAAGGAGATTATATAGATATCGATACCCATCACGTCTGCAGTTTCGCCAGCTAATTTGATTAGACTCTGTATAAAGCATGTCGTTCAAAAATGCCTTTTAATACCAAGTACCTACTAGAAATAAACGATTTGACTTTGCTAGAAAGAAAAAAATAGGTTTATTTATCAAAAACACCGTGCCTCGGAAAGCACGTTAAGCCGTTGGTCCCGGCCGTCATTCGTAGATCTTTGACAGTCGTTACGGGTCGTCAGAATCCCGAAAGTCTGCCAACCAGTCTAACCAAGGGGTATCGTATTTCCTAGTAACTGGGTTGTGGAGGTCAGATAGGCAGTCGTTCCATGTAAAATACTGGTATTCAGCTGCATCCGGTTAGACTAGAAGCCGACCCTTACATAGTTGGGAAAAGGCTAGGCAGACGACAAACACGTGTATATAAAAAATGTAAGTATAGTATCGAAGGCATTGAGCTGCAAGAGTGAAGGTTTAGCAAACTCATCAGTGAAATGCACACTTCCTCATAGTTTTCCTTGAACTCCCACGCACATATTAAAACAGTGATCAGTTACGCAAATTGCGTAAATAATAAATAGGCTATATTTAAGGTGTGGGAGGCAACCCAACCTGTTATATGCAACGCTTAGCACATGAGGAAATTATAACTAAACTAGCTGCGCCCCGCGGTTTCACCCGCAAAAGTTTCGATCCCGTGGGAATATCGGAATAAAAAGTATCCTATGTCCTTTCCCGGGACTCAAACTATCTCTATACAAAATTTCACCTAAATCAGTTCAGCGGTTTAAGCGTGAAGAGGTAACATACAGACAGACACAGTTTCGCATTTATAATCCATCCACAATCCACACTAATATTATAAATTCGAAAGTAACTCTGTCTGTCTGTCTGTACGTTACCTTTTCACGCCTAAAACAATGAACCGATTTAGATGACATTTAATATAGAGATAGTTCGAGTCCCTGGAAAGGACATAGGATAGTTTTTATCCCGATATTCCCACGGGATCGAAACTTATGCGGGTGAAACCGCGGGGCGCAGCTAGTATAGTATATATAGTATGGATGTATTGGCAATGTAACATGGCATAATCAGCCTATAATGTTCCCACTGCTGGGACACAGGCCTCCTTTCTTCGAGACGCAGTGGGTCGTAATCCACCACGCGGGCCCAGTGCGGGTTGGTAGATGCCACATGTCTTCGAATTTTTGGAGCTGTTTGTTTTCCTTCACCGTTTTGAGAGCGGTGTTGATGAAATAATTTACACAAAGATCCTGTCTGGGTTCGAACTTACGACCTACAACTCGTATGTCGGCAAAGTCCTAATTCCACTCCTTCTAACTTTCGCGAGCCTGCGCGTCCTTGGTCAATTTAAAAGAAAAACCATATCTCCGTATCAGAATTTTTCCCCTACGTAACTTACATACGACAAAATAATATCTACGAGCACTCCTCCCCGCTACACTCCGGCGCGCGCGCAGGGTTCCTGAACACTATTCGCTATTCAAACGGACCCTCGCGTCTTTTTGTGTCACGGTCGTTCAACTTCGCCTTTCATGGGATTACCATTCAAATTATGGTGTTTGGGACCCGTGGGGTTCGCTGGCGACTAGTTTTGTGGGATCACAAGTTTTTGACGTTCTGGAGGCGAGTCCAGTAAAGGTAAAAATCCTACTATCCTTCTTCCTACTATAATATTATTGAAGTGAAACTTCTTTACGCACGCTTGACTTGGGGAGTAAGCTTGCGAACGCGTGACGTAAGCGTTACGAAAAGTGTGATCGGGCGAGGCGAACGGGAGTTGAGTGGGGGATATACGCAAGAGAAAGCAGTGCGCGCGCACATTTTCTTTCTCTCTTCCTCTCATACCTAAATACGTTTGAAGTTTCACTTCAGTCATGTGGTCATAAGCACACTCGGTTTTTTTTATAATATCACACTAATATTATAAAGGCGAAAGTTTGTGAGGATGGATGTTTGTTACTCTTTCACGCAAAAACTGCTGAACGGATTTTAATGAAATTTTACAGTAATATAGCTTATACATCAGAATAACACATAGGATACTTTTTATCCCGATATTCCCACTGGATCGACACTTATGCGGGTGAAGCCGCGAGGCGCAGTTAGTAATATTATAAATGTGAAAGCCTGTATGTTCGGGTGTTTGTTACTCAATCGCGCAAAAACGGCTGAACGGATTTGGATGAAATTCGGCACACAGATAGTGTATAACCTGGATTAATACATAGGATAATTTTTATCTCGGTAGTACGTTCCCGTGGGATTATTTCTGACCACGCGGGCGAAACCGCTGGAAAAATCTTATACTTAAATATGTAATATTAATCCATATAATTATGCTCATGACATTTGGGTATTTTGGGAGGGTCGATGTTTAGCAGTTGACTGCGATAAAAGCTAATCTGAATTTTGAAGTCTTAGTTATGATTTCGATATAAAGCTAAGTCGTACAAATGAGGGTTTCTTTAAAGTACGGAACCCATCCATCAGTTAAATAATTAAACACATTTAATAAAGGGGTTGCAATAGGCTTTAAAATTAAAAACCGTAGTTAATCCAACATCAACTTTATTTGAATAGTCATAAAGGCTAATTTTACGTGTATAAAGCCGTACGTATCCTTTGTATATCATTTCAATATGAATGTGAAGTACTAACATGATTATATGGTGTCCACGAGACGAGATATAAGTATGTATGTACAGTCAACAAAAGAGGTAAGTAATGTACGATCGTCGGATATAGTTAAGTTTAGTAAGAAACCGATGGATGTTGTCGACTGAAATTTAATTTGATAAATGAGCTGTTTGTTTTCTATTCATAAATTTAAATTTTACTCCAGAATATCCATCGGTTTCTTACTAAACTTCAACTATATCCGACGATCCTGCATACTTATCTCTCCATACTTATCTCTTTTGTTGACTGTAATATTAATTGTATTGTGTAATGTTGTCGATGACGGATGATCAGGGTTTCCTAAAAAAAAAACCTTCAAGAATTTCAATAATTAAGCGTCAAATACCTAGCCCGGAAAATTAAAATTTTCATACGTTTTTTTGCAGTTTGCAAGACAGTATCTGGTGAAAATTACACTAATATTATAAAGGCGAAAGTTTGCGAGTGAGTGTGTGTGTGTGTCAATATATTTGTTACTTCTTCACGCTCTCAAACGGCTGGACCAATTTTGATAAAAATATTATGGAGGTAGCCGACACCCTGGATTAACATATTAATTTTTATCCCCATAATGCCACGGGATCAAAACTTATGCGGGTGAAACCGCGTGGCGCAGCTAGTATTGTTCTAACTATATATCGCTCATTTGGAGAAACATCAACATAATTGTATCTATTTTTTCCCAAAAATTAGTTAAATATGCCAAAGCACCATAGATATATGCATTTCTATGCAAAGCACTTAGAAAGCCTACCATCTACCAACCCGCACTGGGCCCGCGTGGTGGATTACGGCCCACTCCCTCTCACCGAGAGGAGGCCTGTGTCCCAGCAGTGGGAACATTATAGGCTGATTATGATATTATGACTTAGAAAGCGTATTTACGTTACTAAGCATAGACGTAAAAAAAAGTAGCAGTTACGTCGATATTCTCCAAATGAGCGATATGTCGCGGCCGTGACAAATATTTACTTATAACCATCAAAACATCTAAGTTAATATTATCCTATCGAATGACTATTTCATGAAATCATGTCATTTAAGGCAAATTCTACCATAAAGAGTTGTATGATGATTATTATTATTTACTTTACCAAGCAAAAACCAAAATAATCAGAAAGAACGCTAAGGGGGCGTCCATTAATTACATGAGGTGATTTTGGTGATTTTTGGACACCCCCCCCCCCCCCCCCTTAGTGAGATATCGTGAGATTTGGCTCGACCCCCTCCCCTTCCCTCTAATCTCACGTGAGATTGTTCAAAATGCATATTTTCATTGTGAATACGTTAATGTATGCTTCATTGTGTTAGATTTATTTAAAAAATGTTTCATTATTTTATATAAGACTCAATTCAATCCAGTTTTCTTGTAATTGTACACTGTTTCTTGCGGAAAAAAAAATGACGTGATACTTGCTAGGACCCCCCCTCTCCCCCTAAACGCCTCACGTAATTAATGGATGCCCCCTAAGCAAGAACGAAGTAATAGTGCGAGCGGGCGATGGGATGCGATGCGATGTGCCGGGAGCCGAAATTTCACTCGGACGAAGTCGCGGGCAGAAGCTAGTACAGACGCCAGCACATCAAGCTACCCGAAACTGTCAAATTATCCCAATCAACTTTGACCCTTATGCTGTAGCGATAATGTTGAAAATCTACTAAAGGAATTTGACAGATCGTAGTAGGTTGATGTGCTGGCGTCTGTACATAGACAGACGAGCTATTCACATATAGCTTCTGCTTATACGAACATCGAAGACTAAAGAGACAGAGCAAAAATTAAACAAATATTCTTGTTAAATCCCGTTCCCCACATCAAATTCTACAATTTACGCAGTTCTAAAAACACGTCCACCGCCCCCCTAATACCGGCTAACAATAACTATAACACTCCTGCGCAACTCGCACAGAAACAGGATTCAGTTAGCACACCTGCCGCCCCAACCAATCACCGTGTTATGTGCTTTTTATTTAGTTTCACTTATGCTTATCACGCTTGTTGGCTTTAGGGAGACAGCAGGGAGCTTGGATCGAAGTTTTTGCATGGTAGGGTTTAAATTGAGTTGGTATATATGAATTTTAGGGTTGAGAGTAGGGTTGCCAACCGTACTCTAAAATAGAGTATTGTACTCTTTTTCTTGTAGGTGTACTCTATAATCTATAAACACTAATAGAGTACGCTAAAATACTCTTTACACAAACCGACTTTTAAAATGGATGACGAAGATAATCTCCTAAAACTCCGCCCCTAAGACGACCCACTGACCATTATTTTGGCTATAAGTACAACATAACAGAAATTAAAACCCATTGAACAATCATCTTCGAAAAAGTAAAAAAAAAATCTTTGAAAAAGTTAATAAGAATTTTTCATTGTTTATACAGGGTGTTACGGAAAGGGTATATCAATACAAACGGGTTGAAGAGTGTATCTGGTCTAGAATCTCTGTACAAAATTTCAGCTCAAAAGCAGTAACTTTGAAAATGCTTTTTAAAATATTTTTTTATTTCGATAGTTTATTAAATTGAAATCATAAAAAACGTGTCACCGCACTAAGAGGGTCATTATCCATTATCTGTAGTGTGTCTGTGCGCCTAGTACACGCACATCACGCCGCCGCGCGCCAGTGCAGCGCCGTGATGTCGAAATAAAAAAAGTATTAAGCATTTTCAAAGTTAATGCTTTTGAGCTGAAATTTTGTACAGAGATTCTAGACCAAATACACTCTTCAACCCGTTTGTATTGATATACCCTTTCCGTAACACCCTGTATAGACAAATTATATGTTTGGAGTCCTACATTTCTTTTAATAACAATAAAAAATTGTTATGTAGGTACCGCAAAAAGTGCTAAAAAATACATTTTTTTTTAAATTGGTACTCTTTCTTATTAATCTGTACTCTCTATTTACCCTCTCTGAAATCAGATATACTCTACTTCTTCTAGAAAAAGTTGGCAACCCTAGTTGAGAGGGCTATGGTGTCAACAATAGTCTACTTTTACACTCTCTTTTTTGATAAAGTATTTCCACATTGAAGAACCATGTTTCACGACATTTGTGAATAATGCAAAATGACAAAAACCTCTGACGTCAGAAAAAAGAAAATAAAATATCGATATTTCTAGAAAAACACAAAATCGAAAAAAAACATGTCAAAATCATCAACAGCATTAAAAAGTCTAAAACATACCGGTAAACCTGTCCCAACTCGACATTTCCTATCAAGAGATCGACTCAAGAAAAACTAGAAGATATATGGCTTAAAAGTGTAAATCGGTGTTGCTGAATAAAAATTTAAATAAATGGGGCCAAAAAAATGCATTTAGATTATTTTTTTGTCAGCTTCTGCGCATCTGGACATGTTTTGTATTCAGTAACAGCAATTTGCAATTCTGCAGTTAAATGGATGCGTAGACATGGATTCTAAACAAAAGATTTTATTTAAACTACCAGCACACACATGACCACCATTTAAACGGGTTTTATCGACGGAAGAATAGACAAAATGACAGATTTTAAAACGATTTCTACCGCGATGAAGAGAAGAAATAATTCAATTCTTCAGTCAACAAAAGTCTACAATGTCAAGCATGACGACCAATTATTCTTTACTTTTGATACACTTGGGGCTAGAAACATTTCTTCCCAGCAAGTGTCAAACAGTCTAAATCACATTGGACTTAGACAAGAATCTATATTGATTTTCAAATTTGCTCCCCGTTGCTGTGGAAAGAATAAATATGTCTTTTTCTTCATAGAAACACGGGTCTACGGGTCGCCAGTTGCCAGTTTCGGGGCAACACCGAAAACATACGTGTAGCGGTATCTACAACGCCACATGCCCACATGCGAACAACGCGTCATATTGACGTCACGCAAATCCTGCATCTCGCAAGCAGAGTTTACCGCGCAACTAGCATAGATACAACGGCCCGACATGAATCATCGGGCAGTTGCCCGCCAGACACAGCACCCGTCTGGTCGGAGGATCCTCCCTTTTCTATAGAGTATGAGTGAACTTTACACCCTGTTCCTCATACCTCTATAAACGGAATGAGCAGTTGGGAGACTTTTAGACTTCTGCTGAATCCTCATAACGAATATCAAGGTTAATCAGTAGTCTGCTCTCTAAAGCTGAGACAGGAAGGACTAAAATCGTAGGTACAAAGCTCGACTCAACCTCCCAGTCGCAGATCAACCCATTTAATATCATCCTCCTGCCGGCGCATCATATCTTCTTCTTCCATACATCTCTATCAGTCGTCATCTCAGTAGCCACCCCCATTCTAGCCACATCTACTTTCATCACGTAGAATAATCGTCCCCTGGCCACCAAGCTAACCCACTAAATACCAGACCTTGTCATTGTGAATCGCGCTAGGTTGGTTGGTGAGCGGGTGAACATGGACTTCCTCTATCGTGGGGGTGACAGAGGGGCATGCTGGACTCTTACCGGCTAAAACCACCGCGGTGTTCCACCTCTACCTATGGCCGGGGGTGCGGGATTCGCATAAGCATTCACCGCTCCCCCTACTGGCTTATTTTCAAGCTAACTGCTTCTGCTGGTGGCGCCATCTATCATAAATTTTTATATGCTTGAGTACGAGGCTTTTGACTACTTAGTATGTGTATATCTGACGTCTTTTTATGGTAATGTGCGTTTTGTTTGTGCAGAATAAAAAAAATTCTTTCTTCTTTTCTATCGAGTTTTCTTTTCTGAAGGTTACTCACAATAGTCTAGCTCCCTGTCATCGTTCCCTATCAACCACGCCAACCACCCTCTAAATACCAGCCCTTATAAGGCAGCCAGTCACATACCTCAGGATACTCTAGTCAAAACAGGGTTGGTTTACAAACCGGATGCATTGTTTTAAAAGCTAGCGTTACTGAGCGTGGCACATCTCAATCGACTCGACTGTCAGGTCTTGGAACATCTGCCTGGATTGTGTTGATATATGTAGATATGGGTATATGTCAATTTAATTTGTAAAGTAGTGTGATATCGTGTCAATAAAAATGTTAATATTACTTTGTGACGTTGCAAAACTAATACTAGCGACACCTGTCGTGGAATAGCGAATGTCATGGTGGTTTACGTGACGCAAGATGGCGTTGGTGTTTTGTGTTTAATAAATTAATTACAGTTTAACTGTTAATTAAAAGAAATAAACAAACATACATAATTCACCATATTTTTAATTAAAAAACAAAGTCGATTGTATTAAGGATAAAAATCGATAATAATCTTATATAGTCTGTGGAAGATTATTCGAGAAACTGTCAGATTGGTTTGGAAAAAACGGTGTTCCGTGTCCGGTCTTTTACGACCAAGAACACGAGCCTGGGGGCTGTTTGAGAGGGACTTTATATCCTGAGAGGAACGGGATGTGCCCAAATAACCCGATGGGGTTTTAATATAATCCAGTAAGAGCAGAATCCTGTGAGTATTAAACCATTTGCTTTATTCTTGCTGGACAGCCTATAGCCCAGGTCTCTTGCATGTATGTTCTGACACGAGGACGTTGTTACAGGTCTGGCTTGTTATGCTAGCCTTCATTTTGATTGGTGCTATGCGCAGCTAAATTGATGCCTGGATGTTGCGCCGTTGTGTGATGATTTGGAATTCATCAGAGCGCAGGCGGCTTTAAGGTTATCCCTTGCGGTGTGGTCATCCGACGTTCAGGAAGGCCTTACTTAGCCGGTTCCCGGTTATGAGGGAAGTACGCCACTCCAGGTAACGAAAGCGTCACCATCTCGTCCGTAGGCCGCGTTCGCGTGTGCTCACAGGAACCTCCTGTGAGCGAAGCCAAGGACCGACGATCCGTCAACTGACTGAGAGACTTCAACTGACTGAGGTCAGAACTAACTGATTGGTATTAACTGAGTTCAAAACTGAGAGGTTATCCGTGTAAGATAATAATTTAACCTATGAGAGAGTTAGGCCTTTTGTAAAAAGGCTAGGTGTTAAGACCAGTTGTTGTTAGATATTGTGTCTCGGGTTTGCTTAGCATATTAGTTATTTTCCCCATATGAGCACAGTCCAAATAGGTCGACACATGTACGTGAGCTGGTAAGGTTATTGATCTATTCCCTCGCGGACTCGCATAGCGACTCTGAGAAACTGCTATTTGTCTCATGCAGGTTTTCACCCATACCACTAGGTACGGAGACTAGTTGTGTGGGTGAATGCCATAGTAGCAGGGAAAGAGGCATTATTTTAGTGGCTCGCCACTTTGTTTGTATGTGTGCCTTAATTATGTATTAATTCCAATAAACTTGTATTGTGTAAGAAGGTACTTGTTTAATTGAATCTTTCCCTAGCAGTATATACCCTATAAATTTACTTTAGCACGGTGGTGAGTAGTATAGTTCAAATAGAAACCATCATCAGCTTGTTTCCAATAAATTTCTGTAAACTACGCACGGGCCAGTGTTACAGTTGGCGCCCAACGGTATATAATTATTTAATTGTATAAGGTGAACAGATTGACAACGGTATCTCTCTCTCTCTCTCAGTTCTCTCAGTCCTTTCAGTTGGCGGATTCTCGTTTTAGTTTAAGGCTAGTTTATAAGTTTTAAATATAAAGTGGTCAACGCACCACAATCTAACCATTTCTTTGTTGGACCGGTAAGGTGCAGAGTGTTGATAAAGGTCATTACCTTATTTGTATGTATGCTCAACTCACAAGTTGAACAAGTTGCATTCTGTTAAATATTTTGGGACTATCTATGTACCAAGTGTTTGTTTAGTGGTTGATGACTTAATATTACCCATATAATGGAAGTTTTTGTAACACACTAGTAGCATTTCTGGAAAAGTTTATTTATTGCAACACACAGGTACAAGTAATAATTATTATAACTGGAAGATAATTAGTTTACAATATAAAACATAACAGTTCTTGTTTTGTCTCATGCAGGTTTTCACCCATACCACTAGGTACGGAGACTAGTTGTGTGGGTGAATGCCATAGTAGCAGGGAAAGAGGCATTATTTTAGTGGCTCGCCACTTTGTTTGTATGTGTGCCTTAATTATGTATTAATTCTAATAAACTTGTATTGTGTAAGGAAAAAAAAAAAAAAAAAAAATTTTTTTTTTTAACTAACAGTTCGGCAGTCATAAATTCTAACGGCCTTATAACAAAACAAGGTGTATCTTTAGACCCCAAGTTCAAACCACCGCGCCATTTTTAAATTTTGAACTATAATCCGACAAAGTTAAAGTTCTTATTACAAAAACTGACGTTAAACCCGCGTCCAAGTTGACAATTTTGCATAAGGAAATTTACGTTTGTCGGAATAAAGTTGAAAATACAGTAACTGGTTCGAATGTGTAGGCTAGGTCTGAAGTTAGAACTCCTGTTGTGTACGTGTTAAGTTCCTACGCGAGGTTTTAGAATAAATTGCGTTTTTTTATCACTGTTAGTGGGAGTCGAAAAGTATCTCTAGGAGGAAGCGGTGAAGGGGGGGGCTGTTTTGGTGGCTGTCTTTTGTAATTATGATGTACGAAAAGTCACTATTGTCAAAGACTTTATTTCGTCTGAGAATAGCTGCCGCTTAGCGTGCTCTTGTACAGATACTGGGAAATCTCTCACAGAAAGGAGGACTAGTCTAAAACTGCTTTAAAACATAAGCTTTCATTCGTTTGCCAGCGGCGGGGCAATTGCGTAACACATTATCAATCAGAATCGGTTTCATTTTGACAGTTCAACAACATTCATTGCGTTATTTACGTGTTGAGCAGACAAATTTTTCGAATTTATGAAGCAATGGATTAGCAATTTGCTTCACAATGATTCAGATTCCGATTGATAGTGTGTTACGCAATTAGGGTGCGGGACTGACTGGCCAGCCCATGGCCATTTTTCTTGGCCAATAAACATTTAATTAAAATGTAACTATTTCTTATAGGTTAGTGCCACAAGCTCGATACTATAAAAAAATCACAAATATTATAAAGGCGAAAGTTTGTGTGTGTGTTTATGTTTGTTACTTCTTCACGCTCAAACGGCTGGACTAATCTTGATAAAATTTTGTATGGAGGTAGCTGGCACCCTGAATTAACATATAGGCTACTTTTTATCCCGATATTCCCACGGGATCGACACTTATGCGGGTGAAACCGCGGGGCGCAGCTAGTTAGTAAATAAAAGGTAAAAACTAAATAAAGTTTACAGTTGACATGAGATATCGTCAGCCCTCCAGGCTCTTATATCATCATTCTCCTCCCTTATCCCAATTTATTTGTGGTCGGCGCAACATGTACTTTTCTTCCATACCTCTCTATTAGTCGTCATCTCGGTAGTCACCCCCTTTCTGACCATACCATCATTCACACAGTCCATCCAGGCTCTTATAGCATACCAAAATTGCCAAGTCTTTGCCCTAGAACTCTGCTTACCACCAGAGCAGAGAAGACGTCGCCACGTGACCGGTATAATTAGCCAGCCGTCGGGACGAGCCACCTGGCCGAAATATTTGCATATCGATACCGTTGCGCCGTGAATTTTGTGCTCTGAGGCGCTACCATGTGTTTTTGGGAGGTTGAGATGAGTGAAAATTTTGTGAATAGTATTCTATTGAATAGAATAGAATACTCTTTATTATGTACACCATATAAATTACAGACATAAATATAGAAAACTTTACAATGGGTGGCACAATGGGCAATATATCGCTCATTTGGAGAAACGTTGACGTAAATGTATTTTTTCCCAAAAATGAGTTAAATATGACAAGCACTTATGAGCGAGATGTAGAAACAGAAACAAGTATAATTTTTGAAGAACCTGAATATTGTACTAACAAACATGATTTAAATAAAAGAGTGTAAGTGGAGTTTCTTTCCCGTCCTTCTCCATAGAGATGTCTATGGAGAAGAACGGGCAAGAAACTCCATGGACACTCTTTTAAATCAAGATATTACAAAATCCTGGGTACATTATTCTCGTTGCTTCTATGTGTAAGAACAATGTAAAAAAACACACAAATGAAGAAACCATACAAGAAATAAGATTAAAAATAAGCCTTGGCAGTTAAGAGATGAAAGAAGACACGAAAGAAGAAATCTCGCCTAGAAATCTCTCATCTCCAAAGCACTCGAGAACCGCTAGTACCGTCTCATGATCATTGTCAAGCAATATATTCGTCCACCTATTATAATGGGCACATTTATATTCTATCGCCAGCTATCAGGGTATCATGTTTCCATACGCACCACCGTGAGAGTTATGTAACATCATTATGGGTATATTGGGAACTCGTAGCTATAAGTTCAAGGTGTCATCTTTATTTTTGAGTTCCCTAGGTGTCAGGGTTCAGTTTGCTTTGCTTAACTTTACTATAATTATCTCTTCGCTTCTGGCTATCGCGGTGAACTGCTGCACTAAATACTTGGGCTAAAGTTATAGGCCGACCGCTTAATTGAAACGTTGACTGAGGTAGCAGCGCGGTGCGGGAGGGGTGTGGTGACGTGTTGCGAGAGCTCAGTGATTTGTCAACTTGTGACAACTATCACCCCTCCCGCACCGCGCAGCTACCTCAGGCAACGTCTCAATTAAGCGGTTGGCCTATAGTTCTTAATATATCTTTTTATGCTTCTATAATATTTCTTCAGTCTCTCTCTTACTATCTATTTCCAGCTTTAGCATCGCACTTGTAAACCCCAGAGGGATACATACATACATAATCAGCCTATAATGTTCCCACTGCTGGGACACAGGCTTCCTCTCGGTGAGAGGGACTGGGCCGTAATCCACCACGCGGGCCCAGTGCGGGTTGGCAGATGTCACATGTCTTCGAATTTTTGGTTCTAGGACATGCCGGTTTCCTCACGATGTTTTCCTTCACCGTTTTGAGAACAGTGGTGATGAAATAATTTATACAAAGTAAAGCGCCTGTCTGGGTTCGAATCTACGACCTACAACTCGTAAGTCCTGGCCGTTACCACTTGGCCACCACTGCTGCTGCTGCTGGCCCCAGAGGGTTAGGTAGAAGTAATCTTCATTCACATAATCCATCCGTCCAATCGTTTCTTTAGTCTTCCTCTACCCGGGTAGCTATTCACATTCAAACCTTTCCTAACGCTCGCGCCATGACCACGGATTTCTCAATAATCCATTCGAAAGTAACTCTGTCTGTCTGTATGTTACCTTTTCACGCCTAAACTACAGAACGGATTTAGATGAAATTTGGCAGAGAGATAGATTGTATCCCGGGGAAGGACATAGGATAGTTTTTATCTCAGAAATCATCCTTTAAGGGGGTGAAAAGGGGGGTGGAAGTTTGTATGGGGAACCAATAACCGCTGAACCGATTTAGATGAAATTTGGTATAAAGATAGTTTCGACTTGTGGGGAAGGATATAGAATAGTTTTTATCCCCGTAATTATCCCTTAAGGCTGTGAAAAGGGGGGTGGAGATTTGTAAAGGGAATCAATAAAAAAGGACTATAATGCTTTTATCGCGGAAGAATCCGCGGGGAACAGCTAGTAAAAAATGAATTTCACAAGTTCCACCAACACCAGCAGTGGTGCAGTGGTGGCCCAGTGGTATCGGCCGCGACTTACGAGTTGTAGGTCGTAGGTTCGAACCCAGACAGGTGCTTTACTTTGTGTAAATTATTTCATCACCACTGCTCTCAAAACGGTGAAGGAAAACATCGTGAGGAAACCGGCATGTCCTAGAACCAAAAATTCAAAGACATGTGACATCTACCAACCCGCACTGGGCCCGCGTGGTGGATTACGGCCCACTCCCTCTCACAGAGAGGAGGCCTGTGTCCCAGCAGTGGGAACATTATAGGCTGATGATGACCAACACCTTCGCTCCTGTTCACTTACTGATACAGTATTATCTTATCGACACGTGCTAAGTGAGTCAGTACTAATATTTGAGCGTCTTGTTTGCTTATGATTATGGTTAGGTACTCATGTTAGTTACGGGTTTTTTGATCAAGGGTGATGGGGGAAGACGTTCCCACTTTTCATAGAATTTGGATTACGATTCCCTGTGAATTGATTTCAGTAGATTTTAGACGTACAGGAGATAGCAGTAAAGGTAAATTGAATAGAGTTCATAGATACTATTTCTTATTAGCAGTGTATCTATCAACTAGCTGTGCCCGCGGTTTCACCCGCGTTAAACTCTAAGCTCTAAAGTTTCTAATATAATTCAATCATGATTCGAGGCACGTGGCGCCATCTATTATCTTAATGACGTTATTGTTGTTTTCCTCGGGAACAGCACTTTTTTTTGGGATGAAAAGTACCCTTTGTCCGTTTCTGCACACCTGACAACGTATATTACGATTGGTTCAGTGGTTTAGGCATGAAAAGCCTTAAGGTGTTTTACAAAATTTAATAAAACAGATTCACCAAATACTGTATAATCACTCTTCAACTTTTTTAATGAACCTAGCTAGTCTTATGATCGTACTACATACAATACACATCTCATGCCATCCATCCATCATCAACATTCTCCTCCTTTATCTCAATTTATTTGGGGTCGGCGCAAAATGTCTTTTTCTTCCACGCTTCTCTATTAGTCGTCATCTCCCTTTCTAACCATATTTTCATCCATCCAATTAAAAGATTGAAATACTTAAGAACCCGAGGCTGTCCGTCTACCATGATCAATGAATAGATTTATCACAAAATTCCCATGATTAAGTGGAATTTAAATGCTTAATATTTTCCTAGTGAACAGGCAGCCTTAAACCGTGTTCACCCCGCAACGCAGGCGCAGCACTAAAAACAAAGAGATCTCGCCATTCATTCGGATCGCGTGTCCCGTCAATATGCGAATGTGTCTGTGTGTGTTCATGTAAGTGTCGTATCAATCACACACCGAGCTGTTTCGTAAACATGGAGCCAAGTTTGTGTGAAAAGAAAGGAGTTTATACGTTAAGTTGCTATGCTTAGATCTCTCATAGTTTCGTGTTTAAAGCTGCAATGCAACCTACATTGCAAAAGCTTTTTTATTATGAGCTGATGGCCCTAAGGCACTGACGAATTATTTTCAATTTTCTAGTAAACACCTTGGATAGTCTTGTGAATTTGTGTTTCGTTCGTTATTTTTATTTATTAACTCAGGCACCACGTCCCAATATACATACAAATCACCATTACATAAAAAATCATTTAATTTATGAGAATATAAGATTTAGTTATGAGACCCTTCATCCACTATCTATCACATATTGCAATTTTGAGCCTTCTGTCTGATATCCATTGTGTAAAAACTTAAAAGTATCATAGCCGCTGATTTCGAAAAATCCGTGAACTGATGGCTTACAAAAAACTTTTTGTCTACCAAGTACTCTTCATCACATCCTCCCAAACTAGCCTACTCAAACCCCATCACACTCCAAGCCATCATTTCCCCACTCCAGCGCACCAAGAACAACAAAGCGCACACACACACACTAGCACACATTGCGCACACGCATACGCGCAGAGTGAGCGAATTTTTCGCGCAGGTTCTTGACCGGGGCTATTTCCGACACGGGGAATCGAAACAGCGTTTTATCGCCCCGAGCGCCAGTGTATCGGAATGGGCGGCAAGCTGTGAGCTATAGCGGAGAGAGTTTTAATGAAGATCTAGATAATGATGGTAGATGAAATTGTTTAGAAGATGGCGTTTTTTAAGTGAAACTTCTTTACGCACGCTTGACTTGGGGAGTAAGCTGGTGAACGCTGGACGTAAGCGTTACGAAAAGTGTGATCGGGCGAGGCGAACGGGAGTTGAGTGGGGGATATAAGCAAGAGAAAGCAGTGCGGGCGCACATTTTCTTTCTCTCTTCCTCTCATAGCCAAATACGTTTGAAGTTTCACTTCAGTCGTGTGGTCATAAGCACACTCGGTTTTTTTTATGGCCTAATTCCGTATCGCACTCGTCATCACAAATCGGCAGCGCATCAGCACTACTCCAAAAAAAGCTGGATGCTAATTTGATTACAGTAAGATTCTGGCTATACGAGTAGTCTCTTGGCGTATTCGGGACCGGGCTTATTTTGAGATACGTGTGCGACTTTGCCAAAAAATTGTACCTAGTCAGGCACTAACAGGGGATCGAGGAGGGAGGGTGGAGGGGGGCTCAGGGCCTCAAACCGGAATAAATAATCCCGAGGATACCTTGCTAACAAATGATAAGTATTTAGACTAATATTTTAACAACTCTGATTTTGCTGACATTAGAAGAATGCACTTTTTGTCAATACACACATCGTCCACTATCGCTTCTGTTTATATCTTGGCCGTAGGCACCGGATATGTTAAGCATACCCAGCGTTTAAGTCACAGGACATCTGTTCGCGTCTATTGCCCATCACCAATAAACACTGTCATAATGGACTAGATGGAGACTCGCATAAAATTGTCTTAATAGTAAGTACTGCCGACATTTTTGTAACGCATAAAAATTTCAATTAATTAGTAACTATAAGTCACTGGATAATTGGCCCAAATTGTTAGTTGTTGTCAAATGTTTAGTAATAATAGTTATGTGATACACATAAATATTCTGATTCCGTAGTGCTATTCTGTAAAAAAAAAACTCACCGTGAAAACTGAGGTGAAGTGAGCGTGAAGTGAGCTCTCAACACTACTAATCCCTAGCATCAAGTGGAATGACAGCTCACTTGAAGCTCACTTCACCTAAGTTTTCGCGGTGAGATTTTTACAGAATAGGTCGGCTGATATGAGCAACGCGAAAGTTGGACCCCTTTGGAAACCATCTTACCCAAAAAATTGCGATAAACAAAGTATTAACAGAATTCGATGTAAGACGCCTAGTAAGCGCGACTTAAACGTTTAACTTACGTCTTTTACAAAATGCAGCACTAAAAAGAACTCACAATAAAGTGCAATCTAAATGAGATTAATATTTAAAATCTCACCTTTCTAAGACAGCGTAATTTCACTCGTCCACACTCCCCGAAGCCTAGAGTAACTCGCTACCTCTTATAACTTAGACAGTATCACCGGATGTGCTAACAGTAGTATCGCAGTACGTCTGCCTGCATCCTTACGAGCAAAGCTTAATGGTACCATACCTTAGAGAATTAACGATTGAGAACTTACCTGAAAAAAGAAAAACATATTACATTAGTAATGAATTTGTGTTACGTCAAGAAGTTGTTCGACTCGAAACAAGCAAAGTATGAGGACAACAGTGACGTCACCAACATTTATACATACGTATAATCAGCGTATAATGTTCCCACTGCTGGGACACAGGCCTCCTCTCTGTGAGAGGGAGAGCACCGTAATCTACCACGCGGGCCCAGTGCGGGTTGGTAGATGTCACATGTCTTCGAATTTTTGGTTCTAGAACATGCCGGTTTCCTCACGATGTTTTCCTTCACCGTTTTGAGAGCAGTGGTGATGAAATAATTTACACAAAGTAAAGCGCCTGTCTGGGTTCGAATCGAACCTATGACCGACAACTCGTAAGTCGCAGCCGTTACCACTGGGCTACCAGTGCCTCAGTGACGTAAGCAAATAAAGGTATATTCAACTTGGTGATACAAGCACCAAAAATACCTGTGCAAGGCTTTGGATTGCCATGCAATATTGCTACTTAAACGCATAGTAAGCTCAGCATGACAAAACTAACGACCTGCCAAATCAACCTGATGATTTCAGGTTCAAATGGACCGATACGCGATTCCCAACTCGAAATGCAATTTATGCAGAGCTATGCCCGCTTTAGGGCATATTTGTAAACGATACACATGGTCCCCTAAAGCGACAAATATCAGAAATGCTGCAAAAGAGAGTACAGACAGAGGTGGAAGGAAAGTAGGCCATTGCCCTGCAATGGGATAAAAACAGACTTATAAAAAAGATTTATATGTATACAGGGTGTAACGGAAAGGGTATATCAATACAAACGGGTTGAAGAGTGTATCTGGTCTAGAATCTCTGTACAAAATTTCAGCTCAAAAACAGTAACTTTGAAAATGCTTAATATTTTTTTATTTAGATAGTTTATTAAATTGAAATCATAACAAACGTGTCACCGCACTACGAGGGTCATTATCCATTATCTGTAGTGTGTCTGTGCGCCTAGTACACGCACATCACGCCGCCGCGCGCCAGTGCAGCGCCGTGATGTCGAAATAAACAAAAATTAAGCATTTTCAAAGATACTGTTTTTGAGCTGAAATTTTGTACAGAGGTTCTAGACCAGATACACTCTTCAACCCGTTTGTATTGATATACCCTTTCTGTAACACCTTGTATGTAATACATTAGCAGCAGCATGTAATACAACTTACACCCGCTGTAGTGCATGTCAATAAGAAATTCTATTATAGCACATTTTAGGGTGATTAAATGCCCAAGATAAAGCCGCCGAAGATGCGATATGTCGCGATCGCGATTTAGCTCCCTACCTCGATGTCTTTAGCCGCGATCGCGAAGTATCGCAGCGAGGCATCTTCGGCACGTACTTACAACCCTTAGACCAGTATATTTTAATGTACAAAGCTACTAGATCCTACGTACAGGAATCTATGCTAGAGTGGCCGAAGAATCAGTCAATTCAGCGCGCTTGTTGAATATCTAATATTTTTACCACGACATAATTTATCCATCCATACTATACTTAATATTATAAATTCGAAAGTAATTCTGTCTATCTGTCTGTATGTTACCATTTTACGCCTATACCGCTGAACCGATTTAGATGAAATTTGCTATAGAGATAGTTTGAGTACCGGGGAAGGACATAGGAAACTTTTTATCCCGATATTCCCACGGGATCGAGATTTATGCGGGTGAAACCGCAGGGCGCAGCTAGTTCTCATATACCTAGAGGGTGACATCATCGACACGCCAACTGTACCCATGAATTCAGCACATGGTTCTAGACCCCCTAGTTCAGAAACATCTCGCCGTTTATAAAAAAAAAATCTGCTGCTTCATACATAATCAGCCTATAATTTTCCCACTGCTGGGACACAGGCCTCCTCTTTCTGTGAGAGGGATTGGGCCATAATCCACCATACGGGCCCAGTGCGAGTTGGGTGTTTCATACAATCGTGCAATACCTAAGCGGTCAAAATGTACTAAACAGATTTTTTTTTAAATTATAAACGACGAAAAATTTCACCCTTCAAAATCATGTACTGAATCGATCGTCAGGTCGTGTGACGATATCCCAGCTATCCTGTACAGTTCGTGTCGAAACAAGAGAAGGTAACGCATTTCATATAAGTTTTTGGCTAGGTCCTTCCGCCGCCATCTTGAGCCCCTGCGGTTTTGTGAAGAATGTTAATAGCTCTCTCAGACATTGCGTGCTAAGTTCAGATTGATACCCTAATTGTATAAAATTGCTGTTAGCTTCGATTGAATTTCTTTTGTTAGCCAACCTGCCTTGATGTACAGCTTTCTACTGGGGCTAAAATATCTTTTGGTTTGTAAATACTATTATTATAAGCCTTCTGGTGGCTTGGGGATTCTTAAAGTATAAATGGTCTAGTTAATAGTGGTGCTGTCCCGTTGGTCTTCTAGACGCAAGCAAGCGCTACTGCTGGGCATGATACAAGATTTTACACGTCAATCATATTAAAAAAACTAGATGAGGTCGGCGTTTCCTATCTGGCTACTCTGAGAAGAAAGGCCGAAATCAACTCAGCGGTCACAGTCTCTTCTAAAGTCCAGACATAATCTTGGTCAGATCATGTAGATTGATGTCTATACTGTAATGGTCTTTTGAGGAAAGTACCACACAGATTGAGTGGACCTGTTCACTGTCCAGTTAGTGCACGCATTTGTCAGTAATCGTTCAGCTTAGCTTAAAACTTGGGAGCTGCATGAGGTCCTGCAGGGTTCGCTTCCTAGATCGGGCAAAGTGTTATTGAGTTTTTACTATTTGGAATATAGTAGCAGTCTGGATTTGTGCCCGTGTGTACACGGAACTTATAAGTGGCGAAATGTAGACTGAATGGTCTGGAAATTCTGGAATCTAAACTGGCAGTGGAAATGCGTGGTAATCAGTGCTCATTCCTTCTCTTATATGAAGAGGCCTTTGACCTGTAGTGGAGTGGAGTGTTGGATCATGTCAGTAGCGTGCATTGGTTTTCAGAATAGGTAGGCACTAGGCCGGGTCTAGTCTAGGCAAACGCGGTCACTAATAAAAAAAAAGTGATGTCAAAAGTGCGGTTATTTGAGTAGGCATGCCTACTTAAAGGTGATAAATTGCGAAGGTCGAACGTCGTGGTATTACGCGTGAGACGTACGTATTTTTAATTTTGTCGTATTAACTTGAACGAGTAAAGACCAATGACAATGTGCGAATAGTACGGGCGCCAAGTAGGCCGTCCGGCGACTGCCTACTGCCGCGCGTGTTTGTATGAAGATTATGTTTTTTGTTGGGTATGATCATTTAGTGAGTTTCTTAATTATGGGGCACACACTAAAATGTAATTGACAGCCTTATGTTGATATATCGAGGTAGGCACTGCTTATATGCCTATATGCAATGCACGCCACTGGATCATGTAGCTCCCTTCAAAATGGTTGAGCTGAATGGTGCTAATACATACGTCATGTTCGTGAACGGGCGCCGTCAGTAGGGACTAGTCATCTCTTTGCTGGCTTATTTTAATTTAATATTTGAATTGCTTTTTTTCTCATCTTTTCATTATGGACGCTTTTAACGTTCTGCATCATTCTCACATGTATAACTGGCTGTGCCCCGCGGCTTCACCCGCATAAGTCTCGATCCCGTGGGAATATTGGGATAAAAACTATCCTATGTCCTACCCCGGGACTCAAACTATCTCTATACCAAATTTCATCTAAATCGGTGCAGTGGTTTAGGCGTGAAAGGGTAACATACAGACAGGCAGACAGATAGACATAGTTACTATCAAATTTATAATATTGGTATGGATTTTTAACATGAATGATGTACTTAACAAAGACTTTGTAACCATATTATTTTAATTTAAAAGTGTCTATGGAGTTTCTTGCCCGTTCTTCTCCATAGGTACCAACGACTTGGAATGGGCAACTAGCTTCATCTTTCTGACTGACCGACCCCTTGACAATTCAAAAGTGCCTGTAATTGGTTTAATTGAAATAAATGCTTTGAGTTTGAGCGGAACAGTGTAACACAGTCAACGCAGAAAGTTAAGCTTATAAACTTTTTTCAGACATAATCCAAATGATTGCAAGAACCATCAACATCTTTACCAAACAATTCATAATACTATCCAAGCCAGTACCTACCATCTTCATAAAATCAAAAATTTGAATTCGGAAACGGAACGAGAACGGCGCGGGCGCATTTGATTTTTTTCCTCAATCCTAGGGCGCTTTGTTAGCTCGGTCTCTTTCACTCAAAGGCGTTCCATACACGTCTGTCTCACGTCGGGGGTGGGTATAGAGGGTGTTGAACGCCAGATGTTTTGGAGATTCTCTTTTTTTTTTTTCTTTACGGTTTTAACAATGGGAGCGAGCTTAAAGCCGGCTTTTGACTATGGGATATAATATAATATATATTACATCTTGAGATATAATATTTTATCGCTCGCCATACATTTTGTACGAGGCCGTTCACACTGTGCTATGATATATATTACATCCAAAACTATAAATATTTTTTCAAGCGATATTTAGAGGTCATTTGAAGATGTATATTTTACCTCACGTCCCCGGACACCGCGCCCCCTCCTGTCTCGCCCTCAGTTTGAATTTTGAATGGTAACGTTCGTGTGCAGACGTGTCAACTGATCACGTGTTTTGAATTTTCGTAGATGTTAACTATAGATATTTGAAGTACGCAATCCTTACCTACGCATTAAATTAATTAAATAAAGAACGTGATGACACAGTGATGACCGAAGCTGAACTGTTCCAAAATATATAGCTTACAGTGTGAACAGCAATCGCGGGATGTAATATATAGCTCAAGATGTAATATATATTACATCCCATAGTCAAAAGCCGGCATAAGATTTGAGCATATGGCCTGTGAACAGGTATTGATAGGCGAAATCTTCTATTTTTTTCGTCTGGCTATATCGGTTTTGAGTATTTGATTTTTGGAGTTTATATTTTCGCTGGGGTAATGAGAATCCGAGTTGTTTCTTTTTTTTTGGTTGAGAATTTCTTTGTGATTATGATGCGTTAGTAACTTAATGCACATGGTTATGACTTACGAGGTTGGTGGAGATAAGAAGACGTTTACTAATTAAAATACAGCGGTACTTTTTGTCATGTATACCCTTCTTTCATATATCATGTGTTACATACCAGAAATGTGTGTTTATGAAATCTTAGCGGTATTTTTTGGTCTTATGGGTGCAAGCAAACTCGTACCTTGAAACTGATGCCATGCAGTAGGGGCCATATTTATAACTAGCTTCTGCCCGTGACTTCGTCTGTGTGAAATCTCTTGTTCCCGCGATGCGACGCACCCTGTCGCATCGCATCGCATTGTTTGCCGCGCTTTCGCCATTACTTCGCTATCGCTTAGCGTTCTTTCTGACTTTTTTTCTTTTTGCTCGGCTCCTAAAGGACCTAGCGTGGTGTTAAGTAGCCTATAGCCTTCTTCAAGAATTAGGCTATCAAATTCAAAAATAATTTTTCAAATGCGACTGGTAGTTCCAGAGATTAGCGCGTTCAAACAAACAAACAAACTCTTCAGCTATATTATTAAAATATAAGGTGTAAAAAAATTAACCTTAAAAACTTTAAGAGGTGCTTTAGACCATCGAACTGAACAACTTTCACTATGGGACCAACTCTGAAATCACGAAAAAAAATGAGCCGTTTCATACATTTTGGCCGAGTAGGTATTGAACTTTTGTATGAAACAGCTGATTTTTTTTTCGTGATTTCGGAGTTGGTCCCATAGTGAAAGTTGTTCAGTTCGATGGTCTAAAGCACCTCTTAAAGTTTTTAAGGTTAATTTTTTTACACCTTAATTGGACTTTTCTTGGTTAGATTACTGATCTACTATTGTATAGTGTAAGATTATTGTGGGTACCTAATAACTTTATATGTCATAGGGAAAGAGGGGTCCGCGGCTAAATAATAACAGCCGCACAAGTCAATCGATCAGGTTAAGCTACCCTTGCCGCGGTTGGTCTGTGGATGGGTGACCGTCTTTACATACCGAGATCCCTCCGTGCCTCGGAAAGCCGTTGGTTCCGGCTGTCATTCGTGGATCTTTGACAGTCGTCACGGGTAGTCAGAAGCCCTAAAGTCTGACAACCAGTCTTACCCAGTTACTGGGTTGTGGAGGTCAGACAGGCAGTCGATCCATGTAAAATACTGGTATTCAGCTGCATCTGGTTAGACTGGAAACCGACCCCAACATAGTTGGGTATAGGCTAGGAAGATGATGATGATAGGGAATTACAGCTTTATAATCAATACCTGCTCCTTTCAGTATAACAGGTGACAGTTACCCAAAACTACAATGCTTATCTAATACCAAATACTTAAACATAAAACAAAAGTCAACCTTGTCAAATATTCAAACCTTTTTTTCTCTCATTTCTAGGTGTTGTAAAAGTTATAAACGGTAATAATAGTAGGTAATGGCTATCAATATAGTTTTGGCCAACATCTGTTACTATTGTTCAAATGTAAACAGACAATAAACGTGGAATTTGTCTTTTTTGAGAGTCTTTCCCATGAAGACGAAACGTTACTTGATGACGTTAGATCAAGTGCATGAGTTCGTGAATCAGCCTTGGATTTTGGTGAAGTAGCAAGCAGTGGCGTGCATTGGGTTTCAGAATAGGTAGGCACTAGGCCGGGTATAGTCTAGACAAACGCGGTCACTAATTTAAAAAAAAGTGAGGTCAAAAGTGTGGTTATTTGAGTAGGCATGCCTACTTAAGGGTGATTAAATTGCGAAGGTCGAACATCATCGTATTACGCGTGAGTCGTACGTATTTTTAATTTTGGCGTATTAACTTGAACGAGTAAAGACCAATGACAAAATGTGCGAATAGTACGGGAGCCGAGTAGGCCGTCCGGCGACTGCCTACTGCCGCGCGTGTTTGTATGAATATTTTGTTTTTTGTTAGATATGATAATTTAGTGAGTTTCTTAATTGTGGGGCACACACACTAAAATGTAATTGACAGGCTTATGTTGATATATCGAGGTAGGCACTGCTTATATGCCTATATGCAATGCACGCCACTGGTAGCAAGTCTTTGGGTTACTTCTTCGTTTATCTAGACACAAGCTGAAGCTCCAGCTATGCTCAATAATTCGGGTTGCAAAAGATAAGAGAGTTATAAAACGGTTGTCTTTAGTGTTCCGTACCCAAAGGGGAAAAAACGGGACCCTATTACTAAGTCTCCACTGTCCGTCTGTCTGTCACCAGGCTGTATCTCATGAACCGTGATAGCTAGATAGTTGAAATTTTCAGAAATGATGTATTTCTGTTGCTGCTATAATAACAAATACTAAAAACAGAATAAAATAAATATTTAAGGGGGGTTCTCATACAACAAACGCGATTTTTTTGCCGTTATTTGCTCGATTTTCATAACGGCAACTGGTAGACACTTGAAAAATTCACAGAATATTTAGTTGTACATTCACTTTAAAAATAAATAATTAACTTAAAATAAAATATATATTTAAGGGGGGCTCCCATACAACAGACGATTTTTTTTGCCGATTTTTGAGATATACGGAACCCTTCGTGCGCGAGTCCGACTCGCATTTGGTCGCTTTTTTGTCTCCAAATTGATGACGTACAGTCAACAAAAGAGATAAGTATGCAGGATCGTCGGATATATGTAGTTGAAGTTTAGTAAGAAACCAATGGATGTTGTCGACTGAAATTTAACTTAATAAATGAGCTGTTTGTTTTCTATTAATAAAATTCAATTTTATTCGAGTACATCCATCGGTATCTTACTAAACTTCAACTATACCCGACGATCCTGCATACTTATCTCTTTTGTTGACTGTACTTGACTTTTGCCATTGTCATACATTAGCGTCATAAACTCTTATGCCGGGGCCACACTATACGGGAAAATCGCGATAAGTTGTTTCTTATTGGCTGACATCGTAGGTCCAGCCAATGAGCATCAACTTATCGCGCAAATCTTCGCGTTATCGCGATAGTCTGGCCCCAGTATTAAAAAGCCCATTACAGAACCAACGCAACACGGAACGGACAAAACAACATTACACTTCAGAATCCCTAACGTAATCCTTATCCCCGTCTTCATCCGCATAACTTCTAGCCACATTTCTTTCTCTGGGCATCTACCTGGCCTGGGTGCCCTGATCGTGCTCACCCATAAATAGTAATATAGCTTGGTAGAATGTCACGGAGTCATAGTGAGGAGACAGTTCCCACGAACACAGGAAGTGATGGGTAGAGAGCGAGGGCCGAGGTGCGAATGAGAGCGGGAATGTAATACTAACGGGCGATTTGTTGAAAATAGATAAAGGTGTAGATTAGGTTCTCAACGAGGGCGATAACGCCCCCCTCGAAGGCGTTTGACACTTTCAGGGGCAGGAAGACCTAGAGAAAATTTTAAGAGACTAGGTGCACCCCGTGGTTTCACCCGCAAAGTGTCGATCCCATGGGAATATCGGGATAAAAAATGTCCTATGTCCTTTCCCGGGACTCAAACTATCTCTACACCAAATTTAATCTAAATCGGTTCAGCGGTTTAAGCGTGAAGAGGTAACATACAGACGGACACACTTTCGCATTTATATATTAGTATGGATTAAAAATTGTGATTGCGCGAAGAAAGTGGAAACGGGCGGGCCACATAGGGCGCTGAACAAATCGCAGATTGAGTAGAACAGTACTGGACTGGAGACCGAGACCTGGTAGGTAGAAGTGTGGACAGACAGCCGATGAGGTGGACCGACGACCTGGGCAAGATTGCTGGACGACTCTGGCTTAGAAAGGCTAGAGACAGAGAAGAATGGCGTGCATTGCAGGAAGCCAACACTCAGCATTGGGTGGCGAAAGGTGAAGAAAAAAAAAAAAAAAAAACTCAAAATGGGCGGTGGCAAAATAAGGTTAAGATCCTATGGTGTAGATCGAAGATACTGTGGATCAGAAACAATAAACTCAAAGATTCATTATTAGAGAAGGTTTTTTGTACAGATATAGATACACCTAGATAACGCAAGAGTAACTACTTCGCGTGCCAAAAATCGCACCAGCTTACGTTCGAAAATCATAAGCCGCCAGTTTCGCGCTCAGTCCTGCGTACTGCTGGCTGGGTGAGCGTGAGCGAGAGAGCGCGAGCTTGTGACGTCATAGTAGGTAGTCAAAGTGGCACGCTTAGTTTTCATACAGTTCGTGATACTTGCGTTATCTAGGTATATCTATATCTGTGGTTTTTAGGCCTTACCGTCTTATGTCAAAATTAGCTGTGGAGCTCTTTTGCAACATAAATGGGATTTCAACGGACCCCGCTTTGATAGTGTTCTTGGCATAAAGCGTTTGACCGCTATGTCGTCTCTTAACGAAGACAGTACGTTTAATGATAATGGATACTTTGCAGAAGAGAGCAGACTCTTTGCGAAGCCCTTTCACACCCAAAGACGGGAAATGAAGAAGGTATTCTTACTTATAATGATGAAACGACTAGCCTTTTTTTTTTTGAGTATGGTAAATCATCAAATGACTCCCCTCCCGCTCTGGGTGGGGCGGAAGGGAGTGTCAGACTCTTACTGACTAAAACCCACCCGCGTTCCTACCTTAGCCCTTTATGTTCCGGGGTAGCGGTAACCCTTTCGGACAATTCCGCTGAGGCTAAACGACCAGTCTTAGAAAAAACCGACCAAGTGCGAGTCGGACTCGCCCATGAAGGGTTCCGTAGCAGCAAGTAACATAATATAAAAGTTCTTGTAGTTCGTTGTAACTTTGTGAAAGGTAAATTGCGGTTTTCGATTTATGACGTATTAAAAAAAAACTACTTACTAGATCTCGTTCAAACCAATTTTCGGTGGAAGTTTACATGGTAATGTACATTATATATATTTTTTTAATTTTATCATTCTCTTATTTTAGAAGTTAGAGGGGGGGGGACACACATTTTACCACTTTGGAAGTGTCTCTCGCGCAAACTATTCAGTTCAGAAAAAAATGATATTAGAAACCTCAATATCATTTTTGAAGACCTATCCATAGATACCCCACACGTACAGGTTTGATGAAAAAAAATTTTTGGAGTTTCAGTTGTAAGTATGGGGAACCCCAAAATTTATTGTTTTTTTTTCTATTTTTGTGTGAAAATCTTACTGCGGTTCACAGAATACATCTACTTACCAAGTTTCAACAGTATAGTTCTTATAGTTTCGGAAAAAAGTGGCTGTGACATACGGACGGACGGACAGACAGACATGACGAATCCATAAGGGTTCCGTTTTTTGCCATTTGGCTACGGAACCCTAAAAACCACCATTGATTGCCATATCGTTTCTCCACTGCGTTATTGCTGCATTGAATCATAATTCAAAACCCATCTCCAATCCTACAAACCGCTTCCTCCACAAGCGGACCCAGCCGCCACTCGCTCACACTCCTCCCACGCTCAAAAAAAAACGCTCTCCCGCATACAAAGCGAATACTTTCCGAACATCTGTCAGCATGGGGGGCGTCTTCCATCCCTCTCTGACACTACGCTGTGGTATATTTCTCTCTCTGTCTATAAGTTGGCAGGTAGACAACCTGAGTTTCGCGACTCATGTTCAGGACTTAAAGATCATTGGGTTATTAGTGCATAGCCTGGTTATGATGATGTTTAAAGGGTAATAAGCATTTTATTGAACTAGCTCTTTGTAAGAATGGTTTGGAGTTAACCCCTGTACTATTTTGTGTACGTAGATCTTAAAAGGTCATTCTAAGCATTAGGAAATCTTCCTGCCTTCGACACGCTAAGAAGTAGAAGATTTAGCCAGGTAGTGGAGTTTTCGTCTATAAATGCTGAATGTGAAATGATGAGAAATAGGCAACATTGTGGAAGGTGGATGAAACCTTATGCCTCAGAAACCATAAGATTCTAAGCAAGCCCAACTTCAGTAAAGAGAGCGAAATATCTCAGGAAGCAGACTCCTATACATTCACATTGTTGAGCTGCACGACTACCGACAAATGCGTGCACTGACGGGACCGGTTCACTCAATCTGTGTGGTTCTTTCCTCAAAACACCATTTCAAACACCAATCTACATGGTGTTCACATGATCTGACCAAGATTATGTCTGGACTTTAAAAGAGACTGTGACCTCTGAGTTTGCTTCGACCTTCCTTCTCAGAGTAGTCAGATAGGAAACGCCGACCTCATCTAGTTTTAAAAATATGAACGACGTGTTTTTGTACGAACCTACTTACAGAAATAAAATGTTTTATAACTTACAACTTAAATTCACCAGAACACTACACGTGCGAGAAAACTCAAAGAAATAACAACGAAAAGCTACATTGATGATATCGACGCGACGGACGCTTGGAAAGCAAAACTGACTAAGCGATATAGGGTTAACTTTACACAAGAACAGTTTAAAGGAAACTTTTCAGAAAAAACTTTTTTACAAAAAAAAACAACCACTTCAAAAAAAAAAAAACTGCAAAGTGATAAATAACTTTAATTTCGGAAGTCGGTGTCGTTGGTTCCGCATTTTCGTTTTTTGACACCGACTTACGAAATTAAAGTTGTTTATCATTCTGTAGTTTTTTTTTTGAAATCGGTTGTTTTTTTTTTTTGTAAAAAAGTTTTTATTTTTCACTTTTTAGTTGTACCTACCCCACACAAATTAAATTAACACTAGTGCATTGAAGAATTGAAGACACCGACTAGAAGAATCATCAAAAATTCGCATAGAAATGCCGGAGATGCAGTACATTTATGCATATAACTTCGTACATAAGAATAATTACCTGATGTATTATATACTAAAACCTTCCTGAAAGTATGTAGATCACATTAATGAAAGAATTATCAAAATTGGTTCATTCATTTTTGAGAAATTCGCGGACATACAAACGTACATACATACGGGTCGAATACAGAACCTCCTATTTAAAGTCGGTTAAAAATAAGATTTCAAAAACAGTACGAATTACGCCTGTAGGATGATTACAAGAATTTATATGATTAGTTCTCCTGTGAAGTTAGCCCTATGTCGATGTCGCTTAGTCAATTTTGCCTTTCAAGCCGCACACCTAGATCTAAAAAATCAAGAGTGAACAGGCATCTTCTGGGCACGCTCGATCCATCATAGACCTCATCTATCGCTTTCCATCAGGCGTGATCGGGGTCAAGAGTGCGCCCATTTAGCAATAAAAAAAAAAAAAAAAAAAAGGGAGCTAACTCTAAAATCTAACCCCCTTATTCATAATCCTATTTTATCTCTATTTTAGCTAAAATAGGTTTATAGAACGTTTGTCTTTATCTGTCACCTTGTCATTTCTGTGTGTAAGAAAGAGACAAACCCCATTTTAACTAAAATAGGTTTGATAAGTTTTATGAATAAGGGGGTAAATATTTGAGGTATGCGTTCCATCGAATTCCTTAACTCACTACCTAACGACCAACAAAGTCAAAGTCAAAGCATTTATTTCAAATAGGCACATAAAAGGCACTTTTGAACAACAAAACAGATAGAAAAACTTATAACATCATTGTTCTATCTGCATTTAAAAAGTATTGACCACTCATACAGCAAACTCCTGTAGTGCACAGGGAGATGGTAATCAGTTTTTCAACTTTTCTGAAAAAAGTGTTTTTTTTTTTGAGTTAATCGCTGTTTAGATCTCGTCGATATTCCTACAGATTATTCTCTCGATCTAAAGATCTAACCATGAAAGTAAAATCGATCTAAGGATCTAACCATGAAAGTAAAATCAATCTAAGGATCTAAACCATGAAAGTAAAATCAATCTAAGGATCTAACCATGAAAGTAAAATCGATCTAAGGATCTAAACCATGAAAGTAAAATCGATCTAAGGATCTAACCATGAAAGTAAAATCGATCTAAGGATCTAAACCATGAAAGTAAAATCGATCTAAGGATCTAACTATGAAACAAATAAATGAATTTGAATTTGAAAAGTGCATTATAGCCCCATATTCAAACCCCAGCAGATAGCAAGTCGGTAAGGTCACTAGGTCACTACAATAACACCATAAAATAAAATGCACCATGCATCGCACCCCATATCCACGGTGCATTACACTGCAACGCAAAGGGTCACCGGCGCACCCTCGCTTACATCCCTCCGTCTCTCTCACTCGTATTGTTAGAAGGGAGTTAGATAGTGCCATCTCGCTCGCTCGCAGTGGTAGGTGCGGGAGTAATGTGCTTTTTTTTTTTTTGGTTAACAGTTATGGAGGTGGAGTTTTTCGGGATGGGCAGGATTTAAAGGCATAACGTGCGTGATCTTATCTGCTGATGGTAATGGAATTAGCTAATAAGATAGGATTATCATTATAACTTCATAGGTTGGTTCTCAGTCGTAAAGATGCAAGCGCCATCTTTAAGGATTTTTAAGTCACGCTTATACTTAGACTTAGAAGTTCATTTGTTAAGGTCACACGAGCTATAAAATAGTATACTATACGTATGACTTAAATAGTCTATTAATGCACGGCGTTAAGTCACTGGACTACCGTAGTACAGACGCCAGCAGATCAAGCTACTACAATCTGTCAAATTTCTTTAATAGATTTTCGACTTTATCAATAAAGCATTAGGTTCAAGGCTGATTGGGAAAACTTGACAGTTCCGGATAGCTTGATGCGCTGACGTCTGTACTATTAACTTTAGGGTGATGCCGAAGATGCTCGCGATCGCGGTCGCTATCTCGATACCTCGACGTCGATACATTCTACATGGATGGCGGTGCGCACACGTCGATTCAGTCGGTCCTGATAGCTCAGTTGCCCAGTCCTGTGTTCGTACTGTACTCTACCTCCTCCAGAAGAACAATTCGAACGGATTTGACAAATCACGAGCAGCGAAGTAATAGCGCGGGCATTCGAAGCGATGCGACGGGGTGGGTCGGGGCCAGAAAGAAATTTCACGTGGAGGAAGTCGCGGACAGAAGCTAGTATAGGACATATAGGTTCCTATGAAGAATAACGAGCAGGAAACTCCATGGGCACTCAATTGGTAGCGAAACTTGCTCGCCAGTTTGCGCCGAATAGCCGAGATGAGCTACACACTTATTATATTAGTCGGTGCCGACATAATAAACACCACAAGAAGAACAAGTTGGCGTTCGGCCTCCTATCAAGCCAATTACAAGTCCTCAATAAAGTATTTATTACTACATCCTGTGCCACTAAAACAAAAAAAAAACACCTAGTCATTGTATTCAGCGCTTATCTCGAGATTACCGGCAGGTGGCGCCAGCTATGCGGTTTTATTTTATTGAACTAACGACTAATTGGTTCGCTATTTAATATTGTTATCTAGTTTGTAGACTAATTAATTTTGCAAGCATTTATTTATTAATTTCTTGGCTGCTACAGTTTCTTATTTTTCGAATGCTGTGCGTTAGTTTTTTTGGTCCATATTAAAGTGTCGATTGAACAGACAAGCTCATCTCAGTTTCACACGTTTGCCTTTATCCCGATTCATTTTTGGTCAGTGCACGTCCTGTCTTGCAGCCATCATCTCAGTGTGAATTAACTTCCTACCTAGCCATGTCATCTTTCGCACAATCCATCCATGTTTTCTTTAGCATAAGCGTCGTCACCGAGGCAGGCTTAATAAGCGCTGGCGTGACGATTTAGACGCATTCCTAACCGACTGGACGGAGAAGGCACAGCACAAGGAAATGTGGAAGAAAATGGGGGAGGCCTTTGCCCAGCAGTGGGACAGTACAGGCTAACGAAAAAAAAAATCAGTCTATAATGTTTCCACTGCTGGGACACAGGCCTTTTTTCTTTCAGGAAGTGGGCTGTCATCTACCACGCGGGCCCAGATGTCACATGTCTTCGAGTTTTTGGTTCTAGGACATGCCGGTTTCGTCACGATGTTTTCCTTCACCGTTTTGAGAGCAGTGGTGATGAAATAATTTACACAAATAAAACCGCCAGTCTGGGTTCGAATCTACGACGTACAACTCGAAAGTCGCGGCCGTTACCACTGGGCCACCACTGCTCTATCAGCAGAATCCTTAACACCATTTAATAATTCGACGAAAACTTATCACGAGACAAGCAGGTGACAAATTCTCTTATTATTTTCTGTCCCTTATCGTCAATGATACAAACATGTTCAAGATGATCATCTCAATCAATCAATCCGAGCCCCAAGATGCAGAATCAACTGTCTAGTTTGGGGCTCACTAGTTAATAATATAGTTTAACCTAGCAGTAGGTAATACTTTAAGCTACCCATATCGTCTTAACTTACTGTTAACCAGTGAACCTGCTTACTGTCCTGGACAATAAATATTTTCTATTTCTATCAATCATAAATAACTTGTACATAGAAAATCAAACAAAACCTACTCACAAAATCACACATAAATGCATATTCCACACAGTTCATGGGTAAGGCAGCACCATAATTGCGTAACACACTATCAATCGGAATCTGAATCATTTTGAAGCAAATTGCTAATCCATTGCTTCATAAGTTCGAAGAATGTGTCTGCTCAACACGTAAATGACGCAATGAATGTTGTTGAACTGTCAAAATGAAACCGATTCCGATTGATAATGTGTTACGCAATTGCCCCGCAGCAGGTCTGTGTGACAATTCACCAGTGCAAATCGCATGACACTACTTTTCGTTTACTAAAGACCTGAAGACCAATGGCCGATTCCTATAATTTACGGAGCGTTATTGGTTAAAATTGAGACTTGTATCTTAACTAATAATGAAACAAAGACCTCATAGCTTTGCACAGTAGACCCTCCCTTATGGAAGTAGCTATCACAGGTAAAGTTAGCTTACGAATCTATTTATATGCCCAGTTTGGCAATGACAGTTACCGTTGGTAAGCAAAGTGATTCGTTTTTGTTTATAGTCACTATTGTATCAGCGATAACAATTGGATATGCATAAGCTTCCGAATTCCTTAATATTATGTCAATCCTGTTGAAAATCGTCTTAGAAATAGGAAATGCTTTAAAAGCGATACAAAATCAAAATATTTTATTTCACATAAACCTACATGGGCACTTATGAAATATCAGAGGGGCAATTCTCTTAATTATAAGAACGTTCACAGTCTGATCTCAGTCTCATTCTGTCAAAATTACCTCTATTTTCCCCTACATTATGACAAGTTCTTGACATTTGTTTGTCGCCGAGATGAGACTGCGACTAGATTTTGAACGTTTTAAATTACGAGAATTGGCCTTCTGAAGCTAGGTGCACGGTTCCAATTGGTCGTTTCCTATGGAGAAGAGTCAGCAAGAAACTCGGTTACTCGTGTTGGCTTTTACAATGTTTTCAAATCACAGTGTTAAAAGGTATTGGAGGACCAGTGTAGACCTGTCAACAAGTCCCAAGTACTTAAGTAAAAAATGATCAATGGCCTACTACTGATTGTGAATTGTCTAGAACCTCTGATAAGGTAACCTCCCAGGTTTGTTCACAATGCTTTCCTTCCCATCTCATAACTTAGCATTCGTTCTATAGAACATCAAAGTAGTATTACACACTCACCACACACACATACATAAAAACATACGTGGTTACTACGCCGCGCCGCGGGGTGAGCGCGCACGCGATTGGCGTCGCACGCGCCAGGTGCGCAGGAGTCGCTCTGTCGGGCCCTTACCCTCCCCTCCCTCCGCTACACCCCCGCGTAGGGGGAAATGGGATTTTATGAGAATTAGGGATGGGCTGCTGTAGGGTTATGGTTATCGATAGTTTTCAAAAAAGCGAATGGGACATGCATTATTATGATGATTTTTTAAACTATAGGAAAATTTTACAGATTTTTTTATTTGTTTTGTTATGCCACGATGGTGGGATTTATTAATGTCAATTCATCAGATGCATGAACGACAGCTGCTTAACGTGTCCTATTTAAATGACAAATTGATCAAGTTTCAATTGATATAATGATTACAATTTACTTGATGATTGTCAATCAACTAGCTTAAGAAATTCTAGCGAGTTAAAAGTGGCATTCAAACGTAATTTTTTGTTTGAACAACTCGCTAAAATTATTTTTTTAACAAACGTCCAAACTCCAAACTTTTGAAATGAGTGATTTACACAGGAATTAAAAACATGAAACATCATGTTTTTAATTCCTGTGTAAATCGCTCATTTGCTTTTTGAATTATTTACATAAGCTTTACATGATAACAAGAAACACCCCTTCATCCAGGACCATTACAAGCCAGCATTCCATTCACACAGCTAGGCAAAAAAATCATTTAAATTGTTTTCTGATTACAACATTTGTATAAACAAAAACTATATCAATGCTCATTATGTCAATAATGTAAATTATGGACCACACACGACGAAAGACTACATTATATTTATTTAACCTGACTTGTTTATAAATATTTATATTGAATCTTGCAGTTTACTTGATAAGTTGAGAATTTAATGCTCCTTGTTTGGTGATAATGTTTTTTATGGTGAAATAATGATAGGGAGGGATTTCAAAAGAAACCTCTGCGTTGGATCTCCTAAAAGGTGGAGTACAAAAAATAGGAGAATGGGGATGCCTGTGTCCCAGCAGTGGGAACATTATAGGCTGATTATGTATGTATGTATGGATTTTGGGAAGTGTTTCTCATGCCTTATGTCTTTGTCAAATACCAAAGCTTAAGATTATGGCAATAGTGATAGTGGAGGATTTAGAAGTTTCAAATCCAAGAGAACACATCTATTAAGCACCATTTTGGAAATAAAAGCAAAATTTTAACAAACATCTATCCTAAACCAATAAATTGCCCTATCGATATCACAATTCATCGATACTATCCCATCCCTAGCGTAACAAAAAAATGGTACGTGCCCATATCCACAGGTATAAATGACAAAAATAGGTGGATATAGATTATAATCTATACTTCTATAGAAATGTGACGCTTGCGCTGTTTATTGCTAACGGCGTAAGCAGGCCACGCGGTTTTAAGTATAAAAATTAGTTATCATTGCTTGGTGATAATGTTTTTTAAAGATTTTAAGGAGATTTCAAAAAAAAGTTTTAAATGATTTGATTTCTGTAAGTAGGTTTATACAAACACTTAAATTTTACACGTTGATCATATTTTAAAAACTAGATGGGGACCCGAATTGCGTAACACACTCTTAATCTCAATCTGAATCATTTTGAAGGACATTGCTAATCCATTGCTTCGTATGTTCGCAAAATGTGTCTGCTCAACAACATAAATAACGCAATCAATGTTGTTGAACTGTCAAAATGAAACCCATTGCTACTGATAGCGTGTTAGGTACGCATTTACCCCGCAGGTCGGCGTTTCCTATCTGACTATTCTGAGAAGAAAGGCCGAAACAAATTCAGAGGTCACAGTCTCTTTTAAAGTCCAGACATAATCTTGGCCAGATCATGTGAAGACCATGTAGATTGGTGTTTAATTGGTCTTTTGACGAGTAAAAGTGTTTGTACAAACCTACTTATACAAAAATAAAATCATTTATCATTAACTAGCGGCCCGCCCAGCTTCGCACGGGTGCAATTTTTTTTTTTAATTTCCGAAATTTTCTTTCATGCAAACCTTGTCCTGGCAGTACCGAACACAACAAAAAAATAATTATCCAATTTGGTGCAGTAATTTATGCGCGTACTGACATTTTGGCGACTTTGTTATATACTATGTAAGGATTGTGGAAACTTATATTTGCAATAGCCCAATAAGATACCAGTTGAGAAAACCATATGCGCAGTTGTAGCCTGCGATATTTTTTTTTTTTTTTACGTTTTATGCTATTTTCAGATCAGTGTCAGGTTGTATTTTGATCAAAATATGATTCGCGAATATAATAGATATGTATTTACAGAATTATAATTATTAGAATGAGAATCATTAATACATCTTTATATAAGTTAGATTTGTTCCATAAGAACTCTTATGGAAATTGCTTATGGAACAAATCTAACTTAAACAGATATAATATACTTATGCATGATTCTAATGACTATAATTCTGTAAATACATATGTATTATATTCACGAATCACATTTTGATCAAGATACAACCTGACACTGACCTGCAAATTGCAAAAAACGTAAGAAAATTTGATTTTCGCGGTCTACCAATTTGTTCAATGTCAACTTTTTTTTTTTTTTAATATTTCCAAGGTATAATTATTTATGGAAATTTCAAAATGCACGTTTAATAGAACACAATAGTTAGGAAACATTAGTTAAAAAACATTTTGGTGTCATAAAAGATTTTTTTCCAGTATTCTGTTTTTTTACTCTCCTGTAAACTTGTCATGTTTGACATAGAACTAATTGCAATATGAACGACTATATAAGAAACTACATAGTCACGTGTCCACAATCATGTGGATGATTATGGCCTACACGTTCAGAAACAACTGACAAACGGACATGCATTGCGAAATATTGCATTAGAAGGTACTTCAATGAAACTGATTGCGTTTGGAGGGTAGGAACACGTTTTTTGGGTGGCTGTGCACCTTTTTTTCTGTAATTAGGTATTGTATTGGATATTTATAACCTAAATTGTTTGAAGTTTACAAGGTCAGGTTTGGACAATTTTATTACAAAAGGAAAATAATCGCATTCATGAAACATACCAAAACATCGCGCCTGTGTTCTCCCAAGGCAAGGAATACGCAGAGTTGGTGGTGTATATGTTACCGGCCAAACCCGATTTCAGGACAAACTAGTTTAGCCTAGGCTAAACTAGTTCCGTCGACATAGGATGCAAGGGCGAGCGAAGGGCACCCCGAGGTTCGGTTTGGTTAGGTTACTTTAAACCCTTTACACAGAAATAGGGGCCCCGCGAAGCGGGGCTCCGTCGACATAAGATCCAAGGGCGAGCGAAGGTAATCCTATCGCGTATAGGAAGAACTAGTTTAGCCTAGGCTAAACTAGTTTGTCCTGAAATCGGGTTTGGCCGGTAACATATGTATACAAGGTGTAACAGAATAAACGCAAGTCCTGAAAGTAGTTTGTTTATATTTGACTACTTTATCGATTTCAGTAACTTTTGATATAAGTAATTTGGTATTTTTTTTTTTCAAAAATCATGTTCATATTTTGCCATACTGACCACCGATTGAGCCAAAGAACCCTTTTTAGGTAGCTTTAAAAAAAATAAGTTTTTGTCATTGTTTAATGCTTTTAACTCAATACCTACTCTAATTGGGGTGGTATGAGGTCTTACGACTTAATTATGTTACTGTTCTTTTCATTCACCAACCACCGGAACTCGGTACAAACATAAAGAAGAACATTTATTAATAAAATAACATGAACTGTATTACTTTTGAGGCAGATAGAGCACGTATTACGTCCATGATACAAGTATGTGGGTACATCGGTACTGTTTCATTAAAGTACTTTGTGTTCACGATGATTAATATATTTTTACACGTGGACTTGTTGACCTTCAAATTGACATTGATTTTGGAAGGTTTCATACTTCTTTACTGAACAAAGTAAATACAGGGTGGCAGGTACAGACGCCAGCCAGCACATCAAGGTACGGACAGCGTCAGAGAAAAGGAACCCCCTTTGGTAATGAGTCGTTACCAAAGGGGGTTCCTTTTCTCTGACGCTGTCTGTACCACAATCAGTCAAATTTCTTCAATAGATTTCAACTTTATCGCTACAGCATAAGGTTCAAGATTGATTGGGAAAAACTGAGTTTCGGGTAGCTTAATGCGTGCCACAAAAGATGAGACAATACCACGTGGTTTGACCTGCGCAGTAGACGATTTTAGGTCTCTTTAGCGGTATGAGGTCTGAGCGCGGGACAGGACTGGACGTCATAGGGGCGGCGGAAAGAGCGCGGGAGGCGGGGTCGAGTCTCATCATTTGTGGCGCTAACCTGGCAGGAACATTGAGGCACAACCTCATCATCTGTCTAGCCTTTTCCCAACTATGTTGGGGTCAGCTTCCAGTCTAACTGAATGCAGCTGAATACTAGTATTTTACGTGGAGCGACTGCCTATCTGACCTCCACAACCCAGTTACTGAGTAAAACGTTCCTCCTTGGTAAGACTGGTTGTCAGACTTTCGAGCTTCTGACGACCCGTAACGAAGGTCAAAGATCCACGAATGACAGCCAGGACCAACGGCTTAACGACGCACAACCTGTTAACATGAATTCAGTACCTACATGATTCTAGTTATAAAAAAATATTGCTGTTCCAAACAAAATGTATGGAACAGTATTTTTAGGGTTCCGTACCTCGAAAGGAAAAAACGGAACCCTTATAGGATCACTTTGTTGTCCGTCCATCCGCCTGTCTGTCTGTCAAGACTCTTTTTCTCAGGAACGCGTGGAGGTATCAAACTGGAATTTGTATCAAATACTCAGGTCTACTGTCCCTTGGAGCTGTGAAAAAATCAAACTTCTAAGCCATCGCAATCAAAAGATACAGCCGTTTATGCCACAAAATTCCGCAAATTTTCGACACTCGCAAGGGAATCAAAACCTACAGGGTACTTACTTCCCATGAACTCAGAATTTTGAAATTTGGTAGGAAGCAACGTCTTATAGCACAGATAAAGGCAAATTGCGAAAACCGTAAATTTTTAGTTAGATCATATAATAAAAATATTTTAAACAGGTTTGTATGGAACCCTCGGCGCGCGAGTCCGACTCGAACATGGCCTGTTTTTTTTTAAATAACCGACGAAAATTTTCAACGCTGTGGGGTCCAGAATTTAGAACTGAATCCAATGGTATCAGGTAGTGCGTCGAGGTCGATGTCCCTGTATGTGTTATTATTTCTCGTCAGAGGATACTGCTGCCCATTGTACTGATACAATCTCTTGGTAGGCTAAGCCTCGTGACAACTTGGACCCCGAAGTCCAGGTGAAGATCGAGGGAATCCGATAAATGTGGACAGCGAAGGACGATTTATTACCGTTGGATCCCGTTTTTGAATCCCATTTTAATATTTTTGGCGTTGGATCCCGCAAAACATTATTATGTATTTCCGTTGGATCCCGAATTTAAAAAATGCAAGATAATTACGTTTTATTGTCGTTGAATCCCGAAAAGTATTTCCGTTGGATCCCGAATGCTTAAAAAAATATGAATGCGGGTACTTTCAACAACAAAATTGTTTATAATAAAATGAGGGGTTCACTAATGTTTCACCAAAACTCCATTGACAAATTTTTAGTTTACAACCAACGTTTCGTATTCTATTTATTTCACAAACAACTCATTTTCTATATAATCTAGTCGCTTCTGGCACTCGCCGGCCGCTGCCGCGGCACCGCTCGCTTCGCTCGCTCGGCTCGTGCGTAGGGGTCACAGTTTTAACCTAACCTAACCTAACATTGTTTTTTTTTTTAATAATTAACCTAATCTAACTAGTTCGGTTCCGGGTAACCCACTAAAAATAATCTCTTTTTAGTGTTTGATAAAGGTAAATCACTTTTCTTCTGAAATGTACACATGTTGTTATAATATGGGATTCAACGGAAATAGCAAACGGGATCCATCGGTAATACCTAAAAAACGGGATCAAAAAACGGGATCCAACGGTAATAAACGCGAAGGACTACCGGTCATGGCAAATGGGCGACCTTGGAGAATCCTAAATAATGTGTAGCAGTTTTCGTCTCTAGATGTTATTATGACAATAACGAGGAATACTTAGGTAACTAGCTTCATCTTTCTGACTGACCGACGCCTTGACAATTCGAAAGTGCCTGTAAGTAATTGGTTTATCTGAAACGAGCTGACCTGAAGAACTTCAGTCCGCCTCAGAATCAATAATAGACCGTTTCATACAAATTTATGAGAAAATGAATTATCCTCATTATAATTTTTTTCGTGAATTTTTCCCATGTTTTAATAGTTATTCTGCTATTCGGGGTGGGGAAAAATCCAACAAATCATAAAAATTGGTACAGCCGTTCTTGAGTTATAAATGGTGTAACTAACCCGACTTTGTTTTATTTATAATAGAAGATAAATACTTTCGAGTTGAGTAGCCCATTTCAAAATTAATTATCGTATAAGACTGACGCATTTCTCACAGGAAATTTTATTAATCGGGCCTTCAGGAGTCATCAAATAACTGAGGACTCGACTAAACAAGTAAAGCGATGTTTCATAATTTAAACTAAATTAATAAAGACAAAAACAATCATGACTCACCAGTTTAGCTCAAAAACAAGCAGAACATTATGGATATTGCGTCAAAGAGAGGTCGATATAATAATAAACAATACGATTGGAGAACACGACGAAGTGTATGAACACACCCAAACACGTGTCGAATTACACACACACACACACAGACATATACACAACTAGTCTACAATATATTGAAGGAAGTATTAAAAAAAATGTCTTACTATACCTGTAGTTTGTACGATTAGCATTAGAAACTAATACTAATAAGAAACAAAATGAATAAGTATACAAATACAACATTGGTCTTGTTGGTATTTCAAAGTTCAAAGTATATTCCTGTTTTTTTTTTTTATCAGTCTGTAAAATGAAGACGCAGAAGCAGACCGTAATTTAAGAAACGTCTGAGTTTTGTAACGAGTATGACGACTAATTTTACAACTAGAGCTAAAAATCTTAGGGACAATAAAAGGTGGCAGGCACATCAAAGCGTAAACTGTAACCATGAATTCAGCACATCATTCTAGACCACCTACCGTAGAAATTTTTCGTCGATTATCAAAAAAGGGCGACCGGGGGACCCATGGCAGGAACGAAGTACAAAATGAAAATCCAAGATGGCGACTGCGAAAGTTTCAAATCCATGTTAACAGAAGGCCAATTCTCGTAATTTAAAACGTTCAAAATCTAGTCGCAGTTTCATCTCGGCGACAAACAAATGTCAAAAAACTGTCAAAATGTAGGGAAATTAGAAGTATTTTTTGACAGATTGAGACTGAGATCAGACTGTGAACGTCCTTAAAATTATGAGAATTGCCCCTCTGGTTGCGCGAAGATGTCCTTGCCACCCTGTATATAATATTTGTCAAAAATCTAAAGCACGTGCTAAAATACTACACAAAGGAAACAGGTGCTAAACATAATACACAAGAATACAACAAAAACACAAAATAAAACAATGCTGAAGAATAAAACGTGACATGTAAGCAAAAAAAAGTGTTAAAGCAACTATGACAAGTGCTCAAATTCAATACAATGACAACATTTAAAGGCTCAAAAGGACGAGATCTAAAAACTACGAAACAATAATTACAATTAAGTTAAGTTAACACTACAGTGTATAATTCTAAAGGAAAATGGTGGTGATATCACAAACAACAAAAAAAGTGTAAAAGCGAACAACAAGTGCTAAACGACACATAAATCTAAACACAAATCACAGGACAACAACAAAAAGCCAACAGAGACACGTGCTAAAACCAACACAGATACATATTATATACAACAACAGCACGTGCTCAAACCAACACAGATACAACAACGGCCGTCTCACCCATTGTGGTGGCACGTCTGCATGTTGATGGTGCTGATGGTGGTGGTGGTGGCGTCTGTCGGGCTGGTGGTGGCCGTTGGATGCTGCGCAGGAGGTTGCCGCCACACCGTACTGGTGCAGAAATAGGGGGTGAACGGTGCTGTTTGTGGTTATATTGGAAAGTAGGGTGACGAAGATTTGGTGGTAACAGATTGCGGTAGGTATATTGAAAAGTTGTTGCGAAAATATACAGATACGTTTTGTGGAAGATACGTTTTTTTTTTGCAGTATTGTGGAAGATAAATTGGAAAGTGAGTTATCAACAGAAGGCCAATTCCCGTAATTAAAAACGTTCAACATCTAGTCGCCCGCCATCTCATCTCAGCGACAGTCAATGTCAGAAACTTTTCAAAAATGTAGGGAAATTAGAGGTATTTTTGACAGATTGAGACTGAGATCAGACTGTGAACGTTCTTATAATTACGAGAATTGCCTCTCTGATGTGTTAAACATAAATGAAGAAGTCTACAATCCATCTGCGACATACGGTACTCATAACAAAAATATGTTTCTTAATTTTTTTGTCTCTGTTTGTTCTGGCTAATTTCCGAAACGGCTGGACCGATTTTGACCGAACCTTTTCTGGCACATAGTTGATGTTATAAGGAGTAACTTTATTTTAGTAAAAGAATTAGGGTTCCGCGCAAATACAATTAAAACCCATGAAATCAAATTTGTTTTTCGTCAATCACGCGACCGAATTCGCGGGCACAGCTAGTCTTGACTAATATTATAAATGAACTCTAGCCAATATAAGCCCTATCTCCAATTATCTGAAAACGTCATTTCCGTAACCCTATTTGACGGCATATTTTAATAGGGGTAAATCGATTACGTCACTCTGACCCGATAGCTATCAACGTTTTATTTTAAATTAAAAACTATCAAGACCTTAGGCATTTTAATTTTTATCTAGACGGCTGGAAAGCTTTCAAGATTATCAATAGCGGGGTAATTGCGTAACACACTAACAGACCTAACTAGCAATGGCTTTCATTTTGACAGTTCAACAACATTCATTGCGTTATTTACGTTAATGAGCAGACACATTTTTCGAACATATGAAGCAATGGATTAGCAATATCCTTCAAAATGTTTTAGATTAAGATTGATAGTGTATTAGGCAATTAAGGTGCCGAAGTTAGGAGACTGAACAATTGTCAGCTGATTTCAAAGTCTAATTTGAATTGATATCTCGGAAATAATCATCGCTTCAAAACAACATACGACATTCGTTCCCGAATCAAATGAATGAACAATATTTTAATTTTTTTTCTGGTTAACGCCACTTTTTTTTTTCTAAATTAACCATTTAAAATAAAGACAACTATGGCTTTAAAAAAAAATATCCTTGTTTTTTGACTAACACCTAAGGCAGGGGAAAAATAACGTTTAAGTAGGTAGTTTGTAACCAATTTCACTAGTCATCCTGAAAACTGATTTCACTTAGAAAAAACATCATCTTATTCAATTACACAGCTCAGCCCAGTTCACCTCTAACGAGTCAACTCCCATACGATGCCATCAACTAATCTCATGGAGGCAAGCGTCAGGGGGGGAAGCAGTAAAACTTAGTAATTGCATCGGAGAGGTCCGAAGTTCCGGGCCCTTTTAGCGACGTTTACTCTAAGCGGTGTTGAGGGACCAGAGCGGGGTCATTGCGTAACACACTATCAGCAGTAATGGCTTCAATTTTGACAGTTCAACAATATTCATTGCGTTATTTACGCTGTGGAGCAGACAAATTCTTCAAACATATGGGGCAATGGATTAGCAATATCTTTCAAAATTATTCAGATTGAGACTGCATGATAGGTTACGCAATTCGCGTCCTCTCCTTTGACTATACGTCTACTGCCTTGTTATTTAGTGACAGAAGCCTAGGATAGCTTTTTTGCCAATTTCCTAAGGCTAATGTTTAACTTATCACCAGATAAAGTAAAATATAACTTCAAAAAAACACTTTTTACTGCCAAAAATAGTAAATGATCACCAAAATTTTAACTCCATTTTATTGTAAAATACCTAGGTAAAGGTATTTGTATTCCCATTTGCTCGCTCTTGCATCCTATGTCGACGGAACCCCGTATTTCTGTGTAAAGGGTTTAAAGTAACCTAACCAAACCTAACCTCGGGGTACCCAGCTAGAACTATTGTAATTTTAGACTTTATTTTTTGGTGTTCAATATATTTTTTTGGTGATCATTATATTTAACGCCATTTCCTAATACCAGAAGCATCGTAGGTGCACTGCGTGGTTTCAAATCATAGACGCAATTCCCATATTTTCAAGAACGTCCGCATTCTAATATCAGTTTCAATCTGTCAAAAACCTCTAATATTAAAACATTTTGGACATTGTTTATCGCTGAGATGAGATCCATTATCAGCCTATAATGTTCCCACTGCTGGGACACAGGCCTCCATTCTTCGAGAGGGAGTTGGCTATAATCTTCCACGCGACTCAAGTGCGGGTTGGTGGTTGTCACATGTCTTCGAATTTTTGGTTCTAGGACATGCCGGTTTCCTCACGATGTTTTCTTTCACTGTTTTGAGAGCAGCGCTGATGAAATCTTTTACACAAAATAAAGCGCCTGTCTAGGTTCAAACCCACGACCTACATCGCGTAGGCCTATACCTCTGGGCCACCACTGTTGAGATGAGATAACGACTAGTTATTGAAAGTTTTTAATCACAGAAATTGGCCTTCAAAATACAGCAGTTCTGCTTGTTGGCAGAAGCACTTCCTCGAATGAGCTTATAGAGGTATGAGGAACAGGGTGTAATGTTCACTCATACTCTATAGAAAAGGGAGGATCCTCCGACCAGACGGGTGTCGTGTCTGGCGGGCAACTGCCCGATGATTCTTGTCGGGCCGTTGTATCTATGCTAGTTGCGCGGTAAACTCTGCTTGCGAGATGCAGGATTTCGCGTGACGTCAGTCTGACGCGTTGTTCGCATGTGGTGTTGTAGATACCGCTGCAAGCTCCTGCATTCAATTCAAGAATTTCTGGTAAGGTCTCTAATAAGTACCTTACTGGTAACCTGCTTGCTATCTAAGTAGAATTCCAGTAAGGTACTTATTAGATATCGGGGATCAAAGTCTTTAAACCGTCGTGGTAGCCCGCGAAATTAATTTTTCTTTCGTTTTTTGCTATTTGCAGATCAAGTGGAATGTTGATCAAAATATGATTCGCAACCGTAACAAATGGGTAGGGTACCAATCGTTAATACTTACCTAAAAAATGGGATCTAAAACTGGGATCCAACGAAAATAAATCATTTGAAATGTAGTCCACGTCAATCGTCAAATCTTGATCATCCAAAACTTGAATTAAAATATTTTTGCACATCATCATCTGCTTCAGTTTTTCCCAACTATGTTGGGGTCAGCTCCCAGTCTAACCAGGTGCAGCTGAATGTCCGTATTATACATGGAGCGACTGCCTATCTGACCGCCACAACCCAGTTACTGGGTAATACGATAGTCTTGGTAAGACTGGTCGTCAGACTTTTGGGCTTCTGTTGACCCGTAACGACTGCCAAAGATTCACGAATGACAGCCGAGACCAACTGTTTAACGTATTTTCCGAGACACGGAGGTGTTTTGATTTGCAAACATGGTCACCCATCCACGGACCAACGCGGAAAGCATAATTTAAAGAAAAGAAAAAAATACGATTTCTGCATGGCGTTGGTAAAGCCAAGATATTTTTGTAAAGTCATGTTACAAAAAAAAAGTGTAGGGTCGGGGGACCCCCGGCAGGAACGCAGTTCAAAATGAAAATGGCGGCTGGGAAAATTTTAAATTTTCACAGCCGCCATCTTGGGTTTTCATTTTGAACTCACTATTGGCTTCAGCAACCTCGAAAACCATGAAAACCATCTCTCTCTCTGTCTCATTCTATTATAATATAATGAAAAGTCGCATGGAGGGGGCATAACGCTTGTCGTTACGTGACGAATTCTATCAGTTTACTCCTACCGCCAGCTAGATGGACGGACGACCTAAAGAAGGTGGCTGGGGTAGACTGGATACGGAAGGCGGAGGACAGGGTGCTGTGGCGCAGTCTGGGAGAGGCCTATGTCAAGCAGTGGACTGCGATAGGCTGAGTTGATTGACTCCTACCGCAAGCTCCGTAAAAGAACTTCGTTCCAAAATATTATAGCCTTACCAACACCTCTTCCAAATGTCTAACAATCCCGAAAGGTCCCAAAGTACTAAGTACGACTATCAGGTAGTGCTGTACTCTCCCACACGCGTCTATAAACATATGTACTAGAGCCAGCCACTCGTCCGAGTTACCGCTTCACTTTTATAGCCGGACGACTGTCTTACAGTACTGTCGCGTACACGAGTGTAGCTAGTGGAGAAAGGAATATAATAATAATAATAATTTCGTTTAAGATAAACAAATAAAGTATCTTGACTTGGCTCGCGAGGTTGTCGACATGTGGGATGTTGACTCAGCAATCATTGTGCCGATAGTCGTTACAGCCAATGGATTGATAGCCAAGAGCCTCGACCAACACCTGAGGAGGCTCTCGTTGGGCAGCTGGATCAAGGGCTTGATTCAGAAAGCAGTACTGGATACGGCTCGCATTGTCAGGAGGTTCCTCTCTCTGGAGCCCTGACCGCCGCCGGTATCTTGGACCCTGTTCCCGATACCGGTGGGCTACTATTTTTTATATTTTAAATGTTTTTATATTTTTTTTATATTCTAATATTTAAAAATATAATTTATATGTGTTTATTTGAATAAAGGAGATAAAAATAATTTCGGTTCGTGTTTATTTTTGCCTATTTTGCTGCAGTTACAAAGCTGCTGAGGTATTTGGATGCAACATATTTGTGCGTCAGAAATTTAGGATTAAAAAAAAAAGTTTGTTGGTTTAAAAATTACATCAAATGGAAAAGCTTCAAAATATTCACTAGAAGTTTGTTATTTACAATTTACATACGTACTATTTTAATTTTGAATAAAACAAATAAGGGATTAAAATAAACTAAACTACAAAATAAGGCACAAAAAAAACCTTAATAATAAACATTAGCACCTAACACTTCTGCACACAACAGTACGTCTTCAAACTAAGAGGCAACAAAGACAATGCGGCGAATTAAAAGCAACTTACCCTTCCCCTCTACACCCCCCCGTATTTATACCCCCTCCCCCAACCGGCCAAGTTTCATCCCCTTTTATTGCCTTTCACCGTCGCTATAAATAGATACGTTGTGTTGTATTTATGGGGTGTAGTTCTAGGCTGTGTTTTTTTTTAAGGTTGTAAGCAGAATTTGTCTGTGTGTATGTTTTTATGTCTAAGCTACTGTGATTGTTCCGACGAATTTTCGCAGAGGTTAAAATTTTTGGTTATAACATTAAAAAAATCGTTAAAGTGCGAGTCGGACTCGTGCACCGAGGGTTCCGTACCTTGAGAAAGTTGTTTTTAATCATTTAAAAGTTAATTTTGTATTTCTTGGGACCGTATAAATGTTAGTTTGTACCCCCTTCAGAGTTACATCCCCTTTTATTGCCTTTCACTGTCGCCATAAATAGATACGTTGAGCTGTATGTATGGGATCTAGTTGTAGGTTGTGTTTTTTAAGGTTGTAAGCAGAATTTGTCTGTGTGTATGTTTTTTTATGAATAAGCACTACTGTAATTATTTGGAATTTTTGGTAATAACACAAAAAAAAACAGATTAAGTGCGAGTCGGACCCGTGCACCGAGGGTTCCGTACCTTGCAGGGTTTTTTAAAATCATTTTTAATTTCTTGGGACCGCATAACTGTTGGTTTATACCCCCGCTCGAATTTCATCCCCTTTCAACGCCCTACACCGTAGACTAGACATAGATAGGTTGTGTTGTATTTATGGGGTATAGTGGAGCCTGTGTTTTCACCTGAAGGCCAATGAGGTATTTTTGACAGATTGAGACTGAGATCAGACTGTGAATGTTCTTAAAATTACGAGAATTGCCCCTCAGATCTTTTTTAATATATTAAGCAGAATTTGTCTGTGCCTATGTGGGTATGTTTACCGCTCAACTTTTGAAAAATCAAAATTTGATTTATTCACTAGAAATTCAATTGTGTCTTATTAGCCACAGTAGAGGTAATTGGCCAAACCAATAATTTATTTTTGGAGAGGTTACAAACTTTTGCTCGCAAACAAACACTATCGGCAAAGTGCGAGTCTTCCGACCCACACTTTGGGTTCCATGCTTTGGGAGGAAAACATTTTTTTTTTTTTCATTTTTTAAAGATCATATTTTGGGCTAGCATAACCTAGGTCCAGCGTTTCTAAATTTGCCAAAGATGTAAACAACAATGGCCGCTCTAAATTTAATAAAATCGATATACAAGAACATTTATTTTATGTAATGTTCTTGTATATCGATTTTATTCAATTTCGGGCGGCCATTGTTGTTTACATCTTCAGCAAATTTTGCACGGTCGAGCTTTACGTCAATTTATATGACGTAGCTGCATCACATATATCCACACTATAATAAACTCTGACCACAACATAACCGGTAAAAGAATGTCGTGCACGAGCAGATGTTTTGAGTTCCAACTGTGTTTACAAGGAGCAGGAGCATCTTACTTATTGAGAGCTAGCTGTGCTCGCGGGTTTGCTTACGTAACGCGTAAATATGACACATCGAGCTTTAGAAAGAGTCATTTTACGCAGAGGTACGAGTGACAGAGACCAAGGCCTTGAAATACCGATATTTTTGGGTACCGGTACTATTGATCTTGGTGTTATACCGGTACCAGACGTAATACCTGAACTATTGGTAATTCTAATCAGTATCGGTACTATACCGGTTACCGGTACCAAACATTTATATTCCCGTAAGTTAGAGTGAGAAAACAGATATAGTAAGTAAAAAGGAAAGTCGAAGAATACCTTTAGGCGCGATTGGTCCAATTCACCTTATTCGCGATTGGTCCATTTCACTTCGAGGATGCCAACGGTACGAGGATCCTAGTACAAATATGAGATTTGTGGTACACGCCGGGTTTGGTACTGGTACTTGTCAGGTGTAGTCCAGACCACTCTGGAACCTTTTTATCGACTTACCACGCGAACGAAGCCGCGTGCTAAAGCTAGTATCCAATACAATCACGCGAGACAAAAATTAAACGACTAGGGTTGCAGAAACCTTCGGGTTTTCAGTCTTATCCCCATGCACCTTATGTGACCGCTAGCCCAAACAATTAGCCTACCCCGATTAAAAGAAATACCTTGAATATAATTAAACTCCACGAAACTATCAATAAAATACGTTTATTGGTCATAAGTGGCTATTAATATTTCTCTTTCGTTAATTAGTGTTTAAGATCGTCCGATATGTTAATTAGGAGTATATTCACGCTGTAAAGCCACAGGGGGTGAGCATCAAGGTGAAATTCATTTAATTATATGTCATACTTGTGTGTCATTTTGTTAATACCTAAGTATTTCTGTTTTTTTTTGTAATGAGGGTTCCGTAGGTACCGAAAACATATCGAAACAATTTAATTTTTTTAGGCGCGTTAGACATTTTTTGAGACGGGGAAAAAACCATTGAATTCGCGCCACTGTTACCGTAACCGACACCGCTTCGGATGTGTTCGGCTGTCTTCGGGATGTACTCGGTTTTAATGTATTTCCGATATGTCAGTGGAGTGATGGCAAAGTATTCTGTTTGTGTTTCGTTTATATGACGATTCAAAAAATACACACGTAATTGTTCAAGTGTTCACTTTTGTCGGCACTCCCGAAGTGCCACTTTTTTCCTCTTTATTTTTGAAATATTAGGGAAAAACCCAAAAATGAGAACTTTATGCCCCCCACTCCTAGACGTCAAGACTTTTAGTATGTTCACTCCCTAAGCACCCTGAACAAGGTTCTGAAGGAATCACTAAGGTCCTTGCTCACTCTCTCTACACCCCCTTTTGGTCTATAAAGAAGACCAATGAGCAATACACACGGCAATTTCTCTATTGTACAACATTGACACACCAATCAATCAACTCAGCCTATCGCAGTCCACTGCTGGACATAGGGCTCGCCCAGACTGCGCCACAGCACCCTGTCCTCCGCCGCACATTGACAACAATGTTGTACTCGTACAATAGAGGAATTGCCGCAAGCCATAGACATGTAAAAAACAGATCGGTCTCATTTTAAAAGCTTGCACCATAGACATCTTCTTTCATATATCTATGGTGCAAGCTTTTAAAACGAGACCGATCTTCGCTATTGTAGTCTCGGGTCATTGGGACCTGAACCGGCCTCATGTTAATTTAGTTATGTCCAAGTAAAATACAAGTTTCTCTGTCGACGTCACAGTAGGTACATCTCCGGACCACCTGTCCGTTCGTCCGGACAATTCAGATGGACCGGTTCAGTCCAAACTGTCGTGGAGTATATAGCGAATGGAGACTTAGCGAGACAGTGAACAAACGTGGAACGGCGGGGCAATTGCGTAACATTTTGGTTGTTTCATTTTGACAGTTCAATAACATTGAGCAGAGAAATTTTTCAAATTTATGAAGCAATGGATTAGCAATTGGCTTCAAAATGATTTAAATTCCGATTGATAGTGTGTTACGCAATTAGGGTGCGGGATTGTGATTGTTGTGAGAGAGTATGACTAGCACGCAGATGGGCAGTTCTCGTAATTTTAAGAACATTCAGTCTCATCTCAGTCTAAATCTGTCAAAAATACCATTTGACTACATTTTTGACATTGATTGTCGCTGAGATGAGATTGTGACTAGGTTTTAAACGTTTTTAACTACAGGATACGGCCTGCAGAGCGAAGGACTTTATGAAAATGAATTAAACAAGTCTATTTTCAGATGCCCTGTCTAGTTCGAAAATGAAAGTGTACAATATAGTAAAATGGTAGTCCCTTTCTACGCTAATTCTAATGTTCAGTGTCAATGACACTCTGGAAGATCACAGATTTAAGGTAAAAGATAACATTCTGGGGAAACTTCGACTAGGATTTAGGTTTTTAGATGTCAATACGCAGTAAGTAAGTTTGGTAACCAGTGATCGTGGCTTCTTTGTCTAGGAGGGGACAGTTACAGGCTGATGTTACTTCAATACGTGTGAACACTCCATTCACTCACGAATCCATGGAAACAATACATAAAAATATAAACGACCAGTGATGTGTTTATTATAGATGGCTAGTTGAATATAGATGGTTGTCGCGCGAGAATTAATTTGTATCTCATTATTATATTATTATGTATTGTTCAAATTGGAAATATCGGTGAAACATAGTCTGTTGTTGTCACTTGCCGTGTTTGTTATAGCGATTGAGTCATCGTGGTTATTCTAGTGTTCATTTTGGTATCAAATGACCAATGACTGACGACAAGCTTTTTCGATCCTGCGAGAGGGCGAAACTCAATAATTTTATACCAACATTGGTTTTTTAGACATCCTGAAGTTTATATTTTAATTATTTTTTAGAAATCCAGTCGAACAGCGTTTCTCCTACAATTATTTTAAACTATTCGTTTGAAAAAATATATCAACATTCGAAACCTTTAATAGGTTTAAACCAAGCTGGGTTACCAGGCTTCTGACCTAGCTCTTCATATCGTTGACATTTTATCGATACGGCTACAGGAAAAACGTATGCAAGTCCAGTCGCAGAAGTTTATGATTTATAATAATCTCAAAAAGCTACTACTCAAATCAAAACACATCTTTTTTAAAACTACCCTCAACAAAACTAACATTTTCTGCAACCCCAAAATAAATATACTTACCCGAATCGTTCACAAATCTGATTTATTCGATTCCTGCGCAGCCCTTTTTGCTGTACGGTCAGCAAAACATACAGCGTAACCTTACCATATCTTGGATTTGCATTTGTATCCTTTTTTTTGCTGACGTATGTGAAGTTATAAATATTATATCTTTCCTAGTTTGTTTCGGGATGGTCTATTTCTGTGTTATTTTGCGCATTTGGTTTATGACCAGTTTAATTTAGGGAAACCTTTTAAAGAAGACGCGTTGACATAATTAAGTACCTTTATGGTTCGATTAAATATCCAATTACGTAGCTTTTAACGTGCTTATCAATAAAAATATTGATAAGCAATTAAATATTATTCCGGTTTGCTTGTTTATACTAAGAGCGGTTTCGCATTACATCCGATCCGAATTCAAATTAAAGATCCGACTTCAATCTGAATTGGGAATGTTCTAAATTCGGACGGATAGAGTTCGGATCTAGTGCACAATCCCTCATACAAATAGGACTACGGTCACTTCGGACTGACATTTCTCGGATTCGGACCGGATGTAGTGCAGAACCGCTCTTAGAAAACTTTTTGGAGTGAAAACTTCTTTAGACGCGTTGGGCATTTTTGCATTTTAGTAGGGAAGTGCTACTACTCTATAAAAGACTTCCTATCAGACAAATCACTGCTCCAATACAGTGTACCTCAGTCATGATGCGTTCAGTGCCCCACTATATGTGTACCTACTCAAGTTCGTTCTGTTTTATTTTTATATTCTATTTTGAAGTGAAAACTTCTTTAGCGGCGTTGCACACTTTTTGTATGGGGAAAAAATGTTAAACTCGCGTCAGGACACGTGACCGTCAGGAGAGATTTCGGTGTATTCCCGTTCGTCCCACCGACTTCGTCCCCGTCGTGCGACGAACGGGATTAAGCATTTAAAATGATAACATACCATTACCAATTAAGCTACAAGACATATATAATAATATCTCTGTGTGTAGAAATGTTGTATTGTTTTAAATACAATAAATGCTTTCCGAATTTCGTGTTTGTTTTCTAAGGGCTCCTTAAGGGGACGAAGTCGATGGGACGAACGGGAATACACCGAGATTCCCCCCCCCCCCCCTGTTTCTACGGCGGCGGCGCCAACCGAAGTGAACCAAGTGAGACACGATAATGGATGGATGGATGGATGGACGGACGGACGGACGGACGGACGGACGGACGGACGGACGGACGGACGGACGGACGGTGACGGTGACGGTGACGGTGTCGGTGACGGTGACGGTGTCGGTGACGGTGACGGTGACGGTGACGGTGTCGGTGACGGTGACGGTGTCGGTGACGGTGACGGTGTCGGTGACGGTGACAGTGACGTTGACGGTGACGGTGTCGGTGACGGTGACGGTGACGGTGTCGGTGACGGTGACGGTGACGGTGACGGTGACGGTTACGGTGACGGTGACGGTGACGGTGTCGGTGACGGTGACGGTGACGGTGACGGTGACGGTGACGGTGACGGTGTCGGTGACGGTGACGGTGACGGTGACGATGTCGGTGACGGTGACGGTGACGGTGACGGTGTCGGTGACGGTGACGGTGACGGTGACGGTGACGGTGACGGTGACGGTGTCGGTGACGGTGACGGTGACGGTGACGGTGACGGTGACGGTGACGGTGACGGTGACGGTGACGGTGTCGGTGACGGTGACGGTGACGGTGACGATGTCGGTGACGGTGACGGTGACGGTGACGGTGTCGGTGACGGTGACGGTGACGATGTCGGTGACGGGGACGGTGACGGTGACGGTGATGGTGACGGTGTCGGTGACGGTGACGGTGACGGTGACGGTGACGATGTCGGTGACGGTGACGGTGACGGTGACGGTGACGATGTCGGTGACGGGGACGGTGACGGTGACGGTGATGGTGACGGTGTCGGTGACGGTGACGGTGACGGTGACGGTGACGGTGACGATGTCGGTGACGGTGACGGTGACGGTGACGGTGACGGTGACGATGTCGGTGACGGTGACGGTGACGGTGACGGTGACGGTGACGATGTCGGTGACGGTGACGGTGACGGTGACGGTGACGGTGACGATGTCGGTGACGGTGACGGTGACGGTGACGGTGATGGTGGACGTGGATGTGGATGGATGGATGGACAGCTGATGGCTCGACCGTCTGTGTAGTAGCCACACTGCTGTGTATTCGTAAAATTCGTGTATATAAAGTGTTTAAAATATGGAAATTGAACAAAGTGCATCGATTAATGAAAAAGTGACGCAGAAATAGTGAAAAAAAATTAGTTATATTAATTCAATTCATAATTGATTTATTTCAACGTTAATATTCAAGTTTTCACTTCTGCCGGCACTCCCGGAGTGCAACCCGTCTTTTTTTTTATATTCTATTATATATTTTATGCGACATCCTAATAATTTGTAACAATAATTTAATGTAAGTAAATTTAATTTAATTTATTATGTGCCAACTATTGTATGCCCCAAGGGCGGGACATAGCTGATCACAATTTAATTATTTAAGACCTGTATTATGTACCTACCTATGATCCACAATAAAGATATTGATTGATTGATTGATTTTTTGAGATGGCAAAAAACCATTGAATTCGCGCCACTGTTACCGTAACCGACACCGCTTCGGATGTGTTCGGTTCTCCTCGAGATGTACGCGGTTTTAATGTATATTCGATATGTCAGTGAGTGATGGCAAACTATTTTGTTTGTTTTGTTTTCATTTCTGTCGGCACTCCCGGAGTGCTACTACCTATTTTTTTTTTTTACATTTTCTCAGTAAAAATATTGCTAGAAAAGGGCTTTGAAGGTCCGTGGCATACCTACCTGTCCACCAATTAGATTTTTTTAAATGGCGGCCACGCCTGTTACATATAAATCGATAGCTCCATAGAAATCTTCAATCCCCTTACAGAGGAAAAAAAAAAAACAAAGAATATCTCCTTCAATTCTCGTAACGAAAACATTATCTTTAAAAACAAGATTGGTCGAGGCATAATAAGACCAACACCAGCACCCTAACTGCGTAACACACTATCAATCTCAATCTGAATCATTTTGAAGGATATTGCTAATCCATTGCTTCATATGTTCGAAAAATATGTCATATGCTCAATAACGCAATGTATGTTGTTGAACTGTCAAAATGAAAGTCATTGCTGCTGGCTGTTGGTGTGTTTCACAATTACCCCTCTGGAGGGTAGTTAGATAAAAAACAAAATAAAGTCGGTCGCCTGTTGGTTTTCAGACCATAAAATACTTACAAGCTCAACTAAAATATGGCCTGAGGCCTAAGACAACCACAATTACATATTGATCTCACTAGTTTCCAATCGAGATGGTACGCAGCTGACAATGTCTATGTTTTTGCTTAAATTCTAACATCAGCATAGCTATTCACAAACACTCGATACGCTTCTGTATCGTATCGAACATTAATAATTGTTATCGTAGGAGTCTTCTAAACGCTGTTCACAAGTCCAAAACCCGAATATTTTGTCAGTTTAAATCAAATAGACGCCCGCTATTCTTCCAACAGCTATTTGCTGTTGAGGGCAAGTCAAATCAGGTTATCGAAATGTCAGGTTTTCGCTACGATAGCCTGTCGTATGGTTGTGAATCAGGGCTCTGGATGATCAGTACAATAAAAATACTCAGCCCTACGAAGCTACAATGCGGTTCCGTGAACCAGTATGAAACAATTATGCCTATAACGTTCCCACTGCTGGGACACAGCCCTCCTCTGTGAGAGGCAGTGGGCTATAATCTACCACACGCGGGCCCAGTGCAGATTGGTAGATGTCGGTTTCCTCACGATGTTTTCCTTCACCGTTTTTGAGAGAAATGGTGATAAAAAAATTGCCTGAGCTCGAACCCACGACACAACTTGTAAATCGGGGCCGTTACCACCAGGCCACCTCTCCTCTCAGGAAACAATTACTTATAGGATATCTAATCTAAAAGGGACGGTTAGTATGTTTAATATATCTTCCAAGTGCTAACATTATAAGTAAGAATGAAAATATGATAAGTTTTGTAGAAATATATTAATACCTGTTCTGAAAACAACACCTAAGGTTATACAAAATAATATGAATTAATCTTACAAGACTTTACATCTAATAATTAAAGCATACAAAATAGCATATAAAACATAATGCATTTGCATGAAAACGAAAAAACAAAAAACACTCACCATTCCATTGTCCATGCCCCCATATGGCGATTGGTATCCCGCCTTTTCTGTGACTGCAAGAGATAATTGATATGCACATTATTTATCTATACTTTCAATATACTCAATAACAATACAATTTTGTAGCTTCTTGCGTTCCTCGAACAAAAATGTGAAGTGTTTCAGTTTACGTGTCATGCCATTTTTACTACCTATACGTTTTTCCGTTTAATCACTATTACATTAATTAGTCAATATAGCAGAAGGATTCAATATAAGAGAAAGAAGAAAATTTTGTATTATACTACAACTTAATTACATTATAAGCAAAATCGTACAATTTGGCGCCCAACATGGGACAGTTGTCATTTTTATAGTTCAAAATTATAGAGAAACGGACTAGTTGGGAAACGGCTAGGTAGATCATTATCAAGGAAAGGAACCACAACTAAATAAAATTAATATAACAACGTTACTGAATTAATTCTTATGACACTTAAAACATTTTGGCGCCCAACATGGGACAGCAACAAATGAAATTATTTAATAACTCATTGAGAATTAATAGTTCGAAAAGCAATATAAAATTCAACAGTAAAATAGTATTACTCCAAACCGAACAATAACTTTACAATAATATAAAAAAACTTCCCTAAGCCTCACACAATAAAATACGAATTAAAAATCGCACCATTTTGATAAACCCATTAAAAATCTTTTGTAAACTTGGTCAAATAGGGTTCCGAGTTCATGTTGTCAGTCGGTTAAAAAAAGGGTTAGCTGTAGAGTTGGTGTTACTGAATGATATATTGGCAATGTGGGTTCATTATTTGTCTATAATACCAAAGGTTAACTAGTGTTAAAACAAAACATAGTTGAAAAACGATTTCATAAACAACTCCCTAAATTATTTTAACCATTAAAAGAAATTGTAGAAAGAGCAAACTAATATTTGCGAAGCGTGATTATCGTAGCAACAGTACTTTAACGAAATTTTATTAAATTTACAGGAGACTGGACAATTATGTGTTGTAAACAAAAAGAAAAAAAAAGGTGAACCCAAAAAACAAATGTCTGTTTCCATCTTCCCTCAAAATTAAGCAAAGGCGTTGCTCAGAATTATTCAAATTAATTCTATAATTGTGGAGCGTTAACGCCTACAGTGAGGGTAGATATTTATTAAACAAAACTCATTAATTACAGTTATGGCGATCATCAGCCTTTGTTTACTTAGAGTAAAGCCTTTAGGAGTAATGAGATTTGTGGCGCTGACTGTACTTGTGTCGGAGAAATAATGTGAAGACAACCGTTTTACTTATTTTGGGGTAAATTAGATTATCTATTGTTAAAAGAGAATTTCCAACATATCCATCCATCCACGCAGAACTATTTGAAGTATTCCGTCCGTCCATATTTATAGAAATAAAACCTTTCTATGCATAACGAAATTTTCAAAAAAAAAAAGTTAAGACGATGACATGGTTAAAGGGACCGATCCCGACATTTACTCTGGGTGAAAATAAGACTCAATGCAAGAAAAGAAGGGTCTGACACTACATTTAACTTATCGAAAGCTTTCGACACACATTGCGACAGAAGAGACATTCTGTTGTATGTGTCCTTATCATCGTATTCAGCCTATAATGTTCCCAGTGCTGGGACACAGGCCTCCTCTCGGTGAGCAAGCCACCACTAGCGGGTACTACGCAGGCCCAGTGCGGGATGGCAGACACGTTTGACGTGTTTTCATGCTAATGATTAAAGTCAGTCTTTTTATGATATAAGAAATTATTATATTCTAATAGGAACCACAATTATTTAGCACTGCACAAAACTAGATGACATTTTTTTTTCAATTCCGTCCCCCATATTTTTATAACACTATCATTTTGAATAGCTGTCACCTACCCTCAAACGGATGACGTAATTTCTGCAACACAATAGTACCCTCCGTTACAAAGCGAATGGTTAATCCAAATTATACAGTGAGCGAACAGGGGTAGGCAGAACGAGAGCCCTGATTGTTAGTTACGATTTGTGATGATTTTTTTCTCGGTATATCGATCGTTTTTGGAGATAGGGGAGGGTTTTTAATAATATGTGGATTAATTTAGTACAAAGAGCAAGAATTGATTAATGAAATAATTAGTCTATCACATAAAAGTATGAATCAAACGAAAACTGTCGAGTTTGTCCTGATGCAGTGTAGTAGTTGATAATGATATACGTCAAAATTATTGAATAAGAAGCTTCAGCACCCAGCAATGAATGTAGAACAGTCAAAATTAAAGCCATTGCTACTAATAGTGTGTTACGCAATCAACTCGCAGATTAAGATAAAACAATCTACTTCCCCAAAAATCAATAGATTCCATTGACCTGTTTCTTTCTTTCCTCGCGCTTCACTGGTTTTAAAATTTCTTCATATAAAACCCACATTTTAACGATTAACTCAAGATACACGCATGTAAAAATGTCTTGAAAGATCAAGTTACAGAAGCAAACATATTTTGCAGTAAAAATATAAATAAGAATGAATAGTTCTAGTAAAAGTAACCATAATCATTTTTAGCGCCATTGTCAGTGTCACTCGTGCCAACTTTCCGCTTGGTTAATAAAAGAGGGGTGCTGTATTTTGCTGTTACAAATTACACGGTACCGAACTGTACCTAGGGAAGGGTGACTTTCCGACAACACGCTAATTATTTTAATTTACGTCCAGGGTTAGAACTTAGGCCAGTATTTAAAACCTGACGTTATAATAGTTTTGAAGCATCACCCTTTATTTGGTGAGACCGTATGTCCTATGTCCACTGTCGTGCTAAAAACCCGCTAAATAAATATTGAATATCATAATAAAATTATGGACACAAAACAATAAAAAAATGGCCGCCAGTGTTGGCCCAATTCGTTTTTTTATTTCACAAATAGTAGCCAAAGCTGTTTAGTGCATAGACAGGAGATAGTTTTCATAGAACTTTCGATTAAAAAGAAAACTATTTTAAAGCTTACCACCGCAGCAAAAAATTTCAAGTTCTTCAACAAACTCAAAATACATAATATCGATCATAGTTTCAATTCTATCACAAGTTAGCAAGGCAACTTCTACACATCCTTGGAGTTTTGGATTGGCCTTGACTCCTAATAGGCTGATGATGATGAAACACAATTCTTTTTGCCCGTTTCCAAGCGTTTCATCGGGGTTTTAGAAGTTGTGATGCATATATTATGTTTAATATGTAAGCATCACAATTTTAATCCCCGACGGTTTAGAGAAAAAGATGTATATCAAATGTCTCCCAAGTCCAGCAGAGGACTGCTAGTATTCGGCCTGTCTAGAAATGGTCAGTTCCACGCTGATGATCACGGAGCACTTGGCAAAAAGAACATTGTCTTCCAGAAAGGTTCAGTTTCATTTGAGCCAGGAAATATTTACAGAAATATGAACAGTGGCAACCGAGACCACTTCGAATGATACAGAGAACCACAAGCGCCACTTCAGGTAGTAGGTATTACTTTATAGCTTCGATATAACTTACAGCGCAAATTGAGAGCTCAATACAAATTATATGCTGTTCATAACAACAGTATTGATTGCGTGGAGCAAGTTAAAATAACTAGCGGAAAAAATCGACGGGTTTTACTTGTAATATTTCAAGTGTTGTCAAAATCTTCGTAAAAGTTAGAGCCCGTTCCCACTTATCCGATCAGTCTTTTTTCTCGGTCAGACTAAATAGACGGATGTGCCAGTGGCAGTACAATTTGTATGGAGCTGTTCACATTATGACTGATCCGGGAAAAAAGACTGATCCGAGTTATTTGACGGACGTTTTGCCACTGCGACGATCAGTCAAAACGCCCGGATCGGATGAGTGTGAACGAACGTTGCGTCAAGACTGAAGACGAGACCCCCTCCGCCCCCCCCGCCCCCCCGCCCTTCCTCTTCTACTTCTTTTTCGTCTCATTCGTCTCAAATACCACCACAATATAAGAACATCATCGTCGCCGTCCATCGCGTACGAAATACAAACGTAAACTGGCGGCGAGTCGAACCACCGACCTTCCGGCAAAACAGACTGATCGGATTCGGATATAATGTGATCACCCACGTCCGGCGTCCGGTTTCAGGGCAAAAAGACTGATCGGATAAGTGGGAACGGGCTCTAAGACGTTAGAATCTTTAAACCTCTCTCCTTCGAATTTTTTTTTTTTGCCTAAATGGCGAATTTATATATGTTTCTTGACCTTATTCTTGACATATAAAAATATCATGACCGGAATGACATCCAAGTTATTTAGAGATTTGTGTGAAGATCACGAGTACTTAGTTTGAAGTAAAAGTTGTTTCATATGCTTGAAATGCGTACGAACTACGAAATTAAATGACAAAAAACCGGCCAAGTGCGAGTCGGACTCGCCCATGAAGGGTTCCGTAGCAGCAAGTAACATAATATAAAAGTTCTTGTAGTTCATTGTAACTTTGTGAAAGGTAAATTGCGGTTTTCGATTTATGACGTATTAAAAAAAAACTACTTACTAGATCTCGTTCAAACCAATTTTCGGTGAAAGTTTACATGGTAATGTACATTATATATATTTTTTTAATTTTATCATTCTCTTATTTTAGAAGTTAGAGGGGGGGGGGACACACATTTTACCACTTTGGAAGTGTCTCTCGCGCAAACTATTCAGTTCAGAAAAAAATGATATTAGAAACCTCAATATCATTTTTGAAGACCTATCCATAGATACCCCACACGTACAGGTTTGATGAAAAAAAATTTTTGGAGTTTCAGTTGTAAGTATGGGGAACCCCAAAGGAGATGTTCTAAAAATGTATGGAGCCTGGGCTAGCACTATGTACACTAAATGTAAATATCGCTGTACAATATAGTAACCGTTTTTTAATGTTAATTTTCTATAATTTGACTTCTTTTTAATGTACATTAAAATTCACTCGGCCAAGGAGAGCAACATAAAATAAATATGGTGGATCAGCAATATGCGAAATGTCACTATGACAATGACGTTTAACTGATGGTGTCTATATCATTACATGCTCTGTGGTCGGTCGAAAGTAGTTTCGTTATAATTACTTAATAATAAAATAGGACTACAGAATATTCTACTCGATTGCTTCAGTACAAGTTATATTACCTATTTAAACTATTGGTCATATTGGTGTCAAGAGAGCAAGAAACGAAGGCTTGAACGTTGTTTTGTTGATCAAACTGTCCTGGTGTTTCATTCTATAATATACCCTGGACTTTTATAATTCATAGGAGAGTAGTGAGCTGTGCAGTACCTGACAACTGCACGTTATTGTTTGAATGGTGGACTATTCCTATTACACAGAAACAGCTGGGAAAAAACCAACTACTTATATTACAGCGACAACCAACCAAAGAACTACGACCAACCAACCAACTAGGCAGGCAGTAACAGTTTTTCAGACAAGTTCTATGATATTTAGTTCCCAGTATTAGTATCGAAATCACAGGCGAATCAGAAACCATTTAACAAAGCTGAGGTCAACAGGGAAGCAATCAATCAATGTCCGCAGTAGCAAACTGTTGTCGCAAAACAAAAAAAAAACATTAAAAACACCGAAACACATCGAATACAACACGCGCGAACACAACGATTCAAAGACAGACAAAGTCAAACTGTCAAAGTCGTCAAACGTCATGTCAAGCAACTGTCATGGCTACCATAAAAATAGGGTTATTCTATTAAAAAACTTCCCAATAATTATTTACTGTACACCTGTACTTTAATTCAAATGTATTTCATTGTATTTTTATGAAAATCCCCTATTTTTTTCCTATTTATCTATGTAGTGTACATGGTGGTAGCCCAAAATCAAACATCTCCTTTATTGTTTTTTTTTTCTATTTTCGTGTGAAAATCTTACTGCGGTTCACAGAATACATCTACTTACCAAGTTTCAACAGTATAGTTCTTATAGTTTCGGAAAAAAGTGGCTGTGACATACGGACGGACGGACAGACAGACAGACAGACATGACGAATCCATAAGGGTTCCGTTTTTAGCCATTTGGCTACGGAACCCTAAAAACGCATAACAATCAGCGCCCATTGTGTCACCCATTGTAAAGTTTCTATATTTATGTCTGTAATTTATATGGTGTACATCTACATAATAAAGAGTATTCTATTCTATTCTTACTGCTCCTTACTCCAGACCACTCACCCAAAGAAATCGATAGTAAATTGGACCCTGCTACAGTGCAATAATAAAGACTAACTCCTCTGCAAGTCTCTATGCGCTGGCAAAACGCTATGGAAAAGAAAATATTAACCAGTCATTTTCAGAACAATTATAAGAAATAGAAATAAAGCCATCTTTTTTAAACTTACAGCCGGTTTCTGAATCTATACAAATAAATAAAATTGTTTGTAATGTCAAAATAACAGCTTTTACTAAATGCATATTATGAATGTATTTACGGTACTTATAACAAATAAAACATTTTTAAATTTGTGTCGAGACGTTTTTTTCGGCTGATCTCCGAAACAGCTGTACATTTTTTGACGGGACTTTCACTGGCAGATAACTGTCGTTATAAGGAGTAACTTAGGCGTCCTGGGGAAGGACATAGGTTACTTTTGTCCGGGGAGTACGTTCCCGTGGGATAATTTTATTTCCGACATCCACGCACATAGGGAACTTGTCAAATTCTCGCAAAGCATTAGTTAAAGTGCTAGCCCGCGAAATTGACCTTTGCAAAAAAACGTAAGAAAGCTTGAATTTCGCGGGCTTCTAACTCTCAATTCAGAAACCGCGTGTTAGTAAGGTGCATATTTAAAAAAATTGTTGAACGGAAGGCTTGACCGGTAATTGTAGGGTAGTTGACAGTTTCTAGTTATTCTATTCGCGTGCCGACTGTCGCTAGAATATTAGATGCGACTGCTGATGTTTAGCTAAATGGATAAATTATGGTTCCGAACGCTTAGCAAAGCCATGTCATAGTGGGTAATAGTTTCTTGTTGAGGGGCTCGTGGCTTAATAATAACAACCGCACGGGTCGATCGAACGTTAGGCTACGCTTGACAAAGTCGGTTCGTGGATCGGTCCGTGGATTCTTTACGTATCGAGCGAGACCCGTCCGTGCCTCGGAAAGCATGGGTCCCGGTGGTCATTCGTAGATATGTAACCATCGTTACAGGTTCATCATCATTATTTCAGCCGAAAGACGTCCACTGCTCGATATAGGCCTCCCCCAAGCACCTCCACTTCGACCGGTTTTGTGCTTCTCACATCCAACGAATTCCTGCGGCCTTCACAAGGTTGTCGGTCCACCTTGTGGGAGGCCTTCCAACGCTACGTCTTCTGATACGCGGTCGCCACTCGTTACAGGTTACAGAAGCCCAAATGTCCGTCAACCAGTTCTACCAAGAGGTATCGTGTTACCCAGTAACTGGGTTGTGAAGGTCAGATACGCAGTCGCTCTGTGTAAAGTACTGGTATTCTATGTATAATACACTGGAAGCCGACCCGAATAGTTGGGAAAAGGCTACGCAGATTTTTTTTTTATTTGTTTTCTTCAATAATAATCAGTCTGGTTGTTACCTTTCACACGACTAAATCTCTGAACCGATTGTCATGAAATTTGACAGGTAGGTAATCTGCGACCTGGAGAAAGGCATATTCTTCTCATCTTGGATATTTGTATTAAAAAATGACACGCAGACGGAGTCACGGGCAACAGCTAGTACCTAGTTTATATTTTTTATTTTAGTTCTCGAGTATTTCAATTAAACCGCACGTGTGTATTGCCCAGATGTATGAATGTAGACAATGCCGTAGAGTGTGTTAACATCGTAGCACGAGGCGGTATATCTAATGCTTATCCTCATAAGAAAAACGTGGGAGTTTACACATTATCTATCTCACAGATATAGATACACCTAGATAACGCAAGAGCAACTACTTCGCGTGCCAAAAATCGCACCAGTTTATGTTCGAAAATCATAAGCCGCCACTTTCGCGCTCAGTCCTGCGTACTGCTGGCTGGGTGAGCGTGAGCGAGAGCGCGAGCTTGTGACGTCATAGTAGGTAGTCAAAAAGTGGCACGCTTAGTTTTCATACAGTTCGTGATACTTGCGTTATCTAGGTCTATCTATATCTGTGATCTATCTATAATAGGTCAAAGTCAAAGCATTTATTTCAAATAGGCACATAAAAGACACTTTTGGACGTCAAAATTTACATTAAAATATAATTGATTCTAGTCACCCCTTCCAAAAGGTAGTTTTCTTATGGAGAAGAATGGGCAAGAAACTCCACCGTTACTCTTTTAAGGTTTATAGGTTCTCAACATGGGTGATATCGCCCCCTGGTGGGCGTTTTGAGACTTTCAGATGGGCAGTAGACGATCCAGAGAATATTATATAGGAATCCTATCTTACGTCTTACGACTATATAATATTACACGTTTAAATATAATCGGGGTAATAGCTGTTTCAGATTCGCGACGGACGGTAGGAAAAAAAGTTGGGGGCTCTAGAAAAAAATATTTTCTCAAAGTGAGTGGTGGGCAAAATACGGTTGAGAACCAAAGGCTCTCTATACTGATAATAAAGCTGAATAGTTTGTTTGTTTGAACGCGCTAATGTCTGGAACTATCAGTCGGATTTGAAAAAATATTTTTGCATTTGATAGCCCAATTCTTGAGGAAGGCTACAGGCTATTTAACATCACGCTAGGACCCTTTGGAGTCGCACCACTTCCTAGCGCTTTCGCTGGGAAGAAGTGGCGCAACAAACTCCCCAGCAGCACAGCTTGCAACTGTCTGTTCAGTTAGAGAAACACCTCTGACTCTGCATCCCCTCAGAGAGGACAGGCATGATGTTATGTTCGAAGTAATAGCGAGGGCTGGCGATGTGATGCGACCAGGTGGGTCGGGGGAACAAGAAATTTCACGAGGACGATATCGCGTGCAGAAGCTAGTTTTTAATAATGTATATCAAACTCAAAACTTAGAGCATTTATTTCTTACATATAAAACCATTTACAGGCACTTTTGAATTGTCAAGAAGTCGGTCAGTTAGTCAGAAAGTTGAAGCTAGTTGCCCATTCCAAAACGTATAAAATCTCTATCCAGAGAAGAAGAAACAAGAAACTCCAAGAACACTCTTTTAAATCAACATATTACAAAATCCTGGTCACATTAATAATTCTTCATAAGACATGAGAATAAAGTAAAATTAGCCTACATTTACAATAAGCAGAAACATGTGGAAAATAGTGTTTTTAGGCTATCATTCATAACATTAAACAAAATTGTAAGAACAAAAACTTTCTTGAACCATTTAATAATTCGTAAATCAGATCAAACAACACTAAATTCACATCACTTCAAAAAACATACAAAACTACCCTCGAATTAAGGATGCTTAGTAAATTATAATGACATATGAACACTTAAAATGGCGCCCGTCCGCCACGTGGCCGCGGTCAATTTGTTGGCGCGCATAATTGTCAATATGTCACATTAACTGTTTGACTAGCTTTTGCCCGCCGTTTTGAGTAGGGTTTAGCTGGGAATTATTTTGACCTCCAAAGACATAATCTTCGCTCCTTTTCTGGAAAGGCTAATTGTGCATTCTGAATATTCTATCTCTCACAATAAGTAGACTTTGGATACTAGACAAATTACATAAAATCATCGCAATTTACTGACAATTTTCGTAATTGAAAACATTCAAAATCTAGTCGCAGTCTCATCTCGGCGACAAAAAAAATGTCAAATGTCTAGCTCTACATTTTTTTTTTACGAATCCATACTAATCACACTATCACACTAATATTATAAAGGCGAAAGTTTGTGAGTGTGTGTGTGTGTTTATATGTTTGTTACTTCTTCACGCTCAAACGGCTGGACCAATTTTGATGAAATTTGGTATAGAGATAGCTTGAGTCCCGGAAAAGGACATAGGGTACTTTTTATCCCGATATTCCCACGGGATCGAGACTTATGCGGGTAAAACCGCGGGGCGCAGCTAGTATTATAAATGCAAAAGTAAGAAAGTCTGTCTGTTACCTCTTCACGCTTAAACCGCTGCACCGATTTAGATGAAATTTGGTGTACAGATAGTTTGAGTCCCGGGAAAGGACATAGGATAGTTTTCATCCCGATATTCCCACGGGATCGAAACTTATGCGGGTGAAACCGCGGGGCGCTGCTAGTTACAGATACTTTTGAGATTAGAATGCGAACGTTCTTAAAAATACGGGAATTCCCTTTTCATGTCTAATCCTTTAAATTAATTGTAATGCTAGTTAGAATTGGAAATTAATCGAAAGAAGATAATATTCCTCACGAGGTTGAAAAGATGCACCAAAAGGATTTTTGAAACTTTAATTAGGTCATCTCAACATACAAGGGGAGCGAGACGTAAGACACTTAGACAGCGATTTAATTGTGTATTCTTAGTAAGAATAATTTTCATATCAACTGTGAAATCTAATTGGTTTACTTCAAAGAGAATCATAATTGAATAATTTCGGTATTTAACTTTGATACCGAATGAAACAAAATTGCTCTTGTTTGTAGCATTGGTTTGAATAATTACATATTATATTTCTTTGAACTATTTATGTTAACTGTAAAATACTTTTTACAAAAAAAAAAAAAAACTACAAAGTGAAAAATAACTTTAATTTCGGAAGTCGGTATCGTTGGTTCCACATTTTCGTTTTTTGACACCGCATTTACAATGTCGATTTAATGTTTAGGACATTCACTATTGGCTATTCATGGAGGCAATAAAAGGTTATCAGGTTTTAATGAACCAAAAGGGTCCTTAAAAACTCAACCTCTAAGAGGATCTTATCTAGGTAACGAAAAATACAGCTAGAAAATGCACGAAGTCGGGAGCATAGACAAGTATATAAATAAAATAAACCAGAGCAATTAAAAAATAAATACCAACCACTCAATAACAACAAAATTCACCCCTGAGATGATCCCTAAATCATCCCCTACGGACAGATATGAATCTGCACAGGGTCATAACTCAGCCCCATAGTTTCACGGTGGATTGGTCAGGAAAGAATCTGGTTTATTACAAGCAACCCCTTTGTTTATTATGTTGAGGGTAATGATATTAGATGTTGTGTTGCGTGGAGGGTAGTTGGAAAATAATAAAAATACTTAGAATTGAAATTTGATGGCGGAAATTATGATTTAAAACCTCTTTCGAACAAAAAAGAATTTTGCAAATAAAAAAATATAATATAAAATATCCGAATTGAGAACCTCCTCCTTTTTTTAAATCGGCTAAAAATAATGTCTTTGAAAGCAGTAGTGGCCCAGTGATTACGGCCCCGACTTACGAGTTGTAGGTCGTGGGTCGGAACTAAACAGGCGCTTTACTTTGTAAATAATTTCATCACCACTGCTCTCAAAACGGTGAAGGGAAACATCGTGAGGAAACCGGCATGTCCTACAACCAAAAATTCGAAGACATGTAAATAGGAAGCCTGTGTCCCAGTAGTGGGAACATTATATTGCTGATTATTGTGTTCAGAGTTGACGTGGTAACAAAGCCCACAAAACTCTGTTTTCGCGGCTAAGGCAGATATTTTCTTGCCAAGAAGCTAATTTAGCAGAAGAGTATGAAAATGTACTTCTCATCCCCGAAAATTAAAAACTTAAATGCAGACGGGGCCGCGGGGCGCGACCAAACTTAGAAATGAAGCAAATTTTTGTTGCTACATAGATACATATAAGGTACATAGGCTAAGGGCCTTGTGGCCAAGTAATAACAGCCGCACGGCTCGATCGGTCAGGTTAAGCTACGCTACCGCGGTTGGTTCGTGGATGGGTGACCATCAAAACCCCTCCGTGCCTCGGAAAGCACAATACGCAGTTGGTCCTGGCTGGCATTCGTGGATCTTTGGCTGTCGTTACGGGTCGTCAGAAGCCCGAAAGTCTGACAACCAGTCTCACCAAGGTTATTGTATTATAACCCAATAACTGGATTCAGGCAGTCGCCTCATGTAAATAGGTACTGGTGCTACTGAACCCGGTTCAGTCAACTTTAATTTGCTTTTTTAAACAACACTAGTTTCGAAAAAACGAAAAAAATCTTCAACAGATATCTTCTTCTGTCTTTCAATTTTCAATCCACAATCTACTGTCCTGTTACTCTCGAAGTTTTTGGAAACTAACATTAAAATATCAATAAGTAAATGATACATAAGCTACAAAAACAATAATTGCACGCAAATCAACGTGCAACACGATCGTACGCGTGCACGCTCCGAGTGCGTTAACTGACACCACGTCACGCGTGACACGCGTTGCGGGATAGACAGGAAACTCAGAAGTATAATTTTGACGGACATGTAAATATTGAAGGTTAAAATGGTTTCTAAATCAGCACCCTAATTGCGTAACATACTATCAGTCGGAATCAGAATCATTTTGAAGCAAATTGCTAATCCATTGCTTCATAAGTTCGAAAAATTTGTCTGCTCAACACGTAAATAACGCAATGAATGTTGTTGAACTGTCAAAATGAAACCGATTCCGATTGATAAGGTGTTACACAATTGCCCCGCGGGTATAGTATTGCGATTATCGAGACTAATATTGTAAAGAGAAAAGAATTGATTCTTTGTATGTTTGTTTGATACGCTAAACGGTTGAACGGATTTGAATGAAATTTGGCACATAGGTAGACCATGACCTAGATTAGGACATATGACTTTTTATCCCGATATTCCCACGGGATCGAGACTTATGCGGATGAAACGGCGGGGCGTAGGTGGTCTAAAATATGTTCATTTTTGGACCACTGAGGTTAGCTGGTTACAAGTTTTTAGTAGGTACCTAACAGATGTTCTAATAATATCTTGTTCTGATTACCTTGTACTTAACGTTCTTTTTTCCGCACGCGGAGAAGCGCTCTGTGTTGTCTGTCTGAGTCTGTACCATCATTTACATAGGTCACTATTCAAAGGGAGTTTTTAATGAAGTACACTTAAGAAGAAAATTAATGTGAATAAAGTTCTCACTTTAAAATAGTTCAATAAATTGTGAATTCATTTTTAGTGAAACTTCTGTCATTCTCTTGCATAGAGTCACAGCGGTAATAGTAAAAAGTCGGTGTCCCCCCTGAAGTACAGTCGGCGTGTTTTTGTCGTTAATGTAACAAATATTGTCGACCGTGAACTGGAGCGATCGAGAGGGTGCGCGGGGCTGTATTCATAGTGAGGTGACAATTCGGGATCCTATTTGAATGTGACACACGACAAAAATCAACACAACACAAGACAAAAATAGCACATCAAAAATTAATTTCTGTTATTTCTTAAGATGGTACTATACGACATGAGAAAAAACGCGTGAGTATGCGTTTTTTTATCATCTTAAGAAAGAAACAGAAAAAAGAAACGCTTACTCACGAAGGAATTTATGTAAATAATTTATGTCATAAATGACAAACGACTACCAATCAACTATCAATTAAGTCTGTTTATCGCAATTAAAAAGAATGATTAATAGGAATAAGATTCACTGATTATTTATAAGAAGCCGATTTAATATGTAACCTAATAAAACACTATTTTACGCGCATCAGATTTAATATTCACAGAACTTTTTGAGATTCTCTCTGATTTCTAATTTTACCGAAATAGGTACATTATCAAATCATGACTATGAATACGACTCACATTACGAGGTACCCTCCCGCGTCTAATATATATGATTAATCTCTAAAATTTAACGCTTTCGTACTCCACTGTACTCAATAAGAACGATGCTCGGATTATATGCACTTTTGTTCGGCTGTACAGTGGAGAGGAAAAGTGTTTTTGAAAGCTATGATTTTAGTAGTGTATTTGTGGATTTTCTGCGATACACTTTTCGACGTGACTGTACAAGTTGGTTGGTTGGTTGGTTGGTTGTAGTAGTGGTACAGTTAACAAGACAAGTGTTTTTTGAACGGAAAAAAATGCTCCTGCAAAGGAGGACGGCTTCCTGCGCGAGTTTTAAACATTTGGCTCCGAAAGTTCAGGAGCAGAGCAAAAACAAAAATGTCAGAATTTAGCTAAGCGAAAACTAAGTAATAGGGCGGGCGGGCGATGCGATGCGGCGTGCGGGGTGTATCAAGGGACAACAAATTTCACGCACACAAAGTTGCTGGCAAGCAACAACTAAAACCAAAAATGACATTGCCAGATTTAATCATTTCCAGAAATATTCCATAGTGAGAACTTCTTTCTTACTTTCACAGACATTTAAAACCACAAAAAAAAAAAAGACGGGTTGCACTCCGGGAGTGCCGGCAGAAGTGAAAACTTGAATATTAACGTTGAAATAAATCAATTATTAATTTAATTAATATAACTCATTTTTTTTCACTATTTCTGTGTCACTTTTTTCATTAATAGATGCACTTTGTTCAATTTCCATATTTTAAACACTTTATATTAAGGCTATTCAATACATGATCTCCCAGCCACTTTATCGCTAGATGGCGGCACATTCGCACTTCGAACATTTTCAATTTTTACGCCTAACTCAGAAAGCTTTGCGAAACAACTTTATTATATGCGTCAACTAACGCATTAACATAATCTTTTTAGATATTCACTTTGCTTGTTAACTCGTCACATACAAAGATTTGTACCCCTAAACATTTAGCCGTTTCACTTTATATCTTTACTATGTCTTTACACACACATGTACAGTTACACACTACGTGTATAGTTTTACTTGCGATATAACTAGATGGCGTTGTATTCATAAACTTGGTTTGTGAACTTGTTTTCCAGAGGTGGCGTTAATTAAAATAAAATATTTTTACGAAAATATTTTTATGACTGTCCTTCATTCTCTAAAGAAAAGCGTACTTTTTATAGTAAAAACCGAAGAAAAGAATACTTGATTGCTACAAGGGTTGTCAGTTGCTTATTCAATTATTCTAAGGGTGCTTTTGTAGTGTGTTAGGGTAGGTTTAGGTTTAAAAATAATAAAATAATAATAAATCCCCTGACCGATTTCGGTCACGGTGGCCAATTTCAAAGAAGATTAGCCAGGTTTGCAGGAGATATTATAGTGCACAAGTGTGTGCGCAAATACAGGAGAGAGAACAGGCGCAGGACCAACGGCTTTACGTGCTTTCCGAGGCACGGGGGTATTACGCCACCAATTTCCAAACTCCGGGCAAAAAAAAAAAAAGAAAAAGAGTAAAGAAACTCCTAACGGGAAAAACCCAATTTTAATAACACTGTCCGACCTGAGAATCGAACCCAGGACCCCGAGAACGGCAGATGCACTTGTGACCACGAAACCAACGGGACAATTAAGATTCTTTGTATAATTAAACGCTACTATAAAACAAAATATATAAAATGTTTATTTGAGTCGTGCGCGAGAGATGCAGCGGCGCGACGGAATTCCGCGAATTTCGGTCACTCGTAGGTATAATAATAATGTATCATTCAACCGCAGCCCAGCGTGCCCGCCGTCCCAGGCAGTAAGGCAGTGTACAGACGCGTGAAATTATTAGGCCGTGTACACACGGTTGTGGGTATTTAATTATTAGTGTAATTTTATTACTGTTGTGTGTATGTGTATGTATATGTATATAAGTGTTATGTGTAATATGTATTATGTGTTTACTATTTACGTGTGTTTGTATGTTTAGCCTAAAAACCAACAAATTCACATACACCAGCGTCCACTCAAACCAACAATTCCAATTTCAAATGAGAAAATGAAAAAAAATCAGCTGTTCCCTACATTTTGACGAGTTACCTATACGAACATAAATGTAGGGAACAGCTGATTTTTTTCGCGATTTCAGGTTTGGTCCCATAGTAAAAAAAATTGTTCATAATGATGAGTACAATGACCATGTTAGTGTTGTTCCAATAACCCTGTATATACTTATACTATATTATATCCATACTAATATTATAAATTCGAAAGTAACTCTGCCTGTCTGTCTGTATGTTACCTATTCACGCCTAAACCACTGAACCGATTTAGAAGAAATTTGGTAGGTATGGGGAAGGACATAGGATAGTTTTTATCCCGATATTCCCACGGGATCGAAACTTATGCGGGTGAAACCGCTGGGCGCAGCTAGTTGCAAATAAAGTTTATTGAACTCTTCTCTCTCTTCGATAATTGAGCTTTGTTGGTACCGACTTTGTTTTGAAGATTCTATACATCTTTTATTAGGTACTTATTTACACCCTAAGTTACATTAAAATTAGCAAGGAAAAACCGGCCAAGTCCATGTCGGACCACAATGAAGAGTTCCGTAGTCGAAATGAATTTATCCCAAGAACAAGCTTAACATTGTAGTTGAAAATCATGTCCTCCCATACATTGCAACTAAAAGTTGGTCGACTATTACTCGTAAAGTCTACTCAGCTGTGATTTTGATTTCGTGACATATAAGTACTACTGCCGTGAATTTTAGTATTTCTTCTAGTATTTCACAAACAATTTAGGGGATATGACATCCCCCTGTATCACCCCCCTGAGCAGTTGGATGGGGCTGGTTTTCTGATCCTGGATCTGGAAAGTCATCGTTGCAGCATCATACAAACATCTCAACACTTCGATGTAGCACCAGTCAATTCGACATCATTGCAGAGAGGCCAGAACTGCCCATACTTCGATGGAATCGAAGGCTTTCTCGTAGTCCACAAATGCCATACACAGTGGCTGACTGTACTCCTCGGTCTTATGTACAATTTGTCAAACAGTAGGTATGTACCTATATGGTCTACGCTCGTAACTGCGTACAAAACCATCACATCGTCCGGCGTCCGTTCGTCACTGTGGAGCATTCGAGACTGTTTGTTTACCGAGTGTAAACCGAACTCGCGGCGCGTAGGTATGACTCGCATAATAATATTACCGCGGTAGTAGATTGATGTACTTGCGTCTGTACGTATTGAATTTCATTCATTTTCACCTATTTTTTTTCGCGGAACTTATAACATCAGCTATCTGCCAGTGGAAGTCTCGTCAAAATCAGTCTAGCCGTTTCGGAGATTAGCCGGAATAAACAGACAGAGACAAAAATTAACAACAAATGTTTTTTGTTCAAAGTAGGTACCGTAAATATAAATGACTGTATTCAGATTACTTTATTTGATCAACCGCACAAAACAGAAAGGTAATTTGGTACTTGCACTTTTCATACCTACGCTCGGCGGTCGCGCTGGGGTTGTCAACTTTGGCAAAAAACACACAAAACAAAAAACACAAAAAACTAGTGTAGTAGTGGTACTCGTATCTAGTTATTTGATTCATTGTTGAGAATGAAACAGCAAGAAAGGAAATGATCGTATTTTTTAGCTTATAGGTACTACAATAAATATCTAATATAAATTGTAAAAATATTACAACGCCACAAAGTCATGTTCGCTTTTACGGCTCGGCGCCGGGGCACAGTATAAATATGAACAGTATGGAAACTAGGCCTATTTGTTGAAATAAATACCTACGACTCATTGGAGCGTTAGGGTTGTCACTCTTAATGTCTGTAAAATTGATGTGTTTTATTGTAACGAAGTTTTTAACGTGGTGTGCGGTTAGAAGTTGACTTATTATCTTTCGAATAATAGAGATATATTTTTTTAAATATTGTTTTCTTTAATTACTATTACACCCATTCTCGAATTGAAACGGTAAGGTGCAGGGTTAAACTAGGCATCGGTCGAGCGACGCGCATTTTGACTTCACTATCGCCTTTAGCACCCTCGAAAACTATGAAAACGACACCCATGACAAATAAATAGAAAAATTTCACAGCCGCCATCTTAGATTTAGATTTTAACCTCACTATCGGTTTTAGCACCCACGAAAACTATGAAAATGACACCCATGACAAATAAATGGAAAAATTTCACAGCCGCCATCTTGGATTTAGATTTTGACCTCACTATCGGCTTTAGCACCCTCGAAAACTATGAAAACGACACCCATGACAAATAAATGGAAAAATTTCACAGCCGCCATCTTGGATTTAGATTTTGACCTCACTATCGGCTTTAGCACCCTCGAAAACTATGAAAACGACACCCATGACAAATAAATGGAAAAATTTCACAGCCGCCATCTTGGATTTAGATTTTGACCTCACTATCGGCTTTAGCACCCTCGAAAACTATGAAAACGACACCCATGACAAATAAATGGAAAAATTTCACAGCCGCCATCTTGGATTTAGATTTTGACCTCACTATCGGCTTTAGCACCCTCGAAAAGTATGAAAACGACACCCATGACAAATAAATAGAAAACACAGCCGCCATCTTGGATTTAGATTTTGACCTCACTAACGATTTTGGCAACCTCTTTAACTACCTACGACACCCATGACGAAAAAAATTTTAGCAGCCGCCATCTTTGATTTACAAATAAATTCACGTCGGTGCATGATCGCACGAGCCATTATTCGATATCGATTATAACAATAAATCATTCTTACCTTTCAAGATCAGCTGGGAGTTTAAAAAAGGAAAGCTCCGGTTTTGAAGAAGTCGAGTTCAAACAGTTTTTATTAAAAAGATGGACGATCGGTGGCGCAAAATACACGATTATTCGTTCCAACACGGCACCCGTGACTGAGAGTACCCCGACCATCGCTTAGGAGTACCGTAGATGCGCGCGTCTGTGTGAGTGTGCCGTTGCGACCGTTTGTACGTAGTTTCCGTACTGTTCATATCTGTCTACTGTGGCCGGGGGCCGGGGCGCTTACCTACCTATCTAACTATTCGAAATACAAGCAAATGCCTACTTACCTCTCTGAAACAACTGGTAGCTTAAAAAACGATAATTCATCGTAATGTTGAATTTAAACAACCATCCACTCAACAGTTACTTATAATTACTTTTTTTTTTGTTACTCCATTTTTGCACTTCACAGCTACGCGTGTCTCGCGCGGATGGCAGTCTGTAGGTACTCTCTATATTTTGTGCCTGTAGGTACTGCGCGGTACAAGTAGGTACTAGGTATTACATTTATATACGGTACGTACCTACATTTTATACAAGTCCGTTGCCTAATTTCAACTTCTTCAATACGTCTATTGAAGAAGTTGAGATTAGGTAACGGAACGCGGAATTAAGAATTTATTTAGGTAGGTACTGCTACTCTACTCCATAGGTAGAATAAAATTATTTACTTTTACTTTATCGTACTTTATGGAGGTACTAGATTTTTCCCGCAGCTTCGCCCGCGTGGATGTCGGAGATTATCCCACGGAATCGTACTACCGGAATAAAAAGTATCCTATTTCGTAATCCTAACCCAGCACTCTAATTACCTACGTAACACAATCATTATCAATCTCAATCTGAATCATTTTGAAGAATATTGCTAATCCATTGCTTTTCATTACCTATGTTCGAAACATATGTATATCATTTCTATGGTTCGAAAAATGTTTTTGCTCAAAAACGTAAATGATGCAATGAATGTTGTTGAACTGTCAAAATGAAAGCCATTGCTACTGATAGTGTGTTACGCAATTACCCCGCAGGTCATGGTCTACCCATGTGCCAAATTTCATCTAAGTAAATCCGTTCAGCTCAGCCGTTTTAGCGTGAAAGTGGAACAAACAAAGTCAATTGCGCATTTACAATATTAGTTAGGAACAAACATAATATGAAAAAGCTAAAGTATTTGTGTATATTATAAATAATTTCCATATAGTCAAAAATAACGCTAGTTCGGTAGGTACCTAGATTGATAAAAATTCAAACACACATCTCCCCGGCGCGGGGCCAAGCGCTTCGTCCGTACTATAGGTATGTAGTTATATGTACCTGCATGCCATTTACAAAACTAGTGCATTTATGCGCGCGGCCAAGTAGCGAGGCGCGTGCGAGGTGCGATGCGACATCATGAATGAATGGCTAACCTACCCTATATTATATTGTAGTCTTTGGGCTAACCCACCCAAGCGCTCCAATAGTGCCGGCCGGGCCTGCCGCCCAAAGTCCATGCTGCCGCCTGCGAGTGAGCGGCGGAAGTTACCGAACCCGAACCGAACGCCAACCGAGCGTTCAGGCGCTATCTCTCTCTTTTTGCTTTGCCTCTTTTTCAAACAATGCGCTGGATTGAACAACAAAAAACAAGCTTAGCTTCGCTAGGGAAAGGTAATAGTGTTCTGTGAACAAGCTTTTGACTATGCCCGCGTTGACGATAGGATAGACGGTCTGGGAACAGTGGGAACTGGGAAGGGCTCTCTCAATAGGTACTTACCAGCCTAATGCAGAAAGATTTTTAATTCAGAAAATTTCTCGAAGACAGTTCAAGTGTAAGTTAGTACTTACATTTATGTAGGTACTTAGGTACATAAACTTAGTATGTAGGTACATACATTCAATACAGTAATATCGAACCCAGGGTAGATCGCAAATACTATCAATAAGTAGGTAAAGCATTTTTTTTTTCTCACTTCATGATTCAATTGATAAATTGATTTAATATATAACTGCGCGGGCAGAGCCACCGCGCCAGCCTTGTAAGAAATATTGCATACCTACCAACGATTCGCAACTTGTCAAAAAAACACGCATAATTCAACGATTTATTATAAAATTGGCCAACCTGTTTGACATTGACAAACAACGCCATCTAACGAGCAAGATCAATTGTTGTTGATAACCTTAGCAAAAATTTGTGTTCTGCTTCTCGATAGTTCTTTGAAATATCCTGCAGAGGGCGTGTTCCGGCCGCGCACACATAGAAAAATTTATCGATTTTGTCAGGCCTAGATATCCTGGAAATAGTGTTTTTTTTATTGGTTTTTGTCGATATGCGTCAATAATAAGTAATAACAACTTAATATACGTGCTTTTATTCTGCAAAAATCGTTTATTTTTCGAGATTTGTACCCCGAAAGAATGTATGAAAAAGTGTCAGTATCCAATCACCTTAACGAATTTTACGAATACACAGCAGTGTGGCTACTACACAGACGGTCGAGCCATCAGCTGTCCATCCATCCATCCATCCACTTCGACTTCCACTTCGACTTCGACTTCCACTTCGACTTCCACTTCGACTTCGACTTCCACTTCGACTTCCACTTCCACTTCCACGTCCACTTCCATCCATCCATCCATCCATCCATTGTCCGTGTGTCACTTCACTTCGGTTGGCGCCGCCGTTGAAAGAGGGGGGGGGGGGGGGGGGGGGAATCTCTCCTGACGGTCACGTGTCCTGACGCGAGTTTAACGTTTTTTACCCACTACTAAAAGTGTACAACGCCGCTAAAGAAGTTTACACTTCAAAAACTACCACCAGAATCCAGATAAAAAAATCATTAAGTCTCAAAACAAATAGAGCGTAGTGCTCAATTAAACCCTCTTATGTGCCGAGGGTAAACAGCAGCGCCGGTCAGAGGGTAGCCAATGTTTGAGGGACAAACAAAGGGAGTGTGGCTGCTTTTTTAGTGGCTCAATCTATTTACTAGATGGTCCCGTTTTAACTAGTGCGTCTATCTTAACGGGTGAATGAGGTGATTTGCAAGTGGTTTTAATTACTTAATGTATTTTTACTCGTAGTGGCCAATTCGCACGTTCGGTGCAATAGTCACAAATAGCCAAAACTGCAAAATTGAGGTAAGTATGCCAAATTGTCTCTGAACCATGCCTATACTTGGGGCAACAAAAACTACTAGATATCTCAAAATTCTACTAGATGGCGCAGGTGCCTTTGTGGTTATTTGCGATGCTTTGCGACTGAATTTCTCAATCCCATGACTAAATTCGTCCTCGGACAACCATCGGACAGGTTATCGTATCGAAAATGACACATTTCGATAACCTGATTTTCCTTGCAAACAGCTGTCGGAAGAATAGCTGTTGCCTATTTGATTCAAACTGACCAAATTTTCGGTTTTTTGTTTTTTATGGATGGGAAATCATCAAATGACCCCTCCCGCTCTGGGTGGAGCGGAAGGGAGTGTCAGACTCTTACTGACTAAAACCCATCCGTGTTCCTTCCTTAGCCCTTTATGTTCCGGGGTAGCGGTAACCCTTTCGGATAATCCCGCACCCCCGAAATTTTTGGGTCTTGGACCTGTGAACAGCGTTTAGAGGACTCCTACGATAACAATGATTGATGTTCGATACGATACGGAAGCGTATTGAGTGGTTATGAATATTTATGCAAGTCTTCCATCAGAAAATACCTGACCGAAATAAGGTTAAGTTGAAATAAGATTCCCATCGGCATTCAGAAACCGAAGGCTGATAGTGTTATAAATTGTACTTCACTGACTTTAAAACTAGCAGAAGATAACAAGCCCCTGTTGAATTCAGTATTTTCTTGAATTCCCATCATAAATTAACGTTAATATACCATTAAACAGTGGGACAAAGTAAATAAGTATTAGTTACAAGCCAAAGATCTATGGAAATGTGATAAAAAATAGACGCAGGCGCATCATGCATGTAGCAACGCGCGAAAGGCTGTGTTGCTAATACTAATTATTTTATTCGTATTCAGTTTTGAGTCTTGTTTTTATAGAAATAAGGTTGTAAATAATAGGAGTTTGTTTTTTTATTAAAAATGGTTTAGTTTATTCCGATTTGTTTCTTTTTGTATTGACTTAATATTTTTGGTGGTTGGACGGTGACTTTTGACAATTTATTTTTAATGGTGTTCCCAACATTCATATCAATTTTCAGCTTTATGCGAATTAATGTAACCTTGAATGTCTAATTTGACCGGGCTACAAAGCTAATTCTTTTTAAAAGAGTAACCGTGAAGTTTCTTGCCGGCTCCTCTCCATAGGAAACGACTATTGGAACCGTGCACCTAGCTTCTGACGTTTCATAAGTGCAGTAGGTTGCATGTAAGGTCCGGCGTTTCTAAATTTGCCAAAGATGTAAACAACAATGCCCGCTCGAAATTGAATAAAATTGATATACAAGAACATTTATTTTAAGTAATATTTGTTTTCGTCTAGTGACGACAAATCAACATCTTTGGCAAATTTAGAAACGCCGGACCTTAGGTTTATGTAAAATTAAATATTTTTGATTTAAGTCTTAAATAGAACCCAGCAACACAAAGACCTTAGATTTAGACGTAATTAATCGTATGTGTGAAAACAAGTGACGTTCACCATATCGGGGGATCTGACTTAATTGTCATTAGAAAAAACCCTTGACGTTTTCATAATATATTAGCTAGCTTGTTAGTTATCGTATAATAAGTGACCACTCATTAGTTGGAACTCCTGCTGTATACTGCAGTTTTAATTGGGATCTAATTGTTCAGAAAGTGGGACGAAAAAATATTTTTTATTCATATTAAATTGTGTTGCCAGTGCAGTGGTGGCCCAGTGGTAACGGACACGACTTACGAGTTGTAGGTCGTAGGTTCGAACCCAGACAGGCACTTTACTTTGTGTAAATTATTTCATCACCACTGCTCTCGAAACGGTGAAGGAAAACATCGTGAGGAAACCGGCATGTCCTAGAACCAAAAAAATCCGATGTGGTGGATTATGGCCCACTCCCTCTCACTGAGAGGAGGCCTGTGTCCCAGCAGTGGGAATATTATAGGCTGATTATGATGACGATGATGAAATTGTATTGATACGGCTGATGATATCAGTGGTCCACTTTAGCCCTGGGTCAAAAGAGCTGAAAGATCGTTCAGGGATTAGTCTGGAGCTATATTGAAGTGCACGCGTTTGATCGGCCGATTTTTAATCGTCAAATGCGTGCACTTCAATAAGTATAGCTCCATATAGGGAATGCAAAACCGGTTCTGTTTTAAAGAACCGAGATTATTAGGACCTTTTGGCTAAAGAACCGGGATTTCCGGTACTTTCGATACTTTCGGGAAAAGACACTTCGCGTTTAAAACATTTCTAATTTTTTAGGCAATAAAATTAGAAATATTCTAAACGCGAAGTAGGTATCTTTTCCCGAAAGAACCGGGATTTGATTTTAAAAACCCCGGTTCCTAAAACGTCGCAAATTTTCGGGATTTCCCGGTACTATTCACTACTCCATACTGATTCCCTAAACGATCGGTCAACAAAAAGTCGCTAGTGCGCGCTGGCTCTTAAGTTTTCAACATGAGATTTAATACAGAATAGACCAACAGGACCGTCCACTAACACTCGAAACCCATTAACAGTCGTTAGTTACTCAGAAATCAAATAGCTGACCCTTTCAAACGGCTGATGACAAGGCTAGCAATCGACCCATAACAAACAATTTTATCAGAAAGAGGACGCCCAATCATTGGTATACAGTTACCATTTTGTCATTGATCTGTTTTTTAATGATAACTACTTTAAAAGTAGGTTTATTATATTTATATCTATAGGTATGTCAGTGATGGATTATGTAGCGAGTAAAAAAGGAATTTCTTTTGGGTAAGTGTCATCATCATCATCTGCCTGGCCTTTTCCCAACTAGGTATGTTGGGGTCGGCTTCCAGTCTAACCGGATGCAGCTGAGTACCAGTATTTTACATGGAGCGACTGCCTATCTGACCTCCACAACCAAACCCCTTGGTAAGACTGGTTGTCAGACTTTCGGACTTCTGACGACCCGTAACAACTGTCAAAGATCCACGAATGACAGCCAGGACCAACGGCTTAGCGTGCTTTCCGAGGCACGGAGGAGTCTTGGTATGCAAAGATGGTCACCCATCCACGGACTTACCGCAGCAAGCGTAGCTTAACCTGATCAATCGACCCGTACGGCTTTTATTACTTAGCCACAAGCCCCTAGATTTTTTAATAAAAATCCAGGGTCTTTAATCAAGTTTCCAGAAACCTGGGAATATATTTTTGAACAAATGCATCAAGCCCAATCCTAAAATCAGGGTGTATATTTATTTTTCTTTTAAGGGGCTTACACGAGCTAAACGCAAAAAAACGGTAGTTTTCGAAACAATAAAAGTATATGATCGCCTACAGTAAACAAAATCAGAAAAATATATGATATTCTTCAGGATATTTGCTAGATAGATAGTGTTTTGAAAACACAATACAACTAATTTGGTACGATAGAAAAAAATCATGAACATACCTCTAAAAAACTTTCTTTTTACAATAAAAACCATACTAATATACATACAATCATTCTGATTTTTTGTCAGATTATTCTACAAGTAACATACTAAAATGATAGTGTTTTATTTTTTTATTTAAAACAATAGTTTTTTTGTAAATCGAATATTCATAGTTCCGAACATAAAAAGTGCGCATGTGTGCGTGAACGCTCGCGTAGCGACACTGCCGGCCGAGGCCTGATGCTATACGGACGTGTCGCTCTTTTCGCCGCACTATTTCCGTCAAGATTGTTATGTTTTTGTTAAGTTTTATTTGTAAATTCATTGTTTATTATTATTTGCATATCTTCTTTCCGTAAATATTTTTATTTCGTGTAAATATAAAATACTTTTAAGTTTGTTATGTATGGGTGCAAGGCGCGCGCCATCTATTGTACGGCGAGTCCCAACTCCCGGGCGTTTCACTTGTGTCTCCCGGCAGTGGTCCGCGTAACATAACAAAGTTAAAATAGGGTAATAATTTGTAAATAAATGGGAAATATAGTGAAACATTCCGTTAGGAGGACTACAAAACGTTCATATAAAACAAAAGCCGAACATAATATGAACGAAAGTAAAAAGTATGAGCATTTTATTTTTAACTGAATATTTTTATTTTTGCAATAAAACTATGAATTTTGGTAACATCTAAGAAAGTGCAGTCATTTTGCATAAGGTAAGTATTTTCGACTCCGCGTACATCTGTCACACCGGCGCATGTGGACGACGTGTAGATTTGTATTCGAGAGTCCCCGGGTTCGATTCCCAAGGTTACGAAATCGTACTTTCTTTTTAAATTTTATTTAAATGTATTTTGAATTTTTAGATAAATAGTGTTTTGAAAACATGATACAACTAATTTGGCACGATAGAAAAAAATCATGAAGATACCTCTAAAAACTTTCTTTTTACAATAGAAACCATACTAATATACATACAATCATTCTGATTTTTTGTCAGATCATTCTACAAGCAACATACCAAAATAATAGTGTTTTATTTTTTTAGTTCAAACAATAGTTTTATTGTAAATAGCATATTCATAGTTCCGAACATAATAAGTGCGCATGTGTACGTAAACGGTAAACCCCCGTGTAGGAATAATGCCGGCCGAGGCCTGATACTATACGGGCGTGTCGCTCTTTTCGCCGCATTATTTATATGTACATACATTCATTGTTTATTATTACTATTTGCATATCTTCTTTCTGTAAATATTTTTATTTCATGTAAATATAAAATACTTTTAAGTTAAAATAGCGTAATAATTTGCTATCAATTATATCATTTGTAAATATGGGAAATAAAGTGAAACATTCCCTTAGGAGGACTACAAAACGTTCATATAAAACAAACGCCGAACAAAGTAAGAGCATTTTATTATTACTGAATATTTTTTTTTCACTATGAGTTTTGGTAGTTTAAGAAAATGCACTTATTACGCATAAGCTCAGTTTTTTCGACGACATACGTAATCGTTACATTGGCTTATGTAGACGACGCGCAGGTTTGTGTTCGAGGGTCCCCGGGTTCGATTCCCAGTGATACGAAATCGATTTAATTTTATTTAAATGTATTTTGAATTTTTAAAAATATTTTTATAAATAACTAAAAAAACGTCTACAATGTAATTATCTTTCACAGGAGAAAGAAAGTCGAAAATATCAACACAGAAGTTACTTCTAAATCTAATGCGTAAGTACCTACACGTTTTCTAAGCCATTGTAACAATAAAAAAAACCTAAATTTATTAACAGACCGCGACTTATTGATAATGTGCATAAAGAAATCACAGATTCATCCGAAAATTGCGATGAAAATTATGACAAGCAAGAGTTTAATTTTTATTGATTGTGTTTATAATAAATAGAAATCATAATAATTATGTATGAATGTTAGGTACGAGTAGGTACCTAATCCTTGAGGCCGTTTACACATCGTGCCGCAGCTGCAGCGGCATCGCCGCCGCCGCGGCGCCGCTGCATCAGTCACCCTTGGATTTGTATGAACATACGGCGCCGCACAGTGGTCTGAAAATCGAGCTCCATACTCATAGAAACTTAAAGTACGGAAATAAAAAAACAAAAATTGTAATGGGTCTAGTATACCTCCCTTTACGTAATATTAACGTATGGATGGTATCAGTCGCTCCACGCGTGAGAAAAAAAGTTTTTTGTTTTTTTTTGTATGGGAGAAAAGAAAACACTTAATGTACATTTTTTTGAAACTGAATGGAACTGATAGGCTGGAGCTCACACGAGCTATTGTACCATACACGGCCATCAAGATGACATACAATTCATGCACCGTTGGGCGCTGCTTTGCACGTAGCAAATTTTTGAAATTTTGTGTTTTCGATATGTGATTTTTCAAATCTTTGACGTGAATAAATGAACTTGCCGATCGATTTACTTATACTATCGTTACTTTTAGCCTGCTTATGACCTTTATGATGACAACAATTAAAAATTATGTTGATTATAAGTACCTATACGTTTTTTTTTTAATTTCATTCCAAGAACTACTTAACTCATTTAATCACCGTTGTAGTGTATCTATTAAATAGATATGTAAACACTGTCTCATTCACACAAGCGGGGTAGCTGCTGTCAGTTATGTTATGTCATCTGTCAGTTACGAGGAATGGCGGGAAACAGACAAAGTGAAGCAGGCTATATACGATGGCGCTTGGTGTGGTAGTGAGCCAGTGAAGTGATATGTTTAACATAAGTACGGAATCAACAGGATTCTACAACCGTGATTATGGTTGAGTTATAATTAGATACTGCTTCAATCTGAGCCTCAATCAGAGCCTGTTCTTCCACGATGTTCAACTTGTTTTCGTTTGAAAACTTAAAATAAATTGGTCAGCAGAACATTGTGGAAGATGGCTTTGGATTCTCCCATACCTTTTCTTCGCCACAAACTAAGCGCAGAGGCACAAAAGAACATACTGGAATCGTCTTCGTCTGCCATAGTTTGCTTATACAAACTTTGCCCTGAAGCACCATCAAAGCCATACTTGCATATAATTGTTAACTCTTTGCCATCCAGCGAAGGTTCCACACGTAGGAATTTTCCAAGCTTTGCACAGTTTTATCCAAAATTTAGCTTTACTTTTACCTCTCCTTCCGTGATGTACAATGGTAACTTTTGGAGGGCAGCAGTCCTTCTTCGCCTCAAGGATGGCAGTATAAGAAAGACACAGTGGTACTCCTTCTTCTTTTGCACAAGATCTTAATGTTATATACTGCCACTTCGAAAGCTTCAATGAGGTCAAAATAAATAAAGCTTTATCAGCGGAATATATAGGCACAGTTTCCTTGGGCTTTAACAATTTATTTATCCTTGTAGCCTCTTTGCTCCGAGACTAGTTTAACGATATCTGCTATATTCTTGTCATGTGCTTTCAAACCGGTTGCATGAGCAAGGCTTTCAGTGCTATACGTTAGGAGGTCTTCCGCTCTCCTTCTCTTCTGTAGCGGGCTTAGCTCTTTAAATGGTTTTCTCGGCCTCACAACTGATGTTGATGTTCCAACACTGCACGTCTCCGGTGTGTAGGATGTTGATGCACCCTCATTTAAAACAAAGTCAGAACTGGAACGGGTTTGCTGCTCTACTGACACTAAATAAGGGGTCATCTTTCCTTTCATGATCACAGGCCATTTTATGTTCTCTTGCAGCCATGTCTCAGACTTTGTTATGTATGTACGTCTCGTGCGATTACACGAGATCCATTTGTTCCTCAACGAACAAACATAAGTCTGATAGAATTGTTTCAATACCCTCTTTTCATTTTCTGACAAATCAATAGTATTCTCAAAAACTTCAAATAAAACATTGGGCTGTAAAAAACAATTGTTGTTTGTCACAAACATGACAATGTCCAAATTGGTATCACAACCTTCCATCACAGCACAATAAAAAAAATAACGTAATAAGTTAGCGCGCACAAGTACTGAGAGCTACTGATAAAAGTAAGCTCAAACGTCCTATTTTTATACAACTACCCTCATTATCGTTCGCTATTCTTTAATTAGGTTTTACAGACTTTAATATTACAGACAATAGAATTTTATTGTGACTAGGGCCCATTTGGCCCTGCTAGAGCTGGTTGATGCTCATGTCATTGGTATATAATTATAACTCAACCATAATCACGGTGATTAAATGAGTTAGTTCTTGGAATGAAATAAAAAAAAACGTATATAATCAATATAATTTTTAATTGTTGTCATCACAAAGGTCATAAGCAGGCTAAAACTAACGATAGTATAAGTAAATCGATCGGCAAGTTCATTTAACCTCGTCAAAGATTTGAAAAATCACGTATCGAAAATTCAAAATTTCAAAAATTTGCTACGTGCAAAGCGGCGCCGAACAGTGCATGAATTGTATGTCATCTTGATGGCCGTGTATCGTACAATAGCTCGTGTGAGCTCCAGCCTATCAGTTCCATTCAGTTTCAAAAAAATGTACATTAAGTGTTTTCTCCCATACAAAAAAAATAAAAAACTTTTTTTTCTCACGCGTGGAGCGACTGATACCATCCATACGGTAATATTACGTAAAGGGAGGTATACTAGACCCATTACAATTTTTGTTTTTTTATTTCCGAACTTTATGTTTCTATGAGTATGGAGCTCGATTTTCAGACCACTGTGCGCCGCCCGCGGTGCCATACTATTATATTCTGTGGCGATGCCGCTGTATTGGTTTCTCTTGGATTTGTATGAGCCCTTGCGGCGCGCCGCCGCGGCGCCGTGTGTTCATACAAATCCAAGGGTGACTGATGCAGCGACGACGCGACGGCGGTGCCGCTGCAGCTGCGGCATAATGTGTAAACGGCCTCAAAGATTAGGTACCTAACATTCATATATAACTATGATTCCTATTTATTATAAACAAAATCAATTTTAAATCTAATTTCTTGCTTTTGATCATTTTCATCGCAATTTTCAGATGAATCTGTTACCTATTTCATTATGCCCATTATCAATAAGTCGCGGTCTGTTAATAAAAACATTAGGTCAGAATTTTTTTTATTTTTGTAATAGCTTAGATAACGTGTAGGTACTTGCGCATTAGAAATACCTAACTTCCGTGTTAATATTTTCGACTTTCTTTCTCCTGCAGACTTTTTTTAGTTATTTATAAAAATATTTAATAGATATATTTAAAAATTCAAAATGACATTTAAATAGAAAATTCAATTTCGTAACCTTAGGAATCGAACCCGAGGACTCTCGAATACAAATCTACACGTCGTCCACATACGTCACTGTGACAGTTGTACGTGAAGTCGAAAATACGTACCTTAAGCGTAATGACTGCACTTTCTTAGATGTTTCCAAAATTCATAGTTTTAGAAAAAAAACACTGCAAAGTGATAACTTTTATTTCGGAAGTCGGTGTCGCTGGTTTCGCATTTTCGTTTTTTGACACCGACTTCCAAAATTATAGTTATTTATCACGCTGTAGTGCTTTTTTTGAAGTCGGTTGTTTTTTTTTTCTTTCTAATTGTACCTACCCCACAAAAATTCAATTAACACTAGTGCATTGAAGAATCATCAAAATTCGCATAGAAATGCCGGAGATGCAGTACATTTATGCATATTAACTTCGGACATACTACATAAGAATAATTACCTAATGAATATAGAATAACTACCTAATGAATATACTAAAACCTTCCTGGAAGTATGTAGATCACATTAGTGAAAGAATGATCAAAATTGGTTCATCAGTTTTTTAGAAAATCTACAAATATATATATGTACAAACATACACACATACATACATTACATACATACATACGGGTCGAATACACAACCTCCTTTTTTGAAGTCGGTTAAAAATGTTTTAAATTTCATTGAATCAGTTTTATTTCAAAATCACCCACATCCTTAAGTTTTTCAAGTCACACTCAAAACGAATAAAATTTATTATGTTGTCACACATAACTACATAATTTGTTTGTTAGATCTTTAACTTATTTGCACATCGTTTCCGCGCCATCTATTAGAATACTAGGGCGTAATCTCACAAAACCGTTACTTCTAAATCTCATGTATGCTTTATGTCATAATTGTGATGAGCGTCGTCGTTAGATGGCGTTTGCGTCGATTTTGCATATGTGTGCATGCGTTTTTCAAGGACACTTAGCTCTAGTAAGCCTCTTAAGAAAAGTGAAAAGTCCTTTTTGCATTTGATAGCTCAGTTCTTGAGGAAGGTTATAGATTATCTAACAACACGCTACGATCTTTAGGAGCCGAGCAAAAATAAAAAAGTCAGAACGAGTAAACAGGCATCTCCTGGGCACGCTCGCTCCACCGACCTCATCCATCGCTTTTCATCAGGCGTGATCGAGGTCAAGAAAATTCCCATTCAGCAATTTAACAAAAACGCTAGGCTAAAACGAAGTAACAGCACGGGCGGGTGACGCCAGGTCGGGGGCCGAGGCAGTTTTATAAAAATATTACTGTTATTTTAGTAAATTGTGTATCTTACGACTTCCACTCGAACGAAGTCGAGGGCAGAAGCAAGTAATAATATAAAAGACAATCTTTACACATAATTAATTGCATAAAAGATCCCTTTCTGTTAAGAAAATTAAAACTATAACTTTTGTAAGTGGTTTGGTGATCTAATAAAATAATTCTAGACAGCAAAAAAATATAAAAACCTCATCAAAAACAAATATATAACCGCATTATTTTCTCGCATCATTACAACCTAATTCATATCGTATACGTGTATTTGCTCAGCTGCGCCCGCGCCGAGCCCCTATTGGTCAGCGCAGCCGCCAATCGCAACGCGATCGAATTTCGAAATTTTATTTCATTTTGATTAATTTGATTCTCTTCTTCTTCCTGCCCTTATCCCATGTTACTTGGATTCTCTTCTTCTTCCTGCCCTTATCCCATGTTACTTGGGGTCGGCGCAACACGTTTTCTTCTTCCATTCTCCCCTGTCAACCGTCACGCTATCATTCACTCCCTTCTCTTTCATATCATTCCTCACACAATCCATCCATCTTTTCTTCGGCCTTCCTCTCCCTCTCCATCCATCAACATTTATATTCATCACTCTTTTAGTCACATGCGTTTCGTCCCTTCTCATCACATGCCCATACCAAGCCAAACGATTTCCTTTCAACTTTTCTGTCACTGGCGCCACTTTCAAACTTCCTCTTATATACCCATTTCTTCATTTGATTAATTTGATTCATGAATGCGTTTTTAATGAAGGCATGAAAATGCTTTGAATGGATGAAAAGATACTTATGATTTGGTGATAAAACAGCATTTGGAAACATTCGTCATTTCATCGTATCTTTACTTAATACTTCAGTCTTATAGACATTCAAAGATATTCCCAGGTTTCTGGATACTTGATGAAAGACCCTGGATTTTTCGATGACTGATACGGTAAGTCATGGAAATCTACTGTGATTAGTAGCCACAAATTCTAAATAACTACAACCAAATTATTAACTAACTCGACAAATTTATTTAAGGCAACTAGCTTCAACTTCCTGACTAACTGACCGACTATTTAATTTTGACAATTCAAAAGTGCCTGTACATGGTTTAATTGTTACAGAAGCAAACTATCTCCGAAATTCCAGTCTTCCTTTTTAGAGACGTTCTATACTCAGCATTCATCATCTGCCTAGCCTTTTCCCAACTATGTTGGGGTCGGCTTCCAGTCTAGCCAGATGCAGCTGAATACCAGTATTTTACATGTAGCGACTGCCTATCTGACCTCCACAACCCAGTTATTGGGTAAAACGATACCCCTTAGTAAGACTGGTTGTAGGGAACCCAAATAGATACAGGTCCAATCTAAATTAGCACACGAGTACTCTCAGACAGCCTGGCACAACTTATCACTGCTTACTGGAACAATAACTAAGTACTATCGGAACATAAATCATAATTACCGCTTGACTTACACGTCTTCGATAACCTGACTACGCATAGACTCGGGTCGAGAGTCAGCGAGTCAAATGTCGGAGATAAGAGGTATCGAGGTTCCTTTGTTTGTAGAAGATTGAGGCAGATAATTATGTTGTTTGGCGAAATATTGTTTACCAACTTTTGTATTTAAATTCAGCGCAGTCTACGGCCTTGCTTACTGGTTTATATTTTAACCAAGGCATGAGCGTGGTGCAGCTCGCCGTCCGGTAAGGACCAGGCCCGGGTCGACGGCGCGTTGTGTTCCACGCGCGCCTCAAAGAGATGTCAGCACTAACTGACGGGGTCTACCAGGACCGAAGCCTGCTGGGGTCGCCGGTTGTTCGAAAGAGATACCGTGGCCCCTGGCACAGGCAACTGAAGGTACACGGATGGGTTTTAGTCAGTAAAAGTCTGACATTATCGGCTGATAATGATGATGAGCTTTCCTATTCTTTTTGAGACAAATTTGACTGTTTCATGAGGACAGCTGAGTCGTGAGAGATAGAGTGGACGGGGCAGTTGCAATGCCCAGTAGGGGTTGATAAAATAATAATATAATAATGAGCTATTCTTGAGAGACTAGAAGAAGATTTGTAACACACTATCAATCTGAATCATTTTGAAGGATATATCAATCCATTGCTTCATATGTTCGAAAAATTTGTCTGCACAACAACGTAAATAACGCAATAAATGTTGTTGAACTGTCAAAATAAAGCCATTGCTACTGACGGTGTTACGCAATTACCGCGCAGATGGATGTGGTTAACTTTGAACTAAGTATAATGCGTATTATTTAGTTCCTGGCTAGATAAATGCCACTATTCTTTTTCCATAGATGTTGAAACAATATGGCTTAGGGATTAGAAGAGGATAGCCTTGAGCTAATTCTAATAAAACACTGTTATCGGTAATCCGTTTGATATGCGTGATGTTTTTGACAATATCCATCCCATTCGACCTTGATTCAAGGTATCATCGGGAAGATCATGTTTCGCAAATGTTTCATTAATAATAATAATAACTTTATTTCGGGTGGCATAGACCCATAGAAACCTTAACCTATTACATAATTAAAGAATTTATAATTTGACATGACTCGCCACACCTGCACACGACATGACCCACTGCTTTTGAAAGGGACAGTCAAAACGTACAGCTATTGCGTTCAGAATGCCGTTGCTGCTACCCCGTATTCGGGCCAGCAGGGAAGCTGCTTTTTTGCGCATGATGGCCTGGAAACCATCAGTGCGCGCTTCAGCAAACATCCCAGACGCTCTGCATCGCCACGGCAGACCCAACAACATTCTGAACGCATTATTGTACTGAGTGCGCAGGGCTCTGTAGGCTCGCTGCGTATATCTCACCCACAGGCCGCTTGAGTAGAAGGACTGACAATAAGCTTTGCTTTGCATTGGAATGCCCTGTCACCTGTGCACTTGATGATCTTATTACTGCGTTAGTGAGCGGAGTTCGCGCAGCAGAACTTTGGGCCAAAGTTGTTTGAAGTTTTTGCCATCGATACGGTAAGAAGAAGAACTGGGAATTACAGAAATTTTAATTATGGAGGATCCGCCAATGTGGTCCGCTAAATTTAAAATTTCTTACGTTTTTTGCAAATTGTAGTGCTGTTTAACGTTGTACGTAGATAAAAATTCAACACGCGGAAATCACACTAATATTTTAGTGGCGAAAGTTTGTGAATATGTTTGTATGTTTGTTACTTCTTCACGCACAAACGGCTGGACCAATTTTGATAAAATTTGCTAAGGAGGTAACTGACCCCTTGGATTAACATATAGCCTACGTGTTGCTAGCGTGTTCAAGCAAACAAACATATTACTATTCAGCGTAATTATTTTGGTATTTATAGATAACTAACAACGACTCCGCGGTTTTACCCGCATAAGTATCGATCCTGTGAGAATATCGGGATAAAAAGTATCGTAGTATACGTGTTAATCTAATGTGCTATATTACTGTGAAGTTTCATCAAAATCCGTTCAGTAATTTTTGCAAGAGTAACAAACATCCATTCATTCATCCATCCTCACAAACTTTCGCGTTTATAATATGTATTACTAGCTGCGCCCCGCGGTTTCACCCGCATAAGTTTCGATCCCGTGGGAATATCGGGATAAAAACTATTCTATGTCCTCTCCCGGGACTCAAACTATCTCTATACCAAATTTCATCTAAATCGGTTCAGCGGTTTAAGCATGAAGAGGTAACAGACAGACACACTTTCGCATTTATAATATTAGTATGGATAGATTATAGTAGGAAGTAGGATATATTTACGACTTTCACGCGAACTAAGTTGAGGGCAAAAGCTAGTGATAAAATAATTATAATCATTTAAAACATGAATTAGCTCTCGAAAGTATATTTGCTGCAAATAAGTAAATCTTATTATACCCAGGGAGAATCACAAAACATTGTAATAACAAAACAATACAAAGTCAAGTGTCACTCATAAACAAGTGATAGCGGGTTCGAAGCTCGGTCGATAACAATTCAATTACACGACAAGATTTAATTTTATTACGATTCCATTTTAATTACGCACTTGACATTTTTTATAATAAACAATTAGCCATCTGAGAAAAAATATCTAATTCTTGGCTTTTTGACTTATGGCACTGAAACGTGGTCGCTCACAATGGGAGGGCAATGGAGAGGGCTATGCTTGGAGTTTCCCTGCGTGATCAAATCAGAAATGAAAAGACCCGCTGGAGATTATCTGTTATTTCTGGTTTTTAGTACTGAAAATATACTCTTAGTGACGAACCTGTAAGATAGCACCGGCATAAAGTATTTCTAGGATATTAACTCATTCAAAATCATCAGTACATAAACAGGTATGACTCGCACTTGGCCCGCCTTAATCTCATCTATAAGCTTCGTTTGCAACTTCAGGACTTAAGAGGCAGTCCAGTAAATGATCCGCCTAAAGAGTGCCGTCACCGCACGACAGCCGTCCAAAAATGATTAATATCCTCCGTATAACACTTTACAATAAACATACGTGACACTCCATATTTGGCCGGGTTGTTTCTACAGTATGATGTTTTTCGATCTGGCAGGATGACTTTTGGGCTGGTCTTCCACCAGAGCCGCGCGAGAAAGCGGAAAATCCACCAATAGAACAGCTTTTTGTTCTATTTCTATTGGCGGAGTTCTCCTAGCCTACCGCTCCGCAGCATCACGTATTCGCGTAGCTCTAGTGAAGTCTTGATATCAAGAGAGGAAGCTTTTGCCCAGCAGTGAGTTGTTGACGTTAGATAGAATAGATTTATTAGATTACGGAGGCTGTACTAACAAGTCCTTGAATCCTCGATTGGTGTAGTGGCTTACTGCTAGTGGGGATTCGATTCCCACACAGAAAATTCATTGTCGACAGCTGTTTTGCGCTAAGATTAGGGTGCAGTTTAGGTTGGTATTCGAGAACGCATCCAGCCAAAAAACAGTACCTATTTACGATGTCGTAGGCTCGATCGATTTAGTATTACCATGATCTGACCAAGATTATGTCTGGACTTTAAAAGAGACTGTGACCTCTTAGTTTGTTTCGGCCTTTCTTCTCAGAGTAGTCAGATAGGAAACGCCGACCTCATCTAGCTTTTAATATTAACAAGTTAAAAAAATCAAAGATGCAAGCGGAGTAGAAGGCTATTTGTTGCATGGTATAAAACTTACGACAATACTTCTGCAGAAGATGGAAAACTACACTTAATATATTACGCACGCAAATACATGGCAGTGGCGTGCCTAGGGGTCAAACTTAGGGCAAGCCAATACACTTAAAAAAAACCTACCGTATCGCTTGTCAACGTTGTGACTAACCGAGTCGTTTTAGTTCTTACTAATATTCGTATTTCATAATTGTAGGTTTTGCTAATGAATGTTTTTTAATAGCACCATTTGTTTCTTATATATATAAATTAAATACTAAGAGGTATTGGTAATCCTTTACAAAATCGTAACTTTTTTATTTTCGAATTATCAGTTTCGCGTAAAATATGATAAGACGTATAAGAGTCATCTATTATTGTAGGTACATTATTGGCACAAAAGAGCTCTTTGAGTTAGTTCATAAACAAAGGTAATTAAACAAAATAAAAAACAATTAGGTGTTTAAAACAAAGGTAATTACCGCAAAAACTAAACACAACACTTAACTTCACAGAAAATGAAAAAAAAAACAAAACAAAAAAATGCTCCAGTAACCGATCAAAACTTTGAACTAATAGACTCGCGCAATGTCTCGCGATCTTACTATTTACACACACACGCGCGTCGTTATACGTTTCATTCATAAAAAATCAAAAGCCAGGCTTAAAAATCAGTACAATTTGGGGAATAAGTACATACTAATGTTATCAACAACGTGAACAATTTCTATACAAATAGTCAGAGGTCTAGAAGCCAGATTTGAAGCCAACTAGTGCGAGCGAGACGGGTCGATTTTTGTCGTTGCGCTTTCGCTAAGCGGCATTGGAGATGTTTGGCAACGATGTGCGTGATGAAAAGTGCGCGGAATTTGAAATTATTCTTTGAGTATGTAAACCTGGCAACCTTGCATCGTACTTACTATCGCGGGCGGCCCGGCCGGGACGCGCGGAGTTTATTTTTTATTATTCTTATCAATTCTTGCGACATGATTTTATAAGTTTACTTGTCTATTTTTTTTTATTATTAGGCTCGCGTTTGATTGAAAGCCAGGCTTTTCGGCTTTAGTAAAAGGCACGCCCCTGAATTACATGGAGATACAATAATATGCAAATGTTCTACCGTACATGGCATATTAATCAGAGATACCTAGTGCGCATGATTTGAATTCTTTTGATCCAAACTTAAGACTAGCCTTCTTTGCTCGTTGCGGATTCATAATATGTACACGAAGATAAGAGAAGTTTTGGAACCATAAAATTATCATTTAAATCATATTATATAGGTATCTGTGATGATAGCATACAGATTCAAGAGAGGACAATAGATGAATGATTGCAGAACCATGACAGAATGGGGGCAGAAGCTCCCTTGTTTCGTCCCCATTTTGTTATGGCTCGAACTCAAAGCATGTACATATTTCAATTAAGCCATTTACAGGCACTTTTGAATTGTCAAGGAGTGGATTAGTCAGAAAGATGAAACTGTTAGCCCATTCCAAAGGGTAGGTAGGTTCCTATAGATAAAAAGGGGCAATAAACTCCATGGAAATTCTTTCAAATAAAAAACAAAGAGCGTAAGATCTCCAGAAGTAGGAATGGTTTAGTGGTACCTATAGGGCTGTTGTGAACTGCATGTTTAAAATGGCACCTATGCCTTGCTTTATTTTGGAGGTTGACCATGACATGACCACACGGTATTCCGTGAGGGTAAGACATGTTTTTTTTTTTCCAAATCCTGACGCGTCACATTATCACACCCTGTATAGGCTCGTCAATGGTACACAACTAACTCAATGTAACATAGTAATGCGGTACATTAATTCATACAGGTACTGAATACTGCATTATACAATGTGTGCTGGTGTGAGGCATAAGCGGGAGCGACTAACCGAAACATTGTGATGAAATCATTTACTGCAGAAATAACAACAACAAAAGGACAATTTCAGGACAGGCAAAATATGGAGACTTTTACAACTGATAGCACCTGTGTTATCTACAAACAAATGTTTCTAACAAGCAGATGCCTGTGATCACCACTTAATCTTTAGTGACTCGTCTTCAAGACCGTTAAAAATAGGGCTGGGCCTGTCATTTGAGCCATGCATTAAGTTAAAGACACCATTTCGCACGGGTGATGCTAGTTCCATTTAATTTATCGATGCCTCTTCTAATATGCACCATGTTCGCGAATCTTCACTATTACCACTAGCTAATTCCTTAAACTAGGGCGTAGAGAAGGGTTTCTTATGTAGTTGTGAAGTTCAAAGAGTTCAGATTCTCAGCCTAATTTGATAAAACGATTTTTTAATGTCCTTTTGCAAAATCATGATCATAAACCAAAAGCCATACGAAAATCGCTAATCGCTTTCATCTCATCGTGCCGCTAAACGCTACCGCTTCCTCCTCTACCTTACCCCACACTCACATAACGGGTACAATCATAAGCCTGCACCTAATACGGCAAGATAGTTCAATGACGATTGTCCAAAGCATTTGATTGATTGGCTCAGTAAACATTATTGCATGTTCTACGTATAGATTTCTATGATAAAGTCGTGGGAATTGAGTAGTTTTGAGGAAAATCGGTGATAAACTGGGTATTTTAACGATATGTCAAAATCGGTTTAGAATTTTCCAGCGTTGAAATGTAGCCTAGATATTGAACATCAGCACCGAGGGTGCGCCTATAATATGCCCATATTTCGCCAGTTATGTTTAAGTCCCGTGCCCGTGCTGAATGGGGCCCGTGGCTAAATAATAACAGACGCACAGGTCGATCGATCAGGTTAAGCTACGCTTGCCACGGTTGGTCTGTGGATGGGTGACCATCTTTACATACCGAGACCTTTTGTCATTTGTCAAAAATCGTGCAGCTCAACTCAGAATTTGAGTTGACTATATCCACACGACCTTGCCTATCGCAGTGATGGCAAAGGCCTCTTCTTTTACAGAGAAGATGACGCGTGGGCCAGTACGTAACCCACTACTTGCTACATCAGACAGTTGAAAGAAGATAATATATTTGCGGTAAGTACCTATACATAACGCAAATAACAAGTTGGTGGAAAATATGCGTCACACCCACGCCACGCGGCCATCGCTGATCATAATGCTGTGACCTGTGACCCTATGCAAGACAAAGCCCCAGCACTGGTTTTCAGCGACAGCTGGCGTAGTTCGATGCTTTTCTTCACCGAATTACTATATGATCAGCAGAATCTTTTAAAACAGCAAGCTAACAAGTTAATTCATAAAACTATACTTTTAACAATGCAGACGTCCCACAAAGTCAATCAGGCCATGACCTCTGAAACGTATACCGAAAAAAGTTACACTTTACCTAAAAATTTATACAAACTAAGAGAAACAACCAATATAATATACTTCACCAAAATAGATGTAGTCTGCAGATAGTAAATCAATTTAACGGGACACGGCGCACGTTAAATTGTGCCGGCAGAAAAAATATATCGATACATCCACTAGGTAGAATCGATTCAGCGATTATGCAATATCGAGATTTTTCTGAATATTTTTGGGAGTTTGACAACAAGGGAAAACTGGGTATATGCGTCTAAAAATAGAGACCCCTAATTGGAATTTGAAAGGCGGTTAAACAAGTCGAAAACGTGATTAGTTAGGCATCACTAATGCTTTTTTTAGAGCAGTGGTGGCTCAACGCGACAGGTTTAGGTCGTAGGTTTTAACCCAGACAGGCGCTTTACTGTGACATTTAAATTATTTCATCACCACTGCTCTCAAAACGGTGAAGGAAAACATCTGAAGAAACCGTCCATATCCTAGAACCAAAAAATTCGAAGACATGTGACATTTATGAACCCGCACTAGGCCCGCGTGGTGGATTAGGGCCCGCTCACTCTCTTATAGAGGCCGGTGTCCCAGGAGTGGGAACATTATAGGCTGAGTAAGCTGTGTTATGCTGTTGTAATGCTTTTGGAATCAAGTATTATTAATAGGATTGAATTCACGACCTTTCGAGATGCAAGATCGGCGGAAGATATTGTTACCATCGAGGGTAGAACCTGGATAAGGCTGGATAAGGCTGGCGTAGGGACTGGCACAAGAAAAGAGAGGTCTACGCCCAGCTATGGGTGCTGTCGGGCTGTGGATGATGATCTCGCCATTCCGCGTTAACCTGTGGGCTATTTTCACTTTTCGTCGCTCTCTCACGAGTTTACTCTTCAATAAGTAAGCACTAGAACCAAACATTCTAATACATGTGACATCTACTGTAGTCCGCGCGGAACTAGTTGGTCGCGCCTTAGGTATGTAAGCGGTGGGACGGAGGGGCGGGGGCGCATTATTCAGTACGTGCGTTGCGAACCGCCGCCTCACCCCTGTCCCTACCTCAGCGGCCAACTAGTTCCACGAATCTGCGCAGACTATAAACCCGCACATGGACCCGCGTGGTGGATTACAGCCCACTCCCTCTCGAAGAGAGGAGGCCTGTGTCCCAGCAGTGGGAACATTATGAGCTGATTATGTAATAGATGGCTTTAACTAAGCAGTGAATCCACCGCAAAAAAACTCACTTCCAAAACATACAGAACCGCTAAATCAGTAAAAAGCAAAACCTGTATAAGTTAATCAGGATGCAACAGATTATAAAGTGCTAAACGGTAAACAATAACATCTGCTCGATGCCACAGGAAGTCGATTTCAATTTGAAAAATCGACTAACCAGGTTATGGGCATAAATTTGCTTTTTTTTTAAGTGTTCTGTATTGTCTGTGACTGGTTTGCTTGTAGTTAAAGTTAGTGGGCAAAGGCGAGCGTATCAATTATAGTAAAAAAGTTAACTGGTTCGTTCTTGCGATTAATGAACGCGTCCTAATTATCAAGAATGGGCATAGTTATTCTTCAATGATAGTGTGTTTCTAATTTTTAACATGAATGATGTAACCAAGACTTTGTAACCACATTATTTTGATTTAAAAGAGTGTCCATGGAGTTTCTTGCCCGTTCTTCTCCATAGGTACCTACGCTTTGGAATGGGCAACTAGCTTCATTTTTTCTGACTGACTGACTTCTTGACAATTCAAAAGTGCCTGTAAATGGTTTAATTGAAATAAATGCTTTGAGTTTGAGTTTTGACGCGGATTGTCCTCGTAACTTTTTAACGACAGTAAAATATCTGAGAGTGAAACAGTGGCGGGAAAGAATGTGCAGCTTGCAGACTGAGTAAAAGCTTAGAGGCAGCCTATGAAATAGATTCTATTGCTGTTCATGGGGTCCTAATGAAGGAGGAACGATAACAACATATAATTCAGTTATTTAGTTAATTTAAAAGCATGGGCACGATCTTCCGTGCCACATATGTTTAGAATTTGAACTTCGGAGTACGCATTTGGATTCGCGAAATCTCCGAAAAAGCCATACAGGGGATTGCTGAAGCGTGTCTACCTAAGGACAAAGGTAAAAATCTTGAACTGGCATCATATACTGGCATCATTCTAACTGAATGAATAAGAACAATGCTGCTGGGCGGCAAAAATTGGTATTACCATGGCAGAAATTGATAATTTCTTCCGAATTTAAACACCAAAACAATTTGAATTATACACGCAAATAAATCACAATTTCACAATCTACAGACATAACTAACGGAACGAGGAACGTATTAATTGATATAATATGACTCACTAGTCACACTAAAAATATAGCTAATAGGCGTTTCTAGGTCGCATGGACGAATCAAACGTTTTATTGCCTTCGATGTGTTTGTGTCGTGTATCAACAAATCTCGGGAACTGATGGGACACTGTTGATGGGGGTTTTTTTATGATTTTGTTGTGAGATATTTGGCAGAAATTTAGTGGGAAGATATTTTAACGCTTTCAGAGCGGCCGTCTCGAGGTCCTCCTGACTGCTATTTTCACCACGTCATGAGCTATCTCGTGTTGATGCGATGCAAGAAAAGAAAAATAGAAGTGAAATATCTTATTTAAGTCATAATATACGACATACAAAAACTACTGATTCTCAGCCTAATTTCAATAAATGACTTGATTTTTTTCTTCCAGAAACTCTTTTCCCGCGCCACCTAAGGATTTTCACAGGCTACAAATATTGGGGTAGTACGTAATTAGAAACAATTGTTCTAATCTCCATTTCAATGTAATCTAATAACTGTTTTTCCTTTCGGAGACCTCATAGACAATTTCATTACAAGCTAGAGTACTCTACTTAATCTATACCCAATTTACGACCTTATTTCCAGACAGTAAAGATGGAATTCCAAATTTAATTGTCTAGTTATTTACATTGTAACAATATTATTTACACAAGTGTGCTTTGCTAATAACAAATTCAAAATCCATAATGATTTAAACATGGCTTTTATAGATATATTATGGATGTGTGTTAGCCTATATAAAGAGAAAATTGTATGATATTGCTGAATTTTTTGTTGTGATTTCTCTCTCTTGCCTATGAAACGCGTAACTTGACCACTATAGAAACGAGTTTGACATTTTCATTTTGTCTATTCTTCCGTCGATAAAACCTGTGTCTATGGTGGTCATGCTATGCGTGCTGGGCAGGCATGGAAAATTGAAGTACCATTTTGTCGGCGTCGTCGCCGTGGGAGGCCTAGGAATCGATGGCGTGGCGACGTAGATGCGTTTATGGCAGATTGGTAAAAAATGCAAATGCACAAGGAACATTGGAAAGCCTGGGGGAAACCTTTTCACAACAGTGGCTGGGAGACAAGACAGGTTAAAATAAAAAAAGTATAATTCCGATTGCTAAGAGAAAATCAAGTTAATTAATTAAACTAAGCTCTGGACAGAGACAGGTGGAAAGAGTAGGGAGGCCTTTGCCCAGCAGTGGGACATATCGGCTAGTAAAAAATTAAAAAATCTAATGGCTAAGGTAACAATATCATGATGATTCTTTGATGTACTTGCCTTTCGGGATTTAAGTTATATTTTTCCTGGAGAGTTAATATTTTTTTTATGCCATAGAGTTACAAACAAGATGGCAGCCTAATACTTTCGCCACTGCTTCTTCCCTACACAAACATACATGCCTACTCTATGATAAAGAGAAGGGTAGGCATTTTGAGGGCTGTCATTTGTAGGTTTTGACCTTGAAAAAATGTTAAAGATAAAAGATAAAGATAAATGCTGATAAGGATTTCTAATTTTACAGCCCAGTCAGTAGTCACAAATTAGGCGCGCATTTAAAACTGGCGCCAATTTTGAATTTTAGAACAGGTATTTAAAAAATTCCAATTGGTATTATAAGTATGTAGGTACTGGTACAAATCAATACATGCCTTTTGGCATTTCATTGATTAAATCATGCCCCATGGCAACCATACAAACTATAGTTCAGAAACAATGGTTAAGAATAGAAAAAGAAAGAGTAATCCAGATTTTAGTACTTCTTCTTCTTCTTCTTCGTCTTTGTATTTTTTCTGGAGAATTTTGTCTATGGAAATGTATAAATTCATTTAAGATTTTAAATGAATTACTTTGCTATTACCCAAAATAAAGATTTGATTTTGTAACCATTTATGAATAATGATATAGGTATGAAAGAAACATAATATATAGTCCTGATTGATAAAGATTCAATGAGATTTTTACTGTATTTTTTATTATTATTTAAATAGTTTGTTGAGTTCATGGAAATACTGCCCAGCAGTGGGAAAGTACAGGGTAGCAACAAAAATTGTATGTAAAAAATTAATTATCTGTGTTAAAGATAATGTTGAGCTCAGATTTGAATAATGTGTTTGATGAGAATAAAAGCCTTATTCACAATATTTTATGAAAAAGTCACAGAAAAAGATGTTTAAGTCATAGACAACCCGGCTCTATTAGCCAATCATACAAGCAGGCCTAAAGGTGATTGATTATTATAGTGTAAAAACTGTATTGCATTTGCTTGAATGTGATTTTTCAGCATTTGAGATAGATATGTGTCTAAAAACAACAGCTATGGTACTAGGGCTTCCAATACCGGTATCCCCGTATTGGCTAATACCGGTATTGAAAGCCCTATATGGTACAGAAGAATCTTTATGTAAAGCAATGAGTTTAACATCCAAAATATAATATTATGGTTATGTCCACTGGATAGTTTACAAGCTTTCTTAACATGTCTGACTATTCATTGATTTTAGTTTGCATAATTAATATTCTAATTTGATTATAATTATTTTCTTGTAAGAATTTCAGCTGAATTACACTGAACAAAACAAATATAACCTGTAAGTGTAATGTGGTTTTGATGTAACTAGTAAGCTAAATGAACAAAAGAAATGTCATAAAAATAAATAGTAATAATTATTACAAAAGGGCAAACAACGGAACTTTGTTCAATAGTGTTAATGATTCACATAACTATTTGAAATGAAGGATGTAACTGAATCATAGCATTATGCATTTAGATCAATATCAAATTATTCAAATGGAACAGAAAAACATAGTGAGGCAGACATAGCATGCATATACATTCAACAATATTCTTCCATTACAGAAAATTCCTAATATATGCCCAAGGTAGTTACTTTTTTTTAATAGTGCATACCTAACGTACATAGTCGATTCCATAGACGCTCGAATCCGCGCCTAACGTGTGTAAATAAACAAAAAAAATTACGCTGTAAACATTGGCACAAAGAGAACATAAAAACAACGATTCGCCAACTAAATACCCGTGTACACCTCTACAGAGCAAGCTGACAACGTTGTGTCCATTGATACTTGCGAATGAGAAAAAAAATGCATCAAGAAACTTGCATACGACAAGACCACTTCTTTCTTGAGATAAATCTCCGAAAATTATCGTTTTTCATGTCAAAAACGATAGGTTTACCTTATCCAGTCGTGAGCGAAGACGTCAAAGCAAATAAATCCCGTGAAACAATTCAGATTCGCACTGAAATCGCTGTAGCACAATGGTACAGGCACATTTGGTGTCGTAGTATACGATCAAAACATAGCCTTTGTACGCCTAAAGAGCGTTCCTAAGGCATCCTACATAATTAAAACGCATACGTTAATGATTGCAGAAGGTTAACCACTGCTTAAAGTACGCGTAGGTTGGATTTTACGAACGTATTTTGAAAAAATGCTGTTGCTTTCAACACAGTAATGGCATAACACGCAAACACTATGACTGATATTCACAATGAAACACTTCACAGAACCGCGATAGTTCGTTCAAGGAACGCGAGACGAGCCACGGTATGCATTTTTTCACTCACCTTGTTGTTTATTAGCTATTTTATTAAAACAGTTTTGAAAAACTTCATATAAATGCATAGGCTCGTCATCGCTCGTCGCCATTTTGGATTCTACTGTCCAAATAAAGCATAGACAATGTAGAGCACAAATTAAATGACTGACTGTTCGAAAACTTTAAAAGTGAAAAAAAAAATATTCAAAATAATTATTTTAATGCTTTACCTGTTGTTTATAATCATTTTCATTACTAGAAATATGTAGCGTTACCCATATTTTCCGCATTTTTTGTTTAAATTACAATACCTTACAACGTTTTACAGTTTTATACAAAATGCCCCCCTTTTTGTGATAATGATTACAATAAATTCATGCTAAACCAAACATATGAAATCCTTTCATCATTTTTAATTAAGCTAACTAATGTATTTTTTCAAGATTACATTATTGTAAATATTACTTTTATTTTTGCTAAGTGACCTCATGCAATCACCACCATAGACACTTAAATAGTTATGTTTTTAGTAGATTTTTAATTAACTTTAATTTATTGTTTTCAAATTGTAGAAGCACTAAAAACTGTTGACTTTTTTTTTCATTGATTAATCTATTCAAAAGAAAGTGAATAGATCTTTTCCTAATTTCTAAAGGCCACTAAGAATCACGAATTCTTGACAATAATTCCGCTTATTCAATTAGTAACTTTAAAGTGAATCTGTGGTAGCTCAAATATTCTAGGAAAGCCCAACACTACAGCCATTTTTTTTCACTGCGACGAAAATTAAGTTTGACGTGAGAAAGAGCCTACAAAATTTTCGATTCTAGTGCACTTCAATGAAAAAAACTTAACAATAACCACCTGCATGTAACATGTTCTCATTGAATTCATTAAACACCCAAAACCAGGTAAATAAACATCGATAATCAGCTTGTGGTCAAACAATCATATATTAGTGTTATAAACGAAAATTGTTTTGTCACTAAATATAACCTTTTGTCATTGCAGATTTTAGTTAGTTTTAGCCAATTATCATCAAGATATTCAAGTGTTTTCCGTCATCGGAAACATAATAGCGGAAAAAATAAAAATGTGAAGGGGCAAGAGGCTTCAGTGGCAATATATGACGCAATAGTTTGTCAGGAGAGTCTCGAAGAAACTATCAGGAACTTTGATAAGAATGTCTTCAGGTATGTATAGTTGGCCGACAAGGCTGAATATGGTAATACTATTGCTAGTTATGTAAAAGTGCTGTAGTTATTTATGGTATTTCTTAACATTCTACACTTTAACACTTTTTAAGTTATTAGCTTGTACAAGTATAATTTATGAGCTATGCATCGTATAAACAAAATAAAAGGCACAGTATTATATAAGAAAGGTTATGTTATTAGCAATAACACTCAATGTTTTCATTGGAGTTGTGTCCAAGTGTAAACAAATTCTATTGTTAGGCATGTTCTCAATTTAAACATTAAGAAATGTAATGCTGTAACATAACAAGAGAAAATAATTATATGAAAAAGGAAAGTTTGAAATGGAAAACAAATCGAGCCTTTTCAGGAAGAAGATCGTAACCGCCATATTGCATATTTTACAGGAGAAGGTTTTTTTTAAACATTTTCAAAATATTTATAGCATCAATATGAAATTTTTACTTAGTGTTTTAAGGGCACCTCCCTATTAATTCAAATGTTAAGATCTGGCGGTTAATATATATATATATATATAATCAGTTGATCTGGCTGTAAATATGAAAACAGTTTTTTGGGATTTTTGGCGCTTACGAAGTTCTTCCTGAAAAGGCTCGAAATGTTCTATACCTGTAACTGCACATCAAAATGTATGGAAAGTATTAATTAGAAGTAAGCAATATTTTGTATACAACTAAAATTAATAACTACCTACATTGGTAAAATTTCTTACAAAAAAAATGTTTAAGAACTATGATAATAACAAACAAATATTTGCTTTGCTAAATCAGTATATTAAGATTTGCAATATGAGTTGCTTGAACAATCATGTAATTTGTTTAATTCTATACAGGCTTATTTTTTATCACCATCCAAATTTTTATAGGGTGTTCTACCCATGAATATGAACAACTTTCACTATGGGGCCAACTCTGAAATCATGAAAAAAATTCAGCTGTTTCATACAAAAGTTCAATACCTACTTGACCAAAATGTATGAAACAGCTGTTTTTTTTTTCGTATAGATATACAAATAGAATAGGAGCAGTGGTGGCCCAGTGGTATCGGCCGCAACTTACGAATTGTAGGTCGTAGGTTCGAACCCAGACAGGCGCTTTACTTTGTGTAAATTATTTCATCATCACTGCTCTCAAAACGGTGAAGGAAATCATCGTGAGGAAACCGGCATGTCCTAGAACCAAAAGTTCGAAGATATGTGACATCTACCAACCCGCTCTGGGCCCACGTGGTGGATTACGGCCCACTTCCTCTCACAGAGAGGAGGCCTGTGTCCCAGCAGTGGGAACATTATAGGCTGATTAGGTTGTTGTTGTATATGTTACCGGCCAAACCCGATTTCAGGACAAACTAGTTTAGCCTAGGCTAAACTAGTTCCGTCGACATAGGATGCAAGGGCGAGCGAAGGGCACCCCGAGGTTCGGTTTGGTTAGGTTACTTTAAACCCTTTACTCAGAAATAGGGGCCCCGCGAAGCGGGGCTCCGTCGACATAAGATCCAAGGGCGAGCGAAGGGCAACCCCTATCACGTATAGGAAGAACTAGTTTAGCCTAGGCTAAACTAGTTTGTCCTGAAATCGGGTTTGGCCGGTAACATATACAAATAGATACTCCAATTTTATTTATTTGTATAGATTGAAATTTGGATAGGACAACATCTGTTGGGTTGCCTAGTATAATAATAAAACTTCTTTATTTATGCTAATAGCTTCAGTAAGTCCACCTTACTGTCCACTGAAACATTGAATATGAAATGTAGCTATAAATAATGTATTAACATTTACATTAGTTCAATAATTAAAGGTCACCAAGAGCATTAACCCTGTTTGACTGCTTTACTTTGCCTTCTACACTCCAGATTTTTAGACCATTTTTTTATTTTGTTAAGTACAGACGCCAGCACATCAAGCAACCCGAAACTGTCAAATTTTCTCAATCGACTTTGAACCTTAGGATTTAGCGATAAAGTTGAAAATATATTAAATAAATTTGACAGATTGTAGTAGCTTGATGTGCTGGCGTCTGTACCTGGTACTTGTTGATAGGCCTACACTGTCCTCCCATACCTATTAACATTAATTCGAAAAAATTGTAAGCCCTTGTTTAACCGTGGAGTTTCTTGCTGGTGGTTCTCCATTGGAAATGACCAATTGGGACCATGCACAATCACACATAGCTTCTGGCGTTACATAAGTGCCCATGTCAATGGCGTAACTATACCGTTTGGGGCCTGTGGCAAATTCAAGGGATGGGGCCCTCTTTCAATGTAAAGAAGCTCAACCAACGTTGGTTTTTTTTTATTAACACTTCTCCCGCGACTTCTTCCGCATACATTTCATGTTTTCCCCTACAAAAACTTTAACATGACTGCTTCTGCCCTTATGTTAGGATTCTCCTGTGCTCATGGCCCTTTTGGGCCGGGGCCCCCTCTATCTGGGGGCCCATGGCATTTTGCCCCAATGCCACCCTATAGTTACGCCACTGGCCCATGTAGGTTTATATGGAATAAAATATTTACTGACAAGAATCTCATAAGAATGTAAAAGTACCAAAATTATCATCTGTTTTTGAAGTCAGTTAAAATGTGAATGAACGTTAAGCAGAAACGAAGTAATAGCGTGGGCGGGCAATACGATACGATACGACGCGGTGGGTTGGGGGAACAAGAACTTTTCTCGCAAACTCACTGATGGTGGCGCGTGTGTTGGATCATTCGGTTCCCTACAAAATTGTTGAGCTGGATGGTGCTGATCCATGTGTCATGTTCGTGAACGGGCGCCGTCGGTTGAGACTGGTCATCTCTTAACTGCCAAGGCTTATTTTTAATCTTATTTCTTGTATTGTCTCTTCATTTGTGTGTTTTTTTTTTACATTGTTCTCACATATAAAAGCAACAAGAATAATGTACCCAGGATTTTGTAATATCTTGATTTAAAAGAGTGTCCATGGAGTTTCTTGCCCGTTCTTCTCCATAGAGATCTACGCTTTGGAATGGGCGACTAGCTTCAACTTTCTGACTAACTGACCGACTACTTAATTTTGACAATTCAAAAGTGCCTGTAATGGTTTAATTGAAATAAATGCTTTGAGTTTGAGTTTGAAACGATGTGGCTGACAGAGGCTAGTGATGTCATTGTCTATTGCTTATTTACTTTTTTGAATCTGGCAACATTATGTTTACAAAGAGGATGACAGCCAATGCCAACAATTTTATAGTGTAAACTTATGATATTACTATACTGTGCTCACGACTGTTTTCGCGTGGATGTCAGGAAACAATAATAATTATTATGTCTCATTACTAATTCTTTTTTTAAACTAAATCCTAAGTTACTCCTTATAACTATCTGCCAGTGAGTCCCGTCACAATCGGTCCAACTGTTTCGGAGATTAGCTGGAACAAATAAGCAGACAGACATACAAATGTATTAAAAATAGATTTTTTGTTATAAGTACTATTAGTACCATATACTTTAATATACAGGGTGAATTTTTCAAGTGGGCGTGGATGGCCAAATCCGAAACTATGAGGAATAGCGAAAAGTACTCAAAGGAGTCGCGGGCTCGATTTTGATGAAAACTAAAACTGCATCATTGGATTTTTGAAAAATCAATATTTCTGGCCAGGAATCGAACCTGTTGATTTTGAAAAAAAAACACACGCTGTATTATTACACCATTCGATAGTGTCGCTAATAAGGATCAAATTCTGGGAAGTAATAACATACGGCAAACTAAAGGAAAGAGCTCATTTTTATCAAAATACTTTTTTATTTTCTTATGCTACCTACCTATTAAACCTTAACTGATTAATTGTTCAAAATTATGACAATTGTTTTTGAATACATAGCTGGATTCGACGTCTCAAGGATTGTACTGCAATTAAAAATTTGAATTTAGAACATAATTTTGTGAAGGTGACTGCGCTACGAGTGTTTCGGGTGTAAAAATATTGAGCATCATTTCGAACAAGGTATGAAAAAAGAAGCAGTTTATTAAAATTCAACATTTTCCTTAAGTTTGCCGTATGTCATTACTTCCCAGAATTTGATCCTTATTAGGGACACTATCGAATGGTGTAATAATACAGTGTGTGTTTTTTTTTTTCAAAATCAACAGGTTCGATTCCTGGCTAGAAATATTGATTTTTTCAAAAATCCAATGACGCAATTTTAGTTTTTATCAAAATCGAGCCCGCGACTCCTTTGAGTACTTTTCGCTATTCCTCATAGTTTAGAATTTGCCCATCCACGCCCACTTGGAAAATTCACCCTGTATATTTAGTAAAAAGCTGTTATGTTGAAATTACACACAGACACTTCGATTTTATTTATGTGTGTGTGATGTATGCTGTTTTGTATATAAACTGCATTGCAAGGCCTAATTTTGTGTTTCTTTTGATAACTAAGAAGCTCAAAACTAGTAGCCATTCTAAAATAAACTTTATTTACTTTGTTACAAAGTTGACATTTGCTTAGGTCAAGGAATATCAAGTTTATGTCCTAGAACCAAAAATTCTAAAACATGTGATATCCACCAAGCCACACTGTACTCGCATGGTGAATTATGGCCCACTCCTTCTCACAGAGAAAAGGCCTCAGTCCTCGCTGTGAGAACAATAACCTATGTTTGTGCCCAGTTATTTAAATAAGATTGATTTACACCTTAATTACGCTGTAAAGTTCAAAGAAGAAGGGTCACGTCCCATAGAAAATTTACCCAGGCCCGACACAAAAGGAACGTATCTCAGTTATTTTGTTATATTAAATATAACAGAAATAAATTAACACTATTCTGAATATCAGCGGCTATCACCCATATTTGCCATTTGATTTTGGTAAGGCAAAATATTTTAAAATATTTTTTTAATGAATAGCAATTATATCCATTTAAAATGACGCCAATTTAGATAAAAATACAAAAATAGACAGCTGGAGGCTTAATTTATTGAGGCATCCACAGGCAAGCCCGGTTAAGCAGACGATAACCTCAAAGTTAAATTGCGAGATGTCATTAAAAAAATATAAAATAAAATTGGCTTTCTGTGTTGAGATCTGTGCATTTTTTAACCGACTTCAAAAAAGGAGGTTCTGTATTCGACCCGTATGTATGTATGTATGTTTGTATGTCTGCGATTTTCTCAAAAACTAATGAATCAATTTTGGTAATTCTTTCACTAATGTAATCTACATACTTTCAGGAAGGTTTTAGTATATAATGCATTGGTAATTATTCTTATGTACGGAGTTATATGCATAAATGTACTGCATCTCCGGCATTTCTATGCGAATTTGGACGATTCTTCTAGTCAGTGTCTTCAATTCTTCAATGCACTAGTGTTAATTGGATTTGTGTGGGGGGTAGGTACAACTAAAAAGTAAAAAATTAAAACTTTTTTTGAAAAAACAACCAACTTGGAAAAAAAAAACACTACAAAGTGATACATAACTTTAATTTCGGAAGTCGGTGTTTAAAAACGAAAATGCGGAACCAACGACACCAACTTCTGAAATTAAAGTTATTTATCACTTTGTTGTGTTGTTTTTTTTATGAAGTCGGTTGTTTTTTTCTGAATTGTTGTATCGTCATTGAATTACCTACATACAATTACGAATTTTGTAGGTAAATAGGTATTAAAAGAAAATTGTATATCGCCTGAACAAAAACACAAGGCAATATTTTGGTGTTAGCCATTGATTTGGAATATAAAAAATATATATTTTAGCTATATTTAAAATAACAAAAAAACTGAGATATGTCTCATTCGTGTCGGGTCTGAGTCACAAATGACCGTTCTTCTTTGTTTAAATGGACATAGCTTATGCTAGTCATTCTAATACCAACTTTATTTACACCTTTATAAAATTGATATTATATTTCTTCTAATAATAACGAAATACCGACATTTTTAAAACTACTAGCCATACTAAAAGAAACTTAATTTACACTAACACAAAGTTGATAATTATTTATTTAACCGGACATTAAGTTTTAATTTTGTTTGTAATTTCAGTGAGATGAAGGCAATACAGCTTCGTACATTAGGTACGAAGTCATGCAGTCCCAGACTGCGAGATCTGGCCTCGGTTAGAAAAGTATCTCATATCTCGTCAGACAGCTTCGAAATGAACAAGAATGGCTGGAGTAAACTACCCACAGTCACTGTCGACTTTACGGGGAGAAATACCAGGTATGTATGATGTACTGGTGGTTGATTTCCATCTTGACTCCAACTTAAATAATACAGGTTGCATTAATGCAGGGACATGAATGTGCAAACTGTAACCATGGATACAGCACATGATCCTGAACCCCTGCGTTAAAAATTTTCTTCGGTTATCTATACTTATAAAATCCTGACTCCTGACCTGACTGACTGATATATCAACGCACAGCCTAAACCGCTGGTCCTAGAGACATGAAATTTGGAGGGTGTGTTCTTAGTGAAGAGTAGGTATCCACTAAGAAAGGGTTTTTCGAAATTCCACCCCTAAGAGGGTGAATGGGGGAGGGTGAAACACGCGGACGAAGTCGCGGGCAGAAGCTAGTCTAAAAATAAAACAGCCGTTTCATAGAAATGTGCAATACCTACATTGTCAAAATGTATGGAATAGCATTTTTTTTTTTTATAAAAAACCGGGTGCGCTTATGACCACATGACTGAAGTGAAACTTCAAACGTATTCGGCTATGAGAGGAAGAGAGAAAGAAAATGTGCGCGCGCACAAATTTCTTGCTTATATCCCCCACTCAACTCCCGTTCGCCTCGCCCGATCACACTTTTCGTAACGCTTACGTCACGCGTTCGCCAGCTTCCTCCCCAAGTCAAGCGTGCGTAAAGAAGTTTCACTTCAATAACTAATAATTACCAACATGCAATGGAGCGCAGTATTCTAGGCGTCAAATTGACAAATGACAGACCATATTCGCAACACCACACTGCGCTCCAAAACACAGATTACTGACGTACTCAAAAAGCCGCTAAGCTGAAGTGGTACTGTGCTGGCCACGTTTGCCGTATGCCCAATAAGCTGTGGGCCAAAATAACCACCACGTGGAGCCCTGACATAGCTAGAAAGCGTCGCGGCAGACCCCGTAGAAGATGGCGGGACGAGCTGGACTAAACAAACGACCACTGGTCCACTTTAGACCTGGATCGAAAGAGCTGGAAGTCATGGGGAGAGGCCTTTGCCCAGCAGTGGTGTGATACAGTAACAGTAAAAATTTCAACGCAGGGGCTTTCCGAATCATGTACTGAATCCAAGGTAGTAGGTTGTGCGTCGCCACCACAGATATAGATATACCTAGATAACGCAAGTATCACGAACTGTATGAAAACTAAGCGTGCCACTTTTTGACTACCTACTATGACGTCACAAGCTCGCGCTCTCTCGCTCACGCTCACCCAGCCAGCAGTACGCAGGACTGAGCGCGAAAGTGGCGGCTTACGATTTTCGAGCGTAAGCTGGTGCGATTTTTGGCACGCGAAGTAGGTGCTCTTGCGTTATCTATGTAGGTGTATCTATATCTGTGGTCGCCACCCTGTATATAAATTTACTCCAAGTAATTCACTAGTGAACTTTAATTCACTTTGTATTTACATTTCGACTCTAGTTAGTTTATTAGGCGCGTCGCCCACACGACCTAGAGTCGAGGCGGCGACGAGGCGCGGGCGCACGTTTTGTATAGGAATAAGTATAGATATGTCGCCTATACATACATACCTATATTTATTCCTATAGAAAACGTGCGCCCGCGCCTCGTCGCCGCCTCGACTCTAGGTCGTGTGGGCGACGCGCCTTAGTCAACTGGAGTTAATGTACACGACAACTTCAATTAATATAGAAACCAGCTAAAATTTATCTACATCTCAACTCCAATTAATTTACAAACCAACTCCAACTAACCCACAATCTACCCACCAACTCCATTGACCCTACAAACGCACTAACACCCACCCTCTCCCCAGGTTCAGGTTCACAGATAACTTCGCAAGCCTTCTCATTGGAGGCGCAGACAGCACATTCAAGTATGCTGTACAGGTCCGAGGGTTCAAGACGGAGCGCGGGATCCATGCAGACTTCAAACGTAACCCGAATCTTATAAACAGACTGCGTAAGTTCTTTGGTATGTATTATGGTAAGGGGCTTCGTGGTGGACCGGTCTCAGAGGTGGAAGTAGACAGTTTCGGGCCCAGAGCACTTAAATCGCCGCGGCAGCAGCGTCTAGAATTGACAGTACTATTAAAATTGGCTGATAGGTCGTTCTTCTTCTTAGCGTTTCGATGGCAATCTAAATGGACTCGGCCCAAAATTCAGCTACATGTTTGGCGCCATCACTAGCGTCCAGTAGTTCTTGTAACGTGCAGCTGACATGACATGACGCAGGGCATGATATTAAGTGTCCCATCGTTTGTGGGAACAGCACCACATTTACACTCCAAGACGGAATCGTCTATGAATCTCCACCTTTTTTTTTTTCTCGCGGTGGAAATCCTCATGGACTTCCCCTATCGTGGGGGTGACAGAGGGGCATGCCGGACTCTTACCGGCTAAAACCACCGCGGTGTTCCACCTCTACCTATGGCCGGGGGTGCGGGATTCGCATAAGCATTTACCGCTCCCCCGGCAGGCCTCGACCTCCCCGTGCGCCCATTCCTATAATGGCCGCACCCACTCTCGAGTGGCGTGCGTGGAACACTGCAGCGCCAACCTCCACTTAACAGGTTTTCCTTGCTTCGGCTAACCTGGGTCCGGAGTCTATCTGATAGTTCGTTCAGCGCACGACTTCTGTCGCGGACGCCATTTAAAATTCATCATTTTAGTCCGGAATCACTCACTGCTGGGTATAGGCCTCCCCTTTCCTCTGGCGTACTTCCCGGTCCGTGCGTGCCACATCCAGATTTTTTCCGCCACTTTGAAGATATTCTCAACGCAACGCGCTTTTGTACGGCCCTAGTTTCTTTGGCTTGACCTTGGCCACCATTCCACTTTAAATGGCGCATAATCAGCCTATAATATTCCCACTGCTAGGACTCCAGACTCCACGCTTCGAGAGGGAGTGGGCTGTAATCTATTACGCGGGCGCAGTTCGGGTTGGTAGATTTCACGTGTCTTAGAGTTTTTGGTTCTAGGACATGCCGGTTTCCTCACGATGTTTTCCTTGACCGTTTTGAGAGCAATGGTGATGAAATGATTTACACAAAGTAAAGCGCCTGTCTGAGTTCGAACCCACGACCTACGACTCGTAAGTTGCAGCTGTGATTAGGTCTCCAGCCCACCACTGCTTAAAATTTCTGCTTTAAATGGTGACCACCATTTAAAGTTATTATACGTCGTCCCCTTGTGGCTAAGTAATATCAGCCGCACGGGTCGATCGATCAGGTTAAGCTACGCTTGCCGCGGTTAGTCCGTGGATGGATGACCATCTTTACATACCAAGACCCCTCCGTGCCTCGGAAAGCACGTTAAGCTGTTGGTCTCGGTTGTCATTCCTGGATCTTTGACACTCGTTACGGGTCGTCAGAAGCCCGAAAATCTGACAACCAGTCTTACCAAGGGGTATCGTATTACCCAGTAACTGGATTGTGGAGGTCAGATAGGCAGTCGCTCCATGTAAAATACTGGTATTCAGCTGCATTCGGTTAGACTGGAAGCCGACCCCAACATAGTTGGGAAAAGGCTAGGCAGATGATGATAGTGTCGTAGGTAAAGTGTTGACAATGGCGCCTCTAGCAGCGGCTGTCGCGGCTTTTCTGTGCCCTATAGTTTCGATGGTCATTAAAACAATCAAAATATCAAAGATTTTTTAAAATTTTCTTACGTGAAAATTTTCTTGGCTGCTCTGAGCATGCCAAAGACAATCTTTTTTGAGAAACCTAGTAATTGAATAGGTTCTAGGACATGTCGGTTTCCTCAAGATGTTTTCCTTTACCGTTTTGAGAGCAGTGGTGATGAAATAATTTACACAAAGTAAAGCACCTGTCCGGGTTCAAACCTACGACCTACAACGCGTAAGTCGCGGCCGTTACCACTGGGCCACTACTGCTCTAAACTGTAATAACATCCCTCATTCACTCATTCTGTGCTAACTTCAGAGCAGTCAAGAACTCAAGCGCAGTCTCTACTGAAAAGAAGTTAAGATATTTATAGTTTACTTAGGGATTCATTGATATGCACCTTCTTGAGAACGGTTTATGAACATGGGTCCTAAATGTTTTGCATGCTTTTGGTTTTTCTGTTTTATTTTTTAATGTATCATATAGATTTTAGCCTATATTAATTTGCAGTTATATTAACATACCTTGTTAGTAATGCTTGTGTCTATTTACTGTGGTATTTTTAAAAGCGAAATGGGGGTATCATACGCCCCTAAACTCAGAGAACATCCATCGGTTTCTTACTAATAAACTTCAACTATATCCGACGATCCTGCATACTTATCTCTTTTGTTGACTGTACTAAGTTAGGTTCCAGTTGCCATTTTTTTAACCATATTCATAAATGATAAATTAATTTTTATTTATTTATTGCCATCAAATCTCTTTTACCACTCTTGGTTGACTGGTAGAGAATGCCTAAGGCATTAAGTCCGCCTTTGTACCTTTTTGTGCGAAAAGTTTAAATAAATAAATAAATATTTTGTATAACCCTCATATTCTCCAGGACTAAACTCCTCAGACCCGACAGACAAGCCACAGCAGTCTCCAGAAGTGGCGCCGCGGTTGGAGAAGCTGCTCAACGAAGACTCCAACCATCTCACTCACCAGCAGAAGGACAAGATCAAGATAGCGTTCGCTGAGGGGTATCTAGCAGGTATGTTTAGTGATTAAAGAATTCCACTTTATATTGCTTGCATAATTATGTTTGGGGGTCCTGAAAAAGCGGTACCGTCACAGATATAGATACACCTAGATAACGCAAGAGCAACTACTTCGCGTGCCAAAAATCGCACCAGCTTACGTTCGAAAATCATAAGCCGCCACTTTCGCGCTCAGTCCTGCGTAGGTACTGCTGGCTGGGTGAGCGTGAGCGAGAGAGCGCGAGCTTGTGACGTCATAGTAGGTAGTCAAAAAGTGGCACGCTTAGTTTTCATACAGTTCGTGATACTTGCGTTATCTAGGTCTATCTATATCTGTGGGTACCGTTATGGCATCATAAAATTGTCGGTAGACTTTTGACATTAAGGAGTCAAAAAAAAAATTCTAAGAATGAAGGTCATTTCGCAGCGTGATGTGAAGACAGCGCTTTTTAAAAACCCAAGCTACAGTACAGTTGACCGCATGACACACTTGCACTACGAAAATCACCCTTAGGTCTCGGTCCCAGAGTCAGCGGTTGCGGAGCTGCGGCGGCGGCGCGAGGAGCGGCGTAGTGTTGTGTTATGAAAAATTTGTGTCTTTGTTCGCGAACGAAATGTCTAAACAGCGATGACATCTTTTTGATACAACATTTTGAAACGCGTAAGCGTAGCTTAACCTGATCGACGACCTGTGCGGCTGTTATTATTTACCCACGGACCCCCTACGCACTCTTGTAATCTCTACTAACTAATATAATTTCTCAGGTTCTCACCCCGACAACCTCCGCGGCACGAAAGCGTCCAAATACCTGAAGTTGGTACAACAGCTGCTGACGATCGTGCTGTTCCTGGCTATCTTCGTGAGCCTCATGGCCTCGGTCAGCGGCACTGTGTTCAGGTACCTAAATAGACTCCTAGTACTAACACCTTTCTCCCATGGGATAGGCAGAAACGTACTTAACTTTCGTACCATAATCCATTACTTCATAATGTTTGAAATATTTGTCAGCTCGGCAACGTAAATCGCAATGAATATGTTGAACTGTCAAAATGACAGGAATTGCCTTCGTGTGTTACACACATTATAAGTGCCGACGAAGACCAATATTTATTTATTTATATTATTTTATTCTTTTCGGGCAACTTATAGCTAATATGAAAATGTAGGAGAATGCGTTCCTGACACCTGTCGGAGCGACAATTCTAGTACTTAAGTAATAAAGTTCAAATTGGCAAAACCCGCATACATGTATGAAAGTGACAGGTGTCAAAAACGCATTCTCTCGTTGGCCGCACTGTAGTTTGCAATAAACGTTTTGACTTTCACAATTGACAACATTTCAAACCTGACACGACCTTAAAACAAAAATACTATTTCTTTATTTTCGTATCCTGAGTTCAAATATATTTTTATTTTATTTTTTTATTTCTAAATTTCTGAGAAAAAAAATAAAAACCAAAAAACATGTGATGACGTCACATAAACGGCGCAATCCTTTGCGCATTCCAATGTCTTTGATTGAAAACATTACATCAAACAAAACATGTCAATGTCACCTAAGAAGTGCAACTAGAAAACAACTAAAAAACTGAATTGAATTCAACAATATTTTTTCCTATCAACTCGACACGCTGCTTACTGTTAATATTATCAATTTTTGATTGATATTTCGCCAATAAAATGGATCCCAATGAAAAATATACGCCAATGACGGAACCAAAACAACAACTGAGACAAGTGACATCCAACAGTTTTTTTGACGGGTCACAATAAAGCAAAGGTAATATCGCCATTCTACCGTCATCTGGCGCTTACGTCTTTTTAGAATACACTGAATTTCAAAGTTAAAATTATGAATGAAAAGTACATAATTTCGAAAAACGAAAAAATATGGGTGCCCTAGATTTGAATTTACTTTTATATAACATAATAATACATGCAGGTTAAAAATATGAAATGTTGTCAATTGGACTGCTGGTTAGATAGTCTCTTTCAAATAGATAGATCCCTAGCTTCAGGTTAAGGCTGCGTTTCCACCAGAGATGTGCGAGGATGCGTAGCGAGGGATGTGTGTGAAACAAACCAATAACATCGCTTCATTTTCATAGCTTGAGCTTAACTAGTGTTGGTATTGGTTAGTTTTACGCACATCCCTCGCTACGCATCCTCGCTCATTTCTTGTGAAAACCCAGTCTAAAGAGGACATTTTAAAAGATTTTCATACACCATCCGTACCTCTAAAATGGTCATCATGTAATCACTGAACGCTTAACTGACGCAGTTTCATTTCGCAGTTCACTTCTGTTTGCCATTAGTGAATGGGAATAAAAGACGAATAAAAATACCTAAACTGCATTCGCGATTTATTTGCCAAAAATGTAAATAAATATCGAGTTTATGGACAAATAACTTTAAATCCTACACAATAAAGTTCAGTTTACGCTACAACTTCAAATATTTTTATAACTTTTTTCAATAGCGCTAGTCACTATGAAATCAACTTAATTACCTTAATTATTAAAGTTGATATTAGTTTAACTTGAAATAATATTAATTTGAAACATAAGTTTGAATAGACTTTAGTTATGTTATTGTTTATGTTGTCAGAATCCAGCTGGGTAACCAAGTGGAGGTAGACCCTGAAGACATATCCGTCACCTTCGACGATGTCAAAGGCGCTGATGAGGCCAAGCAAGAGCTAAAAGATGTTGTGAGTAACCATAGGACCTATATAACATTCTGTCATGTCCCACTACTGGACAATGGACATAGGCTTCTGCTAAGTTACGTCACACTACCCGTTGGCTTAGCACGCATGCGCGGAGTAATCATCGTGATCGTTCTACCGTTTCTCCGGCTCGCATCTCATCTGTTTTGGCCGCCATTTTAAGATCGGCGGTGATTTTAGCTGGGTCACACGACGTTTTAGTTCTTGCTTTATTTACACCCAGTATATTCCCAAAGATATAAGAGGGACCTTATGGTAAGTTTTTTTACCAAGATATCACAAAGTTCCTTAAACCCTGCTACATTTATTCTTTAAGTTTATTTAAGATAAGAATTTGGTTGTTTTTATTTCTTTTAAATAATTACAGAAAAGTGTTTTTGGGACGCAAAAACTAATTCTATAATCAGCACTTTTTACAAACTATGACATTATCGTTAAGTCGATATGGGTGGTTCATCGATAAACTGATCGATTATTGAGTGTTTTTATACAGAGCTACCTGTGTGAATACAATCATCATTAATGTAAATTCGTCTTAATACAAAACGAATGTGTAACGAGTGAGTTATTGAATTTTGAACTTTATTCTGACTCAAGTAAAGTTCTTTATATAAAATTGCGAATTGTAAAGTCTGTGTTAAATTAGGTTTTGTATTAAAAAGTTAACGGTTGTCGGAATAAAGTTCAAAATAAAATAGCTGGGTCGAAGGTTTAGGCTTGGATAACAACAAGCACGGCCCCGCAGGTGGAGTTCCTGAAGTCGCCCGAGAAGTTCTCGTCGCTGGGCGGCAAGCTGCCCAAGGGCGTGCTGCTGGTGGGTCCGCCCGGCACGGGCAAGACGTTGCTGGCGCGGGCCGTGGCCGGCGAGGCGCGCGTGCCGTTCTTCCACGCCGCGGGGCCCGAGTTCGACGAGATCCTCGTCGGCCAGGGCGCGCGACGCGTGAGGGACTTGTTCAGTGAGTGTAGCCTTACTAACTACACTGCCTGGCATGCTTAATGGAATACTGACTTAACTTAAAAAAGACGATTTTTGGGACATCGCAAAAAAAGATCTTGCTATGAGGACTTATCCTACTTGTTGACGCATAAAATTAAAACTGATTTGATTTGACTATTAATTAATCATGAATGCTTGTATTTTAAACGTTGTCTATGATTAACTATTGATGAGATCTGATTTAAAAAATTCTGTAACTCAATTTTTTACCTATCTACTAATGGGTCAATGTTCCATTAAGCATGCAATATGGAGCTATGGATAACTAATGATGATAATATGAAATGAAACTGTAACGCAAAGCTATTTCTAACCGCTCCCGCCACAATCCGCGCGCTTCTAGCGGAAACGTCTGTCGTTTATGCTCGGCCAGTGAGAGCGAGTCGAAGCTTGTAGCTGGAACATTCTAGAAGCTTCCTTTTTAACAAGCGTCGTGTGACGTCCGTCAACTGACCGCGCACCGAAAGTGTACAATATTTTATCTTCGCCCCAAACAAACCCTATTGTTTTATACAAAGTGTTAAAAAATTAACCGGCTAAGTACCTGACGTCATTTGACGCAACATCAAAAAAACTCCTGTCAAATTCCAGATGTCACTCGCTGTGCGCGTGATTTATTACCCTGCTCACAAAAAATGGTCTACTGATGCTTATATGGGCTCAAGCCACTTAATGTAAACTGTTTTGGGTTTTTGAATAAACAGACCATAATATAAAATGCAAACAATACTCGTATTACGAGTATTGTATTTATAAACAAATGACGTCATCAGAAAACAGGTTGAAAGTGTGTTTGTTCCCTTGTTATGTCGATTTCTGATAAAACTACTATATGAATTTACACGAAACTTTGCAAGTTACATTATGAATAGACAAGTAATCTAACAACAGCGTTTTTTTGAAAGTCCTACCTTACATTTTAATAATATTGAAACTCAAATTTCAGTGCGCCGAGCCGTTCAATTCCTATTAAAACGCAATGACTGTAAACGCGCAATCCTAGTCATATTGAGTTGTTTCTAATTAAAAAAGTGTTACTAGGATACTACACAAACCTTTATTAACTGATAACTACCTATATCTTGTAAAAATATACCACTATAATTATAAAATCATAAGATTTTCTTGAAGTACTTACGTAAAATTTTGTTTGACCAAAAAAAAAGATTATTGATTGATTGTGATGTTATTTCGTGCAAATATTATCTACAATATTATCTACAAGGACGTATAATATGTTATAAACGAATATTCATCCACTTAACGTCGATTTTACACAAAAACTATTAAAATAAACAACATAGCATCATAACAAAACTGCACGCACTGCAGCTGCCATTAAGAATCGTAAAGTCTATTTTTAACTTTTTTTTTCAAATATTGCCAACCCATATTTTTCGTTTTGAATCATTTAGTCGATTAGTTTATCTACCGGACCATAGACTCAAACTGTTGCACAGGATATTAGACCGTATTTAACAGTAATAATAGAGGTTGAAGCCGCGTGAATCGGGTGGTGACAAATGGAGACGGTGGTGCCTGACGGGTGCGCGCCGGTATGTGACAAATGGAGACGCTGGGGACTTAACGGTTCCTTAAAAACTTTAAGAGGTGCGAACTAAACAACTTTCACTACGGGACCAACTCTGAAATCACGAAAAAAAATGAGCTGTTTCATACATTTTGGTCGAGTAAGTATTGAACTTTTGTATCAAACAGCTGATTTCGGAGTTGATCCCAGTGAAAGTTGTTCAGTTCAATGGTCTAAAGCACCTCTTAAAGTTTTAGGGTTAATTTTTTAACACCTTATATATAAAGTATGAATAAAAATAAATTATAACACATGTTATCGCCTTTTCTGACGATATACAAAATATTAACGAAATCGGTCGCGAAAAAAAATTAGCTGTTCCCTATATTTTGTCGAACTATACGAACATTAGGGAACAGCTGATTTTTTTTTTCGCGACCAATTTCATTCATTTTTTTACAAACAAACATTTAATTAGTTAAATTTCCTACAGAGGCAGCCAAAGAGCGAGCTCCGTGCGTGATATTCATAGATGAGATCGACTCCGTCGGCGCCAAGCGAACCAACAGCGTGCTGCACCCTTACGCTAACCAGGTAAGCAGGACATTTATTTCAATTAGATTATCAAGAGGCACTTTTATATTGCTGAGAAATCTGTCAGTATGTAAAATAATTGTAAAAGAATTTCCTGTTGCAAAGCGGAATGGGCAAAGCCTTTGAATCCGACTATCTTTAATACCTAATTAAAGATAGTCGGATTCAAAGGCTTTTGACAAAAAACACATTGTTTTCGTGACATAAAATCTAATTTAAAAACATTAAAATAAAAAGAAAGTTTTTTTTTTGCAGCTCAAACTGCTTAAATCTTCTTTAATTTGGTCTGGTATTCAAAAACCGGGACATAAAATTTTTACATAATTTTTTATCATTTGTAGGTGCTATGTGCGTATCCAGCCAAATATCATTTCTACGCTACGTCATTTTAGTTTCGAGGAAAATGGTTTAGTTTTGCATTTTGCGATAAAAATTACATTATGTACAGTCAACAAAAGAGATAAGTATGCAGGATCGTCGGATACAGTTGAAGTTTAGTAAGAAACCGATAGATGTTCTCGAATAAAATTTAAATTTTATTAATAGAACACAAACAGCTCATTTATCAAATTAAATTTCAGTCAACAACATCCATCGGTTTCTTACTAAACTTCAACTATATCCGACGATCCTGCATACTTATCTCTTTTGTTGACTGTACATGTTTTTTTTTGTAAATTGTTATTCTATGTTTGTTATGTATTAAATCACTTCTATATGATATCATAGCATTTTCATTTCAGACCATCAACCAGCTACTATCAGAGATGGACGGCTTCCATCAAAACGAAGGAGTCATCGTGCTGGGAGCCACGAACAGGCGCGACGACCTGGACCAAGCGCTACTCAGACCTGGCCGGTTCGACGTGGAGGTAATGTATACACGTCGACGACGTGACGCGTGTCACACAACACGAAGGAGTCATCGTGCTAGGAGTCACGCAGTGGCGTGCATTGGTTTTCAGAATAGGTAGGCACTAGGCCGGGTCACTAATCTAATCAGGTCAAAAGTGTGGTTATTAAAGTAGGCATGCCTACTTAAGGGTGATAAATTGCGAAGGTCGAACGTCATGGTATTACACGTGAGACGTATATATTTTTAATTTGGTCGTATTAACTTGAACGAGTAAAGTAATGACAATGTGCGAATAGTACGGGAGCCGAGTAGGCCGTCTGGCGACTGCCTACTGCCGCGCGTGTTTGTATGAAGATTTTGTTTTTTGTTAGGTATGATAATTTACTGAGTTTCTTAATTGTGGGACACACAGACTAAAATGTAATTGACAGGCTTATGTTGATATATTGAGGTAGGCGCTGCTTATATGCCTATATCCAATGCACGCCACTGAAGCCAGCCGTCTCCCCAGGTGAACGTCCCGACGCCGGACTACGGCGGGCGGCGCGAGATCCTGGAGCTGTACCTCGCGCGCGTGCGCGCCAACAGCGACGTCAACAGCGACGTGCTCGCGCGCGGGACCACCGGCTTCACCGGGGCCGACCTGGAGAACATGGTCAACCAGGCCGCGCTCAAGTAACTATACAACACTAGTAACACATACGCAGCTCAAATTACAACCTCACTAGCTTTTGCACGCGGTTTAGCCCGGAAAATATCCCACGGGAACGAACTGTGGCGGCATCTACATCACCACATACGAACTACGCATAACACTGACGTCACGCTAAATCCTGCATCGCGCAAGTAGAGTTTACCGCGGAACTAGCATATAATACAACGTCCTGACATTAATCGTCGGGTAATAGCCCACCAGACACGACACCCGTCTGGTCAGGGGAGGAGGATGAGTGAACTTTACACCCTGTTCGTCATATTACTAAAGTACTACCGAGATTTAAAAATACCATATTATGTGTTAATCCAGGTCATAAACTATCTGTGTGCCAATATTCATCCAGTGTTGCGCACGCCATTGCATGCACGCAAATTCCCAGTCGGCATGATTTTTTCCGATATTTTCAACAATTATCGTCAAATTTCAGCCAATTTACACAAAATCTTCATGAATTATACACCTAAACGTTCCTCGCGAATCACCCCGTGCATCTGTAAAATTCGTTCGATTGTTTTTGAGTTTATCGCGTTCAGACAGACACAGACGCAGCGAGGGGACTTTTTTATAATATGTAATGATTTAGCCGTTTTATTTTTTTTAACCCTTATTGCTACCGATTTATTACAATTTCCCCGAATTTGAACGTCAAATTAAGGTATCATGTAGGAACCGTGATTCATCTTATATAAACCAAAAAATAAAACGTACTCGAGTATAGTTAGCGCCACGAAAGATGAAACTTGACATACCACACTTACACACTTACATTTTTCCAGGGCAGCTATAGATGGCGCAAAGAACGTCTCAATGAAGTACCTAGAAGATGCTAGAGACAAAGTGCTGATGGGTCCGGAGAGAAGGTCGCGACTACCTGATGAAGAAGCCAACACTATCACCGCCTATCACGAGGGAGGACACGCCATTGTCGCGTACTTCACTAAGGTAACATACGCACGGGGTGTGTGTACAGGAATATTTTTTTAACATCATTCAAATTTTTACAGGGTGTTCTACCCATGAATATGAACAACTTTCACTATGGGACAAACTCTGCAATCACGAAAAAAAAATCAGCTATTTAATACAAAAGTTTAATAAGTACCTACTTGACCAAAATGTATGTAATAGCTGATTTTTTTTCGTGAGTTCAGAGTTGGTCCCATAGTGAAAGTTGTTCATATTCATGGGTAGAACACCCTGTAAAAATTTGGATAGTGATAAAAAAAATCTTCCTGTATGTACAGATTCACTCACACCGCTCTCTTCCGCAAACTCGCAGGGTTACACCCCCAATCTGGAACTGTCAGATCCCCAATCAATCTCAAAAAAACTCTTATTTTCACACCCCAACTGTTTAGGATTAAACAAACTAGGTTTTTTATAAAGGTATAAAACTAGTCAAAAAGACAAGTCAGTCTAAGTATGTAACTTTTTACAATATTGGGTATCGTTTGCTTTGCACTTGCTACGGTGATGTTACGAGACTCGCTACGCGCTGCGCCCGCGCAGACCGACCAACAGACCGCATTATTTATTTAAGCATTATTATTATAAGTAGCTAACCTGTTTGCATGCCTTAGTTAAGATAGTTAATATAGATCATATTTTGTAACTTGTGCCTACTTTCTGTGCAAATAAAGAACTATTCTATTCTAAAAATAATTTATTATTCTGATCTCTGCTATGACTGTGCCCATTGAAGCAGAGTGAAGTCGAAATGTGGATTTAAAACAATATGGTTGGTCGTTTCCTTTACGTCTCTGCTCCGCTCGTCTCCACCTCAGTGAAATCGCACCCTCTTTGGGTTATGGGAAAGGGGAGATGGGGAAAAAACCATTGAATTCGCGCCACTGTTACCGTAACCGACACCGCTTCGGGTGTGTTCGGCTGTCCTTGGGATGTACTCGGTTTTAATGTATATCCGATATCTCAGTGAGTGATGGCAAAGTATTCTGTTTGTGTTTTGTTTTCACTTCTGTCGGTACTCCCGGAGTGTCACTGTTTTTTTTTTTTTTGTTATAATGTATTTTTGTTCGCAGGACTCACATCCACTTCACAAAGTGACGATAATCCCGCGCGGACCGTCACTTGGTCACACCGCCTACATACCCGCGAAAGAAAGGTAAATATATCAGTCTGTCAGGGTAAGCACAGACGCCAGCACATCAAGCTACTACAATCTGTCAAATTTCTTTAATAGATTTTCAACTTTATCGCTAAGACATAAGGGGCCATTCAAGTATTACGTAAGCACTACAGGGGGGCGGGGGGGTCTTTGCCTTGCTTATTTTTGATGACATGGGGGATGGGATCATCTGGATGGTGATTACGTCAGCAGTATTTATTTTAGTTTTTCGGATTTTCTACAAAATTTAGTCGATTTCGGTTTGAACACCCCTACTTGTCTATGCTTGAAAACGAAAGGCATATATTTGCTGCTCATGAATCAATAAAAAAACCAGAGCTGTTTTTTGTGTTGTGCTGTCTTTTGTGTGCGTCAAATAAATGGTTTATCTATCTAATACATTGAAAAATGCATGTACCAATGTTTACGTAAGCATGGGGGGGGGGGGTAAGAGCTTTGCTTACTTTTGCTGACGAGGGGGACGGGGGGGTTAATAATTGCAGAAAATCTGCTTACGTAATACTTGAACAGCCCCTAAGGTTCAAAGTTGATTGGGAAAATTTGACAGTTTCGGGTAGCTTGATGTGCTGGCGTCTGTACATGCCGAAGGTCTCATCACTGCGATACCTCGCGGTCACGGGTGAGCTCGCTACCTCGATGTCAACTCCATGTAAAACAAAATATGCATGGTAATAGACACGCGCGCACATTTATACAAAAACAAATACTTTAACAAAAATTAAGTAACTGAGAGAAAACAACCAAGATTTTTTTAAGTGAAAACTTGTTAAGGCGCGTTGGGAATTTTTTTGAGATGGGAAAAAACCATTGAACTCGCGCCACTGTTACCGTAAGCGAAACTGCTTCGGATATGTTCGGTTGTCCTCGGGTTGTACTCGGTTTTAATGTATATCCGATATGTCAGTGAGTGATGGCAAAGTATTGTTTGTGTTTTGTTTTCACTTCTGTCGGCACTGGATATTTTTTTTTCGAAATACTACCCAAGGAAAACGACCATAGAAATACGCGGCACGACGATAATATCGCCGCGAATCTCTCGCTCGTGGAGACGGCCCTTTAGGTATTTCTATACACTCTTAGAACGTGTCTCCACACGGCGATATCATCGCGGCGAAGATTTAATGGCTCGACGATACTATCGCCGCGAATCTCTCGCTCGTGGAGACGGCCCACACTGGTTCACTTTAGCAAAACTATAGACTTAGGAATCGATGTGAGTCAGTGTGTATATTTTGAGTTGGTTTTTTTTTTACGTATTCCTCTTTTGATTACAAACAACTTAAAAAAAAAAACAGAAAAGAAAAGACCTACTGACAACATACAGCTGTTTTTATGAGTGTTGTTGGGTGCTGCGATGTTTAAAATTAAATCTTAAACGGCATTTTCAGATTTCATTGTCAGTAGGTCTTTTAAAATGGAAACAAAATATTTTATTTTTTTCTAATCTTTGAGCGCCCGTAGCTCGAAAAGCGGCAGGGATACAATAACATTTCTTTGTCATTTCTGTTTGAGAATGACGTGTTCTTGAATACCTACTAAGTTTGATTTTGACCCACGCACGCATTACATACCCTCCCATACAAAAAAAACACAAAATATTTTTTTTTTCGGAAATAGTACGTTTTTTTAAAAAAACGCGACTAGAAAAAGTTGTTTGTAATCAAAAGAGGAATACGTAAAAAAAAAACCAACTCAAAATATACACACTGACTCACATCGATTCCTAAGTCTATAGTTTTGCCAAAGTGAACCAGTGTGCGGCCCCTTAGGAGAATATTATGCTAGGAGGTGACTGCAATCAAAATATTTATTTCGTTGTACAGATATCACGTAACAAAACAACAGTTACTTGCTATGATGGACACAATGATGGGTGGCCGCGCTGCCGAGGAGCTGGTGTTCGGGCCTGAGAAGATCACGTCAGGTTAGTCTATGGAATTTGTAGATGTCACATGTCTTCGAATTTTTGGTTCTAGGACATGCCGGTTTTCTCACGATGTTTTCCTTCTCCGTTTTGAGAGCAATGGTGATGAATAATTTACACAAAGTAAATCGCCTGTCTGGGTTCGTCCCTACGAGCTACAACTCGCGGCCGTTACAAAGGGCCACCAAAGCTGCATTAAAAATATCGTTGACGTGTAAAAGGGTTTATACAAACCTACTTACAGAAATAAAATCATTTCATCATCTGCCTTGCCTTTTCGCAATGGGGCCGGGTTCCAGCCTAACCGGATGCAGCTGAATACCAGTATTCTACATGGAGCGACTGCCTATCTGACCTCCACAACCCTGTTACTGGATAATACGAAACCCCTTAGTAAGACTGATTGTCAGATTTTCGGACTTCTGACGACCCGTAACGACTGTCAAAGATCCACGAATGACAGCCGGGGCCGACGGCTTAACGTGCTTTCCGAAGCACGGAGGGGTCTTGGTCTGTAAAGATGGTCACCCATCCACGGACCAACCGCAGCAAGCGTAGCTTAACCTGATCGATCGACCCGCGCGGCTGTTATTACTTAGCCAGAATAAAATAGGGATCCCTTCTTTTCGCATAATGTTCTTTGTCCTAATATACTTCGGCATAACGATTTTGGCACAATTTGTTTTGGTATAATAATACTTCGGCATAATTTTTTTAGGCATACATTTTATGTTGGCATATTCATCTTAAAGACTAATTTGTTTTGGCATAAATTTGATTCGCATAACGTTAGTAGGCCTAATGACTATTAGCATAACGTTAGTAGGCCTAATGACTATTAGCATAATAATATTTAGGCATACAATTAATATAATTTATACATAACATTATGTAACTTAAACGATTTTTCAATCGCGAGATAACTTTTATCTGAAGAATATATTAGATGTTTTGACAGTTTTTGTATAAAAAAATATGTCAATCAGTTAACTTCTATTATGAGAAATAAATATGGCGGTTATTCCTCAGATAGAAGTTAACTGATTGAAACGGGAACACCCAAATACTCCGAAATATTTTATTCCGAATTTCGATGTTCCGATTTTCAAAAGTCCGAATTTCATAATACCTAAGAATCATAATGTCTATTATTAAAAATCACGAAATTTATTTTACCGAAAGTCATAAATGCGACTTGTTTGTTTTCCGATTTTCATATATTCGAAGAATCAAATGCTCGATGGGTTCGCGGTCCGAAAAACGACATTCCGATTTTCAATACTCCGAATTATTTCCGTTACCGTTACCGCACCCGAACCCAACGAACGCAATAGACGACGTAAGATGCAAGAACGAGCGATGGGCACCCCGAGGTTCGGTTTGGTTAGGTTACTTTAAACCCTTTACACAGAAATAAAGCGAAGCGGGCAAGCGAAGCGGGGCTCCGTCGACATAGAATGCAAGAGCGAGCGCTTGAATGCTGCATGCTTGCTTGCATGCTGCATGCTTGCTTGTTTGTTGCATGCTTGCTTGCTTCATGCTTCCTACAGCGAAAAAATAAAAATATGTTTTAATATAATTATGCGTAAATAAATTTATGCTTTAGGATATTATGCTTAAAAAAGTTATGCTTTAGAACTTTATGCTTAATAAATTTATGCTTTACAATATTATGCTTAATAATTATTATGGTTAGAGAAATTATGCTTAAAAAAATTATGCGTAAGCTGTTATGCGTAATTATATTATGCGAAAATATAATTATGCCAAACAAAGTTATGCTAAGTTATATTAGGTCTTAAAATTTTATGCAAATGGATAGGGAACCAATAAAATCATCCATATCCATACTAATATTATAATAACGAAAGTGTGTCTGTCTGTTACCTCTTCGCGCTTAAATCGCTGAACCGATTTAGATGAAATTTGGTATAGAGATAGTTTGAGTCCCGGGAAAGGACATAGGATAGTTTTTATCCCGATATTCCCACGGGAAACTTATGCGGGTGAAACCGCGGGGCGCGTGTCTATCTGTGTGACTGGTTTATTCCTCTAAACTACACAGTGGATTTTGTTGCGGCTTTCACAATAAATTGGAGAATTTATTCCGGAGGATAGATATAGCATAAACATTAGACAATTATTATTAGGCAGCAATAAGATTACAATCACAAAAGAAAAATAAAGTGTCAAAATGACCATGCAGACAAAAAACTTCGATAGCTAACTTTATAAGGCTTGTGGCGCCATCTACATCGCCACAGGTGAACTACGCACCAAGGCCTCGCGCCGCACCAGCTGCCGGCTGGATCTGGTACTTGTTGGGGCAGTCTCCACTGCAGCTGAGCGCCAACCTAAAAAGACGCTCTCGTCGCCGGACTGGCCCTTGCCGGGCCTTCCCTAGGGAACTGGGGAACTTACCCAGCCCCCTGGTCGCACGGGCGTCGTGAAGCACTTCGGGCGCTCCTACATTCACACCCCAGAAACACTACATAACGGTGAGGGGAGGTAAACTACTCAGCGATTAGGTGTGCACGACACGTCACCTGTCTGGTCCGAAGATCCTCCCTTTTCTGTGGAGGATGAGTGAACTTTACACCCTGTTACTGATCACTCGAACCTAGGCCTTGTAAGTGACAGCCAGCATCGCCAAAAATACCTATTAGAAGTATCTCTTTAACAAATCAATTAAATGTATATTACAGGTGCCTCATCAGACTTAAAGCAAGCCACCGCAATAGCATGCCACATGGTCCGCGAGTGGGGCATGAGCGAGAAAGTAGGCCTCCGCACCATGGAGCCCACTCGCAGCACGCTGCAGCAACAGGAACAGCTGGGACCGTACACCAACGAACTGGTCAGTTGTGTTGCAGTAACATAATCAGCCTATAACGTTCCCACTGCTGGGACACAGGCCTCCTGTTTTTGAGAGAGAGTGGGCCGCAATCCACCACGCGGGCCACGTGCGTGTTAGTGAAAAATACGAAAGAAATAAATATATTTATTTTACAGACTAGAAGGCACACAACGTCACGTCACTTCGAGTTTTTGGTTATAAGACATTCTTGTACAAAAAATATCACACTAATATTATAAAGGCGAAAGTTTGTGTGTGTGTTTATATGTTTGTTACTTCTTCACGCTCAAACGACTGGACCAATTTTGATGAAATTTTGTATGGAGGTAGCTGACACCCTGGATTAACATATAGGCTACTTTTTATCCCGATATTCCCACGGGATCGACATTTACGCGGGTGAAACCGCGGGGCACAGCTAGTATCCTATAAAACTGCAATACTGAAGCTTCGCATTCATGAAAGAGTTTTCGGAATAATATTAGTATACAGTACCCGGCGATAAATATTGCACATCGACCTTTGGAAAGAAACAATCGGCTAATTTCGGCTTCGTAGTGCGTTATCTCTGTCGCACACTACCTATGTGACGTTAACTGACGTTTTGTCAGTCGTTGTTCAAGTGCGATAGAGTGCGGTCGCGTCCAGTTCAAAATATATATCTAGAGTTGTTAACACCCCCAAATTTAAATAATTTAAAGTTGTACTATGGCATCTTTAGGAAAAATAGGGGAACCTTTTTATTTTACCCCAACCTAAAGCAATCATTTATAGAAAAATTGGTGTATTTTATACAAAGAATAAAAAGAATTATCAAAAGAAGCAAATCATAATTGTTTTAACAGCTCCTAATAGATACCGGACTGTTTGTATTTCGTGCGACAGAGATAACGCTCTACGAAGCCGAAATTTGCCGATTGTCTCTTTCCAAAGATCGATGTGCAATATTTATCGCCGGGTACTGTAGATATAAATAAATAATAATAATAATGTGTGTTTGCAGGTGGACGGTGAAATAAAGAAGATTCTGTCGGACAGCTACGACCGCGCTAAGGTGATCCTGCGGAACCACGCCAAAGAACACAAGGCCCTGGCTGAAGCCTTACTCAAGTGAGTCACTTTTACTAAACATAATTAAACATTTCCTTTTTTTTTTTGCTAAATGGGCGCACTTTTGACCTCGATCACGCCTGATGGAAAGCGATAGATGAGGTCTATGATGGAACGAACGTGCCCAGAAGATGCCTGTTCACTCTTGATTTGAAGGCAGACGGGTTAAATGTGGGAGGGAACACAGATGCCGGCAGAGAGTTCCACACTTCGGCTGTGCGCATAATAAAAGTGGAGGAGAAGCGCTGAGTACGACTCATCGGGATATCAACCAAGTGCGGATGGTACGCTGCAGTACGTCTGGTTGTCCGGTGGTAAAAGGGCGATGGTGGGATCAGGTCGTGGAGCTCCTGCGCACACTCTCCGTAGTACAGTCTGTAGAAGACCGTCAGGCAAGCGACATTACGCCGATGAGCCAGGCTAAACTTTTCTTTCCTGAAGTAAATGTCATGGAAATTAACCTACTGTTCGAGAAAGGTACATTACACACTGTGGAAGCTTGTTGACGGACACGTTTTTGAAGTGAAACTTCTTTACGCACGCTTGACTTGGGGAGTAAGCTGGCGAACGCGTGACGTAAGCGTTACGAAAAGTGTGATCGGGCGAAGCGAACGGGAGTTGAGTGGGGGATATAAGCAAGAGAAAGCAGTGCGCGTGCACATTTTCTTTCTCTCTTCCTCTCATAGCCAAATACGTTTGAAGTTTCGTTTCAGTCGTGTGGTCATAGGCACACTCGGTTTTTTTTGTACTGCGCGGTATATACGCTGTAACGTAAAGAATCTGTGCCGTTTACAGTCAACAAAAGAGATAAGTATACAGGTTCGCCGGATATGCTCGAAGTTTAATAAGAAACCGATGGATATTATCGAATAAAATTTAATTTTATTAATAGTAAACAAATAGCTCATTTATCAAATTAAATTTCAGTCGACAACATCAATCGGTTTCATTCTAAACTTCAACTATATCAGACGATCCGGCATACTTATCTCTTTTGTTGACTGTACAAAGGCCCTTATCATGTACCCAGAAAAAACAGTAGCCAACATCACCATCTCTCCCACAGGTACGAAACCCTAGACGCAGATGACATAAAAGCTATAATGAATGGAGAGAAGCTGAAGATGGAACACCTCGGGCGCCCCAGCAAGGAGCCGTCGCCCAGCCCCGCCAGCCCCGCGGCCCCGGCGGGCCCCGCGGCCGCGGCCAGCACGGGGCTGCTGGGGGCCCCGCACCCGGCCCCTGCGTAGTCCCGCCCCACACAAACGGTCTAATTGTCTAAACTCAGTGCAAATTGAAAATTTTGCAGGCACACTTGTAAAGATTTTAAATAAAAATAAGTAAAACATGCTATGATTCAGTCTGAGTTTGATTGTAGCTAGATGTTATATGTTATCAGTGTAGGGATGTGCTATGAAGTGTGTGTCTTCACGTCCTGCGTAGACGTCGCGTAAACACTGCGTAGACGCTGTGTAAACACGTATACGCAGTGTTCACGTGACGTCTCGTAAATAAAGTCAGGGAGAATGTTTAGGCACATTGACTACAAGTTTAAATTGTCCGTACATTCTAATCACAACTGTAATTTTTTGACAGTGGTATGAAATACACGGTTAATTAACGTCGTGTCAATTTGCATAACAATTTATTTCGCGGACTGTACATACGCTGCGCTAGAGTTGCATAGACGTGGTTGTATACGTTTGACCAATCAATGAGAAAACATAAAAGCCATCTTTTCTGTTGCAGAAAAGAGATAGCGCTATACATCATGTATAGCTCCATCTCTTTCTCACACTTTCATTGATTGCTCTAACACATCATAGTACAACCCCAGAGTCTTCTGATAACAAAAAGATTAGCAGAAGTTAGCTACAAAATATTTTTAATGTAATAGTTAAAACTAGCGTCATTCTATTATATCTTTCGTAAAAGTTGTAACACGTGTATAATTTCGACTCTACTATAATAAGACTAGCTGCGCCCCGCGGCTTAACCCATTCGCTACGGCGATAAAAATTACGATTATTAGCCAAGTTCTGGACTTTTCGTCGCGAACGTCGATGGGCGTCCTCCGCACCTCATTAGGATAATATGTAACGCCGATTTATTATATATTTGTATTTAAAAACAATATTATATTGCAAGTATAATTTTTTGTGACTTCTTTTGTCGTTGCCAAGATAAAAGCAAGTAAAAAAAAACGCCGATGGGCGTATTTCGCACCTAAATATTAAATCAAAAAACGCCGAAAGGCGTCGTTGTAGCGAATGGGTTAACCCGCGTAAATGTTGATCCCGTCGCAATATCGGGATAATAAGTAGCCTATATGTTAAACCAGGGTGTCAGCTACCACCATACAAAATTTTATCAAAATTGGTCCAGCCGTTTGAGCGTGAAGAAGTAACAAACATATAAACACACACTCATAAACCTTCGCCTTTATAATATTAGTGTGATGTGATGAAAGATGGGTAATGTGCCCAATCATAGAGAACGGAGAGGCCATGGCAACCACTGTTAGAGGCGCCATTTTCAACGCTTTCCATACAAACCAAGCGTGTCACCGTTTACACTAATTTCCAGAGATCGGAATAGGTAGAGCTGTTTTATGTACTTGCCATAGGTTAGAATAATATGAATATTCCCCGAGTCCCGGGATTTGGTTTTAAGTAGTAAATACTCTAGCGACAGAAACACCCCGCTATTGTTTTCTTTTGTTTCCATAATGCGGCGACATTACGCGTCTCAACAGAGCGGATACGGCGCGCTTGGCAAAAGTTTTATAGCGTGCTGTTGACGTAAAATTTACAACGTCGCTCATGCGCTTATTGGTTTACATAAAGCATTTTTATACATATTGACAAAAAAAATAAAATCCCGTAGTATCAGTCGGAATATCCATATTAACATCAATGTTTGCGGTCAATGAACCCAAATATCTCTACCTATTCCGATCACTGCTAATGACATATACAGGGCCAAAACAAAACTCAGCAGACGTTATGGGTTGTGATATCTCGACACGATAAAACATCAAATCTTTTTTATTTTCTATCTTCTATCTTTTATGTCACGTCTATGTATTGTAGTGGTTCACATAAACAGTGGTACTCCGGGAGCGCCGTCAGAAGTGGAAACAAAACACAAACAGAATACTTTGCCATCACTCACTGACATGTCGGATATACATTAAAACCGAGGACAGCCGAACACATCCGAAGCGTCGTCGATTACGGTAACAGTGGCGCGAATTCAATAGTTTTATCCTAACTCAAAGAATGCCCAACGCGCCTAAAGAAGTTTTCACTTCAAAAAGTTTTTCTTAAAACTGATATTTCAAGTGACTGCCTTATCTGCGGTGGATGAGCCCAAAAAAAATCTCATCAGTTCCTTTTTTCTTTTGTCTTGTTTAGATAGCGATACTCATAACGTCTGCGGAGTTTATCTAGCTTGAAGAATCTGACGGCTTTGAATGGCGTCCGTCACAAAAGATGTGCGCTCAACGCACTTTCGGCGCCACGAATTTTTTATTAGTACTCAGTGGCGGATTTACCAATAGGCTGAGTAGGCTGGAGCCTAGGGCGGCAAATTTGGGGCTAATATTTTTTTTAAATGTCTTACTGAAATTAAAACGATTAATATTTATATACCTACCATGTTTTTTTAGAAAGAATAAACAAAGCGAATGCTCAAATTCAGGCTTCTACCGTAGATTTTATCACAGTTGCCGATCTTTACAAATCTCTTTGCAAGTTTTTCGTAGCTGATGAACGAGAACATTTTAAGCATTTTGAAGAAAAGGCGAAGCAGTATTCAAAAGACATGGGACATTATTGTAGAGGTCGGGGGGGGGGGGGGGGGTAAAATTTAAATAGCCTACTGGCGGAAAATATGTAAATCCACCACTGTTAGTACTGCTGTGTTCAGAAGCAGCCCCTCTCGCTTTCTCTGCAGCTAGGTAGGGCTTCGAATCGAAATAAAGGCTGATTATAAATTATGTTTATATGCCAAATTAAATATTTATTCCTGCACTATAAGCGCGTAACACCACATTCCATCACGATCTGAATCATTTTGAAGGACATTGCTAATCCATGGCTTCATATGTTCGAAAAGTGTGTCTGCTCAACAACATAACGCAATGAATGTTGTTGAACTGTCAAAATGAAAGCCATTGCTACTGATAGTGTGTTACGCCATTACCCCGCTGCTTAGGATACGACACAGACGAAGAACTTCAGAATATTATGATCTGTGAGAGTTCTGAAAACATTGAATAATAAATTTTATTATTACCGTCGTAAGGTGCAAACTTGTTCAAACATCAACCTCGCTAAATACAAATACAGGCTGGCAGACCCGCAAATTGTAACCATGAATTCAGCACATAATTTTAGACCCCTAGAAGATTTTCGTCAGTTATGAAAATAAAAATCAGCTGTTTCATAAAAAAAATGCAGTACGTACGCGGTCAAAATTAATGGTCAGTAATTTCTTTTTTAATATCCGACGAAAAATTAAAAACCACCCTGTATAATGCCTAAATAGATATGGAAAAGTTATTTTTAAACTAATTGCATGATGCAACTTCCATATTGATGCCGATACAATCATAGACAATACACTTATAATCTTGTGTTACACCTTTTACCTAACTAAAGCGCCAAACGTAGCTTCAAATAAGTCAATACCTACCAAAAAAGCTTGTCATACGAATGTGAACATTGTTCGTGTAGCATTAACGTTCATATTCGAATAAAATGTTTGCTCACATTCGCATATTCAAATATGGACCTTAGTTACTTTTAAATAAGGTTCATATTCGTATGGACCGCTTACTTAGCACCTTACAGCTGCATTTGGCGCCATCTTTACGTTAAATGTATCTCCAGTTTGATTTGTTATAGAGCTATGGAAGAAGCAATACAATAAAAGTAAATAGTCATAGTCTATTTAGTCTCGGAAGATATTTTGTGTATTTGTAAATGAAGAAAAACCAATAAAAATGTAAAACTCGAAAATGAGTTTGATTTGTGCTTTTTATGTCCAATCCTTGACTCCCAAATCTTGCGCATATTCCCTAATTCGTGTTTCCCTACTCTACAGGGTGGCATCATCGATGTGCTACCAAAAAAATGAGACGCCAGCACATCAAAGCTACCCGAAACTGTCTTCCAATCAACTTTGAACCTTATACTTCAGCAATAAAGTTGAAAATCTTTCCAAGTGCTTATGGTACAAATCTAACTTAGAAACTTCTCATTGCACGAAAAGCATAATTATACCTACAATGCGAGGTCAGCCATTGATGCACGTGTCGTCCGTCGTGTGTACCTAGATACATGTTTCTGAGCCCTGAAATATTGAAAAAAAATATTCCATACATTTTAACCGCATATTGCACGATTCTATGAAACAGACAGGAGACAGACACACTAACAGTAGGAATAAGGAATGGCATTCATTTTGACAGTTCAACAACATTTATTGCGTTATTTACGCTGTTGAGCTGACAATTTTTTCGAACATATGAAGCAATGGATTAGCAATATCCTTCAAAATGATTCAGATTGAGATTGATAGTGTGTTACGCAGTTAGGTTGCTTACAGCTATTTTTTGAAGTGAAACTTCTTTACGCACGCTTGACTTGGGGCGAACGCGTGACGTAAGCGTTACGAAAAGTGTGATCGGGCGAGGCGAACGGGAGTTGAGTGGGGGATATAAGCAAGAGAAAGCGGTGCGCGAGCACATTTTCTTTCTCTCTTCCTCTCATAGCCAAATACGTTTGAAGTTTCACTTCAGTCGTGTGGTCATAAGCACACTCGGTTTTTTTTTATAACCGACGGAAAATTGCTGCGCTAGGACTCTAGAACCATGTGCTGAATTCATGGTTAGATATAGTTTGCGTGTCAATTCCCTGCCACCCTGTAAAACTGCCGCAGTACGTGCACAGCTGAGGGGGGGGGGGGGGGGGGGCATAAGGCTACTTTTCCACCAGAGATGAGTGAGTTTGCGTAGCGAGGGATGTGTGTGAAACCAACCAATAACATCGCTTCATTTTTATAGCTTGAACTAAGTTAGCGTTGTTATTGGTTAGTTTTACACACATTCCTCGCTACGCATCCTCGCTCATCTCTGGTGGAAAAGCAGCCAACAACATCCTGAAAACTATAGCTGATAGGTGGGACAGCCCCATACTGGGACATTGGATGCGCCTACATGCCACTGTGGCGCATTAATGAATAGTTTGTGTTGTTTTTCTAGTAGATGTAAGTATTAACACTAGTTTGTAAGTCGTGTGTATACATACTAACAAAGCACTGAACCACTGCTGCAAGGTTTCGGCTGAGCCTGTCACCTTGCAGCAGTGGTGTCATCTGTTTTCTGTTTTTTTGGTTTTGTTTTTGTCTTTGTAAGTGTATTATTACTAACATAGTTTATAAGTATATTGTTACTAACACTATGAGTCTTGTTGCTCGAAATAAATTATTATTATTATTATCTACTTAGAATCTTTTTTGCCTAACCTATAAAAATCGACAGTATTGAAGAGTTATCTACTTTTTGTCTTTTTTATTTAAGAGCCCTCTTACATTTTGGTACTGAGCGCGCAATTTTTTTTTTTTTTTTTTTTATAAATGGCATCTCGCAGTTCAACCTAAGAGGTTGTCGTCTTCTTAACCGGGATTGCCTGTGGATACCTCAATAAATTAAGGCCTCTAGCCAGGGCGAGCGCGCATCGCCGGCGCAGTAAAATTTAGAGTAATTTTATTTTATTTATAAAAAAAAATCAAAGTATAATTTTTTTTTTAATTGATATTGATTAAGCTATTATTGAACACTATTTTGGTATAAATACTATGTGAAAATGATGTAGAAGTTCGAAGATATTCAGACTTGTTTCCAGCAGAAAATTTAATTAGGTCCAGTAATTTTTTCTTTGTTTATAAGGCATATAACAAAAATGTATTCTATTATTATAAAAGTACATGACATTTGTGATAAGAAAAAAATTGTTTTGATGTATTTTTGATGGATCATATTCAACAGAATTTGCAAATTAGAGCTCTTAATTCAGCTCTCCATGAGTTTTTGCCTAAACATGCATCAGGAGAACGATTATTGCTCAATAAATAGACAAACAATAAAAAAATCGCTTTATTATTATTGTAGAAGAGAAAACGAACTATCTTTACCAATTAGTTGCTATTTATACCAACCGACGAATAGTATTCAATTTCAACGAGGAAATCATTCATCTACGCGCATTTTTGTAAGAGGCCTCTTAAGCATATTTATTAATAACCAACTTATAAATATTAACAGTTTGCACCACACATACAATAAGTTACTACCCCGCTTCTCCTTATAGGATCACTTCGTTGTCCATCAGTCTGTCTGTCAGTCAAGCAAGACCCTTTTTCTCAAGAACGCGTGGAGGTTTATAGTTGAAATTAATATCAAATACGTAAGGAATTCTAAAAAAATCATGTTTATGGTGGGATATTAAATTCTAAGCGTCATATTCATATAAGACCTCTCATTAAATGACGGGTTAGATCAGACAAAATCCCTACCTACGCCAATGAATGCAGTCACCAGTCAGCATCAACAAAGCCACTTAGAGACTTTTTTTGTCATCATTTCGTGAAATAATGTGTAAGTTAACTTAAGATTTATAGTTCCCTTTAAAGAACGCAAGACCATTTTTGAGTGTTATCATAATGAATGGTTGTTTTTGCTTGCATATCGATCGACTCAAGATGTTTACAGAAAAACTTAGGTCGGTCGAGTGCACACTGCACAGCATGATATACCTACAGCCTACATCAACCACCCGATAAGATTTCTCAAGGGGCACTTGTTATTTCCGAATTTAATGCTTCGTAATTACTTCGTTTATAAAATTTATAAAATCTATTCAACGTGGCAATGCTGCCAGCCTTTTGGGCACGTTTCCCGTTGACAGTGATGCGGACGAATTTTTTGATGCACTTTGATTATTTTCCCTCCCTTTTTAAATTGCTAACAACGCAAAACAAAAGTGTAAAATTACATGCACCGCACCGACGAAAGAATGTGATACGTTTTCATAATTTGCAGCACAGTATCAAATTGCATGAGTGTTTGTGCACGATTTTAGACAAAATACCTTAGAAAATCATACATATTTAAAATTACATAAAGTTCTTACCTACAGTCGAATATTATTTTGAACTTTCACTCGAGATATTTAAAACACACACTGATGCATTATCGATTCTTTCACTTTGATAGTTTTCACTTTAGTATATTGAAGGTAACTCAGAGTTACGGTGGAAAGCTTAGCATTATCTTATGCCGCAGCTTCTAAAGTCATGGCGTCCCCGTAGTGATGCGCGGATACGTTGGATAGCCTGTACACCAATTTCGTCCTGGATCCACCGCTGATGGCATCTTTTGTAGACACGTACCAAAACATACCACGATAAAGATAGCCAGCATGTTCATACGCTCCACATGTTCACCGACACCCTTCAATGTTGCTTCGTTGTTCCCAGCTGTGTTCTGGGTGATGAACACTTCGTCTTTTTCAACTTCAGATCGAGACATTTTTCTTTTGATAGTTACGTTTTAATTAGCTACTTACCGAATAGCCCGTGGCAGGGTCGACTGGGGACGTGTTATTCGATGTTACACTTTTCTAAGTCACATAACACACCCGAGATGGAGGTATGTATGTATGTATGGTTCGGGTATAAAATTAGAAGGCTACTGCTTGGTTCCCTTACGAATAGTATAATTAATCTAAATTATACATTAGTGCATACAAGTAATAAGCGCTACGTAAACAATAACATGAGACGTCTAAAGGAGCATACTTACCTACTAAAAAAAAACAGTGGCACTCCAGGAGTGCCGACAGAAGTGAAAACAAAACACAAACAGAATTAAAACCGAGAGAATTAACCAAAGAGAATTAAAACCGAGTATATCCCGAGGTTAGCCGAACACATCCGAAGCGGTGTCGATTACGGTAACAGTGGCGCGAGTTCATTAGTTTTTTCCCATCTCAAAAAATGTTCAACGCGCCTGAAGAAGTTTTCACTTCAATAATTTAATATAAAGGTTTACTGAAGTGTAGATACCTAAACCTTTTATTTAATAAAAAATAAATAAAAGCTTCCGACGAACTGAGAACCTCCTACTTTTTTTGTAGTCGGTTATTGATTAAAAATTTAACAAAAACCTATCAACAAACTAAAAAAATCTTTTATGTTTTCGGTTTTCGGCCACCAATGAAAATCAGGGTGAATGAGGGTATCGTTTTCGACCGAAAAAGAAAATCCATTTTCTGCCGGGCTCTAGATTTTTATCGATTGTTTTTTTAGGTGGTCAATGCATCGCATAATAATAATCTAGGGAAGTATAGCTTTGTAATAATAATAATATTCCACAACTATCACACAACGCCATCTAGTCCCAAGCTAAGCAGAGCTTGTGTTATGGGTACTAGACAACTGATAAACATACTTATATATTTCTAAATACATACATATTATAGATAAATTACACCCAGACACAGAACAAATGATCGTGCTCATCACACAAACATTTGTCCTGGGTGGGAATCGAACCCACGACCTCCGGCATAGCAGTCAGGGTCACTAACCACTAGACCATCAGGCCTGTCAAATATGTCAATCAAGTGTGTACATAATAAATAGTCTAAACGAAGTATATAATTGTACCATGGTCTAAACCTGTGGTCTAAACAGTGTCGAACTGTCGAATGTTCATTCCAAAAAACAGCGGCGTCTGAGGACGTCGCGTCGCGTATCTTAATGCATTTAAGTGCTCAAAAAATTATTGATTATTGTGGCGCCATTTTAAATAATTCTTTCAATATTGAGTGTGACACGGTGAGTATTTATTTTCGTTTATTTTTTCTAAATATTCTGCAAATTATTTGTGTAAATAGTGCCGGTATTAGCCGGTAAGGTCGTAGTTTTTTCCGGGGCGATTTTCAAGGCCGTCGCTGCATTTAGATTATAGACCCAGCCTAATTGCGGAACGCCAAATCGTCAAATGATTCTGATCAGTTGGCTTCATTTCTATCACAATTGGCTTCATTTTACGATTTTCGAATTGCGAAACTCTAGTTTATTATGAAACCAATTATGAACGTTAAGGCCCTGCGCAGAAACTAGAGTTTCGCAATTCGAAAATCGTAAAATGAAGCCAATTGTGATAGAAATGAAGCCAACTGATCAGAATCATTTGACGATTTGGCGTTCAATTCTGATAATTTGTAACGCAGATACTAGTTTTTATTTTAAAAATTATTTTAATGGCCTGGGGGCCTACCACCATCTTTAACAAAACAATCTTATTTCAAGAGAGTTTTGTTTCAACCTTATAATAACAATGCTCATATTCGTACCATGACCCTAACCGTTCCATATTGTTTCATTCCTGCTTAGTGCTGGGAAAGAACGAACAATTTGTCTATTGATTACTTTAATAGAAAAGAAACATCGCTATATGAACTGTATAGCGCTATCTCTTTCAAACGTTTGGTCCGATTCGTTTTTACGAGTTGATCTTGAAGCCAAATATAATATTAATTTTCAAAAGAAAACATAATTTGTATGAGTAATTTCCATAAAATGCATACTATTACATATACTTAAATATGTTGCTTTGTAGTAAGTAAGGAAATCAATTGAAAAATTTATAAAATACGCTGTGGCTAAATGTGACGTGATGTGAATCGGAACAAAATGTTTTGTAACAAAATGCTTACTTATCAGCTGTGTAGCGCGAACGAAATTCGAAACTCGGTATGGCGATATTTTTGTTTGGATAACTAAGTGATTGACTTATTTTTGTTTTAAATGCATAAGATCTCACTAGCTAACTCAGTCGACATGATTGTTATTTTGTAACAAAGAAACATTTTACTGTTAATATTTTGAGTTAGTTTGTAACAGTGAAGTGTCAGTTGTTTGTTAGTTTGTTTTTGTGCAAGTTTTAGTTATCAGTGGTTTGTTATTAATATTGCAGGCGAAGAGTTCACCGTGTTTCCTGTCGTCAGCTAGACACTCTGGGAATTTTTAAATTCCAAAAACTCGAATATTTCATACACATTAGCCATCTAGAATCAAATAAGAAATTATTACTCCCGTAGGTATTAAAATCGCCAGAAACACAATGAATTTGACAAGTTTACGTAATATATACATTTTACTTACTATAAATGACACTACAACACATCACAACACATTTTTATTACATAAATTTGCAAAGCCGTAATGAATAAGTGAGCGTCCGAGTAACTTTTATAAGATCGTTAAATTAGACGTTAGAACACTATCGCGTGCTGTCAAAAGTCACGTCGTGGTACGAATTGAATGAACTTTTAGAGGTGACGTCACCAAAACTGCTAAGAAAACGACTTTGTTTCAAGATCGTAATAAGCTTATTTTAAGGACGTCATGGTACGAAAAGACAGAGTAAGGTTATATTAATACTGTTATAAGAGATGGTGGTAGGCCCCCTGGTTGATAGGTATTTTGTGAGATTGTAGGTACAGACAGCAACGAAAGACTTTTAATCCATACTAATAATATTATAAATGCGAAAGTGTGTCTGTCTGTTACCTCTTCACGCTTAAACCGCTGAACCGATTTAGATGAAATTTGGTATAGAGATAGTTTGAGTCCCGGGAAAGGACATAGGATAGTTTTTATCCCGATGTTCCCACGGGATTGAAACTTATGTGGGTGAAACCGCGGGGCACTGCTAGTAGTTCCATATTTTTGGAACGGAGTCATTTATCAAGTCAGCACTACAGACCAAGAGCTAAGCTATGTTAGTCTAGCTTAGCTCGCATAGCTGAGGTAATTTTTCATACTTCTACATAGTTTGCGGTCTGTACAGTCAACAGCAAAAGTAGATGATGAAAATCAGAAATTCAATACTAATGAACGGAGTTCGCGTCAGAACTGTGTGGCATCGAAGTGATTCTAAAGTATGTGATTGTAAATTATACCAAACATTTACTACTAGTACAGCTGCTATATATTCGTGATCAGTTTTGACTCCAAAAGTTACAAACTCAATTCATCATCCACTTTTGCTGTTGACTGTACACAAGTATGAAAAACTACATCAGCTATGCTTGCACGTATTTCATAGAAATACCTATATAGAAACCAGTAGTGTCGCGGCGACGTGTCGCGGCGACATGTCGCCTGCTGCTGTCGTCTGCAGTCGGCTACGAACTTGTACAAAGGCTAGCACATCAAGCTATTACCCCAATCTGTCAAATTTTCCCAATTGAATATGAACCTTATTGCTTTGTAGTAAAGTTGAAAAACTATCAAAGAAATTTGACAGATTGGGGTAGGTTGATGTGCTGGCGTCTGTACCTCGTGTAATTAATTAAAAGCGCTGGTCCATGTTATGTTAGTTTTGTGTATTTTGCGGTCGTTTGAAAAGATCAAACTATGATAGGGATGACGATGTGGCGTAGAGGCACAGTATAAATATGAACAGTATGGAAACTAGGCCTATTTGTTGAAATAAATACCTACGACTCATTGGAGCGTTAGGGTTGTCACTCTTAATGTCTGTAAAATTGATGTGTTTTATTGTAACGAAGTTTTTAACGTGGTGTGCGGTTAGAAGTTGACTGATTATCTTTCCCTCCTTCTGGTCAAAACGTAAATCCAAGATGATGACTGCGAAAAAATTCAAAATTTTCGTCGTGAATATCTTTTTCATAGTTTTCGAGGGTGCTAAAGCCGATAGTGAAGTCAAAATGCGCGTCGCTCGACCGATGCCTAGTTTAACCCTGCACCTTACCGTTTCTACTCGAGAATGGGTGTAATAGTAATTAAAGAAAACAATATTTTAAAAAAATATCTTTATTCTTCGTAATTATGTTAATCACATTTTTCGATACTTTAAACCGACTACTTGGGAAGTAGTGCTACAGTAAAAAGAAAATAATATTATGTGGCGACTTCATAAATGTATTAAACAAAAACAAAGTGGAAGACAACAGGAATAAAAAAATGCTGCATGCGTAAACAGCAATTATTATGGATGTATCGTAAGAATCGAAATATCATAAAAAAAAACAATTTTAAAAATTTTGCGAGTAGATTACAACGTGTTATAAAACTGACAAAAAAGTCTCAGAATAATTACTTTATCCATACAGCTCAAAACAAATGTAGGGCTACTTGGAACGTTATTAGTAAAACAATGTGTAATGTGCCAAAAAGCGAAATCAATCAAATTAATATACTTAGATGGTAAACAATGTGGTGATGATCCGCAGACCATTGCGGACTTTTTTAATAATTTTTTTATAGACCAAATAAAACGCAATAAAAGTTGTACTAATAAAACAGAGACCACGGACCGTCCAACTTTTTGAAAATGCGTCGAGCGTATTGGATGAAATTTTTCGTTCTTGTTAAAACAAGAACGAAAAATTTACAGTGTTCTCTTTTGTTCTCTTTTAAAAAAGAGAACAAAAGAGAACACTGTAAAATTTACATGTAGCAGGCGAAAGTATTTTTCAGTAAATAATTTATAATTACGAATAATAGAGATATATTTTTTTAAATATTGTTTTCTTTAATTACTATTACACCCATTCTCGAATTGAAACGGTAAGGTGCAGGGTTAAACTAGGCATTGGTCGAGCGACGCGCATTTTGACTTCACTATCGGCTTTAGCACCCTCGAAAACTATGAAAACGACACCCATGACAAATAAATGGAAAAATTTCACAGCCGCCATCTTGAATTTAGATTTTGACCTCACTATAGGCTTTAGCACCCTCGAAAACTATGAAAACGACAACCATGACAAATAAATGGAAAAATTTCACAGCCGCCATCTTGGATTTAGATTTTGACCTCACTATCGGCTTTAGCACCCTCGAAAACTATGAAAACGACACCCATGACAAATAAATGGAAAAATTTCACAGCCGCCATCTTGGATTTAGATTTTGACCTCACTATCGGCTTTAGCACCCTCGAAAACTATGAAAACGACACCCATGACAAATAAATGGAAAAATTTCACAGCCGCCATCTTGGATTTAGATTTTGACCTCACTATAGGCTTTAGCACCCTCGAAAACTATGAAAACGACACCCATGACAAATAAATGGAAAAATTTCACAGCCGCCATCTTGGATTTAGATTTTGACCTCACTATCGGCTTTAGCACCCTCGAAAACTATGAAAACGACACCCATGACAAATAAATAGAAAAATTTCACAGCCGCCATCTTGGATTTAGATTTTGACCTCACTAACGATTTTGGCAACCTCTTTTAACTACCTACGACACCCATGACGAAAAAAATGTTAGCAGCCGCCATCTTTGATTTACAAATAAATTCACGTCGGTGCATGATCGCACGAGCCATTATTCGATATCGATTATAACAATAAATCATTCTTACCTTTCAAGATCAGCAGGGAATTTAAAAAAGGAAAGCTCCGGTTTTGAAGAAGTCGAGATCAAACAGTTTTTATTAAAAAGATGGACGATCCGTGGCGCAAGGAATAAATTAAATACACGATTATTCGTTCCAACACGGCACCCGTGACTGAGAGTACCCCGACCATCGCTTAGGAGTACCGTAGATGCGCGCGTCTGTGTGAGTGTGCCGTTGCGACCGTTTGTACGTAGTTTCCGTACTGTTCGTATCTGTCTACTGTGGTAGAGGGCTCTGACGGTGGCGGATGTGGTTTTTGACTGATAAGGGGACGTGTGTTTTACAATGTTGCGGTACGAAGTGGAAACCTGCGAGCTCTCGTTCGTTGGTAATAAACTCGTAAAAATCAATAGGATCATAGGATCGTATACAGTGTGTCCGGACATGGACTAGCGATATTCTAAATACTTAAATATAAGCTATTTTAAAGTACAATTACACTATAGGCTTGGGTCCAATACACTTCCCCGCTATGTGGCAGCCATTTTGTTTTTTTTGTTGAAATATGCTCTATGCGAGTACAAAAAAAATCATATATCTCAAAGTTTTAGTCATACTGATATAAAAATAGGCTTATTCGAAAGGCAATAATATTGTCTACCGTCTGCATTACAAAGCAATGTGTTCACAATTCCATAACTTTTGAAAAAAAATGTGAAAGTCGAAAAAAAAAACAAAAAATTATGCAATTCAACCAATAATTGTTAATTACTGGGAAGTGTATTGGACCCAAGCCTACAGTGTAATTGTACTTTAAAATAGCTTATATTTAAGTATTTAGAATATCGCTAGTCCATGTCCGGACACACTGTATAATATTACTCTTCTCCAACTGCATAATTATAATAAAGCTGAAAAGTTTTTTTGAACGGCGTAGTAATATCTGGAACTAGTATATTTTGTAGTGTTTGTACAGACGCCAGCACATCAACCTACCCGAAACTGTCAGATTTTCCCAATCAACTTTGAACCTTATGGTTTGGTGATAAAGTTGAAAATCTATTAAAGAAATTTGACAGATTGTAGTAGGTTGATGTGCTGGCGTCTGTACAATGTGTGTTTGTGTTTGTATTTGTGTGTGTGTGTGTGTGTGTGTGTGTGTGTTTGTGTTGTGTACAATAAAGTATATACAAATAAGTAAAGATGTTTATTAAAAAAAAAAAAACAAATTAACACTTTAACGCGGGAAAAAAATATTCTTGTGCGTTGTTCCTCGTTGAATTTGAAAGTATTTGTATATGAAAAAAAGTTCTGCCTAGGTACTAAGTACTTAGTTTTAATTTCCGCGCATTATTTGAGTAAAGTACTATACAAGCCTTGGCCACAACTAGCCATTGATGGACTTACGTATGTGCACAGAATCACCTCACGCACACATTCATACGTATATAAACGTCATTTTTTAATGTAGTAGTAGTAGGTAATTATTTTGCGAGCGTTGTATGGAGTGTCCGGGGTGTGGTATGTGTGCCCGAGGCGAATACATGTTCGTCCATATATGCCTCTTGCTGGCCGCTGCAGTAATGTACTATTACTAAATGAACTAATTGTGTAGGTATTCAGGATAACTAATAACAAGACTTAATAAAAACAAAAAGAAAAACTCAATGTGCATGGTTCGTATATTTTTTGTCGAGACCATAGATCTTTTGTCGAGACAGATTTTTTTGTCGCCTTAGTAAACGATCCTTTTTTTTTATTTGAAATCTTGCTCTTGACAACATGGTCACATCTCCGGGCCGGGCACCATGCTTGAGTTTTTTGGCACATGCTTCAATGAGAAAACTTGCACTACCTTATTTTTTTTTTTTTCTCGCGGTGGATATCCTCATGGACTTTCTCTATCGTGGGGGTGACAGAGAGGCATGCCGGACTCTTACCGGCTAAAACCACCGCGGTGTTCCACCTCTACCTATAGCCGGGGGTGCGGGATTCGCAACAGCATTCACCGCTCCATCCTTTCATGTTACTGGTAAAGTTACTGGTGTCAAACTTTTCTTGCTGACCGTACCTATCCACAAATAAAAACACAAGATCACAAGCAAGTTTGCTATGTATGTTCACAGTTTTATAGTTAGATATGCTTAATTTAACGATGGTTTGATAGTTTTATTTAAATCGTCGCAGGTCGACTTGCTGTCTGTAAACGTTTACACGATACAAGTCAAATGCTAATGTAACAAAGTGCGTGCATTGGGGACAGGGGACATGATAAACAAGCAGGAGCGAGGAGGCCCAACTTATGCTAAATAGTCGCCGCCGCATAATTATGGAAATCTGCTATATCAGAGATATCATGTGGTTCGCAGGGACATAGTAGATCGCATATCGCGTTGTACAAAACTCCTAGAAAACAAATAAATTTTGATAGACTGGCAACATAATAATGACAGAAAAACTGCTATTGTCGATCTGACAGAAGACAGTTCATTCATTTGACTGCTAATTATAAAGTAAGGGTGCGTTCCGAGTTCCGCTGTAATCGATTTTAGCGTACTTACTGCTTATCCCCGTTCCGAATTAGCGTGAGCACGATATCGAGGTCCCGTGAATCGTCATAGGTGACGTTATGAAATGCACCATCTTGCGAAAACGCCCACCATGCCATAAAATAATATCACCGTAAGCGCTGTCAAAAATGACAGATGTGCTGTTTTGTTTTAAGTTGCATCATATCTTTAAACTAACGTGGCATATTCGAAATTGTGCTTCCGGCTACAGTCGCCACCTAACCAAAGAAAAAGAAGAAATGTACATAGAAATACTGTATTCTAACCATGAGTATTCAAGTGAATATAGCTTTGACGTTGAGCGAGCACTATGAGCGCGTTTATTAGCGTTCCGATTTATTAACAGCTCTCAGCTGTCATAATCGTGATATCTAAATTGGAACACAATTAATTAAATTGTGAGCGTTGTGAGCGACTATGACATAATTCGGAAAGTTGTCTAAACCTACTTGGTTTGTATAGTAAACTAAACTCTATGGTCAATGGACTCATGGACACAAAACACTATCATCTCATGGACTGACAGACAAAGACAGAGTGACAGTTGCCTACTGTTTATGTTCTTTTCTTTGCCGCCGATTGACTTGTAGATTTTTTCAATAAAAATTGGCTTTTCAACAGTTTTTCAGTAACCGAAATACCCAACATAGGTTTTCATCTCCTTTAATTTATTTTCAAGATGCCAGACCCCAGTGAAAGTGGTTTTATCGTAGTAGAATATCAAAAACCGCCAAATCAGAACAACAAACATGTTTGTGTACCAAAAACTTGGGTCACATGTAAAATATCAGAGAAAACGGTGGCTATAGCATACCCGACTGAAGATGAGTCCCGGATAGCGACAAGAATTAAAAATAAAGAACCAGCGAACAACCTCTGGCCGTTCTACATTGGAGACATAAAATATGAAGCAGGTATGGTATTTTTTTTATTTTTGGAGGTCAGATAGGCAGTCGCTCTATGTAAAATACTGGCATCCCTTTAGGCTGGAAGTTTACCCCAACACAGGAAAAGGCTAGACAGGTTGATAAATTTCATTTATAGTCTAATTTTATCACACTGCACTAGACACCGCACCAGTGTGTGTAGAATCTTGATTTGTATACAAAAACCGCAATCTTGATTTGCATAACACACTGATATAAAGCACAGAATACTTAATAGTACTACGTACAGAAAGAACACTCCCTTCCCCGCGCTCATATCAGATACCGCACCTCACCCCGCACTTCGAGGTATTCGTCGCCGACTCTTTAGCAAGGGCGCTCGCAAACCGCAGTGCTGTACTGCTGATACGAACACACAATTTTGCAATTTAAAAGTTTTATTTGAGTTTTAATCATGATGGTTGGATATTGTGATTTTCCGAATTCGTATTTACATAAACTGTTTGTATGCTTTCGCATTTTTAATACCATGCATTTAATAACCGATTATTTACAGATAAGTCATTTAAACTAGACTATTTTAGTGTTTTTATTTCATTACGAACCCGACTATATAAATAAACAATTGAACTACAAGGTCACATCATAATAATGCACACGTTCAGGCAGCGCCGTCGTCGTTCGGTTCTCCGACACAAATTGCTTTCCGCGCCATTTTTTTTACGTATGACAGCCAACCCTGCTAGATTTCACGCACACATTTGCACGTATACAAAAGTCATTTGTTTATGTAGTAGTAATAGGTAATTATTTTGCGAGCGTTGTATGGAGTGTTCGGGGTGTGGTCAAAGTAAAAAATTGCAGCACTGCACACTGAAATGGTGACCGTTGCAGTGTGGTAACCACCTTAGATTTAATTGTTGTTAAATTTCCTTTTCAGAATCATAAGAGGATGCTATTAAAGGTTTAAACTCAAGTAGTCTACCAATAACAAGTAATGTTTTGTTTGTTATTGAAACAAAATATACCATTTTAGTTTCTTTTTTATTTTGAATTGTTTTTCAATTTGTTTTCAGATTCTTACGAGGATGCTGTTGTTGGCTTTCTGCAAACAGTCCGTGGAGATACGAGTAAACAAGTTGTGGATAAAAACGTTAACAGTAAGTATATTGGTCTTAAAACTGAAAATCTCTTCATAAATTAAATCCGTAATATAATAATACATTAATTGGTTATATGTAACTATTGTGAAGTGGACTAATCCAAACTAATATTATAAATGCGAAAGTAACTCTGTCTGTCTGTCTTTTCTTCACGCCTAAACTACTGAACCGATTTGCGTGAAATTTGGTACAGACATAGTTTGGAACATGAGAAAGGACATAGGATAGTTTTTATCCCGATATTCCCGCGGGATCGAAACTTATGCGGGTGAAACCGCGGGGCGCAGCTAGTTTTGAAATATGTTATGCCCCCTCCATGCGAATTTCACCTCTCTCTATTATATACTAGTGTGTGTGTGCGTGCGATTATCACTTAGGGTCAGTTCACACCGCGACGCGACGCGACGCGCAGTTTCAAGATAGCAATACAATTATAGACCGTATCTACTACACAAAAAGGTACACAATTCAGTGAGGTGGTGTCTGCTACGTCGAGCTACGCCGCGCGGGCCACGTCACTGAATTGTGTACCTTTTTGTGTAGTAGATACGGTCTATAATTGTATTACTATCTTGAAAACTGCGCGTCGCGTCGCGTCGCGGTGTGAACTGATCCTTAATGAACAAGTTCCTTTTGGAGTTTCCTGTTTTTTATCCCTGTAGTATCTTATGTTCCTGGAGAATAATTTCCGACCTCTAAAGGGTAAGGCCGCGGGCAAAAGCTAGTTTATTTGTGTGATATTGTTTGTTTTTAATAATAATTGCATTAATAGTTATAGAGGTGGAAAGAGAGTAGGGAGGCCTTTGCCCTGCAGTGGGACGTCACAGGCTAATAATAATTATAATAGTTATTACTTACATCTTGTTATTTTTTACAGTTGATCCAGTCGCCGAACCAAAGAATTCACTTAAAGTTCGCATAGTGCTGCCTAAGCCTAAACCAAAATCAGAAAGAAAGAAAACGTCTGAAAAGAAATCTCTCAAAAAACATTTGAAAGAACATTCAAAACACAAAAATAAAAAATCCAAACATAAAAATTCACAACAACTTCCATTGAAAGAAAATATTCTTGATTCAGGATATATTACGGGAACTACTACTTCACCAGATTCTGTGGATGATCAAGTAGCCCCAGAATTAAGTTCTCCCTTTGTACCAAATTCGAATTGCCAAAGAAACGGTTTGCCAAAAAGTCTTGAATCCAAAATGGATGACATCATCGACAGCTCACCACAAAATTATGTGAAACAACTAACAAACAACCTCAATAATAATAATAACACTGATTTATTCAAGAAAACATTAGAAAGTTTAGCCCATGTAATGGAAAAAGATATAGACTTTACAAATGCAAATTTTTCTCCGAAAGACAGACAACTTTTGATGGATGCACAAACGAAGACGAATGGAATTTTTAAGTTTATCAAATATGTGATGGAGGATGTCAGAAAGATGTACATAGAAGCACAAGAAACTAAGAAAACTTTGGATCATATAGCTTCGAAGTATAACGTTCAACAAACACCTGCCACAGTCACTGACAAAAAAGAAAATGATGGCAATGATCAACAAAATGCCAATTCATTGCAAGAAGAAATCCTGCAGGATGAAATAGAAAGTGAAGCTGACGATGAAATGGAAAACGAAATAAACGCTTATGAACAAAATGGCAAGACATTTATTCTTAAGGAAGAAGACCTGTTTGATGAACAGGATACTGATATGGACATCATATCAGACAATGAGGTATTTACTGATGGCGAATCAACTTCCGAACAAGCAATACCACCACCTTCGCCAGACATTAAGAAAAGTAAAAAAATTAATAACAAAAAGGACGCTAAATGGACTTTAAAACATCCGCATCCAGGTAAGGGCCTGGTTCACCTAGGCGGACAAAACAGCTGCGTATACATAAATGCTAAGGGCTTAGAAAAAGCTAAAGAAACTTCTAAAAATGTAAAAACATTCACTCGACATCTGTTTAGAGAGGTATTTACTCAAGAAGCTTTGGAAACATGCTCAATGACAGGTAGCAAACCCAGTTTTGGTAGAAATGTAGATGTAATACGACCAGCTTTGCATAATCATGCCAGAACTGTTATATTTAATTATGCAATGAATTATTGCCGGGACGTGGGGTGGGACAGTGTCAGGTTAAGTGATCTTGTACAAAGTATGAGATGTATGTTACAAAGCAATAGACGGGACAGGCATAAGGGAAGGTTAATTAGGTCTTAAACAATTATATTTTAAGGACGGTTTCGCACTACGTCCGATCCGAATCTGAGAATTGCCGGTCCGAAGTAACCATAATCCTATTTGCATGAGGGGTTGCGCACTAGATCCGAACTCTATCCTATCCGTCAGAATTTAGAACATTCCTGTGTCGGATTGAAGTCAGATCTTTAATTCGGATTCGGATCGGATGTAGTGCGAAACTGCTCTTAGTAGGTAATAGATTCCCACGTCACGGGGCTAGTGGCTAAGTAATAACAGCTGCACAGGTCAGGTTAAGTTACGCTTCGCGCGGTTGGTCCGTGGATGGGTGACCATTTTTACATACCAAGACCCCTCCGTGTCTCGGAAAGCACGTTGAGCCGTGTGTCCCGGCTGTCATTCGTGGATCTTTGACAGTCGTTATGGGTCGTCAGCAGCCCGAAAGTCTGACAACCAGTCTTATCAAGGGATATCTGCATCCGGTTAGAATGGAAGCCGACTCCAACATTGTTGGGAAAAGGCAGGCAGATGATGAGATATCCACCTTATCTGTTAAGCCTTTTCTATTGAGGTTTTTTTCCGGTCTAACCAGATGAAGCTGAATACTAGTATTTTACATGGAGCGACTACCTATCTGCTCCAAAATCCGGTTACTGGGTAACACAATACCCCTTGGTAAGACTGTCTGTCAGACTTTCGGGGTTCTCATTACCCCTTATGACGGGTAAAGATCTATTGACTGTTTCTAAATTTCGTGGGCCTATAACCACTATTATCTACCTCAGTTTCCGTACAATATCACTGATTTTAACTGATTTAAAATGAGAATATGAAGACTAATTTGATATATTTTGTAGTTTTTGCTATAAGTTTTTATGAAAGCACAGTAAAAGGAAGTTCAGAACCTCACAAAACTTGGGCTTCTTTGCGGTGCCGTCATATAACGGCCGTATGGTAATCCTTGACACCGTAAAGCCAAATATCGGTGCCGTAATTTTCATGACAGGCTTTATGTGGCGTCCGTCGCTATTATAGGAAACCCAAGGTTATATACTAAGCCAAAATATGTGCCATTGTACCTACCACGTCTGCTGCAATGCCAAGTGCATAGCAGGACTTGGTTAATTTAAGATTGATTTTTATACTTTTTATTTAAGATTAAGGGGATGCGCTAAGTTAGTCCGCGAAATTCAAAGGGGTTTGAACCTTTGAGGCATATCCGACCCGCCGCCATTTTGATTTTTTTTTTTTCAAAGTTTCCGCGCACGTAGTATGTAGTTTATTTTTACATAGTATAAAACAAAGTCGCTCCCGCTGTCTGTAAGTTAAGATCTTTTAAACTACGCAACGGATTTTAATGCAGTTTTCAGCATTAGATACCTAGTGATTCAAGAGGGAAAAAAATCTGCTGTTCCCTACGTTTTGAATAGTTATGCGAACATAAATGTATGTAACAGCGTTTTTTTTCGCGACCTATTTCGTTAATTTTTTTTTTGTATTTCGTCAGAAAAGGCGATAACAAGTATGTGGTATAATTTATTGCATATATGTGGTGTCTATATTGTATCGAATCGTGTGTGCGCAGAACTTTGAAAAAAAAAACAAAATGGCGGCGGGTGGATATGCCATCATATAAACATCGTTTTAATGCAGAATTTACCACAAATGTCACGATTTTTATGAAATAGTCATTCAATAAGGTAATATGAACTTAAGAGACGTAATGATAATTTTTATAATCCTATAAATAAATATTTTTTACGACCGCGAATTATACCTATTTATACTCGGAATTTTAATTCGATTCCAGATTTGACAATTTCAGTGTTGCAACGTTATGACAAGTACTAAATAGTGACGTTGCGAAATTATTCGATATGGAAATGGAATATTTCCGGATCGATTCTTCTCGTTTATAATTTTACTCTCGTAAACTAAGTATATCAGGAAATTAAATATTTCTGAACCGATAATTTAGTTTTGACGATTAATTAACGATCTGAGACTTTTCTTTTATAATTGTGTGTGAAATAAATAAAAAAATGTGATCATGAACACACACTGATTGTTTATCGATTTTTGTGTTCATCACTACACTATTATATGTGGTATCATTATTTCACAAAATGACAGTAGCTAATGTCAAATCTGGAATCGAATTAAAATTCTGACAAAAACGTAAGAAAATTTGAATTTCGCGGGTTACTCTGACGCTATTAACCCTTTGACCACTTGTGTCGCATTCATGCGACACATATTTCCGTGCCCCTACCGCTCGTGTCGTATTTCTGCGACAGAGAACATGAATGATTTTTTCGTTCTATTTTCGCCCTATTGACTGCGTGGTACAACTAAAACCATTATTAAATAGAGATAAAAACTTTTTGACAATTTTTTAATCAATACAAGGATTTGTCCTTCTATTTATTGTAGGTATTATTTTATCTTGATTTTATCGATTTGTAGCCGCGCGCTAGGGGCACGGCAATTGATATTTAGCCAAACGCTTAAAAGGTTAATAAGGAATGTCCCAAAGCTGATTTCGCTATCCTTGTGGGTAGAATACCGAGTTCGAGTTTCGCTCAGGAAGGTAAAGAAGTTTTTTTAGAAGAAGACAATACCAGACCTATGCGGTACTATGACACCAACTATTCCGCTCTAGCCGCGGAACTTGATACTAAATACCTGAGCGAAACGCGCGCGGTATGCACTTCTACCCACAGCGGCAGCGAATACCGCTTAGGGATGATTTATATTTGACCGGGGCGTGCCGTGTACCTACGTGGCCCGGATTTGAAACAATGTTATATACATTTTACATGAATCAGTATATATTACACAGTGCATAATCCGTGGCTAAATAATAACAGCCGCACAGGTCGATCGTTCAGGTTAAGCTATGCTTGCCGCGGTTGGTCTGTGGATGGTTGAACATCTTTACATACCGAGACCCCTCCGTGCCTCGGAAAGCTCGTTAAGCCGTTGGTCCCGGCTGTCATTCGTGGATCTTTGACAGTCGTTACTTGTAGTCAGAAGCCTGAAAGTCTGACAACCAGTCTTACCAAGGGGTATCGTATTACCCAGTAACTGGGTTGTGGAGGTCAGATAGGCAGTCGCTCCATGTAAAATACTGGTATTCAGCTGCATCTGTATAGACTGGAAGGGAAGCCGACCCCGACATAGTTGGGAAAAGGCTAGGCAGATGATGAGTGCATGATCCGTGTCCCGGTCGGGCCACGTACACGGCACGGCCGGCAGCCTAATTGCGGAACGCCAAATCGTCAAATGATTCTGATCAGTTGGCTTCATTTCTATCACAATTGGCTTCATTTTACGATTTTCGAATTGCGAAACTCTATTATGAAACCAATTATGAACGTTAAGGCCCTGCTCAGAAACTAGAGTTTCGCAATTCGAAAATCGTAAAATGAAGCCAATTGTGATAGAAATGAAGCCAACTGATCAGAATCATTTGACGATTTGGCGTTCCGCAATTAGGCTGCCGGTCTAATATAAATCATCCCCTAGGTTTGAATAGGCCTTTAACTGGCGAAATGTGGTATACTATAAGTACACCTCTTGACTAACCTCTCGGAGATTATATGCGTGATGTTATGTAATTTAAGATTTAATTTTAAAATAATCTCTTACCTAGCAATAATAATAATTAATAGTAATGTTTGTTTTTTTAAACTTTAATCTTTTATCTTCTGTAAGATATCCTTGAGACAGTGGAATGTGAACTTTTGATCTAAGGCGGTGTCCTACGTGAGCGTCGAAAACGACGCGACGCGACACTGCGAACGCGACGAACGCGATCAACTCAACGGTATACCCTGCTTGCGGCCTATGTAACGCGGTGTCCTACGTGTGCGACGAATACGACGCGACGCGACGCTGCGACCGCGACGAACGCGATCAACTCAACGGCATACCCTGCTTGCGTCCTACATGACAGTCTGCGGCAAGACGCGACGAAACGCGTACTTGTTTTGAGAGCGACCAGACGCGACACCACGAACTTCATATGAACTTTCCGTCTGTTCCCGTTGTCCCCATTCGGAACTCAATAAAAATAATTAAAATGTATTCCCGTTATCCCCATTGACGGTGAATGGGTAGTTGTAGCCCGCGAAATTCAATTTTTCTTACGTTTTTTGCATTTTTCAGGTCAGTGTCAGGCTGTATCTTGATCAAAATATGATTCGCGACTATAACCGGTACGTATTTACAGAATTATAATAATTAATACATCTTTCTAAGTTAGATTTCTACCGTTAAGAACAAATCTCGTATGGAAAAGTGTTTATGGTAGAAATCTAACTTAAAGAGATATATTAATGATTCTAATGACTATGATTTTGTAAATACATGTCTATTATAGTCGCGAATCATATTTGGATCAAGATACAACCTGACACTGATCTGCAAATTGCAAAAAACGTAAGAAAATTTAAATTTCGCGGTCTACCATGGCACATTCACCTTAAAATTGTACTGTACTTCTCCATGATTCGAGAAGTAATGACCAAAAGCACGTAGGACATTTGTCGCGTGTAGCATCGCGTCGCATTACGTCGCGTCGTGTTGCGCCGTGTCGCGTCGTATTCGTCGCTCACGCTTGACACCGCCTTATACTACATCGAGATACGGTTGTTTTTTTTTTCGTTTGTAAATATTTTTATGATGATGACTCATATCACAAATATGTTTTAGTATAAAGTAGGTAAGTATTGATAATCTAATTTAAAATTGACGCGCGCCCTTCCTCTGCGTGGTACAGTCAGCAGCAAAAGTCGATTAACACTTTAGTTTTTTAAATCTTAGTCATTGAGCAAAGTATTTGTTCAAAATTGCAGCAGAAGTACAATTTTAAGAATATAAACTCTTTGCTATTATGTGAAAAGATAAAAAAAAATTGTCAATTTAGCAACATGTAAAAATGACAGTGTTGATCGACTTTTGTTGCTGACCATACTTACAGGCAACCACACAACATGAGTGATATTACACAGTAACATAATCAGTCATATGTTCCCACTGCTGGGACACAGGCCTCCTCTCTGGGATGATGGATGTCACATGTCTTCGATTTGTTTGGTTCTAGGGTCCATTTAGAGATTTCCAAGTCGGCCACGATAACGTGTGTCCTGGCGGAAGGCTCTCAGATGGCTCGATAAAATTGTTAAGGGACTGATACAGCTCCCGCCATAGATAACATGCAATTTGACATTGAGAGCGCCTTTATGTCGTAGCAATAAGAGCATTTTTCGTTGTGCACTGATGTGCGATTGCCAGTACATATTTAAATTATTTGCAAAGAAAATATCGTGGAGTGTCGCGTAATTTTAAATTTGACGATGTGTACTTATTTTAAAATCTTGTAGTTGTGATAACTTTATGTTTGTAAAATATTTCTAAGGAACTTCAGGAAGTTAAGGCGAATGGGTAGTTGTATCCCGCGAAATTCAATTTTTCTTACGTTTTTTGCATTTTTCAGGCCAGTGTCAGGTTGTATCTTGATCAAAATATGATTCGCGACTATAATAGACATGTATTTACAGAATTATAGTCATTAGAATCATTAATATATCTCTTTAAGTTAGATTTCTACCACTAACACTTTTCCATACGAGATTTGTTCTTAACGGTAGAAATCTAACTTAGAAAGATGTATTAATGATTCTAATTATTATAATTCTGTAAATACATACCGGTTATAGTCGCGAATCAGATTTTGATCAAGATACAACCTGACACTGACCTGAAAATTGCAAAAAACGTAAGAAAAATTGAATTTCGCGGGCTACAACTACCCATTCACCTTAAGTTTTACTTGTCGTGTTTTTGTTTATTGAAGCTGATTAAAATTGTGTTTTTTTATGTAGACACATTCGTTTTATTTTTGTCTTTCAGCTATAAATTAACGATAACCGGGCTTCACAGCTATCCGGGAGACCCGTACGGGCTGTCAGTACGGGCGCCCGGAGCGGGAGCACATGTTAGGCGCTAGAACATCGTTTCACAGCGACGCGGCTTGATCCGTACACGACCCGCTCCGGGCCGCTGTGAAACGATGTTCTAGCCCCTAACATGTGTTCCCGCTCCGGGCGCCCGTACTGACAGCCCGTACGGGTCTCCCGGATAGCTGTGAAGCCAGCCTAACTGTTACATCCGGCTTTCGTGGATTACGCAAAGGCTTTTGATCGCATCAAGTTCAGCGCAATATTCTCGGCCATAATTATTACGAACCCAAGATGTAGAGGGGGGAGCCTTTTATTTTTTTACAATAATAGCACGACTAATATTAAACTGAACTCTAAAACCAAAATAAAGAAAAAAAAAAAGTTTAACTAGATTGAGAATCAGCACCACTTCCCACCACCTTCCCACTTAGTGCTTTAGCTGGGGGAAGAAGTGGCGGAACAAACTCCCCAGCAGCACAGCTGTCTGTTCAGTTAGAACTTGATTCGGTACAATAGTAAGTAGGTAACACAACACCATATCGACGATTATCGTTGATTTAAATTTAATTCAAAAAGCGTGGAGAGATATTTAATTAATTATAAGTGCGCTCCACGCTTTTTGAATTCAATTATTTTATATTTTTTTAGTGCGTGATAAAAGCGTTTTTTAACCGACTTTAAAAAAGGAGGTTCTGTATTCGACCCGTATGTATGTTTGTATGTCCGCGATTATCTCAAAAACTACTGAACCGATTTTGATAATTCTTTCATTAGTGTGATCTGCATACTTTCAGGAAGGTTTTAGTATATAATACATTAGGTAATTATTCTTATGTACGAAGTTATATGCATAAATGTACTGCATCTCCGGCATTTCTATGTGAATTTTGATGATTCTTCGAGTCGTGTCTTCAATTCTTCAATGCACTAGTATTAATTGAATTTGTGTGGGGTAGGTACAACTAAAAAGTGAAAAATAAAAACTTTTTTACAAAAAAAAAACAACCGACTTCAAAAAAAAAACTACAAAGTGAAAAATAACTTTAATTTCGGAAGTCGGTGTCAAAAAACGAAAATGCTGAACCAACGACACCGAGTTCCGAAGTTAAAGTTATTTTTCACTTTGTGGTGTTTTTTTTTGAAGTCGGTTGTTTTTTTTTTGTAAAAAAGTTTTTATTTATTTAAACTACATAAAATAAACGAATCGAAATCGCTACACAGTATTGGTCCCGCCACGTAAAAAGAACGCTGGCGTTTACCTGCGCACTGAGCGATTTAACGATGAAATTGGTGGCGTGAAGGGTGCGCGACGCTAGTAAACTATTATAATTCTACAACAAAACAATTACACTTATATATATGTAAAACAATAGCCTAGTAGGTACTTTGGGACACGAATGTGCCCGTGCGCAAACTCACCCCCTCCACTGTCGCTCAGCGTTCTTTTTACGTGACGACAGCTGTACATAATACGCTCAAAGACGTCACCGATGTCGGCGATAAGACCGCGAGGCTGAAATGGGACTTGGTGGGCCGGGTAGATTTTCGTTATTTATCATCATTTCATCATTCATCGCACAAATTTTTTTTGGTTTTTTTTTTCACTTACATTGGTTTTCTCACTTACATTGAAAATATAGTATACTAGCTGCGCCCCGCGGTTTCACCCGCATAAGTGTCGATCCCGTGGGAATATCGGGATAAAAACTATCCTATGTCCTTTTTCAAGTTCCAAACTATGTCTGTACCAAATTTCACACAAATCGGTTCAGTAGTTTAGGCGTGAAGAAAAGACAGACAGACAGACAGAGTTACTTTCGCATTTATAATATTAGTTTGGATCATGTTTGGATTGGTATTCGTTTGTTATTTCGTTTGACACAATATATGTTGGGATGTGACACGTGCCGCGGTTGTGGTGCGGTGCCGTATTATAAATAATATAATATTAATAACACCTGTAAATGACGATAAATAACGAAAATCTACCCGGCCACACGTACAGGATGCATCAGGGCAGATGGGCCAAGGTCGTCACGCCGTGAGTAGTTGGTAGCCTAGGTTTCTTGACTGATTGGCCGGAAAAGACAGCAGGCACAGATGAATGGCGAAGTATGGGCGAGACCTGCTGTTAGCATTGGTTGAATAATGAGTTGACGTACTTACATATCGACGGCGAAGAGCCAATAACACCTAACTGACAAAGTCAAAAAACACAAACCGAAAAAAAAAAAAACGTTCACAAATAGACACGTTGGTTTAGTTGGGAGGTATTTCCACATTTTAATTTAATGCTGTTGGTGTTGCAACTAAAAATACACTTAGGAGATTTCATTAAAACATGCGAATAACGCCTTTAAATTCAAAGCGATAAAAAAGTGAATTTCTCGAAAAAATTCAGTTAGGAGGTATTGGCATTTCATGTTCGCCGTCGATATGCACGATTATGTTGTGTTCAGATAAATTCGCACGACAATTGCTATCGGTTAGGACGCGATCTTATGGTAAAAAGATTGTGACAGAGCAGAAGTAAGGGTAAAATGACGTAGGTAACGAATCAACGACGTATGGTTGGGGTACAATTGCCTAGATTAGATAAGGGTAAATTGAAATAAAACAGCACTATTAGTAAATCAGCACGTATATTAAAGCTTGTCCCCTGGCGTGTGCTTGCTGGTGCCGATGTCGGCGGCCGAGAGGCAGCGCGCGCGCACGTTGCGCGTCGCGCTCGCCAGCACGTGTCGCGCGTGCAGCGGGCAGCGAGTCGACGACGAACTGTAGACAAAATATATGAAATAAGTAATGTTCAAAATGAAAAACCCATCATTTAAATGCGGTTGACAATCCGACCTTTTGAACGTTAATAATTACATAAGACTTCCTCAAAACACCCGCCTTTCACCACTGCCAACTGTTTTAGCTAAGAAGAAGTAGTGAAACAAATCTGTCTGTTAAGTAAGAAGAACTTGACTCCATACAGTATATGTAAAAGATATTGTACGGACTCTATGAAGGCATTTGTCTGGGTGAATCACAGGCTTCCAGAGCCAGATATGGCTAAATATTTAATCATTTGTTTAAAGACTGCGAGACAGAATGGCGAAGTGCAAAAAAAGTGCTGCTCCCGAGGAAAACAACAATAACGTTATTATGATAATAGATGGCGCCACGTGTATTGTTGTTTTCCTCGGGAACAGCACTTTTTTTCGAGATGAAAGGTACCCTATGTCCGTTTCTGTATACTTGACAACGTATATGCAAAATTTCAGGATGATCGGTTCAGTGGTTTAAGCGTGAAAAGGTAACAAACAAACATACTTTTAGTTATGATAGGATTTCACGCGGACGAAGTCGCGGGCCGCAGCTAGTAGATAAATAAAGTGTAACTCACCCAGCCCACACAGTAGGTAGTGTATGTGCGGAGTCTTCAGTCAGTTTGACGGCCAGCGCGCTTCGCACCAACTCTTCGGCGAAGCTCCGGACTGCTGAGAGCATTACCGCGTGGACAGCACTGTGGAAATATAAAATTACAATAAGATATTGTGTCCGGATGGGCACGATCTATTATAGACCGACCGCTTTAACCCTTCGTATGCTCATCGACATGTGCATCCTGCTCGTCCTAACTTACGGTGCACAAAGTTGGTCACTTACTGAACAACAGAAGTCCAAACTCAAGATTTGCCAACGGGCAATGGAGCGCAGCATGTTAGGTTTTAAGCGTACAGACCGAGTTAGAAACACCACGCTGCGCTCCATAACTCAAGTAGCGGATGTTGGAGAAAAAACAGCCAGGCTGAAGTGGGAATGGGCCGGACACGTCTCACGAATACACCCGGAGAGATGGGCAAAGATCGTCACTCACTGGACGCCTGAGGCAGGACATCGCCGTCGAGGTAGACCAAGACGAAGGTGGCGTGACGATCTAATATCATTCGCAGGGCCAACATGGCCAGAGATCGCACAAGACAGGGAGGTTTGGAAGAAAAAAGGGGAGGCCTTTGCCCAGCAGTGGGACACAATATAGGCTGACAAAAAAAAAATGCTTAAACGTGGATCCACGCGAGACACAATGGCTTTTTAATTGTGTCTGTAATTTCGGCATTCAACCGGTTAAGTCCTCGCCCGCGGGAGGCGGCGCGGCGCATTCTTGTCATAAGGCCCGGACTCCACCGAAGCGGAGCTGGGCGGAGCGGAGCGGAGATGTGCCGGAATCGACCAATCACAATAGTTGAAATCCTCATCGCGTCATTCGTCTCACTCGTCTGTGATTGGACGATTCCTGCACGTCTCCGCTCCGCTCCGCACAGCTCCGCTTCAGTGGAGTCCAGGCTTAACTCAGTTCGCTCGCTCCTCGGTTGGCGATCACACGTGTTGACAGTTGCGGACGCTTTGTGAGAGTTATACATGAGATTACACTATCACACATAACACACATAATCAGCCTATAACGTTCCCACTGCTGGGACACAGGCCTCCTCTCTGTGAGAGGGAGTGGGATTACACTATCAGATGAGTCGAAATATCTTCGGGCATAAAATTAATAGTCGGTGCAAGCAAATGGCTTTTCACATATACGAAAAAAAACCGAGTGTGCTTATGACGACACGACTGAAGTGAAACTTCAAACGTATTTGGCTATTAGAGGAGGAGAGAAAGAAAATGTGCGCGCGCACTGCTTTCTCTTGCTTATATCCCCCACTCAACTCCCGTTCGCCTCGCCCGATCACACTTTTCGTAACGCGTTCGCCAGCTTACTCTCCAAGTCAAGCGTGCGTAAAAAAGTTTCACTTCAAAATACAAAGCAGCCCTCACCTATAAGAGTACCCATTCCCCACGTCCTCGTTCCGCAGCTCCACGCCGATGTCGGCACACTTCCGCTCTATGAACAGGTAGCGCGCGCGCTCTGTGTCGTCGCCCACCGGAAGTACTGTCAGGCCGCCGCTGTCGCCGCACACTTCCGTCTTCACACGCGTCCTGCCGCCTGGGAATTATAAATTAATTATATTTATTTCATTAATTTAGATAATTTATTCCGGAAGGTTTATTTATGTGTACAATAAATTAATATTTATCTTAGATATAGCACAGAATTCTCGATATTTAGACATGTCGCCACATCAGTAGGTTGCAGCCGTGCGAATCACGGGCGGATCGCTAATCCTATAAACAACGGTTGCAATGGGAACAACAGAAATCACGAAAAAAAAAACTGCTGTTCCATACATTTTCTTCGTTTATATTAACCACAGATATAGATATACCTAGATAACGCAAGTATCACGAACTGTATGAAAACTAAGCGTGCCACTTTTTGACTACCTACTATGACGTCACAAGCTCGCGGTCTCGCGCTCACGCTCACCCAGCCAGCAGTACGCAGGACTGAGCGCGAAAGTGGCGGCTTATGATTTTCGAACGTCAGGTGGTGCGATTTTTGGCACGCGAAGTAGTTGTTCTTGCGTTATCTAGGTGTATCTATATCTGTGATATTAACACAAATGTGTGGACCAGTAGTACCTTTTTTTCGAATTCTTTTTTTTTCTTTAGCCTGCACTGTCCCACTCCTGGGCAAAGGCCTCCTTCCACTCCTTCCATCACCCTTCGATTAAAATAATAATATAGAATATCTTACCTAAGGACATGACATCAACCTCCTCATCATCAGAAAGCGGAACCTCGGACACACTATCAGAGTTTCGACTGCGTTCGGAAAAATTGCTAACATCGAAAATAGACAGTGTATTAATATCACTAGGATTCGGATACGACTCCTTAATACTGGACTCCATCTTGCGAATGTTCTCGAGATCATTCCAAGATGACCAGTCGTCCGGTTCCGTTTTAATTTGTATGGTTTCCGATCTGACGGGGTAGTGGCCGTGCAGGCGGGAGTAGGCGAGGATCTGCTTGGTCCGCCATATTGGTTCCGTGACTGAACTGTGCTCCGTTAGGATTTTGTTTATTAGCTTCGCTCGGGACCACTGGAAAATATGAGAAAAGAAATTGTTTATCACACTAATATTATAAAGGCGAAAGTTTGTGTGTGTGTTTATATGTTTGTTACTTCTTCACGCTCAAACGGCTGGACCAATTTTAATAAAAAAAATTATAGAGGTAGCTGACACCCTGGATTAACATATAGGCTACTTTTTACCCCGATATTACCACGGGATCGACATTTACGCGGGTGAAACCGCGGGGCGCAGCTAGTAGCAGTATAAGATCAGATAATTTACATTACATCGCCACTTAAGAGCGTTTGCGACGTACGGCATTTCATACAAACTTTTAAGCCCTTGTTTTTCGAAAGGAATGAACCGATTTTAATGAAACTTCGTACGCATAAGCAGGATACAAAGGTCTAAAAAGTTAGTAAAGAACATTTTCCCGACAGACAAACAGACGGACCACAAAGTGATCCTATAAGGGTTCCGTTTTTTCTTTTGGAGGCTTAAAAAAAGTCCGGATGTTTCTAACCCATGATCGAATAACTCTTATGAGCAGGCTTCTTCTGGGTAAGCTCGCTCCATCGTCGACTTTGTCTCTGTCACCTTTGACCTAGGCTAGAGTCAAGAGCAAGCCCATTCCAAATAAAAAAATAAATAAAAAAGAATGTTAGATTAAAATGTCACTTACTTCAATATTCCTTCTCTTAGCAAAATCCAATTTCCAATACTTCTCCTCTGTCTCAACAACAAAGGGAAAATGCTTCACAAAATCCGAATCCCTCGCCTGGTCAGTAATCAAAGGAATCTTCTTAATTAAATAATTAACTCCACACCGCACGTTATTCAATCTAGCAACACTAGAACACAATGTATCAAACAAACTCTTTTCCTTCTTAATTTCTACATTGGCAACACTGTCGAACCGTCTCGGTGTTGCCAGGTAACAGTGATCATTTTCTATATGAGCAAAGTTGGATTGGACTTTAACATTTTCAGTGTTCTTCAACATATTTTTGACTTCAGGTTTCAGTAAGGACACTCCTTTTTTCTTCCTGAAAGATTTCAGTCCATTTGATTTAATTGGGCTTATTTTAGCAGTTTTAGTATTATTTATGACTATTTCTTGAACTTTACTTAAATCTAGCGCTCTATCCATTTCTAGATAGTATATTTTCCCTGTGGTTGGGTCTATGTACTTGACTATTCTTTTCTTAGGAGATGCAGGTTGACTTAAAATCTCATTAGGAATATCAACTTCAGCCTTATAGTTTACATCCCAATCTTTCTCCGTTTTAATGCTAACTTCACTACATTCCTCTGTGACTTTCTCCGCCAAATTATTCTCAATTTCCGCGCCATTTTCGACATCTTGTTTCGGCTCTTCTGGCTCCTTTTTAATAGGTTTGATGATCATTTCGTCAACATCTACTTCTGTAGGTCCCTTTGAGAAGAATTCCATCCAGTTGTCTGTATGTGTGTCACAGTTTTCGATTGTTTCAGGCACTACTTCCGTCTCTTTTTGCTCTATGACTGTTTCAGCAAGTGTTTCAGCTTGTGGGTCTTCTTTGAATTCGTATTCTAGCATTTCTGGGGTACTGTACAACCATACGTCTATGAGAGTTTCGGCGCCTGAAAGGAGAGAATTTCTTTGTGAATATTTTGTTTTTTAACCGACTTCAAAAAAGGAGGTTCTGTATTCGACCCGTATGTATGTCCGCGATTTTCTCAAAAACTAATGAACCAATTTTGATAATTCACTAATGTGATCTACATACTTTCAGGATGGTTTTAGTATATAATACATTAGGTAATTGTTCTTATGTACAAAGTTATATGTTTAAATGTACTGCATGTACGGCATTTCTATGCGAATTATGATGATTCTTCTAGTCGGTGTCTTCAATTCTTCAATGCACAAGTGTTAATTGAATTTGTGTGGGGTAGGTTACAACTAAAAAGTGATAAATAAAAACTTTTTTACAAAAAAAAAAAAAAACAAACGACTTCAAAAAAAAAACACTACAAAATGATAAATAACTTTAATTTCGGAAGTCGGTGTCAAAAAACGAAAATGCGGAACCAACGACACCGACTTCCGAAATTAAAGTTATTTATCATTCTGTAGTGTTTTTTTTTTAAGTCGGTTGTTTTTTTTAGTAGAGATTGATTGCCTATCAAGACATTCAAGCGCCAGAGCATCCTAATAGCGCTGTATTTTTAATAATCAAGGGTGCATGTATTTGCCATGGGTAATGCGCGCTAGAGTATAGTGACCCTGCGCGCGACCTTATGACAAACTGTTACTGTGGGCCGCGCGTTGACTGACGAACAACATTGAGTATTGTACTCAGTTTCGAACGGGCCAAAATAATATCATTTTAGAATACGTCCATTTCACAATATTTACATGTATGTATGTAGAAATGTTTGACAAACTCTGAAATCTGAATATCTTTGTGAAGAAACGCTATGATGAAAAATCGCAAATTAAGATATATTTCAAAATGTGGCCAGATTCAAATATTTTTATTTGTAAAACTTAGGTAAACGAAAAGTAAAGATGTTAATTAATTTTATTAAGGTCTGGCCGCGCTAAATTTGCCAAAGATGTAAACAACAATGGCCGCTCGAAATTGAATCAAATCGATATTTAAGAACATTTATTTTAGGTAATGTTTGTTTTCGTCTAAATCTCCAAGCTAACTAAACGACGTGCAGTCTTAACATTTTAAATTACATATTTTATCATCTCCGAATCCCCCGACTTTTTTGACGATAAATTCTTAAGTCTATTAACCTAATTTCTTTCACAATATCCTTGGTGAATAGGGTCTATTCACCAAACTCTAATGAGGGTACATTGAACATTAAAACTCTGACTTTCCCGAGTACATCGTCTGACCGGTTGCTTACCTAACATCTGCATGCCGGTGTAATTCCTGTCTAGCTTAATGGTGTGTTCTACTGAAGCAGGTCGGTTGCGCTCCGGCAGCGCGAAGTGGAGCTCTATCTTAGCTGGGAACTCGCCCCAGCCGCGCCGGGATATGTGGAAGGGTGGTTTGCTGAAATCGAGGGAGAGGAAATTTAATTTTTTTTTTCTTCAGAAAACTTACAGCCAGGATACAGGTAGAACATTAGTAAAGGAAGGCCAGTTCCAAGTTTTTACAGTAACATTTGCTCACTGTATGTGTACTTGGTGGTGCGGCGCGTAGGAGTGGTGCAGCCGCACGGTGACGGCGGTGACGACGCGCGAGATGTCGGGCGCGCCCGCGGGGCCGCGCACGTACAGCAGCCACAAGTGCGTCGAGCGGTCCAGGCGGGACGCGGGGGGGGCGTACTTGGAGGTGTTACCTGCCCACAAAAGGAAAAAAAATACTTAAAAAAAATTGTTTCGAGCTGTGTACACGATAGCTATGGTAAAGCTGACCTAAGATATAGGACATGTCCTAGTTTGGGTGTCAGGAGGTTCACACAACGTGCACATACTTAGCCTATTATTATAAGGATTATAAGATATAAGTACATAATGCATTGTTGACCCTTTTCTCTCCTTATTGTATTAGGCTTATGAAATAAATTATTATTATAATTATGTTTCTGGGTTAATTTTGCTATACCTGCGAAATCCCAAGTTTTTTCCCATGGGTGGCAAACATTTAAAAACTCCATGAGCTACGATTTTTACATACACCTTATGCTTATTCATGTTTATACTTCTTGTTATAAATGCACATAAAGCGGGCTCTAGAGACCCAATTAGCTTTTTCGAGCTACTGCTCATTAATAAAAAAGAAAGTCCCCCGTTCAAGGCCAGTGAACAATCGATCAATCCACCCAGTAGTCAGTAGCGTATTGATTTGGCCCCCCAGACCATGCGGTTTGCCGCCCGACATTTAATAAAAAGAAAGGCAAACAATTTTCGCTACTGATTTAACGATGGAGTTACCCTTGATTGACTGGTAGAGAATGCCTAAGGCATTAAGTCCGCCTTTGTACCTTTTTGTGCGAAAAGTTTAAATAAATAAATAATACGCAAGAACGAACGAAGCGAGCTCAAAAATTTTAGCACCCCGCCTCGATATTTTCCGTGTCTTTTCACCATTTCATACAGATATAGAAGTTTATTTAATGATTTATTTATAAAAGCTATCAAATTAAGAGTATTTAGGAAGCAATAGCGAGCAAAGCGAGTTCGATAATTTAAGCACCTCGCCTCGGATAGTTTAGGTTTTCTTTGGTCATTCTTGCAGATATATAGAAGTAAGTGAAGTAACTTAGTCGAGTTTTTCATTTAGACTTCGGAATTAGGAGACTAGGATGCAAGAACAAGCGAGGCGCGCTCAAAAATTTTAGCAGTTCGTGTCGTTTTTTTTTAAATTATTTAGTTTATTTAGCAGTGGTGTCACTATACCATTTGGGGCCCGTGGCAAATTCAAGGGATGGGGCCCTCCCTCATTGTAAAGAAGCTCAACCAAGGTTATAGTTTTTTTTTGTACTAGTACATCTCCCGTGACTTCTTCCGCGTAGGTTTCATATGTTCCCCTACAAAATTCAACACCTGACTTCTTCATTGATCTAGTAGTCGCAAGCGCTACTCCTGAGCATGAGGTCCTGTCCAACAAATTAGACAAACAATGGTAAAACATTAACGTTGTGATGATACTGCCAGCTTCTTACGAATGTGCTCGAGAACTTTTAGGTTAAAGGATGATCGGTTGGTTGCCATCCTGATTTCATTGAAGAAGGCGAATATTTGATGAACGGAGATTTTTATCGTGGTTGGCACAAATGTACTGGCAGTACAGAGATAGGGCTAGATAACTAAGAAAAGTGGGAGAGTCAAGAAATGAAAACAAGGTGGTCAACGCCCTTTGCTCTCTGCTCTGGCGTATGGTAACCACATTAGAAGCGACCGATGCGCAGAGATCAGATGATCATAATAAAAACAAATCGTATGCAGTCATTGAGGAGACGGTCAAAATTGTCGAGGACATCTGCATTCAGGTCATAGTTGGACACATCACCATAATCGATGTTAGGAAAAATTAAGGACCGCACAAGCATAGTTTTCGTACTCATTGGTAATATCAGTCGGTACAGAGCCCGCAACGTTCCTGTAAGTTTCTGGCTGACCACGCCAGTTCATAGAACTATCAATGTGCAAGTCTAGGACAAATGGAACAATCGTACTATTGAAGAGAACTGTTAGCAAGATTGTATCATCCATACACCCTACTCATACTCCGAGAATTACCGATGAAGATCACCTGACACTTATTAGGGTTTACTGCTACCTCAAATCTATCACACCAGGTTTGCATGACTATCAAGTCCCTATTTAATGTGTCGATAGTTTCAAGCATTTCTTCAACCCTCCCTTGACAGTATAATTGCAAGTCATCTGCATACAGATGATATGCACACTGAAGTTCAGATGTTATAAGATTAATAAAAATTTAAAACAGAACAGGAGAAAGAATACCGCCTTGAGGAACGCTAGTTTCCAAATCACACCAGCATGATGAAGAAACCCCAACATGAACGAACTGCTGTCGTTTCTGTAGGTAAGAGGAGATCCATTCTATTGCCTCAGGAGAGACATAGGCCACAGGGGCTAACAGGATGTCGTGCGTGACTGACGGTATTAAAGGCATTCGAGAAATCGACCAACAATAGTGCAATAACTTTGATGTCTTCCAGTCCTGCCCTTATATCTTCAGTAACTGTAAGGAGGGCGGAAACAGTACTGTGCATGGGCCTGAACCCAGATTGAAGAGTAACCCTCTTCGGATCCCTACGAGTGAGTTACGATGAAGAAAATTGGAGAATTGTTTGTGGACGCAAGCCTGGAGCACTTAGGATGGGAAGGGAAGGATATAAATGGAGTGGAAGTGGGTAGGATAGGAAGAGAGGGATTAGAAACCTTAGGTAGTAGACGAATATAGGCTTTGTGCCTCAGGGAAGAAAATAATCCGGTGTATAGGGATTTTTCTCGTAGCGAGTGATGGCAAAGTATTGTTTGTGTTTTATTTTCACTTCTGTCGTCACTTCCGGAATGCCCTGTTTTTTTTTTTGTTATGTATTTTTGTGGCGTAAAAATAAATAATTTCAAGTTACACGTCACTTACCAATAACAATCCTATATCGGTACTTCAATTTATTCCTTGTGACCTCATCCAGGGTCACCACGTTGGTGATCTTGGGCTCGAAGTGACGCGGGATCTTTTTAGGCCGGCTCGTGCACGGCTCCTCACTCATCTCCAACATCAGCTCGTCCGGCTTCCGGTCCGGACGTAACGTCTTCGTCGTGTCCGCTGAGATCGTGTAGTTGCGTTTTTGGAGCATGGCCTGGGGAAAATAAAATAAATTATGTATTGTTAAATAATAGTAGTAATAGTAATAAGAGAAAAAAATCATTAAAAAAAAAAAACTATAAGGGTTATCGATTTATTTTTTTTAGATAGCCCTGATAGCTTTTTTTATGATTTTTTTCTTTGCGAAGTGACTGAAAAAATAATTGGTCATAACTTTTGAACCGTAAAAAATTCACCGACATTCTCAAGGTTAAAACGTTTGGAAATGACCTTGCCTTCGCCCCTATTCGATTTGATCCATACTTCCAGGGACACCCTGTATATGTATATCCATACTAATATTATAAATTCGAAAGTAACTCTGTCTGTCTGTCTGTATGTTACCTATTCACGCCTAAACCGCTGAACTGATTTCGATGAAATTTGGTATAGAGATAGTTTGAGTCCCGGGAAAGGACATAGGATAGTTTTTATCCCGATATTCCCACGGAATCGAAACTTATGCGGGTAAAACCGCGGGACACAGCTAGTTCATCATAAAAATTACAGATACAAATGTAGAGTGGTGACGCAATGGGCGGTCTTATCACTAAGAGCGATCTTTTACAGACAAACTTTGGATGGATTGAGGGAGAAGGGGTGACAGTACTGCTGGCAGTCAGTGGCGTAGAGGCGACTAGTACCAATTCTATTTTATTGAAAATTTTGACGTACAAAGTGCCTTTTAGGTGCCCATTTGAAACATATGGTTTGACTTTGAACCATTTACGTATACAATCCAAACTAATATTATAAATGCGAAAGTAACTCTGCCTGTCTGTCTTTTCTTCACGCCTAAACTACTGAACCGATTTCGATGAAATTTGGTATAGAGATAGTTTGAGTCCCGGGAAAGGACATAGGATAGTTTTTATCCCGATATTCCCACGGGATCGAAAGTTACGCGGGTGAAACCGCGGGGCGCAGCTAGTACATACATAAAACATATACTATATACCAAATAGTCTGATGATACAGGGCATAGTAGCCCTGATAGTTTTTTTTTAATGATTTTTATCCTTGAGCACCGTGCGAAGTGATTAAAAAAAAACAAAAATTGGTCATAACTTTTAAACCGTTAAAAAATTCACCGACATTCTCAGGGCTAAAAAGTTTTGAAATGACCTTGCCCATGCCCCTATTCGTTTTGATCCATACTTCCAGGGACACCCTGTATAAAAGGAGGCGAGTCCATTGGCATAAACAGAGCATAAACAAAGACTCTAGGCTGCTATAGAGAATTTCCTTATGGAAAATCCCAGTGTCACTGCCCGAGCCGGCGAAATTGGTATACAATGGAGCACTTGTAATAATTGAGATGACACTATATCCACTGGGGCTACAAGAGTTCGCGAAATGCAGTATAGTCGGATTGAATATCATTTGTGCTTTTGAACCAGTTATACAGGGTTATTGGAAAAACATTAACAACCTCTTAAGAGGTCATTGCACTCATCATTATGAACAACTTTTACTATGGGACCAAACCTGAAATCGCGAAAAAAAAAATTCAGCTGTTTCCTACATTTATGTTCGTATAACTCGTCAAAATGTAGGGAACAGCTGATTTTTTTTTCGCGACTTCAGTTTTGGTTACATTGTAAAAGTTGTTCATAATGATGAGTAGGTACAATGACCTCTTAAGAGGTCAATGATGAGTAGTATGAAAATTAAAAAAAAATAAAAAAATAACAATTCATTAATGTGTCCATAATGAAAAATGCTTATTTCCACGGTCTGAACATCTGGTCGAAATTTATGTATATCGTCCGGAATACGGTGTATATGCTAGTCGCGCGGTAAACTCTGCTTGCGCGATGCAGGATGTTGCGTGACCTCCGTGTGATGTTCAGTTCGCGAGTGGCGATGTAGATGCCGCCACAGTACTAAGCGCGTGTCATAAAAAATCAAACTTACCGAATAGTCCTTCCTACTCTTATTCCGCGGCGCTCTGGTCTTGAAGATCTCGTCAAGGTCGACCGTCTGCTTGCCGAGCAGCTTGCGCACGGACGGGTGCAAGCGGCGCTGACCCTCGCGCAGGATTGAAGATACCTGGTGGAGATGAGGGTCTATTACATTGAGAGGTTTTTATAGAGCGCCAATTTTTGCTAAATGGAAGACGCAGCCCTCTTCCATGCAGCAAAAATTGACAAGTTAAATTAGGTAAGAAGAGATGGTAAAAAAATAGAAATAGATTGACTACCTCATTATTTAATGGAGGCATCATTGCCTAATAAGTAAAAAAAAAAGTATTTTTTTTTTAATAAATAGAGCATAATATTAGTGTATCAATATTTTCGGGATAAACTATAGGATTTATTTTTATACTTTATTTTTTTAAACTAGTTTTTATGATCTCATTCTTAATTTAATTTTGTTAAGTTTTTATTTTTTTTATTAACACAAAGTTATATGTTAATTATTTCATCACCACTGCTCTCAAAACGGTGAAACGGGACGCAGGCCTCCTGTCTGTGAGAGGGAGTGGGCCGTAATACACTACGCGCGGGCCCAGTGCGGGTTGGTAGATGTCACATATCTAGGAATTTTAGGTTCTAGGACATGCCGGTTTCCTTACTATGTTTTCCTTCACCGCTTTGATGTGAGTGCGACCTTCAACTCGTAAGTCTCGGCCATTAACCAGTGGTGATGGCTGCAACTTACGAACCCCTGTGGCCTCAACCCCCTTTGATTTGCCCTTGTGGCCCAGTGGCAACAACTGCTTTACTAAAACCATTATTATAATAATATAGTATTTGTTAACTTCTCCACAATGCTTCCTCACCTCAGCCCTAGCTCTGGGTTCATGCTGTGCAGCGATCTCATCCTGGATCTGTCCATTAGTGAGTAGCAGCTTCTGATCCTTGTAGTAACTATTCACTAACGCGTACCGTAGACGGTGGAGCAGGCGACGAGATGTGGACATCCTGGAAACCAATACAACATACATAAGTATAAAAGAGTAACTGTGGAGTTTCTTACCGGCTCTTCTCCATAGGAAACGACCAATTGGAACCGTGCACCTAGCTTCTGACGTTTCATAAGTGCTCATGTAGGTTTATGTGAAATAAAATATTTTGATTTTGATGGATTGATTATGGAGTTATTTAAGAGTGACACAGACAGCTGAGGCAGAGTGGGTCGGACAGCTGTGCTGCTCGACAGTTTGTTGCGCCACTTCTTCTCTAGAAGGTGGGGAAGGGCGGATGTGCCGGGGGACTTTCTTATGTAATTTTGACTTTCAGAAAGTGCTGCTCAGCCTAATTTGAATAAATGATTTTGATGATTTTGATTTAGTGAATAGGCTATTTAGTTTTGTTAGCTTAGTTGCTCATTTTATTGTGCATGATGAGGTCTCCTGTAACTGAAGGAGTACACCTACCAAATACTTTGTCTTCCATTAACAATATGTAATGTTTAGTATGTAGTGTGTGTGTTTCTTTTGTTGGAGATATAAAAAAAAAAATATATATTAACTAGCAGCTCCCTGCAGTTTCATCCGCATAAATTCTGACGTGTATCACAATCCGTTCAGTAGTTTTTATGTGAAAGAGTATCGAACATCCATCCATCCTCACAAACTTTCGCATTTATAATACTAGTAGGATAATCATAATTTGTAAAAGAACAGATTGGACCGTGGCACCCAAAAGCACTCACTTGGAAGCATTCATGATAGGCTGTCTATGGCACCACTACTAGTAAGTTAGAAGTTAAAAGAAAATTGGAAAGGAAAAATAATAATTTCATTGACTGATGGGAGGGTGTTTGTTACTGCCCCTGTTGCCACCTGCAGCAAGGGTTTGCCTAGGCGATGCAAATTTCAGAGACTATGTTGGAATGGCACATATTTTTTTTTTAAATGGGCTTGCTCTTGACTCTAGTCTAGGTCAAAGGTGCCAGACACAAAGTCGACGTATGTCATTTGTAATTTGGAGATTTATATTTTTTTAAAGATACTCTCTTAACTTTAGAAAACCTGTCAAGTTTTCAGCAAACTCCCCTTAATTTAGTGAAAACTCATAAAAAAGGAAATTTGAATTTGACAGGTGAGAAAGTTAGGTTACAAAGAAGCCATGTCTTCAGTACTTTACAAGTAAAGTATGGACACGGAGCCCTGTGCTGGACAAAGAAATTCATAAGAAATTTTAGGCCTAAGGAATGTTCTTAAATTATACTGAATTGAGAAACAAATAATTGTTTATCACAAAAATACAATGCATTCAAAAACAAGTAGTATTTTCAAAAAATACTAAAAGTTAGGGAGTACAAAGTATTCTACAAATGGCTTGGCTAATTAATTAAATATTTTGTTAACTTTGAACTTTTGCCAAAATAATAATAATAAACAATTTGACACAACACATTCAACATTGCAAGGAAAACCCTGATAAACAAAATACCACATGGTACAACAAATACGTTGTTTAAATTATTTACGCACAAATTAACCTCAAAAAGGTTTCGTAAATAGATGCAAAGTTAAAAAAACATAACAAACCGCTGGTCTATCAGCATGACTTCATTTTCACGGATTTCAAGCTCATTCAAAAATTCCCGCCTGATAATTTCTTTGATTTTCTCAACTTTCTCCTCTTCTGAAGAGCTTGGGGGCTCCTCCTTGATGCACACAGGGACCTCTGGGTAATCAGGATCATGATACTCCTCCTTTGGCTCCATTCTTTACAATTTTTACAGTTAAAAATGAGTAACGCCCTAGGCGCGTCGCCTTATAATTACACTTTTTTACACTAGTGCTATAGTCACGGCACTTTGGTTTTTGGTTGTTTATCACATTTATTCACAGCTCGATTAGGTGGGATGTTTATACTAACACTATTTAGTAAAAAACTATTGTAGTATTTAACCAATTTCCGCATTTGACAGTGGAAAGGTCAACAGCCGATTCATTCAAGTTTTTAACTTTTTTTATGTGCATTCAAGATAGACATAGGTCGTATGGTTGTATGTATTGTCCTAGGCAGACATAAAAGCTATTTTTGTGATGTTATTCTCATTTGTTTTAGAATTTATTGAATTTTTACGAGTGTCTTGAAGTGCGCAGAATTTATATTTGCTTAACAATGCAACTAAATTGCAGTAATATTCCATTCCTCAATAAAAGGTCGCACATGGCTGGCACACGTGCGGTCTTTCCTTGACAAATAACTGATTTAAGTTTACTATACTGATTAAACACTCTTTTGAAAAAAAAATTAACTTATAATGGGCTGATAACGCAACAAAATGACGTTATTTTTATCATTTTGTAAGTTTATTTATCTCATTTGCATTAGCACAACAACTAGCAACACTGATGCCTCGAAAACCATATTTGTTTCTGACAACCCCATTAAAAAATGTCAAACTTGTTACGTTGACGTTTTTGCGAAAATCCTTTCTTTATTTTACTACTAGAATTGTAATAAAATCAAAAACGGCCTCCAGTAACGGATCGCCGTCGCGTGGACAAAGGAGCGTCGACCGTGATGTAAGGGCTCGTGGGGACGAGCACACGCCTATGTCAGACTCGCAGACTCAGGGCCCTGAGGCCATGACCGAACGACGTCCCTTCTTTTACCCAGACAGTAGTAGTGATACGGAGGAGTACAGAAGGGACGAGGAGCGTCGCAAGCGGTTATCGAAGCGTACTGGTCCTAATATCCGAACGCGTCCGACGATGCCGCCGAAAAATTTGACCGCGAATACTCCGACACCATCGACGTCGACTGCTCAAGAACCGACTAGGAATGGGCCGAAGACTCAGAACCAGCTTGGAGAAGACCGTATAACGCTGGTGGTGGACAATACGAGGTTCGTGGTGGACCCTGCGCAGTTCACAGCTCACCCTAACACTATGTTGGGAAGGATGTTCAGCTCTGGTAAGTTTTTTTTTTATTAATTTGGTGATGAACTGTGCAAGTAGATATTAAGGTGACACATTACATTAGAACCTTATGTGTTCTATCAGGAGTGAACTGGAAAGTTCTTAAAAGAAAAAACTGAGAATTGAAACTTTTTTTAAAATAATATTTTCTTTTTGAACTAAAAAGTTTGAATGAAATTGACTTAGAATTTACTATGCCAACTTTAACATTGCAAACTTTAACTGGAGTTATCATTAATATAATACTTTTATATAGATATAACCACACTAGTTGTGAACTAAAATATTCTTTATTTTAAGACAAATTAAGAAACACTCAACATTTACAAAATGTAATTTTCAAAAATGGCAGCCAAGTTTCATAGTATTGTGATCTTTATACACATTTCTTTAAGAGATAGTGTTTTGTGATAGTTATTTTGTCTACACTGGCCCAGTTTCTTGATCTGATAATCTACTTTTGACAAATAATCCAAAATGATTAGTTTTGTTTTTGTTTTTGTAGATATTATCACTTTTAGCTCAAGTAACTAAATCTTTATTTAAGCGTTCTTTATGTTTTCTTTTTGTGCACTTTCTATTTCACTGTTTTTCTAGTCACTTTCATAATAATATACTTATTTCATGTTTATTACTTTATTCACTTTATTGAGTTTAATCTTTATAACTTTTTAAATAGTTAGTGTAGGTTTTAACTGTTTGTCTCAGTATAGGTAAAAAAATTAGGTATTTTGACGTTGTCTTTAGCAATCATTAATGTACTTGTTTTATATTAAAAAAAAAAAACTTCTTATTACTAATTTTCTTTCTTTCTTTCTTTCTAATTTATTTACTCTGAATTTTCATTTAAAAAAAAATTCTTATTACTAATTTAATTACTTACTCTCAATAAATAATTTTCACTTTTCCAAAGCTTAAAAATCAAGAACAACCATTTTTAAATGTATCAACTTATCCATACTTTCCATCTCATTTATTGATAACTGTTAGCGTCCCACATAATGACAACAACCCACATCAATTTCCAAGATCCACACTAAATGCTAATTATAACAATTACAGCTAAATGATAATTAGCTAGAAATACTGGGAAGCACCTCTGGTTCATTAGAAATATGCAAATTACTTTCACTAACAATTAGTCACCTTTTTACTGAGAAGTTTGTCATTAAAACGTCATGAGTAATGTTAGAAAATAATAATTATAGGTACTTAAGTTTTACAGTCAGAGACAATTCAATGCTACCTTCTTTAATCAATCAAATATTTTATAGGTGAATACAGATACCTATAATTTTTTTCTCATCTTATCATTATGGACGCTTTTAACGTTCTGCATCGTTCTCACATGTATAATTTTTAACATGAATGATGTAACCAAGACTTTGTAACCATATTATTTTGATTTAAAAGAGTTTCCATGGAGTTTCTTGCCCGTTCTTCTCCATAGGTACCTACGCTTTGGAATGGGCAACTAGCTTCATCTTTCTGACTGACCGACCCTTGACAATTCAAAAGTGCCTGTAATTGGTTTAATTGAAATAAATGCTTTGAGTTTGAGTTTATACTGTGTAGTTATTTTGTGGTGATTTGTTTGACACTTACAGACTTACACTTATTAAATTGCATAGTGTGTAATCTATACATCTATACAAATAAATAAAATTGGAGTGTCTGTTTGTAATATTAAAATAACTGCTTTTTACTAAATGCATATGAATGTATACACAGTACATATACCAAAATAATTTTTTTTTACCATTTTTGTCTGTCTGTTTGTTCCGGCTAATCTCTGAAACGGCTGGACTGATTTTGACGGGACTTTCACTGGCAGATAGCTGATGTAATAAGGAGTAACTAAGGCTACTTTATTTTAGAAAAAAAACATTAAGTTAGGATAAGATTTCACGTGGACGAAGTCGCGGGCAGCAGCTAGTCCTAACTAATATTATAAATGCGAAAGTAAGTTTGTTTGTTTGTTACCTTTTCACGCCTAATCCACTGAACCGATCATCATGAAATTTTGCATGTCAGGGGTATAGAAAAGGACAAAGGATACCTTTCATCCAGAAAAAAAAAACTGTTCCCAAAGAAAAGAATGATAACTTTTGACGGTCACAATTGCTTTAGGGCCCTAGATGGCGCTACGTGTCTTTCGAATCATAAATGAAAATATGACCCGACTTTCTGAGCAGTATTCTCACAAAAAGTACTAGGCTTGCATGAATTCACAATAGTATTTTAATCAGTAGTAATATGCTTTTAATAGGATTTGAATGAAATTCGGGACACAGATAGTTTATTATAACCCGGATAGATAATATGTTTCTGTGCGATAATTTCCTACCTCCATGCGGGCAAAAGCTAATAAACTTTATACATTTTATATGGACACAAAAACTAATGACAAATCTGTCTCCGCAGTATTTCATAAAATTATATATTATTATGAAATATGCAAACAATTCAATTTTGTTGCCAGTTAAAAAAAAACCTTGTCTTTTCTACTTTAGGGTCTTGTAATATTATTATAATACCACATGATATGCAAATTCTGTTAATAACAAAAAATAACCTACAATGTCATAAAGTCATAACTCAATCCTCCTATCATAGAAAACTGAATCATTCCCCATTTAACTAAGGTTCATATTCCCAAAACATGATAGAAATAGTGATGACCAATGTCAAAAAGAAAGTCATAACTCAATCCTCCTATCAAAGAAAATTGAGTCATTCCCCATAGAAATAAGGTTCATATTCCCATAACATGTCTATTGTTCAATTTCTCCATAGGAAGATTTGAGTCACGAATGAGTCAGTCTCTCAGTTCTAGGTCACTTATGTGTTTACTAACAGGTCATTATTTTCTGTTGACTTGTCGACCTAATTTGTTTAAGAAACATTTTTGCTTAACCATAAAAGATTTTTTTTTTGGAGTGTGTTTTAAACAGATGGTTTGTAAATATTTATGGTTTGCAAAGTGATGAACTGATGACACACATAAACAGGAAATTGTCTAAAAATATTAATGAAGGAGGTATTATTAGAGTTTCTTGCCCCTTCATCTCCATAGAAAGTATAGAAACCTCAACCTAGGTACTTGTCTTTGGAATGGGCAACTAGCTACAACTTTCTGACTGACCGAACTTGACAATTCAAAAGAGCCTGTAATTGGTTTATTTGAAACTAGCTTCGGCCCGCGACTTCGTCCGTCCGCGTGACATTTCTTGTTCACCCACCCCGATGCATCGCATCGCCTGCCCGCGTTGTTAATTCGTTTTCGCTCAGCGTTGTTTCCGACTTTTTTTGGTTTTTCTCGCCTCCTAAGGGCCCTAGCGTGATGTTATGCAGCCTATAGCCTTCCTCAAGAATTGGGATATCAAATGCAAATAGAATTTTTCAAATCCGACTGATAGTTCCAGAGATTAGGGCGTTCAAACGAACGAACTCTTTAGCTTTATTATTAGTATAGAATAGATAAATATTTTGCCGCGATTCGATAAATAATTTTCGAGATAGATAATGGAACTCTTCCACAAAATGATGGCAAATGTATGTATGTATTGTTTGGCCCACACAATAGAAAATAAGGCAAAACATAGGTATTTAAGAAATGTGAAATATTTTCTCAATGCAAAATCTCAAATAAAATAAATAATAATAATTTTCCGTTCGGAAACCCTGACGGAAAATATAAGAACGTGTGCGCTAAAGAGAGGATTTTATATGAAATGCGTACATTCAGGGTCTCCGGATCTGAATTCCGAATCAGGAAACCAGACGTATGCGGCCAGTCTACGCCGCTTTTCCACCAGAGATGCGCTATGCTACGTTGCTAGGGATGCGTTTGATATCCACCAATCATATTCATTGGTCCACATAGCACAGCACTGGTGGAAATGGGTTCAACTAAGCTATGTTTTTAATATATGGAAGGATGCGTGCTGTGGATGCGTGATATGGATGTGAGCTATGGATGTATAGCTATGTGCAGAGCAGTGTACCTTTCCTATTGTCGATACGTCGCATTGCTCGAGCTGGGCATCTCCCTCGCACACCTACCTTGCGGTGGCGCATTTTCATAGCACATATTCCTTGCTCCGCTACATAGCATCAGTGGAAACGGTCACATAGGTAGTTTCGTAGCTTAGCTTTTACATTCTCGCAGCATAGCTACATGGCACATCTCTGGTGGAAAGGCAACCTAAGGGTGTTAAGGTGTTAAATAGGGAATGGAAGTTTGTATGGAAGTTCGTCATATTTGCGGATGGGAAATCCCATCGGACGCATGGCATGGCTTGTAAGTAGGGGCTGTCCTCTGTCAGTGTTTCCCCGGATTTGTCCTAATTTGGAGGCCGTCCGGGGAGCGCTCTGGCGTGGTTTTGAAATAGTGTCAGGGTGAAACCCGGACACTTTTTGTGTTATGGGAAATCCGACTTTGAATGATTTGCCATAATTCATAGTTAAAAATTCGGCGCGCGGCCAAATATACCCGTCGGGTGCGCTCGTGACAATTCATAATTTGCTTTTGATTGACAATTTTTATTTTCACTTCTCATGCTCTAAAAGTTCATCTTTATGTTGTGCTTAGGCGACATAAAATCGCTTTTTATGTTCTAGTGCATAAAGTAATTTTTTTTCCTGAGACTAAGGTAATCAGGCCCAACAGCCACACGCACAATAAAACTTCGCAGATTAAAGTCGTGATTTATTTCATTTTCTTTAATTTATACCACTTCCGTGTTTTCTATCGTTAATTTAATAAAATCAGGTAAAATAGTTGTCATTTATTATTTAAAAACGCAAAGAAACGTTTTTATGACTTGGCAGTATGAGTATGAGTAAGTACCCAAACTATGCTTTGCAACATTTTTGATTAATTATGTACTGTATACTTTATGCCTGTTTCATTTTCTCGCAATCGAAGTGAAAAGCAGAGTGTATAACTCAGGCATAAACGAGCCATTTTACCCCTCGACTTAACTATCCACCCTCGCCTGCGGCTCGCGTGGATATAAACGTCTCGGGATAAAATAGCTTATTTTATGCCTTAGTTGTACAATCCACTATTTCTTTTATGCCAAAAAGAAGAGCGTTCTTAATTATTTTTGTTACCAGGATACCTCTCACATAGAAAAGAGTGTATAATTGATTAGTAAATCAAGCGTTTCATTTCTATTGTTGCGGTTTAACCGGTTGGATGCCGTAATTACAGACACAATTAAAAAGCCATTGTGTCTCGCGTGGATCCACGTTTAAGCATACGAAGGGTTAAGTTCATTTCCATAAATAAGAAAAAAATACTTACTACTTATGATAAGTACTTCGATGTTTTTATTTTATCGTAATTTTTTTATTCGAGGTACTTTGGCTAGAAGTCTTTATTTCACCCAAATGTCCGAGGTTTTTAAAGTTTTTATCCGGGGTCAGTAATTTAGGTGATGGCAGCCCTACTTGTTAGTAATATGCGTTCATCATCTACCTAGTTTTCCCATCTATGTTGGGGTCAGCTTCCAATCTAACCGGATGCAGCTGAAAACAAGCATTATGCACGAAGCGATTGCCTATCTGACCTTCACAACCCAGTTACTGGGTAATACGATACTCTTTGGTAAGACTGCTTGCCAGACTTTCGGGCTTCTGACGACTCGTAATCACCGTCAGAGATGTACGAATGACAGCCAGGACCATTTCGAGGCACGAAGTGGTAAATATGGTCACACATCCACGGATCGACCGCGGCAAATGTAGCGATCGACCCTTGCGGCTGTACTTAAGGGGCTTACAGCACCTAAACGCAAAAATCGCTAGTTTTAAGTCTATGATCGACGGGCGAGTAAAACCGCCGTTTTATGGCTCGTCGGTAAAGCTCGCCCGTGGATCATTGCAATACCGTGGTATTAAAAACCAACGAGCCCGGCTTGCGGCTCGTTAGTTATGCTTAATTTTTTGCTCGGCACGCTGCGCAAGACCGCGTGTCGATCACCACCGACGAGCCGAGCCGACAGTTTTCCGCGACAATTCCTATAATCAACTGGTTCTGCGGACAATTCGCCCACTTTTAACCCAAACTTTAGGGCGTCTTCGCTTTTTTTATTAATTTCGTGGTACCTATGCTATACCGAGGTAACGCAAAACTTCAATCAAGACATATTGCCTCATTTGCGGTTCACACTCGACTGTTTTGCTCGCTAGTCGATCAGCACCTACGAGCCACGACTCCGCGAGTAAAAACCGTCATCTCCAAAACCGCGGTATACGGCTCGCCCGTCGATCACCCACTTTAGAAACAATAAAAGTATATGATCGACTACAGTAAACAAAATCAAAAAAGTACATGATATTCTTCAGGATATATGCTAGGTAGATAGTGAGTTAGAAACATAATACAACTAATTTGGTACTATGGAAAAAAATCATGAAGATACCTCTAAAAACATTCTTTTTACAATAAAAACCATATTAATTTACTTACAGTCATTATGATTTTTTGTCAGATTATTCTACAAGCAACATACTGAAATTCTAGTGTTTTAATTTTTTAGTCCAAACAATAGATTTTTCGTAAATAATATTTTGCAATAAATTACCAGGGTTGTGTCATCGCGCATCTCTTTCTTTTCTATGCAGTCCGACAGTGAACGCGCTTTAGGTCATGTAGTCCTCTTAATACATTCAGATGTATCTCACCCGTATGGAGGGTAAATTGTCGTGACCAATTAATACAGTAGAGTCAAATAACTTAGCCACGGACCCCTCTTTATATACGATGCAATTTGCAAATAGTTGTTGTAATGCGACCTAGCTCACAGGGTGTCTGAAACGGCTTTAGCAACCGTTCATTTAAGTGCCGGTTTGTCTAGACCAGTTGTAACGGCTTTAAAATGTCTAGACTAAGCATAACTTCCAAAGAGAAGAAAGGTGCTGTTTTTTACGGCGACAAAGAGAGGATTCGCCACAATACAATAAAATCCTCTAATATCCAGAGTGCCTTTAAAATGGAGATTGCAGGATAAAAACCGAATCTATGAGAATAGAGAAAAGCTTTCTCTTACTTTCTGTGCGTCCCAATTAATACTTTCTTTATTTTTCCTTCTTCCAAGACGAGCTATGGCCGACAGGGTAATTGCGTAACACCAGTGGCGGATTTACACATTTGCCGCCAGTAGGCTATTCAAATTTTGCCGCCCCTACCGACCTCTACAATAATGTTCCATGTCTTTTGTATACTGCTTCGTGTTTTCTTCAAAATAGGTACTTTAAATGTTCTCATTCATCAGCTACGAAAAACTTTCAAATAGATTTGTACAGATCGGCAACTGTGATAAAATCTACGGTAGAAGCTTGAATTTGAGCATTCACTTTTTAATTCATTCCAAAACAACATGGTAGGTATATAAATATTAATATTTTTAATTTCAGTAAGACGTTAAAAAACATGTAAGGCTCTAGACAGACGGACCGCATTTCAACTGCAATCCAACCGCAAATTGCAGTTCGGATGCAGTTTGAATGCAGTTGACACGACTGCAATAGAACTGCAAACCAAACGTGTAGTTCGATTGCAGTTCAATTGCAGTCGGCGTGCAATCGGACTGCACGTTTGGTTTGCAGTTCTATTGCAGTCGTGTCAACTGCATTCAAACTGCATCCGAACTGCAATTTGCGGTTGGATTGCAGTTGAAATGCGGTCCGTCTGTCTAGAGCCTTAACCCCAGCCGCCCCTAAAATCTGCTGCCCTAGGCTTCAGCCTACTAAGCCTATTGGCAAATCCGCCACTGCGTAACACACTATCTGTAGTAATGGGTTTCATTTTGACAGTTCAACAACATACATTGCGTTATTTACGTTGTTGAGTAGACACATTTTTCGAACATAATTATGAAGCAATGGATTAGCAATATCCTTTAAAATGATTCGGATTGAGATTGATAGTGTGATACGCAATTAAGGTGCTGATTTAGTTTTTCTAAAATCGACACCCAACAGTCCAATTAAGGGGACTACAGGACCTAAACGCAAAAAAACTCAAGTTTTATAATGCCTTAAAGTATATGATCGACTACAGTAAACAAAATCAGAAAAATATATGATATTCTTCAGGATATGGATTCTGAAACATTTCTTCGACATTCGTTTCGCCGTTGAACGTTTCACCGATAGAAAGATTCACTTTTCATTGTTTCACCGATAGAACTTTTTAACGGTGAACGATTCGCCGACAGAATGATTCACTTTTAAAAATTTCATCGATAGAACCTTTCACCGGCGAACGATTCGCCGACACAACTGTTCGTCTGCCCCTGGGGTATTAAACATAGGTATTCGACATGTAGACCTATTTCCGTTTATTAAATTTATTATTTAATTAAAGGAGAATGGCAGAAGTTCATAGAACGCTGGCATTAAACTTTTTTAGTTTCCACAGAAATAAAAGTGGCATGGTTTGATAGGGAATATTATGAGCTTTTGTTAAAAAATAAATAAAAAATAATAACAATGGGGTTAAAGAGAAATCTTAATTTTTGTAAAAGTGAGGTTAAGTGCATTAATGTTTGTACTTTAATAGGTTATTTTACCTCTATTACTATTTTAACGCATAAATGTTTATTGTATGCATAACATATTGCTAATTATGCTTTGTAATGACTTCAAAAATGATACATAACTACTTGTTGAAGTTTGTTTAGTTCAATGATTTACCCACTGATCATAGACCTAATGACAGTTTCAAGTGTAGGTACTCGGTCAGTTTTAATTTAAACTCAGTAGTCACAGAAAACTCAGGAGACTCTAGAGACTCGCTTATCGGAATCTAAGCATATAATAGGAATAATAATAATCAATAAGAATAATAATAAAATAATAATCTAAGCATATAGGAAACGTCGAGGTCCAAGTCTAGCAACAGTCGTTCAGAAAGGTAGGAGTCTTCGAAATCCAAAAGCAAGCCAAAAATCCACGTAAAACTTTGGGCGCACAAAACATTCACACCAGCACAAAATAGTAGCGAGCGAGCGAATGTGACTTGTGAAGTTTTGTGTGTCATCTTAGTCTATCAAAAAGTACTCTGTGGTCATCTTCTAAAGAGTCATGTTTGTTTGTTTGCCATGACAACACTGTCATATAGTATAACAAGTCCAAAAAGCCTTGTTTCCGGCTGCTCAACTTACTCATATTTAACGAGATTTAATCCCAATTCTCAATAATAAAGTTAATCTGGCTATCAATACATAAAAATAAGCGCTTTTTTTTTAAATAGCTTTGAATTCTGTACCTTTCCAAAATTAGCAATGCCAAAAACTGCCATCTCCTTTATTATAAAATGCTTTTTGCATTTCTACATGGTTTTCTGTCCAGCTTAGTACTCACCGACCCTTTTAATATTAGCTAATATCATTATGAACAACGTCATTATTCTGTTAATAGCCGCTGATCGATCACTATTATCTCTTATCAGTAACTCTCTAGCGCTGACACAGATTTAGATATCAGTGATGATAGTAGGTAGGGAAAGGATTAAGGTCATACATAGCACACATATCGACTCGGAAAGGGAACGTCACCGTATAAACTGGAGCCATTCAGTATTCTTTGTATGAAACTCCCTACTGCAACGCACACTAATCGGAATCGTAACGTACTCGCCTCGCCTCGGGACAAGCTCACGAACCGCGGTGCGGTGCGTCGTGAACTTGCAGTTCCCGCGCTTACGGCTCGTCGTCCCCGCGCTTACGTCTCTCCGTTCACTTGCTTAAGGTCCGGCCGCGCTAAATTTGCCAAAGATGTAATTTTATTCAATTTTGAGCGGCCATTGTTGTTTACATCTTTGGCAATTTTAGCGCGGCCGGACCTTACATCTCTTCGTCCACCCTTGCCGCTCCCACCCGTCTCGCGGCCTGCCTACAGCACCATCAACCAGCGGTCGGCGAGTCGTAAGCGCGGCGTCGCCTAGCCGTAGCCGAGTCGACGTATCGGAGCTGCTGATCCGGTTAGGTTGCCGCCTGTTTGACGACAAGGCGAAAGGCGATAAGGTAACGATCCTTTTCCGATTTGATATGTGTGCTACGACCTGTGTGTTATCAATGGAAAGTACAGTAATGTTTATATCCGGTTATTGCAGAAATATTTGCATTATCGTGATTAGGTACCTTTGTAGTATGGATTTACCTACTTGCTAATTACACTGGAGTATTAGCACAGAATACTTAATAGGTATTAAGTAGTTAATTACAGCTACTTGCTAATTACACTGGAGTTTTAGCACAGAGTAGGTATTAGTTAATTACAGATACGGAATATTACAAATCCAAGTAAAGTTTTTTAACTCGCTCTAATTGGTTTCAAAAATAATTATTTACATATGTACACACAAACTAAAATATATATATACTAGGTATATACAAATAACACCGCTGTCAATGGGATAAGTGCCCAAAAGGCTGGCAGCATTAAGTACCACGTTTACCAAAGTTTCGAAAAACACTTACACGCCACAAAGAAATGAACTATGTACAGGGTGTCCGGTGGCAATTTTCACATTTCAAAGGTTGATAATAAAATAAATACAAAAGTTTCCTGAATTATTTTTATTATTATTTACGGTACATTAATGTGAGTTTCATTTTTTAAAAATAACGTTTTCTAAATGTCGGCCTTCTTGACGCAAGCACTCTTCCCATCTCACACGCATATTTTCATTGAGTTTTGCTTGGTAATCATTTTCATTGAGTTTTTGCGTTATTTGAATTTTATACGGATGGAACTTGAGCTTCTTTTTCATTATTTCGTGCAATGTTGATCTAGCGATCCCTAAAGCTGCCGAACGTGCTCTTAGTGACATCCGTGGATTTTGCAAAACTGAATCACTCACACGTCGAATGTTTTCTTCGGTCGATACAGATGCAACTGGACCTTGGTGACGTGTGTTTACAGCTGAGCCTGAAGCACGAAATCTTGCTACCCAATAACGAATTAAAGTTTTTGAAGGCACATCACTTATTCGTGGAAGATTAAAATGATTACGGAATTTTCGCTGCGCCGCAATTAGCGAAAAATTGCTTGTTAAGAATGCCTCGATCACGAAAGCACGCTCCTCTCCTGACCAACGCGGCATGGCGACTAAAAAACTCACGACGCTGACGAAGCTAACCCCCCACCTCGCGCCCCTCTAGCTATTCGCGTTCTTAAGTAACAAAACTTTCAAATGTGAAAATTGCCACCGGACACCCTGTAGAAGAAACACCGATACGAACTCGGTGATTAGTATCTTTTTATGTCCAGACATTATCTTGGCCGGATCCTATGAGGACCATGCACGTATCTGAGGTGGTCTCACCACTTCGAGTAGACCTGTTTAATTATGTATGTAAGCACCTAAATTCACGCTGTAAAGATATAACAACGTAAGTACTTATTTTTGCAATGACCAGAAATGAGCTACAGTCTTTTCTACTATGTAATGTCCAATTTGAGAACCAAGCTTAGGACCTGCCAAGAGCTGTCAGTGTCATATAATTGTTGTGGCATATTGACACTCACACTTGAATGCGGTTTATGTGCTGATCGCGTTCAGTTTCTTTGGTGAAATTGACACATGGCGGCTCGGAGTAGCGCACTTCAAAGCCGCTGTGAAGCTAGAATCGGGCTGTAGTCGCCACTTATGAACGCTAGAACAAAAAACTCAGCAAGTAAGCCAGTTGGTTGCTTATCACAATATTTAAATCTACGTCATTAATGTAATTTAATTAGACAACTATAATTCAGATAAGATTAATCTAAATACGTGCATACACAACCTCTAACCCTGTTTTGCACGAGGCATGCGCATATGACGCACTCGACGCATGTCAAAGTGACGCATGACACACTGTCACAATCATAGAAATGTACTTCTTTCATAATATCTATGGTCACAATGACAGCTGCGCTGACGCAACGATCGTCACAGTGGAAAGAAACCGTGTTTGTATTGTGATATGTCAAATATTTGTGCATCTACTTTCACAATATTTGAATATGTGAGCACTATGTATCTATCACATAATTAAGAGGACGACATGATCTAAAGTGCGGTCTTTGTCGGACTGCATGGAAAGAAAGAGAAGCGCGATGACACAACGCTGGTAATTTATTGCAAAATATGAAGCAATTATCTATTTACGAAAAATCTATTGTTTGGACTAAAAACTTAAAACACTAGTGCTTTAGTATGTTGCTTGTAGAATAATCTGAAAAAAAAATCAGAATGATTGTATGTATATTAGTATGGTTTTTTATTGTAAAAAAGAAAGTTTCTAGAGGTATCTTCATGATTTTTTTCTATCGCACCAAATTAGTTGTATTATGTTTTCAACACACTATCTACCTAGCATATATCCTGAAGAATTCCATATATTTTTCTGATTTTGTTTACTGTAGTCGATTATATACTTTTATTGTTTCTAAAACTTGCGATTCGGTCCTGTAAGCCCCTTAAGAGGAGGCTCCCTAAATTTTACGTTAATTTGCATTAATATTCTGAAACAGTCACACATACAATCAAAATGGAACTTTAGTATATGATTCATTGGATCTTTTTCTTTCCATGTACAAGACAGTTACGTAATTGTAACATTTTCGCTCGATTCATATTTTATTCAAAAATCATGTCTTTTTTAAAGATTATTACTTTTTTTTTCAAGATTGCTTGGCCTTTATGTCTAAAATAAATGTTAACAGTAAGAAAATATAGTTTACTATCCAGCCACAAGATATTTTTTCTCTAGATCAATTATTACTTTAGTTATAAACAAAATAAGAATTGAGACTTACGACATTTAGTTTCGAGCTCGAACGCGATCAAAGAGCGCACGCGGTATTCAACCTTATTACGGCTACGTTAGCGTCTTTCACCATAGCGGTCTAACCGGTCTCTCATCTCTCTCTCTCATGCGTAGAAATTATTTTAGAGTGCCTGGTCTTAACTAACTGTCATTGCTTTATTTTTAATTCTTTTTACCTATTGTGGTACTTATAGTCATTTTATTCTAGGTGCATCGTCTTCAGGATAATTTTTTAACCAGTGCGCAAGTTGTATTGTAACCATAAATTCGCGCAGTGTAAAATTTTTTCGTTAGTTATAAAAAAAGTACTTAGTAGTATTATTGACCGCGTACGTGTTGCACTTTTCAATGAAACAGCAGATTTGTTTTTTACGAGTCACGTTTTTTTTTAATACTTTAGTGACCCCAATACCATTCAAATCTTAAAATAAAAGTTCACGATATTTAAAATGCAAGTTTTTAGTCACAAATTATCCCAATTTCATTCAAAATTACCAAATCTTCACCGGTCACACAACGCGACGGTTGCCCGCGCCATACGTATTGCAATGTAAACTTGCCCATTACAAAATAATTATGGGATATTTCTTTTTTCTGAATAGACCACATGAATGTACTCTTAGCACGATACTTAACAGTGTTAATCTTATAAAATAATCTATTTATATGACAACTAAAGCCATCTATGTAAAACCTGCTTTCCCAAGAATCAATTAGTCTATGTCAACACACTGCGTATTATTAACAAACAACTCCTCACGGATCGGACAGGGTTTTTGAAAAGAACACTTTTGTAGGCGCGTTGGACATTTTTTTTAAATGGGGAAAATACCATTGAATTCGCGCCACTGTTACCGTAACCGACGCGACACCGCTTCGGATGTGTTCGGAAGTTCGGCTGTCCTCGGGATGTACTCGGTTTTAATGTAGTGTGTGATGGCAAAGTATGCTATTTGTGTTTTGTTTTCACTTCTGTCGGCACTCCCCCAAAATGCCACTGTTTTTTTTTACATATTGATTGTGTTATTTGGGGTTTTTATTGTTTCGTGCCGAAACAAGACAAGAAGTACCGAAATACATTAGTTTTTCATTAGGTATCCGATGATCCCATACACTCACCTATTAACCCTTGGTCAATAAAGGTGCGCAGTCGTTACCCTGGAGGTTATTGACGTGGTCCAGCCACTATATGGGGTGCGAGGCCGTTAGCATTGTCGTTTATAGGGCACTATCCTGAACGCAGGCGCGGCGTGAAAGGCGGCTCTGGTTACAGTTAGAAATGAAAATGGGATTGTCTTTTGTTTGGTGTCTTGACGTACGAAAAAAGTCACTTTTGAAAGTTAAAAATGGCAAATAAATAAAATCCCATTCCAAAATGGATGAAATGGATGGATGGGGATGGGAACTGGGTTGTGGAGGTCAGATAAGCATGTAAAATACTGGTATTCAGCTGCATCCGGTTAGACTGGAAGCCGACCCCAACATAGTTGGCTAGGCAGATGATGATGAGACGGCTTATTCCCAGAAGCTCCGAATCTATTGTTATCCAAACAATTTCACTCCATACATTGATTCCCAAGAGCTCCATAATTTTATTAGTTAAATAATATACTTAATATTAAAATGGTTCCCATTGCTTTTCTAATTATGGAGCGCCTGGAAATAAGCCGATGAGACAAGAATGGTTTTTTTTTATTGCTGAATGGGCCCGCTCTTAGTCTCCATCACGCCTGATAGAAAGCGATGGATGAGGTCTATGATGGAACAAGCGCGTGTCCAGAAGATGCCTAAGGCACTGGAACTCCCACGCATCGACGAAACACAGCAGGCTGCTTGGCGCCGGACTCCAGTGGGAGGGTGGTCGCAAACCAGGCGGGCGTTAGCCCTACCACCGCAAGGGAAGAATTCACCAGTCAGATAAGGTGTTGGGTGTGACTGTCCAGGATGCGCCGAACGCTTGGGTTAGTTGAGTAACTGGCGGAACAAGCTGTGCTACACGAGGAAGAAACTCCGAGAAACTGGAGTGCCGACAGAAGTAAAACCAAAACACAAACAGAATACTTTGCTATCACTCATTAACATATCGGATATACATAATTATCGGATATTAAAACCGAGTACATCCCGAGGACAGCCAAACACATCCGAAGCGGTGTCGATTACGGTAACAGTGGCGCGAGTTCAATAGTTTTTCCCGTCTAAAAAAATGGCCAACGCGCCTAAGGATGTTTTCACTTCAAAAATCGACATATAGAAAGTACCAACATATAAGACAAAATTGTGTGAATGCGTTGTTCTTCTTAATGCCAATACTGGCAAATACCACGAAATATAAGTCTCGTAATAATAGTTGTTTGTAGTTTGCAATCTCAAACCTTGCCAAATAGAGTTACACTAAATTTTATTCAGAAAGACCTTTTGATCAAAATTCGTCTAAAGGTCATTCGACTCCAGACCTTAGCTCGAAGTGAATAGGGTTCAATGTTAAAGTTTGCGAGTTCGTTCACTTAGGTTGTCTGGGGCGGTGCAGTATTGAATTTTGTGGAGTACAATATTATTCTCTTTATTTTTTTCTAGACACTACTGATGTATTTATTTTTTTAAGCGTCTGGTACTCAAGTTATCTTTTGGCTAGGTTTTAGACTGCATTCACATGTGAAGCCTAGCTCTAAAAGTAAGTTTTGGAGACTTTCATCATAATCAACCTATAATTTTCCCACTGCTGGGACTTAGACCTCCTCTCTGTGAGAGAGAGTGGACAGTAATCCACCACACGGACCCAGTGCGGGTAGATGTCACTTGTCTTTGAATTTTTGGTTCTAGTTCTAGGACATGCCGGTTTCCTCACGATGTTTTCCGTCGACGTTTTGAAAGCAGTAGTGATGAAATTAAATACACAAAGTAAAATGTGTCAAATTCAAATCAAATCATTTATTTTTGCCAACATGGGTAGGGGTATAGATGTTATATGTACATGTTTTGGTAATGTTCTCCATGCTCTGCCGTCACTTGGGCATGCAAAATTTACACATTTTACACATACATTACAACCTATTATCAAAATACCATGTGTGCCTGGGTTCGAACTCACGACCTTACAACTCGGTAAGTTGGGGCCGATACCACTTGACCACTGCTCAAACAAACAAAAAACTATCAAAACCCTTTTAGCTTTAAAGTATAGATTGGCATACGCCGTCTAAAGCTAGTAATAAGTCGATACACCCACGATAAAGGGGTGCGGACCAAACACTCCATTTGTTACGTACTCCGCGCCTTTTCTTACGTGCGAAAATTCGGGTTGGGCATTCAACTTTTGCTAAATAATCTGTCTAGGTGCCAGGTTAATAACCTCGGGGATAAGGACAAACCAGGGAGCAACTCCCAGGGACTTGGTAGTGAAAAGATTTTGGGACTATATCGTCGCTAATTTAAGTGACGTAACTGATTCGAAGCATGTTTTACAGTACAGTAATACTACTATTGTTATCGTGTTAATATTGTTTTAATAATAAATATTTTAACAGATACGTCACTTCGTGAGATGTTTGTTTTTATTTTGTTCGGAATACATGATCAGCATCAAAATTGCGTAACACACTATCAATCGGAGTCTGAATCATTTTGAAGCAAATTGCTAATCCATTGCTTCATAAGTTTGAAAAATGTTTCTGCTCAACACGTAAATAACGCAATGAATGTTGTTGACCTGTCAATATGAAACCGATTCCGATTGATAATGTGTTACGCAATTAGCCTGCTGATATCAGAAGGCCAATTCTCGTAATTTAAAACGTTCAAAATCTAGTCGCAGTCTCCTCTCGCCGACAAACAAATGTCAAAAACTTGTCAAAATGTAGGGAAATTAGGGTCCGTTCACACAGACCGGCTCGGAGAGGAGAGCAGATTCTTATCACGTTGAAAACAGAGTTTTTAGTATTTGTAGTAAGGTTTATTTTTGCATGTGCACTGCTTTTGTCATTAAGAATGCTTGAACGCGCTTGGTGTGAAATAATAAGAGGAGCTGACCGGCTCCGATCGCGTACTTTTTCTCGTTCGCGCAGCTGTTCGGCTCCGATTGCATGCTCTTTTTCGCTCGCGCAGCCGATCGGCTCCGATTGCGTGCTCTTTCTCGCTCGCGCAGCCGATCGGCTCCGATTGCGTGCTCTTTATCGCTCGCGCAGCCAAGCGGCTCCGATTGCGTGCACGCCGCCCCACGCCGACCGCCATTTGCAGTGTATCCACCCGGCTCCGAGCGCATCCGACCGCCTGCGAGTGCATCCGACCGGCTCCGAGCGCATCCGACCGGCTCCGAGCGCATCCGACCGGCTGCAAGTGCATCCGACCGGCTGCGAGCGCATCCGACCGGCTCCGAGCGCATCCGCTTTCAGATAGCTTCCAGCCGGTCTATGTGAAATAGTTGGCGGCTCCGCTCCGACCAACTCCAAGCGTATACGATCCGGTCTGTGTGAAAAGAAAAATGCGCGCCGATGCTCTCCGAGCCGGTCTGTGTGAACGGACCCTTAGAGGTATTTTTTGACAGATTGAGACTGAGATCAGACTGTGAACGTTCTTAAAATTACGAGAATTGCCCCTCAGATTCGACTTGGAAAATGTCAAAATGTATCAAATTACTATAGTTAGGTCGGCTTAGTCCAAAATGTCAGATACGTCAGTTAGATTAGCGACGATATGACATGTTAAGAGTATGACATAGGTTTTAGTTACTGTTATGTACTGTTCGCCTGGATCATCCCACTGCTGGGCAAAGGCTTCTCCCCATGCCATCCAGCTCTTTCGATCCAGGGCTAAAGTGGAGCACTGGTCGTTTGTTTAGTCCAGCTCGTCCCGCCATCTTCTACGGGGTCTGCCGCGACGCCTTCTAGCCGTGTCAGGGCTCCACGTGGTGGTTATTTTGGCATACGGCAGACGTGGCCAGCCCAGTCCCACTTGAGCTTAGCGGCATACGTTGTATAGCGTCTGTATAGTCACACAACGCTTTGTCTTCTTCTTTCGAAAGTCAAGTTACTGACGACTGAAAGTGAGAAATCGGTGTGTAACTATTCATCTGATATAATACGTTTATTATTAAGGGGGTTCGGTATTTAAAATGTATACTCGGTTCCTATAGGTAAACAAAAAAAAAAAAATTTAAAAACTAAAACCCGACTACTGAAAAGGATGAAACAAGAAAGTGCCTTCCCGTGGTCGCATGCTACCATAGCTTTGTATGTTAGTACAGTGGCATGCGACCACGGGAAGGTACTTGTTTCATCCTTTTCAGTAGTCGGGTTTTAGTTTTTAAACTTATTTTTTATTTAATTATTTTGGGGCTTATTTCAGTAATATTTATATTTTCAAAATGTGCTAATTAAGCCCTTTCATTTGATACATAACATGGCATGATTAAAAAAAAAAAAATTTAGGTCATGACTATGTCCGCTAGAGGGCGCCATATTCAATTTATTGTGACGTCACATAGCCAATAACCAGCGGACGATCAAGACACTTCCAACGATACCGCATTTGTCCTATTATGACAAGCAGTTTAGAAGTTATGAGGGAACAGATGAACATACATACATACCGGTCAAAATCATAACCCTCCTTTTTGCTTCGCCGTAGTCGGGTAAAAACGAATCGTTTTGCTTACTAATGGTAGCATTTTTGAACGCCAAACTGGGCATATATAAATAGATTCGTTAGCTAAGAGCTTGTCCAGAAAGGGCGAATTCGCCGCGATTCTCTCGTGCGTATTACGTGCGACTGTTGCGTCCAGAAGGAGCGTACCAACGCGCGAGCATTTGGGTTCGAATTTCATTTGTCAGTAGAAAACATGTAGTTGAACGCTCTGGAGTTCGCGCGTCAACTGGACGCAACAAGAAGTCTCTAGTATCTTGACTCGCGCGAATCAAGCGCGAGTCGAGATTCTGGCGAACTGCACGCGATTTACGCGCGTATTTTGAAATCGCGCGATGCTTGTGGACGCGATGTATTGGTGCCTAGTATCTCGTTAACGCGCGAAGGAATTCGCGTGAAACGTTTCGCGGCGAATTCGCCCCTTCTGGACAAGGTCTAATTTTACCTGTGACAGCTACTTCCATATGGGAGGGTCTACTGTGCAAAGCTATGAGGTCTTTGCTTCATTATTGGTAAAGATACAAGGGTCTTAGTTTTAACCAATAACGGTCCGTAAATGGTGGGTATCGGCCATTAAACATAAGATATGTTGTTGGGAGGTTTGATTCGCTGTTCTTGCTCTTTTCATTAGGAGGTGGTGAAGGGTGAGCGTTTTAGGAGCTGTCTATTATAGCTTTTGACGTTTGAAATGACTAATTTTGATTTGATTTTATCGGGGTTGGTAAGGTGCACACAATGAGGGCTATCGTTTTGTGCTCATCAGTTGGCGCCACTGTCGGGTAAGGTCCAGGAGTATAGTTCTCAAAGTTTGTTATTACCATTCGATGGTCTTGTCTTCAGAGTCGGTACAATAATATAATGATAGCTGTTATAATGCTGGTAAAATTATAAGCCAGTCATGGCAGTCATCATGTTTCACCTTCCCGTGGTCGCATGCCGCTATACTAACTATACAAAGCTATGGTAGCATGCGACCACGGGAAGGTACTTTCTTGTTTCATCCTTTTCAGTAGTCGGGTTTTAGTTTTTTAACTTATTTTTTGTTATAAAAGTGTTGATTGCACTATCCCCCTCGAACTTACGATGCAGAACAGATGCCATTAACTCGATATCACTGTCTGTCTGGTGTTGTCTAGTCTTAAATGAGGGGTCATTCACTTGGGTAGACGGTCATCCCCGAGACTCGAACAAACGATTGAATGAACTTTTGAACTATCGTTGCACAGACTTTTGGATAGTTCGTCTGTTACCTTTGTGCTACCATAAAATGATATTAATTGTGTTATTTAAATAGGTTTTGAATTTGAGTTATTTGTGATCGATGATGAAGTAAAATGTAGAGGAAAAGTGGGCTTATTAATCTGAAATTGCTAAGGCGGATCACACACTATTACGCGTATCGCGACGGGTCGCGGGAAACGAAACCAAATTCCCCGCGTGGAAGTGCATAAGCAGCCTATCGTATAGGCCTCCTCTCTTCGAAAGGGAGTGGGCTGTAATCACAGAATACTTAATAGTAGAAAGCAGGCAGATTGGATTGAGCATTTTTGACCATGAACGTTCCACTCACTTATGTAGGTACCGTAGTGTTTTATGTCTCAAATCTTTTTTAACCGACTTCTAAAAAAGGAGGTGGTTCTCAATTCGAATGTTTGTATTTTTTTTTTTTTTTTTTTTTTTATGTTTGTTCGCGCATAACTCCGTCGTTTGCCAACCGATTTGAAAAATTCTTTTTTTGTTAGAAAGGGTATACTTCCCAAATGGTCCCATGAAAATTTTATCGAAATCGGACAAGCGGTTTTTGAAAAATCAACAAAAACCTAAAAATTTATCTACATTGTCTACATTAACGATCTTTTTGTTTACTTTTTTGTGGGGTAGGTACAACTAAAAAGTGAAAAATAAAAACTTTTTTACAAAAAAAACAACCGACTTCAAAAAAAACACTACAAAGTGATAAATAACTTTAATTTCGGAAGTCGGTGTCAAAAAACGAAAATGCGGAATCAACGACACCGACTTCCGAAATTAAAGTTATTTATCACTTTGTAGTGTTTTTTTTGAAGTCGGTTGTTTTTTTTTAATGAGTTAAGAAACAAATAGAAGCCTTCATTCTTGCAAAACGTTGTTTTATATTAGCTAAATTCGTGTTAGACCACTATCTCAATTTTTTTTTAGTTTTCGGGGAAATCTTCAAAAGGCACTCGACCTCCGGGGGCGGGGGGGGGAGGTCGGGGAGTGTGGGATTTTTACCTCACTAAAACCACCCCGGTGATCACTATTAGCACATAGGGGTGGTCCCGGTTCCTCTTAAAAGAACAATTCCGGAACCCCCCGTGCATCCCTGGAGAGACCGGCAGCACGTGACCACTGTGCCACCGTCCTCCCTGGGGTCACTTGGTGGGCGGACAGAGTCCCCATTCCTATCTCACCTAACGCTTAACAATAACACATTTTTTTTTTAAATACATAACTCATCACCTTCCTTACCCCTTCCAGGTCTCGAATTCACCCATCCAAACGAGCGAGGCGAATACGAGGTGGCTGAGGGCATATCAGCGACAGTCTTCAGAGCCATCCTGGAGTACTACCGGCTGGGGAGCATCCGGTGTCCCCCCACGGTCTCCGTGCAGGAGCTGAGGGAGGCCTGCGACTACCTGCTCGTGCCTTTTGATGCTAATACCGTGCGCTGCCAGGTAAATGCCAGGAATACCAATAACTAGGTGTTCACATGACACATCGAGCCTTTGAAAGATATGAGTGATAGTTACGATGCTCTATTTACGGTGGAACTCAATAACTTATTGAGAGATCGCGCTACTGATGGGAGCCAGTATAATCAGAACTGCCCGTATAATACAGGGTGAAATTGAATTCATGGGCATCCTTTTAAGGGGTCATTGTAATCATCAATATGAACAACTTTTACTGTGGGACCAAACCTGAAATCGTGAAAAAAAATCAACTTTTCCCTACATTTTGACGAGTTATGTGAACATAAATGGAAGGAACAGCTGTTTTTTTTTTTCGCGATTTTAGGTTCATTCAGTAAAAGTTGTTCATAATGATGATTACAATGACCCTTAAGGATGCCCATGAATTCAATTTTATCCTGTATAATGAATGATACAGATCGCTACTGATATAAATTATTGGGACGTTAAAACCAGAGATAGATAGGTTTTTTTTACCTCCAGTATGCCAAAACTGGTGATAGATGCAGATAATCGGGTTCTGCCGTAAGCCGTACTTTTTATAGAACTCGAAGTGCCCTATTTTCGTACTATATTTTTCAAATGCAGTGGAGCGGTGCAAATATTTTGAATTCGACGGTCTATGCCATTATCTATGATTTATGGTTGTTTTTCGTGATAAGGTTAACTTCCTGCTGGTGTATTTATGTATTCCAACAACTTATTCCAATATGGCATGCTTGGAGTCAAATAATTTGCACTTAACTGTAGATACGACCACCACAACGACTTTGAAGATGCATCTACATTGGTGGTCACTAATAATATTATATTCATTATAATATTCTTGTTCGTTAAAATTCCATCTTCTTTATATTTAAGAACAGTTTAGTTTAGCACCATTCCTAAAAATTCCCCTTTGACCATTGCTGATCTAATAATAATTTATCAGAAACGTTTAATTAATATTTTAATCCATCTCTTTTTCCAGAACCTCCGAGGCCTCCTCCACGAGCTCTCAAACGAAGGTGCTCGCCGTCAATTCGAGTCATTTCTAGAAAGACTCATCTTACCCCTCATGGTGGAATCCGCCCAACGAGGGGACAGAGAGTGCCACGTGGTGGTGCTGCTGGATGACGACTCAGTGGAATGGGATGAACAGTATCCCCCTCAGATGGGCGACGAGTACTCGCAGACTGTGCTGTCCACGCCGCTGTATAGGTTCTTCAAGTATATTGAGAATAGGTGAGTGCTTTGATCCCTTCTGTTTTATGCTATCCTAGTACTTTTTTCGTGAAAGGAGGTAAGTTTTGTGGGAGCTGCAAAAACCTCTTGTGTCGTATGTAGCCCTAGTACATTTTGCTCCGTTGGTCTCGTGGTCGCAAGCGTGAATTCTGAGCGTGGGGGTCCTGGGTTCTATTCCCAGGTCGGGCAAAGTGTTATTTGGGTTTTTCTATTACGAATTTCTCAGTAACTGCCCAGAGTTTGGGAGTCGGTGCCGGTAAAGCCGTTGGTCCTGCGTCTGATGTCTCTCCAGTCGTGTCTGATTGCCGTCCCATTGGACAATGAGAGTGAGGGGGGGAAGAGAGAGTGCACCAGTGTCTGCGCGCGCACACACCTTGTGGAATATAATATCTCCCGCGCCGAAGGCTAGTCTGTTAAGATTAGCCGCCATGGCCAAAATTCGGTCGGGAGGACTATTATGCTAGCCTAGTACTTTATTGGTGAACATATTGTGGGTGCGCGAAGACATTTGAGTATTCTGCATGGTTACTGCAGTAAGTTCTTCGGTTTTATGAAGTCCTAGTACTTTTTGGTGAAAGATTGAGGGATTCTCAGGTAAGTTTTGGGTTGATAAAAGAAGATCTATCATGATATGAGATCCTGGTTCTTAACTTTTGGGGACGAACCTATTACTGTGAAATATATAGGGTCTAGTCAACAAAACTGTGCAGAATTGATGGCTATCGATATCATGTTTCTATGATATCGATACCCATCAATTCTGCGCAGTTTTGCTAGCAAATTTATCTGATCTTGACCTTGTATTTTCAGACAAGATTTGTCTTGTCCAACTTTCAAGCTACCTCACAACATTTTTAACGCGGACGAAGTCGCGGGCAGAAGCTAGTCCTTTACAATAATTTCAGCAAATTCTCTTCTCCCGTTACAGAGACGTAGCCAAGCAAGTGATGAAAGAACGCGGCCTCAAGAAAATCCGCCTCGGCGTTGAAGGCTACCCCACGTACAAAGAGAAGGTCCGCAAACGTCCCGGCGGCCGCGCCGAGGTCATCTACAACTACGTCCAGCGTCCCTTCATACACATGTCTTGGGAGAAGGAAGAAGCCAAGTCTCGTCATGTAGACTTCCAATGTTTTAAGTCGAAGTCTGTGACGAACTTGGCAGAGGCTACTGCGGATCCTGTCATAGAGTTAGATGCCAATAGGGTGAGGGATGAGGAGGTTCCGGAGGTGGTGGCCGAACCGGAAGTAGAGGAAGCTCAGTGATTGGTGAACCGCTCCACGAGAGCGGTTGTGAGGTTATTAACCGGTATTTTCTGCTGGGTCTGATGTTGGTCTATGTGTGATGGGGATGTCCCGGGACGGGATTTGGGAAGTAAGGTTTGAATTAGAGAATTTGACAGCCGTCAGTTTTTTGAATATGGTGTTGTGATTTTGAAAGTGGATTGAGTTTTGAAATCGGAATTGTTGTTTTGAAATGTGGTCGATTGAAATTGGATTGAGTTTTGAAATCCGAATGAGGGGTTAGTGATTTTGGGATTGAATTTCAGTGATTTTCAAATTCGATTTCAGTGATTTTGAAACCGAAACAGTTTTTGAAAGTTTTTTTTGAAATCTTAATGTAAAGATCGAAAGCTTGTTGGTACTAAGAGTGTCACTAGGAATGCCCAACTCACACATAGACATCTTGAAATGTAGAAAAGTGTCATGAAAGTGCCAGGTGAAAGACTTTTGTACTTATTATTACGCACATAATGTCGTACGGTATGCTTTAGTACACTGGAGTGCATTAAAATAGGTCGCTGTTTAGAATACTGGCGTGCACGAGAAATTGGTCAGTGGAATTATGAAAAATGGCCTTACATGATGTTGTTGCTGTTGCAATATGGTGGATTTTAATGATTCGCTACTATCATTGTGTGTAAAAAAAATGTAAAAAGTGATTTAAAGTCTTCATTTAATATGATTTTTTTTTCGGTAATTTTTTTTGCGTTTTTTCCGTAGAATGTAAAATTTTGTAAAAAAGCCGTATTTTCGATAAACTTGATGAATGAAAAATATTCGAATTATGTTTCAAAATGAAAAGTAAAGTTGTTTCTGTGATAAAAATGGTGGTGGGCCTACTTTTATGCACGCCTCTGTACTTTATATTTTGAAATGTTAAAACTCATAGTTAATCCAGATATACGTGTTTATACGTTTTTATTTTATGATATAGTTTTATCCTGTCTTAACTTGTTTTTTTTTTTAAATGAACAAATTCTTAAAAAGTCGTAAAATCTTTAAAAAATGTTGCACCGATTTATGTAGGTACAGTCAACAAAAGAGATAAGTATGCAGTATCGTCGGATATAGTTGAAGTTTATTAAGAAACCGATGGATGTTGTCGACTGAAATTTAATTTGATAATAGAGCTGTTTGTTTTCTATTAATAAAATTGATACCTTAGAAACTACAGTACCATTTTTAAATTTTTTTGTCTACCCTCAATGATGCAGTTTTTTGATAATAATCAATCTATTTACCATGTTATTTGTAAGTGGTGCAACATTTTTCATCAGATTAGTCTATTTTGAGGAGTATCTGAATCATGTTTCAGACATGATTTAGATACTCCGAACTTAAGTTTGTTAGAAAAACTTTCTATTATGTCCACTGAAGTTATCTTAAATCCCAACATACTGTCGTGCAAAATATACGTTCATTATATTTTAAAATTATTACAAAACGAACTGAGACATTCCTATAGAAAAGTGAGCGAATTATTCTGCACGGCAGTGTAGATTACGTCATTAAGTCACTTGTGTGCAAAATTGTGGTTTCAATGTTGATATTTCTAATTTCTTTTAATTGTATACACGGCAAAAAAAATGGTTTGCAGGCAACTAGCGTCATTATCATCTGCCCACCCTTTTCTCAACTATGATAAGGTCGGGTTCCAGTCTAATAGGATGCAGCTGAATAACAATAGTTTTACATGGAGCGACTGCCTGTCTGAACTCCACAACCCAGTTACTGGGTAACACGATACCTTCTTGGTGGATTGAGGCAACTAGCGCCATCTACATAATAAGACATACATAAATAAACTTACGCCTTCTTTCCATAGGTCGAGTGAGTTTTCCAATGTGTTCATATTATTTTATCTTTTTTGATCAGAGCGTGTCTTTTGCATACATCCATACTAATATTATATTATAAATTCGAAAGTAACTCTGTCTGTCTGTCTGTATGTTACCTTTTCACGCCTAAACTACTGAACCGATTTAGATGAAATTTGGTATAGAGATAGTTTGAGTCCCGGGAAAGGACATAGGATAGTTTTTATCCCGATTTTACACGGGATCGAAACTTATGCGGGTGAAACCGCGGAGCGCAGCTAGCAAAATGAACGTAAAAAATGTAGGGAAATTTGAGGTATTTTTGACAGATTGAGACTCGGACATGACTGCACGTTCTTAAAATTACGAGAATTGTCCATCAGATCTTGATTTTGATACGTCGTACCCGGGCGTTAGTCACGTAAGAACATAGATGGCGCCAGTTGCTTGTACTCTTTAAACTTTTGTCGACTGTACTTCACTTTCCGGTATTGAACCTCCTTCTGAATCTGCTAAAATAAATATTATAATAAAAATTAACGAATTCATGGTTATTCGTAAGACTATTATTGTATTTAGATTTTATAAAATACTTAGAAAATAATTTGTACGAAACTTATGTTAGATTTTGTATTAAAACTATACATATCTGCTGAAATTGGTGTTTTATTATGGGAAAGACGTTCCTTAGTCATTTGGGACAAGATTGAGAGAGAGATCTGCTCAGTGTTTTCGACTATCATACTGACAAAATTAAAAGTCATTAAAATTGACTTCCAGTCGGGGGTTGCGGAAGGATCGTACGTTCCCTTGCCCCCCGGCGTAGGTGTGAGATGGAACACCGGGGTGGTTATTAAGGTCACAGCACACGTATCAAACCGGAAAGGGATCGGCACCGTGACTCGAGCCGTTCAGTATTCTTTGTATGAAACTCCCTACTGCAACGCACACAAATCGGAATCGTAACGTAATCGCCTCGCCTCGGGACAAGCTCGCGAACCGCGGTGCGATGCGTTACGGCTCGTCGTCCCTGAGCTTACGTCTCTACGTCCACCCTTGCCCCTCTCACCCCTCCGGCCTGCCTGCTGCACCATCAACCAGCGGTCGGCGAGCCATAAGCGCCGCGTCGCCTAGCCGTAGCCGAGTCGACGTATCGCAGCTTCTGATCTGCTTTGGTTACGTGGTTGCCGCCTGTTTGACGGCAAGGCGAAAGTCGATACGGTGCCGATCCCTTTCCGATTTAATACGTGTGCTGTGACCTTTACTCAGTAAGAGTCTGACAGACCCCGCCGCCCGCCCCAGTAGGGCACTGGATATCCATGAGGATTTTCCACCCCGGAAACAAAAAAAGGGGGGATCTCAACCATAGTAGTTTTATGCCTATCCTCATATTCAAAGCTCACTGATCTGACCGTCATGCGCTGTAACTTTACTAGGACACAATCCACTAGTTTATAGCTTGCGATCTGACCGCGCCCTAATGAATTTTCAGTTAACCTTTGCAGAGAATTATTCTATTACTTAAAAATAACAGAGTGATTCGATATTTTTCTCTTAAGTAATAAATTACTCTCAAAAAATACTTTGATGAACTTTATCGATCGTTATAACCACTCTTAACCGCTATAACGATCGATAATGTTCTTCAAAGTATTTTTTTTATCAAAGGGTATGTCCCATCTCTAATATTAGTTCCACGGAACCTCACGTTGCTATCAGCGCCAAAATGGCGAAAATCAAATGTCTTCATTTTGTCATCGATAGTACGAAGTCCAGCGTACTTTACAGGGCAGTGTTCCATAGACCATGTATATAATTGTACCATGGTCTATGGCATGGATGGCTGTCAAACTAATTTGACAAGTTCGATGATGGCAGCAAAATAACCCACCTTATCGTTTCTCTAAGGTTCGGTACTTTCTGTATTCCAAAAGTACTCTGTGCTGTATTCTGAGGGTTCGGTCTTGATTACAGTTGAGCTCGAGAAAAATAATTTACGAACTCAGTTTACAATAATAATATAATAAACATGTCTATTTGGGCTCCCTTAAACCGTGCACTGTTCAAAAAGACATCGACATATTTTCTAGTCACTGCGCTCTGCACATTTTTCTTCGAAAGGGCTTTTGAAAACATCTGTAACGAAATATTCGAGCGAACCAACAAAAACAAACTGTGGAAGGATGTAGCGCATCGATTCAAGCCGAAACCGCCGCCCGTCAACGTCAAGGCCACCGAGAAGGAATGTCCCTAATTTTTTAATGTTAGTTTTCTTGATTAAAGTTTATCAAGCTTTGTGGGTTTTTAGTAATTATAGCTAGAATGTCACAATGCACTAGAACAAGTAACGGTATTTAAACGCAACATAGTGACACTGCAAGATACAGCGGATCACTAGGTAACGACGCAGCTAACGAAAAAGAGCATCCAGCACGTCAGTCTGTGGACCTGCGGGGCAATTGCGTAACACATTATCAATCGGAATCGGTTTCATTTTGACAGTTCAACAACATTCATTGCGTTATTTACGTGTTGTGCAGACACATGTTTCAAACTTATGAAGCAATGGATTAGCAATTGGCTTCAAATTGATTCAAATTCCGATTGATAGTGTGTTACGCAATTAGGGTGCAGAACCTATCATGCCTATCCTCTTCAACCAGCTACGCAGATGGCTACAGGAGCTCACAACCACAAGCAGACAGCTGGTGGACCTCGACACCGGGCTGCAGGTAGTCCAGGGAAGCTATGCCATCCTTAAGGGCCAAAGCACATACGCTACTTTTTGCATCGGCGATCGGCGATTTTGCGGCTGTATCGATGCTGCATCGCGTTTAGGCGACTCTCTGCGTTCGGACGCGGTATCGGAATCGCGCGTTATAGCGACTAGCTCCGATGCTGGCGCAAATGTCAAATCGCTGCTTGGTCGCTGCATTTAGCTTCTAAAAAGCAGCTGAATCGCCGATCGCCGATGCAAAAAGTAGCGTGTGTGCTTTGGCTCTAAATGGCAGTTTAACCAGACGTTTACTACTCCTGGACAGGAACGGCTTGTGTCTGGTGACAAGGACCACCACGGGACACTGCTCGCTAAGGAACACTTCCACACAATAGGCGTATGTAACATCCTTTATGCAGGGCTTGCATGGAGGCTGAGGAAACCGTTGCGCATGTGCTCTTTGAATGCATAGGCGTAAGCCAGATTAGGACAGAAACCCTCGGGGCACACAGATGTTCTTAACAGACCAGGAGATGTAATCAACTTCTGGAGGGAGGTGGGCTGGTTGGAATAACCACAGACGGCCGCCATGGCTCACGCACAATGGTCTACCTGAAGGCCAAAGCACACACGCTACTTTTTGCATCGGCGATCGGCGATTCAGCTGCTTTTTAGAAGCTAAATGCAGCGACCAAGCATTCCACACCGCACACTTAAAAACGCCAAACGCGGCGATTCAGTCGCTTTTCGGAAGCTCGATACAGCGGCTGAACGCTACACTCCGCACACATTTGGATGCCAGTCTCAGCGATTTGGCATTTGCGCTAGCATCCGAGCAGTCGCTAAAAGGCGGATTCCGATACCACGTCCGAACGCAGAGAGTCGCCAAAACGCGATGCAGCATCGGAGTAGTCGTTAAAACGCGCGATTCCGATACCGCGTCCGAACGCAGAGAGTCGCCAAAACGCGATGCAGATCGATACAACCGCAAAATCGCCGATCGCCGATGCAAAAAGTAGCGTGTGTGCTTTGGCCCTTAGTGCAGACACCAAACCCTCTCCATAGATCATAGAATCATTATAGCCTGCACGCTCTACACCAAACAAGTGCACATTCTATCTTCATACGCTACCAAATTATTTTTGTGTAAATCAAAACGGGTATAAATCATTATTTCGTTGGTCTATCCCAATTGGTCTCTCCTTACTAGAATATCCAGAATATCAAGAAAAGAATAATCTAGTTCTTTGTAGATTGGTTTAAATCCACCTTCAATTTTGCGCGCCATCTGAGAACGTGACATGCTTATTGTCACTTGTCAGATGCCAAAACTTCCGTGCAAACTTGTTCCTTCGGTGCGGACGCCTCAGTGTGTGCACACGAGCGACATGCGTAGCAGAGGTCAGGGCTCTGAACCGGTTTAAAAAGAGCGGTTAATTTCGATTAAATACCGGTAAATATATCGTTCCTTCATTAACAGGTAAAACAAGTGAACTGTTCTTATGTAACCCAAAAGATAAAGGTTACCGGTTACAAAGCTCAAACGGTTTTGACACCCAAATTAACCGGTTAATTCCGTAATTCGTAATTTTTTTTCGTCTACTTTTTAACGCTTCCAACAAGTTCTAGTGACAATAAGTTGACATCGCAACGGCCAGACCGTGCCCGCGAGAGTGGCGGGAGCCGGGGGGGGGGGGTTCAAACTTGGTTTTCACTATCAAAACCAAAATTCATGAAAAACCGGTTTGTCGCATAAACCGGTAAAAACCGGTAAAGTGCAACCTTTAACCTAAATCGATTTCGGTTTGGGGTCAATGACCATAACCGGTTAAGAATTTCAACCGGTTTCCGAGCCTTGGCAGAGGTTACTGCAGCCGTCGACAACGTGCCACTAGGTGTACATATTTGAGTACGGTGCTTAATTACACGAGCGACTGCCGCCGACACGCTTTGCGTCTGCAGTTGACGCGTGTCGCTTGTGTGTATCTGCACTCATGCAAGTCGCTGTGTAGCCAGTCCTTTAAAGTTTGCTTCCATGAGTCATCATCAGCCTACAGCAGTTCATTGCTGGACATAGCCCTCTCCAGCCAAACATCATTTCAATTCTCGGCAACTCACATCCAGAATTGCTACCGGTCACCCTACTAAGATCGTCGCTCCATCTAGCCTGCGAGCAACCTAGGGTATACCTTATACAGGGTGTTACGGAAAGGGTATATCAATACAAACGGGTTGAAGAGTTTATCTGGTCTAGAACCTCTGTACAAAAATTCAGCTCAACAGTAACTTTGAAAATGCTTAATATTTTTTTATTTCGATAGTTTATTAAATTGAAATCGTAACAAACGTGTCACCCCACTACGAGGGTCATTATCCATTATCTGTAGTGTGTCTGTGCGCCTAGTACACGTACATCACGCCGCCGCGCGCCAGTGCAACGCCGTGATGTCGAAATAAAAAAATATTAAGCATTTTCAAAGTTAATGCTTTTTGTACAGAGATTCTAGACCAGATACACTCTTCAACCTGTTTGTATTGATATACCCTTTTCGTAACACCCTGTATTTGCCGATTTGCGGTCTCCCCAACGGTCATCGGTCCTACGCCACGTTTCCTGAGTGCCGAAAATAAAATGTATGTACAGACGCCAGCACATCAACCTACTACAATCTGTCAAATTTCTTTAATAGATTTTCAACTTTATCACTAAAGCATAAGGTTCAAAGTTGATTGGGAAAATTTTACAGTTTCGGTTAGGTTGATGTGCTGGCGTCTGTACACGTCTGGCCCACCCTAGATGGGACTTAAGTATTAGTCCCGCTACCACACTCAACCAATCAGCTCAGCCTATCGCAGACCACTGCTGGAAACTATACGTAGGTCTTTCCCAAGCTACGTCATTCTTTAAACATTAGGTTCTCTGCTTTGTGTCGTCGGTATAACTGTCTAACTGGGGGCATCCTACTCAACGTAAGGGGTGCTTTGTAGGTTGGGTTCGAGCAGACAAATCTTTGTCAATGTCAATGAACTACACTCGAGCAAGTAATGCCGTATCTCTACATTGACGTCGTGGTGGGGCTTGCGCGCTCCGAACTCTAGGCCTGTGCCGGAAGAGTTTACTATTAATTATTAATTAGAATTACAATTGTTTGAGAACTTTTACTAAAGGCTGACGCATTCAAAAGCTCAAAATTCAAATGTGGTCCCTCAATGGGAACGCAAGTAAATATTTTTGCCCGTGGAATTATGTGCTTGAAGTATTAAATAAATTAATCAATAAAAATAAAACACAGATTAACATCACTGAACTTTTATTACAACACAACTTACCAAAAGCCGAATTACGGACGACAAAATAATTCTTATAAAATACATCATAGTTAACTAAGAGCGCTTTCTTATAGAATACTATAATCTAAAAGTATTAATATAACAATACACTTACTACAAAAGGGCTTGTACACGGTCATATAAAGGTTTCGGCAGAAAACAGCAAGTGTGCACGAATAATCTTTGGAAATGAATAAAGTCGGTTAAAAAAGGTCGAAAACTCGTAAGTCTCGGTTTACAAAATATTTGTAGAGAATTAAGGAATTTCTAAATAGATAAGAAAATAAATAGTATTATCTCAAGGCATATTTTTACATTCAATCGACACGACGAGAAATTTTGTAAAAAATACGAATTTCAACCAAATATCCAAGATTTCGTGCTTGGGAATTACAGGCAGCCAAATCGTCTGTTGATTGAATTACAAATATATATAGTTGTATAATTACCCCCTTACTAATAAACGTATTTAAATATCAGATGAATAGGCCGCCTGCGCCGCCCGCCGCAACTAAACGTCTTGTAAAACAATGTGTTCTGACGTTTCAAACTGTCAGTGTCACCCGTACCAATCAAAATGGCTGCGGTTTCTTGAGAGAAAACCAATTGTCGTCAAGGGTCAAAATCGATTGGCGGCAACGGAGGTGGCCTGTTCCTTTCTTTCCAAAGTTCAAACTTGGTTTCTTGAGAATCTGCAATAGAGAGGACAGTGTTAAAAGTACGTCAAATGATTACCTACCTAATGATTTTATTTCTGTGAGTAGGTTTGTTCAAACACTTTTATACGGCAATCATATTTTGAAAACTACATGAGGCTGGCGTTTCCTATCCGACTACCTTCTCTGAGAAAAAAGGCCGAACCAAACTCAGAGATCACAGTCTCTTTTAAAGTCTAGAAAATCAGGGTCAGGTCATTTGAAGACCATGTATGTAGATTGGTGTCTGAAATGGTCTTTTGAGGAAAGAACCCCACATATTGAGTGGACTGGTCCCGTCAGTGCACGCATTTGTCAGTAATCGTCTATTCACCGTTTAACACTTACATAGCAACAGAAATTTGACAGATTGGGGCAGCTTGATGTGCTGGCCTCTGTACTTTACTATTACGCCCTTTGTACACGGGATGGTTTCTTTACGGTGCGGCGTTTATACGCCGTAGGATAAACGGGTGTGTCAACAAGCTTCCATAGTGATCCATACAATACTGACGTACGTGCCCACACGGCGAAAAATCATAAAGAAACCCTTGAAATCTTTTTATCCCTACTGGTAGTGATAAACGGAAAAAAAATCCAACTATCCCATCCAGTGCAGATCAGTAGGGATATATGGAGCACAAGGTTCGATATATCCCTATCGGTAGCGATAATTAGAAAAAATCTCCAAATATCCCTACCAGTGGGGATACATCAGTAGGGATATATGAGGCATATCAAAAAAAAATTAACTAAGATGGCGAATAAACTCAGAGAGTATGAAAACCCCTCACTCTTAAATTAGAAAAATATTTTTTTCGGTTCCTGAAAATTTGACATGGAGGCACTTAGCTACCTTTGATTCTATATGCCTCATATATGGAACAGGGAAGAAAAACGTGTGTGTACAGACGCCACAGACGCCAGCACATCAACCTACTACAATCTGTCAAATTCCTTTAATAGATTTTCAACTTTATTACTAAAGAATAATGTTCAAAGTTGATTGGGAAAATTTGACAGTTTCGGGTAGGTTGATGTGCTGGCGTCTCTTCAAAGTGCCCTTTACTGTTTTTTTAATTTTTTTTCAATCCCGCCAGCATACTCACCGGTGGCCCTGGAGGACGTGAGGCTCGGGCGGAAGAAGCGCGGCAGGATGACGCGCGACGGGGACAGCGGCCGCGCGCTGCAGGCGTGCGCGTGCGCCAACGTCACGGGACGCAGCGACTTTGCTGCAAGTTATAAATTATTTACACATTTGTTGAACATAGGTACAATAATAATAGTATACAGATAATAAAGAGTGCGCATGTTACGCCAGAGGGCGTACAAATCGATGGTCCCTATAAATAATGTCGGTTCCGCAAAAAGACTGCTGTTCAGTAGAGTAGTTCAATGTTTGTTTAGTAAGCTCAGCATCCTTCTATGCATCTCTGGCCACCTCTTCCCTGAATATTGTCGTGATTATGTTGTGTGTTGTTACTTAAGTGGCAGTGGGCAGGGCACATTGCTCGCAGAACAGATGGCCGATGGGGCCGAAAGGTTCCGGAGTGGCGACCGCGTACCGGAAGACGTAGCGTTGGAAGGCCTCCCACAAGGTGGACCGACGGCCTTGTGAAGGCCGTAGGAACTCGTTGGATGCGAGAAGCACAAAACCGGTCGAAGTGGAGGTGCTTGGGGGAGGCCTATGTCCAGCAGTGGACGTCTTTCGGCTGAAATGATGATGATGATGATGTTGTGAAAAATAGGCAGTTTTCATATTGTCGTCCAATATAACGATAAGTACACGATAATATAGTCGGGCTGCTAGTTTCATATAATTAAGTACTATTAAACGCTTTCACACTGTGTCGTTGTAGCCAACGATATCGTCACCGACATCGATTGTCGTTCCGATATCGGCGGACAACACAGTGCGGGGTGAAGCAGATCGCGGAGGGTGTGGCATGGACAGGCGCTGCCGGACGGCCGTGTGGATGCCACAGTGCCACTTGCCCACTTTTGGAATCTTACTTCTGTGGCATGCCTCATGACAATAAGCTGTTGATTACATCGTGTCACACACCGATATCGTCACGATATCGACGGACGATATCGTTGTCGTCCAAGCTGTAGACATATCGGTGTCGTTATCGTCGCAGTGTGAAAACGGCCATTGGCTACTCACGTATTTTGTGCTCCTCATCATATCCGTCCTCGTCCTCCGGAAGATCAGAGTCTCGTGACACGACGTGCATAATCACGGTGATCACCACGCACGCCGAGCAACCAAACAGCACGCCGCAACAAGCCACCAGGTAGCCGCATGGAGGGTACCACCACCACTGTCAATGTTATTGAGGATTTAGGGAGTGCTGTGTCGTCAGTGTCGTGACGGCTGATAAATAATAAATCTACATAATTATCATCATCATTTCAGCCAAAAACGTCCAATGCTGGACATAGAGGTGTCCCCCAATTCCCCCAAACTTCGCCACTTCGACCGGTCCTGTGCTTCTCGCAACTAATATGTATCTTCAAAGCTGCAGTACTGATTGTGCATGAGGAGGTCTGCTGTAATTGAAAGAGTACACCTACCAAATACTTTTTCGTCCATTAACTATATGTAATGGTTAGTGTATATCTTTTGTTGGAGATCCTAAAATAAATAAAAAACAAACGTCAAATAATATTTAGACACTAAATGAGGTCGGTTTTTCCTACTCTAAAACTCGGAGATCAAAGCCTCTTTTAAATTAAAGTCCTGATATTATCATGGTTAGATCATGAGACAACCATGTAGGTGCCCACCTCAGGAAAGAACTACACGGTACATACGATAGAGATACGTTTGTGTTTGTTCAAAGATTTGTGCTTGACAGCGCTATTTCCGAAAGTGCGTGTTTACATAGCTTTCGAATGAAGAAATGTAGGTGAAGTCCAATTAAGATATCAAAAGACAATATATGGGAAGGAAGTTGTCCATTTTCTTTATCGCCTCGTTAAACACTAGTGCAGGAGTTCCCTAACTTTTACTACTTAGTTGTCCCAGGAGTGTCGCAAAAAAAAAACCAACATACAAAGGGAGTCTCAGTATAAAAAAGATTGGGGGAACCCCTGCTCTAGTAGGTAGGTAAATAAGGGATGCACCATTCTTCACAAGGCTCCAAAATCCTTCAAGTTTGATGATACAGTCAGTCATGAAAGCGGCCCGTCAATACTGAAGGGCGCAGGCGCTTGGAAGCAATCTTTCTCGCTCTATTAAAGGATGCTTCTGAATAAAAAAAAGGGGATAGAGTTACTGGAAAATCCGAATTTGGACTGATAGATTGGCTGATCTATCAGTCCAGTTCAGCAGTTAAAGAAAGAAGCTCAGCCTGGGTTTTAACTAGGGCTCGATGTTTAAGAAAGTCGCTAGGTTATAAGATAAAGTACGTACATCATACCTTCGTGGATGTGTTTTGACGATGTGACACTTGGCGGCGCCGGGCTCGGCACGCGTGCCGCGGGGACACGACCGGCATATGTTGTCGCCCGCCTTTGATGACGTGTTCAGTGGGCAGGATGCTGGGAAACACCAGAGATGATAAAACAAGAGAAATAAGAAACTTTGATTTGAAGAAGTGTCCATAGTGTTTCTTGCCCGTTCTTCTCTTTTAAATCTGCGTTTTGGAACGGGCCACTAGCTGAACTTTCTGACTAACTGATCGACTCTTTGACAGTTCAAAAGTGCCTGTAAATAATGTACAGTTCGAGTATAAAACACAGATTACGGAAAATACTGTAGTTATGAAAGAACGGGATGGATCGTTCCTCATCCTCCATTCAAAAGGGGGATGCTCCGACCAGATGGATGTTGAGTCTGGTGGGGTACAGCCCGACTGTTGCTGTCGGGCTGTCATATGCAGACTTTGCGGTGAACTTTGCTTGTGCGATGTAGAATTTGTGACAATAGATGTCTTGCGTAGTTTTAAAAGGTGGTGCAGTTGTCGCCACAAAACAATCTGGAATAGTTGAAATCTCGTCCTTTCGCAGTCCACTGCTGGACACAAGCCGTTACCGCGTGGTAACGTGTTACCCAGTAACAATGTTGTGGACGTCAGATAGGCAGTCGCTAAAATACTGGTATTTAGCTGTATTCGGTTAGACTGGAAGCCGACCCTAAAGGTCTAGGCAGCTGAGATTAAAAGATAGAATGTTGATACTTACAACAAAGTTTGTATCTCGGCAGGAGGTAGTAGCCAGCAGGACAGATGACCACCACGTTCGCCTTGCCGGGAGACAGGAGTGGCACCAGCTCGTGGTACTCATGGTGGCCATTGGTGTCTGCAGGATGAAGATCGATAATCAGTTCTATTCCTCTTCTTAGCGTATCGATGTCAAAAAGTTCTAACATCTTTGACCCAAAATTCAGCTGCGCGAACTCTGCTCACTGACGCAGTCTACTAATACATTTAAAATCGCCTTTTAAAAAAGTGACTAAAATTATTGATTGCATGCATCTTTTGCTAAATTTGACGTTCTAATTTCAACAATGGATAGATAATTTAAAAATCTAAATAATCCATGTATAGAGGTATGAGGAACAGGGTGTAAAGTTCACTCAACCTCCATAGAAAAGGGAGGATCCTCCGACCAGACGGGTGTTGTGTCTGGCGGGCAACTGCCCAATGAGTCATGTCGGGCTGTTGTATATATGCTAGTTGCGCGGTAAACTCTGCTTGCGCGATGCAGGATTTGCGTGACGTCAGTATGACGCGTTGTTCGCATGTGGCGTTGTAGATACCGCTACACATGTTTTAATTTATTTAAAAATATCGCTATTCTTTTTTTATTAAAATAATTCCAAAAATTGTGCGAGTTCTATGATAAAGGGGCGTGCGCAGGGTGCGCTGCATCCCTTTCGTACGAGGAAGTCGTGTCGCTCTCTGTCTCTGTCGCAATATGCTCAAGGTTATTTGGTCGGGGTACCGCCTTAAGGAGACTAGTTATTAGTTAGAAATATTACCTTTCTTTCTCAGTGTATGTGTCACTACTGGTCTCACAAGGTCCTTCCAGGGCTCTAGGGTCTCGTTGACTCCTTCTTTTGATACCAGCACTGAAATAATACATGACATATTACCCTGTATTGTCTGGAGGTAGAGAGGTGTCTAGTGCACCCACATTTCGCAAGTTATTTTTAAGTTCCGTATAATAATTATAATATATCGTTATTATGATGTAGGTAATAGGTGGTGAACCCATGTTACTAGCCCAGATCACGGGCTACTTTTGAGAAAACCCAAAAAGAAATGTCCGACCTGAGGATCGAACCTAGGACTACTCGCGACTACTAATATAGTAGACCAACGAGCAGTTACATAATTTTAAGAGGAAATGCGGTCGGGTTTTTCTTTTTTCATTAATAGTTAGAAAGAAAGAAAGAAAGAAAAAGAAAGAAAATACGTTTATTTGCGGTGATAATGACGCAAAAAGAACATAAACACAAAAAATAAAAATAAAAAGGTAGAGAGAAACATGCGTCACATCCACGCAAAACGGCTATCGCTCAGCATTATGCTGCGACCCTATGCAAGACAGAGCCCCAGCGCTGGTTTTCAGCGACAGCCGGCGCTGACGTAATGACGTCGTCCGGTCAAAGTTGTCAAATTTGTACACTAGCCTCTGTTGACAGCGGTTTAAACCGGAATTTTTTTTGAGGGTTCTAGTGCTTATAAAAATAATGTATCATTAAAAAGGAAAACATAGGGACATACAAGTATCTAGTAAATATTTATTATTCTGAAAAATATCATTGCTTTATGGCCATTAACCAGAAAGAAAACAGGCGAGAGCGTTTCTGTGGAGAAACGTCTACCCGTACTTCGGAAAAAAAAATGGTGGCAGAAACAGATGACAACTTCATCTTTAAAAAAGCCAACAAGAAAACCTTGACATTTCTACCAAGTTACCCGATGTAAAAAAGAACAATGCAGATACCTCTAATAGAAGATAGTATAGCCGAGTTGGTAGCGCAGAGCAACACAAGAGAAGACACGATATCTCGCTTGCACTGCAAGCTACAGTTGAGTTCACGAGGAGTCAGGGATATGACGGCTGTGGCCCTGAGCAGGGTGCTGTTGGTGCCCTGGAAGAAGACGAGGAATCACACTTACATATAGTATATATCACATATCACTTCACATCACATCCCATAATATAATATACTAGCTGCGCCCCGCGGTTTCACCCGCGTAAATGTCAATCCCGTGGGAATAACAGGATAAAAACTATCCTATGTCCTTCCCCGGGACTCAAACTATCTCTATACCAAATATCATCTAAATCGGTTCAGTAGTTTAGGCGTGAAAAGGTAACATACAGACAGACAGATAAAGTTACTTTCGAATTTATAATATTAGTATGGATGTATATAGATATAAAATCACACTATCACACTCCATACTAATATTATAAAGGCGAAAGTTTGTGAGTGTGTGTGTGTTTTATGTTTGTTACTTCTTCACGCTCAAACGGCTGGACCAATTTTGATTACATTTTGCATGGAGGTAGCTGACACCCTGGATTAACATATAGGCTACTTTTTATCCCGATATTCGCACGGGGTCGACATTTACGCGGGTGAAACCGCGAGGCACAGCTAGTTTGAAATAAACCACTGCAGGGCAAAAGTACCCATACACAGAAGGAACGAGCTTATTCACTGCATGATGGAGATTTTTAGACCGTTCTTATTAGATATCATTTTCTACTATAAGTCACATCCGTAGCATACCTACATAGTGATGGTGTTGCCTTGCAATAATGTTTTGTTGTTCCCGGCAATCATCATCATAATCAGCCTATATTGTTCCCACTGCTGGGACACAGGCCTCCTCTTTTCGAGAGGGAGTGGGCTATAATCTACCACGCGGGCCCAGTGCGGGTTGGTAGATGTCACATGTCTTTGAATTTTTGGTTCTAGGACATGCCGGTTTCCTCTCGATCTTTTTCTTCACCGTTTTGAGAGCAGTGGTGATGAAATAATTTACACAAAGTAAAGCGCCTGTCTGAGTTCGAAAGTACGACCTACAACTCGTAAGTCGACAAAGATCTCGTGCATTTAAAAGAAGATTCTGACGGACCTTGTCTCTCTGGCAGACTGGCTCATCAATTCTTATAGAGCAAGCTCTTCCACAACGAATCTCGTTCGCCATTAACCCACCGAGTCGCTGGATGGCTTTGAGGTCCTGCAAAAATGACAAAAAAGGCAGTAAAAATAAAACGTTTTCAAGACCTCAAAGCTGTTTCAATGAAGGTCATTTGGAAGTTGGTAAATCCTGGAAAAAAGTAACTTGTGACGTTTCGTTTTCGACTTTATTCGTCGAATTTTTCTTTCACAAAATACCAACAAGCCCGAAGTTCCGCCCGACCGATTTTTACGCATACGCCGAAATTCAGCTGTTATTTCGGCCTGATGTGTTGCTGTATCTAATTAAAAAGGATTGCAAGCGCAAGCGCGCTAAACATTACCAGGAGCTACACTTCTTCTTCTTCTTCTTTTTCTATAGCATAATTATTATTTTATACATAATCAGCCTATAATGTTCTCACTGCTGGGACACAGGCCTACTCTCGGTGAGAGGGAGCGGGCCGTAATCCACCTCGCGGGCCCGCCCAGTGCGGGTTGGTAGATGTCACATGTCTTCCAATTTATCGTTCTAGGACATGCCGGTTTCCTCACGATGTTTTCCTTTACCGTTTTGAAGAGCAGTGGTGATGAAATAATTTACACAAAGTAAAGCGCCTGTCTGGGTTTGAACCGACGACATACACTTCGTAAGTCGCGGCTCGCGGCCGTTACCACCAATGCTCAATATCTAATTTAAAATAAGTAATTATCTTTGAAAAGACAGTTGTGCTGCTGGGGAGTTTGTTCCGCCAGTTCTTCTCCCCAGCGAAAGCACTAGGAAGTGGTGCAGGGCGGGCGTTTTGGGGGTCTGTCTGACATTTTGACGTTCGAAAAGTGCTGATTCTCAGCCTAATTTGAATAAATGACTTTTGATTTTGATATCTAAAGAGTGTTGTAGAGGATGCTACTTACATCATAAGAACAGTTTTCGACAGTCTTGTACACCGGCAGGAACACGACGTCGAAAGATGGCACCGTCATCACGCTCAGACTAAGACTTTGCCGGACAGCACGATCCTGTAATGATTTTATTGGACTATTAGCATCAACAGATAACTATAAACCTGCAGAAAATTACCTAACTAAATAACACACATCCTTTCATCCCAAACGCATATACCGTCTCCGTATCGTCGTGGGTAAAAAGACTGAAATGTAGATGGGTTGGTCATATCGTTCATTTGGAGAAACATCGACGTAACTGCTATTTTATTTTTTTACATCTTTGCTTTGCTAACGTAAATACGCTTTCTAAGTGCTTTGGCATAGATATTTAACTCATTTTTGGGAAAAAATACATTTACATCGATGCGATGTTTCTCCAAATTAGCGATATGCTGTGCGATAGGAACTATTGTTGTATTGTTGTTGTTATTGTTGTTGTTTTATTGTTGTTGTTATTGTTGTTGTTGTGTGTTTGTTGTTGTTGTTATTGTTGTGTTGTTGTTTTGTTTCTATTGTTGTTGTTATTGTTGTTGTTGTGTGTTTGTTGTTGTGTTGTTGTTGTTTGTTGTTGTTGTTTGTTTGACCACTTATTGTTGTTATAGTTTGGTATATAGCTATAGCGGAATGGCAAATTAAAGATGGATGTAAAAAAAAGTAGTTGAAGACAACGTAAACTGGAACGATGTTGTGACATTCAAAAGTGCCTTTTATGTGCCTATTTGAAATAAATGCTTTGACTTTTTTGACTTTGACTTTGATGAGATAGTTGAGACAGCTGGTGCCCTGTGGGTAGAATAGGGACGCACGAGATCATGGCAATAAAGAATTGACTATTGAGTAAATAGACGAGGCAAGGGGAGGCCTAGCGACAAAGGCCGCGCTGGTTGACGAAGACGCCGAAGTGCAATATATGGTTGTTTTTGCTTTTTATCGATACTGTAATTAGTTTTAGTTTATCAGTATAAAAGGCTTTATTACCCTTTCTACTAATAATCACACTAATATTATAAAGGTGAAAGTTTGTGAGGATGGATGTGTGTTACTTTTTCACACAAAAACTAATGAACGGATTTGGATGAAATTTGGCACACAGATAGTTTATAACCAGCATTAACACATAGGATACTTTTTATTGCGATATTACCACGGGATCGAAACTTATGCGGGTTACACCGCGGGGCGCCGATAGTTATAGTATATAGCACGTTTGGGGTTCTAAATCGATATTTAAATGTTTTTCAATCTAAGACACCGCTGGTCCAGTGGCTGATTAATGCTTCATCCTTCTTTGCGATACCTGCGTTCGTCCACAGTCAAAGTGTCCTATTGGTTATATATGTCACCGGAAAATAACAAGAACCGGAAATTTATAAATTTTCTAGGAAATTTATAAACTTCCGTAGGATTCTAAACGAGAGATAAATTGTATTATTTTACGCCCACATTTTCGTAAATTGATAAACTTACCGAACTCACGCGTAAAATAATAAGTAAGCAATAACCAAACGCCATGTGCGCTCTGATTGGTTGAATACGTCACGTGTTCCTCTTCCTTCCTCTCCACCGCCATTGTTCGCCATGGAACATAAACAAACCATTTGTTCGTGTGTTTTTGTAAAGTTTTTAATGTTGTAACTGTGTTGGAACTGTGAAAATAGTTATATTTTGCTAAGGTTACTAAACTAGACCCATAATTGTACCTAAGTCTATGGACACAACCATTGCCACTGTCAACATCGACCAATCAGAGAGCAGGGTGTTATTTTCCGGAATTTAAAAAAGCGTAAAATTAAATGCTCTTCTGTGATTGGTCGAACCGTTTAGAATCTTACGAATGGATACCCGTTAGTTTATAAATTTACCACGAGACGTCGCAAAGAACAATGGGTAAAGTTGTTTGGGCCCCGTACCCAAAAAAAAAGATGACTGTAGCATTATGAGCTATATCGGTATTTGTCGCCCTCATGGAGTAGTTTAATTAATTCTAAGACAGCATGTCTGAATTCACTTGGAGAAAAAAGATATTTAAGGAAGTTAAATTGGTTTTGAGAAGACGGTACCCAGAGACAAGGTTAATTGTAGCATTATGAACTATGTCGGTATTTGTTGACCTCATGGAGTAGTTTAATTAATCCTAAGACAGCATGTCTGAATTCACTTGGAGAAAAAAGATATTTAAGGAAGTTAAATTGGTTTTGAGAAGACGGTACCCAGAGACAAGGGTAATTGTAGCATTATGAACTATGTCGGAATTTGTTGACCTCATGGAGTAGTTTAATTAATCCTCAGACAGCATGTCTGAATTCACTTGGAGAAAAAAGATATTTAAGAAAGTTTAATTGTTTTAATAAAATAATAGGAAAGTTCATTATTGTAATTACCATACTTATATTGGTTCTTATTCAATACTAGCTGACCCGGCGAACTTTGTACCGCCTTTATTTTTTTTTTTTTGTTAATTTTTTCCCATATTTTAATAGCTATTCTGTTATTCGAGGCAGAGATTATGAGCTATGTCGGTATTCGTTGCCCTCATGGAGTAGTTTAGTTGTGTAGTTTGTTTGGTATAATAACAAATTTACTAATTTCACTTGAAATAACGTTCATATAATATAATATCAAATAACCTAAACTCATATGACCTAATGTTTTACATCATATAATTTTCCTTTAATATAATAACATTTAGTATAACATTCATTTTATATAATTTTCAATATATATAATATTCTTTTTATATAACGTTCATTTGACCTAATGTTCTTTTGACCTGTAGCGGTATCTACAACGCCATATGCGAACAACGCGTCATACTGACGTCACGCAAATCCTGCATCTCGCAAGCAGAGTTTACCGCGCAACTAGCATTATACAACGGCCCGACATGAATCATTGGGCAGTTGCCCGCCAGATACAACACCCGTCTGGTCGGAGGATCCTCCCTTTTCTATAGAGTATGAGTGAACTTTACACCCTGTTCTTCATTCTTCTATACTGGGGATTTCATAATGCTACATTTAACTTTGTCTCTGGGTACGGTCTTCCCAAAAACAATTTAACTTCCTTAAATATCTTTTTTCTCCAAGCGAATTCAAACATGCTGTCTTAGGGTTAATTAAACTACTCTATGAGGTTAACAAATACCGACATAGTTCATATTGCTACAATTAACTTTGTCTCTGGATACGGTCTTCTCAAAAACAATTTAACTTCCTTAAATATATTTTTTCTCCAAGTAAATTCAGACATGCTGTCTTAGGATTAATCAAACTACTCCATGAGGGCGACAAATACCGACATAGTTCATAATGCTACAATTAACCTTGTCTCTGGGTACGGTCTTCTCAAAACCAATTTTACATTCTTAAATATCTTTTTTCTCCAAGTGAATTCAGACATGCTGTCTTAGGATTAATTAAACTACTCCATGAGGTCAACAAATACCGACATAGTCCATAATGCTACAATTAACTTTGTCTCTGGGTTCGGTCTTACTCGTTCTCCTTTATCAATTTGCGAAAATGTGAGCGTAACATAATACAATTTATCTCTCGTTTAGAATCCTACGGAAGTTTATAAATTTCCTAGGAAATTTATAAATTTGCGGTTCTTGTTATTTTCCGGTGACATATATACAGTTTAACATCAATACCATCAAATAAAACGTTGTAAAAAATCATCTTTGTGAACAAGTTTTTCAAAAAAAACCTTGTCAAATTTAATTCCAGTTCGAAGGGTCACAGAAATTGCAGAAGATTACATATTTTTTACATTACACATTTTTTAAAATCTCTACTTCGTGTCAAGGTGTAACATCATCAAATTCCTTGGCCTGATCCAAAGTTTTAATGGCATAAATAATCCTAGCTTATACAGGGTGAAATTGAATTCATGGGCATCCTTTTAAGGGGTCATTGTAATCATCATTTTGAATAACTTTTACTATGGGACAAACCTGAAATCGCGAAAAAAAAGTTCCTTCCATTTATGTTCACATAACTCGTCAAAATGTAGGGAAGAGCTGATTTTTTTTTCGCGATTTCAGGTTTGGTCCCATAGTAAAAGTTGTTCATAATGATGAGTACAATGACCCCTTAAAAGGATGCCCATGAATTCAATTTCACCCTGTATAATTAAAGAAAAATCTCTTACCAGGCTGCAAGTATAGGTCCCAACATTCCTAGGCTCCACATTATGGATGGTGACGCTAACGCCATCCACATAAACATTGTCTTGCCTGAGCATTCGCTTCCTGTCCGTTTTCCATTTGAATTTCTCGTCATAAGTATGTACTGGCAGAAGGCCGCAGTCCAGGGTAACGGAGTCTCCTAACATTACGAAAACCTCATTCTGGAAAAAAAAGAAGATTATCATCAACATCTGCCTAGCCTTTTTCAACTACGGTAGGGTCGGCTTCCAGTCATTACCAGATGCAGCTGAAAACCAGTATTTTACATGGAGCGACTGCCTATCTGACATCCACAACCCAGTTACTGGGTAAAACGATACTCCTTCGCAAGACTGTGTAAAATACTTGCGAGTCGGGAATCGTTATGGACCAAGAGATATGAAACTAGAATTTATTTATTTATTTTTAGCCTATGTTTTCCCACTGTCTCCTTTCCTCTACTCCCTGTCTTCAGCTCGTTTGGATCAATCCTGTATGTAGGCATCAAGCTCGTTCCGCCTATCTTATTCTCAACACCAGAATGGTTAAAGAAAATTTAGAAAAAAACTAACCTCCCCAGGCATCAAAGTTGGTATATTCCTCAATCCACGTTCCAAAGCTTCTAAATTAGCTGTTCTTTTATTTCTCTGTACAATTTTATAAATACCATCGCCACCCTTAACGAATTTTTCATACGAATCTGGAGAGTCATCTTCAAAATTCACGACAAAGGCATCGTCATTTAAATCATGCTCATCTTTGTTGGGTTTGTTATAGAAATGTACTTTTAAAGATCTTGTTTTCCTGATCCAGTCCCATGTTTTCCCCTGTTTCTTATACGGTATAGTGAAGATGGAGTCAGCATTTATATACTTGTAGCAAGTGATATTTCTCACTAAGGTCTCGAATGTTGTAGCCGGTAACGACCTCTGGAGTTTCTGGATATAGTCGCAAGTGGCCTTAATGTCACATAATTGACTGGGTTTGGCTGTTCGACGAGAATGACAGGCCTCTTGAAACAAAGCACGTGTGTTAGATTCGGGAAATACAAAACCACTACTTGTTTTTCCCGATCTGGGGAAGAAAATCAACTGTGAGAGGCAATGTGGTCAGTTGCTTCTCCTCCTTAGATTCGACTGAGGAGAAGAGAGGCAGCCGTCGGGAATGCGCGCGTCAGGTAACGTCGCGCCTAGAGCCTAGCGAGTCACTTTGCGACTAGCAAAGCGAAAAGAACGCTCTAGAATTTTCGCGCCCAGCGTGTATCGAACAGCTGTAGGCGCTAAGCATGCCGCCCACAGATATAGATACACCTAGATAACGCAAGAGCAACTACTTCGCGTGCCAAAAATCGCACCACCTGACGTTCGAAAATCGTAAGCCGCCACTTTCGCGCTCAGTCCTGTGTACTGCTGGCTGGGTGAGCGTGAGAGAGAGCGCGAGCTTGTGACGTCATAGTAGGTAGTCAAAAAGTGGCACGCTTAGGGTCAGTTCACACCGCGACGCGACGCGGCGCGCAGTTTTCAAGATAGCAATACAATTATAGACCCTATTTACTACATAAAAAGGTACACATCAGGGCCGCGCGGCGTAGCTCGACGTAGTAGACACACAGAATTGTGTACCTTTTTGTGTAGAAGGTAAGGTCTATAATTGTATTGCTATCTTGAAAACTGCGCGCCCGCGTCGCGTCGCGGTGTGAACTGACCCATAGTTTTCATACAGTTCGTGATACTTGCGCTATCTAGGTCTATCTATATCTGTGATGACGCCTGTCACTGTCAGTGCGCACGTCGCCTTATAGACGTTGCATTCCACAAGCGCGCACCAATCGTAGCAAATTGAACCCCTTATGTCCGTGGCATAAATGATAGATGATGAGCGCTCATGACTTGCAACGACTATTCTTGATCTCAGTTTCAATTCTAGAAGTGGCGAAGGGCGAGCATTTTCAGCGGCTGTCTTTTATTGTTAACACAAGTTCTAATAAATTAGTCATTAGCAAATGAATGGGGTTCAGCATTGTGCCAGAATGTTACTTTTGTAACATTTTACGTTAGTTTTGGCCCTGTTATGTTACTTCCATGTTACATGACGCAAGATGTTACTTTTACGTTACATTTCGTACTTGAAAAATATTTCAAATTACGAACGATGGCAACGACTTATTGTTGGCAAACCTTGTTTAATCGATCCAATATAACTTTACTATGAACCGATCAAATGAAAATATCTCTACATGCACACGGCGACACAACGAGCTATACATTTCTAGTTTTAACAGAACTCGCGTTGTATAGGTTTTTCGTACAATCAGAAGTTAGCTTTTACTGGTTATGTATAGCTTGATGTGTAGCTATGCGTATTTCGCGCACTTGTAGAACCAGTATAATTATTCTATTAAAAAAGTATATTCTAGGTTCTAAGTTCTATGTGGTGATTATCAAACGGGTATGTTTAATTATGACTTTAAAAAAAATCAACTCTTCCCTACATTTTGACGAGTTATGTGAACATAAATGCAAGGAACAACTGATTTTGTTTTCGCGATTTTAGGTTTAGTCCCATAGTGGAAGTTGTTCATAATGATGAGTACAACGACCCCTTAAAAGGATGCCCATGAATTTAATTTCACCCTGTATATATAAAGTTGTTTGATTAAATAGCTTGGTCTCTTTGTAAATAGTTTTTGACGCTGTTAAGAAGTTATAATTGTGAGTATTTTGATTATTTTATTTTGTAGAATTTGGATTGGTTTTAGACTAGTTTTAGAGGAGTTACCCCATATTTCGATGAGATATAATAAATTAGGCTTAACAACAAGGGAGTTTGTATTATATAATTTAGCAGAACTTTCTAGCAAGTCTCAAAGATTATAATTATTTTCTTACCTTCTATGAATCTGGGCGAGATAGGATTTCCTTTTCTGTGAGTCCTTAGCTTTCTATTTCGAATAAAATTTCTTTTCCTTTCTCTTTTCACTTCCCGAGTGCTTGGCTTCTTGACTACCTTTGAATAATGAAAGTTACAACACCTAAAGAACTGTTAAGTAGATGATATTTTGTTGGTTTGTTTTCTCAGTGGGCTGTACCCTTTTGTCAATGGGTTGTACCCTTTTGTCAATGGGTTGTACCCTTTTGTCAATGGGTTGTACCAGTTTGTCAATAGGGGTGGCCCTCCTGTCAGTTCACCAAAAATTTATTTACAAATTTTTACTTGACAAGCAACGATTGGCAAAAACATGATTTATTATTTCATCATTATACAACAACAAGTTTGCCAAATAATTCACTTTACAAAATAATTACCCGATAAACTTTTGTTTAATAACGTGTTATTTGACAAACAATTCATTTTTTATTCATTTTATCTCATAAAAAAAAAACGTTTGGGATTAAAACGTTTTACATATTATATTGACTTATTATTATTTATTTATTTAATACTTCAAGCACATAAATGTACAGAGGCGGACTTGATGCCAAATGCTATGCTTAAGGTGAATGGGTAGTTGTAGCCCGCGAAATTCAATTTTTCTTACGTTTTTTGCAATTTTCAGGTCAGTGTCAGGTTGTATCTTGATCAAAATATGATTCGCGACTATAACCGGTATGTATTTACAGAATTATAATAATTAGAATCATTAATACATCTTTCTAAGTTAGATTTGTACCGTTAAGAACAAATCTCGTATGGAAAAGTGTTAGTGGTAGAAATCTAACTTAAAGAGATATATTAATGATTCTAATGACTATAATTCTGTAAATACATGTCTATTATAGTCGCGAATCATATTTGGATCAAGATACAACCTGACACTGATCTGCAAATTGCAAAAAACGTAAGAAAAATTGAATTTCGCGGGCTACAACTACCCATTCACCTTAATGCTTATTACATAATTTCCTAAAAATGAAACTCATTCTTCTTCTTTTATAAGACTATTTTTAATGGGCTGCCAGGAACCGAACTACAAGCGGAGGTTTAGGGCACGACTACCAATATGGCAAAAAAAAAATTCTACACTCTTATCTCTGAAAATACAGTGCTATGTGGTGAATCCTGGGTGATAAGTACCTACTATAGTTAGATTTGAATTTGAAAAAAAAAAAAAATTTGGTTAGGTTAGGTTATAACTGCGACCCCCTAGAGTGCGTTTAAAAAATAGTTCCTATGCCGTTATGTTAGCAAAAATGTATACCACTTCTTATTCTTCACCACTCCTTAATTTTTTGGGCATGATTCTAACACGGACACCTTATAAATCTTAAAAAAACCGCAGAATCGTCTTCCCATGTCTACTATCTTGACAGACATGGGCACAAAACACATACATATATTCCTAGCGGAGGACAGGGGAGCCAACATTACCTATAACATAGGAACTATTTGTTGAAACGCACTCTACGCACGAGCCGAGCGAGCGAAGCGAGCGGTGCCGCGGCAGCGGCCGGCGAGTGCCAGAAACGACTAGATTATGTAGAAAAAAATACTTGCCTGTAAATTATTTGACCCAAATGGAAAATACCGTCATGATCACTTTGTGACTGGTTTAGAAAATCTTTACATAAGTACTATAAAACAAAGTCGCTCCCGCTGTCTACAAGGTTAGATCTTTTAAACTACGCAACGGATTTTAATGCAGTCGCTCGTGTATTATACAGGTTGAATTTTCCAAGTGGGCGTGGATGGCCAAATTCTAAACTATGAGGAATAGCGAAAAGTACTCAAAGGAGTCGCGGGCTCGATTTTGATGAAAACGAAAACTGCATCATTGGATTTTTGAAAAATCAATTTTTCTAGCCAGGAATCGAACCTGTTGATTTTGAAAAAAAAAACACACGCTGTATTATTACACCATTCGATAGTGTTCCTTATAAGGATCAAATTCTGGGAAGTAATGACATACGGCAAACTTAAGGAAAATGTTGAATTTTAATAAACTTCTTCTTATTTTAAAGTATTCATACTTACATTATGCACCTTGTTCGAAATGATGCTCAATATTTTTATTAACACACCCGCAGCGCCGTCACCTTTATAACATTATGTTCTAAATTCAAATTTCTATTACGATCTTTGGAAGATATTCTAATGGAATCAATAATATTGTAATGCTGAATGCAGTACAATCCTTGGAATCCAGTCGAATCCAGCTATGTATTGAAAACAATGGTCATCATTTTGAACAATTAATCAGTTAAGGTTTAGTAGGTAGGTAACATAACCCTGGCCCGGCTAAATAATAACAGCCGCACAGGTCAATCCATCAGGTTAAGCTACGCTTGCCGCGGTTGGTCTGTGGATGGTTGACCATCTTTACATACCGAGACCCCTCCACGCCTCGGAAAGCACGTTAAGCCGTTGGTCCCGGCTGTCATTTCTGGGTCTTTGACAGTCGTTACGGATAGTCAGAAGCTCGAAGGTCTGCCAACCAGTCTTACCAAGGGGAAGGGGTATCGTATTACCCAGTAACTGGGTTGTGGAGGTCAGATAGGCAGTCGCTCCATGTAAAATACTGGTATTTAGCTGCATCAGACTGGAAGCCGACCCCAACATAGTTGGGAAAAGGCTAGGCAGATGATGATGAGTAAAGACCGGATTATATGCAACATAAAAAGCTTGAAATATGCATGCAAATATGCATGAAAAATGCTTGAAATATGCACGAAAACTGACAGAATATGCAACATTAAATGACATTTTTTTTTTGTTTTGAAATATTATTCCTTTAGATTTAAGTCTATTGTTAGCTAGAAGTAGATGCGGTTATAAGCTGTTGTCGTGGACCTTTTTTCTGCAATCCTGCGACGTGAACACTTGTCTTGACATGTTGGTCTATTTGAAACTTTTTAGTGCACGAAATATTTTTCTCACAAACTCGACAATACAAAACAGTTCCGTCGTAAGTAAATGTTTCAGGAAAGTCACTTATCCACGAAGACACACTTTTTTTTCGGGAGGCATTGTACAATTTGACACAAAAACTTTAACTGCAAATCAATGAGCACGCGCGTCAACAATGAAAGCAATAACATGCATAATAGGTGGGAGGAAGGAGTATATAAGAGAGATCGCGACGATCATTTGTGTCTTTCATTTTATTATCTTACCAAAACAAAAGACGCTCGGCTGCTGAGTGCGCTGCGCTCGAAAAATACTGTAAATTATAGCGATAATATGCATCATCACTAGATCTTAGGAAAAATATGCTGTTAGCGCTGAAAGTGGCTTAAATATGCAAATGCATATGCAAATATGCAAATGCATATAATCCGGTCTCTAATGATGAGGTAGGTAACATAAGAAAAATAAAAACGTATTTTGTTAAAAATTAGCTCTTTCCTTTAGTTTGCCGTATGTCATTACTTCCCAGAATTCGATCCTTATTAGCGACACTATCGAATGGTGTAATAATACAGTGTGTTTTTTTTTTTTCAAAATCAACAGGTTCGATTCCTGGCTAGAAATATTGATTTTTCAAAAATCCAATGATGCAGTTTTAGTTTTCATCAAAATCGAGCCCGCGACTCCTTTGAGTACTTTTCGCTAGTCTAGATATTTTGTATAAACGTGATTTTTCCAAAAGAATCTAAATAATAAATGAAAATTTATAAATGATTAAATATCATCCGAAACATTTGTAAAGAGAAGCATTTGCCAAATAAATGTAAGTAAAGGGCCTGAACCATTCACCTTAAGTCGCTAGGCTCTTGGCGCTAAGCAAGTCACCTGTCAGTGCATACGAAGCCTAAGTGTTTACCTAAGCGATGAGGAGAAGAGCAGAGACGCCTTAGAATCGCCAATTATTTATGTGGTATTTGCGGCCGAAGATGGCGAGACACTTGGCTCCATCCGGGAGAACTCGCCCGTACTATCAGCGATTTGGGCTGACAGAGCTCCGCCCTGCAGGGGAAAAATAGAGGCTAAGTAGCTGGTTAAAACATATATGGAGTTTTTATTGATTGATTTAAGTTGTCTCTGCTCCGTTTCGCTTTCGCTTAGGTAGACAAGCAGGGTGTGGTACTCTAATTTAAGAGACTTCGCGTACTACGCGGCGACGACCATAGAGTAAGTAATGTTCATTATATTACCTATGTAAGAAGAGTCGGGAGTCTCATAGAAAAAGATGAAAAACGTCGCTTGTATGAAACTTATACTAAAACTGAATACCAACATAACAAAAATGACACAGACTATGCGCAGACTGCAGATGTTAAAGCGAGACAGCGATAGCCGCCATTATGTTTAGTACACGTTTCATAGTTTCTTTTTTTATTAGACAGTTGCGTCAGACTGGCGACGACGACATCTAGAGTGCGTTTCAACAAATAGTTCCTATGTTATAATGTTGGCTCCCCTGTCCTCCGATAGGAATATATATGTTTTGTGCCCATGTCTGTCAAGATAGTGGATATAGGAAGACGATTCTGCGGATTTTTTTTAAGATTTATAAGGTGTCCGTGTTAGAATCATGCCCAAAACAGGAGTGGTGAAGAATAAGAAGTGGTATAAGTACATTGTTGCCAACATAACGGCAAAGGAACTATTTGTTGAAACGCACTATAAAGTCGGACGTTTTAGCTGCAGTAAAATGACAGCTTATGTGTTACCACTTTTTACCGAAATTTAAATAGTGATGTGACAAAAGAATCGATTCATTCAAGTAACATTCAGTTCGAAATCGATCACCTAGGTCACTTCAATAAAACGAAATATACTTAGGCTTTTTATAACTGTAAGTATATATTGTAAGCCAAATAAAATTCACTAGGAAGGTTATACATCCGTCATTTCTAAAGCGCAAACAAACAAATGAAGAATAATAAAGATGACGTTAAGAGAGAATTTATTTTCTTTTTAAATAAGTACCTACAACATATCGATTATTACAGAATCAACTAGATTGATCTTTGTAAATCAAATAAATTAACACGCCCGCCCCCTCAAAATTAATCTACCAATTGTACAAATAAAATAAATGTTAAATTGACTTTATACACCGTGTTCTTCACGATATCCATAAACTTTGTCAAAGGCTTCTATAGCTTTTACAAATGAAATCTAACAAAGGAAGTAGTACTTAAAACCGGCCAAGTGCGAGTCGGACTCGCCCATGAAGGGTTCCGTAGCAGCAAGTAACATAATATAAAAGTTCTTGTAGTTCGCTGTAACTTTGTGAAAGGTAAATTGCGGTTTTCGATTTATGACGTATTAAAAAAAAAACTACTTACTAGATCTCGTTCAAACCAATTTTCGGTGGAAGTTTACATGGTAATGTACATTATATATATTTTTTTAATTTTATCATTCTCTTATTTTAGAAGTTAGAGGGGGGGGGACACACATTTTACCACTTTGGAAGTGTCTCTTGCGCAAACTATTCAGTTCAGAAAAAAATTATATTAGAAACCTCAATATCATTTTTGAAGACCTATCCATAGATACCCCACACGTACAGGTTTGATGAAAAAAAAATTTTGGAGTTTCAGTTGTAAGTATGGGGAACCCCAAAATTTATTGTTTTTTTTCTATTTTTGTGTAAAAATCTTACTGCGGTTCACAGAATACATCTACTTACCAAGTTTCAACAGTATAGTTCTTATAGTTTCGGAAAAAAGTGGCTGTGACATACGGACGGACGGACAGACAGACAGACAGACAGACAGACAGACAGACATGACGAATCCATAAGGGTTCCGTTTTTTGCCATTTGGCTACGGAACCCTAAAAAGGCTTTGTTACAAAGATGTTTGTAATTTCATTCAGTGAAATTTAATTGAGCATGCAGTAAGAAAGGGTTTTAATTAACTAAATTTTGACAAGTTGCAGCCCGCCAAATCATATGAATGAAAATACGTCATCGTTGCCAATTCGAATAAAGAGGCATGCATATCGGGCGATTTACGTCAAGGTACTTAGTTTATATGAATGTTAACAAAAAATAATAATTAATTAATGTGTCCATAATGAAAAACGCTTCTTTCCATAGTCACAACAATCAACATCACAACATCACACATCATCACACACATCACATCTGCATAACATCTGGTCGAAGTTTATGTATATCGTCCGGAACACGGTGTATAAAAGAGGATAGTAATTATAATGAAATTAAGGTTCATAAGTTTACAATAAAAAAAAATAGCGATGCGTAACTATTGTTTTGTTATCACATCAGTGATCGGATTGGATTTATAAAACGCATTAATTGTATTCACAAACATTTCTTTTAAATATTCTATTTTTGAGGTTTGTGGTGGTTTGCAAATAACCCTATTTAAAGTAAACGTTATTCCAAATTAAAACTTTAATTTATAGACTTAATACTTAGGCTGATTTGAAACTACAACATAATTATTAAAGATCACTAAAAAAAAATAGCCAATTTCGAATATCTAAATTAAAACGATATTTGATCACATCAATGGTAGTGAGTGTGGCAACTTTTTTTTACGAAATATCAGCCGAGAAGTGTAATTTTACTGCAGCTAATTAAAAGTCCGACTTTAGTCGTGGCGTAACGTTTGTCGCAGAAGTCGCGACCAAGACGCAGACAATCATAGTGAAGCACGCTAGAGCTACGGTGTCCTCGACGAGCGGTGGTCACCACTAAGGGCCAAAGCACACACGCTACTTTTTGCATCGGCGATCGGCGATTCAGCTGCTTTTTAGAAGCTAAATGCAGCGACCAAGCATTCCACACCGCACACTTAAAAACGCCAAACGCGGTGATTCAGTCGCTTTTCGGAAGCTCGATACAACGGCTGAACGCTACACTTCGCACACATTCGGATGCCGGTCGCAGTGATTTGGCATTTGCGCCAGCATCGAAGCAGTCGCTAAAACGCGCGATTCCGATACCACGTCCGAACGCAGAGAGTCGCCAAAGCGCGATGCAGCATCGGAGCAGTCGCTAAAACGCGCGATTCCGATACCGCGTCCGAACGCAGAAAGTCGCCAAAACGCGATGCAGCATCGATACAGCCGCAAAATTGCCGATCGCCGATGCAAAAAGTAGCGTGTGTGCTTTGGCCGTAACAGCCGCAGTAACGGCTATCGTCAAAATGATGGCAGTGGTAAAGAGTTAAATCGCATTTCGTTTTGACACCCACAATGACGCAGTGACTTCACTTGATTTTCATTGAGCGTAGTACGGTAAGGGCAAATCTAACGATTTAAATCTCTGGGCAGCGGGGTTTGACTTAATGTCAAATACTGGTGTAAATGTCAGTTTTTCATGACCGTCGATATAATATGACTGAACCGCTTTCGTAGGAAACCAAAGCTTAAGGCACGCCGTTCAACCAGCTGGTCGTAACAGTCAAGTTCGCAATGTGTATTGGGGTTACGATAGGTACTTGGATGATAATGAATCCACCCATACGTGTACCTCACACATCCTCTAATTATAGGCAGAACAGTTACATTGTGCGAGCAAGCAGAAATTTCAATGATATATGCAAGGAATATGATTTTGATCCATTCACAATTAGTGTGAATTCGGCCAGAAGGTGCTTAAGCCTCAATTTTTTCAAGTAGTGGTAGGTTATATTATTTGTTTTAGTTATTTTATTATTTAAATTACTTCTTACTTTAATTTAGGCGGTGTTTTTATTGTTTTTGTGCTCACACCATAAATAACTATTATAAGACTATACGTGAGGATTTGTAATTGGCTTTCGGGTGACTATGGTTTCCTTTTATGTTTGTTTTTATTAGCTGTAAGTCCTCCATATACTAAAATAAATAAATAATATTAATAGAATATTAATAATAAAATATATATTAAATAACTGTTGAATATTGTATGCCCTATGGGGTATGTTACAGCGATCTTTATATAATTATGATAACAATTTTCCACGTGTGATAAACAAATAAATTAATTTGATGCTACGGCCAGTGGCTGTGGTCGCGGCCGACGGAGCCATGCGTGAGATTCTTAGACCTCACTCTTCAAATTGCTTTGAAGTTCCGTGGCATACCTACCTGTCCGCCGTTTCGTTTTTTTTTTTTCAAAATGGCGGCTACGCATGAGACCTGAAGGCCAATTTCCGTACATATTTTTTTTTTTTTTTTTTTTGTAAAATGTACTCGAATCCGTGGCCGACATTTTGAATAAAAAAAATGGCGTACAGATGGATATGCCAAGATCCATTTATAAAAATGTTCAATCCCTTTTGAATCCCTCAGAACCACGTAATCAGACACCATGCTTAGCAGTTCCTTTTCTTTATGAAAAGAGGCTAGTTTTAAGGGAACCATTATTTTATTATTTATACAGGGTGTTACGGAAAGGGTATATCAATACAAACGGGTTGAAAAGTGTATCTGGTCTAGAATCTCTGTACAAAATTTCAGCTCAAAAGCATTAACTTTGAAAATGCTTAATATTTTTTTATTTCGACATCACGGCGCTGCACTGGCGCGCGGCGGCGTGATGTGCGTGTACTAGGCGCACAGACACACTACAGATAATGGATAATGACCCTCGTAGTGCGGTGACACGTTTTTTATGATTTCAATTTAATAAACTATCGAAATAAAAAAAATATTAAGCATTTTCAAAGTTACTGCTTTTGAGCTGAAATTTTGTACAGAGATTCTAGACCAGATACACTCTTCAACCCGTTTGTATTGATATAGCCTTTCCGTAACACCCTGTATATGTATAACCTTCATAAAAACTGACCTTATTCTTGTTGCTTATAACTTTGATGCCCATTTTGCTAACTATCTTATTCAGCAAGCCCTCGGGCTCCTTGGTACTCGTCATGTCTTGGCTTGAACCTCCCTCCTTGTTTGTGGTTTCTGCGGGAGGCATCGTTTTGAACGTCGGTTTCAGTGGTGGTCTAGAAATGATGAATTAAATTATATACGCTGGATTGCACGAATAAAAAATATTGAAGAAGTATAATCTTGTATACCTACCCTGTCCATTAGTTAAACCGTTTTTTGACAGGTGGAACTAGTGGCGTCTTTACTATATGTACCTTGTGGAAATTCCCCATAGGGTTTTGGTCGGGTATAGTTAGCATTGAGGCTTTCGCTTCTAACTACCAAATGTACCCGAGTTGGAGTATCTTAATCGGGTGTATTTAGGACCTAGCGTTGCGTGATTACGTGCTACTAAACATACCCGGCCGCGTAATGCCAGACTGTATTTACCACAGACATCCATAGTCTGTGCTGGACCTCTTTGTGCTCGTTACACTAAAGATCAAAATGTATTTGAACACAGGCACTCTCTGTATTAGTGTACATTATGCTCGTCATTTCCAAAGCAAACTACGTAGGTACGAGTGCAGAGCAAAGGATTCGGCAGGGTTGTAAAACGTCGGGCATTACGCGTTCCAGTGCTGTACCTAATGTTACCATGCTAAATTTATTTTAATATTCTGTACATTCATCATCTCGACATTGTATAGTAAAACGCAATGAGAACTTAGGATACAAGAGCGAGCGAAGCGAGCTCGGGACTTGGGGCACCCCGACTCGGACAGGTTGGGTTTGAAATGAGCGAGCAAAGCGAGCGAACGAGCCGCCGTCATATCCTTCGTGTTAGGTTCCTTTAAACCCTGTAGACAGAAATAGGTCGACTACGTCTTATTATTATTGCTTGTAAACCAACTTAGACCTGCCACGTGGTATTCCCCACCCTAAATACTCGCACTATGCACCAATCTCGCCATTATTGAAATAGAGTATTTAGTAATGATTCATTTTCAACAGGTGCTAGTAAATATACCCGAGTAGCGGTGTAAGGTACATTTAGCGGTAGTCACTCGAGCGTCTTTACGATTATTACAAAAAATAACTGGCTAAAATCAATTGACAGCTGCTTGCTATTTTTAAAAAGGTATATAAGTTACTAACCCTACCATGCTTATATATTTATGAGATAGCAGTATTCGTGAAATCAAACTTACATCTATTTAAAACACTTAAATCGAAACGTTGCAGCAATCAGATTTGCGCTAATACACACAACACAGCTTTTCACACAAAAAGTTTTCTAGGTATAGCACCCAGATTGTACAATAAAATACCGGAGTCTATAAGAGCAAAACACGAGCTAAATGATTAAAAAAATATTTAAATAATTTCCTAACTCAAAAGGCATAAAACCTAAAAGATAATGTGGATAAATATGTCTGGAAGAATTAGTTTAAATAATGTTTGTCAGTTGTAAATATATTATTATTAAAATTTAATACTACTAATACATAAGAAATGTTATAAATGTTATTATGTTTCTAAATCTAACATTTTAAATGTTCTAAACAAATTTTGTATGCAATATTGTTAACTTGATAGAGGATAGTTTACCTCTGTTAGCTTGTCATTTAATTTTAACAAAAGTTTTAATACTAAATTGTAATTTCGTATGCTTACTTGATGGCAAAACATAGAAATCTCTGTACCTATTCTAAGTATTTAAAACAACTATTTTTACACCTATGTTTAAAAAATAAAAAAGCTTTGACGATATTTTTCATCAATATCTGAAAAACTAGCAGCTGCTGGAAATTGTAAAGCATACTATTAGAAACACTATTAAACATTCCAAATGTTGATACCTTCATGTGTAACGAAATAAAAAAATTAGGTTTAAATGTTTAAACTTAAATAACTCAAAACTCTGAAATTTATTTTGGCACAAAAAGCATATTATAGTTTTACAGAATTTTTAAACGACTCATGGTGATTATTATAAGTAAATAAATATAACTAACATTATGGTCATGTAGTAGTGGAGAACTTAAATATAAATAATAGAATGCCTCTTATATTATATATAAGTAATATATAAATAAGTGAAGTTAATCGTCATTGTGATAATTATAATAATCTTTTATAATAGATAAGGAAAACAAATAATTTGATAATGTAAATGATTGCATATAAGAAATTTGTTTAACTGCGACTGATATTATGTAATGTATAGATGTAAAAGTAAAAAAAAATCATTGATTCAATAATAATAAATTGTACCAAAGATATTTGCACGCCATGAGAAATGGCAGACATGTCGTGAGCAACTAATATTTTACACATACAGAATTAAAATAATACATGCATGTACTCGTAAGAACGAGTACATGCATGTATTATTTTAATTCTGTATGTGTAAACATCTTCGAGCAAATAAAATTTCGTTCTTTCAAAATATGTTCACTGTGGGTTGGAACATTTTGGCACAACTGGATCCAATTATAATATGTTTAGAAATATAATTCAAAATCCTGACTGACTGATATATCAACGCACAGCCTAAACCGCTGGTCCTAGAGACATGAAATTTGGAGGGTGTGTTCTTTGTGAAGAGTTGGTATCCACTAAGAAAGGGTTTTTCTAAATTCCACCCCTAAGAGGGTGAATGGGGGGAGGGTGAAATTTCCCGCGGATGAAGTCGCGGGCAGAAGCTAATTATAATATAAAATGATTATTTTCGATGTTCATTTGAAGCGATTACATTTTTTTTGTCAAAACTGATTCACGTACGGTATTATGTCTGTAAGAAGTCATATATAATACGATAATTCAAGAAGATAAGGCAGTTTATATGTTTATTTTTAGTTAACTATTACGTAATCTTCAATACGTGGAATAGTTACGTTCTGAATTTCTGAAGCAGTTGTCAAAAAACGGTCAACCTACTGGACAGGGTTATTGTATGAACCTGATTACCTAGTATGTTCTGGAAAAGCCGCTCGGCTTAGCTCAAATTGTGGAGGTAGATGCCGAACGGAGTTTGTCGATCGACATGAGCCGAATTTGTGTACGTGTGGTGGGTGTGTGTAGTGTATGAGAGGATGTGTGTGCCGAATCAAACGTGGCACCCGAAAGTCCTTTAAATGGTGCGACTGCCAATCTGACCTTCACAACCCAGTTACTGGGTAATACGATCATCATCTGCCTAGCCTTTTCCCATAACAAAAAAATAATATCGTAAAAAACACTTACTTGACAGTTTCAACTTTGGGATGAGTCGTGACGTGACGTTTCATATCCGTCTGGTCTCTGTGTCTGTCAACGCCGTATGCTACCCGGTCCCACTCATCATTTAGGCTATTAGTTTCAAATTGGATAATAGACAGCAACAGATTCTTATCCCCTTCTTTACTGCCATCATCCAAGTTTTCACTGCTAATGTGATTGCCATAATCATCATTAATGATTAATATGGTAGGGTTCTCAGAGGTTCTCTGAGAAGATTCCTGAATTCCATGGTCCATTTTTTTTTTATCGCTATCTTTGACGATGTCTATAATGCCAAAAAAAGTGGAAGGTATTTTTGTTCCAAGTAAGGTAGTAGTCGCTGTTGTGTGTTTAGGTTTTGTCTGTGAAGTTTTTTCCTTTTTGAACATTTTTAATTTCTGTATAAAACCTAATTTCGTTGTTGACTCGGAAATTAGAGGAGTTTTCGATATGCCATCACTTGGTGCAATATTTGTGGCTGGTCTTGTGTTATTTTTTTCTACAGAATAAGTCGAATCTAAAGTTTTATCAGTTACTGGTGAAATTGCTGCGGTCATTTTAATGGTTCTTACGTTCACCGTCACCATAGAATTCATAAAACCATCGTCACTGGGCTTCAAGTTTGTTGTAGCATTCGAGTTTATTGATGTATTGTAGTGGGGTGTTGCGTGGATCCTTTGTTCTATAGTCTGTAATTCTTCTGACTTTTTGTCAGGAGCCCGATTTATAATCTTGTTTTGTTTCCCAGGCCGAGGTACAGTAAAATTTTTCGGCTTTTCTTTTGACCATGCTCTGTCCATCTTTTGTTTAACATTTTTTATAATCGTCAATAATTGTTTCCTTGGTTTAACTTCTGGTACTGCTTTATCGATCACAGTTTCGTTTACAATCGTCAATGATTGATTCATTGGTTTATCTTGTGATACTGCTTTACCAATCACAGATTCGGATCTTAGCATCATTGCTCTTTGGCTGAGATTATTATCCATAGTTTCAACGTCTTGCAGATTTCCAAATAACTGTAACATCTGATTTATGTTCCGGCTCAAGCTGTCTGTAGTTGTTACTATGTCCCTTTGATTGCGTTCGGGAAGGGTTTTAGCTGTCGTGTATATCGTGCTTACATCGTTATTGCTTGGTTTTTCACTTAAATTTGCCTCTGTTGTTACTCCTTTTTGAACAACAGTGATTTTTGTATTAGAAGTATCTTTGATAGAGTCTCTAGCTAAGCGAGGTTCATTTGTGCCACTTTTTAGATAGTCATACCAAAACGCACCACCACTATCAGATATCAATGGTGTTGCCACCTGGTTATCCACCTGGCGCTTGGCCTGGGTCTTTGCTCTCTTGTTGAAAAACGATAACAGTTTTAGCTTTTTCTTTTGCGGAAAAATCTTTTTTAATCCTTTACGTGTCTTATTTACGGGTTCTTCTAGATCGTAATCGAATAAAATATGTTCACCGGCTCGCGGGTTTTCATGGACGGGGATTGTATATGACAACAAGTTTAGATCAGTTGTTCTCGAAGGTTCAGGGTTACAAATTATATTAACATTAATGTTATCGAGAGAATACACGTTTTTTATCAACTTCTTTGTTGTAGTGTTCGGGTTAGAGCGTTTATTTTTCTTCACAGGCTTTGCAATAAAACAGTCGTTCATAAAGTGAAGGAACCTACGACCGTTTTCTTCCAACCTTTCGTTATAGCAAACATTTAACGATACCGTTTTATCTAAATCTTCTGCAAGACCAGCAAGATCATTAATCAGTCGGGACATAGTGTCTTCTTTTTTGGCCTTAACAGTTTTAGCAAAATGTCTTTTATCAATATAAGTTGAGAAACACTTGCATAATCTTCCTTTGCACTTTCCTTTAACTCTTTTGTAATAATCAGATAAGCTTTTGTCGATTTTGTTAACTGATTCTCTTAATCTCTGGCCCCCTGTCGGGTTCATCCAAAAGAATGTTTGTATCTCAGTACAATGGTCGGCCATGTAACGACCAATGTTGTCAAATTCAAAGATAAGTTCGTCTATAACAGCTTCGCTAGCTGCACAGGCCCTGCACATAGGTTTGCCATTTTCGCATTTGCAGGTGCAGGCTCTTTCGTGGCCAAAAAACTGTTTAACCGCCTCCCAGTCTATGTGTCTGACGCTGTATTTCTCGGCATTTGTCTTCCGTTCTTCCTTGTTTTCTTTTAGCTTGCGAGACTTCCATACAGAGCGAGCCGATCTTGTGATGTTCTTGTCATTAACGTCTTTGTTAACTTTCGACAAATTATGAAATGTATTAGACATTGCAATCAACTGCTGGTTGATTGCTGCTACGAAATCCTTGCTGAGCGTTACTTTGGCCAAATTCTTCATACTCGTAGTTTCTTCCCTGGTGTCAATTGGCTTCGATTCCGTCATGCTGACTGTAGTGCCAGACGCCATCTGCCGCGCCCTTAAATCGGCCAAATTAATTGGACCTAAGACCGGTTTCAGCGCATATGAATCTCTGGGATTATCGACTAGCAGATACATCCCTGGTGAAAGAGTAGTGTCGGTGGTGGAATTAATGACGACACTGGTGGACGTGGGCGCTATTTCTTCGTAAGAATTGACTTGGTACTCTAGATCTACGGGCGTTGACATCTTCGCGGAGAAGACTTTTCGGACTCTGAAAGGATCTGAAACAGAGGGGGATCTTTTCTTCCCATTTTGAAACTCCAAGGGTATGGCTATGTGGAGGTGTAAAGAGTTTGTGGCGTTGCTCTCACTCGCTTCCACGGACTTGGTGGAGTCAGATGGCATGATTACCCTGCTGCTGGGGAACAAGCCGGGCGTGTTGTCTTCGTAGCTAAGCTTCTTCATGAGGTCGACGATTACTTCCAGTGCAGCCACGTTCTTGGCCGTGAACGTGTTATTTTGGACCTCCCGTTTGACGTCACTATGTAAAACTGTCATTTCTAGTTCACTGCACGGTTTGGGCGCTTGTGTAGTGTTCAGACATTGAGATTTCATCGAGCCCAATTCGTAGTACTGCTGCGGAATAAAATTTATTATTATTATTTATTTATTAAACCACAATTATAACACCTTTACAGAATCATCCAAGGCGACGTTATAAGTTACAATGTCTATTCCATTACAAAAATAAGTAAAATCACCTGCCATGTAAGCAAAATTGCAACAACGTAATAACGCTGCTGCAACCCCGCCCACACGGTTTGACAATCATAGAAAAAACGTCTGATATTATAAAATCAGACCTTAAACTCTAGTTTATTATGAAACCAATTATGAACGTTAAGGCCCTGCGCAGAAACTAGAGTTTCGCAATTCGAAAATCGTAAAATGAAGCCAATTGTGATAGAAATGAAGCCAACTGATCAGAATCATTTGACGATTTGGCGTTCCGCAATTAGGCTGCGGGTTGAAGAGTGTATCTGGTCTAGAATCTCTGTACAAAATTTCAGCTCAAAAGCATTAACTTTGAATATTTCGACATCACGGCGCTGCACTGGCGCGCGGCGGCGTGATGTGCGTGTACTAGGCGCACAGACACACTACAGATAATGGATAATGACCCTCGTAGTGCGGTGACACGTTTGTTATGATTTCAATTTAATAAATTATCGAAATAAAAAAATAATTAAGCATTTTCAAAGTTACTGCTTTTGTACAGAGATCCTAGACCAGATACACTCTTCAACCCGTTTGTATTGATATACCCTTTCCGTAACACCCCGTATAGCGTGGACATTTTTCGAAATAAAATCTGCTATACTTACACAGTTAAAATGTATGGAACAGCTTTTTTTTTTAAATAACCGACGAAAAATTTCATGCCGAATCTTCGGTGCGATTCGACTCGGAGTTCGAGGCGATCGGATTACCCGAACATGCGTGTGAAATTTTTAAATTTTTCTGATGGTACTGCCTACCCTGCTATCGCCAACCCGCATGCCAAGCGTGGAGATTATGGCAAACCCCCCCTAAGAATGACAAGCACAAAACTATGTCAGTCCGACTCCAGGACTAGACCTCGAAACCTATCCTTCTGCAGCGAGGTATGAGACAGGGAGGCGTTATCTCTCGGAAACTGTTCACTGCTGCATTGGAGGATATCTTCAAGGTTCTGGACTGGAAAGGGGCTGGCATTAACATTAGGGTGGTCCTTATTCCTAAGAAAAAAAAATGTTTTCTTTAATTTCGCGAGGCACCACGTAATTTGATTATATACCATAAGAAACTATTTCAGTATTTTTTTTTTAAATTTTTAAATGACATTTAGGGGTCGCTACCAAGGTTTGAATTTTAAATAAAAACTCAAAATCTGTATTTGTTGAATTCTTTTATTCATTAACCTTACTTTGATTTCTAGTAGCTTTACTGAGTCCGCTACTTGTAGACGCCATTTCAAGTTGAAACACGTTACTATGACTTTTACAAATAAAACGCGTGCGCTCTTGTTAATGACTTATTATAACTGAAGTGCGGGGCGGGCTAATCTAGACGCGTCGGTACAGAAGAGGGTCAAGAGGAGGAGGGGATAAGAAGCGATTTCACTTGCACGTAAAATTTCATATAAACACTTAAATTAAACTTTAGTGAAACCATCATTTAAGCTGTCCTTCAACGCTTTTTGTAAAAACTTTGACAGATGGTAGCGACCTCTAAATCTTAACAAAAAAAAAAGAAAAAAAAACTTATTTCATATTTAGATGTACATAATAAAATGACAAAGTGCCCCGGGGATAATTCAAAAGTCGAAAAATAAGGACCACCCTAATTAACATCAATGGCGAGTACATAACATCACACATCATCGTACATCGTAGTCATGGCTGAGACTATGGAGGACCTCAGTACAATGCTCAATGACCTCACTAACTAAAGCCTCCGAAAGAGTGGGTCTGAAATATATATGGACAAAACGAAGGTCATGTCAATTGCCCATGCAACACCCACTCTCATGAAGATCGGAGACGCTAAACTGTCCAGTTAGGTAGGTCCAACTTCGATAAAGAGGTCAATCATCGAATCCGACTTGGCTGGGCAGCGTTCGGGAAGCTATGCTCACATACCGCAATCTCAAGGCGAAAGTCTTTGACCAGTGCGTGTTGCCAGTGATGACATATGGCACTGAAACTTGGTCGCTCACAATGGGCCTTATTAGAAGACTAAATGTCACCCAAAGGGCAATGGAGAGGGCTATGCTTGGAGTTTCCCTGCGTGATCGAATCAGAAATGGAGATATGCAGGAGAACCAAGGTAACCGACATAGCCCGAAGAATTGCCAAACTTAAGTAGCAATGGGCAGGGCACATAGCTCGCAGAACAGATGACCGATGGGGCCGAAAGGTTCTGGAGTGGCGACTGCGTACCAGAAGGCCTCTCACAAGGTGGCCGACGACCTTGTGAAGGCCACAAGAACTCGTTGGATGCGAGAAGTACAAAACCGGTCGAAGTGAAGGTGCTTGGTGGAGGCCTATGTCCAGCAGTGGACGTCTCGGCTGAAATGATGACTGCCTATCCGGAAATAGACCGTTAACTCATTGATGGACACTGAACGAGACAGAATAGAAGTTTTATTGATATCATGTCTAGTGGCGTTTAGCGTCCCGCAAAGTGTTCCGGTATTACGGTGGCTAATCTCAACGGATTAGCCAGGTACGCAGGAGATATTATAGTGCACAAGTGTGTGCGCAAACACAGATGCACTATCTGTTGATTTACTCTCAAAGTCCGATGGGACGGCAATCCGATAGGACCGGGGAGACATCAGGCGCAAGAGCAACGGCTTTACATGCTTTCTGAAGCATGGGGGGTATTAAACCGCCAACTTACGAGTGTAAACTCCGGGCTGTTGCTATAGAATCCCTAATGAAAAACACTTTGTCAGACCTGGGAATCGAATCAGCGGTCGAGCTTGTAGTCACGAGACCAACAGAGCAGTCAGGGGAGGGAGCGGGTTTAAAGTGTTATTATACTTTAAATAAACTTACCTGATCATTATATGTTTGAGGCTCAACATATATCGGGTAATCTCGCTGGATAAAGCTCGCTGACGTTACATCTTCGAACTTATCCTGAGTCAGCAGCGTCTGAAATCGAATGTATCGAGAATTGGAAATTAGTGAGATGTTGTATTGTGAATTTGTGAACGTTAACGCAGAAGCAGTAGGAAGGAGCAAAAAAATAAAAATTTAACTCTGTAGCAACGAAAACAAAGGAGCGGAAGTTATGTACTTTATTTTTTACGTGACGATACACACCGTGTTCCGGAGGATATATATAAACTTCGACCAGGTGTCCAGACCATGGAAATAAGCATTTTTCATTATGGACACATTAGTGAATTCTTATTTTTTATTTTTTGTTAATTTTAATTTAAACTAAATACCTTGACGTAAATCGCCCGAAATGCATGCCTCTTTATCCGAATTGGCAACGATGACGTATTTTCATTTATAAGATTTGGCGGGCTGCAACTTGTCAAAACTGAGTTAAGGCCCTTTCTTACTGCATGCTCAATTAAATTTCACTAAATGAAATTACAAATATCTTTGTAACGAAGCCTTTTTAAGTACTACTTCCTTTGTTAGATTTAATTTGTAAAAGCTATAGAAGCGTTTGATAAAGTTTATGGATATCGTGAAGAACACGGTGTATACGTGCCTTTAACTCATGGGCTCGCTTTTGAGCGAATTTGTCTTATGGGCTTGTTTTTGAGTGAATTTTTCTCATGTGCTCGCTTTTGAGTTAATTAGGCAGCCCTAGAGGCGCCACTGTCAAGACATACTCATACAAACCAAGGGTGTCATCGTTTACTCGCATAACAAACTGACAGCTTTTAAATCGGTCCGTGGCAGTAACTTTGCGTTCAACGCACCGACGTTGCTACGCATTTTATTAGTACTGCCGTCTCGATGAATTTGAAAAATGTTTTTCAAATGAAAACAAGGAATCAATAAAAAATACGGGTGTAGGTAATTTCATTATGTCAGAATTTTGAAAATAATTATGAAAAGTTATCAGTTTGCACTCTAAAGACCTGTACAGGTAGAGAGGCTACACACTTGGTCGGCTCGGCTTGATTCGGGCACAGCCGAGTGGCAATATATTATGTAGAACTAGCTGCGCCCCGCGGTTTCACCCGCATAAGTGTCGATCCCGTGGGAATATCCTGATAAAAAGTATCCTATATGTTAATCCAGGGTGTCAGCAACCTCCTTACAAAATTTTATCAAAATTGTACCAGCCGTTTGAGCGAGAAGAAACAAACATATAAACACACACACTCACAAACTTTCGCCTTTATAATATTAGTGTAATACCTATATAGTGTGATAACCGCTCGGCTTAGTGACAATTGAGCCGAACCGACCCGAAAATTACTCAGCGAGGGTAGATACCGAACGGAGCTAGCTGATCGGCACGAGCCGAATTAAAAACCGATGTGTAGTAATTGCTTCAAGTCGGCGAATCAAGTTTGCAAGTGCCAACCCGAACAAGTGTGTAGAACCTCCCGAAGGTTGACGATATGATAGCGAACCTGCTCAGTAGAGACATTTGGTCTGTACGACATGTGGAATCCCTTATCTTCCAGCATCGGCTTGGTTTCATTATCTGTGGAAAATACTTATTACATTACGCCTTATTACCGGTCCATAATATCGGATGCGTTATTGCGATATCTGTTTTCAGTAGTTCCTTCGTCCTGCAATATTCCGATAATTCTGAGTTCTTAGAACATTGTGTATTAGGACGCAAACGATCTTACATACACCTGCGTTAATGCCGGGGCCACACCAACGGGAAACGCCGATAATTATCGCGATAAGTTGTGGCTGCACCTACGATTAACGCCCGTTATCGCGATAATTATCGGCGTTTCCCGTTGGTGTGGCCCCGGCATTCTAAGGTGCGAGCGGTGTAGTGTAGTGTACGTTACACACACACACACACACACACACACACGTTAGAAATATCGGACGATAAAAACGCAGCTGTGTAGCAAAGGAATCGGGAAGCATTATCGCAATAACGCATCCGATATTATCGATCGACAATAACGCGTCTGTGGGGGAGAGCCTCTTTGAAGATGTAGCGGTATCTACAACGCCACATGCGAACAACGCGTCATACTGACGTCACGCGAGTCCTGCATCTCGCAAGCAGAGTTTACCGCGCAACTAGCATATATACAACGGCCCGACATGACTCATTGGCCAGTCGCCCGCCAGACACAACATCCGTCTGGTCGGAGGATCCTCCCTTTTCTATAGAGTATTCGTGGACTTTACACCCTGTTCCTCATACCTCTATAAAGAGACGTATCCACCCACCCACAATTCGCTAGTTATGTGCAAGTCCCATGTAATAGGGGGCGAGCCTATTACGATCAAAATCATCATTATGATTTCAACCATAAGACGCCCACTGCTGGACATAGGCCTCCACCAAGCAACGCCATTTCGACCGGCGGGGCAATTGCGTAACACACTATCAATCGGAATCGGTTTTAATTTGACAGTTCAACAACATTCATTGCGTTATTTACGTGTTGAGCAGACAAATTTTTCGAACTTATGAAGCAATGGATTAGCAATTAGTTTCAAAATGATTCAGATTCCGATTGATAGTGTGTTACGCAATTATGGTGCGGTTCTGTGCTTTTTGCATCAAGCGGATTCCTATAATGGCCTTCACAAGGTCATCGGTAGATTGCCAGCAACTGGGCACAAATCCAGACGACACCCTAATTTCATAACACACCAATCAAAATGCGAAGAATTTTGAATGAAATTGCTAATCTATTACACAACAGTACAACATTACAGCACAACACACAAAATTACAATATTAGATGATAACCAATTACCCACATGAACATAATATCAAAACAAGGTGCCGATATAAAAACAACAAAAATTTGACCCGAGGCGGGCGAGTGAGCGAGATGAATATTGTATTGTATGAATAGAACCTGGCTGCTTGCTTGTCGTTGTGCGTGCGTAATGCATACCTATATTGTAACGTCGGGCTTCGTATGAAAACTGCATGAGTTGGTTAACAAGTAAGCAAGTAATGAAAAAACAACCGACATAAAAAAAAAACACTACAAAATGATAAATAACTTTAATTTCGATAGTCGATGTCAAAAAACAAAAATGCGGAACCAACGACACCGACTTCCGAAATTAAAGTTATTTATCATTTAGTAGTGTTTTTTTTTGAAGTCGGTTGTTTTTTTTTTTTTGTAAAAACATTTTTAATTTCGATTTTTAGTTGTACCTACCCCGTGCATTGAAAAATTGAAGACACCGACTAGAAGAATCATCAAAATTCGCATAGAAATACCGGAGAGGCAGTACATTTATGCATATAACTACGTACATTAGAATAATTACCTAATGTATTATATACTAAAACCTTCCTGAAAGTATGTAGGATCACAATAATGAAAGAATTATTAAAATCGGTTCACTAGTTTTTGAGAAAATCGCGGACAGACAAACATACATACAAACGGGTCGAATACAGAACCTCCTTTTTTGAAGTCAGTTAAAACAGTTTTTTTTTTAAAATTAAGTGACTTGTTTCTGTCGCATTGTCTAGTATGAGCTAATACGTTGTGACTGGACCAAAACTCACGACTCCATGTTGTATTCTGACTATATTACGCAGGTATCAATGTTAGATTGAGTAGCTACATAGCTAATAATGAATCGGTTCACTAATATTTGACTAATACCCAGAAATAGGTATGGTATTGTAGAGGCTGGCTGTAAAGCAAGGCTGGCTGGAAAGCCACACCTCTTTACAGGACTGGCTGGTTATATCGGGACTCATTTTAAAGTATGTTCCATTCGATCAATCAAGCAAGTGTCAAATATTCTGTTGGGGTTTTTTCTTATTAGCCTTAAACTGGCCGTTGTACGATAAGCTTCTTAAGTAATAAATGCTATACAAAGCTTAACGCCTTTTAATTATTTGTCGTCAGCATGTCTGTTGCTACGACACCCGTGGCATAAGTGCTACAGTATCATAATATGCGATAACTAAATTATATTCAGTAATAGGATTACCTGAAAATGACCCAAATACAATATCTCTGCGTATTGGCATAAGTTTCGGGCTCTGGGTCGTGATATTCGTAAGCGCTGTGGCAGTGGTTGTGGCGTTCATTTGCTCGGTGGTCCTCGTCAAATTGTTCATTAAGCTTTTCAATCGTTGTGGTATAACTGAAAATTGATAAACAATGAATTATTATATGTATGTGGGTCGTCGTCGTCAGCCGCAGTTGCTGGCGATACCGCGCGCGCGAACTAACTTGCTTCGTGAGGCGCCGCTGACGAGCGCGCTCCGCATTCTCAACCTCATTGCTGATGACGTAGATATATTCTGTTGCGCTTTGGGTGAATTTGAAAGAATAGCTACCTATAGAATTTGTTATGGTACAAGCATTGGAACTATTTAATTTTTAAGTGTACTACAATATCGCATTGGGTCTAGCCTGTAAGGATATTTGTATGTTTGGAGAGTGAATAAATAAATAAATAAAATTAATCTCATAAAAGAGCGACACTTCTGCTGATCTTATAGTGCTGCTTACGGCTGACGTGGATAGTTAGAAGCTCAAACTGAACTTTATAAATCATTTAACGGCGTGACCACCATAGAAACGGGTTTTGTCGACGAAAGAATAGACAAAGATGACGTTCCGTGTAGACAGTACGATGGCAGCGAAGTAGAAAGACTCAACTGCACTTTTTACAAAATTCACTCTTTTACATAATTCAAATTCTTTGTTTTGTCATAGTTTTTTTTTTCTGTTTGATTCTCATTTTTTACTGATATTAAGTCATGTATAAGGAGGGGTCCGTGAAAAGGAGCACTCAATTCACACGCACATCTTGGTAATGCCTTATTAACTAAATGATGTAAAATACCACAATACCACAAAAACAAAATCACAATTTTGCGTTCAAAACGCTCTCCTGTAAAATCATGTTTTTATAGATAACCGTCTTTGTGGCCGTCGAGTAGAACATTTTCTACTGTCTTTAGCATGACGATGGCGATTAAAAAATCTCTTCACTACCTTAGACAACTGTCATTTGTTAATGTAATTTAGACAGTTTGGGATAGAAAATTTTCTTCTGAAATAGTCTACATAAAAATGGACTAGACAAAAATCGTTATATAAACGAAAAACAAAATGACAGATTGTAGAAGGATTTCTACGGTGCGATGTCAAAAATGAACAAACGAAACGTCACTTTGCGCAGAAAGAGCAGTGTCTATTCTTCGTAGAAATACAGGATGAAATTGAACACATGCGACAAATCGAAATGGGAGATTGTACTCATTATTATGAACAACTTTTACTATGGGACCAAACCTGAAATCGCGAAAAAAAAATCAGCTGTTCCCTACATTTATGTTCGCATAACTCATCAAAATGTAGGGAACAACTGATTTTTTTTTTCGCGATTTCAGGTTTGGTCCCATAGTAAAAGTTGTTCATAATAATGAGTACAATCTCCCATTTCGATTTGTCGCATGTGTTCAATTTCACCCTGTATACAGCGTCATGCTAAGCCTGGGTCAGCCGCATAACAATTATTCTTTTTTTTTTTCGTGACACTGGAACGACTTTATGTCAGATCTTGTAGGCCAAAACCTCGCCACTCCCACGTCGTCGTCGGAGGCAGCGCAGAGGTCACTTTAACTGCATAATTTGGAACACAGAGGGCAGGATGGGAGTCCACCTCCTATCATAGTTATGCATATGGTTGCATAGTTCCGCGTCAATTAAAGAAGTGAGTTGATACAAATGTAACTATAAAATGTAACTATCAATTACACGTCATACTATAAAAAAAAACTAGATGAGGTCGGCGTTTCCTATCTGACTACTCTGAGAAGAAAGGCCGAAACATCTCAGAGGTCACAGTCTCTTTTAAAATCCAGACATAATCTTGGTCAGATCATGTGAAGACCATGTGATTAATGTCTACGTACTGACTACGTATGACGTACGTACGTATGACTGCGTACAACCTAGTGCGCCGCCTTTTTACAGCATAAAAAACTTTTTTACAAAAAAAAAAGAACAACCGACTAAAAAAAAAAAACACTACATAGTGATAAATAACTTTAATTTCGGAAGTCGGTGTCGTTGGTTCCGCATTTTCGTTTTTTGACACCGACTTCCGAAATTAAAGTTATTTATCACTATGTAGTGTTTTTTTTTGAAGTCGGTTGTTTTTTTTTGTAAATAGTTTTTATTTTTCACTTTTTAGTTGTACCTACCCCACACAAATTCAATTAATACTAGTGCATTGAAGAACTCAAGACACCGACTACAAGAATCATCAAAATTCGCATAGAAATAACGGAGATACAGTACATTTATGTACATAACTTGGTACATAAGAATAATCACCTAATGTGTTATATTATTATACTAAAACCTTCCTAAAAGTATGTAAATCACATTAGTGAAAGAATTATCCAAATTGATTCATTAGTTTTTGAGAAAATCGCGGACATGCAAACATACATACATACATACGGGCCGAATACAGAACCTCCTTTTTTAAAGTCGGTTAAAAATACTCACGAGCAGAAATACCAATGGTTCATTAGTTTTTGAGAAAATCGCGGACATACAAATATACATACATACATACGGGTCGAATACAGAACCTCCTTTTTTAAAGTCGGTTAAAAATACTCACGAGCAGAAATACGAAACAGCCTTCTATACCGGTCCTTTTCAACGACAGAGGATACTTTATTGCCTTTGGTTGGCTTGCTAGACTTAGTGGATAGTTTCAGTTGCGTCTGATTGTAGACCAGTGGGCCCAGCTGAGAATGAATTTTTTTTGCAGGCTTTTTTCTAGGCTTTTTTTTAAACTTGGTTACATGCTTGGTTGTATGCTTGGTTGCAGGCTTAGTTGCAGCCTTCGTTGTAGCCTTAGTTGCAGGCTTAGTTGCAGGCATTCGCGGAGCCGTAGTTGTTGGTGACAAGAGGTCTCTCAAACTCTCTGTGAAGTTAGATACATAGATTCACTTTAATTTGGAAGCATTTTTAGGCTACTATCAAGACATTAACTGAGCAGACGCTAAGTTGGAAGCTTCAGGAAAGACGCGCGTCAGCATGTGAATACCTACCGCTTATAAAAATTATGAATTCATTCTTGCCAGTTGTTAAGGCCTGTCATCTAAGCGTATCCTTAGAAGCCTACAAAAATGTGGGAACATTGAGTTTGCTGTCAAGATTTGGCGGGCAGAGGAGTAACCGTTGATGATTAGCTTATGTCCAGCAGTGGACGTCTTTCGGCTATCACAATGGTAATCAAGCGTCACAAGCCGTTCAAAACCAGTTGAATTGGTAATAATTTGAATTTTTCGTTATTCTGGACAAACAGACCATTACACAGCGCGCCACCTAATTACGTCGCTAAATTATAAAAAAAAAAATCGCTGCTGTTCCATACGTTTTTACCGTTATAACCGTTGAAAAATTTAACGCAGTGGCGTCCAGAATCATGTACTGAATCCATGATAACAGGTTGCGTTGCGTGTCGATGTTCCTGCCACCCTGTATGTTGTAAACCTCACTGTACCGTAAGAGCAAAAGGTTATGCTCTTCTACCTTCAAGGTTTATAGTACAGACGCCAGCACATCGAGCTACCCGAAACTGTCAAATTTTCCCAATCAACTTTGAACCTTATGCTTTGGTGATAAAGTTGAAAATCTATTAAAGAAATTTGACAGATTGTAGTAGGTTGATGTGCTGGCGTCTGTACAAGAAACCTACAGTACCCGGCGATAAATATTGCACATCGATCTTTGGAAAGAAACAATCGGCTAATTTCGGCTTTGTAGTGCGTCATCTCTGTCGCACGAAATACAAACAGTCCGGTATCTATTAGGAGCTGTTAAAACAATTATGATTTGCTTCTTTTGATAATTCTTTTTATTCTTTGTATAAAATACAACAATTTTTCTATAAATGATTGCTTTAGCTTGGGGTAAAATAAAAAGGTTCCCCTATTTTTCCTAAAGATGCCATAGTACAACTTTAAATTATTTAAATTTGGGGGTGTTAACAACTCTAGATATATATTTTGAACTGGACGCGACCGCACTCTATCGCACTTGAACAACGACTGACAAAACGTCAGTTAACGTCACATAGGTAGTGTGCGACAGAGATAACGCACTACGAAGCCGAAATTAGCCGATTGTTTCTTTCCAAAGGTCGATGTGCAATATTTATCGCCGGGTACTGTAATTTAAATTTGGGATCATCTATTCTTCAGTAGGACCAACAGCAATAACATATCCTCGTGGACCTACTGGTAGGACAAAATAGTACGACCACGAGAAAATGTCCATTCTCAGAAGTATGAATTTGGTAAAAAAATAAAATTAGGACTTTCATAATACCTCTGATAGCGGCGCTTGTTAAGTACTCAGTCCGCACAGCTGACAGGACCACCGCATCCTCAATACCCAACGTGTTTATGTTTACCCCCATGACCTGTCTATCCGGCACGGCCATCATGGTCACTGCTGATGCGTAGGGTTGTTCATCAGGTTTGTCGGAGACTAAAACGGAGCAGATCTCTTCGGAGGTGGAGGTTTGTTCATACGGTTTGTCGGAGATTAAAGCGGAGCTGATCTCTTCGAAGGTGGAGGTTTGTTCATACGGTTTGTCGGAGACTAAAGCGGAGCTGATCTCTTCGGAGGTGGAGGTTTGTTCATACGGTTTGTCGGAGATTAAAGCGGTGCTGATCTCTGCTAATGTGTAGGTTTCCTCATCCCATGTCCCGGAGATTTCAGCATGACCGGTGATGTTGAGTGGTGTCAATATTATCGGCGTCGTGAAATACCCTGCAGACTCTGTGACCCCTCCACCACCAGACGTCGGTAGAATGGTGTAAGACTTGCGTTTTTTATGTGCTGCATCTCTCCCCCAAACTAGACGAATAAAATAGAATAGAATAATATTTATTGTAAAAACATGAGTATACATCAAATAAAATATGTGCAAGGTCTTAAAATAACAGGTAGATCTCTACATGTTTTGCCATTTATGGCGTGTTACAATACAACATATTTTTGGCTTAGAATAAACCAAAAACATAATAAAAATTTGAGTCTACACAGCAAACTATGAAATTTTAATAACTTAATCCTAATGGTAATTAAAAACATAAAGTATAATTTTTACAGATATAGGGGTCAAATTGTGAAAATATCGTAATTATAGGAATCTATTTAATTAATTGCGGTCATTTAAAAATTCAGATATGGTATAATAGCATTTAGTTATGAGATATTTTTTTAAATGTATCTTAAACAGAGCAGTAGGCATTTGTCTAATAGTTTTTGGGATTTTATTATAAATGGTCGGTGCTAACCAAAAAACACTTTTATGCATCAATGCCGTGGTTGATCTTGGTACGCATAATGTATTATTATCCCTTCGATTACGAAACGACACGTCTGATGTTTGATGATGATGATGATGACGTTTCTTAAATAGGTTAGGATTGGTTCGTATAAAATTAGCTGTTTCGTAAATAAATAAGGAAGGCAGACTTAAAATGTTATATTTAATAAAATACTGTTTGCAACTATCAGTTATTTTCAAACCAAACATAGCCCTAATACACCTTTTTTGTGACTTAAAAATGATTTCCTTATTAGTAGAGTTTCCCCAAAATATAACTCCAAACCTCAATATGGAGCCGACAATACCATGGTAGGCAGTTATAAGCGCATTGGTACTTATAATAGGTTTTAGTTTATAGAGGGCGTAGGCAGAAGAGCATACTTTTTTATTTAATTCTTCTGTGTGTGCTTTCCAGTTCAGATGTTTGTCAATGGTTACACCTAAAAATTTTGCTGTGTCTACATTTTTTATAACAGTTAATTTGTGTTGAACATTAATATTTGGTGCTTCTAAACGTTGACTGAAGAACATAATTTTTGTTTTTTCTAGATTAATTTTTAAATTATTGTTATCATTCATTTGTTTTTATTGTCATCATTAATATTATTGAATGAAAATATTTTCAGCATTATCAGCCTATAATGTTCCCATTGCTGGGAAACAGGCCTCCTCTCTGAGTGGCTCGCATGGTGGATTACGGCCCACACCCTTGGTGGGCCGTAGTCCACCATGCGGGCATAGTGTGGGTTGGTAGATGTCACAAATATTAGTTTAAGTTTTAGGACATGCCGGTTTCCTCACGATGTTTTCTTTCACTGTTTTTTGAGAGCAGTGATGGTGACATTAATTACACAAATTAAAGCGGCTGTCTGGGTTCGAACCCATAGCCCTACAACTCGTAAGTCGGGGGCCGTTACCACTAAGCCACCACTGCTGTTACGATGAACGAAAGTATGATGTAAAGTTTATTGATACATGGCAAGAAGGATCGATAGATTACCAACAATTCGATGCCAGGTTTTTTAAAAATATTAACAGTTTTTGGAAATAACACAAACAGGGTGTCGTCAAATGAGGAGATGTTTAAAATGGCTGTGGGTATTGATGAAAGCAAAGGTTATAATTATTCAGAAATGGCTAAATTGCGAAATATTGATCAGTGACTCTACATAGGCACAGTGCAAGTTGTACGGTTTACGCACATTCCGTCAGGCTGCAAACACAGCAACCTACTTTTCTCTTTGGTATTTAAAACAATGTTTAATATAATTTTGAGTTAGTTGACAAATTAAATACTTAAGCGAGCACCGCGGATTAGCATCCAACCTACTTTTACTTTGTTGTGATCGGTACTCTAATAAACCTTTAGTGTTACCAAATCTGTGTGTGTTTACGTCGACTCACCTAACTCCAAGTACTTACTTACCACTTCTTACTTAATACTACAAGTGTAAGGTACCAATACTACGGGACCTTACACAAGTTGACAAATTGCACTTCAAAACTTACTTTTTCTCTTCTGTCGATTGCTGGGCGAGGACCGCTCGATATTCTTGACGACCTCAGCTTCGGTTCCTTTTCTAAAAACTTTACATGAGTTACTATCCGTGACAATTGTTGAGTTAAGAGTTACAACAATAACTGAACTGCACCCTAATTGCGTAATACACCATCAATCGGAATCTGAATCATTTTGAAGCAAATTGCTAATCCATTGCTTCATAAGTTCGAAAAAATTGTCTGCTCAACATGTAAATAACGCAATGAATGTTGTTGAACTGTCAAAATGAAACAGATTCTGATTGATAAATGTGTTACGCAATTGCCCCGCTTTGCAGCGTTCGGGAAGCTACGCAATATCTTCTCCTCCCACATACCGCAGTGTCTCTAGACGAAAGTCTTTGACCAGTGCGTATTGCCAATGATGACATATGGCACTGAAACGTAATCGCTCACAAAGAGCCTTATTAGAAGGCTAAAAGTCACCGAAAGGGCAATGCAGAGGCCTATGCTTGGAGTTTCCCTGCGTGATCGAATCAGAAATGAGGAGATCCGCAGGAGAACCAAGGTAACCGACATAGCCCGAAGAACAGGGACAGGGTTCATGATTGTTTCTTTTGGCAAATATTTGCCACCTAAGCCTACATTTTAAAATAGTTTCGTTTTGACACCTCTGACACATAAAACGCAGCGAGTGCAGTGACTTAACGCTATGTGTGAACTCACTCTTCTCAGTATGGACAATTTTCGCGTGCTTAAGTACGGGGAAAGGAAAGCCAGCGATTTAAATCTTTGGACAGCGGGGATTGACTTTGCGGTGTCAAAGACGCTATCTAGGAAAACACGTGCAGAAGCCAGCACATCAAGCTACCCGAAACTGTCAAATTTTCCCAATCAACTTTGAACCTTATTATTTAGCGATAGAGTTGAAAATCTATTAAAGAAATTTGACAGATTGTAGTAGCTTGATGTATGTGCGTGTGGACTGAGAGATCTTTTCGAAAAACTCTTCCAATCCCAACCAAATTATAAAAGGATTTAGGAAATAATTGTGAAAACTTCATGGTAAGGTATAAAATTTGTGAAACCTAAACAAAGAAAGTTAGAACTCATTAACTGGATCTCTCAATCTGGAAAACTGAAGAAAAAGCCATAACGCGTATCCATGAATATACTGCCTATGTGTTTACAATTTGCATTTTAATTAATTGTGAAGAATTTGTGAAAGCTGCTAAACAAAATTTCGATTCGTTTCAAAGCCACGTTTAAGATTTATAACGGTTTATATGGATCTCTCAGAGTGGACAATTTTCAACTGAGAGATCTTGTATAACACGACCTAATACTGAAAAAGTATGAATAATTATCATGTTTATTGCAAATTATACTTCTGGGAAAATTTGTGAAACAAAAATCGTGATTGAAATCTTACTGGTTCAAGAGAAAATGAAAATCTTGTTTTTTGTCGATCGTCCCAACTGAGAGATCCTTATTTTGAACTATATTTAATAAACCAAAACGTATAGGTAGAAGGTAGATACATCAGAAATTGTGAAAAATGTTGTAAGTACTAAAATTTGACGAATCAGTCGTCCCTGTAAGTGTTATACTTAAAAAGATAAATCATTTTTTACAATCCTTAAAGAAAACGTTGAGTAGGGTGACCATATCGCCGGTCGGAATCATTACCGGTACAATTCAAATTATGATGCACTTTAAACGTTTTTATACAAGTAATTTGTGTCTGTTTTCACTGCATAATTTAAATAATATAAAATTACGTTTTTAAATGACAAGTTTCTGCAAAGTTAGCTATAGGTATATGTAGTGCTCTTACTAAGGAATTCTAAGTTCGTAATTCTTACACACAAAATGTTCAGAAATTATAAGGTAACCAAAAAATTAAAAATTAGGTCGTGTTATACAAGATCTCTCAGTTGAAAATTGTCCACTCTGAGAGATCCATATAAACCGTTATAAATCTTAAACGTGGCTTTGAAACGAATCGAAATTTTGTTTAGCAGCTTTCACAAATTCTTCACAATTAATTAAAATGCAAATTATAAACACATAGGCAGTATATTCTTGGATACGCGTTATGGCTTTTTCTTCAGTTGTCCAGATTGAGAGATCCAGTTAATGAGTTCTAACTTTCTTTGTTTAGGTTTCACAAATTTTATACCTTACCATGAAGTTTTCACAATTATTTCCTAAATCCTCTTATAATTTGGTTGGGATTGGAAGAGTTTTTCGAAAAGATCTCTCAGTCCACACGCACATGCTTGATGTCTGTAACTATTTTCATAAACAACGTTTCAGTGACGTCATTTACCGGTAATCTTTTTTGCTCGACTGCGCGACAGCAGGGTTATGTTTTTTGACTTATATTGTTGCGTATAATGTACTCACTAGTAGAAGCCAGCTGTGTTATTGGAGACATCACGCTTGGTTGAGCCGTCGTTGGAGGGCTCGGTCGCACTGGTGGACACATTAAGTTCATTACTATCACAAAGTGGGGCTCATGGGTAAGTGATAACAGCCGTAAGGCTCGATCGAAGGTTAGGCTTCGGTTACTGTGGTTCGTGGATATTACATATCGAGATCCCTCCGTGCCTCGGAAAGCACGTTAAGCTGTTGGTCCCGGCTGTCATTCGTAGATCCTTGACAGGCGTTACGGGTAGTCAGAAGCCTAAAAGTCTGTCAGCCAGTCTTACCAAAGAGTATCGTGTTACCCAGTAACTAGATTGTGGAGGTCAGATAGGCAGTCGCTCCATGTAAAATACTAGTATTCAGCTGCATTCAGTTAAGTCTGAAAGCCGACTTGGAAAAGGTTAGGCAGAGTGGTTTTTTACATCATAAAGCTGCGGCCAACTTAACGTATTTACTAACGTTGCTCTCGGTCTCTAAACGGTGTCTTCATTGTGGGAGTTTTTGACAGATTAGCCATACAAAATCTGTCAAAAACTCATATTTGTAAATAAATTAGTAGATCAACTTCGAATTCTGGTGCAGTGCCAAGAAGATTGCATGCGCGGTCCGAGGGGGGGGGGTCGTGGGGGTCATGACCCCCCCCAAAATCATTCAAGCTGTCGAGAGTCTGAATTATTTACTTGCCTTACTAACTTAAAACTGTACTTTAGCCGCGAAAACCCCGATTGGCATATTCAAAAACAATAAGAACATTGGCAGACATGGGGACTACCGACTGAAGTAAAAACTTAAAACTATGAAATGACAATGGGTTTTTTAACGCGCCTAAAACATATTTTCCTTTAAAAAGATTGTTATAAAAACATAGAATCCAGGATTCAAGAGCGAGCGAAGCAAACTCGGGATATTGGGCACCCCGCTCGTACGTAAGGTTGAAAGGCTTAGGTAAGGTCAGATTCCAAAACTTAAACTGCTGTAAAACGAGTTTAAGCTTTTCGTCATAATTCGATAAAGTAAGTTCTCTTTTTGTCTGATGGGAAAAGAAAACAGACTATTCAAACTATATTATATATAATAATTATATTATATTATTATGGGGTGCTAAAATTTTCAGGCTCGCTACGCTCGTTCTTGAAATTTCCATTGGTTCTGAAGCTTTTCTTCAAAAGTCGACAAAGCAAATAATTCCTAGTCCTTTTGGAATGATCGAAAGAAAATCGAACCTATCCGAGAGTGTGCAAAAATTTTCGAGCTCGCTTCGCTCGCTCTTGCATTTTAGATTCTGCTAGCTGCTTGAGCTTGCCTGCATAAGTCGACAATGTAACTCCTATTTCTACTTGAAAATATAAAACAAAACCTAATCAAACAGAGGCAATTTGTTAAAATTTTCGAGCTCGCTTCGCTCGCTCTCACTGCACAATCTGCCGTTCTAATACATACGACCAATTTGGCAGCATTTAAGTAACAGCACCCTTTGTAAAAGCTGAGAGTGTGTAAAGATTTTCGAGCTCGCTTCGCTCGCTCTTGCATTTTGGATTCTGCTAGCTGCTTGAGCTTGCCTGCACAAGTCGACAATGTAACTCCTATTTCTACTTGAAAATATAAAACAAAACCTAATCAAACAGAGGCGATTTGTTAAAATTTTCGAGCTCGCTTCGCTCGCTCTCCCCACCCTGCACAATCTGCCGTTCTAATACATACGACCATGGCAGCATTTAAGTAACAGCCCCCTTTGTAAAAGCTGAGAGTGTGTAAAAATTGTCGAGCTCGCTTCGCTCGCTCTTGCATTTTGGATTCTGCTAGCTGCTTGAGTTTGCCTGCATAAGTCGACAATGTAACTCCTATTTCTACTTGAAAATATAAAACAAAACCTAATCAAACAGAGGCGATTTGTTAAAATTTTCGAGCTCGCTTCGCTCGCTCTCACCACCCTGCACAATCTGCCGTTCTAATACATACGACCAATTTGGCAGCATTTAAGTAACAGCCCCCTTTGTAAAAGCTGAGAGTGTGTAAAGATTTTCGAGCTCGCTTCGCTCGCTCTTACATTTTGGATTCTGCTAGCTGCTTGAGCTTGCCTGCATAAGTCGACAATGTAACTCCTATTTCTACTTGAAAATATAAAACAAAACCTAATCAAACAGAGGCGATTTGTTAAAATTTTCGAGCTCGCTTCGCTCGCTCTCCCCACCCTGCACAATCTGCCGCTCTAATACATACGACCAATTTAGCAGCATTTAAGTAACAGCCCCCTTTGTAAAAGCTGCGACCCTGAATAGCATAAGTAATGTGGAGCTGGAGATGTACATGAACCTTAACATATCATCACGCCTTTAATCCCCAAAGGGTTGGGCAGGCGTGTACCTTCATATAGTACTTACACCCACATTTCGCCAGTTGTTAAGTGAAATGTCATAGAGGGCGAGCCTACTGTCGCCAACCGGGCAAAAATCCAGACTCCAGGCTGCTTCTGAGAAATTTCTGATGGAAAAACCCTTTAACACTTTACCCGACCTAGGAATCGAACCCAGCTAGGACCTCATGCTCAGCAGTAACGCTTGCGACCACTAGACTAACGAGGAGATGTACCTCCCTTAAAATATTCCTCGGCACCCATGATAACCCCCCCCAAAATCTTGGGCTGCGACCGCGCCTGGAAGATTGACATTTAGGTGCAGACAGTAATCAAGTAAGTACCTAAACTTGCAGTCGGAAAAATCATCATGTGCTAATCTTTTAAGGTTTTAATAACATAAATAATAAAAAGGCATTAAAAGGTTGGCTACACTACGTAGAGTATTATATTATCTGTGGCTACATTGACCGGACGGATGACGTAAGCGGTGTTTTTGGTTATTGAAAAAAAAAAAAGAAAAAGGGCGGGAAGCGAACGGGGAACAAAGATAAGTTTTGGTTCGCAATAAGTTTAGTTTTAATTGCTATAATAAGTTTGGAAATTGGATGATTGTCTCGTCAATAAGTTTGGTAGCTAATATTATAGTTTTGGTGCAATTATTGTTACACTTACAATAAACACATTGTATACAATATTGGTTTGTTTTATTTCTGAGGTCGCTTTGGAGCAAACGGTTTGGTGCTCAAACAGTGAAACGAACGAATGCAGTGAGTGGCATGAATCATGACGCATTCATAATATAATATTATCATCATCTACACTGGGCCGCAAGGAAAGCGGGTTGGTAGCAACACCAAAAACCGGCCAAGTGCGAGTCGGACTCGCCCATGAAGGGTTCCGTAGCAGCAAGTAACATAATATAAAAGTTCTTGTAGTTCGTTGTAACTTTGTGAAAGGTAAATTGCGGTTTTCGATTTATGACGTATTAAAAAAAAACTACTTACTAGATCTCGTTCAAACCAATTTTCGGTGGAAGTTTACATGGTAATGTACATTATGTATATTTTTTTAATTTTATCATTCTCTTATTTTAGAAGTTAGAGGGGGGGGGGACACACTTTTTACCACTTTGGAAGTGTCTCTCGCGCAAACTATTCAGTTCAGAAAAAAATGATATTAGAAACCTTAATATCATTTTTAAAGACCTATCCATAGATACCCCACACGTACAGGTTTGATGAAAAAAAATTTTTGGAGTTTCAGTTGTAAGTATGGGGAACCCCAAAATTTATTGTTTTTTTTCTATTTTTGTGTGAAAATCTTACTGCGGTTCACAGAATACATCTACTTACCAAGTTTCAACAGTATAGTTCTTATAGTTTCGGAAAAAAGTGGCTGTGACATACGGACGGACGGACAGACAGACAGACAGACAGACAGACAGACATGACGAATCCATAAGGGTTCCGTTTTTTGCCATTTGGCTACGGAACCCTAAAAACCGGGGCAGCTCAATAACATTCAAAATATTGGAGCTAGCTTTATGAAATACTAGCTGCGCCCCGCGGTTTCACCCGCGTAAATATCGATCCCGTGGGAATATCGGGATAAAAAGTATCCTATGTCCTTTCCCGGGACTCAAGCTATCTCTGTACCAAATTTCACACAAATCGGTTCAGTAGTTTAGGCGTGAAGAAAAGACAGACAGACAGACAGAGTTACTTTCGCATTTATAATATTAGTTTGGAAGTTTGGATATACAATTTTATTTACGTATTATAGACAAATTGTATAGTGTCTAAATCAATGTCATAAAAGTTATTGAGTTTATTACCGACTTCAAAATAAAGGAGGTTATCTATTCGACACGTATGTATGTAACATTATTGGAACTGCAATATATTCACATGTGACAATCTATTAGGGCTTCCAAAAAAATATACAAAATTTCCCCTGTTCTTTATATCCCTACTGATATATCTCCACTGGTAGGGATACTTGGAGATTTTTTCCAATTATCGCTACCGGTAGGGATATATAGAACCTTGTGCTTCATAATATATACCTACTGATCCGCACTGGTTGGGATATTTGGATTTTTTTTCCGTTTATCGCTACCAGTAGGGATAAAAAGTTTTCAAGAGTTTCTTTATGATTAATTAGGTGTTCCTGAACTACTTCTGATTACAAATATTTAAAAAAAATAGCAATTTCGATGTGATTAAAAAAAAAAAACTAAAGAAAACAATCATGAAAACAATTTCAAATCACACAAACCCGTACTGAATTTGTTTTCATTATGGTTTTCTGTTCTTTTTTTTTATATATTTGTAATGACAAATAGTGCAGGAACACCTTATTAATCAAAAAGAAACTTGTAAACTTTTTATTCGTACTGGTAGCGATAAACGGAAAAAAAGTCTAAGTATCCCAACCAGTACGGATCAGTAGGTAAATATATCATATTATATTTCATATATCCCTACCGGTAACGATAATTGGAAAAAATCTCCAAGTATCCCTACCAGTGTAGATATATCAGTAGGGATATAGGAACAGGGGCAAAATTTATAGATGTATGTATGTTTGCCCACGGGAAGGGGCTGTATTTATGCCTTAGCGGTTGCACAACGACTTGCTTGCTTTGCTTTGCTTGGTAGTATAGATGCAGGCCTACCCTGCCGCCTCCTTCAGAGGCGATAGGGTGGCGGGGTCTTAAGGGAGGGAGGGATATGCCTTCCCGAGGTTGCCACCCCGTTTCTTGGTCTGGTTCCTTATGAAACAGACGCAACAAAAACTACCAGGTGCCAGTGCATCCTTCCATCCGTGATCGTCCTCGCCTGGGTATATATGCCCAAAGCAGAGGCGCCGCCCCCGCACGACCTCGCCCACCTTGTGAGCCACTGCGAGAGGTGCGGGTTCGACGTCGTCGTCGGGGCCGACGCCAAAACAAGGGGTAAAACTGTTCCCTTCATTGAGAGCGTGCCCAGGCACGTTTTATGGCGACAGTGGTGCCACCCCACTGCAGTAAGGCGGGGAACACACCATCAGGACCAGCTGCCTTAAAAGGATGGAAGCTCCGGATGGCCCATTGGAGTTCCTCCAATGTTTCCTGCTAGCGTAAAGCCAATCGTTGTCTGATGGACTCTGAATTACCATTACACCCCGCGCAGCACAGCGGGAAAACAACCTTGATGGGGCGCTGAGCTGGAGTGCAAGCGCGATAAGGAAAGAAAGGCTCTGAATAGAGCCATGAATACTTAATTTGTCCATGTTAAAATTAGTTTGAAATTCATCTCTCTAGCTTCCCACCTTCCATGGAGCCCGCACCTGGGAACGTCTCACTATAAAAAATCTCGAACGTTAGGACTACTAGAGAGATATAGGTGCGCAAGGCTGGTTTACAGTGCGAAATCGGGTGCTCGATAGGGTTGGCGTGGAAGGTTCAAAGGGCCAAGCCCCTACGAACTGGTCAACTCTTACTTACACCGTCAGCATGACCTTTTCCTACCGCTTTGGCCGTCCAAGAACGACTTCAGCGGACCCCACGCACCTCGCCTGTGGCCCTCTCACGGAACACCATGACCATTTCCCTACCCCTGGCTAACCACCTGGCCTGGTGGTCTGGCTGGACCACCGTTTCGCTTGAAATCCAGACCAAAAAGGGCGTGTTGCCTTACGGGCACATTACAGCCAGAGCCGCTCGGCTCGACCCCCCAGGAATCCTTCATCCCGGTTACGGCGCTCAACTGCGCAGGTTCTAGCGCAGGTGACTGCTTACTCCTACTCGCCATCAGCTGATTTTAGTGATAGGCGAGCCCGCCACCACCCAGACACAGGGGGTCGCGGTTAGGAGTGGAGTCTGGGACGATAGAGGTGGAAGGAATGGGGATGTGGTTAGGACGGAGTATAGAAGGATTATGAGATTTGTGCAGGAGGTTGAAAGTCGGAAAATAATGGGTTAAGGGAACTGGGCTAAGGATGCACTGGCGCCTGGTGGTTTTTGTTGCGTCTGTTTCATAAGGAACCAGACCAAGAAACGGGGTGGCAACCTCGGGAAGGTATATCCGCCAGACTTGCCTTGAGGATCTACACGACAGTAGCGCTCTCCCTCAAGACCCCGCCACCCTACCGCCTCTGAAGGAGGCGGTAGGGTAGGCCTGCATCTATACTACCAAGCAAAGCAAAGCAAGCAAGTCGTTGTGCAACCGCAAAAGCATAAATACAGACCCTCCCCGTGGACAAACATAAATCTATAAATTTTGCCCCTGTTCCTATATCCCTACTGATATATCTTCACTGGTAGGGATACTTGGAGATTTTTTCCAATTATCGCTACCGGTAGGGATATATGGAACCTTGTGCTCCATAATATATACCTACTGATCCGCACTGGTTGGGATACTTAGATTTTTTTTCCGTTTATCGCTACCAGTAGGGATAAAAAGTTTTCAAGAGTTTCTTTATGATTAATTAGGTGTTCCTGAACTACTTCTGATTACAAATATTTAAAAAAATCAGCAATTTCGATTTATCTCGAAAAAGGTTGTCAAATAATGCTCAAATTTTCAAGCATGTTTGAGAAAATATATAGTAAAATCACTATCTTTTAAAAAAAAATTTGTTCATTATCTATAGTAATAAATTTAAATAGTAATGAAGCTGGACATATAAGCAATTTATTAAACTGCTCGAGAGTTATTTTATATTAAACTTAGATTAAATAAATCACATTAATGTGAAGTGCGTAAAGAAAAAAAGCAATTGAATACATTCTAAACTAAAATTAATAGTTAGTAGCATGTTCACGGCTTTTAATTACTGCTTTACGCCGGCGAGGCATTGATTTTATCATTTTTTGACATTTCGCAAGAGAGATAGAGTTCCATTATTTTAAGAAAACGTCGTACAGCTCTCTTAAATTGCCACACTGTCGATTTGAAGCCTTTTTCTTGACTTCGCACCAAAGATGCTCTATTGGGTTTAGATCTGGGCTGTTTTGTCGTGCTGGAATCCATACTAATATACTAATCTATATATATAAAAATGAAACCCGTTTTCCGTTGTCACGACATAACATGAAAACGGCTGGACCGATTTCGATGAAATTTGGTATAGAGATAGTTTGAGTCCCGGGAAAGGACATAGGAGAGTTTTTATCCCGATATTCCCACGGGATCGACATTTACGCGGGTGAAACCGCGGGGCGCAGCTAGTCTATATATATAAAAATGAAACCCGTTTTCCGTTGTCACGACATAACATGAAAACGGCTGGACCGATTTCGATGAAATTTGGTATAGAGATAGTTTGAGTCCCGGGAAAGGATATAGGATAGTTTTTATCCCGATATTCCCACGGGATCGACATTTACGCGGGTGAAACCGCGGGGCGCAGCTAGTAATATTATAAATTCGAAAGTAACTCTGTCGGTCTGTCTGTATGTAACCTTTTCACGCCTGAACCGCTGAACCGATTTCGATGAAATTTGGTATAAAAGATAGTTTGAGTCCCGGGAAAGGACATTGGATAGTTTTTATCCCGATATTCTCACGGGATCGAAACTTACGCGGGTGAAAACGCGAGGCGCTGCTAGTATCCAAATAACCGGAAGCACGTCATCAGCATAAGGTAACATTGTTTCTTCCAGTATATTTTTGTATGGGAATTGATTCATGTTTCCTTCTATCAACTTAAGAGCCTATACTACCTCAAATGGCTTAGCGTGATCCTCCGTTATGTCGAAAATACTGCACCATTAATTTTGAAATAAATATATGGTAAAGTATTTACATAATATAAGCTAAAATATAAACTATAATAATATGTACAATTATATGAAAAAATAAACAATCATTATAGGGCATCAAAGAATTCATCCGCATCGCTGTCAACAGGAACAGTGCCCAAAAGGCTGGCAGCATTGCCACGTTGTATGGCAATGCTAATTCTTTGACCAAGATATAGGCCAGCCCTCTGGTCACGTGAAGAGTCGACTAACCGCTTGGCGATATCCCGAAATACCAAGTGGGCACTCGGACCCCATGGCCCTAGTGTTTCAACCCCAAACGGCTCGAACATATAAGTCCCAATCAGGTTGCAATATTTTCGCTGTTTGAGGTTTTCTGCACCTGCAGCAGCCGCCCCAGCACAGCCCACCGTGCTAGGAAGATGGGATGGCGCAAGGGTGTCGACACATGTTGCATCCCACACCAAAGGTCTGCCTAACTTCCAGGGCATTATGGTCATTCCGTCTGGTCTCTTTCCATCGTCGCGTGCCAGGCCGTTGGGTTCTAAAACAGCTGGCACCCCGGCGGTGACAAGAGCACGACGGATGATGTCATTAATGCTGGCGTGCCGTGCTATCCGGCCTGCGCTCCTACTGCAGGATAGGCCATGGTGTCCAAGGCAGTCGACAGCTTCACCGCACTGACAGCGATGCGGAGCCCCGCAAGGAGCGCCCAAACGCAGGCAATTAATGCTAAGTCTTATGTTAGACGAAAACACGATTCCATAAAATTTTCTCGACAGAAAATAAATCCAAAGTTACCTCTAACCCGTACAATAAACCGCTGGTATTCAAAAAATACTTCAAATTAGATCATGAAACTTTGCATACTAACTGAACTTACTTTAAAGCAGGTCTTATGTTATTTACTTTTTTATAATTACCATTATTTTCACTGTAAAAAGCAAATACCTAAACTATTGGCGCTTCCTGCCGCCCAGCACCGCACTCTGTCTCGCTCTCACTCAGTCAGCGAGCAGTATCGTATGAGCGAGATAAAGAGTGAATTTTAGCTGAGGTAGTATATAATAGGCTCTTAACAGGTCCAACACTGTGTCCAGAAAAGCACCCACCAAATTTTCACATTTCCCCCACCATGCTTTAATGTCTTTTTTGTGTACTTAGGGACGAATGCTTTATTCGGAGGGCGTTTTACATATCGTTTTCCATCAGATCATACCCTGTTTATTTTTGTCTCGTCAGAAAAAAAGAACATTTTTCCACTGTATAACTCACAGTCAGTTTTCATATCTTCTTGCAAACGCAACCTGGGCTTGCCTAAGGCACCGTTTCCGATGTGTGTGTGTTGTATTCTGTATTATTTGTTAAACATTTGTTATTAACAATCAAAATTATACGTATTTCTATGGCGAAGAAGTTGTATCTTTCTTTTTTTCGCTACAGTTTGTAATTGAATAAACTTGAATTAAGTTTTTATTTTAAAAGGATAGCGCAAATATTTTAAAAGTTACTTATCGCATTTTTATAACCGACTCGCTTTCTTTACGGCCCAATGTACCTGTGTACTTCTAGTCTCACCAGATGCAGCTGAATACCAGTATTTTACATGGAGCGACTGCCTATGCTGCGACTGGCTAGTTAACCTATGGCAAATAATTTAATTTAAGGTTCTGTGTCCTGTAATGTTAATTACTTTGCATACTTAGTATTGTATAAAATTAATTATTTTCTAACTGAACAGACAGCTGTGCTGCTGGGGAGTTTGTTCCGCCACTTCTTCTCCCCAGCGAAAGCACTAGGAAGTGGTGCAGGGCGGGCGTTTTGGGGGACTGTCTTTTGTAATTTTGACGTTCGAAAATTGCTGATTCTCAGCCTAGTTTGAATAAATGACTTTTGATTTTGATTTATCTGACCTCCACAACCCAGTTACTGGGTGACACGATACCCCTTGGTAGGACTGGTTATCAGACTACCCGTAACTATTGTCAAAAACCTACGAATGACTTCCGGCACCAGCGAGGCCCGGAGGATCCTAGAATTTTGTCAACTTAGTAAGAGAAAAAAGCAGAGAATAAAAAAGTTTACAAAATCTAAAACAAATACCCACACCCTTGGCCTTCATGAAACTTCCCCATCTTCTTGAAATCATCATAGAACACGTCATACTTATAATGGTGGCTGCTTATATGGACTCTTTTCGGCACATTATTAAGATTCTTAGCATGCGGCAGTTTCACCGAAATATTCGGAAACATCGGTATATTTTCGAATTGAAACCGGTATACCATTGGTTTATTATTATTAACTGCCGGACCAGTGTTTAGTTTTAGCTCAACGTACTGGTTTGGTTCTGTACTTTTAATTAAATTTATAGGAGAAAATTTCGTTGGAGTTGCACTACTACTCGTTTGTCCTTTATTATCTACGAACAGTAATCCATTGTGAACCATCTCCTCTTTCTGTGAAAATTCACTAGATTTGATTCTATTATCTGGTTTTGTCGTCACAGCATCATAGTTTGCGTAGGTACCTATTTCATCTTTCGGCAAAGTCGCAAGTGTAAGCGGTGCAACAGGCTGATGGTTCGTCAGTTTTGTCATTTCATCAAAGTTTATTATAGTTATTTCTACATCTTTGCTGGGAGGCTCCGCAGTCAAAGGCTCTGTTGTCGGACTATCGACGAGTTCTATCGCTTTCTTCTCAAACAGTCTTTCTTTCATTTTCTTTTTTAAAATTCTGTAATAGTTGGCTTCTTGTGTCGTTTTATTAAGTGTGGCAGGCGTTGCCATTGTACGCAGATTCTGCACGCGGTATCTTTTATATCTTTCAAAATCGTCCTCCATGTAAGGTGCCTCTATGTAGTTTTTGTCATTGCTGTCCGAATGTTTATCGAGATTCTGCTTCTCCTTCTTCTTCTTCGGGTGGTCCGAGGTAAACTTAACAGATTTACCCACGGCATTCGTAAAATGTTCTATTTTTGACTGTAACTGTTGTGTAAATCCTTTCTTTTTCGTAGTTTTTGCTTTTTTTGTGGCAAAGAGTTCATCAGGGTTTGATAAATGTGCCAGTCTGGTCCCAACTTGTGCCTTCCAGATATGTGGAGTTACTTCAGCAAATGTACTCTTAGTGCTGGTAATAGTAGTTGGTTTGGGCTCATTATATTTTTTATGTGTACTGAACGTTTTGATCGTCGGTAGCTCGTATATTGGGGAGGTAACAAACTCTACATCCATGTGGTGTTCCTTCAGGAAATTGTAGAAATCGCTTGATTTCATCGGCAGTGGTGTTGAGTAGTACTGCACCGGCCGTTTGTTTGTTTTTAAAAATGGCGAACGCTGGAAAAGATAAAAATCTGGAGATCGTCGATGGATACTTTTGTACTTATTACATTTTATTATATTTTTGTATAATTTCGACACTATGTATTTTGTTACGAAATACAATATGATTGACTATGACCGACTGTTAATTCTAGTACAAACTTACCGTGTCCAATGTTTTCTTTGTACCTTTGAAAGCCATCTGCTTTCTAGCTGTAATGAAAAGCATCAATATTCATTACCAACATTAATAAGATGGCGTTTAATTTTATAGGATATCGTACTAAAATTCAGTCACAACCTACTTAATATGTATGTATATGAAATATTGACATTTGCTATTTCAAAATATATGGTGTTAAAAAATTAATCTGACAAACTAAGAGGTGCTTTAGGCGATCGAACTGAACAACTTTCACTATGGGACCAACTCTGAAATCACGAAAAAAAATCAGCGGTATAATACAAAAGTTCAATACCTACTCGATAAAAATGTATGAAACAACAGATGTATATTTTTGCTGCCGCTATCTTGGATTTTCATTTTCATCTGACTATCGGCTTCAGCACCCTCGAAAACCATGAAAACTCTCTCTCTCTCTCTTTCTATTATAAAAAGTCGCATGGAGGGCGCATCACGGTTTTTTGTTACATGACGAACTTTGGACTGACTTGTAATAACTTATTAACATTTTTTTAATTCGACATTTCTAGTTTTCAATCGAGAAAAACCGATCCGATTCCGATCGAGTCGCAATAAATCCTTTTTCTTTTCTTTCTTTCTTTTTAATGTAACTCAATTAAAAATGTATTCTGTATATTAAATGTTGCTATTAGTACCTAATATATTAATTTGCACACCTCAGTAGGTTATAATACAATGTACAAGACTTACCTTTTATATAAAATACCTGTAACACCTTTTTAACATGTGTTATGCAAATAAATTATTTGATTTGATGATTCCTCTCAGTTTACTCCTACAGCTCCATTGAAGAACTTTTTCTCAAACATGCTTGGAAATTTGAGCTTTATTTTGACTACCTTCTTCGAGATAAATCGAAATTGCTGTACTGGCCAAATACATGCGAGCAGCGGCCGGCAAAAGTTGTATGAAAATCCATATCTGTCATGTTTTGCGGCCAAATAAATTACATAGTAAACTCATATCTGTCGTGTAATTTAAAATGGAACGATCTTTTACTCCCAGACATGGCAACCAGGAGGTAACCTTATCAAACGTTTTATTTAAATTTTAAACTGGCTTGCAAATAGAAAGCTGTTTATTGAAAAAAAAAAACAAATGAATACTTTAAGGCCGGCCGCATACATTCGGTTTCCGAATCAGAAATTCAGATTCGGAGACCCTGAATGCACGCATTTCATACAAAATCTTCTCTTTAGCTTTTTATCTTATACAGGGTGAATTTTTCAAGTGGGCGTGGATGGCCAAATCCGAAACTATGAGGACTAGCGAAAAGTACTCAAAGGAGTCGCGGGCTCGATTTTGATGAAAACTAAAACTGCATCTTTGGATTTTTGAAAAATCAATATTTCTAGCCAGGAATCGAACCTGTTGATTTTGAAAAAAAAAACACACGCTGTATTATTACACCATTCGATAGTGTCGCTAATAAGGATCGAATTCTGCGAAGTAATGACATACGGCAAACTAAAGGAAAGAGCTCATTTTTAACAAAATACTTTTTTGTATTATTCTTATGTTACCTACCTCATCATCAACAGCCTAGGCAGTATACCCCAACATAGCTGGGAAAAGGCTAGCCTTTTCCCAACTATGTTGGGGTCGGCTTCCAGTCTAACCGGATGCAGCTGAATACCAGTATTTTACATGGACCGACTGCCTATCTGACCTCCACAACCCAGTTACTGGGTAATACGATACCCCTTCCCCTTGGTAAGAATGGTTGTCAGACCTTCGAGCTTCTGACTACCCGTAACGACTGTCAAAGATCCAGGAATGACAGCCGGGACCAACGGCTTAACGTGCTTTCCGAGGCATGGAGGGTTTCGGTATGTAAAGATGGTCACCAATCCATAAACCAACCGCGGCAAGCGTAGGTTAACCTGATGGATTGACCTGTGTGGTTGTTATTATTTAGCCGGGCCCGGGTTATGTTACCTACCTACTAAACCTTAACTGATTAATTGTTTATGACCATTGTTTTCAATACATAGCTGGATTCGACGTCTCACGGATTGTACTGCATTCAGCATTACAATATTATTGATTCCATTAGAATATTTTCCAAAGATCGTAATAGATATTTGAATTTAGAACATAATGTTGTGAAGGTGACTGCGCTGCGGGTGTGTTAATAAAAATATTGAGCATCATTTCGAACAAGGTACGTAATGTAGGTATGAATACATGCTTTAAAATAAGAAGCGTTTTATTAAAAATCAACATTTTCCTTACGTTTGCCGTATGTCATTACTTCCCAGAATTTGATCCTTATTAGGGACACTATCGAATGGTGTAATAATACAGTACGTGTTTTTTTTTTCAAAATCAACAGGTTCGATTCCTGGCTAGAAATATTGATTTTTCAAAAATCCAATGATGCAGTTTTAGTTTTCATCAAAATCGAGCCCGCGACTCCTTTGAGTACTTTTCGCTATTCCTCATAGTTTAGAATTTGGCCATCCACGCCCACTTGGAAAATTCACCCTGTATTTGCCGTCAAGGTTTCCGACAGAAAATATAAGAACGTGTGCGCTAAAGAGACGATTTTGTATGAAATGCGTGCACTCAGGGTCTCCGAATCAGGAAACCGGATGTATGCGGCCAGCCTAACGCGGGAAAAAATAATGTTGTTTGTCATTGATTTTGAAAAGTAATTGTAATTGACAAAAAAAGTTCTGCCTAGGTACTACTTGGTTTCAATTTCCGCGCATTATTTGAGAAAAGTACTATACAAGCCTTGGCCACAACTAGCCATTGATGGGCTTACGTATTTGTGCCTCAGCTTCGCGTCGGCCCACGTTTACACGTTTCTCCATCAATGCCTCTTTTGATGGCCGCTGCAGTAATGTACTATATTCCAATAATTTACTTACACCGTCGATTCTTGGCTTCCAAAGTTTTGGCGGCGGAATCCACGTCATCATCATAAGCCATCAGTGTGGGGTCGACTATGATGTCTGGTTCGGAATATTTGAGAGGTCGAAAAAAGTAGCGACCACCTGAAACAGACCAAGAGATAGTTTCAAATATGAATATAGATGGAGAGTAGACCAAGGAAACGAGGGATTGTATGACAGATGATATAGGTAGCAGGGTTACCAGATTGGATGTTTCTTTCGCAATTTTGGGTAAAAAATTGGCTCCTGGAGAAATTTTGGAGAAATGTTTGGAGAGAGGGAAAAAAATCATGGAGAATTTTGGGTACTTTTTGTAGTTAGTCAGAAAGACATTGGTGATACTTAGTAATTATTCTATGAGAGTACACACGACGACATATCAAGCTATACAGGGTGAATTTTTCAAGTGGGCGTGGATGGCCAAATCCGAAACTATGAGGAATAGCGAAAAGTACTCAAAGGAGTCGCGGGCTCGATTTTGATGAAAACTAAAACTGCATCATTGGATTTTTGAAAAATCAATATTTCTGGCCAGGAATCGAACCTGTTGATTTTGAAAAAAAAAAACACACGCTGTATTATTACACCATTCGATAGTGTCGCTAATAAGGATCAAATTCTGGGAAGTAATGACATACGGCAAACTAAAGGAAAGAGCTCATTTTTATCAAAATACTTTTTTATTTTCTTATGCTACCTACCTATTAAACCTTAACTGATTAATTGTTCAAAATTATGACAAATGTTTTTGAATACATAGCTGGATTCGACGTCTCAAGGATTGTACTGCAATTAAAAATGTGAATGGGACTGCGCTACGAGTGTTTCGGGTGTAAAAATATTGAGCATCATTTCGAACAAGGTATGAAAAAAGAAGCAGTTTATTAAAATTCAACATTTTCCTTTAGTTTGCCGTATGTCATTACTTCCCAGAATTTGATCCTTATTAGGGACACTATCGAATGGTGTAATAATACAGTGTGTTTTTTTTTTCAAAATCAACAGGTTCGATTCCTGGCTAGAAATATTGAATTTTCAAAAATCCAATGATGCAGTTTTAGTTTTCATCAAAATCGAGCCCGCGACTCCTTTGAGTACTTTTCGCTATTCCTCATAGTTTAGAATTTGGCCATCCACGCCCACTTGGAAAATTCACCCTGTATATTTATATTTTTTTTTTGACGTTCAAAAGTGCCTTTGATGTGCCTATTTGAAATAAATGCTTTGACTTTGACTTTATACATTTCCGCGGCTCGATTTTGATGAAAACTAAAACTGCATCATTGGATTTTTGAAAAATCAATATTTCTGGCCAGGAATCGAACCTGTTGATTTTGAAAAAAAAAACACACGCTGTATTATTACACCATTCGATAGTGTCGCTAATAAGGATCAAATTCTGGGAAGTAATGACATACGGCAAACTAAAGGAAAGAGCTCATTTTTATCAAAATACTTTTTTATTTTCTTATGCTACCTACCTATTAAACCTTAACTGATTAATTGTTCAAAATTATGACAATTGTTTTTGAATACATAGCTGGATTCGACGTCTCAAGGATTGTACTGCAATTTAAAATTTGAATTTAGAACATAATTTTGTGAAGGTGACTGCGCTACGAGTGTTTCGGGTGTAAAAATATTGAGCATCATTTCGAACAAGGTATGAAAAAAGAAGCAGTTTATTAAAATTCAACATTTTCCTTAAGTTTGCCGTATGTCATTACTTCCCAGAATTTGATCCTTATTAGGGACACTTTCGAATGGTGTAATAATACAGTGTGTTTTTTTTTCAAAATCAACAGGTTCGATTCCTGGCTAGAAATATTGAATTTTCAAAAATCCAATGATGCAGTTTTAGTTTTCATCAAAATCGAGCCCGCGACTCCTTTGAGTACTTTTCGCTATTCCTCATAGTTTAGAATTTGGCCATCCACGCCCACTTGGAAAATTCACCCTGTATATATATATATTTTTTTTTACGTTCAAAAGTGCCTTTTATGTGCCTATTTGAAATAAATGCTTTGACTTTGACTTTATACATTTCCAGTATAAGCGAGATCAGCTAAAACTGGAAATGTATAGCTTGGGTTTATTAATTGAATCGACTAGCTTAATAATATGTCGTCGTGTGTACAGTAAGCATCAAAAGTCGATTAACACTATCATTTTTACATGTTATTAAATTGACAACAACTTTTTTCAATAAACTGATTTTTAGCTTTTCACATAATAGACAAGAGTATATATTCTAAAGAAATTCTTCTGCTGCAATTTTGAACAAATATTTTGCTCAATAACTAAGATTAAAAAAACTGAAGTGTTAATCAACTTTTGATGCTGACCGTACCTCTATAGACACCAAAAAAACGATGTGCATCATGGTAAGCACTCTACTTTAGTAAGTAGAAGCTTAAAGTCCAAACTAATTTTTATAGGTTATTGTAAATAATTAGCTTGATGGCTAATTACTAAAATCTACTTACTAATGTCCATTTAGTTTCAATCAAAGAGCGTGCAATGCCCTTTTATAATTATGTCGATGTTGTGTTCAGTTTGGTTAGTCTACTTTATTTCAAAATTGTCATCAAAAACTGTTCCGTAATAGTTAAAATTGCTTAGAAAAATTGTATCATTTTGGAGAAAAATTATTTCAAATCTGGGGAGAAATAAAAAATCCTTCTGGCAACCCTGAAGGGTAGGCAGGAAGGGATACTGAGATGATGGGTGATAGAGATGTATGGAAGAACAAGACATGCTGCGCCGACCACTAATACATTATGATAAGGGTAGAAGGATGATTGATGAACTCGCAAAGGAGAATGGGCAAGACCGTACCCAGACACAAAGATAATTGTAGCATTATGAACTATGTTGATTTTTGATGCCCTCGTGGAGTAGTTTAATTCTAAGATAGACTGTCTCAATTCACTTGGAAAATGATAAGTAAGAAAATTATATTGATTTAATAAAGAGAAATATTTAACTTGTCATCTCAAAACTTATTGACCTGCTAATGATGGACAGTTTTTGAAATTTTTGAACCCCTAAAAACTTTTTACGTTTCTTATAATGCACATTGTTTAATAATTGAGCCCCGTTTTGACTTTCTGTAATTTTGGAGGTGCACAAAAGAATATGTAATTTTTGAGGTGCGCATAATGAGAATTATGGAAAATTCGATTAAATTTGTACATGCTTTTGTATTGAACACTCTAATTTAATATAACGATTGCGCCTGTTTTTGTCAACCTCAAACCTATTTAGGGGTCCTAAAAATATTAAATGGCCAAGTAACTGCAACCAACCTAGTTGCAGCGCAGCCGGCCGCCTAGTGCGGCACCGCTCGCTTCGCTCGCTCGGCTTGCGCGTTTGGTACAGTCTCAACTTAGCCTAACGTTTGGTCGGGGTACCCTAGTTTAGTTACTACCACCAACTGTGACGAAAGCCCAGAAAGTTAACCTTTTGAACGGCATTGTCACATATATGTGACAAACGAAAACTTACCCTGAACGCCAACGTCACAAATATATGACAAAATACACGTCGCACGGGTCGCACCATATTATGAAATAAACAATTTAATCATTACTTTTGTGTGTTTTTATTTATATAATTTAAAAGTTTAAGCTTCCGTCTATATTGTATTGCATGAAACTAATATAAATAAACCACCAATATCGAGAAATTTGTTGTTTTAAGTGTCTGTGTGTTGTTTTGTTAAAGTGGCCTGGCGTCAGGGGTACGGCGATACGTTTATACTCTGGCGTTCAAAAGGTTAAATAGAGGCTCGATAATTTAAAAAAGTGCATTTTTAGAAGCGCAAAAAGTTTTTGGAGGTTCATTAATTTCAATAATGGTCCATCAGCTGTTCATTAGAGAATAAATTAAATATTTCCCTATGTTAAATCAATCTTACTTGCATATCTTTTTTCTCCAAGTGAATTCAGACATGCTTTCCTAGGATTAATTAAACTACTCCCTGAGGGCATAAAATACAGACATCGTTCATAATGCTACTGTCGATTTTTTTCGGGTTCGGAGCCCATACATCTTTACGCATTGTCCTAGTGTCTATCAGATGCGTGGTCATATTAAAGGATGAGCTACAGATTGTCAAACTGAACAACGTTCTCCATGTGTCCGACATTATCGCGAAAAACCAATCAGCTGTCTCATACATTTGGGTCGAGAGCTTCGTTCCAAAATGCAGTTGTAGCACCCCGCCTCGGATAGGATATAAGTTTTTTTGGGACAACTGATAATTTTTTTTTGCGATTACGATGCTGATTCCATGGAGAAGTCGTTTAATTTGATGGTCTGTGCCACACCTTGAAATAAAAACCACACATCTCCTGATACACGCTGTATAAATGAACTAGCTGCTGCCCGCGACTTCGTCCGCGTGAAATCCTATCCTAAGTAAAAGTAAGTTTGTTTGTTACCTTTTCACGCCTAAACCACTGAACCGATCATCCTGAAATTTTGCATATACGTTGTCAGGTGTACAGAAACCGACATAATCTACCTTTCATCTCGAAAAAAAGTGTTGTTCCCGAGGAAAATAACAATACACCTGGCGCCATCTATTATCATAATAACGTAATTGTTTTTTTCCTCGGGAACAGCACTTTTTTTCGGGATGAAAGGTAGATTATGTCGGTTTCTGTACACCTGACAACGTATGTGCTGATCGGTTCAGTGGTTTAGGCGTGAAAAGGTAAAAAACAAACAAACTTACTTTCGCATTTATTAAATACCCCTCCCTCTCCCGCATTTCGGTGCCCACTCTCGCCGCGTTGCTCGCTGCGCTGCGTGGAGCCACACCGGCGCGTCGCGTCGGCGTGTATTTTTTGTTTATATTGACATTTTTAATTTCGTAATATATTTTGAATGGGTTGTCCGATTTCAATAATTCAAAAAGTAATCAACAGGTATTGATACAGTCTTGAATACGAAACAATTTATTTGGATAAGAATTAATACAAAAAAAGTATGGAAAACATGGTCTGATTTTGATCGGCATTTCTATCAACTTTTAAAATGTAAAATTATAGTGACAAATACAATAGTTGAACATATGGTCTTGCGAAGTTTTTTGTAGATATTGATATGTTATTGTAAAATACATTTTTTTGTTCTATCATCAATACTTTCCGCAGCGTATGCGATGAAAGACATTTTTATGGCTAATTTTTTTACACCTTGGGTTGGTATTAGTAGAGGTTTCTAAGAATTTTTTCTAGTAATAAATATAGCTTATGTTACTCAGTAATAATGTAGCTTTCTAACGGCAAAAGAATTTTTGAAATTGGTCTAGTAGTTTTTTTATGTTTAAGTATTCGTTACATACAAAAATACAAATCTTTCCTCTTTATATTATTATTATAATTATATTATTATATATATGTCGGAGGAAGCTATGAGTTGGGTTGATTATTGTTTGCATGTGTAATGCACAATATTATTTGTTTACATTGTAATTACTTTTAAAATTCTTAATTCAATTTAATTTGATTTGTTAACTGTTTCTATAATTTAAAATCCTTATTAATCTAATAAAAGTTATGAATACTGTAATTCACGTAACGACCAATCAGAGCAGAGCACGTGCCTCGAGCGGGGTCGAGGCGCCATCTTTGATTTGAAGGACGTGGACAGTTTTTGCGACATATTCTTTTTGCTGGGTGAGGTTGAGTTGAGAGTGTTAAAAAGTAAACTAAAAGTAAGATCGGTGCCCTGAACCCGCTGCTCGGTATTAACTATTAATTGTCTCGACGTTATTGTGAACTGACGAAATATTGTTTAATCTAAATTAAAATAGTGTGAAGTAGCAATAATTGTGTTTTGTGCTCGCATCTTACCCTGATGACGCCCACTAAACCCGTAACCACTGATGACGATGTCGATGAGAACAATGCTTCTCCGACATATATAATATATTATTAGTGTAGATATATTTACCTTTTCTTTTAAATTGAATCTTCTCTTTATTCTTATCATAATTATACAATATTTTCTTGAAATCACTGGAACTTAGTTTGGTAGCGACGTCTTTCGGTTTACTATACTGGTAATACTTAGCTTCTCCTTTAATAAGCATATCTTTACTAGTTACTACAGTGTTATCATCCATTGCCACGCTCCGTATGATCCCTAGGTCATTCATTTGATTGTCAACGTCTCTCATACCAACACGGTCTTCCCATCTCGCATCCAAAGATTTATAATTTGGGGATATAATCATCGCTGATCCGTTAACGTTGTGCCCTGCGTCTATATAGTCATTCATTTCTTTCAACCCGATTAATAGACTATTCATGTTAGACGTCGTGTAACTGGTTGTCATTTCTGATTGTGCGGTTTTCAATACATTCGCCCAATTGGGTACTGTATCTAGGTTCAGTATATCATTATTCCACATTATGAGATCATTGAAATAATCCGTGTACCTAGATTTGTCTTTCATACTAGCTTTGCCTGCATGTGAATGGTGCATTTTCCTCATGGCGTTTCCTTTAACTCCCTTTCTCCTTTCTGGGACACTGTTCCTGATACCCAAATTGTGTATAAACTCTAGAACTGAAGACCCATCAAAGCTTAAGTAATCTTTACCGATATTAGATACCTCAGAGTCGTGTCTTTTGTTCTTGTAACGTTGATGACCAATCGGGAATTTCGCGATTCTAGTGAGTTTACTTTTAATAAGCAGTTCCTCAAGTGGATCTATGATTTTCTTGTTTTCATTTTTCCCAGTTCTTTGTACAGCATTAGTGTATTTAGTTACTTTAGTAGTGTATTCTGTAGTTACATTAGAAGAATTTTCTGGTTTTTTTTTTAGTTTGTTTCGCAAGTTGTCGAGAAATAAACTCACGTCCTCAAAATTTGTCATTAGAGAAACTGGTGTAATCATTAACGTAGCTGTTGATGGACGCAACGTCCTCACGTTCACCGTCATTACATTGGAAGGTGGTATCTTCTGTATTTGCGACTTTTTCTTGGTTGATGCCTTTAGAGTTGTTGATAATAATGATAACGGTTCTGACGATGCTTTTGTGGCGTTAGTTCTCCCGATTGTCATTATCTGCAGCATGGCTAAAAAAGTCCTAGTGTTAGTTTCGATTTAGACAATTGTATAGAAATATGTAGTTGTAGACAGGTTTATTCATTGGTATATACATACTTTCTTTTCTTTGCTGAGTAGGCTGTCTATAAGGATCGGTAAAACCTGTTCTTGCTTGACCGTTATGGGCAAAGGACAATAGGTCAGTTTGCGAATCTGCAAACAATACATTTGAAGTCAATGAAGGTTTTCATGAAAAATCACGCCACTAGTTGGCACCACTTTGACAAGAGACATTCCATTTCGGTAATGAATATGACGGAAGAAAATCACAAGTGTCTGGTTATTATCAGCCATATTTTAATTACTGTGGGCGTACTGTGGGAAGTGTTGGTTATTGCGCAATAGAAAAACTAGTTTGCTGTTCAAATCAGATTATAATTTTACGACAGTTAATTATAAATATTTTAGTTACACTAGCGAATCACACACTGTATGTACAGACGCCAGCACATCAACCTACTACAATATGTCAAATATCTTTAATAGATTTTCAACTTTATCACTGAAGCATAAGGTTCAAAGTTGATTGGGAAAATCGGACAGTTTCGGGTAGGTTGATGTGCTGGCGTCTGTACACAACGATACGTGCAGGTGTTTAGTAAATAATACTCGTAAAATAACGCACTTGATTTAATCCCAAATATCGCAACGACACTTAACCATAAAATTGAATGATTAAGTATAATGATTCCCACTGATTAGGTCAAATGACTAATTGTTAAACTTACATTTCGAGCCAAAGGATTTGTGCGTGTGCACCGCGTGACGATCACATTCAAGAGTGATCGCCACCAGATCTAGTGGTGATTAATATAGCAAAATAAAGCACCGTGCTCATTATACATATCATATAGGGAATGCTATCGTGGCTCTCCACTTGTTACTATTTGCTTTACTGCTTTACATCGCACTCTTTGTCACTGTCTGTCGTGCATCGCAAAATCGCAAGCGCAAGTAGCAAACTAGCAAGCAAGGTCAGCGCAGCGGGGCGGCCAGTCGTCGCATGTTAGCGATTGCGATTTGCAATTGTTGTCGGTCGCATGCGTAATCGTTTTACGCACCGCGTGCGATTTCGCGATCTCGGGCGGCTCACGTAATATAATGGCACTAAAACTATTATACCTAATTGCTTTAATTACTAACATACATAATAACACTTAATCAATTACAAACATTCCTAAGCCTGGAAAGTATGAAGGAAAGTTCATTGTTTTTTTTTTCTTAAAAAAAAAAGAAAAAAAGAACGTGTTTGTTTGTTTTTTTTATTTTACTGTTCCGTTTTACCGTAATAAATTCATAAACGCGATTCTTGTAAATCATGCTGTCAGTAGAGTCACCACGCTTGCTTTATTCGCGCCCGCCTGTTTGACCGTAACAAGTATCTACGCATATAAAAAAGCATGCTATAATAAAGCATATAAAATAGCACGCTTAAAATATAAAGCATATAGCATTAAGCAAGTGATTGCCATAAAGCAACTTTGAACACTCCTAAACACCACCGCCATGACACTCACAACCCCTTTCGGTGTTAACCGCTCTAAATTAAAAATATCACTAAAGAAATAAATTCTATACCACAGGGTGGGTAGTTCTTCGAAAGGAGTTTGAAGATTTTTGTATGGAGGGTGGCCCTAAGGTCGGCCGCCATTTTGATTTTTTTTTCAGAGTCGCGGTGCACAACAAAAGTTATATATTTAGATAGAGGACACTTATACAAACAAAAATGCAATATAACATAATATCCTAAAGCGTCAGGTTTCGGAGTTATTCACCAAAATATAAGTCGAAAACAACAAGGATTTTTTTTGTTTTTTTTTCCCTCCAGGTAAGCATATTGTACTATTGAGGTAATAGAAACGTTATGAAACCTTTATGGAGAAGAAACAAATGAAGAATAGACATTTTTTTTAATAAATAATTAAACACGGCAATTTATAGTTCGTTTTTTAATCCCAGAGACTAATCTGACAAATAAGTATTTTGTGTTTTCGTTTTTTATAGTATAGAAGTTTGACATTACACTTGTCAGATTAGTCTCTGGGATTAAAAAACGAACTATAAATTGCCGTGTTTAATTATTTATTTAAAAAATGTCTTTTCTTCATTTGTTTCTTCTCCATAAAGGTTTCATAACGTTTCTATTACCTCAATAGTTCAATATGCTTACCTGGCGGGAAAAAAAAAAAAACAAAAAAAAATTCTTGTTGTTTTCGACTTATATTTCGGTGAATAACTCCGAAACCTGACACTTTAGGATATTATGTTATATTACATTTTTTGTTTGTATAAGTGTCCTCTATCTAAATATATAACTTTTGTTGTGCACCGCGATTCTGAAAAAAAATCAAAATGGCGGCTGATTTTAGGGCCAAAACCTTCAAACCCCTTTGATTCTTCGACTGATCCATATGGCCAAAATTAAATTTCACTCAGCTCTGTAACAGATGTTCATACGAAAATAGGTATTCCTAATAACATATGTTTGTATGAGGGACTCGTTTTTATAAAGTAGTTTTCAAGATATCGACGTTCGAATATTTTGTCCCCAGATGAATCAGAAACAGAAATAAAAAGTAATAAATACACCGTTAGTTGTGATTGTTAATTCTAAACAATAATTAATCATTTTTAACTAAGACTAAGATATATCAAAAGTGCCATATTTAGAATTAGTTTATACTCCTGTCATTTTTTAATTATTCAAAAGGGTAAATAATAATAAATAAGACTAGAACTACTGACTTGTACATGGTCAAAAATTGGACATTTTCTATACTAATATTATAAAGAGGTAAAATTTGTAAGTTTGTGAGTTTGTAAGTTTGTATGTAGTGGGTAATCTCTGGAACTCATAATCCAATTCTAACATTTTTTTAACTGGCAGAAAGCTACATTATTCCTGAGTGCTATAGGCTATAAATTGTTTCTATAGCATGTATATTAACCGAGCTATCACAACTTTTGTCTAGCAAGTCGGAAAAAAATACCACATAAAACAGAATTATTTGCGTGCGCTGCCTAAACAGTTGCTTAAAATTAAAAACAATGTATGGCTACCTGGTTCGTCTTCATTATTTCTACAAAAAAGTCCGCGATACCATATCTCTATCTTTTATATTTTATCTTTTATACTTCTTTTATTGCATTAAAAAATTTTTTTTTCGGCATACTTACGTTTGGTTGATTATTTGAGCAACAAAATATTAATTCTTATGACAATAAATTATTTCAGTATCACAAGAACATCATACAGATAAGATTTGCCATTTACAGTATATCAATTGGTCATACAGTTTCGGAGATAATATAAAATTACTCAAACGCAAAATGCCCCTAGCATAACTTTCATTGTGCAGACGTTTTACCTATTTGCCCATAGATGTATTAAATATTGCAAAATTGACTTGCTGCAGAGTATACCTTCCAGCCGGACCACACCCTATGACCAGTAACTCCTTAACTAAAGGGGTTTATTGGACCATATTTGTCGTATGCAAGGTACTCTTTAGGTAGTTTTTTCGGGATATTGATTTATTAATAGTTCATTATAACCTATTTAATTTTAAGGTGGCGCGGCCAGAGAGCACTGCTTGGCGGCCGGACTACATAAATTGTTAATTAAAAAGATATCTCTTGAGGTACTAAAAATATTCATATATCCCGATGAAAGTAGACTTTAGGTAGGTATTATTTCGAACTATAGCATCTGAGTACTAAACTGTGGTCCGGCCACAGAGGAACACACAAATTATCCGGAAAGGAATCGGAGTTACCGACATAGCTTGCAGAGTAAGCAAACTGAAGTGGCAGTGGCCTGGCCATGTCTGTCGAAGGACCGGTGGCCGGTGGAGCAGACAAGTCCTGGAGTGGAGACCACGTATCGGCAAGCGTAGTGTGGGACGGCCCCCAGCTAGATGGGCGGACGGCCTAAAGAAGGTGGTTGCGGTAGACTGGATGCGGAAGGCGGAGGACAGGGTGCTGTGGCGCAGTCTGGGAGAGGCCTTTGTCCAGCAGTGGACTACGACAGGCTAAGCTGATTGATTGTTGATTGATCTATACTAATAATAGAGCTGAAGAGTTTGTTTCTTCTTGTGTTTGTATGTTTGAACGCGCTAATCTCTGGAACTTCTGGTCGGATTTGATAAATTCTTTTTGCTTTTGATAGTCCAATTCTTGAGGCTATAGGTTATAGGACATGGCATCACGCTAGCACCCTTAGGAGCCGAGCAAAAAGAAAAAGGTCAAAACGAAAGTGAAAACGAAGTGATAGCGCGGGCATGCGATGCGATGCGACGGGGTGGTTAGGGCGACTAGAAAAAGAAACTTGACGAGGACGAGTCGCGGGCAAAAGCCAGTTGTTTATGATAATAAAATATAAAATTCAAAGTCCTGACTGACTGATTGATATATCAACGCACAGCCTAAACCGCTGGTCCTAGAGATATGAAAGGGGTTTGAAGATTTTTGTATGGAGGGTGGCCCTAAGCTCGGCCGCCATTTTGATTTTTTTTTAGAATCGCGGTGCACACCAAAGTTATATATTTAGATAGAGGACACTTATACAACAAAAAATGTAATATAACATAATATCCTAAAGCGTCAGGTTTCGGAGTTATTCACCAAAATATAAGTCAAAAACAACAAGGATTTTTTTTGTTTTTTTCCCTCCAGGTAAGCATATTGAACTATTGAGGTAATAGAAACGTTATGAAACCTATATGGAGAAGAAACAAATGAAGAATAGACATTTTTTAAATAATTAATTTAACACTGCAATTTATAGCTGTTCGTTTTTTAATCCCAGACACTAATCTGACATTTAAGTCTTTTGTGTTTTCGTTTTTTTTGGTATAGAAGTTTGCCATTACGCTTGTCAGATTAGTCTCTGGGATTAAAAAATGAACTATAAATTGCGGTGTTTAATTATTTATTTAAAAAATGTCTATTCTTCTTTTGTTTCTTCTCCATAATGGTTTCATAACGTTTCTATTACCTCAATATGCTTACCTAGAGGGAAAAAAACAAAAAAATCCTTGTTGTTTTCGACTTATATTTTGGTGAATAACTCCGAAACCTGACGCTTTAGGATATTATGTTTCTTAACATTTTTTGTTTGTATAAGTGTCCTCTATCTAAATATATAACTTTTGTTGTGCACCGCGATTCTGAAAAAAAATCTAAATGGCGGCTGATTTTAGGGCCAAAACCTTCAAACCCCTTTGGAAGGTGTGTTCTTTGTGAAGAGTAGGTATCCACTGAGAAAGGGTTTTTCGAAATTCCACCCCTAAGAGGGTGAATAGGGGAAGGTAAAATTTCACGCGGACGAAGTCGCGGGCAGAAGCTAGTAATGCAATAAAAGCACTCTTTTCGTGCTGGAGAGGGGAAATCTAATTTATTTTATTATTTGGGTAGTTCTTCAAAAAGTATTCTCCGCGTAACTTTCATGGCGAATTTATTTTTTTGAATAATCTACAAATAAATGTACACACATTTAAGATGCTATAAAAATAATACATATTTTTTTATTTTATGTAAATTGGTGCATAAACTAAAGAGATATTTTATTTTGAAATGACATGGCCGGATTCTGCCCTTAAATCAATTCAGAATACATAAATGTACAGTAATTATTAATATATGAAAATTACTTCTTAAATATACTAAAATTAATCGCAACAATCACATTTCTCTAGAGCAGGCGACAAAAAATGGCAAAACAATATGTGTGTTAATTAATTTTTTGGTTTTTAGCAATTGCATGTAAGTTTGGATACATGCATAAGACAAACACCGTATCTGTAGCGCGCTTGAAGGTTGCATTAAAATAAAAAACACCCACGACTGCCAGAATCGTATTGCTAAAGTAAATACCTGTAGAAGTCAACGTTTTCACGATTATATTATTACATTATTTTTCGAGCTGCCGTGGCCCGTGTGTCACGATGTTGATCACGTTACGCATTATGCATCGACAATTATATTCAAGAGTGTGTATCCGAACGTCCTAGTTATTTTTTTCACGTCTGTCACCTGTCACTCAGTGCCCTGTACCACGGTAATGTTATCTAACAGTATTGTGACTCGGCCTTGTTCTTGAAATAATTACCTACACCCGCGCGGTACGTAAACACGCCATAGGGCTGCCCACCCACAGTATTTTAATGTCATCAACCTACTTGAGTTTCTTTCTAGTTTTGTGATTGTAAATTCGAATCAAAACCTCTAACTACCTACTACACAATCTTACTATTAAATGATTATAATTACTTACATATGTACACACAAACTAAAATCTTATACAAAGTGTAACGTTAAATGCGCAAAACCTCTTAAGGGGTCATTGTACTCATCATTATGAACAACTTTTACTATGGTACCAATCTTGAAATCGCAAAAAAAAATCAGCTGTTTAGTACATTTTGACGAGTTACTCGAACATAAATGTAGGAAACAACTGATTTTTTTTTCGCGATTTCAGCTTTGGTCCCATAGTAAAAGTTGTTCATAATGATGAGTACAATGACCCCTTAAGAGGTTTTGCGCATTTAACGTTACACGTTGTATATATATTACTATATACAAATAAAAATAAAAAAAGACGAGCTCATTGGGCATCAAAAAATTCGTCCGCATCGCTGTCAATGGGATAAGTGCCCAAAAGACTGGCAGCATTACCACGTTGGATGGCAATGCTTACTTAAAAAGTAAATTATAATGTAAATCAGAAGGTAGGTACCTACCATTGATTACTCTCATAATCATTTCATTATGATACTTCGTCTAATTCAATAATATTAGGTCCTTACATATGAAATTGGCGTTTTTCGTACTGGCCACTTTAATCACGAATTTCTCCTCTTTGGTAAGGAATTCCAAATTCAAATTTGTACAGCTATTTACTCATGTATTTGTGCTTCGATGACCGTCATTCATTTGTTTTTTTTCTTCTGTTTTTTCTGTTTGCGTCACTCATTTTACAAAATGGAAAATTTAAAATATCGCATTATTTACGAGTACGAGTTCCGCCGTGGCACTAGTGCTGCGGAAACGACTCGAAGGGTGAATGATGTGTATGGCGGTCATGTTGCAAAAGAAAACACAGTTCGTTTTTGGTTCCAACGTTTTCGTTCTGGAAATTTCGACCTGCAGAACAAGCCCCGTGGACGGCCTGAGACCCAAGTTGATAATGGAGAATTGAAGGCTATTGTGGAAGCGGACCCATCGCAAACCACGTCCGAGTTAGCTGCAGGCTTCGATGTTAGTGATAAAACTGTTTTAATTCACTTGAAGCAAATTGGGAAGATTAAAAAGCTTGAAAGGTGGGTACCTCACGAATTGACTGAAGCAAACCGGCAAACGCGCGTCGACTGCTGCGTTACATTACTTGAATTGGAATGTCTTAGACATCCTCCGTACTCCCCGGACCTTACTCCAACAGATTACCATTTTTTTCGCAATTTGGATAACTTTTTGCAAGGGAAAAAATTCAACTCCGATGGGGCAGTCCAAATCGCCTTCAAAGATTTTATTGATTCCCGTCCGACTGGTTTTTTTAGTAAAGGGATCAATGAACTACCTATAAGATGGCAAAAGTGCATTGAAAACAATGGTTCATACTTTGATTAATTAAATATATTATATTAAAAAATATTCGACTTTTTGTTCCTTCCATACAAAACGCCAATTTCATATGTAAGGACCTAATACTACTTACTTATGTACTTAGCTACTCTAAGTACATAAGTAAGTAGATAGCCTTACTGCTTACAAAATCATCACACCGTCCGTTCATCACTGTGGCGCATTCGCGTCTGTTTGTTTACCGAGGGTATACCGAACTCGAGGTGCGTAGGTATGACTCGCGTTTCGACCGTTTGTATGAAGACAGAATACTGATATGATAACATTACCACGATAATAGATGATATTACCTACTGTGACATTACCGTGCCTGAGCTCTGTGTAGTTTTGCGTTGACCTTAGCACGTATTACTGTATTCTTTATGTTACTCTGTTGGATATTTTAACTTAACCCCACGCTATCGTTTATCGGACTTTCGTTTACGCTTCTAACGTTAATATTCTGCTGTGCTTACTGGACTTTTTTGTTTACGATTTGGATTATTTGAATTCTGACGCTCACGATGTCAAGGTGCCTGAATTGTAGTGTGGCCACTAATCGAATGCGAAGGCATATTGTAACCACTCTAACACCGCAGTTACAAAATACATGACATGACAGGGAGCCATCTAGAAGCAGTCATGCTAGGGAAGGAGGTGGCAGGATGGCTGAGGGAGAGAGCCTCACGTCCCAGCCACCACGGGAGACGCTCCGGGCGTCGGGAGCCGCGTGACGACTCCCGGCCACCGTAGGCGCGGGCCTGCGGACGGAGAGTAATGGGTAGCTTACCGTCCGATCAGGAGCAGGCCCATGCCGGACGGCGCGTACGTGTTCCACGCGCGCCTCAAAGAGATGTCAGCAAAAAGGAAGAGGCCTGCCAGGGCCGAAGCCTGCCGGGGGTGCGGGATTGTCCGAAAGGGTTACCGCTACCCCGGAACATAAACGGCTAAGGAAGCAACACGGATGGGTTTTAGTCAGTAAGAGTCTGACACTCCCTTCCGCTCCACCGAGAGCGGGAGGGGTCGTTTGAAGATTTCCCATCCATAAAAAAAAATGGTCATGACGTTGTTATGGTATTTGGGCTGGGCCAGGCATCAAGCAAATACAACGGCACCAGCCTCATTCCTTGATAACATTTTGTTGATCTTTGAAGATGAATAACTTCAAAAGCAAGAGTAGGTAAAAACATTGAATGCCCATTCTTCTCCATACGAAAACTAGCTTTTGGAAGGGGCGACTAGAATCAATTTCGTTTTATTGTAATTTTTGAAATAAATGATTCGACTTTGACTTTGAATGTGTCTTGTCTGAGTAATTGCAATGATGTTTTTCTAAAAATGTCTGTAAAACAAGTAGCTATACATTTTATAAGCAAGTGTCTATTCTAGCTACTTAATTAGATAGGTACTTAAATAAACATTCAAGTGCTATTTTAGTGTTTTATTTTATTTTTTGCGAAGTTGCTATGAGGAAGTCATAATATCCAGAAATATCTGTAAGACGACGAGCTCTTCGCTATCGCGGCCTGCCTACAAACGATTGAATGGTCTCATCATCATCATCATCATTTCAGCCGAAAGACGTCCACTGCTGGACATAGGCCTCCCCCAAGCACCTCCACTTCGACCGGTTTTGTGCTTCTCGCATCCAACGAGTTCCTGCGGCCTTCACAAGGTCGTCGGTCCACCTTGTGGGAGGCCTTCCAACGCTACGCCTTCCGGTACGCGGTCGCCACTCCAGAACCTTTCGGCCCCATCGGCCATCTGTTCTGCGAGCAATGTGCCCTGCCCACTGCCACTTAAGTTTGGCAATTCTTCGGGCTATGTCGGTTACCTTGGTTCTCCTGCGGATCTCTTCATTTCTGATTCGATCCCGCAGGGAAACTCCAAGCATAGCCCTCTCCATTGCCCTTTGGGTGACTTTCAGCCTTCTAATAAGGCCCATTGTGAGCGACCACGTTTCAGTGCCATATGTCATCACTGGCAACACGCACTGGTCAAAGACTTTCGTCTTGAGACACTGCGGTATGTGGGACGAGAAGATATTGCGAAGCTTCCCGAACGCTGCCCAGCCGAGTCGGATTCGACGATTGACCTCTTTCTCGAAGTTGGACCTACCTAACTGGACAGTTTGTCCTAGGTAAATATACTCGTCCACGACTTCGAGTGTAGCGTCTCCGATCTTCATGAGAGTGGGTGTTACATGGGCATTTGACATGACCTTCGTTTTGTCCATGTTCATTTTCAGACCCACTCTTTCAGAGGCTCTACTCTAGGAATGGTCTAGCCAGAGACTATTACCAATACATCAATAATATGATTTCTAATAAGTTTTACTTGGTATTTTGATTTTTGGCTCTTTCGTCACTAGCTGACACGACGCGTTTAGATTATTTCATACATTTCATAGAATTAGATATTCACTGATATCGATGTGAATAAATGTCATGGCGGCTAGTGAAGAAACGGCATTTATATCCATTGATAATATTGTATTTCTCGTATTTTTTTGTCTATAAAACTCGGAAAGATTGATCATTGCTATTCAAAATGTCTAGGCGCTTTTTTTTGTATCTTATTTGTAGTATCTCTCGCTTCTTCTCTGATCATAAAACTTAAACTATTGTAAAGACATACCTGTAAGCTTTAATATGATGTACTTTAAGTCAGTGTACATGAATATTTTTGTTAGGGCACAGCTCTCTAAGAATTCCGGCCGTGTCCTTTCTGTGCCCACGAAAGTTACGAAAGACGACACGAAAGTTACAGACGTATTTTCTACAAGCAAAATATAGTTTCAAATCCTTATTTTTTCTCAAATTTCCAGTTTATAAATTGCCATTGTATATTTTTAGCATTCGATAATTTCTTTTTGTGGTGTACAATAAAGTATATATAAATAAATAATAAATAAAAGACTTATTTTTTATGAATCAACTTGTATTTGAGAAAACAATTATAGTGTTTTGAGATCAGCATAGCTATTCACAAACACTCGATACGCTTCCGTATCGTGTCGAACATTAATCATTGTTATCGTAGGAGTCTTCTAAACGCTGTTCACAAGTCCAAAACCCGAAAACTTTGTCAGTTTAAATCAAATAGACGCCCGCTATTCTTCCAACAGCTATTTGCTGTTGAGGGCAAGTCAAATCAGGTTAACGAAATGTCAGGTTTTCAATACGATAGCCTGTCGTATGGTTGTAAATCAGGGCTCAGATTATTAGTTCTCATCACTCATTATTAACTTAGGTTGGTGATTTAGGATAGCATAGTGGATCTTGAACCAAAGGAGAATGGCGACATTCCATTCATGCCTGGCACCAATATTTTCTTTAACGTATACTGCTACTACTATCGAATTCTTCTAGATTATTATGCTGTGATGCTATTTTAAAATCAAATGTTCACTAAAAACATACTGTTTTTATTTTATTTAAGTTTTTTTAAATTATAGGTTATATCGATTTTGACATATGAAAAAGGAACAAATATCGGGATCCGTAGGAAAGCAGAGGGTCAAGTACCTAATCACTAATCAGGAGGAGCCAAAACCGTGTAAAAGCGCGCAATACTTATCACAACGAAGCGAAGGAAAGTATTGAGTTGACTTTTAAGTCTTTTGACAGTTGATCATTCGCAATGTCAGTTAAGCGTTTCATTAGACGTAAAAAAAATGTCATCGCATATTAAATATTTTTTCTGTCTGTTACACAGTCTCTGTATTTAACACTAAATGCAATATTATAAAATATAAACTCTGATATAAACAAAACATTATTATGGCTAGATATACTATTAAAAATCTTTTAAACGCCTAATGGAGGGACAGATAACGTACAACGGAACGTATGGAGAGCGCGTTCCGAATCAATATCAGCTTAGTTAAGCTTAAAAATATAAATGTTTATTTTTATTTTACAGACATACTGCTAGTTCTAAAAAATATTGAATTAGGTTCTTTAATATAACTTTAATAAAGCATTTTTTTTTAATATATTATGTCGCTATACGCAACTGGTGCCAAGGTCGCCATCATCCTTTGGAGATTCGGGGCACTCGATCATATTTTCCTGAAAAGCAACGTTCTCTCGCTCTTTCATTCTTTGACGATAAAGTCGGCTGTTTATGCGGTTTTGCTCTCTCACGGCTCTTTTCCTTCCCACTCATTTCACTAACTGGGATGACATTCCTTTCTGCTTTTCTTTTGTAGTACCTTTCTCGCCTTCATTTTTACTGCATTGTGTAACTCTGTATCATTTTTTATTCTTCCTCTTCTTCTTATCTCTGCTAGACGCTTTTTGTCCCGTCGATCCTTTGCACTTTGCGGTGCAATAGTTTCGGTTTGAACGTAATCTGAAAATAATTTTAACCAGAAAAAATTAACATGACTGCTGTGAGTAATTAATGTAAAGTACAAGACAATCAGAAAGTATGACGGTGACGTTGGGACTTTTTAAGCAAGAGGGATACAATTGGTAAAACAGTCCAGTTTCGGATGAGAAAAATTGTTAAATTGACTACGAGAAAACCTACAAACAGAAACACATACCTACTACGAGTCGTTAAAAGAAAAAAATTGAAACACATATGCATAAACACTTATACAAATACATGACACCTTTTTTGACCTTCGCGATAATCGAGTAAATGCATTTGCAGCATCACAAGTAATTTAAATTTATCATTCAATGGAGATATATAACTTTCGTGGTGCGCTAGCTAACTTTTGTGGACAAATAACCACGAAAGTTGTGCCACGAAAGTTACGAAAATTTCACATTTTTGAGAATTACGATTAAACTTATAAGTAAATAAGCAAACAAAGTACTTGAGAATAATCTCGAAGATCTATCTTATTCCTTAATACAAAATGATTTGGAAAATTATAAGCATTACCCTTCAAAATATGTGCATGAAAGTTTCTAGACCAAGGCTACTTGAAAATATTCAAAGAATAACTCACCTCGTATTTTTTTTGTTTAGAAGCGATGAACGTACATGTCTTGCCCGCTGACGCCGGGAAACCACTGAGCATCCGCGCAGCTAAAACGGGTAGCGACAAGCTGGCGCTCTTGGAAGATAGGTGCAGTTTTGTTGCGCGCTCTCGAAACTAACAAAATCGTGTGACAGAGACATAAAGCCTATTAACTATAGTCACTTAAGAGATAAAATTAATGTTCTTTGATAATTATGATGCATAGTTAAATACCATTAATTTGATGTATTACATTATATGCTTATGAATTGAATACAAAAGTTATCAAAGTTTTCCGTGAGCGCGAACAGAGTGTGACGCGCGAAGAACACCGATTTTGCTCCCGTTTTCGACATTAGATATTTTTTTAAATAAAAGTTATAAATAATTTTAGATGTTTAATGTTTAAATTATGTACACATATAAATAAAGATTAATCTGTATTTGGTCCTAAGACTGTATGTTTAATAGGTTACGAATTAAGACCGTGTGACGGCGTTTTGAGGGACCTCGAAGAACTACCCATTTATATGGGGTATTGACCATACGAATCAGGCACAGTTGTATCAGAATTTTGCCTACAATCATGCATAACTCATCATACATATAGACTTCATTATTGTCATTTTTCTACACGAATCTATAACCCAAATGTATCACACGAAACATAGATTGAAGTTTTAAAACAATTAAATAAATGTTATAAAGTAGGCGTTGTAATCAGAGTGCCACCTGAACCAAACACAGATGAATCAGATGTTTTCCTTCGTAACTCCGGGATCTAAGCCAATCACCCGCACGTCCGCCTTCTAGCTCGTCCGTTGCACCACTGGGCCACTGGCTCCCCCCCACGTGAGAAGCCAGACTCTCATTATTATTACCAGATCAAGTACGGTCAAGTGCAGCTTACGCCACATTAATCAGTATTATACGCCGGACACTTCTTATTTACTTATTTATAAACACACTAACGTAGTTATAACTAATACACATTTTTTTTGTAAGAGGATAACTCATTTCCTTTCGATATAATTATAATTTATATTGATGTATCAAAGGGAAAATGCGACATCGACCATTTTGTTCCGGAAAATGGCAAACGGACACGTTATATGAATCAGAGGAACAAACTTCAAATATTTTTATTTTGTACCTAGACAGCAAATATTTAAAAAATATCATTTGTCCTAGTAAGGGATAGAGCTAAACTGTACAAAAAAAATATTACATGCCGTTTTGTTAGTTGGTTACAGAAATATACCCGTAGACATCGAAAATTTTGTCCCTGAAGAACTACCCAGGGTAAAAATAATCAATTACAACTTTTAAAAAGTGTTTCAATAGATCGACTAAATCATCACGCGCCGTCAAATGTAAAATATTATGATAACGTTCAACATTCACTTCATTCATTCAACCGTTGCTACCTAGTGAACGTCATTTTTGAAAACCTTCATTAAGTACAGACACTGCAGACCATTGTATTATAAATCCATGGTACTGACTGACTTTTGGTATAAGCGACTGAACCGACTCGCAATCTAGGTTCGTGTGCGGAGCCCATAAGTTTTGCTGGCTTCTAAAAGAACTCAGTAATGCTGCTTGGCAGGATAAGTACCGTAGTGGTACTCTCTCTTGTTAGAAGTCCTGGTAGAGCTGCTATACAGGGTGTTACGGAAAGGGTATATCAATACAAACGGGTTGAAGAGTATCTGGTCTAGAATCTCTGTACAAAATTTCAGCTCAAAAGCATTAACTTTGAAAATGTTTAATATTTTTTTATTTCGACATCACGGCGCTGCACTGGCGCGCGGCGGCGCGATGTGCGTGTACTAGGCGCACAGACACACTACAGATAATGGATAATGACCGTCGTAGTGCGGTGACACGTTTGTTGTGATTTCAATTTAATAAACTATCGAAATAAAAAAACCTTAAGCATTTTTCAAAGTTACTGCTTTTGAGCTGAAATTTTGTACAGAGATTCTAGACCAGATACACTCTTCAACCCGTTTGTATTGATATACCCTTTCCGTAACACCCTGTATAGATTACATATATTATCTTACGGGGAAACTTACCAGGTTTTGAATTGCTGGCGACCAACGGCTTACTGCTAGGAGTCGCAGGTTGATCTTTAGACAACAGAGACAGATCTTTGTCATCCAAATGGTAGTTAGTAGACAGTTTTGTGGACATTTTATTTGATTCAGGCTCGAAATAGATATCACTGATATTTGGAATCTGTAGCTGCATATCTGCAATGGACAATGGCTGGGAAAATTTTTCAGGTTTATAGGTGCCCATCTGAGGAATCGCCATATTATCGTAATCAGAGTTCATGAATCGATCAGGCACGAGTTCTTTATATTTATCTTTTTCTTTATTTTTCTCTTTATCTTCCTTATATGCAAACATAGATTTCAGCTTTTTAATAGGGCTGAACCTCTGCCTTCTACGAATTTCTGGATACGAGCGTTTCAACTTAGGATTTATAGCTTTTTTCTTCTTAAATTTGAATTTCATGAAAAAGTTTTTAATCCTACTCTTTTTGGCGTTGTTTCTCAGTTTGACGATAGCTGTCGGTCTCGGTACTAGATCGATATCAACGTAACCAAATTTGTTTGTTCCTCTGTTACTGAAAGCATTTGTCAAAACTTCTTTGGCGCCAGTAGAAGCTTTTTCTTCTATATCTTTATTAATAAAATCGGCCATTATGGTATTTTCAAGGTTTTCTTTTGCAACCGATCTTTTCAATCTTCCCTGCTGAGTGCTGACAGCAAACATGTCGTCTGGGAAATATTCAGTGGTTTCTATACCTTTCGTGGGTGCATGTCTACGTTTGCCAGCAAAGAACTTACTAATTATACTTTTATCCCAACTAGTTACATCATTCGTACTATTATAGTTATCAATAGGGTTAAATATATCCTTTTGTATATTCGGTGTAGATAAGACATAATAAAGTGCTAGAAAAAGCAATTACGTTAATATTATCAAAAACTAAAAAAATGAATACTAAAAATAATCAATTTTAAATATCTACCTTTTGTTGATGTATCGCTGGTGTACTTCTCCTTAAGTGAATCTAAAAGTTTATCGAGATACTCCAAACTAATTTCTTCAGAGTGTTTAACCTTTCGTGGGACGCTATCAGAGCCGATCTCGTTAAAGAGTTGATGTACTGTTCTGGGCGCTGGTTCCGACGTCATATATAGGATGGGTTCCGTTGAAGGAGGCTTCAGTTCAACCGTTTGCGAAGTATGGTACTTCTTAGGAGGTCCATTGTCAATGAAGAGGTAGAAGTGCTTTCTGAACCAAGAATCGTCATTTTTAGTTGTTATATCTTGATCGTCCATATTGTTCTCGGAATCATCGGAAAATGTCTGCTCCCTTTTCTTCTTATTATGCGAAGGGAGCGGTGGTAGTTTATTAAGTATAAATTTACCTATATCGTCAACACTGTGATGTTTATGCGCTTGATATTTAACCAAATTTGAAAAGTTTTGATTATTTTGGTCTTTTTGGAAATTTAAATAGTGTTTGTACCCGTTTACGAACTTGTTGTAATAGATTTTGTTGCTCAAGCCTTCGTAGCTGGTGGCTGTGGCAATATTACCGGAATCTGCGGCGATATGGTCGGTAAGGTCACCATCATCGGCGTGATCGGCATTGTCATCAGTGGGCGTTGATGTCGCTCCCTTATTTTTATCATTAACCTCCACCATAAAGCTGTCGGCACTATTATCCGCTGTGGCCGATGGATCAAGCACATAATCGACGTCGTTATAATTATCATTCGCTGTAGTTCCTTTGGTCGAAGACACGCTAGACGAAGGGTCCATGTAATCATAATCGGGCATATTACCGCCATCATCATATAAATTCTGAATAACTTCTCTTAGTTTGACATCTGTAAGGGTCTCTGGGTTTCTTTTAGATAACCTGTTTTTTTTTTTAGATAACTTTTTTTTAGATAATTTATTTCTAGTTGACCTGATAACCTGATAATCTGTAGATAACTTCTTGTTTTTAACAGATACTGGATATTCAGTTGTTGCAAGCATTTTTCGAACGTTTTCTTCATGTACTTTTGAGAGTATCTGCTCAAATAGAGTCAACATCAAGTAGTCGTCGTACGTTTGTTTATTAACTGTTTCCGGGGTGTTGTTATCTTCAATTAACATGTCTTTTCCTGTATGATCCTTCTTCTTGACTCTTGGTGCCGTGGTGATGGTAGTGGTAGTGGTGGTTGACAATTGCTCTCTCCTTTTCGTAGAGTATTTACACGGACATGTTTTAGGTTTTTGTGAGCTAGTAATTTTAGACGGGGCTTTGGAAGTGGTCGCGTTAGCAGCAGCCTTGCACGTACTGGAAAGTTTGCTGGAAAGTTTTTGGTAACTTTCCTTCGCCGTGGACTTAATGGTGTGAAGTTCTTTACGCAAATCGCTGGACACTTTATGTTTGACTTTATTGTATATGTTCTTTAACTCCCTCTGCAGCATATCTTCGACATTCTGAGCAATAGTAATCGTATCATCCTTGATTGACCGAACTGCTAAGTAATGAGCTTCTGTAGTAACACTGAATACGTAATCGTTTGGATTGAATTCGTCTGATTTCGTTGATGCGACTGTTGTTCTTTCCAAGTTTTCAGTTTCATTGATTGATACGAATGTGCTCAAGCTAGAACTTGGATCGGACATGACAATACTTGTGAGGTTGGGATATGCATTGGATGTGACTTCTGCAGCAAAATTATCGAAAAAGTCGGTCACTAAAGGCTTTTGAAAAGGAGCCGAATGCATCACCCTTGCTTTCGTATTATTAAGCATGAACTCTATTTGTGCTGCATCAAACTGAACTTCGGTAGTACTAACGGTAGTACCACGCTTAATAGTTTCTGCATTATCGGCGGATGGTGATTTTGTACTTAAGGGCTCTACCACGAGTGGTTTTCCAAAATATTTTTCTTTAAGATCAGCTACTGTGGTGGTAAAGCTTGCTAATTGTGCTTTCAAATTTTCTGTTACACCCTCACGTGCATTCACCGCCAAAGTAGGTTGTACAACTTTCGATTCGTAGTTACTTCTAAGCATGTTGTCGACATTTGGTGCGACTCCCATTTGCAATTTGTAACTCTGCGGTGTGTTTGAATATGGTTTGGTCGAACACAGCCCGCTGGCATCTCTCTTCCTAACTTTAATTTCAGGCTGTCGCAGCGAGAACTTTTTTGTAATGTTCCTCCAGCTTTTGTTTTTCGGGCCAAGATTCGAAGAATCTTTTTGTTGTTTTTTTTTATGGTTAGCTACTGTTCTCTTTCTTTCAAAGGACTTATGTTTAGTAGTCTCTTTCCTTTTCATTTTCCCTTTGAGTTTCCTCCAGAAGCCACCGACTCGTCTCTTCGATGACTTTTGATGTTTGACATGTTCCGATGTGGTTTTCCGAGTGGTTTCCGCAGTTCTTTTCTCAAGTCCCGTGGAGGGTTTAGTTTCTTTTAAGGCCTCAGGTAGCACTACGTCTTCATCCTTGTGGTAATATAGTTTATAATTGTGTTGTCTGTCTTTTCTTGTCTTGGGGTTGATTGGGGGGCGGTCTACGTCGTGGATAGACTCGAATATATTCTTATCTAATTTTTTGTCGTTATCAATACTTTTAGATATAGTGTGGCTGTCGGCAAGCACCATCAAATATAATAAACTGAAACAAACAAGAGTTTCATTTTTATAATGCTTTTGCTTTGACCTGCGGTTTGCCCCGCGTTTAGGTTGGAAATTATCCGGAATGCCCCGGGATAAAAAGTATAATTCCCTAACTCGATCTACCTGTGTGTAATTTCATCGAAATCAACGCGCAGGGCAATTGCGTAACACATTATTAATCGGAATCGGTTTTATTTTGACAGTTCAACCACATTCATTGCGTTATTTACGTGTTGAACAAATTTTTTTTTCGAACTTATGAAGCAATGGATTAGCAATTTGCTTCAAAATGATTCTGATTCCAATTGATAGTGTGTTACGCAATTAGGGTGCCGTTTAGCCGTACGTAAAGTTTAGGCGTGACAAGTAACAAACAGACCGATAGACAAATTTTTGCATTTGATGTGAATGGGACAGAAATTATATATATTTTTAAAATTAAATTTACGTTAACAGCTTTGACTACGGCAGTAAGAAAATGTCAATAGATATTGAGCAATAATCAAAACGATTTTATTTGATGTACCTATGTACAGACGCCAGCACATCAACCTACTACAATCTGTCAAATTTCTTTAATAGATTTTCAACTTTATCACTGTTAGCATTAGATTCAAAGTTGATTGGGAAAATTTGACAGTTTCGGGTAGGTTGATGTGCTGGCGTCTGTACACCGATTTCTCCACGATTACTGGGCCGATTTGCATGATTCGTTTGTTTGGAAAACACTAATGTAAGGTGCGTGAAGTCCCATGAATAGGGCACATGATGCTAGCAACACTGTAACATTTCATGTTGCGAGCGTCATGTTTCCTGCAACACAAAAACACGATGCTGAAACAATGATTGCTGAAACAATGATTGCGGAAAAATGTATTCTTTTGAAAATGAGTTTTCTTTGAATGGACACTTTTGAAAAAGTAATTGAAAAAAATCTAAACACGACGGGTGTTTGGATTTTATCAAAGTGTCCATTTAAAGAGTTCAAAGCAAGCTCAGTTTTCCAGCAGTTTGTATTAGCCATTAAATAACTTAATTATTTCTCTGGTACGCGTTGGGGGTCATTAAGGCGCGGGGTCCACTATCGGAAGGCATCGGTGCGGCTCGGTACAGCTCGGGCGCATTACGGCGGCTTCGAGCGGCTTCGGACGCCTGAGAGCTACTTCGGGCTGCTTCGGGCGGCTTCGGACTGCCTCGGCAGTCGTAAGCATACCTAAGGATGCCGAGATTGTGTTCGGGTAGCTTGAGTGGCATTATCATAGTAGACACGTCACAGAACTATCATAACGTTCACCGCGCACGCCGCCATTAGCTTGGCAACACTCAGAGGAAAATAAAAGGCAACAGCCTCATTAATTACACGTAAAAACAAGTAAACAAACAAGTATTAAACAAGTTATGAAATTCACCGAAACATCTTTGCTTGCAAAGCTTATTCACCCAAAATCTTCTTTTTTTTAACCGACTTCAAAAAAGGAGGTTCTGTATTCAACCCGTATTTGTATGTTTGTATGTCCGCGATTTTCTCAAAAACTTATGAACCAATTTTGATAATTCTTTCACTAAAGTGATCTACATACTTTCAGGAAGGTTTTAGTCTATATTAAATTAGGCAATTATTCTAAGTTATATGCATAAATGTACTGCCTCTCCGGCATTTCTATGCGAATTTTGATGATTCTTCTAGTCGGTGTCTTCAATTCTTCAATGCACTAGTGTTAATTAAATTTGTGTAGAGTAGGTACAACTAAAAAGTGAAAAATATTTTTTTTTTACCAAAAAAACAACAGACTTCAAAAAAATATCATTACAAAATGATAAATAACTTTAATTTCGGAAGTCGGTGTCAAAAAACGAAAATGCGGAACCAACGAAACCGACTTCCGAAATAGTGTTTTTTGAAAGTCGGTTGTTTTTTTTTGTAAAAAAATGTTTGCCTTAAGGCTCCAAGTTTCTCTTCTTCTTCAGCAAGATGAACAATGAGAACTAAGTCCCAATCCAGATCCACTATTATAAATACACACGCACAACAGTTTTCACGTAACGTTACGATTGCTCTGCGACATGTCTGCCGCTCGAACTATTCTTAGTTTTGCCGAAGCTACCCGAAACCAGCCTCGGCGTCCTTAGGCATGTTTACGGCTGCCGAGGCAGCTCTCAGGCGAGGCGCCCGAAGCCGCCGTAAGGCGCCCGAGCTGTAAAGAGCCGCACCGATGCCCACCGATAGTGGGCGCCGCGCCTAAGTGTGTTTGATAAGAAACCTTATTTTGGATCGGAATCAGAATCATTTCGAAGCCAATTGCTAATCCATTGCTTCATAAATTCGAAAAATTTGTCTGCTCAACACGTAAATAACGCAATGAATGTTGTTGAACTGTCAAAATGAAACCGATTCCGATTGATAAAGTGTTACGCAATTGCCCTGGTCTGTATAGACGTAATTTGTAAGTTTTCCTGGGTATTGTTTGAGTGTTTGTGGAGTGTGAATGTTTGTGAGAATTGTGTGCATCAAATAATCATACACACACACATAACAATACCTAATTGTTATGTGTGTGTGTGTCTGATTATTTTAAAGTTACAGTACAAGAACATTAAATAATATGTTAAGAACAAAAACGTTAAAAGCAAGATTTGTGAATTCGGGCCTGTATACAATTTAGTACCTAATTAGTCATTCGTCTGGTACAAGTTTTAAAAGATCTGCTTCACTTTTATCAAAATATGATTTTTGCCCAGAGCTTGACGAAGAAATATTCTTCCAAGTAAAGACCAGCAGAACTTGTAGTTATTTTCTGTGGCGAAATTTCGTGCCAGGTAGACTAGCCGTTGCGATTTTGGAGTGAAGCTTTCTGATAGGTAAATAGGTTTAGTGGTACCATTTAGTTTTATATGACCTGTATTAAGTTTGTTTTGACAATTCTTTTGGTTAAAGTTACGCAGATGTTGTTTTGGTTAAAACATCTGCGTAACATTCCATTCCATTCATTGAAGTTCCATTTTTAGGGTTCCGTAGTCAACTAGGAACCCTTATAGTTTCGCCATGTCTGTCTGTCTGTCCGTCCGTCCGTCCGTCTGTCCGTCCTCGCTTAATCTCTGTGACCGTTAGCACTAGAAAGCTGAAATTTGGTACCAATATGTATATCAATCACGCCGACAACGCGGTAAAATAAAAATTGGAAAAAAATGTTTTATTAGGGTAGCCCCCCTATATGTAAAGTGGGAAGTGATTTTTTTTTTAATTTCAACCCTAACGTGTGATATATTGTTGGAAAGGTATTTAAAAATGAATAGGGGTTTACTAAAATCATTTTTTGATAAATGTCAATAATTTCGGAAATAATCGCTCCAAAAGTAAAAAACAATGTGTCCCCCCCCCCCTCTAACTTTTGAACCATAAGTTTAGAAAATATGAAAAAAATCTGAAAAGTAGAACTTTATAAGGACTTTCTAGGAAAATTATTTTTAACTTGATTGAAACAACAGTTTTTGTACAAAAAAGACAAAAAGTTGTACAAAATCATTTCTGGACTAAGTTCGTAGTATAATCGTATATGCAAGCATTTTTTTTAACTTCGTTTACATATTTTATTATCCTGAACGTATCTTTTTTCAAACAAAAAAAGAATTATTAAAATCGGTTCTCGCAATCCAAAATTACCACCGAAAACTTCTGGCACGTCTATGTATTAATTAGTAACCCAATTCCCCGAGAGATGGCGCTGTAGGTACTTATTACATTGGGTCGGGTATTATCGAATTGTACGTGGGAACACTTATTGTGACGGACGGGAAACTATGGAACCCTACACTGAGCGTGGCCCGACACGCTCTTGGCCGGTTTTTATTTTTGATGCGATAAACATCTTTGATTTCTTGGCGCTGCAATGTAACATCAAGGACACCAGCTATTTTAAAAACTATTTTACAGAGATCTTCTTTACTTTCTCCCTCTATTTTTGGTACATTTATAACCTCTATTTTGGACAAAAATAGCAGTCGCTCCATATTTTCTACTTTGTCCTCTAGTTGGCATATGTAATGTCGGTTAGCTTTACGCTCGGACTCAATTTCATTCATCTTTATCACCTGGTCATCATATACTTTGTGGTAAAATCTAAAGTTTTTTGTATGCCTTCATTTTGGGCGATTATTTCGTCCATACTTATTCTCCGTACGGGCAGTGTGAGGTCTAAGCATTTCGCGTATCTCCTGCATGAAGGACGAAACGTCGTAGTCTTCGCGTTTGCGCTTGCTTTGTGTGTTAATATAATCAGATTCCACAATAATTAAATTTGGGGTAGATTCGGATTGAGTAATTATCGGAGCGCATAGATTTTGATCACCAGATTCAGAAGTTTTAGGTGGGGTGCGGTTTAGCGGCATTTTGTTTGTCACAGATACTAGGGACTCAGGGCGTACAGAAGTTGTGTTCTCACTGCGTACGTGCGGAAGCTACGGCGCGCGGCGAGTGTGATAGGTACTTCCTGGCCGCGCCACAGTGGAAAATTAAATAATAATAATAATATCTTTATTGTAGCAAGTAACATGACTCATTTGTTAACAATATTCCGTGTCGTTTGTAACAATATTCCTTACCCCTATGTTAGTATTCCTATTCTAATCACTTAGCCAAAAGTAACACGTTTCTAGATAAATTGTACCCTTTATGTACTTTAGGGTACGTCATGTAGTGAAAAAAATTGTACCTCAAAGAATAATAAAATATAATGAAGTTTAGGTGGCGCGGCTGGGAAGTATACTTCCTGGCCGCGCCACCACGGATTCTGTAAGCTATTAGGCGTACCCGGACATAGTGTACACTAAAGAATTGTGCCAAAAATTGTTCTTTTCCTTACGCTATAAAGAGATTCGAAAATTTAATTACTTTAGAAATTATAGCCTTGTGTTGGTGGCGCGGCCAGGAAGTATACTTCCCAGCCGCGCCACCAAGTTTTATTAGGCGTACCCGGATATAGTGTACGCTAAAGAATTGTACCAAAATTGTTCTTTCCGTACGCTATAGAGAGATTCGAAAATTTTATTACTTTAGAAATTATAGCCTTGTGTTGGTGGCGCGGCCAGAAAATATACCTACAAACGGGGTGAATAGGGATGCAGGGGTGAATCGGGACGAAAGTTTAAAATGGATTTTAACGTTGAAATAATATAGTTTGTTGTCAACAAGGGCACGTTATCGTTAATTAAATTACAGTAAACACATTAGGGTCCTTTTTGGCCACAAACTATATTATTTTAATGTCAAAATCCCTTTTAAAGTTTTGTTTTGGGGGGTAAGGGGGAGAGCGGACATAACATCATTCCGGCCCCAAGTGTCATCCTCACCTGCACGCGCTAAAAGGCGGCGGCTGTCTTTCGACAGCCGTGGTGCTCCCTGCTAGATAACGAACGAGGCTATGGCGACCGAGCAATAGCGGGATAACTATACACCCATCCGGGCAACTGGTTTGGAAGAGGCTGCAGCGGCCTTAGGGTCTAAATAACCCTTAAAATGTCTGGTGCAGAAGGCAACGGGAAACCACTGCACTAATTCCCATGAGAGTCACAATGGATTTAAGAAATAGCGATCTAGATCTGTTGAGCGATCCGGCTGACGCCCGGCGCCACCAAACCGGGGATGGTGGTGTGAAATATGCTACCGGCCATGTGATTGTGTCTAATCAGGCAATACATGGAAACTATGTTACTGATAAACCGAAATCAGTTAGACAGCCTCACCGCCTTGGCACCTGGAATGTACGCGGCCTAAACCAGCCTGGCAAACTTCAGATAATAGAGAGTGAAATGAAAAGGAAGGGAGTCACTATCCTCGGACTCAGCGAAACACACTGGAGAAGTTCTGGATACTTTTCGACTAACCAGTCGAATAAAGTCTACTTTTCAGGACCTGAAAACGAGAGCTCTAAAGGTGTTGCCTTCGTAGTACCACTTAGCATAGACAAATATGTCAGCGGTTATAAGCCGATTAACGAACGAATAATTGCCATTAAAGTTAATACAACTCCCTGCAAATTGAACATCATACAGGTCTATGCTCCTACCGCCCAATCTAGTGAGGACGAAATCGAGAACTTTTACAGTGCCTTGGCAAAATCTCTTCAAGAAATACCTAAAAGGGAAATAACGGTAGTTTTAGGTGATTTTAACGCCAAAGTCGGTGAAACGGATAGCGACGAACATCTCCGACGGGTGGTCGGGAAATATGGAATCGGTAGCAGAAACGAGAGAGGCGAACGTATGCTTCAGTTCTGTAGTGAGGAAAATCTTACCGTGACGAACACCTGTTTTAAACATCATATACGGCGATTGTATACTTGGATTTCGCCTGGCGATCGTTTTAGAAACCAGATAGACTATATTCTCATCCAGAACCGATGGAAATCGTCTATCATGAATACTACGACATATCCGGGGGCGGACTGTGGCTCTGATCACCAACTTTTAGTCGCCACAGTTCGACTGCGGCTAAGGAGACTTCACAAGCAAGAACGCACACTGAATATGCGCCACGTTGACCCACAAGCCTTCAGAAAAGCAATTGAACACAAAGTACCTGAATGTTCTTTAAATGACGCCATTGACCCGAACGTCGCTTGGAAGGCTTTGCAGAAAATCATTGTGCAAACTGCCAAAGAGAACATGCTGCCAAAACCTACCATGAAACCTTTTATATCTACGGAAACAGCTGACCTAATTCTGCGTAGACGTGAGTTGAAGGGTAAGGGTCTAACCTTACAAGATAATAGGAGGTTATATGACCAACTCAGCACAGAGGTCCAAAAAAGATGCCGCAAAGACTATGACCAACACATCAACAACGTCTGTGCTGATCTTGAACAGAATTCGGCGAAACATGAGACTGGAGATCTTTTCCGCAAGGTCAAAGAGCTGACTAAATCTCGTAATACGAGAACCTGCACGATCGCAGATGAAGCAGGTAACATACTCACTGAGAAAGATCAGGTTCTGGAACGCTGGAAACGGTACTGCACAACTCTTTATGACACCGGTCAACCTATCACTAGCGGCGCGCTGACAGACACTTTATCACCGCAAGAACCTGAAATTTTGCAGTCAGAGGTCGAACATGCCTTAGGATGTCTAAAAGATAGAAAGTCTCCTGGTAAGGATGGAATTCCCGCTGAGTTACTTAAAAACCTAGATTCCAAAGGTGTGAAGCAGATTTTAAGCATCTGCAATTCCATCTGGAAGACAAGCAGATGGCCTGAAGAATGGACGGAGTCCGTGTATGTTCCACTTCATAAAAAAGGCTCTACCAAAGACTGCAGCAACTACAGGACCTTGGCACTTATCCCACATATCAGCAAGATACTCCTGTACATCATAAACAATAGGCTGAAACACTTTCTCGATCCACAAATTCCAGAAGAACAAGCAGGTTTTGTTAAAGGCAAAGGCACGCGGGAACAAATACTGAACGTTCGCCAAATTATAGAAAAGAGCCGGGAATTTAACAGCCCCGTGTTATTGTGTTTCATTGATTACACCAAAGCCTTTGATTGTGTGCAGTGGGATAAGCTGTGGGAGGTTTTAAAAGACATGGGTACGCCTCAACATCTTATAGATTTAGTCCGATGCCTGTACATCAACAATCGCTCGTTCGTCAAAATAGACACCGCTTGTTCAAATGTGTTCTCCATCAAGAAAGGCGTTAGACAGGGATGCATCCTCTCACCTCTGCTCTTCAATGTGTATGGAGAGTATATCATTCGGAAAACTCTTGAGGGCTGGGAAAAGGGGTTTGCTGTTGGTGGAAAACGCATCTCCAATCTGCGTTACGCTGACGACACCGTTCTCCTTGCTACAACATTTGACGACATGAAGGAGATACTGCATAGATTGGAGGTGGAAAGTGGCAAATTAGGGCTTGCTATAAATAGGCAGAAAACCAAGCTTATGGTAATAGATCGTGCGGGAAAGCTGTCGGGCGCCTATAACATCCAGGGCATCGATACTGTGGACAGTTTCATTTATCTGGGCTCTAATATTAATAATGAAGGCAGCTGCGTCCCAGAAATAAAAAGACGGATAGCCATGGCTAAAGATGCTATGACACGCCTCCAGAACATCTGGAAAAAGCGTGCTATCAGTTTTAAAACTAAAGCCCGGTTGGTCAGAGCATTGGTTTTCCCGATTTTCCTCTATGGAGTTGAAACGTGGACAATTCGAGCAAGAGAAAGACAGAGGATAGATGCATTCGAAATGTGGTGCTGGAGGCGGATGCTCCGAATACCATGGACAGCCAAACGCACAAATGTGTCTATCCTTTCCCAACTCGATGTCAAGACCCGATTGTCTACAATATGCCTACAGCGTATTCTATCCTATTTCGGCCACATAATGCGAAGGGGAGATAGCAGCCTTGAAAAGCTGGTTATTGTTGGCAATACCGAAGGAAAGAGAGCGAGAGGCCGGTCGCCAACACGATGGTCTGACCAAGTGAAAGAAGCTACGTCCTCAAGCAATTTTCAGCAGGTGGTGATGGCAACTTTGGACCGGAGTAGATGGAGGCAGATTGTCCGTTTAAAAGGATCCAGTGACCACGATCCTCAGTAATGAGGGACCGATTGCAGAAGAGAAGAAGTAATATATTAAGAGAAAACACCAAAACAAGCTTAAGCGCATCAGCAGACTTGCTGATCTTTGTACCTACTAGATGTGGCCTCCAAATTATAACTTGTAGGTACTGGAATTATCTCGGTGGGATGGTTGTATAACTTGCATAGAAGGGCGAGAAAAAGCAACACAATACGAATCGATGTGCATAACAAGAGAAATTGACCTTCAGGAAGAAGATAAGAACTTGGGTACTTAGGTATTATGGACGGTCAGCAACGCAAATCGTTAACACTCTTTTCTTTTACGTGTCAATAATTATGATTTCAAAAACTGAAATGTTGATCTTCTTCGTCGTTAATTATACCTACGTCGGTCTCCCTTAAACACGTCTGTACTACTCAGAGGTCCGGGGGGAGGGGAAATTAAGTCACGACATGTCATCAGTGAGGTGTACGACGACGTCCTCTATTTACGTCTGTTGAGCCACTTCGGCACTCTTGATGCAAAGGTCTATCACTGCCCTGACATAGATATCAGGGCAAGAGGAATAACATTCCTCTTTCATCATTGTTAAAAATACCGGAATCTCGTGAGTTGCATCCGAAGCGAATGCCGAGGGCAGCTTGCGTTTACGGCTAAACTGCCCAAGGTCGTCCGAACGTCGAAGGAAAATACAAAACGGGACTCACCATAGAAAATTGATAAATAACATTGGCTACTAATTATAGAATTCGCTCCTTGCATGATACCATGTAAATGTCGATGAACTAACAAAGAAAACTTATCAATATAACCAAATAATAACACTCAAGTTCACACTAGGATATTCTATTGTTTTTCTTTCTGTCACACGTGTTTGTCAGTTTAAAGATTTTTCTTCTGGAGTTTTTTGCGTCTTTGGAGGTAAGGAGTTCTTATTGGATTTGTCTTTGATGTAAAAGAGATTTTGCTAAAGTAGCGTACCTAATAAGCGCATGCAGTAGCAAGGAACGTAATGCAATCGTGTAATTTGGTTGAAATAGGTTTTTATTTTATTTATCTTTTTAGGTAGATTGTTTTATATTTTGTGAATGTGAGAAGTTTGTAGGCCTTGTAGATTGTAGACTTGTAGATCATTTTCTATTTTACTAAGTACCTGGCACTTGTTAACAGGCCCACACTGTCCTCTCATACCTATCATCACTGTCATTTGAAAACATTGTAAAAGCCAATTATTTTTAAAACAGTATCCGTGGAGTTTCTTGCCGGCTCTTCTCCATAGGAAACGACCAATTGGAACCGTGCACCTAGCTTCTGACGTTTCGTAAATGCCCATGTAAATTTAGGTATGTGAAATAAAATATTTTGATTTTTAATACAATTTTCTTTCACCTCCATAAAATTATACCCCGCATTCCCCTTAAACTGAAGGGGAAGATTTATTAAATAATGATCAGAATGTTGGGCTACAAAAGGAATGAATGAAAGGCAATATCATGCAGCTGAGTTGAGAATGCTAAGAGGGATGTGTGGTGTTATACGAATGGATAGAATAAGAAACGAGAGAGAGGAAGTCTGAAAGTGACAGCGATAACTGAAAAGTTATGTGGAAATAGTTTATAATAGTAGTCTATGGTACTGACTGGTGAAACAAACGCATGTCTCAAGCTCGTGTCACGCGAGACGGAAGACAGCGCATCTCGCGGATTAAAAATGTAGTACAGTCAGCATCAAAAGTCGATTAACACTATCATTTTTACATGTTATTAAATTGACAACAACTTTTTTCAATGAACTGATTTTTAGCTTTTCACATAATAGACAAGAGTATATATTCTAAAAAAAATCTTCTGCTGCAATTTTGAACAAATATTTTGCTCAATAACTAAGATTAAAAAAACTGAAGTGTTAATCAACTTTTGATGCTGACCGTACCTAAGCGCCATATGCATTTTATTCGATTATCTTTTAAAATAGACATTATTTTAAAAAATCCCTAAAGTCAGGTCTAGGTAATAATGATTATTATTATTTATCTAATTTGCGGTGCAGTGCACCAAAATAGAATGCAAACCAAAATAGTTGAAAATTAGAGAGGTAACTTTGTGATAGTTTTCTATCGAGAAAATTTTAGCGTACTATGTTTTCGTTAGGGTCGACCCTCACATTTATAATGAAGTTTCCTGCCATATATTTCTTTTCCAATTTGAACATGATTTACTACTGTTTAAATCTAATCAAAGATTGAAGATTTTGCATTGAGCACGCTCTTAATGACTTATTAGAAGGAACTGAAGTGCGGGGCTAATTTCGATGCGTCGGTAGAAGACGGGTCAAGGGGAGGAGGGGATAAGGAGCGAATTCACTTGCACGTAGATATAAACACTTAAATGAAACATTAGTGAAATCATCGTTTAAGCTGTCCTTCAACGCTTTTTGTAAAAACTTTGACAGCTGGTAGGGAGGTCCCTACCAGCTGTCAGATTTAGAGGTCTAAATCTTAACAAAAAAAATGGAAAAAAAAAACTTATTTCGTAATTTAGGTCCAAAGCACACACGCTACTTTTTGCATCGGCGATCGGCGATTTTGCGGCTGTATCGATGCTGCATCGCGTTTTAGCGACTCTCTGCGTTCGGACGCGGTATCGGAATCGCGCGTTTTAGCGACTGCTCCGATGCCGCATCGCGTTTTGGCGACTCTCTGCGTTCGGTCATGGTATCGGAATCGCGCGTTTTAGCGACTGCTCCGATGCAGGCGCAAATGCCAAATCGCTGCGACCGGCATCCGAATGTGTGCGGAGTGTAGCGTTCAGCCGCTGTATCGAGCTTCCGAAAAGCGACTGAATCGCCGCGTTTGGCGTTTTTAAGTGGACGGTGTGGAATGCTTGGTCGCTGCATTTAGCTTCTAAAAAGCTGAATCGCTGATCGCCGATGCAAAAAGTAGCGTGTGTGCTTTGGCCCTTAGATGTACCTATACTTATAATGAAATGACAAACTGCCCCGCGGATAATTCAAAAGTCAAAAAATAAGGACCACTCTAGTAATGGTAGAAGGAAAAGACCAAAGAAATGATGGATGGACTGCGTGAAAGAGGATATGGCTAGAAAGGGAGGTGACTAATGAGATGACGAGTAATCGAGAATTACTTATGGATGAAACAGGCGTGTTGCGCCGACCCAAAACAAATTGGTACAAGTGCAAGAGAATGATAAGAAAGAAAAGAATTCTGCAGCGGCGAAACAGACTATCATGTAGATACTTAGGTACTTCTCTTGTCCCGAACATCTCCACTTCTTCCCCTAAAAGATTTTGGTGGTAGGTACAAGTATTTCCAAACCATTTATAGAGGTTAAGGAACAGGGTGTAAAGTTCACTCATCCTCCATAGAAAAGGGAGGATCCTCCGACCAGGGGGTTTTGTGTCTGGTAGGCTACTCCCCGACGATTTATGTCGGGACGTTGTATACAGGGTGGGTAAAAAATCGTAGATCAAACGAAACAGGGCGACCGTTGGAGTTATTTCCAGTGAAAAAAAAAATATTGACTTTAGAACCTTTCTGTAAACACTGAAATTGTCATAACTTTTACGGACGTCAAGTTAGGACTCTGCCACAGATATATTTTTTGCTGCAAATAACCCCAACTATCGCCCTGTTTCGTTTGATCCATGATTTTTTGCCCACCCTGTATATGCTAGTTGCGCGGTAAACTCTGCTTGCGCGATGCAGGATTTTGCGTGACGTCAGTGTGATGTTTAATTCGCATATAGTGGCGATGTAGATGTCGCTACACATTTATCATAGAATAGAATACTCTTTATTATGTACACCATATAAATTACAGACATAAATATAGAAACTTTACAATGGGTGACACAATGGACTGTATTATCGCTAAGAGCGATCATATTGATACAATACATACAACTCTTCTTTAGACTACCTATCTCTTTTAGAATAGAATACTCTTTTTATGTTTCTTTATTGTGTGTTTTGTTTTGTATGTTCTGTTCTCTTTTCCTGTAACCATTCACAGGTACCTCAACTTAAAACCTTTTTTCACGTACCTACTCTGCATTAGCACTTAACTGCCCCGTCCGTCGGTCTCGTAGACGCAAGCGCATCTGCTGAGCGTGGGGGTCTTGGGTTCGATTCCCAGGTCGGGCAGTGTTATTGTGTTTTGGAGTTTGGAAGATGGTAACCCCGTGCTTCGGAAATGACGTAAAGCCGTCAGTCCAGCGCCTGGTCTCTCTCCGGTCGTGTCGGATTGCCGTCCCATCGGACTATGAGAGTGAAGGAAGAGAGAATGCACCTGTGTCTGCGCATGCGCACACACTTGTGTCTGTAATACCTCTCGCGCCGAAGGCTAGTCTCCGTTAAAATTGGCAGCCGTGGCCGAGATAAGTCTGGAGGACTATTATTATTATTAGCACTTAATGCGTCATAATAATACTTATGTCATCATGTTTATTTTCTGCTCCCCATTCAAGGGAATTCCTTAAAACGCAATGTTCTTAGAAAATGTTCGTAAACACATTTTACTCGATGACTCATCGTTAGTAGAATGATTAAAACAAACAGACCGACCTCTGACCTCATAGCGAGAAATGATAACAAAATACCTAATCAGAATATTTATTAAGATACTCAAAATACTTCATCATGAGCTTAGCATAAACAGCCGCTCCTATAATGTCCCCACTGCTGGGACACAGGTCTCCTCTCTTCGAGAGGGAGTGGGCTGTAATCTATCACGGGCTTAGTGCGGGTTAGTAGATTTCACATGTTTTCGATTTTTTGGTTCCAGGACATGCCGGTTTCCTCACGATGTTTTCCTTCACCGTTTTGAGAGCAGTGGTGATGAAATAATTTACACAAAGTAAAGCGCCTGCCTGAGTCCGAACCCACGACCTACAACTTGGAAGTCGGGGCCGTTACCACAGGCCCCTCCGGCTACTCTCAACCAGTCAATTTTAGCAACCTGTGAAGATCGGCGGTCCGCCTAGCCTGGGGGTTCAACCCTTCGCCAGCAAACGTGGTGATTATTGCTCGTTACTTCTTTTTATGAGAAGAGGCCTTTGCTCAGCAAAGGAACAGGCAAAAAAAACTGGCAAAGACTTCCCACAAACTTGTGAAACGGTGACAAGGACAAGAGAATGGGCAGCAGTGTCCTTCTGTCTAGTTCTTCTTCTTTATGTATCGGCAAGAACTATAAAATCGGAAACCGTGAAGAAGAACGCCCTTTTTTATGGGTAGGAAATTATCAAATGACTCCTCCCGCTCTGGGCGGAGCGGGAAGGCATGTTAGACTTTTACTGACTGAAACACATCCGTGTTCCTTCAGTTGCCTGTGCCAGGGGCCACGGTGTCTCTTTCGAACAACCCGCGACCCTGGCAGGCATCGGCTATAGCGGACCCTATCAATCAGTGCTGACATATCTTTGACGCGCGTAGAACACAAATGTTATGTTCTATACCTTTTTTTTGTGGAGTGGAAATCATCAAATGACTCCTCCCGCTCTGCGTGGAGCGGAAGGGAGTGTCAGGCTCTTACTGACTAAAACCCACCCGTGTTCCTTCCTTAGCCCTTTATGTTCCGGGGCAGCGGTAACCCTTTCGGACAATCCCGCTGACCCAGCAGGCCTTGGCCCTAACGGGCCCCTTCCCTTTTGCTGACATCTCTTTGACGCGGCTCTCGACGTCCGGAACGTCTCTCGCGGCGGCTGGGACGTGAGGCTCTCTCCCTCAACCATCCCGCCACCTCCTTCCCTAGCATGACTGCTTCGCAGAAGGAGGTGACTGCCTCTCACTTCCTCTCGCTCCGGACCATGGCTTGAACCAGGGCCGGACGCGAGAGGTCGCCGCCGCTGCCGATTGCCTCTACGAGGACACGGTGGTGCAGCGGTGCTCCGCCCAAGCGGAGCAGACCTCCACCGTATACTCCACCGTGTCCTCTGGGCGATCCTTGCAATGGTGACACCCGGGCGTCTACTCCCGCCTGATGATGTGCAGGAACCTCCCGAAACATCCGTGTCCGGTGAGGACCTACGTCAGGCGGTAGGTGAGAACGCCGTGACGCCACTCTAGCCACTCCTCATAGAGGGGTCTCGCCACTGTCGTGGCGAGCCCTGCGGTGGGTTGCGAAAGTCGCTCTTTCCATGCCACCATGAGATCGCACCGGAGGTCCGTCCGCTCCACCGCGATTTGCCGCGGAAGCGGAGTTTCCCCCCGGCGTAGTGCCTCCACGCGCCACTCATACAGGCGCGCGAGGACTATCGCCGCCAGATCCCATGGCGGCAGTCCGGCAAGCAGACTTGCCGCCTCGTCCTCGTTCGTGCGGTAACCTCGGATCAGCCTTACGGCTACCACCTTTTGGGGCGCGTTCAAATAGTGGGCGGCTCACCGCCGCAGAGAACGCGCCCACACCGGGGCCCCATATAGGGGCCATGGACCGCACGATGTTCTATGTTACGTTACATCATAAGTCACATCTTCTCAGGGCCCTATGATGTGTCAGAATCTACATTATTGGCATATTTTCCTCCATTCTCAGCCTGGCACGAAGTTATTCTATCGGCAATACAACTCTCGAACAATACGAGATAATTATAATAAGATGAATCTAAGTCATAGCACGACACATTGATGACTCAAGTGGTAAAACTTTAAACGCTATTTGTATTGTCATAAGGTTCATTTTCGATTTATTTATTCGATTGTAGTAGGTACCTATGTATTTTGTAGTAGGTGTGTTGTAGGAGTGTTTGAATTTGGACTTTTTGTGTAATGGCGAGAGAGATAAGTGAACATCAGGATGGCAACCGGTCGGTTATCTTTTAAAGTGAAGGCACGTGAGCATATTCGGCAGAAGTTGGCCGTAACATCCCAGCGCTGATTTGCTGGATTCGTTTTCTCCTCTACCGATCATTTTTCCCCTGAGAGTTCATTTGGTTTATATGTATGTATGTATGTATCTGTGTATATATTGTATTTTATATTCATTTCTTAGCTAGTTCTCCTGTATGTTGCACCTGCCATGTTTTGTCTCTGCATCACCCTAAGGTTGACTGGTAGAAAATGCCTCAGGCATTAAGTCCGCCTTTGTACAGTATTATTTTTTTTACTTGTGCATAAAGTTTTAATAAATAAATAATAAATAAATAAGTCTTTCAAATAAAATTAAATCATTATTGGTTTGCAAACATGGGCATTTACTGGTAGGTAAGTATGAAAAAAAATTACTGTGCCATACATTTTGACCGCGTATTGTACTTGTCCAAATATCGATACCCGTCATGTCTGCGAACTTTCGCTAGCCAATTTAATTTGACTCTGTATACTTACCAGCCCATTATTGTTTCCCATCCGGCAGGGCAATTGCGTAACACATTATCAATCGGAATCGGTTTCATTTTGACAGTTCAACAACATTCATTGCGTTATTTACGGGTTGAGCAGACAAATTTTTCAAACATATGAAGCAACGGATTAGCAATTTGCTTCAAAATGATTCTGATTCCGATGGATAGTGTGTTACGCAATTAGGGTGCGGGACGGACTCTTCGTATACAAAGAAGGCATGAGAATTGATCACCACGCTCATGCTATAGCGATATTAATCATATTGTAGGCAGTTATAATATGTGGTTAGACAAGCAATATTTTGTCCGATTCCCCACTCTATACACAGCACACAATCAAATCAAAATAACACGATAACTCTATGAACTTGGTGTCACTATCATTTACACAAGCGATCAGCGAACACGTCGCAATAAGAACAACACAACAAGATGAAATATCTATTAATTCTGTTAGTTTTCTGCTCAGTGGCTGTTTCAGTGTGGTCCGACCATTTGATTGTGGGAAATGTTGCCAATAAGGTGGTGTTAGCCAATCATACCAAGGTAGAATACAATGCGATACCTTTTTTGAAAAGGGTGAAGTATTTCTTCTATACGCAACAGGATAATCGGTTGATTCAGGTGAGTGGTCATTTATTTTATTGTAGGTAACTAATCCAGTGGTAAAGACTGGAACATACGAGTTGTAGGTCATGGGTTCAAACCCTGAGAGGCACTTTACTTTGTGTAAATAATTTCATCACCACTGCTCTCAAAACAATGAAGCAAACGCTGGAACCAAAAATTCGTAACCAAGTGACTTCTATCTACCAACCCACACTGGGCCCTCGAGGTGGACTGCTGCCCACTCCCTCTCACAGAGAGGAGGCCTGTGTCCCAGCAGTGGGAACATTATAGGCTGATTATTCTAAGTAGGTAACTAAACTAGTGATCCGCTCCGAACGGGTGCAATGTCAAAACGTCGAGACTTCTGTGCTGTATCTAACTTAAATATTAATTACTATACACGTAAACCTTCCGGGGCTTACAGGACCTTAACGCAAAAAATGCAAATTTTAGAAACAACAAAAGTATATGATCGACAACAGTAAACAAAAAAAAAATATGATATTTTTCAGGATATATGCTAGGTAGATAGTGTGTTGAAAACATAATACAACTTATTTGGTGCGATAGAAAAAAATCATGAAAATACCTCTAAAAACTTTCTTTTTACAATAAAAACCATACTAATATAGGTACATACAATCATAATGATTTTTTGTCAGATTATTCTACATGCAACAAACAATAGATTAGTCCAAACAATAGATTTTTCGTAAATAGATAATTGCTTCATATTTTGCAATAAATTGTCAGCGTTGTGTCATCGCGCTTCTCTTTCTTTTCTATGCAGTCCGACAGTGACCGCGCTTTCGATCATGTAGTCCCCTTAATGATGGTGAAAACAGCATCAAAATCTATGGTGCAGTTTAGAAGAGCTAAGCGGACACACAGACAAACAGGAAAAGTGACTTTGTTATATACTAGTACTGGACTTTAAGGTCGCTCAGCGCGCTATGAAGCGCGCTAAGCTCGGAGTTTTTTTCAAGGATAAAATCCGGAATTAAATTACCCGGTAAAGAACCGGATTTATCGACATAGCTTGCAGAGTAAGCAAACTGAAGTGGCAGTGGGCTGGCCATGTTTGTCGAAGGGCCGATGGCCAGTGGAGCAGACGAGTCTGAGTGGAGACCGTGTATCGGCAAGCGTAGTGTGGGACGCCCCCCAACGACGATGGTCCGACGACCTTAAAAAGGTGGCTGGGATAGACTGGATGCGGAAGGCGGAGGACATGGTGCTGTGGTGCAGCCTGGGGGAGGCCTATGTTTATTGTAAGCGAGTATTGTGTCTTAGATACTACAAAGTGAGGTAGGTAGAAGTGCATCCATTAGTTGACAATATGTAGGTAACCTTTTCAGAAGTTTGTATATATTTATCTTAAAAACTTAGATCTCATAATCATTGGATATGATAGGCACTGTAGACATTTCTGTAAGTACCTATTTTTTACGTAGCTAGTAGCTACGCTTGCCGCGGTCGGTTTGAGGATGGGTAGCCATTCCATTACATATTAAGACGGAAGACTCCTCCGGCACCCTAATTGCGTAACACACTATCAATCGGAATCTGAATAATTTTGAAGCAAATTGCTAATCCATTGCTTCATAAGTTCGAAAAATGTGTCTGCTCAACACGTACATATACATAACGCAATGAATGTTGTTGAGCTGTCAAAATGAAACTGATTCCGATTGATAATCTGCTACGCAATTAGCCCGCGGCAACCTACGCAGTTGGGAAAAAGCTAGGCAGATCATAATTGTGATTATAAAGTGGACACATTTCTTTGACAAATTATAATAAATTAAGTATACCACGTAGAACTCTTAATATTGAACTGCTTTTTAGAAGCAAGTCCCTGACCTCTGTAATCAGTTGATGACTAGATTGACCGAATACGGTCCAAAAGATAAAGTTGTACAGTAGATTACTCCAAAGCTTGTGAAATACAGTCCGAAAATGTGCAGTAGGTACTTCTGTTTTTTTTGCTAGGATTACATAATATCATATCCAGAGGTCGGAGTAGGTAGATTGATTTAAGGTCGTTGACGTCAAACGTAGAGGATAATATGGATATGCCTCCAAAATACCGGAACTTCATATTTATTGTGATATTTGTTCCGGAATTTTGAAATTAGCACGAATTTGTGTTTAAGGTGAAAAACGTATTAATAATATCAATCTACGCTGCCAGTGTTAGCTATAATGGTGAAAGAAATCCATATTTTATTTTATACAAAAATACCTTGGAATAGTTACACCGTATTTTGTCCCTTACTGTTGAATTAGAAATGACGCTTGACAGTATGAGACAAAACTTAGATAGGGCCTTTTGTTTCTTTATCTCATGTTCATCTATATTCACAACGCATTGACCGCACGCAACGACCAATCAGAAGAAAGTATCCTGTATGACTCATTGGGTGTTCATATAATAAACGATTTTGTTAGCCTATCTGTATGTTTTTTATTTTATTTTATTCCATAATTCCAATCCCGGAACTTTTTCCGGTACTTCCATTATTAACAAAATATATACATTATGGATAAAATGGCATGTCCATATTATAATATCTTGACGCAAGTATATAAAATCAATCTACTCCGACCTCTGATCATATCATACAGGATACAGGGTTAAGTTAAATTAGCTAGGGAACTCCACAAACGTGATGGGTGTCGATATCTCTAAACATGATAAAACAAATAATAAATTAATTGATAAAAAAAATTGTGGGGCCATCGACTGCAATTAAGGTGAAATATTGAAAAAAAATGTGGTTTTTCTATTTCGTTTAACTTGTTAAGTATGTGGAATAGGGATTTAATATTTTGGTAAGTATATGTTTTTTGAATCTTTGATTTAATATCATGTAAAACCGGCCAAGAGCGTGTCGGGCCACGCTCAGTGTAGGGTTCCGTAGTTTCCCGTCCGTCACAATAAGTGTTCCCACGTACAATTCGATAATACCCGACCCAATGTAATAAGTACCTACAGCGCCATCTCTCGGGGAATTGGGTTACTAATTAGTACATAGACGTGCCAGAAGTTTTCGGTGGTAATTTTGGATTGCGAGAACCGATTTTAATCATTCTTTTTTTGTTTGAAAAAAGATACGTTCAGGATAATAAAATATGTAAGCGAAGTTAAAAATAAAATGCTTGCATATACGATTATACTACAAACTTAGTCCAGAAATGATTTTGTACAACTTTTGTCTTTTTTGTACAAAAACTGTTGTTTCTATCAAGTTCAAAATAATTTTCCTAGAAAGTCCTTATAAAGTTCTACTTTTCAGATTTTTTTCATATTTTCTAAACTTATGGTTCAAAAGTTAGAGGGGGGGGGACACATTGTTTTTTACTTTTGGAGCGATTATTTCCGAAATTATTGACATTATCAAAAAATGATTTTAGTAAGCCCATATTCATTTTTAAATACCTTTCCAACAATATATCACACGTTAGGGTTGAAATTAAAAAAAAAATCACTTCCCACTTTACATATAGGGGGGCTACCCTAATAAAACATTTTTTTCCAATTTTTATTTTACCACTTTGTCGGCGTGATTGATATACATACATATTGGTACCAAATTTCAGCTTTCTAGTGCTAACGGTTACAGAGATTAAGCGAGGACGGACAGACGGACGGACGGACAGACAGACATGGCGAAACTATAAGGGTTCCTAGTTGACTACGGAACCCTAAAAAGGAATACACGATTCAGTGAATTTTTCTCGATACAAAAATATTGCAAAGTTATATCTATTTTTTTACTTTTTTCGACATCACGGCTTACTTTAAAACATAGAGAATTATCATATCAAAGTTTACTTAAAGTAGTTTTAAAGGGGTTAGAAGATTTTTGTATGGAGGGTGGCCCTAAGGTCGGCCGCCATTTTGATTTTTTTTCAGAACCGCGGCGCACAACAAAAGTTATATATTTAGATAGAGGACACTTATACAAACAAAAATGTAATATAACATAATATCCTAAAGCGTCAGGTTTCGGAGTTATTCACCAAAATATAAGTCGAAAACAACAAGGATTTTTTTGTTTTTTTTCCCTCTAGGTAAGCATATTGAACTATTTAGGTAATAGAAACATTATGAAACCTTTATAGAGAAGAAACAAATGAAGAATAGACATTTTTTAAATAAATGATCAATTTATAGTTCGTTTTTTAATCCGAGAGACTAATCTGACATTTAAGTCTTTTCTATTTTCGTTTTTTTTAGTATAGAAGTTTGACATTACACTTGTCAAATTAGTCTCTGGGATTAAAAAAACGAACTGTAAATGGCGGTATTTAATTATTTATTTAAAAAACGTCTATTCTTCTTTTGTTTCTTCTCCATAAAGGTTTCATAACGTTTCTATTACCTAAATAGTTCAATATGCTCACCTAGAGGGAAAAAAACAAAAAAATCCTTGTTGTTTTCGACTTATATTTTGGTGAATAACTCCGAAACCTGACGCTTTAGGATATTATGTTATATTACATTTTTGTTTATATAAGTGTTCTCTATCTAAATATATAACTTTTGTTGTGCACCGCGATTCTGAAAAAAAATCAAAATGGCGGCTGATTTTAGGGCCAAAACCTTCAAACCCCTTTAATTAATTTATTTTGTTATATAAAAAACAAATAAATAACGTACGTAGGTTCTATGTATCTTTAAAAAATCGTTTATCAGCCTACAACGTCCGGGGACAGCTGGGACACAGGCCTCCTCTCTGTGAGAGGGAGTGGGCCGTAATAGTCCACCACGCGGACCCTGGGTTGGTAGATGTCACATGTCTTCGAATTTCTAGGACATGCTGGTTTGCTCACGATGTTTCCTTCACCGTTTTGAGAGCAGATGTAATGAAATAAATTACACTCACTTGGGTTCGAACTCATGACTTGCGTATTATACGTACCTACCTATTTTTTTTACACAATTATAATACTTCAATACATGAACCTGAGATTAACCTTGAGCTGCATGATTACTAACAAATGCTTGACTGATCGGACAGGTCCCGCTCAATCTGTGTGGTTCTTTCCTCAAAAGACCAATTCAGACACCAAACTACATGAACTTCACATGGTCAGATGTGTGGATTTTAAAAGAGACAGTGATCTCTGAGTTTTTTTCAGCCTTTCTTCTCAGAGTAGTCAGATAGGAAACGCCAAATATGATTGACGTGTAAGTGTTTGCACAAACCTACTTCATCATCATCATCATCATTGCAGCCGAAAGACGTCCACTGCTGGACATAGGCCTCCCCCAAGCACCTCCACTTCGACCGGTTTTGTGCTTCTCGCATCCAACGAGTTCCTGCGGCCTTCACAAGGTCGTCGGTCCACCTTGTGGGAGGCCTTCCAATGCTACGCCTTCCGGTACGCGGTCGCCACTCCAGAACCTTTCGGCCCCATCGGCCATCTGTTCTGCGAGCAATGTGCCCTGCCCACTGCCACTTAAGTTTGGCAATTCTTCGGGCTTCAAACCTACTTACATTAATAAAATCATTTAATAGAATAACTTTTCCTTTCTAATTCCAGGGCATCCAAGCGCTGGACACTTACCACAGTAAGTCCTCCATCAACATAACAGCCGGAGGAGTGGGGTACTCCTTCGTGAACCTCCGGCTGAAGAGCGAGAGGGGCAGAGGACTCAGCTACGACATAGGCATCTATGTGCAGGACTACTTTTATCATTAAAACACTGACTTAATTATCGTGAAGTTTTATTAACGTAACTATCATTATAAATTATCATACCGAGACCCCTCCATGCCTCAAAAAGCACATTTGTATCGTCTGTTCCAAAAGTATCTGGTGACAAAATGTAACCAAATGGATCAGAAAACGTACATATGTACCTGTGGACGCCAAAACCTTTGCTTGTTTGAATACTTAAACCTTCTAGGAGATAGTGCAAGAATTTAAACAGACAGACCATAGATCTTTTAACAGTAGTTACGGGTCGTCAGATGCCCGGCAGACTGACAACCAGTCTTACCAATGGGGTATCGTGTTACCCAGTACTTGGCTCGTGGATGTCAAATAGGCATAGACATGAAGCGACTGCTTCATGTAAAATACTGGTATTCAGCTGCATCCGGTTAGACTAGAAGTCGACCCCAACATAGTTGGGAAAAGGCTACACAGATGATGGACTGTGTTAGTATGGATTAATTTAAAACTCCTGATTCAAATAATCGCAATACTCCTTTTCAAGAACTTTCATAGCGCCCTCTGTGGTCAACAAAGCGTTTTGTCTCCTCAAGTTGTCGATCAACGCCATCTGTCGGTCGCTCCGGGTGTTTAAGACTTTAATGTGGGCTTCTAGCCGAGAGATGGCGGTCTGGTGGGACGCTGATAGACTGCGGGAGGATTCGCGGAATTCCTGAAAAAATAAATTAAATAATTATAGAAAGTATAGAAACAGTTGTTTTATGAAACAGTAAGACATGATTGAAATGAAATTAAAAAAAAATAAGCTACTTAGTATTATAGTTGCCAGTGATGACATATGGCACTGAAACGTGGTCGCTCACAATGGGCCTTATTAGAAGGCTGAAAGTCACCCAAAGGGCAATGGAGAGGGCTATGCTTGGAGTTTCCCTGCGGGATCGAATCAGAAATGAAGAGATCCGCAGGAGAACCAAGGTAACCGACATAGCCCGAAGAATTGCCTAACTTAAGTGGAAGTGGGCAGGGCACATTGCTCGCAGAACAGATGGCCGATGGGGCCGAAAGGTTCTGGAGTGGCGACCGCGTACCGGAAGGCGTAGCGTTGGAAGGCCTCCCACAAGGTGGACCGACGACCTTGTGAAGGCCGCAGGAACTCGTTGGATGCGAGAAGCACAAAACCGGTCGAAGTGGAGGTGCTTGGGGGAGGCCTATGTCCAGCAGTGGACGTCTTTCGGCTGAAATGATGATGATGAAGCTACTTAGATGGAGCCGACGTTTCCTATCTGACTACCCCTGCGAAGAAATGGCGAAACAAACTCAATGGTCAAAGTCTCTTTTAAAGTCCAAACATAATCTTGTGAAGAGAATGTAGATTGGTTGGTGCCGGCTGTCGCTGAAAACCAGCGCTGGGGCTCTGTCTTGCATAGGGTCGCAGCATTATGCTAAGCGATAGCCGTTTTACGTGGATGTGACGCATGTTTCCCTTAGCTTATTTTTTTTTTGTGTTTATGTTCTTTTTTGCGTCACGTTCACCGCAAATAAACAAAACACATTTTCTTTCTATCTTTCTTTTCTTTCAGATATAGCTACATGGTAAAACATTCTTTTATTGTTAGTGAAAGATTAAAAACCCCTAATCCATTCGTGATGGCAAGTTATTATGACGGTTTATAAGACTATAGTTTGCCACATTTGCATAAATGGGGTAGGTAATGGACGTAGGTATGAGTTAAATACAGATTAAGCTACAAAAAAGGCGCTTCAGAGCAATTGTGGGCATGTTTCTTGTTTACAAAATCATATCCAAGCAAAATTAAAATAATTGAAAATATTTATTTCAGACCAGCACACTAATTGAAATACAAGTCCATATTATGTTAGTACAGATACTTATAGCTATGTTAGTAAAATTTAAAATTATTATTATTTTGGACATGCATGAGCGACCAATGCCTCAGGATTTGGCTATCCACCCTGTCCGACACCACGCTCAGAAGCGTGTTGGTGCTACCCCCTATCCGAGACCAGAGGGAGGCCGACCTTTTGCGCAGCACCGCCTGGAAGCCGTCCGTGCTGCGTTCGGCGAACATGCCGGAGGCACTTGCACCGCCATGGGAGCCCCAACAAACCCCTGAACACGTTGTTATACTGGACGCGCAGAGCATTGCAAGCTTTTTTAGTGTAATTGCTCCACAGGTTGCACGTGTATAAAATAAGCAAACAAGCAGTTTGGTTAGCAAATTTAAAATATCCCAACCATGTACAATTATTGTTCCCCCTAAAGATAATTCAAGCAGCAAATTTAATAAGGTACAAATTATTGGAGGGTTGGTTCAAGTGGGGCGCGTTACAAATGCAACATCTGCATAATCGGCCAATTGCTTTGTTATTAAATCATAGCAGTGATGGCGCAGTGGTAAAGGCATGTCCTAGAACCAAACAACCAAAGACATATGACATCTACCGAACCGCACTGGGTCCGCGTGGTGGACTACGGCCCACTACCTCTCACAGAGAGGAGGCCTGTGTCCCAGCAGTGGGAAGATTATAGGCATATTATCCATACTACAATATCTTGAAAGTGTGTCTATCTATCTGTTATCTCTTCACGCTTAAACCGCTGAACCGATTTCGATGAAAGGTATAGAGATAGTTTGAGTCCCGGGAAAGGACATAGGATAGTTATTATCCCAGAAATCATACTTTAAGGGGGTGAAAAGGGGGATAGAAGTTTGTATGGGGAATCAATAACCGCTCAACCAATTTAGATGAAATTTGGTATGAAGATAGTTTGAGCTGTGGAGCCTGTGGAGATGGATATAGAATAATTTTTTTTTTTTTTTTTTTTTTTATTGCTAAATGGGCGCACTCTTGACCCCGATCACGCCTGATGGAAAGCGATAGATGAGGTCTATGATGGATCGAGCGTGCCCAGAAGATGCCTGTTCACTCTTGATTTGAAGGCAGACGGGTTAAATGAAACCCCCGAAACTATCCCTTAAGGGTGTAAAAAGGGGGCAGTTGCGTGCATTGCATATAGGCATATAAGCAGTGCCTACCTCGATATATCAACATAAGGGCACACACTAAAATGTAATTGCCTGTCAATTTATTCCACAATTAAGAAACTCACGAAATTATCATACCTAAGAAGAAACAAAATCTTCATACAAACACGCGCGGCAGTAGGCAGTCGGCGGACGGCCTACTCGGCTCCCGTACTATTCGCACATTGTCATTGGTCTTTACTCGTTCAAGTTAATACGACAAAAATACGTACGTCCCACGCGTAATACTACGACGTTCGACCTTCGCAATTTATCACCCTTAAGTAGGCATGCCTACTCAAATAACCACACTTTTGACCTTACTTTTTTTCTGATTAGTGACCGCGTTTGCCTAGACTAGACCCGGCCTAGTGCCTACCTATTCTGAAAACCAATGCACGCCACTGAAAGGGGGGCGGAAATTTGTAAAGGGAATCAATGAAAAAGGACTATAAAAGTTTTATCGCAGGTGAAACCGCGGGGCACAGCTAGTGCTTATTACAAGTACAATATTTACCTTTTCAGTTCGTTTCACAGTATCGATCTGCTGCCGCAAGTTGTCGATGGTCTCCTGCTGCGCCGCGCTCTTGGCCTCCGCGCTGTTGCACTTGATTCTGTAACGTTTGAGCTCGCACGTCAGCCTGTCCGTCTCGGTCCTTTGTTCCTTGTAGAGGCGCTCTTTTTCCTGGAAAAGGAGAATTACCCCCTTATTCATAATCCTATTTTATCTCTATTTTAGCTAAAATAGGTTTATAGAACGTTTGTCTTTATCTGTCACGTTGTCATTTCTGTGTGTAAGAAAGAGACAAACCCCATTTTAACTAAAATAGGTTTGATAAGTTTTATGAATAAGGGGGTAAGTATTTAGGAGTTGGCTATATTCATGGTTTAGCTAACCTATTTTTACCCGACTACGGCGAAGCAAAAAGGAGGGTTATGATTTTGACTGGTATGTATGTATGTTGATCTGTTTCCTCATAACATAAAAAGTACTTATAATAATTTGACAAATGAGGTATCGTTAGAAGCGTCTTGACCGTCCGCTGGTTATAGGCTATGTGACGTCACACTAAATTCAATATGGCGCCCCCTAGAGGACGTAAAGTAATGAATTTAAAAATAAATATTTTGGAATGGTGCCTTGTGGGGTATCAAATGAAAGGGCTTAATTAGCACATTTCAAAAATACATGTGTTACTGAAATAAGCCCCAAAATAATTAAATAAAAAACTAAAACCAGACTACTGAAAAGTATGAAACAAGAAAGTACCTTCCCGTGGTCGCATGCTACCATAGCTTATAATATGTTAGTGCAGCGGCATATGACCACGGGAAGGTACTTTCTTGTTTCATCCTTTTCAGTAGTCGGGTTTTAGTTTTTATTATTTCGTTTTGTCGGTAATACTAGCTACATGTAGTCATGTACCTAATGGTTTTTAACGTAAGTTATCGATTTGCTCAACGGAACCTCTATTTCTGAACCAGCTATTCATAGGAGATGGCTAGAGGATACCACAGTTATTCCGTAAGGTTCTTTTTCGCTAAAAGACCATATACTCTACTAGCTGCGCCCCGCGGTTTCACCCGCATAAGTCTAGATCCCGTGGGAATATCGGAATAAAAAGTATCCTATGTCCTTTCCCGGGACTCAAACTATCTCTATACCAAAATTCATCCAAATCGGTTCAGCGGTTTAGGCGTGAAAAGGTAACATACAGACAGACAGACAGAGTTACTTTCGAATTTATAATATTAGTATGGATTCAGAAATTAGGAAGTTAGACAAAAGAGGTAGTCACAACCCATCCTCACTAGTTAGATAGTTGTGACATTCTCCGGAAGAGTCGGCAGAAGTGAATACTTGAACAATTACGTGTGTATGTTTTTGAATCGTCATATAAACAAAACACAAACAGAATACTTTGCCATCACTCACTGACATATCGGAAATACATTAAAACCGAGTACATCCCGAGGACAGCCGAATACATCCGAAGCGGTGTCGTTTACGGTAACAGTGGTGCGAATTCATTGTTTTTTTTCCATCTCAAAAAATACCCAACGCGTCTAAAACAGTTTTCACTTCGAAAAGGAAGTCACAACCCATCCTCACTAGTTAGTTAGAGTTGTGACATTGTTTTTATTTCATGTCCTAAAACCTAGTGAGGATTTCTTTAACCCGACCAAGATAAGACAATACACTGGAAGCAATACCTAAGGTCTAATCTCAGGATGGCACAGGATGCTACTAGTTAGGCACGCGCGCCCCTCGTCACGGGGGGAGTCAAACACCTCACCAGGCGGGGGTTGCGGAAGGATCGTACGTCCCCTTGCCCCCCGCGCGGCGCAGGTGTGAGGTGGAACACCGGGGTGGGTGTAGTCAGTAAAAGTCTGACAGGCCCCGCCGCTCGCCCCAGGGCAGCGGACATCCATGAGGATTTTCCACCCCGGAAACAAAAAAAAAAAAGGATGCTACTACTTAGTTGTCTACTGAATTTGGTCGGCAAATAAAGGCATTTTTTGAGATGGGGAAAAAACCATTGAATTCGCGCCCCTGTTACCGTAACCGACACCGCTTCGGTTGTGTTCGGCTGTCCTCGGGATGTATAACCGATATGTCAGTGAGTGATGACAAAGTATTCTGTTTGTGTTTTCACTTCTGACGGCACTCCCGGAGTGCCACTGTTTTTTTTAATCAATGTGTACTTACATTAAGTTTGGCCACCAGCAGCGTATTCTTGGCCTTCATATCTGCTGTGCTGGCTCTCATGCTGTTAGTCTTGGAGAGCAGACTCATGCGCTCACTCTCTAACTCGGCTAGCTGCCGCAAGTGACCGTCGCATTGTGTCGCCTGGGATGAAAGCAAGTATTCAAAATCTTCAGTAAGGCATTTCAGCATTAATATTATTACCTACTTGCATGTGCTACAATGGAATTGACCCTCTTTGCAATAGGCAACTGACTCATGGCTGGTAGCAACTCGATGAGTCGCCGAGAATCGAGCTGAATGGCGTGCAATTGGAGACGCCTATGTCCAGCAGTGGACGGCTGCAAGCTGATGATGAATGGGCAACTAATTTTGACTGATAGATTTAATGACAGTTCGAAAAAAAAAAAATGTCATCGTCATCGTTTCAGTCGAAAGTTGTCCAATGCTTGACATAGTATTGCCCAAAAAAAACAGCTTTTAGAGTTCTCACTGCTGGGACACAAGCCTCCTCTCTGTGGGAGGGAGTGGGCCGTAATCCCACGGGGCATAGTGCGGGTTGGTGGATGTCATGTCTTTGAATAAAACATACAACAAAACAAAAAAACAAAATAATATAATTAGTCAATGTTCAAAGTCGATGAGGGTATTCTCTCTACTACCGAGATTTTAGCTAGAGTTTTTGTTCTTTTGCTGTTTTTGTTTTCTTTTATTAGTTTGTTATTATTATTTTTTTTTATTTGTAGCGTGAATGCTGTGTTTTTTTCTTCTCTTTTATTGTGAATGTTGTGCACGTCTGTAATTGACGTAAACATTAGTCCATGTCTCTTTTATTATTTATTTCTCTTTTATTTGTAAATGTTTGTGTTTGCGTTGTTGATGTGCCTTAATAATAAATAAATAAATAAACATCTGTATGGTTCAAACAAAATGCCTCGAATGTCACTACGCCATGCAAATTATTATTAATATAAACCTGCATTTTCCCACAGCAGGGCAAAGGCCTCCCGTCTCTCTTTCCACTATTTTTTTTTTTAGATTTCGGAGCTATATAAAGATGGAGATGGTATTTCCTTAGTGTCTATCTCTGTTGATAGATGGCGCTGCCAGACTACACAGAACTAAAAACTTAGGCCAGCCTAGTTCAGGACAAAGCTAGGCAAACAATTAAAAAAAAATTGCTGAATGGACACGCTCTTGACCTCGATCACGCCTGATGAGCGATGGATGAGGTCTGATGGAACGAGCGTGCCCAGAAGATGCCTAAGGCACTGGAACTCCCACGCATCGATGAAACATAGCAGCAGCACACCCCGGACACTCCATACAACGCTCGCAAAATAATTACCTACTACTACTACATTAAAAAATGACGTTTGTATACGTATGAATGTGTGCGTGAGGTACTTGTGTTTGCGAGCGCTCTTGTTAAAGAACTGCGACGAATACGCCGAAGTGCGGGGTGAGGTGCGGTAACTGATGTTAGTGCGGGGAAGGGAGTGTCCTTTCTGTACGTAGTACTTTAAGTATTCTGTGGCAGCAGGCTGCTTGAGTTGCTTGACGCCGGACTCCGGTGAGAGCGTGGTTGGAAACCAGGCGGGTGTTAGCCCTACCACCGCAAGGGAAGAATTAGCCAGTCAAATAAGGTGTTGGGTGTGACTGTCCAGGATGCGCCGAGCACTCAGTTCAGTTGAGTAACTGGCGGAACAAACTGTGCTACACGAGGAGGCTTCTTCATGCATCCCAAAAAAAATAATGAGCATAATATCAAAGCATATAATATCTAAAACTTACCTTTTTATCGAGCATGTCCTGTAATCTGTCTATTTGTTCTTGCATCAACTTCACTTTTGAAGACAGAAACTTGCAGACATTCTCTACCGTAGGTCTGTCTGAAAATGGAAAAACAGTACTAATAATTATATTTCACAGCTTAACCAGGACCTAAAGAAGTCACGATGACCGTCTGGTCAAATGGGAGATTGCCATGATATTAATATTTGGTTGATTTGGTAGCTATTATACAGGGTGTTATGAAAAGGGTATATCAATACAAACGGGTTGAAGAGTGTATCTGGTCTAGAATCTCTGTACAAAATTTCAGCTCAAAAGCAGTAACTTTGAAAATGCTTAATTTTTTTTTTATTTCGATAGTTTATTAAATTGAAATCATAAGAAACGTGTCACCGCACTACGAGGGTCATTATCCATTATCTATAGTGTGTCTGTGCGCCTAGTATACGCACATCACGCCGCACGGTGGGCTGAAAATCGGCTTTCATAGACTTAGGCATTTTATTTTGCAAGTGCCAGTTTTTATGCCGGATATCACTTCTATTAGTTATAACAATATACAAAAATGACACCAGAATTGATTCTGCACAAAAACGATGGAATTATAATTTTTTTACGAAAATTTTGTATGGAGCTAGTATGAAAAATCGAAATATCTCTAAAACGGCAGGGATAACCGTAATATCCTTATAGGAGGTTATAGTACTAATTATTTATGATTTTTTGACATACGTTACATAATGGTTGTAGATGCCGTTTTTTTTTAAAAAATCGACAAAATATTTTTATTTATTTTTACATATGAAACGTTCTTTTTAGTGTTTTAGTTGAAGAATTCAGAGCTTTAACAACTCTTAACATAAAATAGCATCACCCCTATAGACCTGAAGGACTAGACAGAGGTGTGTAGTATCTTGTTGATCTTGTAAGATTTCCAACAATACCAAATAGTTGAATACCAATGTCAAAGTGCCCATGCTGTCGCTTCTTTTTGAAAGATAGGGGAATAAAATTGTTTGTTGTTGAATGTGAAATGCGTACGGAGAGTGGCTGCAAGCAAATATTGATTGGCCAAGTTGCGTGCAAACTTTAATAAATCAAGAACCAACTATTGATGAGATACCAAGAGCACGCTCAGTCTCTCCAGAACCTTCGACATCATCGACTGTTGGAACAATGACAAAAAGGTCCCGAAAACCATTCAAAGATCTGGGAAGCAAACAGAAAAAGAGAAGATCTAGTGAGCACATAGGCGAGGATTCCTTTGAATTGGCATATGCAGCTGCGGCACGTTTAAAAGATGAAGGGTATGAAGATATCGCATCTGTAATCGAATATATGATCAAAAATCCAGAAGCTGCCGTTAAAATCTATGAAAGCATTAAGAAACCAGTAAAAACAGTAATATTTACACCAGAGAAAGCACTTGGATTGCTTCTATCACTTAAGCTTTCAAAGTGGCAAATATTACGTTGCGAGAGACTGCCATTCGGGAAGGTGCTAAGGATATTTACCCATCCTACTATCAACTGCAACAAACTAAGCTTGCATGCTACCCTCCTAATCAATCAGTGTCAGTTACGGATTCATCAGCTAGAATTACACTTCAAGCTTTACTTGACATCACGGTGAAGCGGATTCTTCAAAGTCTTTCTGATAATGTGGAAAATAAGCAGTTAAAGCTGATATCGAAGTGGGGATTTGATGGTGCTGGTGGTGGTGGAGTTCTCCTGGTCCACCATCAGCTCCATATTACCATTCACATCGTGGCGAGCATAAATTGCTTATCAATCATATTAAAGTAATCGAATCGCAACCCGTGAAATACTTAAATATTATTGAGTAGTTCCGGTGTCCATCTGTGGTCTTCATCATCAGTTCCACTTCACCAAATGGTACTTTCCGAGAGCAAATGCACGAATTACTATAAAAAATACCCAAATCGCTATAGGTGTGCCTATAATATTTGAAGAGTTCCTTCGATTTCTCCAGGATCCAATCATCAGATCCTGGCTTGGTGACTATGGGACCACTTCAGAAGTATCTCCTTTCGAACAAAAAAATAATTTTGAAAATCGATCCACAATTGACGGAGTAATCGCGTAACAAACATACAAAAAAAAAAATAAACATACCGTCGAATTGAGAACCTCCTCCTTTTTTTGAAGTCGGTTAAAAAGGAAGACAACCTTTTTTGCTGAAACTCTCGACCTAATACAGTTTCCGGAAACTGAGTTCGAGTTTGTAGGTATATCCAATCTGGATTCTGACTCGGAATTGGAGTCCGACAACGAAAGTTGTAAAGAAAATTTGTAAAATTTAATTATTTGTTATGTTAGTTTATTGTACCAATATGTTTAGTTAATAATTTCATAAATTATTGTTTCAAATATTTTGTATAATTGAATTTATAGCACTTAGATATTATTTTTGTTACTTTTGTTTTATTTAAATTACCTATCAATAAAAGTATATATTTACAGTCTATTTTTTATCACATATTCTTAATATTTGGGGAAAAAGCATGCTTCCTAACGATGTTCTTAACTTTGACACAGTTCACGGATCGTTTTGAACAGTTTCATATGTAAAAATAAATAAAAATATTTTGTCGATTTTTTAAAAAAAAACGGCATCTACAACCATTATGTAACGTATGTCAAAAAATCATAAATAATTAGTACTATAACCTCCTATAAGGATATTACGGTTATCCCTGCCGTTTTAGAGATATTTCGATTTTTCTTACTAGCTCCATACAAAATTTTCGTAAAAAAATTATAATTCCATCGTTTTTGTGCAGAATCCATTCTGGTGTCATTTTTGTATATTGTTATAACTAATAGAAGTGATATCCGGCATAAAAACTGGCACTTGCAAAATAAAATGCCTAAGTCTATGAAAGCCGATTTTCAGCCCACCGTGCGCCGCCGCGCGCCAGTGCAGCGCCGTGATGTCGAAATAAAAAAATATTAAGAATTTTCAAAGTTAATGCTTTTGAGCTGAAATTTTATACAGAGATTCTAGACCAGATAGACTCTTCAACCCGTTTGTATGATATACCCTTTCCGTAACACGCTGTATTAAACTGGTTATGGTTTGGTTCATTGGTTGTTGGTTTACTTCACTGTTAAAATGATGCGAAATAATACCTATGGTTTAAAGGCTAGGTATATTGAATCATCATTGCCTAGCCTTTTCCTAAACTATGTTGGGATCGGCTTCCAGTCTCACTGGATGCAGCTGAATACCAGTATTTTATATGAAGCGACTGCCTATCTGACCTCCAAAACCCAGTTAAGTACTGAGTAATATGATACCCTTTTGTAAGACTGGTTATCAGACTTTCGGGCTTCTGACGACCCGTACCGTGTCACAGATCCAAGAATGACAGCCGGAACCAACGGCTTAACGTGCTTTCCGAGGCACAGGGGGACCTCGTTATATAAACAAGGTCACCCATCCATGGCAAGCGTAGCTTAACCTGATCGATCGACCCGTGTTATTACTTAGCCACAAGCCCCTCATCATTGAATACTAGTTATAATGGCAATATGGTAAATCTAAGCTAAATTAGCAATAAAGATGATTTGATCTAGTTTGGTTTGAGTAGCGATTGGCGGTCGAACACGTACTAACTGGTAATACATGCATACATAATCGGCCTATAATTTTCCCACTGCTGGGACACAGGCCTCCTCTCTGTGAGAGGGAGTGGGCTGTTATCCACCATGCGGGCCCAGTGCGGGTTGGTAGATGTCACATGTCTTTGAATTTTTGGTTCTTTTGGTTCTAGGCCATGCCAGTGGCAATACATGCATTGTAGTAGGGGTATTGGGGGGGGGGGGGCTGGCAATACATGCATTTATGAAAATAAATTCACACAGGCAAAAGTGCTGGAGTCGTTCCACTAAAATCCCCTAGACCAGTCCCCTAGGGGACTACACAGCACTCAACGTTTCACTACGATCCCCTATGCTGGGGATTCTCTAAGTACTAATAAATGCTATTCCTTTATAATCCCTTCTAAATAAAAAAGCCACTTACAACATAACAATATGTGATACTTACATATAATTAAAAATCAACAACGGGAATAACAACTTTTCTAAAAAAGTTAGATTTTGAAAAAAAGTACCAAAAGCTTTGGCAGGTTCACTCAGAGCAGCGCGAGCGACTCGGTGGCGTAGTTGGAATCTGGACTAAAGTTAATTTACGTTATTGTTATCCCCTCTATTGATTTTTAATTATATGTATCACATATTGTTATGTTGTAAGTGGCTTTTTTATTTAGAAGGGATTATAAAGGAATAGCATTTATTAGTACTTAGAGAATCCCCAGCATAGGGGATCGTAGTGGAACGTTGAGTGCTGTGTAGTCCCCTAGGGGACTGGTCTAGGGGATTTTAGTGGAACGACTCAAAGTGCTGCACTGCTAGGTTGCAAATATTCTACCGAACTTCTCCTTTGTTGGCAGTTCAATCATACTAATCTTAGACAAGAGGTTGGTACTGAGTTTTAGAGAAAACCGTGTGTGACATACAGGCATGCATCTGGCATGGGCAAAAGAACTGATGAGATCATTCTCCTTTGCCATATGCATGCATATGTAAAATCATGCCCTATTCCCATTCAAATAAGCTGAAGAATGTCATTTATGCCATGTTCTGGGGGTAATAAGGGTTTCTGAACACAAATGCTAACTAACACCTAACAATTTTTTTAAACCTGGGTATTGAACTTTCAACACTGGCTTAGTTTGGACAAAGGTCCTTTTTTTGTTGTCGGGGGGAAACCTTCAAAAGGCACCTGACCTCCGGGGAGGGATGTCAGGGAGTGTGGGATTTAAACCACCCCGGTGATCACTATCAGCACATAGGGGGGTCCCGGTTCCTCTTAAAAGACCAATTCCGGAACCCCCCCGTGCAACGCCTGTAAGGCACATCCCTGGGGAGACTGTAAAGGGGCCTCCCCTGAGCCTCGATATGTACGGCAGCACGTGACCACTGTGCCGCGGTCTTCCCTGGAGTCACTTTGTGGGCGGACAAAGGACCTAAGGCCATTAACTGAGACAGCAAATGTGATCTTATTATATAAGTAAATAATATCAAGTTACCTTTTAAAAATGACTGCGGCATAACTTTATCCTTAACATTAACCAATACAAATGCATACAAAAACTCTTCATTATCTCCATTTCTAGCAACTTTCCCATTGGTACAACAGTTACATGTATTCATACTTTTTGTTTCCACCTCATCACTGTTCGTACTACCAACATTAGAATGTTGAGTTCCATTTTCAATTTTGGCGCTTAAAGTTGACTCTGGTGAAGAATTTGGAGGTGTTTTTTTCTTTTTTTGTACTGGTTTATGGTGTGGAGGCAAAGATGGTGGGGTGTTAGGCTTATGGGAGTCGCAGCTATGTTTTCTTATGGTGTGTGCAGGTGATAATGTAAGGCTGGGCGAGAATTCTGAGAATATGTCTTGTTTTTGCTGAAAATACAAGGTATGGTTGAGAATTATGGGGGATTAGGTGAAAGCAAGTTGTCAGTAAAACTACTTGATCAATATGAGAAAAATGAAGGTGCCAAGCTCATAGCCAAATTCTGGGCTATGAGCTTGGCAATCTAATATAGACAGATTGCCATCAACACGCTAAGAAGAATATGATAAAAAAAGCTTGATACACAAATAAAAAACTGCATGAAAATTATTTAGGTTGTTTGAATGATTTGGTACAGTGTGCCATGCAGTATTGCAAGTCATGCATGTATTGACGGCGTATCAAAGTTTTGGTGATATTCTCACTTACCCTAGGAATTTTTGAAGAAAACATAATACCTAGTAAAAATAATCTCTGCAGAGAGAGGAAGAATTTCTGTGAAATTCGTCTTTGTGGCAGATTTTACTTGTCAATCCAGCTTATGTAGGTACCCAAAGCATTATACAATCTACAAGCTTTCACAACCTACAGAATTCCACTTGTTGTAGATACCTACATATTCTGGTTTGCAATAGGTTGCAACCCTTTGCTATGCTGACTGTAATGTTGTTAAGTTCTGGGTCAAATTCTATAGGCTGTGATTGAAACGCATACTGTGTTTGTACTGACGCTGTAACAACATAATCAGCCTATAATGTTCCCACTCCTAGGACACAGGCCTCCTCTCAGTGAGAGGGAGTGGGCCGTAATCCACCACGCGGGCCCAGTGCGGGTTGGTACGATGACGCTGACGCTGCGCTGTACTACACTGTAAATATTATTTTGCATTGCTTCAATGCTATCAATATCCAACAAGTAGTCGAACAAAGATAAGTGGAAAAAATCTTGATAGAAACCAACCATAGCATGTTCAATTTCCTTCATTAAACTTTCTGTTTTCTTCTCGAGTTGTTTATTGAGTTTCTTGAACTCATCTTCGCGAGCTAACAGGTCTAAAGAGTCCATTTTATTACTTTATTTATAACTTGAACGATAAGAAACTCCAATCAATGACATTTACACGTTTAAACATACTATAAAATTACGAAGTCATTGCAACGTTTTGTTTCGCTTTCATGATGAGGTCTTTTGAATTCAGTTGGATTACAATATCATCAAATAAACTCAGTTGCTATGGTTACGAGATGCACTTTGATCAAACGAAGTACTGAGTATTTCCTAAATGCACACAAGTTCATTACTCTTTATATAGTGTAACCATATTTATTATACTAAGAGATATCGATTTGAGTGACTTCCCTTATTTTAAAGCGCAATGAATTAATAAATTGGAATAAAAGCATTATTATGCTGGATTGTTTGGTGTTAATGAGAGTACGCTGCCATCTAGTGAGGAAGCTTAGGTACTACATCCAACGCTACTCGCTCGTGTCAAAAACAGCTGTACTTGAACCAATCAGGAGGGCCTCGTTGTTGTCAATATGTTTTCTTTGTAATTGTTATATGCACACACACACACATACAAGTACTTGTTGACACATTGCTTTGTTTCCCATATGATTTAGATTGGAAAGATCCGAATATTAATCATGAAAAAAACATGTCACACGTATAGATGTATCCAAAAAATGATGATAGAACGAAAATATCCTCAAAAATATCGTATGGATTGCCCTAAAATCTTATCAAGGTCGTTAGCCTCAGAGCGAGAAGACGGATGGGAGAAAGAGATAGAGAGACAAATTAAAGTGTGATACAGAGGTTTTCAATCGATTTACCAATGAGAACGAACCAAACCCAGCTGACACAGCTGACATCTTAGTGTGCTACTGTCGCGAGCGAATACTAGACGCTCGCTCTTGCGACTGCCGAATTTGCAATAAAATCTCAATTTTGGACTGCGTTTTCGCGTCCGGACATTGATTAAACAGTGTAATAATGTATTTTAAGAGAAAAAGAAACGATTACCGGAGTGTTATATTATAGCCCAGGTGTTTAGGAGCGGAGTTAAACGACATAGTTTGCGGCCGAATAAGGTAATTCTATTTTAAAATGCGCTAACATATGTTTGGTTATTTCTTTTTTCCTGTTTCGTAAATACGTATCGTACTCCTGCGTTTTAGAAAGTTAATTGCCATGTAGTTTCATGTTATAATGCGATTCAGTTAAGGTGAGAACTATATTACTCCATTTTACAAAGTGGAAAGTGGTTTCTCGAATCGGTGGTGTTAACTCATCATAAGTTCGTAATCTTGCGTAAATAAGTTCACGAAAGTAATTTAGTGGTTCAATAACATCTACATTGTGTTGTTAAGTGATTGTAAAAGAAAATAATAATAAAAATCAGCTGTTCCATTTTGTTGCGAGCACGAAAGGGCCGCGTACTTACGTTTTTTATTTATTTAATAAACAAGTTCCGACGGGGCTCAGGTCGTTTCGGGTCCAGCCAGTGTCCCGTTAGTGATGTGCAGTTATCGATATTCGCATGTCGATGCGCTTTAGTAAGTTTTTCTTTGTTCTTGTTTTTAGTTATGTTACTAAAAGTGGTGTAGGTAGTAAAATTAGATTAGTTTTTATGCGCCTAATTGCGTGCTGTATGTACTTTACGAATGACGTCATTTTTAGATGGTTTTGACTGCTTTTGTCACGGAGTTTCTTAATTTGAAGGGTGAATTTTATGGGATGTGCCTACCTACCTACCTACCTATTTTTGTAAAATCTGTATGTTGAGCAGTATTCATATGGAAACCAAATTGTGCTAGTAATGAGTGAATAGATTTAAAAACGGGTCAGTGCGTCGTCTTAGGGGTGGATTTATATAGTTATATTTAGGTAAGTACCTATGTATGTTTCCAAAAATTACAAATAATTCGATTTTAATTTTCTGTGATAGGTCAAAAAGTACATGCTGTGGGCAATAATGTACCCACAAAAGCCCAAACGAGAGCTCTACTCAAAATGAAAAAATACAACGTTTTATAGTTGGAGTAGTGATCAAGAGGTGATCACAATAGTGACATCAGTATGAAAATGAATAGTTATACCATATTATTATTACCATCATAAGCTGTCCCACTCCTGTGCATAATAGACTAAGTTATTACACAATAGTAAATGCTTATATACCTTATAATATTCACAAAATAAAGATGGCCTGTACCTGGCCACACTTCTATAAAATCATAATTATGGTTTTATAGAAGTTACCTACTGTTTTACTACATTATAGTAAAACACTAGGTAACTAAGAATTTTTGTCCGTTTGTCTGGATGTATGTCCCGGATTGGCGCAAAAACGGCTGAACGGATTTGGATGTAATTTGGCACACAGATAGTTTATAACCTTGATTAACACCAGGGTACTTTTAATCCCGGTATGGTCTAAATAAACTAGTTTTTTTTTAGTTCTAGATTATTTTGAACGTAACGGAAAACAGTATGGCGTGTTGCCGCATCAAAAAAATCACTTTCACACTGTTTGCGTGTTTAAACACGGCGTTCTATACTTTCTACTTCTTGTGCATTGCACATAGGAAAAAAAACTTAATGCCTCTACTCAGACGAGGCTATGTTTCCATATTGTTTCGTGAATGCATATTTTATACCTGAGATTGTAAACTGCAAAAACAGCTGACTATTGTTCACAGTCTCCTCAGTGCACCCTAATTGCCTAGCACACTTATCAATCTGAATCATTTTGAAGGATATTGCTAATCCATTGCTTCATATGTTCGAAAAATTTGTCTGTTCAACAACGTAAATAACGCAATGAATGTTGATAAACTGTCAAAATGAAAGCCATCCCTACTGTTAGTGTGTTACGCAACCACCCCGCTGCCGCTGTTCCTTTATGTGTTTCGTCACGATTTCCGAATGCATAGGAGTTAGGATTTTAGGAAACTTTCGTGTTGAATACAAAATATTGTAAAACATTTTAAAAGAGTAGAATTTCTTACCCATTTTTTTCCCTACGAACCTACCTTTTGGAAGGGGCAACTAGAATCAATTCCATTTTCTTGTAATTTTTGACGTTCAAAAAGGCCTATTTGACCTTGACAACTAGTGTTGCAAAGAACAACTCGGAAGGGATCAGGATGATGAATTACAAGACTCGGATGATGAATTACAAGACTCGACTCATTACAACAGGATTCCAAGACTAGAGAACTAAATTCTCTACGAGTTCTTGAATGTTACATGAGAGCTCGAGTCTCTTTTTGGGCTCGAGTCCTTTTTATGCGGCGAGTCGCACTCAAGTCCTCTTCGTATATGAGTCTAGCAATAAAATTGTTACATTTACAGGACCGGGAGAAAGGCTCAGATAAAAAAAATAACAGTATTGATTAAGTATATTTTTAATCATTTATAAACATCATAATTTTTTTAAATGGTTATGAGTTACATCATAACCACTAATTAAATTTTTTCAATTCGAGTCTTTTCGAATGATGAGCTTCAAGTCTCATCTTCAGGCTCCGAGTTTTTCTTGAAGACTCGAGTTCATTTTCAGACTCGAGTCGTTTGTTATACTCAAATGGCTGCTAAATGACTCGGGCTCGGCTTGACTCTAGACTCCGAGCCCTTTAAGCACACTGAGTCTTGCGTAATTGAGTCGAGTCTTTAAAATTACGACTCGAAGACTCGAGTCCTTTGCAACACTATTGACAACTGTACACGTTGAAGTGTGTGTTATATTGACTACTGATATTTAACTTCTCCATTTTACCCGTCCTTACGCCAAAAATCGTTGTCCAAGGACTGGAAGACGAAGTGTCGGTCGTCCGACGGTGTGATGGGCGGACAACGCCGTTACCATCGCGGGTAGAACCAGGATGAAGCTCGGACTGGAGCGGAGAGATTGGCTCAAGAAAAGTGAGGCCTGTGCTCGGCGGGGGACGAAGTCAGGCTGGGCTAGGGATGATGGTGGGCCAAAAATCCTTAAGTATAAACATTTAGGTTCATTATTCATTATAATAATTGTCCTGATGGCGGGACGAGCTGGATGGGTCCCGTCGAATTTGGTAGGAGGACGCGTGGACTCGCGAAAGATGGAAGGAGTGGAGGGAGGCCTTTGCCCCGGAGTGGGACAGTGTAGACTAGTAAAAAAAAAAAATGTCCTTGAATGACCTGCTATGATACGATTTTCATGACATAATTTAAAAATCATGTTAATTAATATTTTACTATATCTACCTATCTTTATCTTCTACTTAAATAATTGCATTTTTATCTGATTGCACCAATAATCAGCGTATAAACTACATTGTACCGAAATAATCTGTTTATGACGTCATTCTTTCAACAATTTTCATCATAATAAGTCAATCTGCCGAACCTTGTCCTAACAGCTATGTTGCGGTCAGCTTCCAGTCTAACCGGATGCAGCTGAATACCAGTATTTTACATGGAGCGATTGCCTATCTGACCTCCACAACACCACAACCTGTTTACTGGATAACACGATACCCTTGGTAAATCTGGTTGTCAGATTTTTTGGCTTCTGACTACCCGTAACGATTGATTGTCAAAGATCTACGAATGACAGTCGGGACCAACGGCTTAACGTGCTTTCTAAGGAACCGAGGAGTCTAGATATGTAATAGATGGTCACCCATCCACGAACCGAACGCGGCAAGCGTAGCTTAACCTTCGATTGACCCGTGCGGCTGTTATTATTTAGCCACGTATCCCTTATATCGTAATAAGTCTATGTGTGGACATTTCTTTATTACGTAGACGACATTAAGGCCTATAAAAGAGTCTTCGTTAAATTAAATAACTATACATATTTTATCGAGCTATGCAATTAACGAGAAAAATAGAAACACAATTCACTTTTACTGGCTGACCTGCTTCTACGAACCGTAATTGTACTGAATCACAATTTAAGACCGGAAAATGTAACGGTGAAATTATCGATATATTTTGTCGGTATTTACCGGTTTCTTAAAAAAAATTGCACTGCTAGCTAACGTCATCAGTCGGTATTGTTTATTTAAACAATAAGAAACTTTAAAATAATACATTGTACTTGTTCATTGTAAGCAAATTCAAATACAAAACCATAATTAATATCAAACACACTACCGCCATTGTTCTCCAGCGGGGGATTTGTGAACTAAAATCAATTTAGATGCACATCGGAGTATTTTAAAATCGGTTTAGCACATACTAAAGCCTTTGGAAGTAGTTTAACGCTCACCTTGGCTTAGTTTGCGCAAATATATGGAAGTGACACACTTTAATCTACAAATAGCGTGGCCATTTTCTAAATAACAGCTGTTTTTAACATTCAAAGTCACTTGTTACGTTTTTATTCAATTCGCTAGTTGAAATTGCTCGAAATTCGTGCAGAATTGTGACTCAACTGGGGAAATGTATTCGTCGTAATTATAATTACTTGACGGCTTAAAATTTGCATTTTTTGCGGAGTTCTAACATGCAACAGTTAATTACTTACTGACTTTTTATTTGCTGATGCTTTTAGGAGTTTAAAACCTTGTAATACAATGGCGGTTTTGGAATGTGAAAATTATCATAAATAAAGCTGCTAGCTGTAGTCTGCGACTTCATTTGCCGTGTATTTCGTATTTCTATCTAATGTAACTATACTCCAATTATAACATTAGAAAAAAGAGGCTCGCAGAAGCACGAGTACGAATCCTTTTATTTTCAAGTTAAGTTCAAACAATTTTAATAAATAATGTATGTGCTTTTTTTGTAAGTAACAATATATTGCATACAATAAAGCATATTCTATCTATCTACTCGTCACGACGATACTTGGATAGGTGCATGAAATGAAACAATTTTTAGTAACAATCAGTTTTTACTAAAAACGTTCCCAGTGCTGTCCGCTTCTGCTTCTTTTAGATTTTAACCCTATACTTGGCAGAGATTTTTTTTTCAATTTTTTTGAAAAAAAAATGACATTATTGTGTTCCTAGGTGATCACTGGAAGGGCAAAAAATAATAAAAAAATATATAATTGTTTAGTTTACGTTTTATTGTATGTATCACATTAGGCACATTACCATGTTCATAACAAACAATAGAAAAAATACGATGTATCATATTTGACACATTGTCAAGAAAAGGAAAAATAAAAATAATACAAACTCTTTTTCTTAATCAACAAGCATAATAGAAAACTTCTAAAAATCAACATAATTATCGGTCTCAACAATCAGCCTTTAAGTCTTACCTAATTAGTGAGTCTTATTTATCAATAAAATGAGATCAATTTTATAAATTATTACTTATTACGTACGTATACATATCAGTCTCAAGAGATTCTTTTTAATAGTAATTACTAATTTTTACTTCTTAGTGTGGTACTCTAAAAAACAATTACGATCGGGCAATAAACACAACCGTATTTCACATTTTTGACAAAAGAATTTCGTCTGTCCTTTTGTGCAGTACATACACCTTCCCCTGGTAATTATTATTTTGGGATAGTGACCAATCTGGTCATATCGCACAGCATCTGGGGGTCTTTCCACTACTGGTTTCTGTATCGTAGCTATTGAGCTGGAAGAGAGTCTACCGATATCGCTCGTCTTGGTTCGCTCAAATTTGCGTAGGCTTTCTAATATTTCTATGGTAAATGTTTTTAGTGACTTCTGTTTTTTGGTATCATGTCTAGCTTTCATACGAGTATCACGCCGATATAAAAGCCAGGCATTATTTACGCAGATATCTAGCATTTGTGAGAAGATTGGCAAATACCAGCGATGGCCTCGGAACGGCGTACGATACAGAGCAACCAGCATATCTGCTAGGTCTACTCCACCCATATTAGTGTTGTATTGTTTGATTAGGACGAAAGGGCCAAAATGGTCTCCGACACACGACACCCTTTGCACGACAACACCCTTGTGCCACAAAGGCTGAAAAGCCGAAATAGCTTCTTAAAGTGTGTCGTCCCACTCACTGGCGAACTACCACAAGAAAGACTGAGGCTGTGGCGAGACAGTGCTTCCTTACCCAAACCGTTCGTTCCACCCGCTGAGGACCTCCCACCTGGACATGAGTTACCTTGGGTAAACTGGAAGTCTTTAAACAGACTCCGGACCCAGGTTGGCCGAAGCAAGGAAAACCTGTTCAGGTGGAAATTTATAGACGACTCCGCTTTGGAGTGTAAATGTGGTGCTGTTCCACAAACGATGGGACACTTAATATCGTGCCCTGCGTGTCCTGTCAGCTGCACGTTACAGGAACTGATGGACGCTAGTGATGGCGCCAAACAAGTGGCCGAATTCTGGGCCGAGTACATTTAGATTGCCATCGACACGCTAAGAAGAAGAAGGTTTGGGCAAGTCACAGGAATTTTTCTTCCTTGGTCTTTGTTGTAATTTACTTGACATGATGTCGATGGCACTGGAGACAATGGTGTGGTCTCAAAAGAATGCAGCTGTCTACTTGCAGACACGTATGGCGATAAAATTGATGGCGAACAAGGATTGGTTATCGGCAACGATTGTTGGTATGGCACCAAAGACGTTGACGCGGCAATATCATTTATCTCAGTATCATCATCTGATAATAGATGGAGGTTTTCTATCGAAGATGGTAATGAGAGCGGTGATGAACTACTGTCGGAGTTCGCTGGGCCTGCGTAATACTGGAGTTCATCTCCCGATGATTCACTTTCATCCAAATCAGATTTTGCTCCCGGCTTCGGTACAAGAGCCACAAGTTGTCGAGCTCTGTTTTGTTGCTGCTTAGTTAGTTGACCAACTACCTGCAATGATAAAATATAAATACTAATTCACACCTCTGGCGATGTCATATATTAGATACATAGTTAAAAATATCTATAATATTGGTTATCTGGCAATGTATCACATCTGATACACTCGAAAAAACCAGTGAATAAAATATATTTACAATCGATTTTGATCAGTCAAAATAGAATACCGACTAGTAAAATATTCTAAGCTACTCAAATTATGTCACTTACGGTTAATATTATTGCAAAATACAATTTAAAATGATTTTTTCTTACCTTGCGATGTGCAGACGCGTTCGCTCTGTTCGCCATCTTGGGTTCTACTGCTTTCTCAGTGTTGCTAATAGTGAAACAACATGTTTGGTAGAAATTTGATAATATTTTGCTTCCCCACAAATGATAAAAGTTTTAAAAATATTTCTAAGTTTGTGCCTAGATTTTTTAAAAGAACAACGTATCAAATTGTATACAGTGCAAAGAATAGGGTTAAACATCGACACGACAATATTTTATGTAAAAACTAAATAATAATAAATGAAAGCCTTGTAATTTCAGAAGGTAGATAGGTAAATAAGTACAATTAAGTGTGATTGCTGTTATTTAAATTGATTATATTTAACTCCACATCGATCTTGACTGTAATAACGTTTGTTGTACTTTTATAACAAAGTGTGCCCCTAAAAGAGCCTTTTTCGACTTCTGTCTAATGCTATAGTAAATGGAGTATAGGTACTTAGTCTGTATTGTCCCATTGCAGGGCAAAGGCCTCCCTCTCCCTTTCCCACACAATTCTGTCTTTTGCTAGTGCCTTCCAGTCCTTTCGGTATTCGGTTCTTTTGTCATCTGACATGCGGCAGACATGTCCGACCCAGTATAATAGCGGCTTTCATTTTGTATTTTATCATTTTTTAATACAAATATCCATCAAATTAGTCTAGGTAGATATGTCCTTCTTCAGCGGTGTAATTGCGTAACACGCTATCAGTAGTAATGGGTTTCACTTTGACATTTCAACAACATTCATTGCGTTGTTTACGTTGTTGAGCTAACGCATTTTTCGAACATATCGCACCTTCGGTGCAATAAGGTCACAACAGCTCATTTTTTAATTTTACAGGAGAGGACTTGAATTTTTTTTTCGCAAGAATTTCCTCATTTTTTCGCATTTATAACCACAAAGGCACCTGCGCCATCTAGTAGAATTTTGAGATACTTTCGCCGATGTTTTTGTTGCCCCAAGTATAGGCATGGTTCAGAGACAATTTGGCATAGGTACTTACCTCAATTTTGTTTTGGCTATTTGTGACTGTTGCACCGAAGGTGCGATATGAAGCAATGGATTAGCAATATCCTTCAAAATGATTCAGATTGAATTGCAATTAGGGTGTACGTCGTCCGTCGCAGACTATCCTATCGGTTTAGTGGTTTAGGCGTGAAAGGGTAACTAACAGACAGGCAGATTTAGGCCATTTGTACACGACACGAGTTCTTTACGGTACGACGTTTAACCCGCGCCGTAGAAAAAACGTGTCTGTCAACAATTTTTCATAGTGATCCATACAATACTGACGACCGTGCCTACACACGGCAAATAAGCCGTAGTTTTTCACGTCAAGAAAAACGTGTGTGTAGAAAGGACCTTACTTTCGCAATATGAAAGAAATAATTATTTTATGCCAGGATACAATATCATTTCTTTCGATAGATTTCTCCTGTTTCCTGTTATTCTAATGTCGGCCGCATACGTCCGATTTCCTGATCAGGAATTCAGATTCGGAGACCTGAGGCTGGCCGCATACGTACGGTTTCCTGATCAGGATTTTTTCCGTCCGGAAAATATAAGAACATTTGCGCGTAGAGACGATTTTGTATGAAATGCGTGCATTCAGGGTCTCCGAATCTGAATTCCAGATCAGGAAATCGGACGTATGCGGCTGGCCTAATACAATGTCTCCAATATCTCCATAACAGCTCTTTGTTATAAAACAGAAGACAGGCATTTTCCGTCATAAAATCCTTTATGAGTCATCTAATTTCCTTTGTCTTAGTACATGCCATAAATTTAAATACCTACAATCGTAATTTCTGCCATTGTTGCTAAGAAAAATTGCCTGGCACGGCTACACATCAAGCTATACATAACCAATATAAGCTTTTACTTCTGATTGTACGAAAACCCTATACAGTGCGAGGTCATCTAAAACTAGAAATGTTTAGCTTGATGTGTAACCGTGTGTACAACCCGATTCAAACGTTATGACGGCTCTGAAGTGCGCTCCTCGCTGCGCAGTACCGCACCCCTCACCCCCGTTGACACGTGAATTTGTTACTGCGCAGCGACTCGCCTCATATTCTGAGCCCTCTTATAGCCTGCGCAGACGACGGATTTTTGTCCGCGGACTTTTTTGTCCGGGACGATAGAACGTATGGAAATCTATGCAATAACGCACACGAACGACAAGTAGACTGCTGGGATTTCCATACATTCTATCTTTGCGGACAAAAAAGTCCGCGGACTAATATCCGTCGTCTGCGCAGGCTATTAGGGTTTGAATAGGACTGCAGATCTAGTGGTCGTAAGCGCGAATCAAACTCAAAGCATTTATTTCAATTAAACCAATTACAGGCACTTTTGATTTGTCAAGGGGTCGGTCAGTCAGAAAGATGAAGCTAGTTGCCCATTCCAAAGCGTAGGTACCTATGGAGAAGAACGGGCAAGAAACTCCATGGACACTCTTTTAAATCAAAATAATATGGTTACAAAGTCTTGGTTACATCATTCATGTCAAAAATTATACATGTGAGAACGATGCAGAACGAGAATGCGTGCAGGAGATCCTGGGCTCGATCCCCCAGGCTGGGCATAAAAAAAAATATTGGATTATACCATCAAGAACTTGCCAGTGGCAGCTCGAAGTTGTGCCCGGTTGATGGCAATAGGGTCCCCCTATTGCATAGAACTTAAACATAACTGGCGAATGCCTAAACCTTTGCAGAATAAGCATGATGTACTCGTATTTTGTAACAGAACTTCCGCTGCAGTTGCCTATCGCTTGTTTTCTAACTATGAACAGACAGCCGTATTGCTTGGGAGTTTATTGCACCACTTCTTCCAAGTCAAAGCACTAGGAAGTGAAGGGCGGGTGTTTTGAGGTACTGTGACAGTGGCGGATTTACATATTTGCCGCCAGTAGGCTATTCAAATTTTGCCGCCCCTACCGACCTCTACAGTAATGTCCCATGTCTTTTGTATACTGCTTCGCCTTTTCTTCAAAATGCTTAGAATGTCCTCGTTCATCAGCTACGAAAAACTTGCAAAGAGATTTGTAAAGATCGGCAACTGTGACAAAATCTACAGTAGAAGCCTGAATTTGAGCATTCGCTTTGTTTATTCTTTCTAAAAAAACATGGTAGGTACCTATATAAATATTAATCGTTTTAATTTCAGTAAGACATTTGAAAAAAATGTTAGCCCCTAAAATCTGCCGCCCTAGGCTCCAGCCTACTCAGCCTATTGGTAAATCCGCCACTGTACTGTGGTGTACAAAAAAAGCTCTTTCTCAGCTTAATTTGAATAAATAACTTTTGATTTCGATTTCCTCTAGAAAAAAACACAACCCACTCGTTATCTGCCAAAAACCCGACCCTGAAGTGTGTCAGTATTGCAATCTATTTGTTATTGATAAACCACCGATTGTTGCAGACCAAACGTTCTTATCTGAAGTAATTAACAATTTCCTCAATTAGTTTAAGTATGAGGTGATTAGCTTATTACTGTTTTAGTGTTTCAAGGCGGTTCACGTCTACATGAGAGATATTAGGTGAGGTTTGAAAAGATGACGTCAGAGTAAAGGGCCTTAGGTTTTTCGCAGTCTGATGCAATCGTCTCGAACAAATCGTAAAATACTGTGTTTTGATTAGTCCATCCAATGGACTAAGATCTCTTTAGGACCGGTTCTAACAGTGATTTCCAAGTTAGTATCCTGGAGTTTCTTGCCCGTTTTTCTCTATAGTATTTACTACTACGCTTTGAAATGGACAGCTAGCTTGATCTTTCTGTCAGACCGACTCCTTGACCATACAAAAGTGCTTGTAATTGGTAAAATTGGTATATTGAAATAAATGCTTTGAGTTTTAGCCTTGTAGCAGCTCTGGGCTGTCAGGCCCGATACCATCCATACTAACTAGCTATGGTTTTCAATACTCCATTCTTGTTAAAATCGTGCCTACAAGAGATAACAGTTTCGTTATCAGAGCCCTGATAGGACTTCTCCCTTTATACCTAACTAGCTTCTACCTGCGACATCGTCCCCGTGAAAATTGTTGTTCCCCCGTCGCATCGTATCGGCTGGCCGCGCTATAACTTCGTTTTAGCCATAGAAATGTCTTATATCTATGGTTTTAGATTTGCGTTCTTTCCTTACATTATTTTTTATTTTTTCTCAGCTCCTAATTCAGAGCGTGATGTTAAATAGACTACTTATAATATTGATTTAATAAGTCTATAATAGTCTTCCTCAAGAACTAGGCTATATATATTTTTCAAATCCGACTGATAGTTCCGGATATTAGCGCGTCTATACGAACTCTAGCTTTATTGTTAGTATAGAAGTCTCTGTAGTATAGATTATATCCCTTCCATTGTCTCGTACGTAAACCTTCAGTTTGATCTACACAAACCTTCACAGCATCAGACCTGCCCATTTCTTTCTCCTTCTCAAATCTTAATCCGGCTCCTTATCCGGTCACTATCTCCAGTTTATCAGGCCAGTAGAGTGTTATCAGCCCACGCGTGTGTTAAGGTCAACTGAGGAAATGGCATGTTTTTGTCCCGCAACTATGTCCATAGTTGTGTAATTCTGCTGTATACCTACGGCCACGTTAAGTTTTGCATAATATTAATGTGACTTCTGATACCTCTTGTGTGACCTTTAGGCACACTGTCTTCGCGTGGATGACTCAGGGGCGGTCTTTATCTTTGACGTAGGCTTTTATTTAATTTCGAGTTGAGTAAATGGTGCGGCTAAAAGTGGCTAAATGGTGGCCGCACTTTTAGTTGTAAGTTAATAGGTTCTAGGTTTGAACCCACTTAGGTGCTTTACTTTGTGTAAATTATTTCATCACCACTGCTCTCAAAACGGGAAGGAAAACATCGTGGGTTGTTTAGACCTGCTATTATTTTATAAGGTCCTAGTACCTCAGAAATAGATTACTATCTCCTTTTGGGGGATTTTTATGGTAATTTTATTTCTTTTGACTATTTTGACCTTATTAGCCGCAAGTACGGCGAGCAGTGGTGGCCCAGGGGTATCGGCCGCGACTTACGAGTTGTAGGTCGTAGGTTCGAACCCAGACAGGCGCTTTACTTTGTGTAAATTATTTCATCACCACTGCTAGTAGTTTAAATATTCGTTGACAGTATATCCCCCACTCAACTCCCGTTCGCCTCGCCCGATCACACTTTTCGTAACGCTTACGTCACGCGTTCGCCAGCTTACTCCCCAAGTCAAGCGTGCGTAAAGAAGTTTCACTTCAAAAAATAAAACTGTAAGTTATTCTAAGAATATTCAGTCTGATCTCAGTGAGTCTGTCTCAATCTTTGACAAGTTTTTGACATTGATTGTCGCTGAGATAAGATTGCGACTAGATTTTGACCGTTTTTGAATACAGGAATTGGCCATCAGATTATACATAATCAGCCTTACATTTTAGAGTATTTCTTTGAAAACAAAACCAAGAGCTACTCCACAAATCTAGATACCTAGTAAGAGCAAATTAATGGCGTCTATATCTATTAATAACTTTCCTTTATCAATCAGTGCCACAGTCCATACGATATAATATACGACGCAGAACGCAGACTTGCAATACAATTGTAAAACTAATTAGCTTTTGCCTACGACTTCGTCCGCGTGGAAGTCGTAAGATACACAATATAAAATAACAGCCACATTTTCTAAAACTCCCTCCGCCATCCATGCGTCGCGTCGCATCGTCGGCCCACGCAATTACTTCGTTTCGCTCGGCTCTCAACTCTTGGGCTATCAAATGCTAAAATATTTTTTTAAATCCGACTGGTAGTTTCAGAGATCCATCATCTGCCTAGCCTTTTCCCAACTAGATTGGGGTTGGCTTCCAGTCTAACCGGATGCAGCTGAATACCAGTAGTTTACATATCTGCCTATCTGACTTAGACAACCCAGTTACGTGGTAATACGATATCCCTTGGTAAGACTAGCGCATTCAAACAAACTATTTAGCGTTATTTTAGTATTATAGATAACTTGTTTATTAGAAGACATTGCAACCTGATAAAAGACCCAGAGCTGGGTTATTGTCTCTTGAGAGTCAAGGCAAAGAAAGTGCATTCCCACCTCTTGAATTGTAGATAGTGTATTCTGCTCGTCACCCGTTTGTTCTTGTAGTTGAAATTTGAATAGAAAGATATTCAATGATGAAGTGAAGAATAGGAATTGTTTTGTTATGCGATCAAAAGGGTACACGTGTAATGATGATGATAGATGAGATCTGTGTTGCAACGCTGCTACCTGTCTGGCTAGCTAGTTACTCTTTTGACACGATATTAGCTTTTCTAAAATAAATCAAAAGTAATTTATTCAAACTAGGCTGAGAATCTGCATTATTATGCATATTACGCTTGCTGCGGTTGGTCCGTGGATGGGTGGTTTACGTACCAAGACCCCTCCGTGCCTCGGAAAGCACCTAAAGCCGTTGGTCCCGCCTGTAATTTGTGGATCTTTGACAGTTGTTACGGGTCGTCAGACGCTTGAAAGTCTGACAACCAGTCTTACTAAGGGATATCGTATTACCTAGTTTTTGAGGTTAGATAGGTAGTCGCTTCGGCTCTACGCTCCAACATAGTTGGGAAAAGGCTTCCCGTGGTCGCATCGCATGCTGCTGTTCTAACATATTATAAGCTATGGTAGCATGCGACCACGGGAAGGTACTTTCTTGTTTCATCCTTTTCAGTAGTCGGGTTTTAGTTTTTATACTTATTTTTTATTTAATTATTTTGGGGCTTATTTGGGTAATATTTATATTTTTGAAATGTGCTAATTAAGCCCTTTCATTGGATCCCACATGGCATGATTGAAAATATTTTTTTTTTTAGATCATGACCATGTCCGCTAGAGGGCGCCATATTCAATTCAATGTGACGTCACATAGCCTATAACCAGCGGCGGACGATCAAGACGCTTCCAACGATACCTCATTTATCCAATTATTACAAGGAGTTTAGAAGTTATGAGGGAACATATGAACATACTTACATACCTACATACATACATACCGGTCAAAATCATAACCCTCCTTTTTGCTTCGCCGTAGTCGGGTAAAAAATAACTAATTTCCCTACATTTTTTGACATTGATTGTCGCTGAGATGACATTGCGACTAGATTTTGAACGTTTTTGATTCTGAAAGGATAAACCCTCATTGAGCAAATTGTATCTTTCCTTTTCCGTAAGACAAGAAAGAGGCTTTAGGTCATTGCTTTAGGTACGTTGACAGTGGGAAAATTACCAGCTGACAATTTTATTAGGTACCAGATAATACTAGTCAACTAATAAGAGGATGAAAACAATAATGCAAATTAGATGATAATTTATAAACGACGCGCATGTGGGCGCGAGGCGTAGTGAGAACAAAAGACCTTTGTCCCTTGGCGTATTAATCATTAGGAGTTGTCGTAATGAGGTAATTATAGAGATTTACGAGTATGTTTTTTTTTGTTACACGAGGCGCTTGGTCTCTTCTGTAGTAATATCATGATCTTCATGAATAAAATTAAGTATATTTTATAGCGAAACGGGTTTGAGTGGAAACTATTATCTATACATATAAAATTCAAAGTCCTGACTGACTGACTGATATATCAACGCACAGCCTAAACCGCTGGTCCTAGAGACATGAAATTTGGAGGGTGTGTTCTTAGTGAAGAGTAGGTGTCCACTAAGAAAGGGTTTTTCGAAATTCCACCCCTAAGAGGGTGAATGGGGGAGGGTGAAATTTCATGCGGACGAAGTCGCGGGCAGAAGCTAGTTTTGCATAATTTAATAGGTTATTGGACAAAAACAAAATCAAATTCTAAGCAGCTATTTTATAAATAATGAACGTGTGAGAGAGTGAGGACTAGAAAATCCAAAAAAAACCTAAATTCTCTAAAAAAAAAACTTATAGGACTAGAAATCAACGATGAAGCCTTTGCTTTCTCCTAATCAAGGTAGGTTATTAATTACTAGCTTCTGCCCGCGACTTCGTTCGCATAAAATATCTTGTTGGACCTACCCCGTTGCATTGCATCACCTGCCCGCGCTATCACTTCGTTCTCACTTAGCGTTATTTCTGACATTTTTTCTTTTTGCTCGGCTCCTATTGGTCCTAGCGTGATGATAAATAGCCTATAGCCTTCCTCAAGAATTTGGCTATCAAATGCAAAAAGAATTTTTCAAATCCGACTGGTAATTACCTCTTTATAATATCTCGGCACAGACGTCAGCACATCAAGCTTCCCGAAACTGTCAAATTTTCCCAATCAACCTTGAACCTCATGCTTTAGCGATAAAGTTGAAAATTTATTAAAGAAATTTGACAGATAGTAGTAGCTTGTTGTGCTGGCGTCTGTACAGATTCAACTAATCACACCTAACGTGGTTACCATCAAAGCTAAACTAAGGCGTAGAATAACAACTAAGACCAATTCCAATCCCACTAAAAATGAAAATAAAGATTGAAAAAACTCGTTATTTCATATAAAACAGATGCGTCACATCCCGAGCACAGCCACCGAGGCTACAGTAAATAATCCGTTACCTGAGATCACGAGAGACAACATTGTTGCAAAGTGTGCGTTTATGAAGATTTCTTTGTGTTATTACGACGGAATTACTGGCCAAGGAATGCCTTGTATTCATAAAAAAATAGTATTCTGAAGACCTGCAGGCCTACCACCTCTTTAAATCAATCTTCCTAGGTTTTTCCCAAATATGTTGGGTTCGGCTTCCAGCTGAATACCAGTATTTTACATGAATCGACTGCGTCTCTGACCTCCACAACCGAGTTACCTTCTGGGTAACACGATACCCCTTGGTAAGACTGGTTATCAGACTTTTAGAATTCTGAATACCCGTAAATACAGTCAAAGATCTACGAATGATGGTCGGCAACAACGGCTTAACGTGCTTTCCGAGGCACGGAGGAGTCTCGATATGTAATGGATGGTCACCCATCCACGATCCAACCGCGGCAAGCGTAGCTTAACCTTCATTTTAAGTATGGGTATTGGTGCGGCCGTGCGGGTGACGTTACAAGCACATAAGACATTTTGTCAGCTGATTTGTCTCATGTGCCTTTAACGAGGATGGCAACACACCTGCGATTGCAGATGTCCGTAAGTGGTGGTGATCACTTGATCATTTAACATCACGTGGGCAGCTTGCGTGTTTGCCAACGAATGATGACCAATCGCATAAAAAAGTAAGACCTACACATAATTGTTAAGGTCTATCACACTATCACATCACACTAATATTATAAATGCGAAAGTTTGTATGTGTGTGTGTTTATATGTTTGTTATTTCTTCACGCTCAAACGGCTGGACCAATTTTGATAAAAGTTTATATGGAGGTAGCTGACACCCTGGATTAACATATAGGCTACTTTTTATCCCGATATTTCCACGGGATCGACATTTACGCGGGTGAAACCGCGGGGCGCAGCTAGTAGTGTATAATGTGGAGATGAGATTGATGTCTGAAAAAAAGCAAAAAATTCCATTGAGAGAAATGTATCGGTTACACGAAAGCATCATTAGCTTCCTGCCTTCGGCCCATGTTCCTTGGGGTCGGTGCAACAATATTTTCTTCCATTCTCCCCTGTTAGCCGGCACTCTATCATTCTTCCCTTTTCCTTCATATTATGCCTCATACAATATTCACCTATCTTTTCTTTGATCTTCATCCACACCCTCTACGTTCATCAACATTTATTTTTGTAGCGGTATCTACAACGCCACATGCGAACAACGCGTCATACTGACGTCATGCAAATCCTGCATCTCGCAAACAGAGTTTACCGCCCAACTAGCATAGATACAACGTCCCGACATGAATCATTGGGCAGTTGCCCGCCAGACACAACACCCGTCTGGTCGGAGGATCCTCCCTTTTCTATAGAGTATGAGTGATCTTTACACCCTGTTCCTCATACCTCTATATATTTATCACTATTTTAGTTATATGCCTTTTAAGAAGGTCTTAAATTTACGTATTATCGTTTGTCCGTTTAAATGTCGAGGTCCACTTCTCCTAAAGGTCTCCCAAGGTTGTTGCTGCCAATCTCACAGTTATTTCCTTCATTTACTCAAAAAATATTTGCCCTTCACAACACCTTGAACCTGTCCTTTCATTTGAAATAGCATCACGTAATGCTTCATATATGGCACGCGCCATATTGCACCCAGCCTTAAAGAGTCGCAGTGTTTTGATATTTGATGCAGACAGGATTCTTGGGTCAACTACCTTGATATTCAGTCATTTTTCATGCAAAAACTGTTTTGTTTAAAGAAACAACTGTTTTTGCGCAGTTGTAGAGGTTCCTGTGTTAGGGCTCGTCAGAAGATTATATTTTTCCCTCTTATCAATGCTATGGTCATGTTTGATGGACTGGAGATGGACAACTATGTATTTTTCTAAAATATTTTGATTTAAAAAAGTGTTTATTGGCTGTTTTTTCTCCATAGGTACCTGCTACACTCTGGAATGGACAACTAGCTTCATCTTTCTGGCTGACCAACTCCTTGACAATTCAAGTTAGGCTCAGGTCTTCCCACAGAGAGGAGGCCTATGTCCCAGCAGTGGGAACATTATAGGCTGATTATGCTAGGTGTCCTTACAAGGCGATATACAGTTCCCATCTTGTGCTGTTCTCATCCTTTAATCAGAATGCTGCCCAGGCTGCCTTACACGTAATGAAGTATCGTTGATCATGGACACAAACTTAGTACATATAGTCAATTAAACGAATTACACGCACTTTTGATTTGTAAAGGAGTCGGTTAGTCAGAGAGATGAAGTTAGTTGTCCATCCCAAACCGCATGGCAAGCAATTCCATGGACACTAATGAACCGGACATTGAGTAGTCTTTATTATTGCTAAACTCAGCCCGTGTGTCATTTTTATCAAAACAAACAGATCCATAAAACCAATTAATACATGATTCAACATATCATTTTCATTAGTCTCCCGGATGCGACGTTACAACACAACACAAAGAAATTCCTTCCGACTCTTCATTGAAACACTTTATTTAGCTTTCGCGGTAATTTTGAGTTTTGTCTTATCGCTAATGACGCATCTTCTTCCTGTATTTTAGGATTTTTAGGAGCGTTTTTATGTGTTATAGTTATGGCATTTCCGAAGTCATTATCTGCCCAGCCTTTTCCCAAATATGTTGGGGTCGGTTTCCAGTGTAACTTGATGCAGCTGAATACCAGTATTTTACATGGGGCGACTGGGCTACCTGAGGCAGTAGCAAAACATATTTGTGTTAACGTTATCAAAACCAACCTTCAGTTCTTTCAGACATATCTTTTGATTTGATTATTCTGCATTTTTGCCAAGGTTAGATTGTAGTGATAACAATCGCCTAGCTAGGCTGAATTCAGAAAACGACTTCTTTTAATTTAAGCCTGAAAATTATCTATATTACTAAAAAAAATTGTCTTCTGCCATTAACTGCCTCTGTGGTGTAAGTGATAAGACCACCTGTCTCAGACCCAGAGGTCGCGGGTCCGATTCCCAGCGGGAGCAAAATGTTCAGGTCGGTTTGGTTGGTGGTAGGGCTTTTTCTAAGTCCGCCTGGCCAGCTATCACCATCTTATCTATGTCTGTCGCCATAACAACAATATTAACAGCATTGTTGTGTTTCGGCAGTTAGAGATAAGATAGCTAATTCCTCTGTAGTTGAGGATTCCGGGTGATGCTCGCGTTTACCTTCGACCTGATCATCACTTACCATCTGTTGAGATGAAGGCCAAGATGCGTGCACTGACTGGACAGGTCCACTCAATCTGTGTGGTTCTTTCCTCAAAAGACCATTTCAGACACCAATCTACATGGTCTTCACATGATCTGACTAAGATTTGGTCTGGACTTTAAAAGAGACTCTCTCCTCTGAGTTTGTTTCGGCCTTTCTTCTCAGAGTAGTCAGATAGGAAACGCCGACCTCATCTAGCTTTAAAAAAATATGATTGACGTGTTTGTAAAAGTGTTTTTACAGACGCTAGCACATGAAGCTACCCCAATCTGTCAGATTTCTTTGATAGATTTTCAACTTTACTACAAACCAATAAGGTTCATATTCAATTGGGAAAATTTGACAGATTGGTTGGAGTCGCTTGATGTGCTGGCCTTTGTACAAACCTGCATACAGAAATAAATCATTTATCATAAGAGTTTTCCCGTTATGGGAAAAAAACGAACCCTCATTTCAAAAGATTTAAAAGCTCACAAAAGTGCATAAACCGTATTTGATATCAACATTATCATACAGATGAGATACTTTTCTTTGGTAGAAACGGTCCGTGGCAACAATGTTGTAGGTTCCGTTTTGTTTCTTACTTCATGAATTGAAATGAGAGGGAGACTCATACATACATAACGGTTTGGAATATGTTGAGGAGTGAAGGAGTTCTTGCATTGTTAAAGATATTGTGGTTTAGTGCTAAAAATCTATCTATCCCCAATGGGCCCGCGTGGTGGATTACAGCCCACTCTATCTCACAGAGAGGATGCCTGATTCCCAGCAGTGGGAACATTATAGGCTGATTATACTATCTAGTTAGCGATTATGCTAAAAATCAACACATTTTGGGTTTACCCAACTATCAGCGTTCTTTAACTAAATTGCGCAAAGAAGAATGGGCGGTTTCGTCCCAAGTGTTGTAACATGTATCTACCTATACCATATGGAAGATCTCAGTGAGTGTTATTTTTTTTTGTATGGGCATAACTCTGTATCTCGTGCAGAGAAAGTGTTATAGTAGTTTCATTTATTTAATAAAATATTAAATACAACTTAATTAATTAGTCTTTTAATGACAAAAGGACTAAAGCTATTTATAACTACCTACTCCTACTCTGACCCAACACCCCCCAGCACCCCCTCTACTACCCTGCGCCGCGCACTGCCATTGTTTTTTTTATTGTAAGCGCAGGAGCAGCGAAAAATATTTTAAGAGACAGGCTAGGTATAATTATGTTGGAAAGAGATGGTTGTGGGTTGTAATATTAAGTTTTATTTTATTGAGGTTTTTATCTTTTTTATATTTATAGTTTCTTACTCTTTTTTACATGTCAAAATAAAAGTCAGTTGTGTCAGCGATTCGTAATTTCATTGATCTATGGTGCTTCTAGATGCCATTATTTATCTAGTGGTATATTTATGCACTTATGCTTTCAGTTTGTTATAGCTGTGCTGTACTACCGTATTTTAAATTGTTGCTCCTCTGTTTATTTACTGACGCCTTACGCATTCCTAAAGAACCTCTGGTGTTTCTACGTTTGCAACTATCGACTTCGGCTTACTTTGTGGACTTAATATTGTTTTTTTATTGGTTTGTTACGATTACGAACTATGGAACATTTCTGTGTCTTTGACTCGACAGCGAGTGCGACATGTAGTTTCAAGAACTATATTAGAAGCAAGACCGCGTTTTGCTGAATATTATATATTTCAGAGCATATGAGAATAGAACAGGTCTGTTATGTGCTTGTCTGCTTCTGAACTATGTTTGTGCTTTTTTCACGTCGCCGTCGCAACAAAACAATGAATCAATCGGTTTCTTAGAGGTAACTGGGGAGACATTATACTTCCATACTTATATTATAAATGAAGACACGGTACGCGCAGTGGCTGAGCGATCGACTACTGCGCTGCGTGTCGCGGGTTCGATTCCTGCACGGAACAAATATTTGTATTGCCTACAGGTAGTTATTCCGGGCCAGCGATGCGGATGAATTTTTCGACGCTATATTTTAGTTTGTGTGTAGTTTTAGTTAAGTTAGGTTTTAATTTTTTTATTTTCGATAGAATATAGGATTACTTAATTAATCTATTATTATATCACAAGTACCAATATGTGTACAGTGTGCATTTGTTTGAAGCATACTCCTACATATGGGAATTATTCAGTGATAATTGTATCTCTTTTTTTGTTTATGTATTTTCAAATGTGCGTTTATTAATAAGTGACTAATAGTAACTGTTACTGCCTGTGATTAATGTACAATTATTATAAATGTAATAATTATGTGGATATGTAACACAAAATGTAAAAAAGTATTGATTGATATTATGATTAAAGCATTATTTAGTAAGTATTGACGTGGAGTTGCGGACACCAGCCTGTATTACTTATTACCTGAAGCACTATTTAATACAAAAACCTTTTTTTCACTTGAAGCCCAATTACTTTTGACCTGCACGCAATTGTAATAACAACTTGGTTTTTTATTCATAAAAAAGCCTAAATGAACATATTTATACTAGTCGCAACTTGTTACAAGGGTTGGGACGCAACTCATATAATAACGCCCATTCTCCTTTATCAAAGTGCTAGGTTCTGCCCGCAACTTCGTCCGCGTGAAATTTCTTGGATATCCTTAAAAATTATTCAGTGATTTGTGATTGGTAGTGTTTTACGCAATTACGATGCAGGTTTACTTTACATTTCTAAAGCATAAATGGCTTGTTTTCACTACCTACAAATCTAATTGTGCTAGCATTACGTCAGTAATCTGTCCTACTTCGTCTGTTATTATTGTTTTATCTTTATTTCACATCTGAGATAGTAATTCGCTCATCGTTACTAGTGATCGTCATTAGTTGGCATTGTGTAATAATGACTGTTGATGAATTACGGAAACATTGTTTTCCATTGAGCATGCGTACAGAATTTATGAAATCGTGCCTGCTTCTGTATGCTTTCTAATGCAAAATGAATTAATTAAAAGTGTATCCAATGTGCACATTCACACTCATATATTGCACGTTACAGGAACTGATGGACGCTAGTGATGGCGCCAAACAAGTAGCCGAATTCTGGGCCGAGTACATTTAGATTGCTATCGACACGCTAAGAAGAAGATTTGATTAACAAGCCTTGTTTACTTTGCTTCCCCTTTTTTAACATTTTGCATTTTAAAAAGCGGAAGCAAAGTAATTGCACCCAGTTTTAGTCTTCGTAGTACCAAAAGCAGAGCAGTGGTGGCCCAGTGGTAACGAGACCTCCTTACCTTTGCTACCAGGTGCGCATAAAATCTAGCGACAAATATTTAATTGTTTAATTTATTCTTTGCAGGTGAGTGCGCCAACGTGTCCGATTCGTGTGACGATGAGAAGTTGGAGACAGTGAGTTGTTGAGACCTCCTTCTATTTTATAAGATCCTAGTACCTCAGAAATAGATAACTATTTCCTTCTGGGGGATTTCTATGGTATTTTTATCTCTTTTGACCTTATTAGTCGCTAGTACGGCGTGCAGTGTGGTCGCCCAATGGTATCGACCTCGACTTACGAGTTGCAGGTCGAGGGTTCGAACCCAGACCGGCGTTTTACTTTGTGTATTTCATCACCACCGCTCTCAAAACGGTGAAGGAAAACATCGTGAGGAAACCGGCATATCCTAGTACCAAAAATCGAAGAAATGTGACATCTACCAACCCGCACTGTGCCAGCGTGGTGGATTATGGCCCACTCCCTCTCACAGAAAAGAAGGCATGTGTCCCAGCAGTGGAAAAGTTTATATTCTGATTAAGATACCACAAAACAAAATATCAACAAAGACACTGGTAATTTAAATAATACCTACAAGCCGTGCGCCCGCTCGATAAAGGATGAATGTTCAAAACCCATGTGCTTAGGCGTGTTTAGACTATGCGTTCTGTCAGTAAAAAGAATATTACATGTCTATTATAGTTAGGGTTTTCGAGGTCAAAATTCCCTTGAAATAAGGAAACATCTAATTTGAATATAATAACTCCGAATATACGTGTGAATTTGTGCAATATAAATGCTGTATTTCACAACATATATAATTATATTGCCCTTTTAACCTTAGCCAACTGTATAATATTTTGTGGCATTTTTTAGTTACCGACTACGAGGCAAATTGAAGTACCTACCATGAAACCACAAGTACCTGCTACCTTCAGTAGCAGTAGGGCTATTTTATAAAAATACAAGTGCCATAGTAAATGTGTCATCTTTATGATAATGATGATGTAATAATAATGCAACGTTTCTATTATTTTTAACCGACTTCATAAATGGAGGTTCTGTATTCTTAAAGTCTACGATACGCAGTTTGTAAATACCGTATGGCTTACTCGTATTTTACCGTCTGGACAAAAACTGGGTATACAGGGTGAAATTAAATTCATGGGCATCCTTTTAAAGGGTCATTGTACTCATCATTATGAACAACTTTTACTATGGGACTAAACCTAAAATCGCGAAAAAAAATCAGTTGTTCCTTGCATTTGTGTTCACATAACTCGTCAAAATGTAGGGAAGAGCTGAATTCTTTTCGCGATTTCAGGTTTGGTCCCATAGTAAAAGTTGTTCATAATGATGATTACAATGACCCCTTACAAGGATGCTTATGAATTCAATTTCACTCTGTATAAAAGGTGAATGGAGTAGATGCCTATGGCACAGCTAACTTTTTTTTTGTTTTCACAAAAAATAAAAAAAATATACTTACTCATTTGTTACATTAAATCCTTTGATTGAAGCCATTTTACGCGCGGAAATGATAAATGAATTCGTAGCGACATTCAATCCTTTGTTTGAAGCAATCGGCCGACCCATACGAGTCAGTCCCGCGGCCACGCCCACGATTCCACACGTGTACTTACGTACTAAAAGTTAGCTTTGTTAAAAGAAATGTGTGTAGGTAATAAATTAATAAAACTATCAGCCAACATTAAAAAAAAAAAATAACAAAAATAAATACGATACCACTTCGAACTAAAAACTAACCACATTCATCGATAATTCACTAGCGCATTTATCGATTGTGGCGCGTCCCTAGTCCGTAACTCGAACTGCATAAGTCACACCCCTACTGGGGTCTGTGAACCCGTCCGCAGTTTTTTCAACTCTGTATCGCGAATTTCACTTTGTCGGCTTATTCCACTTTTCCCCCCTGAGAGAATCCCCCTCAGGGGGGAAATGTGGACTCTAATGTAAAAAATGTCCAGAAAGTCCCCTTAACATTTTGAGTTATTCCACTTTTCCCCCCTGAGAGAATCTGCCTCAGGGGGGAAAACTGGACTCTAATGTAAAACAGATCCACAAATCCCCCTTTTCATTTTTGATTATTCCACTTTTCCCCCTTATTTTTTAGTTTTAGTTTCTACGCTCGGCTCTTAAAGTAAACTTTTTTTTTCAAAGAACCTTGTTAATAAAATTTGATGAAGAGTAAAAACAAACACAAACAAACAGCGATGAGGGATATCGGTTGATTTTAGCCAAAATAATAATTAAAACAGTTTAAACAAAGTACCTACCTAGAAATACTAAATTATTTAGCATAATAATTTCCCTGAAAGTTTCCTTTAATAGCAAGCATCACTTCACTGGATATAAAACAATTTTCAAGTTTTTCGGCAATTTGCAGAAAGTAAAAATGAAGTAGATTGTTACCAGGAGAAACTGGATGCAATCTGGACTTTAGGGCACCCCGACTCGGACAGGTTAGGTTAAAAGGGGATGGCGGGGTCGTGTGAGCGAGCGAAGCGAGCGAATAGACCCCGCCATCCCCTTCGTGGTTATTTTTTTATAAACCACCCAGAAGTAGGAGCCCCGCGAAGCGGGGCTCCGTCGACTAAGCCCACCCTCGACCATACATATAATATTTTAAGGTTTGGTTTTGGTGCCATTTGAGTTAGGCTAGAACTGTGACCATTAATCATGAAAATTAGGCCAAAAGAACATTAGGTCAAATGAACGTTATATAAAAAGAATATTATATATATTGAAAATTATATAAAATGGACGTTATACTAAATATAATAATATATTAAAGGAAAATTATATGATATTAAACATTAGGTCATATGAGTTTAGGTTATTTGATATGAAAATTGCACATGAAAATTATATTATATGAACGTTATTTCAAGTAAAATTAGTGCATTTGTTATTATACCAAACATTACACACCCAATTCTAATACTAAATAGTAAATACTACACACTAATCACCAATAATAAATTCAATGAAGAAACTCCTCCGAAACGGCTTGACCGATTTTTATGAAATTTTTTGTGTATATTTGGTAGGTCTGAGAATAGGTCGCAGGCTATTGTATTAACACTTTCACTGTCCATGCATTACATGTAATGCACTGATAAGTTAGCTCCGTACGTCCGTGCATGACATACAATACACTATTAACCACCAAGAATAGTGTTGTTCACGAGAAACTTGAAAAATCTATCAAATAAAAAAAAAGACGGGTTGCACTCCGGGAGTGCCGGCAGAAGTGAAAACTTGAATATTAACGTTGAAATAAATCAATTATTAATTGAATTAATATAACTAAGTCTTTTTCACTATTTCTGCGTCACTTTTTTCATTAATCGATGCACTTTGTTCAATTTCCATTTTTTTAAACACTTTATATACACGAATTTTACGAATACACAGCAGTGTGGCTACTACACAGACGGTCGAGCCATCAGCTGTCCATCCACGTCTGCGTCCGCGTCCACCATCACCATCACATCACATCACATCACCATCACCATCGCCATCGCCATCACCATCGCCATCACCATCGCCATCGCCATCTCCATCGCCACCTCCATCGCCATCGCCATCACCTTCGCCATCGCCGTCACCATCGCCATCGCTATCGCCATCGCCATCGCCATCACCATCACCATCCATTCATCCATCCATCCATCCATTATTGTGTCTCACTTGGTTCACTTCGGTTGGCGCCGCCGTAGAAACAGATGGGGGGGGGGGAGGGAATCTCTCCTGACGGTCACGTGTCCTGACGCGATGCCCTGACGCGAGTTTAACATTTTTTACCCATTACAAAAAGTGTTCAACGCCGCTAAAGAAGTTTTCACTTCAAAAAACAGATAATTCTTTCAACCTGGCAAGTACGTAATCTGGCTCCCTAGGTTGCCATATCTAATATGTAAAAAAAATAAAAGTAAATCTTGGTTTATTATATTTTAATCAAACCAAAAATAAAAATGGTTTTTCTTACTAAAATTCAACTTAATTAAAACTTTTTTTTTATTTCTTTGGGGGTCTACGCTAATAAACTTTTCTTGAAACATAATAAGCGATGATGATGACCACCATTTTTTCACCTATACATCGATCATGTTTCGACGTACTTGGACAACACTATTGGTCCGGCGGTTGAAGTTCATACGTCCATGCATTGTATATAACGCACTATTGGACGTGCAATAATTGTATTGATAATTTTCTTAGGACAGTGAAAGTGTTAAATATGTTTGCAAAAAAACGTTTGCGGGGTCAGCTATTCATACTCGTACTACAATAATTATATATTATAAATCCGAAAGTATGTCTGTTATGTTATGTTATGTCGGTCTGTTACCTCTTCACGCTTAAAACGCTGAACCGATTTAGATGAAATTTGGTATATAGTTTGAGTCCCGGGAAAGGACATAGGATACTTTTTATCCCGATATTCCCACGGGATCGCTACTTGGGCGGGTGAAACCGCGGGTCGCTGAATATTATAAATGCGAAAGTGAGTTTTTTACGCCCGCTCCTGCATTCTAGGTTATCTAGGTAAAATATCTGGCGGGGCCCGCGGTAAATATTTTGGCAACCAGCACCGGCAAACAAATCGGCGCCAATTTTAAGACCTCAGGGGGGATTTCTGGACGTTGTTTTTTTTGAGTCCAGTTTTCCCCCCTAAGGGGGATTATCAGGGGGGAATTCTGGACTTTGTTTTTTTACATTCCAGTTTTCCCCCTCGAGGGGCATTTTTGGGGGGGATTTGTGGAATAAGTATTTTTTGCGATTCCACTTTTCCCCCCTAAGGGGGATTCTCAGGGGGGAATTATAGACTTTTCTTTATAGATTCCACTTATCCCCCTCAGGGGGGATTTTAGGGGGGATTTGTGGAATAAGCCACTTTGTCGACCTCCTTCGCAATATAGGTTTATAATTTTATTTCTCGTTTTTTTTTTGTTCATATGTATGTAAAAATAGATTCCGTGAGTGTAGCATGTGCATGTGCATCATCCGGTGTACCTTGGACAGTCAGCCCCGGCTGAGCTGTTCTCTTGAGGGCTTGTGGCTAAATGATAACAGTCGCACGAGTCGATCGAAGGTTAAGCTATGCTTGTTGCGGTCGGTTGGTGGATGGGTGACCATCCATTACATATCGAGGCCCAGCTAAGTGTGCGGTCCTGGGTTTGATTCTTAGGTCGGAAAAAAACAATTCTTTAGTAACAGCCCGAAGTTAGGAAGTTGGCGGTCTGATACACCCGTGCCTCGGGAAGCACGTTAAGCCGTTGGTCCTGCGCCTGATCTCTCTCCGGAGTCTCCGGTCGTGTCGGATTGCAGTCCCATCGGACTAGGAGAGTAAAGGAACAGAGAGAATGCACCTGTCTGCGCATACACTTTTGCACTGCACTATCTCCCGCGCCAAAGGCTAGTCTCCTTTGAGATTGGCCTCCATGGCCGAAATACGGTCTGGAGGACAATTTTTTTGAAGTGAAAACTTTTTAGCGGCGTTGTACACTTTTTTTTTGTAATGGGTAAAAAATGTTAAACTCGCGTCAGGACATCGCGTCAGGACACGTGACCTGATCGAAAATTCGTAAGACGGATGGAGAGTAGACAGCCGGCGCGGCGTAGGAGAGGAAGTATCCCCCTCTCTTTCTACGGCGCGGCGAAAATATATGCCTGCTGTTTCGTTTAGGCGGCGCAGGGCGCTTGCGCGAATGTTCGTGTGTTTATGTTACAGCGTGCCACGCGCATCCATGAATGGTGACAGCTGATGGCTCGAGCGTCTGTGTAGTGGCCACACTGCTGTGTATTCGTAAAATTCGTGTATATAAAGTGTTTAAAATATGGAAATTGAACAAAGTGCATCTATTAATGAAAAATATCAAAAATGCACAACGTTAATTATTCAAGTTTTCACTTCTGCCGGCACTCCCGGAGTGCAACCCGTCTTTTTGTTTTTTTGTTAATATATGTTGGGGTCCACTTCCAGTCTGACCGTATGCGGCTGTACATGGAACGACTGCCAATCTGACCTCAACAACCCAGTGACTTGGGTAACACTACTGACACCGTAACACGATACCCCTCGGTAAGACTGGTTGTCAGACTTTTGGACGCACTAGGTATCCTATCTCCTGCGTCGATTGCTAGTCTCCGTTTAGATTGGCCCTTTGGTCTGGAGGATTTTTTGTTAATACTTAATGCTAGAAAATGGAAGGCAAAGCATAACTAATACTGCCTGCATGTCTGCAATACTGCATTGTCATCAACATTAAACACGTAACGAGCGGCTGCATGTCACTCAGACTAGCACGAGTATCGATCGCTTTACGTTCACGATCTACATTGGAAACCTAGTTTCAGATTTCCTGGTATTCTTGTAAGTATTAAGAATTTAAACAGCTTTTATTCTGTCAATCATTGGTAATTATTTAGATTTTTGCTCGTCATTTCTTCTGTAGCAATTTCGAAGGTACACTTACCGCAGAAAAAACAGGAATACTTACTCCAAAAGTTCAAATCAACAAATCAGGGCCAAAGTCCTGTCACGTTTTACGCCAGGGGTTCCATATGAAAGTATCAAAGACATCATTGTTCCTGTGCGAAAACGAGAAGGCGCTATACGTCCTGTATAGCTCCATCTCTTTTTCGCACTGTCACTAGAACATTGATTTTGACAGTTCCCAAGACGGCCCAGTGATGTGAAAAGATGAAAGAAAAATTGTTTATTCTGCACAAATAACACGAAAAAGGTTAAGTATTTGTATTTATTTCGTATGTATGGTTTTATCGTCGGTTTAGAGGCAGTGCGTTGTCTGTCAGACAACAAACTTTTATAAGTACAAATCTTTTCTCTCTACAGTATCATAGATCAATGTAATAAATATTGAGCATAGACAAAAAATGTGAACGCTGACGTAACTAGGGCATGCAAAACCGGAAAGTCATCAAAACCGGTTTTGAACATCGTTTTTTTGGGACCAAAACCGAAAACCGGAGCTAGCTCCGGTTTTAGCAAAAAAAATCGAATGTAGTATAATTTAAAAAGAAACACCATTTTTTTTAAATACCCACTAAGTCTACAAATAAAACAAATTGTATGATACATTTCTTTTTACCCGACTACGGCAAAGCCAAAGGAGGGTTATGATTTTAACAGGCTATGTATGTATGTGAGTATGTTCATCTGTTCCCTCATAGCTCCTAATCTACTTATCGGAACTCGAGATATGAGGTATCGTTAGAACCGTCTTAATTGTCCGCTGAACATAGGCTACGTGACGTTGCACAAAACTCGATACGGCGCCCTCTAGTGGACAAAAAGTAATGTGTTAAAAATAAAAATTGAGATAAATACGCCATGTTTGGTATCATTTGAAAGGGCTTCACTTGTACATTTCCAAAATATTGCTCAAATTTAAAGCGACGCCCTCTAGCGGACAAAAGTCATGTGTTAAAATTAACACCAAAATTGTTTAAATAAAAAAAAGTAAAAAAACTAAAACCCGACTACGACAAAAAAAAACGACGCTGAAAAAGTATGAAACAAGATTTTCATACTTCGAACAGAACAAAAGAAAAACCGTAATCACACGTTATAGGTACCAACCAAAACACTTTAATAACGTGTGACTACGGTTTTTCTTTTTGTTCTGTTCGAAGTATGAAAATCTTGTTTCATACTTTTTCAGCGTCGTTTTTTTTTTTGTCGTGGTCGTGTTTTAGTTTTTTTACTTTTTTTTTAAATCCAAACCATAATAATTGTACAGATAACAATGAACTTATAATAGTACAAAGATTAATTAACTGAGATCAAATCAACAACAAGTAAGTTTTTGGTATCTTTGGTACCTATTACGTCTGCTATCAAAATAATATATTTTAAACATAGAAAACACAATCAGCATCTTCAAATATTAAACACAGCCACCCACAATAACCAAAAAAATCAACATTTTTGTAACTTTGAAGACGAACTACAAAATAACATTACTTCGAAAAAAATGTTGACAAAACCGGAGCTGAGCTCCGGTTTTGGCTCTCAAAACCGGTTTTCAAAAATCGTTAAATTTTGGCCGATTTCCGGTTTTGCGCAAAACCGGAAAACCGGTTTTGCATGCCCTAGACGTAACTCCGCCATTTTTTACTAATGTGACCGGGCGAACGTCCTAATAAAGAGTGGCCAGTATTTGTTGATACACGGTGTAATAGAGGACTAAATAGATAATAATATGTATTGGATTCGACTGCTTCGGATTTGTGCCATGTTGATGGCAATAGGCTGGCTTTACAACACTTTTCGTCATCATCGCTATAATACTATTTGCTAAAATGACTCTGCCTCATCATCATTTCAGAAATGCGTCCACTGCTGGACATAGGCCTCCCCGAGCACCTCCACTTCGACCGGTTCTGTGCTTCTCGCATCCAACAGGTTCCTGCAGACTTTACAAGATCGTCGGTCCACCATGTGGGAGGCCTTCCAACTTTACGTCCTCCGGTACGCGGTCGCCACTCCAGAACCTTTCGGCCCCATCGGCCATCTGTTCTGCGAGCAATGTGCCCTGCCCACTGCCACTTAAGTTTGGCAATTCTTCGGGCTATTTCGGTTACTTTGGTTCTCCTGCAGATCACGCAGGGAAACTCCATGCATAACCCTCTCCGTTACGTTTTGGGTGACTTTTAGCCTTCTAATAAGGCCCATTGTGAGCGCCCACGTTTCAGTGCCATATGTCATCACTGGCAAGTGGCAACACGCACTGGTCAAAGACTTTCGTCTTGAGACACTGCGGTATGTGGGACGAGAAGATATTGCGTAGCTTCCCGAACGCTGCCCAGCCGAGTCGCATTCGACGATTGACCTCTTTCTCGAAGTTGGACCTACCTAACCGGACAGTTTGTCCTAGGTAAACACACTCGTCCACGACTTCGAGTGTAGCGTTTCCGATCTTCATGAGAGTGGGTGTTACATCGGCATTTGACATGACCTTCGTTTTGTCCATGTTCATTTTAAGACCCACTCTTTCGGAGGCTCTACTGAGGTCCTCGATAGTCTCAGCCATGACTACGATATCGTCGGAAAACCGAAGGCGAGTTATGTACTCGCCATTGATGTTAATGCCAGCCCCTTTCCAGTCCAGAACCTTGAGGACATCCTCCAACCTACTCCCTGCCCACCCCATCAAAAATACAGACGTGCTGTAAAGAATTTGACTTCACAAATAACTCTGTGAACCAAGCACATGGTTCCAGCATATTGGGTAGCCATTGTTTGTGTTTTTTGCCACATAACCTTCTGAAAATCATGTTGCTACGGTTTTTTGTAAGAAAAAACGTGTTTCGGCAAGCGTGACTCTATGTTGTTGTAATTGGGAGTTTTCCTGTCCGCGGGCTAAAAATAGCTTGTGTAATGGGAGGCTTTTAGCAACAGGCATTATTCAACTTTTGCTTCTGAGAATATTCTGACGTGAAATTCAATTAGTATCATTTTTCTTCACCTAACTTACATACAATGAATAAAAAACTCAAAACATTTATTTAAAAAAACCAATCAAATTACAGGTAGTTTTGAATTGTCAAGGGTTCGGTCAGTGAGAAAGATGAAGCCAGTTGCCCGTTCCAAGGCGTGGCAGGTAACTATGGAGAAGAACGGGCAAGAAACTCCACGGACACTCTTTTTTTTAAAGTGAAACTTCTTTACGCACGCTTGACTTGGGGAGTTATGCTGGCGAACGCGTGACGTAAGCGTTACGAAAAGTGTGATCGGGCGAGGCGAACGGGAGTTGAGTGGGGGATATAAGCAAGAGAAAGCAGTGCGCGCGCACATTTTCTTTCTCTCTTCCTCTCATAGCCAAATACGTGTGAAGTTTCACTTCAGTCGTGTGGTCATAAGCACACTCTGTTTTTATTTTAATTCAAAAACATTGCTCAGCGTACCTAGACTATTGAAAGCGGAAAATTAAAAATGTTGGAGACATTTTATCATAATAAATTGCACCCTCGAGTTGAAACGTGATACAAATCTTTTTCTCCTCGTGTCATCACACGATACGAGCTATTTTCGCTCACGCCGTATTAAAAACATTAGCTGGAGAGTAGGTTAGTACTAATGTGCTGCTGGGGAGTTTGTTGCGCCACTTCTTCTTCCCAGCTAAAGTACTAGAAAGTGGTGTAGAACAGGCGTTTTGGGGGACTGTCCTATGTAATTCTGACGTTCAAAATGTGCTGGTCTGGTTCTCAGCTTAATTTGAATAAATGACTTGATTTTGAGTAGCGCGGCTGATTACCCAGCGGGGTATTTTTAACCGACTTTAAAAAAGGAGGTTCTGTATTCGACCCGTATGTATGTATGTATGTATGTATGTTTGTATGTCCGCGATTATCTCAAAAACTACTGAACCGATTTTGATAATTCTTTCATGAGTGTGAACTACATACATTCAGGAAGGTTATAGTATATAATACATTAGGTAATCATTCTTATGTACGAAGTTATATGCATAAATGTATTTGTTGGCATTTTTTGTGAATTTTGATGATTCTTCGAGTCGTGTCTTCAATGCACTAGTGTTAATTGAATTTGTGTGGGGTAGGTACAACTAAAAAGTGAAAAATAAAAACTTTTTTTACAAAAAAAACAACCGACTTAAAAAAAAAAACACTCCAAAGTGAAAAATAACTTTCATTTCGGAAGTCGGTGTCAAAAAACGAAAATGCTGAAGCAACGACACCGACTTCCGAAATTAAAGTTATTGTTCACTTTGGAGTGTTTTTTTTTGAAGTCGGTTGCATATGAAGCAATGGATTAGGAATATTCTTCTAAATAATTTGTTGTGTGATGTCATGATGTGTTACGCAATTAGGGTGCAAGTCCAAAACTACTCTAAACAAAACGAACGGGTTGCCTGTACAAGATAGTAAAACATTCTACGCCAACTCAGCCGTGAGCACACTTAGAAAAACAAGCACAGACAAATCCATATGGTAACGCGTCATCCACATTCTAACCGACTCCGATTACTAATTGTTAGTAAACACGAACGTTCCAGACAATCTATGAATGTGTGCGTGTACGCATACTGACGCACATTTTATTGTAACTCTATTGGCTTGTCAATGAATCGTAGACTAGACTCGGTGGCATCTGAAAATGACGTCATACTTGTCTTCTTCTTAGCGTCAAATCAATCTGCCTGGTCTTTTCTCAACTATGTCGGGGTCGGCTAACAGTCCGACTGAATGCAGCTGAATACCAGAATTTTACTTGGGGCGACGGAACATCTTACCTCCAAAACTCAGTTACTGGGTCCGCAATACCCCTTAGCAAGACTGGTTGTCAGAATTTCGGACTTTTTTTTTGTGGATGGGAAATCATGACATGACTCCTCCCGCACTGGGTGGAGCGGAAAGGAGTGTCAGACTCTTACTGACTAAAACCCACCCGTGTTCCTTCCTTAGCCATTTATGCTCTGGAGCAGCGGTAACCCTTTCGGAGGATTTTCGGATTTCTACCCGTAAAGTTCAAGAACGGCTGCCGGGACCAACGGCTTATCGTGGTTTCCGAGACACGAAGGGGTCTCGATATGTGTGGAATGGATGGTCACCTACCGCAGCAAGCATAGCTTACCCTTGATCGATCCGTGCGGTTATTATTTAGCCATCAGCTTTCCTGTCCTTAGCGTATCGAAGGTAAAAAATATGTGTGACTCAAAGACAGCTACGCGAATTCCGCTCACTGACGCAGTCATGAGACGAGATGCTGCGCAAGATGGAAGCTGGGCCTTTGTCTGTGGACACCACACACTGGAGACCTGAACCCCCATCTGTGGAGATTGTCTTTGCTCCGGCCGACTTGAATTCGAACGTTCGAAGTCTATTTAGAGATTTCCAAGTCGGCCACGGCATCGCGTGCCCAGGTGGACGGCTCTCATATGGTTCGATAAAGTTTTCAGGGAGTTTCAGCAGCAATCGTCAGATATAACATCACGCTTGTAGTCCCCGTAGGGTTAGGTAGAGGTGTACCTGCAGTACCTACACCCACATTTCGCCAGGTCTAAGTCCCATGTCCTATGTTATGTTTAAGTCCCATGGTAAGGGGCGGGCCTAGCTCTTGCCATCATCCGGGCTCAAATCCAGACTCCGGACTGAAACTGAGAAATTATGGAAAAATCCACTTTGCCTTTTTTTCATCAAATGACCCCTCCCGCTCTGGGTGGAGCGGAAGGGAGTGTCAGACTCTTACTGACTAAAACCCATCCGTGTTCCTTCCTTAGCCCTTTATGTTCCGGGGTAGCGGTAACCCTTTCGGACAATCCCGCACCCCCGGCAGGAATCCACTTTGCCTGAACTGGATATCGAACCCAGGACATCACGCTCAGCAATTCTGTCTTTAAAATACTTTTCACATATTTTTTTTCTCATTTGTTTGCTCGCTCTTTGATTTATTAGTTTACAGCGATGTCGTCGAAATAATGACGTGTTATACATATAATCTGTTTTACATAATTGACTTATGTTTTATTTCTGTCTGGTTTTTCTTGCGCTTCATATAGGTTTTACGTAAATACTCCATGCTATTTGTGGAAGAAGATTATTGTGATTACGTCATTAACGGGGAAGTCAGCGTAGATAGTCATCATCTGCCTCGCTTTTTCCCACCTATTTCGTGGTCGGTTTTACATCTAACCGGATGCAGCTGAATACCAATATTTTACATGGAGTGACTGCCTATCTGATCTCCACAACCCAATTACCGGGTAATACGATACCCCTTGGTTAGACTGGTTGTCAGACTTTCGGGCTTCTGACGACCCGTAAAGACTGTCAAAGATCCACGAATGACAGGCGCGACCAACGGCTTAACATGCTTTCCGCGGCACGGAGTGGTCTTGGTATTATGTAAAGATGGTCACCCATCCACGGACCAACCGCGGCAAGCGTAGCTTAACCTGTTTGATCGACCCGTGTGGCTGTTATTACTTAGCCACAAGTTTAATGTATTCGGGTAATACTTTCCAAAGAAATCGTACCATGACTGCCATTTTTGGGCCTCGGTTGTTGGCTCATTGCTGCGGGCAAACGAAAAGTTTGCATACGTGAAAGCACACCCCGGACACTCCATACAACGCTCGCAAAATAATTACCTACTACTACTACATTAAAAAATGACGTTTGTATACGTATGAATGTGTGCGTGAGGTACTTGTGTTTGCGAGCGCTCTTGATAAAGAACTGCGACGAATACGCCGAAGTGCGGGGTGAGGTGCGGTAAATAATGTTAGTGCGGGGAAGGGAGTGTCCTTGCTGTACGTAGTACTTTAAGTATTCTGTGGTGAAAGAGTAAAGAGAAATTATATTTATGTCTCGTTTACTCTAACTGTAACTACTGAATCTAATTAGTGTGTCCTCTACTGTCATCATTATCCTTATTAGTGACATTGTCTATTACTTATGCTCTGCCTACGGTAGGTAGGCAGGAGTGTAGTGACGACGGGTCTGCGGGTCAATTGCTAACACACTATCAGTAATTGCTTTCATTTTGACAGTTCAACAACATTCATTGCGTTGTTTACGTTGTTGAGCAGACAATTTTTTCGAACATATGAAGCAATGGATTAGCAATATCCTTCAAAATGATTCAGATTGAAATTGAAAGGGTGTTACGTAATTCGGGTGCTAGTTTATGAGCTCAACTGTCGGCAATGTAACACAATTACTTACTTTTAGAGTTCCGTACTTCGAAAGGAAAAAACGGAACCCTTATAGGACCACTCTGTTGTTGTCCGTCCGTCTGTCTGTCAAGACCCTTTTTCTCAGGAACCCGTGGAGGTATCAAGCTGGAATTTATACCAAATACTCAGGTCTACTGTCCCTTGAAGCTGTGAAAAAATCAAACTTCTAAGCCAACGCAATCAAAAGATACAGCCGTTTACGCCGCAAATTTTCGACACTCGCAAGGGAATCAAAACCTACAGGGTACCTACTTCCCGTGAACTCAGAATCTTGAAATTTGGTACGAAGCAACGTCTTATAGCACAGATAAAGGAAAAAATCCGAAAACCGTAAAGTAGTTATATACCTACTTTGTGCGGAACCCTCGGTGCGCGAGCTCGACTCGCACTTGACCGGTTTTTAGGGTTCCGTAGTCAACTAGGAACCCTTATAGTTTCGCCATGTCTGTCTGTCCGTCCGTCCGTCTGTCCGTCCTCGCTTAATCTCTGTGACCGTTAGCACTAGAAAGCTGAAATTTGGTACCAATATGTATATCAATCACGCCGACAAAGTGGTAAAATAAAAATTGGAAAAAAATGTTTTATTAGGGTAGCCCCCCTATATGTAAAGTGGGAAGTGATTTTTTTTTTAATTTCAACCCTAACGTGTGATATATTGTTGGAAAGGTATTTAAAAATGAATAGGGGTTTACTACAATCATTTTTTGATAATGTCAATAATTTCGGAAATAATCGCTCCAAAAGTAAAAAACAATGTGTCCCCCCCCCTCTAACTTTTGAACCATAAGTTTAGAAAATATGAAAAAAATCTGAAAAGTAGAACTTTATAAGGACTTTCTAGGAAAATTATTTTGAACTTGATAGAAACAACAGTTTTTGTACAAAAAAGATAAAAAGTTGTACAAAATCATTTCTGGACTAAGTTCGTAGTATAATCGTATATGCAAGCATTTTTTTTAACTTCGTTTACATATTTTATTATCCTGAACGTATCTTTTTTCAAACAAAAAAAGAATTATTAAAATCGGTTCTCGCAATCCAAAATTACCACCGAAAACTTCTGGCACGTCTATGTATTAATTAGTAACCCAATTTCCCGAGAGATGGCGCTGTAGGTACTTATTATATTGGGTCGGGTATTATCGAATTGTACGTGGGAACACTTATTGTGACGGACGGGAAACTACGGAACCCTACACTGAGCGTGGCCCGACACGCTCTTGGCCGGTTTTTCTATTGTTACCTGACTTAACAAGCTTGTCTAACAGATCAGGGGTTTTAAATGACATCATAATTATCTAGTGTTTTTCTCATAGGAGTAGATAGAAATGCGATAAGGAGGAGCTTTGCTTCTAAATGTGTAGGTGATGTCATATCATTATCATGCAGAAAGATGCTGTAACCACCAGTGCCAGGTGAAAGTTTCCATAAAAGAATCTAGTCAAAAATGTATGAAAAAAGTAAGTCGAAAGCAATCGTCTTTTTAGACTAAGAGGCGCTGACATTTGTGTCATTAAACAATACTACGTAATTTCTTTTGCGTTTACGCCAGCGTATTCTTTGCGAATCCTTAAAATAGCGTCAACTACTTACTTCCTATACTTATCTGTACGCCTGGTACAATCTGGGCAGTCATCCCCGCTGGCCGCTACCACCACCTCATATTTTCCTACAACGTAGGAAATTATGAATAGAAATGTTTATTTGCATAGAATTTTGGTATACAAAACTATCCATATCTCATTAATCAGTGCATACTTATATTAAAAATGCGAAAGTTACTATGTCTATCTGTCAATGGCAACGACGCCTAACGGATCTCGTTAAAATTTACCTAGGTTAGGACATACACTTTTTATCCCAGTAGTACATTACCATGGGATAATTTCCGACCTCAACCTGAAAGAAACCGCAGGCAGAAGCTATAGTTCTCATATAATTGTGCCGATACTAAAGAAAATGACCTATCCCAGCCCCCTAACCGCATTCAGCCACCTGGTGGCTCACCAGAAGCCCAGGACAAGTAACCCCCGGCCTATTATTAGCCGGTCGACAGCATGTGTACGCGCATGAATTCGAACAGGGTATTGGCACAAAGTGCGTTGCCCTCGGCGGCCTTGGTGCGGTTGCTGACTCCGTGAACGTATCCTGGGTTTTGCTGCCTCATTCCTTCGTGAGGCAATGACTGGCTGTTTTTTTGGTGTTTATGAAAAGTTTCACGCTTGTAATTGGCAAAGGGATCAGCAGGGTTTATTTTCAAGGATGAGTATTGGTTGTTGATGATTAATTTTGGGAATTAATCCTTCATGTTGGCTATCATTGTTATCGTTATAATATAGTACAGTGGTCTGGGCTCCAGAGAGAGAAACCTCTTCACCTGGGCCCTATTTAATATAACTGAATATGCGACATAATTGCCAATAAAAACATTTGTTTAATAAAAACAGAAAAATTATAAAAGTTGCAAAATTGTCTAATTATCGCCTTCAAATAGAAAAAAAAACGAAAATTAAAAAAATTACGAGCGATGGCCAAGAGTAGTGCTTTCTACATCGAGCCAAAGCCGTATGACGACAATAGCATAATTTTGGAGCTTCTTAGAGGAGGTTTAAACCCACCCTCATGTCATTCCTATACCTACCTTTAACTACACCTCAGCAAGATAGAAGGTGGCTGTTTCATACCTTGATAACCTGATGAAAATAAACCTCAAATAATAACTCTTTATTCAGGAGTGTATCTTTCGGCACTACCTGATAATTTCCGGATCCCTTAGTCACTCCAGTGACGAGATCAAGAACAGAGCTTCACGTCGAAAACAAAGAAAATTGCTTTTTTATTTTTAATACCTGTCCATTTCCACTTCAAATGTACTGCAGTATTCTCTTCATAATATTTACCTGCGTAGGCGGCATAATACGGATATGTTCAACGGCCAACACACAATTACTTTTGAGCTAAAAAACTGACGCAAAAACTGACGAGTACGTCCGTGAACTTGGCTTGGGACGAAAGCGGTCAAATGGCGACGTAGGACTAGAATGTTTTTAATATACACTCCTCTAATAACATACATAACATCAATAATCTATCAATCTGCCTCCCTTTACCCGATTATGTATGTTGCTATGCTGTAATTGTTGTTGGATTGCCCCGCTGCGCGTTGGTCTCGTGGTTGCAAGCGCGACTGCTGAGCGTGGGGTCCTGAGTCCGACCTTGGGACCTTGGATCTTTCCTAAGGAATTTCTTACTAACAGCCCGGAGTTTGGAAGTTGGTGGTGTAATGCTTCTGCGCCTCGGAATGCGTTTAAGCCGTTGGTCCTGCGCCTGATCTCTCTCCTCGGTCGTGTCGGATTGCCGTCCCATCGGAATATGTGTCCAAGGGAAGAGAGAGTGCACCTGTGTCTGCGCACATACTTGAGCAGTATAATATCTCCCGCGCCGAAGACTAGTCTGTCTCCATTGAGATGGGCCGCCATGGCCGAAATACGGTCTGGAAGACTATTTTATTTTTATGTTTGTTCGGAATGTTCGGGTACATACAAATAAAAGTATTCAGCTGCATACGGTTCGACTTCTTGTCTATCCAGATGTAACTGAATACCAGTATTTTACATGGAGCGACTACCTATCTGACTTCTACAACTCATTTACTAGGTAGTACGATACCCCTTAGTAAGACTGGTTGTCAGATTTTCGGGCTTCTGACTACCCGTAACGAATGTCAAAGATCCACTTATGACAGCCGGGACCAACTGTTCAACGTTTTCCGAGGTACGGAGGGGTCTCGGTATGTAAAGGATGTTCACCCATCCAAGAACTGAACTCGGCGAGCGTAGCTTAACCTTCGATCGACCCGTGCGGCTGTTATTATTTAGCCAATACCTAACCAATTAATTGTGTTGTACTTGAGCGTTGTTTGTGTATCTTGGAAAATTGAACATTAAGAAAGAAAACTGACAAGTTATGACGTAAGCATCCTTATGACTCACAGGTCCAAATATCGTTTAGATCGAGGCATTGTTCTTAACCTAAGGTCAAACTGGACAAACGGCCTTACTCGACTTTTTACGACTTCAAAATCAGATGAAACGTTGTAGTCTCGCCTTTAATTAATTGAACAACGAGCCAGGGGTTTTAAACACTAAATTAAGTGTGACAACAAAAGTTCAAAGGACTCAAGTGTCACTTTCTATAATTGGGGTCACATCAGGTCAGAATGCAGTCAAATGAGAAATTGATTGACATTGGATTAATTAATATGGAATAACATCACGTGTGTATTCCCCACAGGGTTGGATAGAGGTGTTTGGGACGGTCACATTTTGCTTGTTGTGTTTAGGTCTCGTGTAATAGGCGCTGTGACTATTTTCATCAAACGGGCACATATCCAGACTCCTTCGGGCTGTTACTGAGAAATTCGTAACGGGAACACCCAAATAATATGAATCATCAATAGTATTTGGAGAACGTACAGACGCCAGCACATCAACCTACTACAATCTGTCAAATCTCTTTAATAGATTTTCAACTTTACCACTAAAGTATAAGGTTCAAAGTTGATTGGGAAAATCTGACAGTTTCGGGTAGGTTGATGTGCTGGCGTCTGTACATATACCTAAGGTCCGGCCGCGCTAAATTTGCCAAAGATGCAAACAACGATGGCCGCTCGAAATTTAATAAAATCGATATACTTGGTGAAATTGAATTCATGGGCATCCTTTTAAGGAGTCATTGTAATCATCATTATGAACAACTTTTACTGTGGGACGAAACCTGAAATCGCGAAAAAAAAATCAGCTCTTCTCTACATTTTGACAAGTTGTGTGAACATGAATTGAAGGAACATGCTGATTTTTTTTCTCGATTTTAGATTTAGTCCCATAGTAAAAATTGTTCATAATGATGATTACAATGACCCCTTAAAAGGATGCCCATGAATTTAATTTCGCCCTGTATAAGAACATTTATTTTAAGTAATCTTTGTTTTCGTCTAAATCTCCGAGCTAACTAGTTAACATAGTTACTTTAAAATATTGTGTGTCCGCTTGAAAACTGCCTATAAGTATGATAAAAAATAAAATAAATTTATTTATTTCAGGTAAATAACACCCATTGCCAAACATAAATTAATACTTAGTTCATATAAAAATAAATAAAATATAATAGAATAAAAACAGATAAAATCAACTCAAAATAAATAAATTATCAATGTGCCTACCTAAGTACTTTCTAAGTTAATTTTAGGCTCCAAGAAAACATCGCTTAGTTTTGAAAACCGCCCAGAGAGTAAGCCCAGCACCCTAATTGCGTAACACAATCTGAATCATTTTGAAGCAAATAGCTAATCCATTGCTTCATATGTTCGAAAAACGTGTCTGCTCAACAGCGTAAATAACGCAATGAATGTTGTTGAACTGTCAAAATGAACGCAAATCCTACTGTTATTTGTGTTACGCAATTCGGAGCACACAGCAGCTAGCGTGGTCATCAATCCTTGTTCCTTCTCTGTATGGGAAGAAGTCTTTGCCCAGCAGTGGGCCTCTTCGCTGCCATGGCTTATTTTATTTTATATAATATTTGAATTGTTGTTTTTTATCTTTTCATTATGGACGCTTTTAACGTTCTGCATCGTTCTCACTAACATGACTGATGTAACCAAGACTTTGTAACTATGTATATTATTTTGATTTAAAAGAGTGTCCATGGAGTTTCTTCCCCGTTCTTCTCCATAGGTACCTACGCTTTGGAATGGGCAACTAGCTTCATCTTTCTGACTGACTGACCCTTTGACAATTCAAAAGTGCCTGTAATTGGTTTAATTGAAATAAATGCTTTGAGTTTGAGTTTTTGAGTTTATATTCGTACCGTACCAAGTCGTTCGCACCTTCAGTTTCGAGTCACAATAACCAGTTTTTCTTACCTTCAAGACATGTAAACCGTCGTACATTGGCTACCTGTGAATGTACCGTTAACTTTTAACAATAGCGATGCTGATATAGCAGGTTTTTGACTTACCAATCGTTATTGGTTATGTTAATTACTCGTTACATCAAAACGGGTAGCGTATTGGTCAGAAGGCCAATTCCCTTAATTAAAAACGTTCAAAATCTAATCTAAGCGACAATCAATGTCAAAAACTTGACAAAAATGTTGGAAAAAAAAACTTTTTTACAATAAAAACAACCGACTTCAAAAAACAAAACACCAAAGTGATAAGGTGTCGTTGGTTCCGCATTTTAGTTTTTTGACACCGACTTCCGAAATTAAAGTTATTTATCACTTTGTTGTGTTTTTTTTGAAGTCGGTTGTTTTTTTTTTGTAAAAACGTTTTTATTTTTCACTTTTTAGTTGTACCTACCCCACACAAATTCAATTAACACATTGAAGCATTGAAGACACCTACTAGAAGAATCATCAAAATTCGCATAGAAATGTCGGAGATGCAGTACATTAATGCAAATAACTCCGTACATAAGAATAATTACCTAATGTATTATATACTAAAACCTTCCTGAAAGTATGTAGATCACATTAATGAAAGAATAATATCAAAATCGGTTCATTAGTTTTTGAGAAAATCGCGGACATACAAACATACATACATACGGGTCGAATACAGAACCTCCTTTTTTGAAGTCGGTTAATTAGAGGTATTTTTGACAGATGGAGACAGATCAAACTGTGAACGTTCTTAAAATCACGAGAATTGCCTCTCTGGTTTTCTTTTGAAAGTAGCACGATGGCGGTTTGCTTAGAACTGGTTTTACTTGTCTTAGGTAAACAAAACGCTCGATAGCGGAAATAGAATTAAAGTCTATTCAAACTTATGTTCAAATTAATATTATTTCAAGTTAAACAAATATCAACTTTATTGTAATGGTAATTAAGTTGATTTAAGAGTGACTAGCACTATTGTAAAAAGTTATAAAAATGTTTGAAGTTGTAGCGTAAACTGAACTTTATTGTGTAGGATTTAAAGTTATTTTTCCATAAACTCACAATTGTTCACATTTTTGGCAAATAAATCGCAAATGCAGATTAGGCTTTAGATTGGATTTATTTCTAGAAGAATGATGGAAGATACAGTTACTTATAATTTACTAGCGTTTGCCCGCAACCTCGTCCGCGAGAAATTTCTTGTTTCCCCGACCCATCGCGTCGCATCGCATTGCCCGCCCGCGCTATTAGCTTATTACTACGTTTTCCCTTAGTGTTCTTTCTGACTTTTTATCTTTTTGCTCGGGTCCTTAGGGTCGTAGCGTGATGTTTAATATCTGATTTCAGAGAGGGTAAATAAAGAGTACAGATTAATAAAAAAGAGTACCATTTACTCAATTTACAAAAATATGTATTTTTTAGCACTTTTTGCGGTAAGTACATAACAATTTTTTTTGTTTTTAAAAGAAATGTAGGACTCCAAACATATTTGTCTATAGTATATAAACAATGAAAAATTAGCCTTTTCGATGATGATTGTTCAATGGGTTTTAATTTCTGTTTTGTTGTACTTATAGCCAAAATATTGGTCAGTGAGTCGTCTTAGGGGCGGAGTTTTAGGAGATTATCTTCGTCATCTATTTTAAAAGTCAGTTTATGTAAAAAGAGTATTTTGGCGTACTCTATTAGTGTTATAGATTATAGAGTACACCTACAAGAAAAAGAGTAGGTACAATACTCTATTTTAGAGTACGATTGGCAACCCTACCTGGAGCTCTGACACAGCCAGAAGGCGTCGCGGTACCCCGTAGCAGATGGCGAGACGAGCTGACCAAAACAAACGACCAGTGGTCCACTTTAGCCCTGGATCGAAAGAGTTGGAAGTCATAAGGGGAGGTCTTGGCCCAGCTGTAGGACGATAACAGTAATTTCTTCAAATAACCGTCCCAAGCCACCTTTAAAATTTCTAAAGAAGTTCAACGTTCAACTATAAAACATAAACAATGTGGAACTTTACTACCTAATAAAAATACTCTCAAATAAGTGCCATTCCATCTGAGCTGTATCACCGAGGTGTTTGACCGGTCTTTGTTCACGTTGATTGAACCAAAATCTTTTCCAGAAGCCAGAAGTACATGGAACTGATAAAACAACCCCCCTCCCCTGCGCCCCACCCCGTCTAGACAACCTGTAGGTAGTCGGGAAAACAGATAAAAATATGCAACAATATCGTCAGTTTGCATCGAGACGTCGCGCGGTGCAGTCGCGTGCGCGCTTTCGATTTTCGAAAGTTTTTACGTATACGCCTGGTCTGTGATATATTTTGTATTGTGATTTTTTTTTTAAATGATCTGTGATAGTTAGTGTTTAGTAATGTTTTGTTTATTCGGTGCTAGTAAGTATTTTTTTTTCAGCTGTTAGTTTTTTTTTAGATAAATGTTTTTTTATGTCTTTTTCGTGTATCTTGATTTTAAAACAATTTTCATAGTATCAGCTGATAGAATTTACGCGAACTTTTAAAGTTGTATGGAAGCTACCGAAGTTTCTTTTTCTTATTGTTGGTACAAAAGCATGCTGATTCATATTTAAACAAAAATAAACAGGTTGTCTAAAGTTGTACTGTCATATTTCTATGAAATTGCTGCACCGTTTTAGATGTAGTTTTTTTGCCTTTAAAGTTTTTTTGGCGTATCGACCTTTAGCAGTAAAGTCTTAACAGTGACTAAGTAGTTTTGTCTTTGTAGTCTAATTTTTTTAAACGTATTTCAAATATCACGTGCATCTTTTCCAAGTTAAATAAAAAAATAAATTTATTTATTTCAGGTAAATAACACCCATTGCCACACGACAAATTAATAGAACATAATAAATAAATCAAATAAAATGAGATAAATACCAAATTAGATCAAATTAAATTAAATCAATATAAATAAAACTAAATATACTTAAACAATAGAAATCAACTTAAATTAAATCAAAATACTTAAATCGAATAAAATCAAATCAAATTAAAACAAATAATCAAAACAAAAAAAAATACAGAAAAAAATCAAAGCAATAAAGATACACCTGCATATTGAGGTTGCCGTTATTAATAATAAAAAAAAAATTACTTAATTCAAATTAAAATTTAATCTATTGTGATTTTTTTGTTAACAATTTCTGAGATTTTATTGATATTTATAAAAAAACAACTTATATTTACAGTTTGCACGTCACATACCAAGTTATCGGTCCTACCGGATCCGGATCCTACTTCCTACGAATATTATAAACGCGAAAGTTTGTGAGGATGGATGGATGTTTGTTAATATTTCACACAAAAACTACTGAACGGATTTTGATGAAACTTTACAGTAATGTAGCTTATACAATATACATGCATCAGAATAACACATAGGATACTTTTTATCCCGATATTCCCACGAGATCGAAACTTATGCGGGTGAAACCGCGGGGCACTGCTAGTAGAATCATAAAATGAGGTTAATTAAATTACATGATTTGTTTGTAAGATCGGATAACTCTTGATTATATCCTTCGATGTTGAAGCTATTGGTTTTTGCTACCCAAAAATACAGTTGACAGTGACATTTTACAAAATGATAATTAAATCGCATTTGACTTATTATAATGTGTAATTTGTATAATATTGCAAAGATTATGTATATTATATGTACATAATTATACAGTTTGTGTTGCTATTTCTTTGTTTAGTTATACGGGGCCTTGTTTTTGTTTTAAAACAAAGAGTTTCGACCTTTTAGCACATCTGGGTAAACAGTATTATAATGTAGTACGTTTATTTTGTTCGGCACGTGACTATTTAGCAATTCACTATCGCGTAATGTGTATAAACGTAGTAATGTCTGACTTGATAGTAACTTGAAAACTCCCCTATCAGAGTACCAGCGCTGTGGTATTTAATTTTTTAAATATTGCAGCATTATGCTAAGATCCCTTTTTGAAGAGGCCTTTTTGGCCTCGCAAAGGTCTTTTTTTCTGGTTTATAATTTACTAGCTGCGCCCCGCGGTTCCACCCGCATAAATTTCTATCCCGTGGGAATATCGGGATAAAAAGTAGCCTATGTCCTTTCCCGGGACTCAAACTATCTCTATACCAAATTTCATCTAAATCGGTTCAGCGGTTTGAGCGTGAAGAAGTAACAAATATATAAACACACACACACACACACTCACAAACTTTCGCCTTTATAATATTAGTGTGATAGTGTGATTAGTATGATAGTGTGACTAGCAGCGCCCCGCGGTCTCACCCGCATAAGTTTCCCGTGGGTGAACTGGTGGGTAGGTAAACGTGGTAACTATCCTATTCTATGTCTTTTCCCAGGACTCTAACTATCTCTATACCAAATATCATCTAAATCGGTTCCGCGGTTTAAGCGTGAAGAGGTAACAGACAGACACACATAAGCATTTATAATATTATAGTATGGATTTTTTTTTGGTTGTTTTTAATGTAACTTTGTTAGTTTTAAATGTTCCTTTTCAATTTTTTTTTTCCTCTGTGTATCCAAAATAAAATATTTTTCTTTATTTCTTTCAGCAGTATTTTTCGTCCCCTCCTCCCTGTGATGACTCCATTCTTCTCTAAATTTATCCAGGCCTTTCAAACTATAAATTTTGTCTTCGACCCAGCTTTGATCTTCCTACGCTTGTGGTTGTATCAGCCTATATCTGTTCCACTGCAGGGCAAATTCCTCATCTCAAAAGGAGAATGAACGGGCATTGACCACCACTTGGCAATTTCAGAACAATGACCTAATCAAAATTTGTCAATACTCAAGTGACGGTCACCTTTGATTCGCGGTAAACTAATCGCACCAGCTAACATTTGACTGCAGATTTACCGATAGCTTTGATTAGGTTTTTAGACGATGTGAGTTAGTCCAGCTTCTTAAAAGTTAAAATCCAGGGGTAGATCCGTAGGTCGCTGGTTTAAATCCGGCTCGAAGGACCATATAAAGTCTAAAAGTAAGAATAAATTAAAATCCATAATCTCGTTTTCCTTCATTTCCTTCCATTTGGGTTATAAATGAATTCTTACTTCTGAGATTTCTACTTGTATCAGTATGTATGCATAAGCTAGGCATCGTGAGGAAACCGACATGTTCTAGAACCAAAAATTCGAAGACATGTGACATCCACCAACTAACTGAGCTGGATTACAGCCCACTCTCTCTCACAGAGAGGAGGCCAGTGTCCCAGCAGTGGACACATTATAGGCGGAGTATTCTTTATGCTATGAGCATCAGCTGTTCTCATATATTTCGTTCCAACAGCAGTGAATTGATAGGTCTGAAACTACATTGTGGTTTCGTTACAAAATTTTCTTTTACTATAACATAAGCAAAAAATAAAATGAAAGTAATTTAATCACAAGTATGTTGCAAATGATACGAAAGGTCATGGTCCTGGCTCGTGGTATACATACCTGTTTCATACATTATGCAGGCGGAGACAGTGGTGTCCTTCATGCTTTTTACCTTGCAAGGTAGGCGTAACATAGAGATTTTGGTATCAGTAGCCGTGCAACAAAGTTGTTTCAAAGCAGTTTCTCTAGATAAATAGTGACTATTTCAAAAACGGGTTTCTAATTTCTTTAGCATAATAAATTAACTTTGACTAATTTAGCTCCAAAAACAGACCACAGACAAATAATTTTGAATGTGAGCTAGCTAATTTAGAATGAAAAGAAAGAAAGAAAATACGTTCTGAGTTGCTGAAAAAATGCGTGCACTGGCTGGACAGGTGCAATCAAATCTATGTGGTTCTTTCCTCAAAATACCATCTCGTATTTTCAAATTTTTTGTGTTAAAAAAGTAAATTACGCGTATGTAATTTGACACAAGAACCCATGCATTTCCTAGATCATAACTCACACACATACGACTACCTCAGTCTAGCAGGTTAACGCGCCATACGTAGGGACCCTTTGTCGTCTGAACGTTGACCTAGGTTAGGTCTGAACCGTCTAGACCTTGTCTAGACACCCCCTGTACGTAGCGGATTCAATTTTAGGGAGTATTGAAATTTTGATTTCGCAGGGAAGATGCTTCCATCTTTGAAATGAACTTTTGGTGTGAGGAAAAATGTTTGTGGTCTCTGAATTTTATTGACAGTTCCTTGTTTGAGGTTGGTAAAATGAAAAATGTTTGTAGTCTCTGGTTTTTTCGGCTTTATTTTAAAAAGTAAACTAAAACATGTCATCGTGTCAGAGATTCAAAACATTGAGTTGCGAACTTGCGACGCTGATTTTTTATTATTCAAATTAATTGTGTAAATGAACTTATGATAATTTTATACAATTTAGACTCGGTTTGATCATCCTTGTCTTTTATGAACTCGTCGTGTTTATTAAAAAGAGACGAAATAAAATGTCAACGCTATCGTATGACATACATTAATTAACAAACGGGTAATTAATAAAAATAACAAATACTTAATAAATGAACGATATCACATTTGGGCTCATTAGAGAACAAAAAAAAAACTACGCTAAAATAAAGTTATCAAACTAATTGGCTGGTTGCGCATCATTACGTGCGCAAACTAGCGTGGATCAGCCGAGCCCTTGATGAACACAATCGGGGCTCAAGGCCCTTACTGTTATATGGCTCAAATGTACACTATTAACTGTATGCTTCTTCCTACATGCATCCGTTTTGGTTGCACGCACATAGTCATGTTACGGTGCAATTGTTTGTACCTAACTGCATAAAAAGTAGAAGGTTCTGAGATAATCTTTCTTTCTTTAGATTAATGTGGTCCCTGACCCCTGACATCAAGCAATGGACAACATTGTCAACTTTTTTATTGCTTGGGTACGAGGCTTTTGGCTACTTAGTAATGTGCGTTTTGTTTGTGCATAATAAACAAATTTTCTTTTCTTTCGTTTTAAGCCATTCTTTGGCTATAGCTAGTTAAAGAATGGTTGAACCCATATTCGGCCCATCACAGCTATTTAGTTTCTTAAAAATAAAAACACTTTTTTTAATTTCGATGTTAAGATTTATTTGATGATTCTAAAATTCTCTTATGGGTTAATATTGCCAGTATCTTTATTTATTGACGTATAGTTGTCTTAACCTTGCCGGGATCGGGAGTGCCGACACAAGCGAAAACTTGAACAATTACTTACGTGTGTATTTTTTGAATCGTCATATAAACAAAACACAAACATGATACTTTGCCATCACTCACTGACATATCGGAAATACATTAAAATCGAGTAAATCCCGAGGATAGCCGAACACATCCGAAGCCGTGTCGGTTACGGTAACAGTGGCGCGAATTCAATGGTTTTTCCCATCTCAAAAAAATGCCCAACGTGACTAAAGAAGTTTTTACTTCGAAAATTGATTTCTTTTTGAAGTCGGACTTTTTGATGCGATGATTTTTCTATGGCATTTTGATTTAAATAATAATAATTTATTTTGAGAACTGTGTTTAACAACTTAGTGGTGAACTATCACTAGTCGAATAAATAAAATAACTAATAACGCAATTTTCTTTCTTTCATAATCTATATACTTTGTATGTTACATAAATAATTATTATACCTAATGCATGAAAATTCTTTAAAAAAAAGTTTATCAAATTAAGTATCTTATTCGTTGTATTGTAATGTAAGTATTTCTCGGAATAAATTATTGACCCGTGACAGAACCTGGATTTCTAACATTTTAGTTTACAAGTCAATAATAAAACGGGCTTAAAATTAGACTAATTTAATAATTAATACATAACCTTCAGCCGAATTCGCTACCAAGCGCGCATAAAATCTAGCGATAAATATTTAATTGTTTAATTTATTCTTTGCAGGTGAGTGCGCCAACGTGTTCGATTCGTGTGACGATGAGAAGTTGGAGACAGTGAGTTTTTGAGACCTCCTTCTATTTTATAAGATCCTAGTACCTCAGAAATAGATTACTATCTCCTTTTAGGGGATTTCTATAGTAATTTTATTTATTTTGCCTATTTTGACAATATTGGTCGCAAGTGTAGTGCCCAGTGGTAACTTACGAGTAGTAGGTTCGAACCTAGGTAGTAACTTTACTGTGTTTATAATTTCATCACCACATCCACCACTGCCCCTCGTACGACGCCTTCTAAAGATCCGGCACCCTAATTGCGTAACATACTAATCAATCACAATTTGATTTATTTTGAAGGATATTGCTAATCCATTGCTTCAGGTTCGAAAAAAAATTTGCTCCACAACGTAAACAACGCAATGAATGTTGTTGAACTGTCAAAATGAATGCCACTCCTAAATGTTACTGTGTTACGCAATTACCCCGCGGGACCCGAGATATGTCAAAGACATTTTTATAATAAATAATGTTATGTATTCGTGAATTAATCTAATACAATCACTGTACCTCCATACAAAAATAATTATTCACTGATTTCTTAATAGTTCATGAGTTGCAAAGTATTATAATTATTTCTGCCTTTCGCAAAACAAGGTCAGGAGAAGTTCGGGCCAGTCAGTCAGTCACTGACAGTATAATACATACTTTGTAAATGGCACAAGTACAGTAGAAATCCGCCAAAGACATAACATGGACGCCTGGTAGGCTAGTAAACCCACATGTCGCCAGTTATATGTATTTACGTCCCGTGTAATAGGCGGTGAGCCTATGGACATCAACCGGGCACAAATCCAGACCGGAGTCTAGATGTGTACCCGGTTGATGGCAAGACTTTCCATCAAGAAAAACACAAATCACTCTGAACTTGAAAATCGAACCCGGGACCTTATCCTTTGCAGGCGCTTGCGACCACTAGACCAAGGTAGAATTGAAATACAGGAATATGGCAGTTTTTGTCAAGGAACATTAAGTAGCATAACCCTGTCTTTTGCTCTCGCACAGTCGGGTAAAAATAGTGTCTGGCATTTAATATTATAGGTATGTATAGTTAATTATATTATATTAACTGTTTGCCTAACCACAACACAACTAAATTGATATGACAATATTGTCAGGACGACCCATTTGTAATTACCTACATATAATTAACACTTACCTAAATAGCATATAATGTTTCCACTGCTTGGACACAGGCCTCCTCTCTGTGAGAGGGGGTGGGCCGTAATTCACCACAAGCCTTCTCTCTGGGAGAGGGAGTGGGCCATACGTAATCCTGAATCCACCACGCGGGCACAGTACGGTATGGTGGATCTAAATCCATGTCTTGGGAGTTTTTGATTCTAGAACATACCTACCTATGCTGGTAGATCGAAGTGGTAGAGAAAAACATAGAGGCGCAAGCGGACAGTGAATTTTGGAACTTGGAGGAAAACTAACATAGGAAAATGATCTTTATTGCCAACACCTATATTGCTACCATTCTATATGTATAAGGAAAAATTTCTTACAATTTTTTTTTTTGCCATATTATCATGTTTTCCTATCATTATAGATCCACACGGCTCCCTACTACGCATCAGCAAGCCGATGAGCATTAAAAAACATATTAATTGACCGTTACTGACTCACGGTTGAGTACTAGGTTACCATAACTGTTGAGAGATGACGTCATTCTTGCTTTAGTGATGCTTTATTACACTACTTGGAACAGTTGGAACCAGCTTCGGGATTGATCGGGTTTCTTCGGTGCTCACGAAGCTTACGGCTCATTGCTTAGTTATCAAGCGTAAAGTTCTGAATGTCGAGTCAGGCTGTGGTTTTTGCTGTGTGAAAATTCTTAGTTCCAAGCAACACGGAATTTTGGGGGCCCTGTCTCTCTTTTCTAATATGTCAAAAAAGAGAAGACAAAAATATACTTCGAAGCCATGCTGTGCCGAACCCGAATAACATTCGGATAACTGGATAAGGTTAGGAAGAAGATGAATTTGTTTGCCAACAGTCACAACATACCTAACAATTATGGGAAAAGCCCTTAGGAACAACCATTTGACGTCTACATGCTGACATTTATGTATATGACTCAGCGGTCAAGTACTAAGCTCACATAAATGTTAAGAGTTGACGTCACTGAATAGAGATAGGATTCTTCCATTGTTGTAGAAGTGCAATAATCGTCCCGTAATCAATCATTTAATTTAGAATTTCAATTGGATTGCAGAATCGATATTTCCAAGTAAGTAAATGGGATGGGACGTGGTTAGATAGCAGTAACCAAGTATAATACTGACATGTAACCGCAGCAGCCTATTCAAAACTATTAGATAACAAATAGAATCGATTACTAAGCTAGCATGAATAACATTTTTATGATGTCCATTTTGATTCGGACAAAATTACGATATACGACTCATCATCATCATCATCAATGGCAGCTTTGTTCCACTTCCACCCACTGTTCAGTATAGACCTCCCTTTTATTGCCATGCGTCCCTGGTCTGTGCGTGTCACATCCAGGTCTCTCATCATTTCAGCAAAACCATTTACAGAACACCTTTGAATTGTCAAGGAGTCGGCCAGTCAGAAATATGAAGCTAGTTGCCCATTCCAAAGATTAGTTGGTTCCTATGGGGAAGAACGGGCAGGAAACTCCACGGACACTTTTAAATAAGGGGTCTATTATTAGATCGCTATTATCTTGCATATAACGCGGACTATTGTTCTCTATCGTATCAATCGATGAACGTTAATCGAAATATTAATGTCTACGTTGGTTTCGAGTCGTGATCGGCATATTATAATCGGTGCCAAGGTTCGAACCTAGCGTTGCGTCAATTCCTTTTACGCACGCGCTCGCAATGTTGTGTGAATCGATTTTTTTTATCGATTATTTTGTGGAGAATCGATTAAAACTCAAAAGCATTTATTTCAATTAAACCATGTACAGGCACTTTTGAATTGTCAAAATTAAATAGTCGGTCAGTTAGTCAGAAAGTTGAAGCTAGTTGCCCATTCCAAAACGTAAATCTCTATGGAGAAGAACGGACAAGAAACTCCATGGACACTCTTTTGAATCAAGATATTACAAAATCCTGGGTACATTATTCTTGTTGCTTCTACAGGGTGTTACGGAACGGGTATATCAATACAAACGGGTTGAAGAGTGTGTCTGGTCTAGAATCTCTGTACAAAATTTCAGCTCAAAAGCAGTAACTTTGAAAATGCTTAATATTTTGAACAATGTAAAAAAAAAACATAAATGAAGAAACAATTCAAAATATAAGATTAAAAATAAGCCTTGGCAGTTAAGAGATGACCAGTCTCAACCGACGGCGCCCGTTCACGAACATGACGCGTGGATCAGCACCGTCCAGCTCAACCATTTTGTAGGGAACCGAATGATCCAACACACGTGCCACCATCAGTGAGACATTTAAGTGAGCTTGACAAATTCTAAAGTGCCATGCTCTTTCAAGACAACATCAAAAAATCATAATAAACGGATCCATTGTTCTTACTATGTTTTTTCATGATTATTTAATGGTGCTCGATTCTTGAGAATAGGTTACGACATCTCGGTTGGTATTAAGGCTCTCCCCCACAGACCCGTTATTATCGGTCGATAATATCGTATGCGTTATTGCGATATCTGTTTTCAGTAAGTACATTTTGTATTAGGACGGACACAAAGTTACCCGCTGCTGCGATAAAACCACGCAAAAGCAGTAGGAAGTCTAGGAAGCTTGGGTTCCTCCGCTCTGCGATATTTCGATACGAGTTCTTAGAAAATTTTGTATTAGGGGGAGCGCACACGAGCCACCGGTCACAATCACCGGACCGGTGGGTGTTGCCTCCTGCTGCGGTGTTTAACTTTGCCGTAGCGGGTGGCCGCCGCCGACCACACTTGTGCGACGAATCAATACAAAACGTATGAAAAAGCATGTAAACTGCCTGTCGCTGGGCTACCGGTGGCTGTGGCTGGTATCTCGTTTGCGCCTCGCCTTAGGACGCATACGATTTTACACACACTTGCGTTAATAACGTAGTAACGTGTAGTGCGGGCGGGGGGGCCTGTAGTGACGCTACACGCACACGTTAGAAATACCGGACGATAAAAAACGTAGCTCTGTGGCAAGGAATCGGGAAGCATTATCACAAAAACTCATCCGATATTATCGACCGACAATATCGCGCCTGTGTGGGTGAGCCTTAGACTGTCTTTTTTTAATGCTCTCTTGAATTTGTTTGCGAAGTTTTCCAATAGTTTATCGCTAAAACTTTCTATCAAGGTAACCCGGTTTTCAAACGCTGCTAAGGTCGGATAGTTGTCGTTTGTGTTAAATAAAAACTATCACCCAGGCAACCCACTTAACGGGCTAGCTATTGTTTAAAATTGGCTATAGTAAATATGTGATCCCAGTATTTTTATCTTTAACAAGTAGGGCTGATTAAAAGTGCTGTGAGGGTAATTTTTTTTTTAGTTAAATACAAGGTACACCTGCAGTAGATTATTTAAAACAAGAGACCTGCCTAATTTCGTTTTCGGTTTTTGGCAATTTTCGGCAAACATATGACTTTTCGCCCAATTTTGTTTTAAGTTTAGCATAATCAGCCTATAATGTTTCCATTACTGGGACACAGGCCTCCTCTCAGAGAGAGAGACATGGGTCGTAATCCACCACGCGGGCCCAGGGGTTGATAGATGTCAAATGTCCCCGAATTTTTGGTTCTCGGACATGCCGGTTTCCTCTCGCACGTTCCACGATGTTTTCCTTCACCGTTTTGAGAGCAGTGGTGATGAAATAATTTACACAAAAACGGGTAAAAATGATTCAAGGTTTGACAATTCTTTTACTTTTACCAATCAAACACCTACAAAACAAATATATTGTTTTTGTTTTTATTAAAAATATTAAATGCGAATCAGTTAGTGTCGTAGGCCAAAAAGAAGAACCGTTTTCGGAACCGTTTTCGTCCGGTCTCTACTAATTATTTATGTAATTAAAACATCGGAACACCTGTTTTCTAGGCCGTTACGTCAGTCCAATGAATCGGTAGTCCCTAGTCCAATGAGACATGTTTATTTTTGTCGCAATGTTTAGACTCGAATCTTGACCCAATTGTACAAGTAACTTCTTCCTTTGACCTCATAGTGATATCGAATCATTGTCTTGTATGGATGAGAATGTTAAAAGCGATGAATGAAAAGCAGCTGAGATGAGAATGCTAAAACTTTTTTACAAAAAAAAAAAACAACCGACTTAAAAAAAACACTACAAAGTGATAAATAACTTTAATTTCGGAAGTCGGTGTCGTTGATTCCGCATTTTCGTTTTTTGACACCGACTTCCGAAATTAAAGTTATTTATCACTTTGTAGTGTTTTTTTAAGTCGGTTGTTTTTTTTTTGTAAAAAAGTTTTTATTTTTCACTTTTTAGTTGTAACTACCCCACGAAAAAGTAAACAAAAAGATCGTTAATGTAGACAATGTAGATAAATTTTTAGATTTTTGTTGATTTTTCAAAAACAGCTTGTCCGATTTCGATAAAATTTTCATGGAACCATTTGGGAAGTATACCCTTTCCAACAAAAGAAAAATTTTCCAAATCGGTCCAGGCGTCTTCGAGAAATCGGGGAACATACATAAAAAAAAAAGATTCCGACGAATTGAGAACCTCCTCCTTTTTTTGAAGTCGGTTAAAAAGCTAAAACGGATGTGTGGTGTTACACGAATAGATAGAATAATAAATGAGTACATAAGAGGAAATCTGAAAGTGACACGAGTGACTGAAAAGTTGTGTGGGAGTCGGTTGTCATGATTCCTCCGGTTGTCATGAAGAATGAGGAAAATGTCGTTAGGAAAGATTTGAGTATGAATGCGGATGGATGTAAGAGTAAGGAATGACAAACGAAACGATTGATGCAGGGCTGTGTGAAATAATATGGTTAGAAAGGGGGTGACTACTGACGGAGAAGTATGGAAGAAAAAGACGTGTTGCGCAGTTACCAAATAAATTGCGATAAGGTCAAGAGAATGATGAAATACTATGAACCTAACCGAATCGCCATTCCGTTTCTGCCTATCCTTTCCCCAACTACGTTGGGGTCGGCTTCCAGTCTAACCGGATGCAGCTGAATACCAGTATTTTACACGGAGCGACTGCCTGTCTGACCTCCACAATCCAGTTATTTACTGGGTACACTATACGATACACCTTGGTAACACTAGTTGTCAGTCTTTCGGGCTTCTGACTACCCGTAACGCCTGTCAAAGATCCACGAATGACAGCCGGGACCAACGGCTTAACGTGCTATCCGATGCACGGTGTTATGTTATGTTATCTATGTAACGTCAATTTATCGTTTATAGATCAATAGACTAATTAAAGTCCAAACAGTAGCTATAAATAGGAACCTATTTTCGTAGTCTGCGGGGAGTGAAAAGGTGTGGGCCGATATGAAGAGGATGTTCAAGGCTGGAAAAAGGCTATCCCTAAGTTGTGGCCGTGGGTGTCAAAGGCGTTAGTGGCGTTTGCGGGTCAATGAGCAGCATCATTCATCGACATTAATGAGGGCTATCAACACGTTCCGAGCTTGATAAATTGGTACCTACCTATGGCACTTCATATTGTGAAAGGGTATGCAGACATCCTCCCAACCGGACAACAACCCGCACTGGGTCTGCGTGGTGTATTACGGCGCGGCGGCGGTCTCCCTCTCACCGAGAGGAGGCCTGTGTACCAGCAGTGGAAACATTATAGGCGGCTTATGTAGGTAGACATACTCCCACTAGAGTTTAAAAGGTGACATGTAATTAAAGGAAGCCTACGTCTTGGTACTCATGTGAATTATACACTAAGAAAAGTGCCCGTTCTTCTGCAGGTACGAACGTTCTTAACTTTTAATCAAAATCAATTCTTCTGTTGAAATATAGTATGCACACAAAGTTAGTATATATGCACGTAGAGACTTGTCAACATTTTTAATTTGAATATTAGTAAAAAATAACGCCATAGCGAAGTGGTCTTACAAAGTTACAATAATATTCTTTAAGCTCCATGTTTTCTTGTTAAGTGTCTCTATCAAGATTACAAGTCATAGTGAAAGTGACAGCGTGTTTCTCTTCTAACAAAGGAGACAAAAAAAACTAGATCACTAACAATGTAATCTAAACTAGACCGATTAATCGATTTAAAAAATCGATTCCGCTAACACCCATCACTAGTCACAAGTCTAGAGCTCTAGACCAAACGACGCCATCTTTTTAAACTAACAGCTGACCATTCAGCGAATGCATCGCGTCACTCTACGTTCTATAATTAAACGGTTGTTAGCGTCAATCGCTTTGTTTACTAACTTGCCAGTTCCAGCTGTTTTTGGTTCTGTACCCAATGGTTGCCAAGTGCCAACGGGATTCATAAAAAAAAATAGTCATTTATTCAAATTAGGCTGACATTCAGCACTTTTTGAACGTCAAAATTACATAAGACAGTCCCCCGAAACGCTTGCCCTTCATCGCTTCCTAGTACATTAGCTGAGAAGACAAAGTGGCGCAACAAACTCCCTAGTAGCACAGCAGTCTGTCTGTCTGTTCGTCTGTCCGTCCGTCTGTCTGTCTGTCAGAATACGTTACTTTGGCCTCTATAAAAATAATGTAAATAATAACGTTTTGGTGATATGGAACCCTTCGCGAGTCTTTTGGCTGCTAGTTCCAGCTGCTTATATTCCTTTATTAGACTGGTTATTACGGCAAAGCGCTTTTCGCTGCAGCGATGTAATATTTTCCGCTTGACGACAGCTTATCTAGGTCAGAAGGGCTCGGGGAGGTCTGACGTCACAGTGCATTCGAACACCGGCTCCCAATCCCAAAAAGGTCGTATATTCCAACCTCGTTCATTGTAATAGTAACCCTACGTTCTATTAATAAAGATGAAAATTAAATTTTCCATTTTAATTACAAATTACCTTGCCTCTATTTAATTTTACAAAGGTCGTATACGTAGTTTGTTTAAATTGAATCTTATCTGTTAACGATTAGGTTGGGATTGGATCGGGGTTCGACTATTGCGTTATATTGGCATGTTATGAAGGTCTTATTAACATACAAAAGCTCTTTTAGCGTTATGGGCGCCTGGTACTTTGTCACCGTGTGAGCGGTGAAGCGTGATCTTTGATTTACTGTTTGTTCGTTCGTCATTCATGACTATTTATTTACCCGACTGCAAAGATGGGTTATGTTTTGAAAGGATGTCTGGTTGCCAGAGAAATTACAGGGATATGAGAAATATACTTTCTCTCTAAACTTGGCAACACATCAGCAAACCTTTTGGTAGGTTGTCTACATATACGCGGGGGTAACCAAGGGGTATCGTGTTACCCAGTAACTGGGTTGTGCAGGTCATATAAGCAGTCACTCCATGTAAAACATTAATATTCAGCAGGAGTATCTGGATCTTCATCTTAAACTGAATACCGACCCCGACATGGTTGGAAAAAAGCTAGTCTAGGCAGTGATAATCACTTTCCATCGGTAAAATCTTCGCTAAATGGCAAAAAAATTGTCACCTAGGCTGCCTAGGCAAGAAAAAACTCAATGTATGCACGCACTGCCTACTTTTCATCCTAATATCTAGGTAAATAGGTCAGCAGGTCACGTGATATGGGCGTGTCTCATTGCATTTTATACTTTCAAATCTTTCCGCGCACAGGTCTACCAAATAAACGCATATTTTAGCAGAAAAGTAAAAACCTTGACGTAAACATAACATCACGACTGTAAAATCCCCAAAGGGTTAGGTAGAGGTGTACCTATAGTGCCTACACGTAAGTTTAAGTCCGATGTAAAAGGGGGCCAGCCTATTGCCATCAAACGGACACAAATCCAGAATAGAGGAATTTCTTAGCTACTGCATGAGAAATTCCCAGGTCCATTTTACTGAAGCAAGATTTCAACTTCTTGAGCATAAAATATTTTCCTTTCTAACAAATTCAATTATTTATTTAGTACCTATATCAAACCATAATAGTAGATATCATAACAACCCTAAACAATTTTCTCATACAATTGTTCTACAACACAAAATTGAGGCAGCCCCGGTAAGTTAGAAGGATACCTCAGAATACAGAACAAGGATACTTGTGATGGGGTTACCTCGCAACTTCCCATGGGTTACTATCTACAATGTTGAGACATAGTAAAAAGGAAAAGAAAAGAAAAAGTCTTTAGGATGTTACACATTGTTGTAGCATGTTCAAGTATGTGTAGTGTTTGAATATGTGTGTGTGTTGGGTGTGTGAGTGTGAGTAGGGGTGTGTGTGTGTGTGTGTGTATATTAATGATTGATTATCTGATGTGTGAATGAACAATTTTAATTGAAAACAAAACTGCTGTTTTCAAAGTTTTCTACAATCGAATCTAATATTTGTTTGTAGAAACATGCTGAATCCTTGCTGTCATTCTTTGTTTTCAATAAGTGTTGATGATGTCATAATTTTACATACCAAAATGGCGCTGTTAACTAAATAAAAATGTCAAAATTATATCAAATTAAACACTTCTAAATTTTTACCACATTCAACAAATTCTGCTCAATATGAAAACATATCAACTACGTATACCGAAATTGAATCGAACGATTCGCGAATTAAAAACAAAAATAATCATGCTACTATTTCGGTAATCAATTCCTCTTCATTCAAATTGAGGCTTTATTTCAAACAGTCATAAAGTATGTTTTCGTTTGCCATGTCGTCTGAAGGTTTATTCAAATTAGTTTAGTCCAACTTCTTAACTTCCTGCTCGCCTAGTACTATTCTGCGCAGTTACATAATATAATGCACGGTTTCTTAACACCTGTAGCTGTTGTCACGCTGATGGCACGTGTATTTTGTCTAGTGGGAGGTAAGCAGAAATTGAAGGTTAAAATTACAAGAACCCAGTATTTTGAGATTTTGTTTAGTCAGCTACCGACGGAAATTTATGGGAATGTTCCAATGGTTTTCTGCGGCCTCTAAACCTCTTGATTTTTTAGCCTCCTAGTCACTTTTCAATTTTCTTCATCCAAGTATTATGTCAAATTCCAAAATGTTTAACTCCCAAGGTGAAGGTGACTCCGAAATTATAACAGAAAGTTGATTTATTCAATAATAGCCCTTTACGACACTCCTATAAAGTAGCTATAATTACCACCTCCTCAAAATAGCCTATCAATGGTGCTCGAATCTCGTGCAAACCCTCGGTAACGTGACAACCAGGGAATAATCAACAAAAAGTGACAGCCACCTGGCTTGCGCCCAGGTTCACCATAGCAACCCCGTCGTAATTGGCTCGTACTACTATACTTTCTAATGACATAATACACTGATTTGGATGTACGTACGTTAATTTCTTAGAAATTGCCTCGTGTCGTAATCCACCATAGGAGTAAAGCTGAAAATTTGGCTCTTGTCACTCGTGGTTAATGGTAGGATTAGCATAATATCATAATCAGCCTATAATGTGCCCGCTGCTAGGAAACAGGTCTCCTCCTCACTGTGAGAAGGGGTGAGTGAGTGTGAAGGAGTGGGCCGTAATCCACCACGCGGGCTCAGTGCTGGTTGAAAGATGTCACATGTCTTCGAATTTTTGGTACTAGGACATGCCGGTTTCCTCACGGTGTATTCCTTCACCGTTTTGATAGCAGTGGTGATGAAATAATTTACACAATGTAAAGCGCCTGTCTGAGTTCGAACCTACGACGTACAACTCGCAGTTACCACCATGACCCCTGGTAAGATTAGCCCTAGTCAAACTATATAGAAAGGGGTTGAATTTTGAGTTGAGGACTGATAGATATGGAAGACGAAGACGTGCTGTGCCAACTACTAATAAATTGGGAAACGGCAGGAGGATGATGATGGCGCAGTACTTGGCTTGTGGATGTCAGATGGCAGTCGCTCCCAAGTAAAATATTGATGTTCAGCGGCTTCTACTTGGACTGGAAGCCGACCATAACAGATGCGATGATGGTGATCACAGTATGTTATTATTAGCAGACAGGATAACAGGAAGACTCTTTACTTCACACCTTATTTCCCTCTTACCCACACTAATAAGACAAAATTGACAAGCACATACCAGGGAATCATGACACAAAAAGAAGAAGAGCTGGTTAGGAAAACGCTACGCGGATGAATCAAAATTATGTAGTCTATAAGTAAATGACCGTATGACATCAGTAATAATGTTAATGAACTTTAAATTAACAAAAGAAATGACGGATCAACTTTATGCCTAAAACCACAGCGTACCAATTTTCTATACTAAAATAAAGTAAAGAAAAACAACTTAAAATTAACAGGTTGCTAACCTAAAACATATGATCATAACAAGTATCCCCCCTACTAAATACTAATTATTATAATCAAACAGCATCGTTGCCATATGTGTAACTGAGCCAAAAAGAGACAGAAGATAGTATCACACAAGGTAGAAAGAGATAACCGAATGTTTGTCAACATACAGAATGTATTTTTAGATATGTTTCCGCGAGCAGAATTTAGATAAGTGCCGTGAATTAGTATATCAACAGTTTTATCTTTTATAGGTTAGTATGTTTCGGATTCTGTAGCTAATTAATTACAAGAATAAAAAACTCATTAACGCTTTTATTTTTTAAGGAAATTGATACAAATGTTCTTTCGTTGTAATTTGGGAGGATTTCTACGCAGAACTTTTGAAAGATACAAATTGCTTGTTTCAAAAAATCTGAGTTAAAATTTTCGTAGTGGAATGCCACAGAGAACTGTTTTGGGACCTATGAAAAAATATGTGTTGAAAATGGGGTTAGCATCCATCCACTCGCTTCCGGAGAAGCAAGTGACCGATACCCTACCATCTTCTTCTTTATTTTTATCTGTTTCTAAAGCCCTATCATCATTTATATCGGCTACCATCTACTGCTAAACATGATCGCTTGGCAGACGGCTTGCTGATCGCAGTATATTGTTTCTAGCAGACCAGAGGACGCTGCTGCTTATCCTTTTGACTTCCTTAGATATTTAAAGATACTCCTGGCTGATGATAAGCAACTTGAAGCATAATCAAACTGTTACACAAAATGTGCGCGTGTTCCATATATCTATGGCGTGCTCAAACTGCGTAGACGTTGCCTACCGAAGTACTGACGTATATTATTATGTACGCAATGGATTTACTTGACATGCCGTGTGCACATGTTAAAACCTCTGCGTTCCTGGTAGCATCCAAGTTCAGAAATTTGCGGGTTCAAAACCTAAAAATTACGAAATAATTGAAAGATAATAATGGTGAGGAACCCAATGGACTGAAGAATTCACCAAAATGCAGTGAGCAAGCGTGGTGATCAAGCGCGTTGCTTCCCAGTATGAGAAGAGGCTTTGTCTTACAGTGAAACAATAACACACGCTGATATTATTAGACAAATGGCATGCATGCTCCGCCATCTATTGAACAAATAGCAATAATATGTTATCGCATAAAATGCATTATTTGCGAACGTGCCATCATGTTAAAGATAGCATATTCTCCACTCATCTCGTAAAGATAAGGGGGAATCAATTCACTCTAAAGATAAACGAACACTCGTGTTAAATTAAATCAGCTGTTTTTCATGCCGTATGAGTTGCACGGTTGCATGCTCTCTTTTTCTCTGGTAGCCTAGTACTTACTGGAAATAATATGAAGACGATAGAAATCACAGTCGCCAAAAGTGGGACAGTAGATTTCATATTTTTGTTACGCGGAAAGATGAGCAAACCTTTTAGAATTTCTGAAATCCTAGTACTTACATGAAATAATATTAGCTGTAATAGCCGTTGAATGTGGTTTTCCAAGATTGTGCGGAAATATTGTTCTCTTTCATACCTTCAGCACTTTTGCTGTCCTAGTACTTACCGAAAATGAGTGCGAAGATACCAGTAAGTGCAGCCGCCGAAAATGGCTTTCCCGGATTTTCCAGATTCGGCCAAATCTGGGTATTTTTATCTGGAAATTTTTAGTAAGCAACCCAATTTCCCATGCCAAAGATTTTCAATCTGATTGACGTCAATTTGGATTCAACATCAATAAAATTACGACAATTTGACAACCGATATGACGACGCCGTACACATAATATAAACAAAACATCACGCCTGGAAAGTTTTGAGTATGCATGTGGATGGCTTCAAGACTAGAGGAAGACCAAATAAACGATGGATGGACTGTGCGAAAGATGATATGGCTTGAAAGGGGGTGACTACTGAAGTGACGGCTGATATAGATGTGTGGAAGAAGACGACATGCTGGGCCGTCCACAAATAAATGAGGATAAGGAAAGTAGGCATGATGATAATGACTGTATTTCCCAGGGTATGCAGAGATGAACAAAGAATATAGTTGAAGCATGCAGCGGTGTAAAATAATATTATTATCAAACATTCAAACATAGACGTCCTTGCGATACCATCGTTTATGATAACATTTTGATAAGTTATCGATTTATAAATAGGTTAGCTATCGGTAATTTATGCGCGGAAAAGACGTTTTATGCAATCGCCAACGCAGTGGGTCAGCGTGGTGGTCAATGATCGTTCCTTCTGTTTATGAGAAGAAGCCTTTGTCCTGCAGTGGGATAATACATAGCATGATATATGATAGGGATATTATTTATATTGAAAAGGCTAGCGTTTGACCACTATGTCACCTGATGGTAAGCGATGATGTGGTTGATGATGGTGCACGCTAGCCTAAATGAAACATACAGGGTGGGAAATCGACCCGGAAACTGAAATCTTGAATTCAGCACATGATTCTGAACCCCCAGCGCAGAAAATTTTCGTCGGTTATCAATTTAAAAAATCACATGTTTCATAGAAAAGTACGCGGTCCAAATTATGAAACAGCAAATTTTTTTTTATTTTTAATAACCGACGAAAATTTTAAACGCAGAGGGATTTAGAATTACGTACTGAATACATGATAACAGGTTGCGCGTCGATGTGCCTGCCACCCTGGTAATTGGTATACACTCGAGCCTTGAAGACTTTGTCATACTTAGGTATCGGATACATCTCATAGATATCGATATCCGTGGTGTCGTGGTCATCGTCATCTGCCTAGCCTTTCCCCAAATATGTTGCGGTGGACTTCCAGTTTAACCGGACGTAGCTGAATACCAGTATTTTAGATGGAGTGACTGCCTATCTGGCCTCCATAACCCAGTTAGGACTGGGTAACACGATACCTCTTGGTAAGACTGGTTGTCAGACTTTCGGGCTTCCGACCCGTAAAGACTGTCAAAGATCTACGAATGACCCAACGGCTTAACGTGCTTCTCCAGACACGAAGGAGTCTCGGTATGAAATGGATGGTCCTCATCTACGGACCGACCCCTGCAAGTGTCTTTTGCCCTAGTATGTCCATAGTAATGTGTAAGTACAAACTAAAGATATCTAGTTAAAAGATATATCAACAGTTCTTCCGACATCGCGCATATAAATAAATAAATAAACCAAAATACACATACTCTTCCACGTTTTTGGAGCGCTTCCAAAAATTTGTGTGAGTAGTATAAACGGTATTCTTATAGTTAAAGTCTGTTTATATTCATTCGCAGGTTAAGAATAGAGGTTAAGCGTATGAGGTTAAGATTCTGATGGGTTAGGTAACAGAAGGAATTCAAATCGAATGAAATGTTGTGAAGCTCTTTGTGTAAGATCCGTACCGCCGTAGAGCCGTATATCTGCCGCTTAGTGTCGCTGTTCCGGTTTGATGGGTACTGCACCCTAATCACACGCCATCAAGCACAACCTGAATCATTTCAAAGGATATTATTGCTAGTCCATTGCTGTATATGTTCGAAAAAAATTATCTGCTCAACAACGTAAATAAAGCAATGGATGTTGTTGAACTGTCTGAATGCCATTGCTGCCGATAGTGTGCTACGCAATCACCCAGCTGGTGTAGTTACGGCACATGACACATGATAGGTCGTAGGTTCATTCCCAGTCGCCTTATTTTGTGTAAATTATTTCATCACCACTGCTCTCAAAACGAGAAAGGAAAACATCGTGAGGAAATCGACATGTCCGACAACCAAAAATTAGAAGACATGACTGTGACATCTACCAACCCGCACTGGGCCCGCGTTTTCGATTACGGCCCATCCCCTCTCACAGACCGGAGGCCTGTGTCCTAGCAGTGGGAACATTATAGGCTGATTTTTGAGACATTTCAGTTTTGTCTTTGGTTTGGAAACGCGTCTGCATCCTCTGGTATTGAAGGCAGGTTATCATCAGATGGCTATCCCGCGTCGTATTTGCCATCTAACCAAAACAGGCTGATTTACAAAGACTGCCTCGTCGGTCTAGTGGTCGCAAACGATACTGCTAAGTTTGAGATCGTGAGTTCGATTCCCATGCCAGGCAAATTAGTTTTTCGGTTTTTCTATCCGGAATTTGTCAGTAGCAGCCTAGACTCTGGATTTATGCCCGGTTGTTGGCAAAAGGCTCGCTCTCTATTAACTGGCCGACTGTGGGTGTACTAGGTGCATCTCTGCCTAACCTTTTTGGGAATGCAGGCGTGATGTTATGTTATTTATAAGGGAAACGTATTACGTAACAATTATTTAACCTTTTCAAATCAAGTTGTACAAGTAGTGGCGGCTGCAACGCGTCAAATATTGTTGTTAACCAATAGCATTATCGCACTGTTGCCAAGTGCATTACTTGAGCTGTACTTTGTGGTAATTTGTCACGTTTTGAATTTTATTACAGACATGTTGGTATGGATTTATTAACGCTATTTGAATTGCTTATGCTGTTTGTGGCTCGTGTTACGAAAAGGCGGTTGGTGTTAGTTTGTAATTATAATGATGTATTTATTTATAGTATTTTTAAGTTATATTAATATTGTATTTTATGTGTTTCCTATGGGCCTTGATGCCTGAAATAAATGGATAAATAAATAAATAAATAAAAGGGATTTGATACAGGGATCAAATCAACCTGCCTAGCATCTTTTCTAACTAAAGTCAAAGTCAAAGTCAAAGTCAAAGCATTTATTTCAAATAGGCACATAAAAGGCACTTTTGAACGTCAAAAATTATCTTAAAATAGAATTGATTCTAGTCGCCCATTCCAAAAGGTAGTTTTCGTGTGGAGAAGAACGGGCAAGAAACTCCACCGTTACTCTTTTAAAATGTTTAGGTACAATATTTTGCATGGGTACATTAATTATATAATAACATGTGAGGACGATGCACCTACAATAAAATTACTATACCACAATAGGTAAAAGAATTAAAAACGAAACCATGACATATAAATTAATTATCTGATAGATACATGGTGCTCACATATTTACAAACATGGTACAAGCAAAACGATTTTAATTAAAAAACAAAATACAAGTAATAAGTCAGGGTGTGAGTAATAAATGTAAAAAAAAGAATAAAAAAATTTACAATTAAATTAGCAACCAGTTTGATTTTGTCTAGACTCTAGATTGTCCTATGGAGCAGGACCAGCATGTTTCCAAGCGTTCTTATCTTGGATATAATCTTCTAATTTATAGTATGCTTGTTTACAAAGTGTACGTTTAATGTGAGTTTTAAATTTTCTTTCATTTAATTGCAATATATCACAAGGTATTTTATTGTAACATTTAACACAGTACCCCATAAAAGATGTATGTACTTTGGCTAATCTGAAAAATGGTTGATGTATTTTATCTTTATTTCTTGTATTAAAGTTATGTCTATCGCTTATTTTATTAAAAAGATGTAGATTTTTTCTTACATACATAATATTTTCATAAATGAATTGGCAAGGTACCGTCATAATATTAATCCTTTTAAATAGTTCCCTGAGAGATTCGCGGCGACGTAGATTATAAATGACTCTGACAGCTCTCTTTTGCAAAATAAAGATGGATTCAATGTCAGCAGCTCGACCCCATAGTAAAATGCCGTACGACATAATGCTGTGAAAGTAGCTAAAATAGACTAAACGCGCGGTTTCTACATCTGTTAACTGTCTTATCTTCCTAACAGCATAAGCGGCCGAGCTAAGCCGCCCCGCAAGAGATGTTATGTGAGGTCCCCATTGTAATTTCTCGTCTAGCGTGATTCCCAGGAAAACCGTTTGATCAACAAATTCTAGTTTTTCTCCATTCAGTATGATGTCACATTCGCTACTTCTAACATTTGGTAATTTAAATCTAATGCATTTGGTTTTCTTTTCATTTAGTACCAAATTATTTACCGTAAACCAATCTTGGACCTGAAGAATAGAGTTATTCACGTCGTCAAGATTTTGTGCCCGTCTGTCTATCTTAAAGATCAATGATGTGTCATCTGCAAATAACACCATCTTCGGTTGATTTTGAAGTAATTGTGGTAAATCATTAATGTAAACTAAAAAGAGGAATGGACCCAATATCGAACCTTGAGGAACGCCCATTGCCATTTCAGACCCCAATGAGTTTACGCCGTTTACTTGAACTTTAAGCTTTCTATCTTTTAGATACGACTTTAGTAAATCAAGAGCTGAATTCCTAATCCCATAGTGCTCAAGTTTCAGCAGAAGTGTCTCATGGTTGACGCAATCGAACGCCTTTGAGAGGTCGCAAAAGATTCCAATGGCATCTTGTGCTTCCTCCCAGGCGTTAAAAATGTTCTTTATTAGGGTGACACCGGCGTCAGTGGTACAACGCCCTTTGGTGAAACCGTACTGTTGTTCATGAAAGATGGAATTTTTATTAAAGTGGCGTAACATTTGACTGAGCATCAACTTTTCAAACACCTTACTGAGAACTGGCAGAATTGACACAGGCCTATAATTGTTGGGTTCTTTACTATCACCGGCTTTGAATAAAGGAACTACTTTACTGTGTTTCATGAGATCCGGAAAGACTCCTTGGTCTATACTGATGTTAAATATGAAAGCTAAATAGGGCGCAATCGTTTCAATGATAGATCTACAAACTTTTACAGACATTCCCCAGAGATCTTCTGTTGATTTAATTTTAAGATCTTTAAAAGCTTTTATAACAGCCTGGGGGTTCGTATGTTGAAAACTAAACTCCGAGGGGCATGCCTTAACATTCTTTCTAAGTAAATCAGCAAAACGCGCGGGTGAGGAATTTAAAGCTTCAGTAGTTTTAATGGGAATATTAGCAAAAAAGTTTTCAAATTCCTGAGCAATTTCTACATCTGAGTTTATGGGGCCATGTGCAGTTTCTAAATTAAATTCAGTATTACGCTGTTTTTTCCTACCTGTTTCATTATTTATTATTTGCCAGGTAGTTTTTATTTTATCATCGGCTGATTTTATTTTATTGCTAATATAAAGAGCTTTAGCTATTTTGCATACACTTTTAAAAGTCTTAGAATATGTAGCAACATACTGATGAAAGCTTGTGTTATTCATATGTTGCTTTAGGCCATAAAGTTCAAAAAGGTTTTCCCTGCTTTTACGAATACCTGGAGTCGCCCAGTCACTAAATAAGAACTTTGTGTAAATACTTTTAGTCTTTAGTGGGAAAGTGTCATTAAATTGCGTGTTTAATAGTGAAAAGAACTCGGCGTAGAACTCATTCGGGTCACATAAATTATTAAAACTCTGAACACATAATTTACTTGCTAAAGAATTATTTAACTTCTCTAAATTTTTAGATGTGAACGATGTTGATGAACTATGTTGGGGTCGGCTTCCAGTCTAACCGGATGCAGCTGAGTACCAGTATTTTACATGGAGCGACTGCTAATTTGACATTCACAACCCAGATACTGGGTAACACGATACCCCTTGGTAAAACTGGCTGTTAAGTAGTTCATTATTGCACAAAACGCCGTGCATTTATAAATTAATTAAGTCACACGTATCGAATACCATTTTATAGCTCGTGTGACTAAGTCACAGAACAACGTGTTTTATTTAAGTGCTGCACCCTAATTGCGTAACACATTATCAATCGGAATCTGAATCATTTTAAAGCAAATTGCTAATCCATTGCTTCATAAGTTCGAAAAATTTGTCTGCTCCACGCGTAAATAACGCAATGAATGTTGTTGAACTATCAAAATGAAACCGATTCCGAATGATAATGTGTTACGCAATTGCCCCGCCGCCGCCGGTTTAGGTCACAGAGTGCTATCCTAACTCAATATTATAAATGCGAAAGTAAATTTGTATGTTTGTTACCTTTTCACGCCTAAACCACTGAACCGATAATCTTGAAACTGCATACACGTTGTCAGGAGTACAAAAACGGACATAGGGTACCTTTTATCCCGAAAAAAAAAAAGTGCTGTTCCCGAGGAAAACAACAGTAACGTTATTATGATAATAGATGGCGCCACGTGTATTGTTGTTTTCCTCGGGAACAGCACTTTTTGTCGAGATGAAAGGCACTCTATGTCCGTCTCTGTATACCTGACAACGTATATGCAAAGTTTCAGCATGATCGTTTCAGTGGTTTAGGCGTGAAAAGATAACAAACAAACTTACTTTTGGTTAGGTTAAGATTTCACGCGGACGAAATCGCGGGCAGCAGCTATTAAACTATATTTAACCAAAACTGGTATCATTGCATCGACATATATTTACTTTCCTCCGTTTCTACGGGTTATTCCAGCGGCTTGCCCTTGTAAACTTTCAGTTCTACGGAGAAATGTTCTTCCTTCAGTAGTTTCCTCTTTGACCCACTTTCCAGTTTGACCTACGCTTGGCTGGTCTCAAACAGAACATTAACTTCGGTCCCTTTTAATTAATATCCTATTTCATTAAATCATTCATATCTATATCTATACAGGGTGTCCCTGGAAGTATGGATCAAATCGAATAGGGGCGTGGGCAAGGTCATTTCCAAACTTTTTAACCCTGAGAATGTCAGTGAATTTTTTTACGGTTCAAAAGTTATGATGACCGATTTTTATTGTTTTTTCAATCACTTTGCATAGTGCTCAAAGAAAATAATCATAAAAAAATACTATCAGGGCTATCTAAAAAAATAAATTGATAGCCCTGATAGTTTTTTTTAAAGATTTTTTTAAAACGATTCGATTTCTCTTCTCTTTTTTTTTAGTTTTTTGTTTTGCTAAAACGTTTGGAAATGACCTTGCCCACGCCCCTATTCGATTTGATCCATACTTCCAGGGACACCCTGTATAGTGTATACTAACCCCCTTACTAATAAACGTTGTATAGCGTCTGCATAGTTACACAACGCTTTGTCTTCTTCTTTCGAAAGTCAAATTACTGACGACTGAAAGAGAGGAATCAGTGTGTAACTAATCTGATATAATACGTTTATTAGTAAAGGGGTAAAATTAAAGCTGAAGCGTTTGCTTATTTGAACGCGAAAATCTCTGGAATTTTCAGTCGGATAACATGTTTTTTTTTTGCATTACATAGCTAATTCTTGAGGAAGGCTATACGCTATTTAACATCACGCTAGTAGCCGTAGGAGCCGAGAAATGTGAAACAAAGTAAAAAAAAAAGCTATCTATAACCTACCTCAAGAATTGGGGAGTATTCCCGTTTGAGCACCTATTTTTAGAGCACCTATTTCAAATCGTATATATTTAAAGATTTTTTCAAACACGACTGGCAGTTCCAGAAATTAGCGCGTTTAAACAAACTTTTCAGCTTTATTATTAGTACGGTTTCACCCGCGTAAGTTTCCTTTGGGAATATCGGGATAAAAACTACCCTATGTCCTTTCCCGGGACTCAAACTATCTCTATACCAAATTTCATCTAAATCGGTTCAGCGGTTTAAGCGTGAAGAGGTAACAGACAGACAGACATACTTTCGCATTTATAATTTTAGTATGGATATACATAGATACCGCCAGCATACCTATTCTGTGTTCAGCTTTGTCTTTGAGCTAGCAGCGACCTGCAATGCCTTTGTCAGGTCCTGTGGCAGCCTATTTGCCATTAGCTACACAATTCGCCTCAATGGGAAGAGTTCCTTTAAAGTCGCAAATAACACCCGTTTAAATGAATTTTCTCTCATTCCCCAGGCATCCCATAACTCACAAAGAAGACCCGGGTAGGTACACTGCGCTGTTGCTAGGCGCGGTTATCCTTGACCCACATTGTGTGATGCACCCCCCTCCCCCAGTGACCCGGTTCCCCGTGCCCTGGATTCAAAGCTCTTTGTTAGAGAAGCATCGGGGTGAACATGAACCTTGTGTGTTTCAGTTCTTTGTTTGTTGCATGTAACGATTTTCTTTTTTGGGGACTTTGTGAAAAAGAAATCATCGATGCAACCCTCTCAAGTTCATAAAGCCCTATTAAATGATTATTTCATGAAATATTAATCAATAGGGTTATGTGGACTTGGAGGATTGTGCTGATAATATTAATGATTGTTAGGGGCTTGTGGCCAAGTAATAACAGCCGCACGCGTTAATCGATAAGGTTAAGCTACGTTTGCCGCGGTTGGTCCGTGGCTGGGTGACCATCTTTACATATCAGTATCCCTCCGTGCGTCGGAAATCACATTAAGCTGTTGGTCTCGACTGTCATTTGTGGATCTTTGACACTCGTTACGGGTCGTCAGAAGCCCGAAAGTCTGACTACTAGTCTTACCAGGGGGTGTCGTATTACCCAGTAACTGGGTTGTCGAGGTCAGATAGGCAGTCGCTCCATGTAAAATGCGGCAGCATCCGGTGAGACTGAGAAACCGATCCTATCATAGTTGGGAAAAGGCATGCAGATGATTAATTCTGTAACTACATACCTACTCGTTACGCTCGCGAATCATATTTTGTTCAACATACAACCTGACACTGACCTGCAAATTACAAAAAACGCCTAATTCTACAAAAAAAAAAGAGTGGCACTCCGGAGACCGGAGTGCCAACAGAAGTGAAAACAAAACACAAACAGAATACTTTGCCATCACTCACTGACATATCGGATTTTCATTAAATCCGAGTACATCCCGAGGACAGCCGAACACATCTGAAGTGGTGTCGGTTACGGTAACAGTGGCGCGAATTCAATGGTTTTTTCCCATCTCTAAAAATGCCCAACGTGGCTAAAAAAGTTTTCACTCCAATTATATGAGGTAGTTGGAAACCTATTTATACTTTTATTAAATTGAGTCGAAGCTGTGCTTAAGAAAGATTTTCCGGGTAAAATATAATTACAGTCCGTAAACAATTCCTTATGAAAGTCGCGGAATAAAACTGCCAAAAAACTTGATTGATTGCAGGCTGCATCTATTTTTTGCCTGAAAAAATGGCGTGACGAAATTAAGTTGAATTTCACCACTGAAACCAAACCGCGTCCAAGAGCTGCCAGCGTCAATATTCCACTTCAGTTTACCGATCGCATTTACTTTCATTGGTGAAATTCACCCTTAGAAGTACGTACTTTGTGTTGCAAATTGCCGACATATTGAAAACATCTAACAATTCTTTTTTCTGTTATTCCAGATGCACAGTTGCGATCCCGTGCCGGCGGCTTTGCCACCGGCTTCCGGGCCCAACCTCCTCCTGCAACTAGGCCGGCTCATCATCAGGTCGCGAAGTTCCAGCCCCTCGGCCCGCGCCCCGCCCCAAGACCGTATCATACACTCCAAGCTAGTCGCTGCTAAACCTTCAACCAGCACACAGGTATGACGCCCTGGTACTTCAGCTGTTAGGATAGTTTAGGCCTGTGTCCTACAGTGAACGATTCACCAAGCTAATCGCTGCTTTACCTTCCACTATCAAACATTTATGACACCCTGGTAGGTCTGTTAGGACAGCTTCTCATCAGGACAGCCCCGCCCCATAACCGACTCATACACTCCAAGCTAATCGCTGCTAAAACTTCTACCAGCACATAGATACTGTGCTCTCTTGTGTTGAGTTCTGGGGCCAATAAAATCGGTAATTCATCAATTGGTATTCAAGTATGCTGCCCTGGTAGTTTTGGTTTTCGTGGTTCAGCTGGTAAGACATTTTTAAAATATTTTTTCTAGAAAATTCTGGGGCAAAAAATATTGCTTGTCTTACGCTTAATACATTCTACAGCCACGAATGTATGCTATTCTAGTAGGTGATTAGATGTGATAAAAAATATACTGTTCATAAGCATAACCCAAACAAAATGCAACGTTAAGCTTCTGGCAAAATTGATAAAGAAAAAATTTGGTACCACCTAGCCCCTAGCTCTTTATATTTCTAGATCAATTTTGTCGGAAGTTTCATAACTTATCCTCGTCGTCATCACTCTAAAAATCTCCACACCATTTTTCTCGATCCTCGGCTACTTTCATCCAGCTGCTAACTGAATTGCCAATTGAACCTTTTGTCTATTGATTCCAGGTCCAAACTCAACCGAAGCCAGCAGAGACTGAAGAGCCGAAGCCAGCCGTGGTGGCTCAGCTCAACACCCGCGTGCAGGCGCTGTGGGACGAACAGATCCCTGTCTGCATTGAGGTTAGGAAACGTGAAAAAGTCATTGAGTTAAATATATCAATGGAAAAAGTTATTAAAGCAAGCAAGCAGCCAAACGAATTTAAAACATCGTTCCGTTTCTAGCCAACCTACCATCAACCTTCCAGGTGCTGTTAGCTCCGAACTGCCAAGACTGCTACAGCTCATTGTGCCGCGAGGGAGACTCGTTCGACAAGCATGCGCACCGCGCGCTGCTGCTGGAGAGGTGGACTATGAGGGCACAGATGAAGAAGTAAGTATCTTTCATCATAACGAAGGTATCTACCAAGAATCGCCACGACAACCGGTCATGTGTTGCATCACGGTTTGAAGGCAGTCCTTGCGTCTTGGTCCAGCGTCCGGGTATTTGACCTTCCGCGCCCTGTCGGCCACAAAGACCAAAGCTGTTGGCGCTAGTAATATCATTTTTGTCTCACTTTCCAGGGGAGACCAGAGCCCAGCGTTCAGCACATCTCAATGGCTGCTGAATGCTGTGCGGTCGCAGCTGCACTTCTCGCAGCTGTCCGCCTGGCTAGCCCGGCTGAAAGAGACCAGCGCCGATGATAGTCCCACCGAACGCAGGTACGAATTATGATGACCGTTTAACAAGTTTTAAAGTTTTAATTACCAGGGGACTAAGAAACATCAGGAAATCGGCTCCCGATGACGTCCCACCTGACGCAGGTAGATATTTACATACAGCAAGCAGGTTTATGTACCAAGATACGGTAGGTAGGTACGATAGGTTTAAATATAAGGAGACAAGGAGCTATCATAGTATATCTTAAGGAGACCAACGTTAATGATAGTCCCACCAAACGCAGGCAACTCCAACTAAAATACTGCAGGCTTTAGTACCAGGCGCCTAGGAAGCGATAGAAGTAGGAGCAAGTAACCTGTGAAAGGCTCGCTCCGGCTTGCGACCAGTGTTGATTATTGTCCAACCGAACGCAGTGAATACTGTAAAGACCAGGGAACTAGCAAATGTCTGGAGGGAGCTCTCAACCGGGCTCAACCGATGACTAACTAACTAACTTTGTTTTAACAGTTGACAAGTACATACATTATGTTAAAATCCCCTCTATGTTGCAGGCCTGAATCTGGAGGCTACCGTACCACCTTCCATTTGGTGAGCTTTCGGAAAACAGTTTCCAACCATATATTTCTCGTTTCAGACGCAAGCTAAGCCGCGAAACATGCAACTTCAAAAAGTTAGAAGCGAACTGCGATGACGAGGACACAGATCGCAAACTAAACGTCGTTTACTCCATACAGATATCACAAGACAGCTACAAGAAATCCGACTTCGCCCGACCTCCTAACGATCATAAATTCCCAGTCACTGACATCGGCAATAATCTATACCTCAATATCATACTAGAAAGCTTACCACGGCTAGATGACATCCCACACATAAAATGCTCCTGCCAAAAACGAAAATCAAGCAAGGATACTCCGCCTAATATTCATGAAGAAATTGTCGGCAAACTCAATGATCTCAGTATAGGAAATAAGTTTGATAACACGAAAGTTGTCGACGACAGGATGCTGACACCTTGCAGTGAAAGCGGCAAGCATAAATGTAACTGTGATGACGAATCAGACGGGAAGGACAGGCCGAAGAAACTGGACGATCGGAGATTGAAAGAAATTGCTAAATATAAACGAAGGCTTCGCAAAGAGTGTAAGATTAAGAAGCTTCACGACAGTACATCGTCAGAAGGGGATGGGTTGACGAAGCTTAAAGAAACTCATACCTCGATACCAATTTTGCAAGCGTCGAGATTCGATCGATTCCGAGCTATAGGGTGCTACAGAAACCAAACATATCTGACATTACCAGCCAGCAGAATCGAGACTAAATCCCCTTTCGTTGACACTGATATACTACCACCAGCTGAGTTCAAAAAGACCAATACAGTCTCCACCCAAACAGACGAATTGTCGTGCCAATGTGGGAATCTTCTTCAAATGACATGCGACAGTTGTAGCGAGCGAGGCATGGTCAGATCAGAAGGCAACTACAACCTAGCGTCGGTGCAGAAGAATCAAGACAGAAGAATTGAGGAAGAAAAGAAGATTAAAAAGCATAAATGTGATACATTTTGTGATAATAATCATAGTATTAGTGATAATAGTGACATTATTAAGAGACCTAAATTGCGGAGGTTTTTTCCAATAGTGGATAAAATTGAAAAAATTGTGAGTGATAGATTTGCGCAGCGGGACAAGGACATGGAAGAATTGCAACTGGAGAAAGAAGACACGGTGTTTTCGCGACCAAGAGAGTCGAAACGTCAGAAGACTTTCTCTATTAGTGATGACGACTATGTCTTGTATGAGAAGTGTGATTATGGGACTTTTGACCGCTTTCTGGAGAACACTGACGAATCTCCCAAGGATGATAAGGTAAGAAAGAGCTGCTAGATATTTGTTGTTGTGACGTTTAATTTATTTTTATGACATTTTGAATTAATACATTAACAGGAGAATGTTAATGTATTAGTTTTGGTTGAGGGTACCATATTACTTGATATTTTTGGTTTGTATAAGTGTCCCATAACCATATCTCCTACATTCATCATGCCTCCACGCACAATGTATGAAATTTTGAAAAAAAAAAACGAAAATGGCGGCGGTTCAGATATCCCACAAAGGTCCGAACCCCTGTTTTTTTCGTAATATGGCTAAGAATATAACGTAAAACGCTCGATCGTCCCCCAGCAGGGCTTCGAGTTCCCTCGGGCGCGCGCGGAGCTGGTGCCGTCCCCGCGCGACATGGACCGCTTCCGCTGGCGCTTCGAGTCGGCCGCCTCCATGGTGTTCCACGCGCGCACCGGCTTGCCGCTCACGTCCAGCCCCGCGCCGCTGCGGAGGGGCAACAACTGCTTCGACTTCGATGACTCCATCAACGGCATCTCGGGGATTAAGAGGTGGGTTTCTGTCAGCCACAATGCTCTTGACTAAGCCACGAGGCTCTCAACTTAGCCATGAGGCTCTTGACTCAGGCCCTTCTATTTGGTTAACCACGACTTGGGCGACTAGAATCAATTCTATTATATAAGATAATTTTTGACGTTCAAAAGTGCCTTTTATGTGCCTATTTGAAATAAATGCTTTGACTTTGACCACGAGCTCTTCTATTTAGCCACGAGCTCTTCTATTTAGGCACGAGCTCTTCTATTTATTCACGAGCTCTTCTATTTAGCCACGAGCTCTTCTATTTAGGCAGGAGCTCTTCTATTTAGGCACGAGCTCTTCTATTTAGGCACGAGCTCTTCTATTTAGCCACGACCTCTTCTATTTAGCCACGAGCTCTTCTATTTACACACGAGCTCTTCTATTTAGGCACGAGCTCTTCTATTTAGCCACGAGCTCTTCTATTTACACACGAGCTCTTCTATTTAGCCATGAGCTCTTCTATTTAGCCACGAGCTCTTCTATTTACACACGAGCTCTTCTATTTAGCCATGAGCTCTTCTATTTAGCCACGAGCTCTTCTAATTTACACACGAGCTCTTCTATTTAGGCACGAGCTCTTCTATTTAGCCACGAGCTCTTCTATTTAGCCACGACCTCTTCTATTTAGCCACGAGCTCTTCTATTTACACACGAGCTCTTCTATTTAGGCACGAGCTCTTCTATTTAGCCACGAGCTCTTCTATTTACACACGAGCTCTTCTATTTAGCCATGAGCTCTTCTATTTAGCCACGAGCTCTTCTATTTACACACGAGCTCTTCTATTTAGCCATGAGCTCTTCTATTTAGCCACGAGCTCTTCTAATTTACACACGAGCTCTTCTATTTAGGCACGAGCTCTTCTATTTAGCCACGAGCTCTTCTATTTAGCCACGAGCCCCTTCGATGTCTCGAATCTCTGGGATTAAGGAGAGGGAAGCTGATTTATGAAAAATATTTGACATGCAAAAAGCGAATCATTGGGTTTTGAATGACGTCCTAAATAAAATACATATTTTTGTTAAAGAATTGAAGAACATCTTAAGACGTGAGATACGAAAACATTTTGTTCGTGGTTATTCAATCGACATTTTTTTAGACACGTAGAATTTTTTTTTTTATATCAATCTCACAGATATATGATTTAAACATAACTGTCGATTAATTAACCAACTTGGGAAAGAACCATATTTAAATAAATGAAGGTCTAAACTTGCCAATAGTATTGAGTGTTCTATCTGTATGAGACCAAGCTTTGTCCTGCAGTGTGACAGTTACCAGCTGGCATTTCCTTTAAAAAACTTTAAATATTACATAGCTAACCGGTTTCGAGGTCTAAGCAACCGGTGGTCAGGGCTCCTGAGAGAGGAATCTCCTAACAATTATACGTCCCTAGTCCTCAAGTATCGCTTTCTGGATCAAGCCATTGATCTCGCTGTCTAACAAGAGTCTTCTCAGATGTTGGTCGAGGCTCTTGGGTATTATGCCATTGGCTGTAACGACTATCTGTGCAATGACTGCTGTATTCAGTTCCCAAATGTTGACTAGATTGTGAGGCAGGTGAACCAATTGATATTATTGTTAAAATATTGTTTTTATTTTATTGTTAAAAAGAGCTTGTGTATTCTTCGTAAACAGGGACTAAAATAGCTCTTTATTCCCTAGGGGCTAAAAGTGATTTGAATTTGGAATGTGGATATTGTTAGTATAAGTTCCAATCACCAGTGAGATCAATCAAGAACATTGTTTAAACAAGTAACAGGCTGTGTAATAAAGAAAAACACGCGCGATTCAAATAAAAAAAAAAGTTTGTGAAAAAATAAAAAACGCACGAAAAGCATTCTGCCTTCGTTCGTAGTAATTGTTTACTCAAATTAGGATTTTACTTAGTTTTATAAAAAATGAGTACGTCTTCCTCAAGTAATTGTATGTAAATAAATAAACGTACTATTCTTATTCATAAGTTGCACTTACTTATTTTTTCATAGAGAGTGATAAAAAGTAGAGTGTCCACCTCGGGAGCAACACTATTTTAAGCTCGAATGACGTACTTTGAATCCCTCGCTGCGCTCAGGATTCTACTTTAGACTCCTTCGCTCCGCTCTGGATTCAAAGAAACATTCTCGTCTTCAAAATAGTTGTTTGCTCCCTAGGCAAACAATCTACAATTCCATGTGTTTTGCAGCGCCTTGTTCCACCCCGTGCCTCCCCCCGCCGCGCCCGCGTCCCCCGCGTCCCCCCCGCCCGCGCCGCGCGCCGCCTCCCCGCCGCCCGCGCCGCAACCCGTCGCCAGCAAGCTACGCATGCGGCCCAGCACGGGCCTACTGGGTCAGTACCAACTGTTACTGCAGCCCTTTCATACTTATTATGCCTCTGACAACACCCAACTTTATAGCAACAAGATCATTAATGCAAGTCAGAGGTAAAATAATTGTGAGAGGTATAGGCAATTTTTCAGATGTACTCCACCGCAAAATTAACTAGACTTAAAAAAAAAATGTCGCCAAATATAAACCAATAATTTTTATGCATCGTTTGATTTAGCAATGAAGGTTTTCTGAAATGACGTTCACAAGATGGAAGACCACTTGTCGAAGTAGCGCCAACTGGTAACGTGGATTGTCAAAAAAAAAACCCTCATTAAGTCTTTAAAAACATTTAAATCTTAACAAAAAAAAAAAAATTGAAATTACTTAATTGGCGGAGAGAGTGAACATCAGAAATAGCAAAAAAAAAAACAACTTTATATCAAAACTTTTTCATTATCTCATTGGTCGCTTATCTAATTATTTATTTTGTATAAAATTCCAGGTAGCTTCGAAGAATCCGCTCTAAAAGGTCGCTTGGAGCCCGTAGCGACCGTCCACGGCTTCACCGCTGAACTGGGCGCTTACGGCTCCTTCTGCCCACCCCACAAGAGACTACCAGTCACTGTGTTCTTCTACGCGCCCGGAGGGACCAACGCGCCTTACATGGTGAGCTATCTAAGCTGTCTATTGTTGAGCTGTGAGTTTACGGTTCTTCGGCCCACCCCAAAAGAGGCCAACACGCCTTACATTGTGAGCTATCTAAACTAACTATTTTTGAGCTGTGATCTTACGACTCTTTCTGCCCACCCCACCTTACATGGTAAACTATCTAAGCTATCTATTGTTGAGCTGTGATCTTACGGTTCTTTCTGCCCACCCCACAACAGACCACCGCGCCTTATATGGTGCGCTATCTAAGTTATCTATTGTTGAGCTGTGAGCTTACGGTTCTTCTGCCCACCCCAAAAGAGACCAACACGCCTTACATTGTGAGCTATCCAAACTAACTATTTTTGAGCTGTGATCTTACGACTCTTTCTGCCCACCCAACACGAGACCAACGCGCCTTACATGGTAAACTATCTAAGCTGTCTATTGTTGAGTTGTGATCTTACGGTTCTTTCTGCCCACTCCACAACAGACCACGGCGCCTTACATGGTAAACTATCTAAGCTGTCTATTGTTGAGCTGTGATCTTACGGTTCTTTCTGCCCACCCCACAACAGATCACCGCGCCTTACATGGTAAAGTATCTAAGCTGTCTATTGTTGAGCTGTGATCTTACGGTTCTTTCTGCCCACCCCACAACAGACCACCGCGCCTTACATGGTAAACTATCTAAGCTATCTATTGTTGAGCTGTGAGCTTACAGCTCTTTCTGTCCACCCCACAAGAAACCAACGCGCCTTATATGGTGAACTATCTAAGCTATCTATGGTTGAGCTGTGATGCTGTGATCTTACGGCTCTATCTGCTCACCCCACATATGACCAACGCGCCTTATTTGCTGAGCTATATTTTTCGAAATCAATCTAACAATAAGTGAACCAATCCGATAACCATTCTCAAATCTGTCTCACCTTTCTCCTCCCTTATCCGAATTTATTTGTGGTCGACGCAACATGTCTTTTTCTCCGATATTTCTCTATTAGTCGTTGTCTCGGTAGTAATTTCTAAATCTCCGAGCTAACTAGACGAAAACAAGTAAATAATGTTTGTGTTCATCTAAATATCCGAGCTAGAGGAAAACAAACATTACTTAAAATAAATACTCTTGTTTATCGATTGTATTCAATTTCGAGCGGCCAATGTTGTTTACATCTTTGGCAAATCTGCTGCGGTCGGACCTAAATACCTTTTGTTAGTCACATTTTATAATTGTATTTCTACAGAACATCTAGTAGCTAATTCCTTATTTGCTTTTCCAGGGTCACATAAACCTCGGCTCCTCTGGCTACCGTGTCGCTCGCTCCGGCACCGTGCAGGTCTCCCTCTTCAACCCTCACGGCACGCTGGTGAAGATGTTCGTCGTGCTGTACGACCTGACGCGGATGCCGGCTAGTGCGCGCACGTTCTTGCGTCAGAGGACGCTGTACATGCCGGCCGGGGCCGACCCGCCCGCGCGACATCACGCGCACAAGTGGCTGCGGTATCTTATACATCTTAGGTGAGTCTGGTCTCCTGGTACTTTTTTGACTGTTCGTGTTTTTGTTTTTAGGTTCGTTCGTTGAGGTCGGGCATAGATGATAATGATGATGATGATTATTAGGTTTCTCTAATTTTTGAGAAAGAACTTGTATATTGTGAGATCAATTTTGTACAAAACTAATGCATATTTAGTTTTTTTTTGAAAAAGCTAGTTTTAATCTGGAATTGGACCTGGGTAAAACGCCAATGGTTACCGTAAATACAATATAATTTTAGCGTTTATCTACTCAACCTAATCTCAAATGAGAGCGGTTTATTAATATGTCTCACTTTGCCATACATTCTCTGTATAAAATTAACATAAAAGTAATAGTTTATTTTCTCTCTATTCCAGGTTTATGACATCGAAATCCGGTAAACTGTACCTTCACACCGACATACGTATAATCGTATCGAGGAAAGCCGATCTCGACACGGCGACTGCCCATTCCGCCTTATTCCGACCGCTGCCGAACAATCACAGCGCGCCATCCGACCCGAAGACTGCCGAACGCGACTCGAACTCGCCCGACCGCAAGCCGAATCGAGTGTTCGGCGGTTGTTCGGAATTCGAAGATTTCAAAAAGGAAATCGGTTATGATAATCAAAATGGCGTTTCTTATGAGTTGAGGAGTTTCACTTATGCGCCTGATAACCCGAAGTATTCGCCGCGGTAGTTCGGGCGTGATTGGGGGTGATCCTGTTTCCGTGGCTAGTTGAGAATAGTATCGGTGGTCGTCGGTTTTTGTTTTTAGTGCCTGTATGTAATGATTGTTTGTTTAACAGTATGTATTAATGAGAAAATATATTTTTGGTTTTATAAATGGTGCGTTTTTATATTCAACCGAGAAGGCAACTAAACTATTTTTTAGGTCTTTTAGACCTACTTGTTGTGAGCTATCAATTGTTGAGCTGTGAGGTTGTTGCTTTTTCTGTCCACCCTACAAGAGACTACCCATCACTGTGTAGTTATGGTAAGCTATATTGGTTATGAAGCAATTATTTGTTAGCTGTGAGCTAACTGCTCTTTCTGCCCACCCCACAAGAGATCAAAGTAATACGCCGTACATGGCGAGCTATCTAAGCTATCTATTGTTGAGCTGTGATCTTACGGCTGTTTCTGCCCACTTCATAAATAAGACTACCAATTACTATCATTTTCTACGCGTCCGGAGGGACTTACGCGCCTTACATGAGGAGCTATATTTTATTTATATTGTTGAGCTGTGAGCTATCTATTGGTGAGCTGTCTTTCGACCTACATAATAAAGTAGTGATGAATAGGGGGTTTAAAAAGAAAGTTTTTAACCTGGCAACGGCAAGTACAGTCAGATTGATATTAAGCAATGAAAATTCTAAAATAATCATGAATGTTTGTGGCTGACTGTACAATGTCACTTTGTTTTCATAGTGTAACTTATTAATAAAATAGACTGGCCGCTGAGAGAATGCGTTCTTGACACCTGTCTCCTGTCAAACGAATACGTGTTTTGCGAATTTGATCTTTATTAGTTACTAGAATTGTCGCACTGGCAGGTGTCAGGAACGCAATCTCTCGATGGCCGGACTAGAAATATCACTAAACCACAAAACTTTACAAGTTACAGTTGTTGTACAGACGCCAGCACATCAACCTACTACAATCTGTCTTTCTGTAATAGATTTTCAAATTTAGCTCTAAAACATATGGTTCAAAGTTAATTGGAAAAATTTGTCAATTTCGGGTAGCTTGATGTGTTGGCGTCTGTACTTATAAAAACTTGTAATAATGCCACAATGTGTTACCATAATGTGGACAATTTGTAGACTTGTTTCTTAGAATTTTATTCTACAAATCGCACAAGTATGCAGGGTGTCGTGACAAGGCCCATATACTTTATGTAACGTGAAATATTTGTATATTCTTAATTGTTACTTATAGGTACAGTCAACAAAATAGATAAGTATGCAGGATCGTCGGATATAGTTAAAGTTTAGTAAGAAACCGATGGATGTTGTCAAATAAAATTTTATTTTATTAATAATAGAAAACAAAAAGCCCATTTATAAAATTAAATTTCAATCGACAAGATCTTTCAATCGACAAGATCCATCGGTTTTTTACTAAACTTCAACTATATCCGACGATCCTGCATACTTATCTCTTTTGTTGACTGTACATACTTACATATTTGTAATTTTGCTTTATTTTTTCTACAATTTTGTAGAATTGTACACTGCTTCCTGAATGCGAGAAGCACAGAGCTGGTCGAAGTGAGTGGTGCTGGACGTATTTCGAATGAAGTGATGATGATGATAAAGATGAACCTGTAAAGTTTTGTGGTATAGGGCCCAGGTCTTTAATCCGAAACCTGTTGTATAATTTCAACCTCTATAGATCTTAGGATAACTTATGTAGGAAGGTTTATTATCAAGTAAAACAAGACATCTTCGAAAAATAATTTAATTAAAATAAATAAAGGCATACTCACACAAGCGCTCAATAAATAACAATCACACTATGGCCTCAACTTAATTAATTATGCCTTATTTATTAATTACACTTAAATCTTAGGTATAATTGTATTTAATGCTTGTAACACTGACCCTTTTGCTGGCAACACCGACTACTTGCGTGCGATCATGTTTACTTAATACCTAATTAGGTATAAATGCGGAATCGTTTTGTCCGTAGCGTTTAACAAGGCAAAAGAAAATGCCTATAAAATAATTTTCTTTTATCTAAGTCCACTTTGATCATTTTTGTTTCACAGGTACTAGTAACTTGTGGAAAGATCTCTAATAACTGTGCTGATGCGGAGTTTGTTGCGCCACTTCTTCTTCCCAGCGAAAGCACTAGGAAGTGGTGAAGGGCGGGCGTGCAGGGGGACTTTCATAGGTAATGTTGACGTTCAAAAAGTGAAAATTCCCATTTTTGCCAGGAAAAACCTGTGTCTAGGCATCAAACCTGCGTATTTAAGCACATTACCCAATCTTTCAACTTCTAAACTGTCAAACTCATATAGAATTTATTTGTTCATGTTTACACAATTTTTAAGGTGAATGCGCAGTGGTAGACCGCGAAATTTAAATTTTCTTACGTTTTTTGCAATTTGTAGGTCAGTGTCAGGTTGTATCTTGATCAAAATATGATTCGCGACTATAATAGACATGTATTTACAGAATTATAGTCATTAGAAACATTAATATATCTCTTTAAGTTAGATTTCTACCATCAACACTTTTCCATACGAGATTTGTTCTTAACGGTAGAAATCTAACTTAGAAAGATGTATTAATGATTCTAATTATTATAATTATGTAAATACGTACCTGTTATAGTCGCGAATCATATTTTGATCAAGATACAACCTGACACTGACCTGAAAATTGCAAAAAACGTAAGAAAAATTGAATTTCGCGGGCTACAACTGCGCATTCACCTTAGTAGAACATTCTTTAATTATATAATCAAAGGGAACATTGGCCCATTAGGTCAGAATTGAGTTACAGAAGTTTTTTTACTCAGATCTCATCAATAGTTAGGTAATCATAGACGTTTAAAATACAAGCATTTATGATTAATTAATAGTCAAATCAAATCAGTTTTAGTTTTATGCGTCAACAAGTAGGATAAGTCCTCATAGCAAGATCTTCTTTTGCCGATATCCCAAAAATCTTCTTTTTTGAGTTAAGTCAGTATTCCATTAAGCATGCGAATTATTTTCTCGCATTAACACAAGTAGTCGTAAACATACGCCATTGTCTACCGTGAAATATAATGTAAAACCTACCACACAAGATTTATCGTCAGAAAACACAGTTTTTCTCATAAATACTGAGAAAATGCAGAAAAAAACAATCGTTCTCACTTTCTACTGATACTAGCTTCAATCTCGTGACAAACTGCGGGAAAAACTTCTATGTATCTTGTCTATAGTTTCCAATATGTTGTTTTCACCATTAACAATAACATAACGCCAGTATGCCCCAAAGGATAGACAGAGAGATGGAATGTATTTAAAGTCAGGGAAATTCATTGGTTATCATAATGGAGTACCAACTTAAATGGTTCGTATAATCAAATTATAACTCTCATTCTTTGGCAGTTGTATGAAAAGGCTATAACACGACAAGTTGAAGTAGTGTGTCAACTTGATAAACAATTAATTTCTCTGACGTTATTTGCATAGTACATTTCGTCAGTTATAATGATGAAGTGCCATGTATAAGGGGCAAGTCTTTCGCCATTAACCAGGCTGGAATCTAGCCTCTGGGCTGCTACTGAGGAAATCCTGATGGAAAGACCCAATAAATGTTTACCCGACTTGGGAATCAAACCCAGGGCTTTAAGTTCAGCAGCAGCGCTTGCGACCGCTAGACCTACGAGGCAGTCAAAAAATGACTAAACTATTTTAATATTTAACGATTTTTCTTCATACATGGTAGGTTTAACAAGTTTCCAAATGGAATTCAAGTTTACACTATGACTGGAGTGAAAGAGACAGAACTATCTTACACTCGCGTTGGAAAAGGACGGGCATACATCTGCGGATTTCTTTCTTGCGCTTTGTAGGGTGAGACTACACTGGCGTCCACTTCAGTTTCCTGTGGAAAAAACCGGTTTATGTGAAACTGGGTTCAGTTATTTATAGAAAGATATCGTTATTGGAACGGTATCCTCTGGTTGAGTGAATATTTATATGAAGACGTCTAGATAGGGCAAGTCTATCATGTCGGCACGAACCACAGAGCACGGGTAAACCTCGGCAGCCACTGCTAGAAGCGGGATTGGCAACGCTTTTCATAAACCAAGCGTGTCACCGTTTACTTGCACTAATCCAGATCGTATTTTAGCCATGGCGGCCAATCTCAAAGGAGACTGGCTTTTGGCGCGGGAGTTACTTTAATGCACAAGTGTGTGCGCAGACACAGGTGCACCCTTTCTTCCCTCACTCTCATTGTCCGATGGGACGGCAATCCGACACGACCGGAGAGAAATCAGGCGCTGGACCAACGACAACCTCCAAACTCTATTTTTACTAAGAAATTCCTAATGGAAAAACCACACCCTGTCCGACCTAGGAATCTAACCCAGGACCCCACGCTCAGCACTCGCGCTTGCGACCAGGAGACTACCGGAGCAGTTAATGATACCAATGTAATATACAGGTTGAAATTGAAAACATGCGACAAATCGAAATGGGAGATTGTACTCATCATTATGAAGAACTTTTACTATGGGAGCAAACCTGAAATCGCGAAAAAAATATCAGCTGTTCCCTACATTTTGACGAGTTATGCGAACATAAATATAGGGACCAGCCGATTTTTTTTTCGCGATTTTAGGTTTCGTCCCATAGTAAAAGTTGTTAATAATGATGAGTACAATCTCCCATTTCGATTTGTCGCATGTTTTCAACTTCACCCTGTAGAAACAGACGGCTTTGAAGACAGACTGTGACAGAAGTTCTCAACGCAGTTTTGGGACCAAGAATTTTATTAGTTCTGCCATCACCAGACGCTGCCCGCGCGGAAATTTCATGCTCTGTGGCAAGAGCTATGCGAGAATGGTAAAACATAGATCATAAAATAGGTACTTACTAAAAGGCCAGACTGATAGCAAAGTTGGTAGCGGGGCGGTAGTGTCACTCGCGGAGACCCATTCAATGCTAAGTTAACTACTTTCTTAGAATTTCTCCAACCTTATAATAAAATAGTAACTAGAAATTTTTGTCCGTTTGTCTGGATGTATGTTCCAGAATGGCGCAAAAACGGCTGAGCTGATTTGGATGGCACAGATAGTTTAATAGGTTACTTTTAATTCCGGTAGTACGTTCCTGTGGTATATTTTGCGACAGAAGCCGCGGACAAAAGCTAGTTAATAATAAACGCTGAGTAAAGTTACCTACATACATTTTTTGAGGTTAATGTTTTGCAGTTTTATTCGCATTTATAAGCACCAGGAAGTGGCCTAAGCATGACTTGGTGAAAGGGAAACGCGCTCAAGACAGACCACCGGCAAGATGGTGTGACGCGATCAAGAAGACTGTTGGAGGCATCTACCGAGCGGTCCACACTGCAGAAGACCGCATAACTTGGAGACGGCTCGTATGTGGTTGTGGGAAAGACGAAGAAGAAGAAAAGAAGGAAGTGGTGACGTAGTCTTTCGTCTTGACGTTTCAGAGCTGATCCTTAGCCTAAAGTAATGCTTGAGGGAAGCCTATGTCCAACAGTGGACGTCTTTCGGCTGAACGATGATACAGAGGCAAGGCAGGGTCCCCAGCCATGCTGCTTCACCTCGTGGTCGTATGTGCCTACTATATCTAGCCTAGCAGTTAGGTCTGATGTGATGTACTGACCTCCATACTCACATCATCAGGCAGTATGCTCCTGGACCAGGGTCCCCAGCCGTGCTGTTCCTCTTCCTCGTGGTCGTAGTGATGCTGGTGTTGGGCGTGTTCGTAGTAGATAATCTGAGGGTAAAAGAGAATCATCAATAAGAGGTTGGTTGTCAAAACATTTACGAGAAGACATGAATCCATTCTTCGTACCGAACTGTCCGACTCACTTCTCAATAAATGAGAAGTGCTTTTTAATGGTCATAATGCTTCAACGTTCTCCAAAAGCCAATTCTTAACATGGACCACCTGATTTCTGCTTGTAAATTAGTTAAGGATACCGCATCCGTAATTTAAACTGTTATTATCTGGTAGGTTCAGTCAACAAAAGATATAAGTATGCAGGATCGTCGGATATAGTTGAAGTTTAGTAAGAAACCGCGCTACTTCCTAGTGCTTTCGCTGGGGAGAAGAAGTGGCGCAACAAACTCCCCAGCAGCACAGTTGTGTGTTCAGTTAGGAAATAATTAATTTTATACAATACTATATGCAAAGTAATTAACATTACAGGACACAGAAAATTAAATTAAATTATTTGCCATAGGTTGGCTAGCCAGTAGAGTTAGTTTGAGTCCCGGGAAAGGACATAGGATAGTTTTTATCCCGATATTCCCAAAGGAAACTTATGCGGGTGAAACCGCGGGGCGCAGCTAGTCTAAGATAAGCACACGATAAGAAGCATTTAACATAAATTATACGCTAATATAATAATAATAATGCGTAGAGATCATTATTATCTTTAATCTCTGGTTATTTCCAAGCTATCATCAACGTATTTTCTCCTTACGATTGAGATCGTGATTAATCTTAGATATGTACGCAATCGGTATTTTATCGACTTGGCGAGGTTGTTTCATTGAGATCAATGATATACAGCCTATAGTAGGTTTCGGTCGCAGGTTCGATTCCCGTAAGCCGCACGAAACATTTGTTGATTTGTTTTTGTACCTAACTTAAGTTTAAGGCTCAAAGTAAAGAAGGCTTAAAATAAAACCAAGAAGTAGGCAAGTGTATAGTCGAACTCAACTCAAACTCGCATTTATTTCATTTAAACGATTTACAGGCACTTTTGAATTGTCAAGAAGTCGGTCAGTCAGAAAGATGAAGCTAGTTGCCCATTCCAAAGCGTAGGTACCTATGGATATGGAGAAGAACGGGCAAGAAACTCCATGGACACTTTTAAAATATTTTTACAAAAATATTAGATACATCATTAATGTTGAATTTATCATTAAAATTGTGAGAACGATATAAAAACACATAGGTAACCCTCCTTCTGGCGCAGTCGGGTAAATAGTAACAAAACAACAATCCAAAAATAAAATAATTAAAAATAAGCCGACGCAGCTAAGTGATGACCAGCCTCAATTGACGGCGCCCGTTCACGAACATGACGCATGATCAGCACATGGTACACAACACAAACATTTCACTAGCAACCAACATTATATTTTTCCATGATCTACTCTCTTTTCCGTCAACGAAGATACGGTCCCGTCAGAAAGTAGTTCGAAACTTCGGAGTGAAACCTACAACCGATTAATTATCCTTGACAATTCAAAAGTGCCTATAATTGGTTTAATTGAAATAAATGCTTTGAGTTTGAGTTTTCCGGACGGGCAAACTAACATCGTGAGCAGGGGAAAAGGGGAAAACCTGTCAAATCGTGGAGTCATTCATTCTTATGCCGCCGGGCCCCGAACTAACTTGATGTCCGTAGGTGATACGCAGGTGGAATCGCCTGTAAGTTCGGCTGACACTACGGATTTCGAGCTTAGGAAGGAGCTTTCTGGTCGATCTGAAGGTCTCCTCCCTAGGCTCGACAACAGGTTCGAACCTAATTATCATCTGCCTAGGCTGTTCCCAACTATGTTGGGGTCGGCGGCCAGTCTATCCGGATGCAGCTGAATACCAGTATTTTACATGGAGCGACTGCCTATCTGACCTCCACAACCCAGTTACTGGGTAATACTACGATACCCCTTGGTAAGACTGGTTGTCGACTTTCGGGCTTCTGACTACCCGTAATAACTGTCAAAGATCCACGAATGACAGCCGGGACCAACGGCTTAACGTGCTTTCCGAGGCACGGAGGTTTCTCGGTATGTAAAGATGGTCACCCATCCATAGACCTACCGCGGCAAGTGTAGCTTAACCTGATCGATCGACCTGTATGGCTGTTATTATTTAGCCACGGGCCCCTCACAACAGGTTCGGACCTATTGTCTAAAATAGTCGGGTAAATACTCATAAAGTTATATAATTTTTCTCATGCCAAAGACCTTTAACAGGTGGTCTTGTCAACCATTGAAATAACTTAACCCTGCACTGCTGGGCCCCGAGCTCGCGGGGTCACTTTCACTGTGACCCACACGGATGCTGCTACCGGTACCGACTCCGAGGTATTTGTAAATTATAGGTTTTAACAATGGGCGCTTAACGGGTTCCGCAATGATGTGCCTTCGAAAAGTTAATGTTTAAATAAATTAATAATTCATTGAGACGTGTTTAGGGAATTATGTCCGCCTTTTTGTTTTTTCTTGTACATAATTTATAAGTTCCTATAATAAATATGTATGGAACATTGACTGTATGATTCATAATTGATAGACAACGCTCTCTCTCTAACGACTTCTACTTTCCTGGTGTCTATAAGTAAAGAGTTCAAATACGAGATCTAGTATAATTTGTAAATGTAAGGAAAGTCGATCAATCACAATCGGAACCATTTTGAAGGTTATTGCTAATCCATTGCTTCATATATTCGAAAAAATTGTCTGTTCAGCAACGTAAGTAATGCAATGAATGTTGTTGAACTGTCAAAATGAATGCCATTGCTACCTACTTTTGTGTGTTACCGCAATGACCCCGCTGCGTCTGCGTGTGACAATTGTGACAAATCATAAAGGAAATCATTATTGGCTTGTTGGCTCCTCTGCGTAACCCTTTGGCGAAAACAGACGATATGTAATGTTTTAGGTTATGACGTTATGTTATTGGTATGCTAAAATACTTTCCAAAAATGTTAATCAAAAAAGAAACACACAAGTTAGGTAATCAAAAAACGGATGAGAGTTTCATATTTTGACAAAATAAATTAAATATGAATAAATAACCATAATAATATTTTCTCAACTGTTTTCACTTCTTGAAGAGCAAATTACTGATCAGTTTCTCTGAGTAGAGGTACCCATACATTTAAATCCTATGCGCCTGCGCACCCTGTACTCTGGCGGGGCCGTGGAGGTCACTTTCACTGCGACCTACACGCGGTTGCCATCGACCTTAATCGTGGTATTTCCCACCCGCTCAAGAGTATTCATTACTTGGCTAGGGTTACCACTTGTAATAATTTGCTTATGAATTTTATTTCGTAACTGATTTCTAAAAATCATGAAAAATCCGAAAGAGGAGGTCCCTATCGTCTACCTGTTTGTGTTGTATAAAATTTTATTTTTACTTGACAGTGGAATAGACTTATCTATAAGTACGTGATACAACTAACACTAAAATCTATCTATCTATCTATTACTAAAAGCTAAAGAGTTTGTTTGTTTTTTGAACGCGCTAATTTCTGGAACTACCAACAGTCGTAACCCTCCTTCTGGCGCAGTCGGGTAAATAGTAACAAAACAACAATCCAAAAATAAAATAATTAAAAATAAGCCGACGCAGCTAAGTGATGACCAGCCTCAATTGACGGCGCCCGTTCACGAACATGACGCATGATCAGCACATGGTACACAACACAAACATTTCACTAGCAACCAACATTATATTTTTCCATGATCTACTCTCTTTTCCGTCAACGAAGATACGGTCCCGTCAGAAAGTAGTTCGAAACTTCGGAGTGAAACCTACAACCGATTAATTATCCTTGACAATTCAAAAGTGCCTATAATTGGTTTAATTGAAATAAATGCTTTGAGTTTGAGTTTTCCGGACGGGCAAACTAACATCGTGAGCAGGGGAAAAGGGGAAAACCTGTCAAATCGTGGAGTCATTCATTCTTATGCCGCCGGGCCCCGAACTAACTTGATGTCCGTAGGTGATACGCAGGTGGAATCGCCTGTAAGTTCGGCTGACACTACGGATTTCGAGCTTAGGAAGGAGCTTTCTGGTCGATCTGAAGGTCTCCTCCCTAGGCTCGACAACAGGTTCGAACCTAATTATCATCTGCCTAGGCTGTTCCCAACTATGTTGGGGTCGGCGGCCAGTCTATCCGGATGCAGCTGAATACCAGTATTTTACATGGAGCGACTGCCTATCTGACCTCCACAACCCAGTTACTGGGTAATACTACGATACCCCTTGGTAAGACTGGTTGTCGACTTTCGGGCTTCTGACTACCCGTAATAACTGTCAAAGATCCACGAATGACAGCCGGGACCAACGGCTTAACGTGCTTTCCGAGGCACGGAGGTTTCTCGGTATGTAAAGATGGTCACCCATCCATAGACCTACCGCGGCAAGTGTAGCTTAACCTGATCGATCGACCTGTATGGCTGTTATTATTTAGCCACGGGCCCCTCACAACAGGTTCGGACCTATTGTCTAAAATAGTCGGGTAAATACTCATAAAGTTATATAATTTTTCTCATGCCAAAGACCTTTAACAGGTGGTCTTGTCAACCATTGAAATAACTTAACCCTGCACTGCTGGGCCCCGAGCTCGCGGGGTCACTTTCACTGTGACCCACACGGATGCTGCTACCGGTACCGACTCCGAGGTATTTGTAAATTATAGGTTTTAACAATGGGCGCTTAACGGGTTCCGCAATGATGTGCCTTCGAAAAGTTAATGTTTAAATAAATTAATAATTCATTGAGACGTGTTTAGGGAATTATGTCCGCCTTTTTGTTTTTTCTTGTACATAATTTATAAGTTCCTATAATAAATATGTATGGAACATTGACTGTATGATTCATAATTGATAGACAACGCTCTCTCTCTAACGACTTCTACTTTCCTGGTGTCTATAAGTAAAGAGTTCAAATACGAGATCTAGTATAATTTGTAAATGTAAGGAAAGTCGATCAATCACAATCGGAACCATTTTGAAGGTTATTGCTAATCCATTGCTTCATATATTCGAAAAAATTGTCTGTTCAGCAACGTAAGTAATGCAATGAATGTTGTTGAACTGTCAAAATGAATGCCATTGCTACCTACTTTTGTGTGTTACCGCAATGACCCCGCTGCGTCTGCGTGTGACAATTGTGACAAATCATAAAGGAAATCATTATTGGCTTGTTGGCTCCTCTGCGTAACCCTTTGGCGAAAACAGACGATATGTAATGTTTTAGGTTATGACGTTATGTTATTGGTATGCTAAAATACTTTCCAAAAATGTTAATCAAAAAAGAAACACACAAGTTAGGTAATCAAAAAACGGATGAGAGTTTCATATTTTGACAAAATAAATTAAATATGAATAAATAACCATAATAATATTTTCTCAACTGTTTTCACTTCTTGAAGAGCAAATTACTGATCAGTTTCTCTGAGTAGAGGTACCCATACATTTAAATCCTATGCGCCTGCGCACCCTGTACTCTGGCGGGGCCGTGGAGGTCACTTTCACTGCGACCTACACGCGGTTGCCATCGACCTTAATCGTGGTATTTCCCACCCGCTCAAGAGTATTCATTACTTGGCTAGGGTTACCACTTGTAATAATTTGCTTATGAATTTTATTTCGTAACTGATTTCTAAAAATCATGAAAAATCCGAAAGAGGAGGTCCCTATCGTCTACCTGTTTGTGTTGTATAAAATTTTATTTTTACTTGACAGTGGAATAGACTTATCTATAAGTACGTGATACAACTAACACTAAAATCTATCTATCTATCTATTACTAAAAGCTAAAGAGTTTGTTTGTTTTTTGAACGCGCTAATTTCTGGAACTACCAACAGTCGGATAAAAATTTTTTTTTTTTCATTTGATAGCCCAATTCTTGAGGAAGAGGAGGAAGAGTAGAGGCTATAGGCTATTCACCATCACGACAGGGCCCTCAGGAGCCGAGCAAAAAGAAAAATATCGGAAAGGACGCTAGCCGAAAACGAAGTAATAGTGCCTGCAGGCGATGCAATGCGATGGGGTGGGTTTTCACGCGGACGAAGTCGCGGGCAGAAGATGATTGGGCATCTAAAAGTTATGATATACCAACCCAACTACTACTCAACCCTCGAGTGGGCTTTAAAAAATGCGAGGGAAAACCCCTATAATTAAAAAAAAAACAGGTGTGTCGGAAGGTTTTCCAGTGTAGTGTACATAAAGACGGACAGACAGAAAGATGGTGCGCATGCGTCATCCACACAGGTGTCACTTAAATATTCCTAAACTAATTGAAAGGGTAATTCTGCCGCCTCAGGGCAATTGTCTAGCCACATAATAACGTGCTACTTCCAATACCTTTCAATGAAGACACATTGGTGACCGCTGACACACGTGACACCGATATATGGAGAAGAAAACGTTTACTTTGTTACCCGACTGCGCAGCAGCAAAGACAGGGTTATGTTTCTGACGCGTATCTATGTATCTTTGTGGGATTCCTCAATCCTTATACCCTCGAAGCATCCTAACGGTATTTCTTTATTTTTTTTTTTTATTAGCCATTAATAGCCCACTGTTGGGCCAAAGCCTCCCTACTCTCTCTCCACCTCTCTCTGTCCAGAGCTGGTAAGGACCAATCTATATTAAAGAAGTCCTAACGGTTGAATGGATTTTAATACACGAGGTGTCTTGTCTATGTCGCGCTAGGTTTTGTTTTTATAAAATCAAAATGGCGGATTTTAAACGTCATTAAGTAGTCTTTATTTTTTTTTAAACCCATAATTTAACCCCTTGAGCGGGTGACTTTAATAAATAAATAAAGTTTACAATCCTATCGAAAATAACAAAATTAAAATGTAATTTCTTGAAAAACAAATCATATCTAGCATTACCATGTGGCGTATCAAAATAAAGGGCTTGAGGAGACGATTTCAAAAATATACCACACTAAAACGTTGAAAAAAAAACAACAACAACTGAACAACGAAGTCCAATGAGTAGTTGGGGTGGCAGCAAATCTAGCATTGAACTAAAATAAGGAGTCCGCGTATCACTGGCCAGTTTCCCTCAGTCGTCAGTTTATTCAATTCGCCAATTTCATTGATTAGACTGTTAGAAAAGTGAGCTTGTTTTGTACTTTAGAGACACCATGCTACTTTCAATAGCTTTTAATGAATACGTTAGTCATTGGTGATCGCTAACACGCGTGACACAGATACATACATGTAAGCCAACGTTTATTTCGTTTATCTAGTTCAGTGCGTAGAGCGGCTCGACCACAACACCACAAGTACCTACTTACTACGTTCACGTTACCACAATGCTACTTTGAGAGGGTATCCTATATCTTATGGCAATATTATATGGTTCACTTATGCCTCTCAACTTGGAAGAAGCACACAAATTGAATTGCGTACACATGAAAGTATCATTCAATGTCGTTTAAAACTTTTAAATCGACGAAAAAAGGAGGAGGTTCTCAAGTCGACGTGTATATTTGTATTTTTTGTTATGATTGACCACGCACAATTTTTTTGAGAGTACATAGTCCGACTTCAACGTTTCTTTTTTTAAAGATACCAAACTTAAAGAAAAATTTAATCTTAGGATAAATTAATCTTTAATCTTAGGTTTAAACTTAGGAAAACCTTTAATGATAGGAATCCTCAAATTCTGAGTTGAGTTGCACGATTTTTGACAAATGCGTGCACTTACTGGAATCTGTGTGGTTCTCTCCTCAAAAGACCATTTCAGACACCAATCTAAATGGTCTTCACATGATCTGACCAAGATTTTGTCTGGGCTTTAAAAGAGACTGCGACCTCTAAGTTTGTTTCGGCCTTTCTTCTCAGAGTAGTCAGATAGGAAACGCCGACCTCATCTAGCTTAAAAAAAATATGATTGATGTGTAAAAGTGTTTGTACAAACCTACTTACGGAAAATATATCATTTATCATTTAATCAATATGGTAGAACCGGTAAGCGGCAACGTAGCGCCCCTAGCTAGATGCACCGACGACCTGGTGGCTGGGATAGACTGGATGCAGAAGGCAAAGGACTTGTTTTTATGATTGAACCGTGTAACATTTCAATTAGATCCGTCAACTTCAGGTACAAAGCTAGGAGATCAGCACCCTAATCGTGTATGACAGACACTGTTAGTCACGATATTAATGATTTCGAAGGAAAATGATAGTCTATTACTTCATATATTTGAAAAATTCGTCTGCACGACAACGTGAATAACGCCATGATGTTGTTAAACTGTCAGAATTAAAGGCATTGTGTCATTGTGTGTTACACAACCCCCCAGTCTAACTAGCTTTCTGGAGCAGGTGTTATATGACGCCTAATACTAGGTTCATCAGTGAGTTGTGCGGCTCTAGTGCCGTGTCGAGGTGTTAGATAGGCACAAGGTCACGCCGTGTCGAGGCCACTAAGCTCTAAAAGCGTATAGTTTTCTTAATGAACGGTAAAGCCTACTTAAGTTTCTTTATTTATGTCTGTAATTTATATGGTATACATAATAAAGAGTATTCTATTCTATTCTTATTCAGCGAATGAACTAGCGTTGATCTTGATCACCGCGCTCGCTCACTAATTTTGGTGATTTCAGACTTAAATCTACAGCTTTTCCTGACGATATTTTCCTTCACCGTCACTCTACGATGTCTAAGATTAAGTGAGTAAAGTATTTATAACATAGTTACGTGATACCAAGGTTTTAAACTTGAAAAGAAGAGGGTACAAACTTAAGCAAGTTAAGGCAAAGAACCCTCAATAAATTGACACCTCTCGCGGCAGCCCTACACAATTGATGACTAGATGAAGTTCCGAGAAAGCGTCTTAAGACAAACAAATGCCTTTTTAGATCAACATCGTTATGTTTCTACCAGCTTAGCTTGACAAGCCGGTTTATGGCTAATTAACTATGATTAACATGTATTTAAATTAGGTCAATTTACGCGCTTTCGACCCGGCACGGCGCGGCCTAAAGATTCTTGCACATTATTTTTGGTTTGATGTGATGTTTATTCACGTTACCCAATAGAAGAAATACTTATTATGTCCTCATTAAATAATGTTTTATAATAAAAAATATCTTTAACAACATTTTGTAGCGTATCTAAAGCTCTATTTACAGGATGTAAGTTTCTGCAGCGGCAACTGCAGGCGTCGATGACCGCCGTCAACAACGTGTACTACGTTGTTTCGCTTTTTTTTTTTCAAATGAAATTGAGCAACCGCGCGACATGGGTTAACATATTCAATGATGAAGAGAAACGTTTAAAGACCTTACTGATTGAACTAAGCTTTCCATAAGATGATTCAATGAATGTTGTGCCCACATAGCTGTGTTTTAAACGCGCTTTAAGTACATAAGCACTATGAGGTGTTATCTCAGTTAACACACATTTCCTTGCGTTAATTACACGCCAAATGACATACAAACATTGAGAAAAAATACACTTGTACAAATATCAGTAACGACACGGGAATCTTAACACCATTCCGGTTGTCATTTACTCATTCACACACGAATCTGTGTCATTTGTTCAAGTCTTCGGTGACAAATTGTCACAAAATAAAAAGATTCAGAAGATTCACTATACAGGGTCAAATAATTAAATCAGCTAGCGAGCGCATGCGTTGTACACATGACAGCTTGCATAGAAGCAAGATTCAAGGTTTAAATACAGATTTGATCCGATGTTGTCAAATAGACTAAGATATTTAAAACATACACGCTTTAATTAAGCATACTTAGAGGTATGCGTCAGAGACTTGAACGCAGGTTTAAAGCATAATTAGGGTTTTTATGAAAATTCAAGCCACTTTGACAAAAGGTCTTCTATTTCATCATTCGTTTAATTAATTCGTTCATCATTCAGTCACGACTAAAGAAAATAATATAGCCGCTTTGACATTTTTGACAGGTGCCCGGACCTGACGTCTCAGTGTTGCCATCTAGTGCACATCACCCACATTGAAGAAGTAGGTATCAGCTAAATTGTTATTTTGATCAATATTACAATTTTGCAATAAGACAGCAGTATTTTTTGAATATTTTAGTTTACCGTCGTGTTAACCCTTTGACCGCCATGTAAAATTTCATCTATCTTGCCCCCAACGCCGCGACCGTATTACAAATCATTTAAACATACATATTAGTATGGATTAAAAGTTGAAGTGCGATGAACGCTTAAAGACGTCATTGGCGTCTCGATCAAGTTATTGAATGACGCTTTAATGCGTCCTTGGCTGTCAAAGGGTTAAACTTCTGTTACAATCTTTATAACGTCGCAATGTATTCGATACGTTTAGTTTCCAATTCAATCAAATGCATTGAGGTATCCGGTGCGTTCGTGTGGCGATGTCGTCTATGCGAGGTATGTATCAAATATTAATGAGACTATCCGCTTAACTGATTACCGATCAATCTTTCACGGTAGAGGAAAAGAAATGGAGAATATTTGTGATTAAGATGTTAGTTTCTCAGTAGTAGCGCAGCCTAAAGTAGGGATTTGTGCCCGGTTGAAGGCAATAGCTATGAATATCCCGCACTGGGCCCACGTGGCCATAGAAATGTAACTTTCTTATATCTATGGTTATGGCCCACTCCCCCTCACTGAGAGGAGGCCTGTGTCCCAGCAGTGGGAACATTATCGGCTGACTATGCTTATGCTAAAGGCAATAGACTCGTCCTCTATGACATCATCATCATAACACATTATCATCACGTCTTGTTTCCCCAAACGGTTAGGCAGAGGTGTATACCCACAGTTCGCAAGTAATGTTTTAAATCTCATATAACAGGGGGCGAGCCTATTGCTACCAACCAGGCGCAAATCCAGACTCTGGGCTGCTACTGAGAAATTCCAGATGGAAAAACCAGATAACACTTTGTCCGACCTGGGAATCACACACTCGAGCTCAGCAGTAGCGGTTACGACCACTAAGCTTACCCAGTTACTGGATAATAGAATGCGCCTTGGTAAGAGGGTTATGTCAGGGCTATGTCAGTCCGACTCCAGGACCAGACCTCGAAACCTATCCTTTTGCAGCGAGGTGTGAGACAGGGAGACGTTATCTCTCCGAAACTGTTCACCGCTGCTCTGGAGGATGTCTTCAAGGTTCTGGACTGGAAAGGAGCTGGCATTAACATCAATGGCGAGTACATAACTCACCTTCGGTTTGCCGACGATATAGTAGTCATGGCTGAGACTATGGAGGACCTCATTACAATGCTCGATGACCTCAGTAGAGCCTCTGAAAGAGTGGATCTGATAATGAACATGGACAAAACGAAGGTCATGTCAAATGCCCATGTAACACCCACTCTCATGAAGATCGGAGACGCTACACTCGAAGTCGTGGACGAGTATATTACCTAGGACAAACTGTCCAGTTAGGTAGGTCCAACTTCGAGAAAGAGGTCAATCGTCGAACCCGACTCGGCTGGGCAGCGTTCGGGAAGCTACGCAATATCTTCTCGTCCCACATACCGCACTGTCTCAAGACGAAAGTCTTTGACCAGTGCGTGTTGCCAGTGATGACATATGGCACTGAAACGTGGTCGCTCACAATGGGCCTTATTAGAACGCTGAAAGTCACCCTAAGGGCAATGGAGAGGGCTATGCTTGGAGTTTCCCTGCGGGATCGAATCAGAAATGAAGAGATCCGCAGGAAAACCAAGGTAACCGACATAGCCCGAAGAATTGCCAAACTTAAGTGGCAGTGGGCAGGGCACATTGCTCGCAGAACAGATGGCCGATGGGGCCGAAAGGTTCTGGAATGGCGACCGCGTACCGGAAGGCGTAGCGTTGGAAGGCCTCCCACAAGGTGGACCAACGACCTTGTGAAGGCCGCAGGAAGTCGTTGGGTGCGAGAAGCACAAAACCGGTCGAAGTGGAGGTGCTTGGGGGAGGCCTATGTCCAGCAGTGGACGTCTTTCGGCTGAAATGATGAAGATGATGGTAAGAGGGTTGTCAGGTTTTCGGGCATCTATCTTCTTATTACATCACGGGTGAAATTCAGGAGCAATGTTCTTGTTCCTACATCTTTGCCTTTGCTTTCGGGAAACACAGCCGTGATTTTATATTAATCTAAATCACACTAATATTATAAAGGCGAAAGTTTGAGAGTGTGTGTTTATATGTTTGTTACTTCTTCACGCTCAAACGGCTGGACCAATTTTAATAAAATTTTGTATGGAGGTAGCTGATACCCTGGATTAACATGTAGGCTACTTTTTATCCCGATATTCCCACGGGATCGACATTTACGCGGGTGAAACCACGGGGCGCAGCTAGTAATAAATAATATTTATTTCTAATTGATTCAAAAACTCACACACGTCAAAAATTAATTATGTTTTAAAACTAGAGATGTGTGTGATGTGTGTTTCCTATCTAACTACTTTGAGAAAAAAGATCGAAACAAACTCAGAGGGCATAATTTCTTTTAGTCTTGGTCCGGTCATATGAGGGTCATGCAGACTCAGCAGTTTAATGTCTAGGATGGTCTTTTGAGGAAAGAACCACACAGATATGAGTGGATCTGTCCAGTCAGTGCACGATTTTGCCAGTAATCGTGTAACTCAAGTGAGAACTTAAGAATATGTATGTAAGTATCTCAGTTTTTTGTTAATCATACGATAAAAACACTCATAACTTTTACTCGGTCGTAAAAATGTGAAATCACACACACCTCACACTCAAGAAGTCGGCTAAAAGAACTGGTTTGCGCTTTCGAACGCGTTAAAAAAAAGTTGATAATCATTATGTTTACTGGTATGGAAATGGTTATAAGAAAAATACTATAACAAATCAGTTTAAGGTCGGTCAATGGGTCAATGTTCCACCTCATGCAAAGTGGCTACCATAACCATGAGACACCAAAAGATGCATTGTAAATATGTAGCGGTATTCCTAATCTATACCTACTTATAATAAAATAGTAGCGAAGTACATTGCAGAGTAATTTTTGCGAGGTAAGGGAGTGATTTTAATAACAAAAAATTTTTTTTTTTAATTTTTGTCTGTTTGTCTGAATGTATGTTCCAGCATTACGCAGAAACTACCAAATGGATTTTGTTCAAATATTGCATATATATTCACTATAAATCTGGTCAGTCTGTAGGCTACTAACAATGTTCTTTTTGGCTACCAAGTTTAATTCTCTTTGGCTACTAATTATCGTTCATTCTCAGAAGATCCATTGGCCAGATCCATGATGGATTTAGTGACGATTGTTTTCTCATTAGATCCTGATTTCAAGATGTGGATCTACTGTGATTTTTTTTCTCAGAAGATCCATTGGCCAGATCCATGATGGAATTGATGGATCTAGTGACGATTGTTTTCTCATTGGATCCTGATTTTAGGATGTGGATCTACTGAGATTTTTTTTCTCAGAAGATCCATTGGCCAGATCCATGATGGATCTTGTGACGATTGTTTTCTCATTGGATCCTGATTTCAAGATGTGGATCTACTGACATTTTTTTTCTCAGAAGACCCATCACTATTTGCTATGGGGGATGAGCAATATTGCAATTTGTTCGAATTCTTCTATTATTATATAGTTTACCGCATAGGTATTGTATAAAGAGTCAAAATATTGCAGATAGATACAGATTTAACCCTCTAAATGTTATCATCACGCTTTACTTTTAAGAAGCTAAGCAGTCAATCATGACATATACAGGTTGGATTTTTGAGATGTGGCAATAAGGACAGGTTCCTTTGACGTTGTCGCTACAAGAAAATTACAATTTACTTTTGGCCATTTATCTGAGTTACAAATGACGCTCTAAATATTTTAAGTAGCTTAATTAAATGTTAAATCCAAACTCAAAAGATTGACTAAATCCAGTCATTGTTCTAAATGGAAGTGCAAGCACCTTCACTTTCATTCACTGAACGAACGTATTCATAAAGAATGAATGAAAAGGATTAAGGAAAGCTTGATTGTGATCTCTTAGATAATGAGTACTAATAAGGTAATTAAAAATAAAATCATTTTAACGTATGATATAAATATCGTTGAATAGCAATACAAAGTTTCAGAAGAGATTTTGAAACAGTATAATCAGCCTATAACGTTCCCACTGCTGGGACACAAGCCTCCTCTCTGTGAGAGGGAGTGGGCCGTAACGTAATCCACCACGCGGGCCCAGTGCGGGTTGGGGATGTCACATGTCTTCAAATTCTTATTTCTAGGACATGCCGGTTTCCTGACGATGTTTTCCTTCACCGTTTTGAGAGCATTGGTGATGATTTAAGCCTATTGAATTTAAACCACGTGACGTTTAAGGTTTCTGCCAGCCCCCATGAGCAAAAGGTGTGAGTTTATGTATGTAATACTGTAGTTAATCTTAGTGAAAGTGTTCACCTGTTTATTCAGTGCAGACTGCAGTCCATATGAATGAGTTTATTATGATGCATCGCTGAATTAATCAGATTGGCAGTGAATCAGTTGTTTTATGATCATGGAAGTCGTTTATCAAGATGGATACAAGTTATATTGCTGTGATATACTGTGTGTTACGTACGCGGTAGCGATGGACGTGGGTTCACACTTAACAGTACTTCCTTATTATTGTAACATACCATCACGCCTTGTTTCCCTGAAGGGTTAGGCAGAGGCATAGATATCCGAGGCAGAGGACACCCGCATTTCACCAGTTATGTTTAAAATACCTATGTAACTTACATAACATACATACATAATCAGCCTATAATGTTCCCACTGCTGGGACACAGGCCTCCTCTCAGTGAGAGGGAGTGGGCTGTAATCCACCATGCGGGCCCAGAGCGGGTTGGTAGATGTCATATGTCTTCGAATTTTTGGTTCTACGACATGCCGGTTTCCTCACGATGTTTTCCTTCACCATTTTGAGAGCAATGGTGATGAAATAATTTACACAAAGTAAAGCGACTGTCTGGGTTTGAACCTACGACCTACGACCACCACTGGGCCACCACTGCTCGCATGGAACCATGTAACTTATTTGGAACTTATTGCCCTATGGACTTACTGCCACAAACCAAAACGAAACGAAAAGTGCCCGCTTGGGTTAGAACCCACGACCTACAACTCGTAAGTGGCGGCCGTTACCACTGGGCGACCATTACGCCTCCCATCAGTCGAATATCTTGATTTTTTTCAAGTATCTTTAACCGGTCAAGCGGCGCGGTTCGCCGATCGGCGACGAAACAATAGAAAATCAATTTGTGTCTCATTAGCGGAGCTTGACGGATTAAACAAAATTTGTTTTGAGGATTACTTATTCGTATATCTGTCTAGTTATATTAATAACTAGCTTTCTGTCCGTGACTTCGTTCGCGTAGAAGTCGACTGCCCTTGTAACATTCGGCAATAGTGCAGCTTTCTATCAGTGATAGAATGTTTGTATTCGGCTGGTATGTTATAATACCAGCCTACTGTTGTCCCACTGCTGGGCATAGGTCTCTTCTCATAAAGAGAAGGCAGGAGCATTGCTCACCACACTTGCTCAAGACGGGTTGATGATTTCAGACCTAAAAGTCCAGGTTTCGTCACGTTTTTAGGGTTCCGTAGCAAAATGGCAAAAATCTAAACCCTTATGGATTCGTCATGTCTGTCTGTCTGTCTGTCCGTCCGTATGTCACAGCCACTTTTTTCTGAAACTATAAGAACTATACTGTTGAAACTTGGTAAGTAGATGTACTTATTCTGTGAACCGCATAAAGATTTTCACAGAAAAATAGAAAAAAAAACAATAAATTTTGGGGGTTCCCCATACTTAGAACTGAAACTCAAAAAAATATTTTTCATCAAACCCATACGTGTGGGATGTCTATGGATAGGTCTTCAAAAATGATATTGAGGTTTTTAATATAGTCTTAGATACTCCTTCTTCCAACCTACACGGTTCGAGTGACAGCTTATAAGAAAAAAGGCATGGTGTGCTGTCAATGGGCGCTGGGTCGGCTTGCTGTTTGGCTTCGGATGCAACGGGCGTATTCTAGGGACGTTATAGTGTTGATTGGGGTCGTGTTATATAATTCTCATGCGCTTGTTATTTACCTATGTGCTTGTTGCTACTTAAAAATGATTTGTAAGAAATATAACTTTGTAGGTTACTTAGTAATTTGTTTTTCAATATATTCCGCTTCTGGTTTCTAAGATCAGAAGTGGGATCGCCACGCGTTCTAGGCCGTTTGCTATCTATTCAAATACTCAGTAACTCTCAGTGTTAAAGTAAGTGTTGGGATTATTGTGTGCAAACTTTTCAACCGTAAGTATCGAAGTTGTGTTTCTTACAAAATGTCAGGGCGTTTGTCGTGGTCTCTAAAAGACGTAGACTAGACACTCTTGTGAGCAAAAATCTAGTGGCGGTTCTCGCAAAAATCGTTGCGGTAATTCGGATGATCGTGATACGCCGCCGATTGTTGCACACCACTGTCAAAACAGTCCAATAGACCGTAGAAATAGGTCATCTAGACATCGCGTCGTAGTGTCTTGCATAGCCCGCGTAGTCGCTCGTATTGTCGCAGATATCGCGAAGACTCGTGCGACCGCCGCGACAACTCGCGCGATGTAGCCCGTGATCGAATTCTTACGAGTTAAGAAGTTATTGGGCGTAGATTGCCAACAGCATCTAGCAGTGATACTCCGTTGCATCCAAAGACATTAAAATTTTATATGTACAATAGACGGGACATTGCGAACAAAATCGTGATCCGATACCTTGTACCTAGTGGTCTCAAGTCTCTCAGTCTAGTGACGTACGCCTGCGCGTCAAGTCGCATCGACGCAATAGTGTCCACCAAAAAAAATTTATTTTAAAAGAAATATGCCGAGTTGCTCATTGCGTTATTGCAAGTCTCGTTATTGTAGAACGACTGGATCTAGCTTCAGTTTATTTTCGTATGCATTATTTATATTTACTGAGTAATTTGAATCAAATAATTTTCATAATAGATCTAGAAAATTTCCTAATTTTGTAATAAACGCCATCTATTGCTGAGTAGCCTTACTATTGCTGCAGTAAAATGACAGCATAAGTGTTACCACTTTTTAACGAAATTTTTAACCAAATAATCGATTAATTTTAGTAACATTCAGTTCAAAACCGTTATTTTAACATGTACATTATCTACTTACATAAAAACACACACTGAAACTGATACCCTATCATAGATGGTGACACGGACAATGAATAGTAGCGAATAAAATATTTTTTGTTTTCTGAGACAAGTTTTCGATATTTTTTTATTTACCTTAATCCATGGATTGAAAATCGGATCTGGCAACACTGGCCACACTGGCCACCTACCGAGCGATAGCTGAATATATTTTGACAAATTTAATTCATGTTTGCTATATTATGCCGCTCAAATTCTGCTATATTATGCTAGATGGCGTCAGTGAGACATGGGATCACAGTTTTTGTATGACATTTCTTTGCATAGCCTCTCTATTGTACCTACCTTAAATCTCTTTGGTTGCATCCAACTAGCGAAAGCCGGTTATTGTCCTCCTTTCTGATCGTCTATCAGAGGATTATATTTGAAACATGAAAACCTTTCATTGACACTGCTAGGGTTCTAACCTATATCGATGACGTAATGATCATGTTCAACTCGGTAGATGTAGGTCCTAAAACGTTAAGAGAAGTTTTACAGATACTTAATGCTGCGGGATTTTCCATAAACTTAAAAAGTGTACTGTTCTAGACGTAGAGATTGAGTACTGTTGAGTTGAGGTCGACTGATTAGACATGGTCAGGTACGGCCGAGTTTAGGTAAAGTAGATGCACTTGTACGTTCTTTAAATCTACAAATGTGGAAGAGGTTCGCCAGTCTTGAACCATTTTTGTGGGGCTCTGAGCAGGACGCTGCTCGCGACTACTTTACTACATAAATTGCTTAACTAATGAACCGCTTTTAGCTATATTTGACCCTCAGTTGCTCACGGAGCTTCAAACAAACGCTAGTGCTATTGGATTTGGTGCTATTTTACTCCAAGACCATAGCGGTGGGAGAAAGAGGTTTGTTGGGTATTTTAGCAAGTCCACTCAGGGCGCGGAATCGCGGTACCACAGTTACAAATTGGAAACATTGGCTGTTGTACGTGCGCTCCAGTATTTTTTCCACTATCTAATTGGTAAACTTTAAGATAGTGATGGATTGCAATTCTTTAAATTTAACGGAGCGAAAGAAAGACTTGTTGCCTCGGGTCGCGCGCTGGTGGGTTTATTTGCAGGATTTTACGTTCACTCTTGAATATAGGAAGGGTTCATTAATGCAACACGTAGATTTTTTAAGCTGTAATAATGTCTCTCATATCCGTAATCCGTACAACTGGGCAAAGATTGCTCAAACCGCTGACGCAGAGACTCAGGAGTTGATCTAAATTGAGGGAAGAGCAATTAGATCCAACGAGGTATACAATCAAAAACGATTTATTGTTTTACAAATTTACACCTAGTGGGGAAGAACAGCGACTTTTGTGCTTTATCCCGAAGGATCATAGGTTCAGTCTGTTAAGGGTTTTCCATGATGACCATGATCATACTCGTATTGGTACTGACAGAACTACAGATCTGATTTTACGACATTTTTGTTTTAAGACATTTTTGGTTTCAGAGCCTACGGCAATTCGTGAGGAAGTATATACGTCATTGCCTTATGTGTCAGGAACATAAAATTAATCCTAGGACTCCCTCTCAGCCAATCCAGTCCTGGTCTAAGCCAGAAATCCCTTTTTCTGTTGTACATACTGATGTTCTTGGACCACTTCCAGAATCAAATGGTTTTAAATACGTTTTAATTGTAATTGATGCCTTTTCCAAGTATTGTTTACTTTACTCTTTATATAGCCGAGATGCTGATGAGTTAAAGCATGTATTCTCTAACGCAGTATCGCTATTTGGTACCCCATCTATGATAGTATGTGACCGTGGTTGGATGTACGACAGTAGTGCTTTTCAAAATTGGGTCACTGAATTGGGATCTTTGAGACACTTTATTACGCCGGGTATGCATCCCGAGAACGGTCAAGTGGAAATATATTACCGAACCGTTCTTAACATGCTGCGGATCGAGGTCGGTAACAAAGGCTCGCAATGGTCAGATGTGCTCTGGAAGGTTCAGCTCACCCTCAACATCTGCAGACAAGCCACTACCCAGACTTCACCACTACAACTGCTGGTGAGCACAGACGCGGCTACCGCAGTCATCAGATCCTTGGTGCGAGTTGTTGCATTCGAAAACTCGCATCCCAATAGAGAAGCCGTGTTAACTAAGAAGACAACGAGCTTCTGAGCTTTTTACAACCAATCAGCATTATCAGGATGCTTATCATCGGAAATTTAGAGGTCCGTTTATGGTAGTTGATGTTTTGGATGGTGATACCCATAGGTACGTTAAAAGCTTTTAAATTCTAACCGTACTCTAAATACGCTCACGATAAGTTATAAATGATGCCAGTAAGTCATGTAGTACCAGTCGGAATAGATAGTAATCACAGTGGTGATGAGCAAGCTTACATTATGAGAAGCACGCGAGTGGGGGATCTCTATCAGCCGTAGTAAAAAGTGTGTAGTCACAGGGTGATGCACATGGATCCATGCGCTGGATGTGTGAAAGCAATGCGATTGCTGGTCGGCTAGAGAGCCGTGGCGTGAGAGTGGTTTACTCGTGTGTGGTTTTCTCGGTGTCTATGGCTCTCAGTGAAAAACATGGTTGTTGATGTGGATAATGATGGTACATGGCTCTGGTAGATGATTTTCGCTATGAGTAGATAACCAAAGTTTGTTTACATGGCTCTGGTTGATGATTTTCGCTTTGATTAGATAATCAAAGTTTGTTTAGTTAATTTAGAGGTATTGTTTTGTAAAAAACAATACGCAGAGGATTAAAGCTTTCTGATTCCAGAAGTTAGAAGCCGTAAATGGTCAGAATTGGTCGAGTGGACGCCGGATACGTGCTCAGTGCCTTCTTCGAGAGTGGCGAGTGGACGGCGGATACGTGCTCAGTGCCTTCTTCGAGAGTGGCGAGTGGACGGCGGATACGTGCTCAGTGCCTTCTTCGAGAGTGGCGAGTGGACGCCGGATACGTGCTCAGTGCCTTCTTCGAGAGTGGCGAGTGGACGCCGGATACATGCTCAGTGCATTCTTTGAGAGTGGCGAGTTATTTGTTATGAGCATGCTAACGTTTGGGCCTCTGCTCTGTTCCGCGGTCATAGTGGAGACAAGCAGAACTTTTGGGCCTCTGTCTCAATGACGCGATGTGTTACTAGTTGTTGCGCGGTCATCGAGGAGACATGCAGAACTTTTGGGCCTCTGTCTCAATGACGCGATGTGTTACTAGTTGTTGCGCGGTCATCGAGGAGACATGCAGAACTTTTGGGCCTCTGTCTCAATGACGCGATGTCTCACAAATTCATAGTAAGCATAACCTTTGGGCCTCTACTATGTATTCGTGAAAATGACAAGCGAATGTTTGGGCCTCTGTCGATAACAATGTATGGCGAGTGATGGAAATCCGGATTCTATCATTAGCGATGCATTGAATCTCTTGGGTTTGAAGCTGTTTCAAACTTTAAAAAAGACTATTGGTGGTCTTTGTTGCTGGCGCTTGAGTGCACGCTTGCGCCTGAAACACTGGTCAAATTCGTGAATTCTAACTTTTGAAACTACTTCAGGTTGAATAAGCTTCAAACCATAGTGGTTTTGTTATTTAATTACTCATGTACTCTTATGTATTTAACAGATAATGATGATGTTCAACATAATGATGATGGTCAGGTCGTGAGAGATGGATCTGATGCGAATGATGGGAATGATGCTGCGGTCGAGGACGTCACGCTGTCAGGAACGGCCGTCTTAGATACTCCTTCTTCCAACCTACACGGTTCGAGTGACAGCTTATAAGAAAAAAGGCATGGTGTGCTGTCAATGGGCGCTGGGTCGGCTTGCTGTTTGGCTTCGGATGCAACGGGCGTATTCTAGGGACGTTATAGTGTTGATTGGGGTCGTGTTATATAATTCTCATGCGCTTGTTATTTACCTATGTGCTTGTTGCTACTTAAAAATGATTTGTAAGAAATATAACTTTGTAGGTTACTTAGTAATTTGTTTTTCAATATATTCCGCTTCTGGTTTCTAAGAATAGTTTTTATCTAAACTGAATAGTTTGCGCGAGAGACACTTCCAAATTGGTAAAATGTGTTCCCCCCCTGTAACTTCTAAAATAAGAGAATGATAAAACAAAAAAAATATATGATGTACATTACCATGTAATCTTCCACCGAAAATTGGTTTGAACGAGATCTAGTAAGTAGTTTTTTTTTAATACGTCATAAATCGTCAACCGTACGGAACCCTTCGTGTGCAAGTCCGACTCGCACTTGGCCGGTTTTTTTTTTCTTCACCGAGGTACGTAATGTCTACTCTACTATAACTCAGATTACTTATAAACAAACAAACAATTTCACCTATTAACAATATTAGTTTAGAAGTTAGGTTATAAAGCATATAAAGCTCTGGAGCGGTGAATACTCGGAGTGGTGAATGCATATGCGAATCCCGCACCCCCGGGTCATAGGTAGAGGTGGAACACCGCGGTAGTTTTAGCCCCACGATAGAGGAAGTCCATGAGGATTTCCACCGCGAAAAAAAAAGGTTATAAAGCTTTGCTTACCTTCTGCGGTTGTTGACTGTGCTTGTTCTTCAAGTCTATCCAGAGTCTTGCCAAGTTGATCGCCAAGCCAAGAACAGCCACAATGAAGAATTTGATCTGAAATTATCAAATTAGCTCATGAGGAGACGACAGCCATCAAGGTGGATGTATATTTTATAACTTTGAAAGAGAGAAAAGGTCCTTTTGGACTGGATGATGAAGGTGTCGAGTCATCTTCTTCTCTTGTGTCCATCGTCGGCACAATCTAAGTAGGTTTAAAAATAGTTCAAGCGATCGTTGACTATACAGGTTTAATAAATCAAATCAGGTAGAATTATAATATCAAATTGCTACTAGTATATAAAAAGGGAGGGAAAATAATCAAAGGGCATCAAAAAATTCGTCCGCATCACTGTCAACGGGAACAGTGCCCAAAAGGCTGGCAGCATTGCCACGTTGTATGGTTAAATGCTGATTCTTTGGCCAAAAAATAGACCAAAGAATATATCCTTTTTCTGTACTTGTACATATTATTATTTTAAGATTGTTAGCTTTTTAAATTATTTAAATATGTAAAGAAGACTGAATAAAATTGCTACTATTGCTAAAAATATCTGCACAAGCGGTGAAACACACTTATTCGGGTCGGCATGATACGCACAGCCGTTCAATTCAATTTTGCCGCCCGGCTGTACCAAGTCATGCCGACCCGAACAAGTAGGTATGTAGCACGTCAACGAATGAAAGATTGAAAAATATTTATAGTAAAAAGATCTGTGCAAAAAAAAAAATGGGCATTCACTGAAGATCATACCTGCAGTTTGTATGTTAGGATCTGCAGCAGAGTTCCAATCTTGGCCTTGATGACAGCTCCCAGGATCAACAGTTTGAGGATGGCCTTCTTTTTCTTCTTCTTTTTACCTCTTTGTTCTAGAAATTGATAGAAATACGTTAAAGAACATCAAATATTTATTAAAATTAATAAAACATGCTGTAATACATTTTTTTTAATCCACTAGATAATGCTTATCGTGCTGATTCTTAAACTACAAAGTCTTGTCTCATTTTTATTTGAGAAAAAGGCCATTAAATAATCATGCTTAAACTCATTTCGTTCTATGCTCATGCTCATAATGCTTACTTGCTCGTGCTCATCACAAAATCAAATACAAATAACCAAGTATAAAATAACTCCATGCATTCAAAATGCTTAACATTGTTTCAAAACAGTTTTACCAAAATGTTGACGCAAGTTAGATCCTGTAAAAGGAACAAAATTAAATAAGTTCTTAGCATTCAGGAAGTAGTTTTTCTGGTAATCTGACTGGTTTTAATTTACATATTACGATTTGCGAATTTGTTACACAAATCTATTGCAAATTCGCGTGAAGGTATTTCCACAAAGCCTATGCAGCATTGCTCTATTCCGGTTTGAAGGCTATGCTAATATACAGGCACATGAGTCATTTCAATCTTTGCATCGTCGAACCCTTTGATGACATTGCAGATGTCCATTGCCGGCAGTAGGTACCTAAGCACTTTCCATCAGGTCAACCATGCGACTGTTTGCCAATAAAACCGTATGCCAAAGTAACAGTCCATTATGTTACCCTATGTAAAATTTCTACTTTTGTATCTGTAATTCGTATATTTGGTATACATAATAAAAAGAGTATACATTTCTATTCTTTCCAGTGTGCATGTACGACATGTATGAACGTAACCATAGAAATGTCATATGGACGGTGAAGTGTCAATATCTAATAACTAACATTTTAGAGATTTTCACTTTATTGCATATTCGTAGGTAAAATATGAAATAGCTCATATTTGCAAAGACATAAAGGTCTTGAATCGAAGACGACGTTTCCTACTATTTCTTTAATATAAGTAACTTTTTTATTAAAATATTAAAAACTATAGAAATTAAACGTTTTTTTCGCCTCCTGTAAAATCATGATTTTGTAGAAAGGAAAATGTAAGAATCGTAGCAGGTGGCGTTCTGTAATTTCTGCCTAGCTCCATGGGAACTAGGCGTGAGCTTATGAATGCTATTCTTTTCAATATTTTTTTTTAAATACATTGTTTTGTGTTTTACTTATGCCAACAAACGAATTCTCTTTTTCGTTCTATCAAAGTACCCAACCTCTCAATGTTGTAGGTATGTCTCTTAAAACCGTTGTGTAGTCGTATCTTATTGCCTCATCCATTTGTCCTTAAAACTTGGTAAAGGAACCTGAATACCAGAGAAAGTACATCGAGAAAGTTTATAAACATCAAGTTACGGTAATTCGCGAAAACCGGTATTCTTAACATGGACAGTATCGTGACGAATCGAAAATGTTGTGGTTTTTGAAACTCACCGTGAAATGGGCGATGGTTCACATAGCAATTATGTGATTAGATAAATGATTGATTGAATTAATGAATAATCAAATACCTACCTTTCCAGGCTTTTGTGTAAGTTAAATGATTTTACTTTAATCTTTACCTTGCGCCGACTTCAAAGAAATTGGAAAAAGAGCAAGAGAAGGATTTTGGTATAAAGAATTCCTTTTATACAGGGTGTTACGGAAAAGGTATATCAATACAAACGGGTTGAAGAGTGTATCTGGTCTAGAATCTCTGTACAAAATTTCAGCTCAAAAGCATTAACTTTGAAAATGCTTAATATTTTTTTATTTCGACATCACGGCGCTGCACTGGCGCGCGGCGGCGTGATGTGCGTGTACTAGGCGCACAGACACACTACAGATAATGGATAATGACCCTCGTAGTGCGGTGACACGTTTGTTATGATTTCAATTTAATAAACTATCGAAATAAAAACATATTAAGCATTTTCAAAGTTACTGCTTTTGAGCTGAAATTTTGTACAGAGATTCTAGACCAGATACACTCTTCAACCCGTTTGTATTGATATACCCTTTCCGTAACACCCTGTATGTAGGTACGACAGCCGCAATAAAAAGAACTTCATTTTAATCACTATCGCGGGCGACTCGGCTGAAAATTCAGACATGTAATTATCATTAGATATAAATTGTAAAGTCTACTATTACTACGAAACTAAAATCATTGTCAGTGTCCAAGTCATGGTGGAAATCTCCGCCAATTCATGCCACTGGTAACCTGTCAGTTTTGCAAACGAGGTAATGCAATTGTTTTGCTGTATCATTTCACTATGTATGCGTTTGTTTTTGAAAAGAAAATGATTACTGCTTGCGGACACTTGTAATATTAACTTGGAATTCCTGATGGATGGTCAAAAATCTCGTGTGCCTGTAATTGAACGGACATCTTTTAACCGGAGCACAGCAGCGCTGCTTGGAGGCAGTAGTATGTATAGCGGTGCCGTCATACAACAGTCAGACAATAACGGCTGACCCAATACAGAGCGTTTTTGTGCACTTTAGGTTGAGGCCAAACGAGCGTATTTTTGAGTTGTGAGTCGCGTATTTTGAGTATCGCAATTTACGTTCAACCACACCCCGGACACTCCATACAACGCTCGCAAAATAATTACCTACTACTACTACATTAAAAAATGACGTTTGTATACGTATGAATGTGTGCGTGAGGTACTTGTGTTTGCGAGCGCTCTTTGTTAAAGAACTGCGACGGTAACCTCGAAGTGCGGGGTGAGGTGCGGTAACTGATGTTAGTGCGGGGAAGGGAGTGGCCTTTCTGTACGTAGTACTTTAAGTATTCTGTGGTTCAACTGAAATTCGGTTAGGCTGCCAGACGGACGGACTTAACTTCGGCCGCATTCTGTAACATAACTGACGCTTGCCTCGCTAACCTCCCTCACCCCGAGCGCAATTCTGTTGACATAACGCGCGTGAGTCAGCAGACAACTCATTTTGCGTCGCCGTGTGGTACGAACAGGACTTTAGTATGAAACCGATTGCAGCGTAAATTCCGCGACTCATTTTACGCGACTCACAGCTCAAAAAATTACGCTCGTTTGGCCTCAGCCTAAATGTCAAAAACAGGTGAAAATGACAGATTTTTATGACGGCCATTATAGCATAATCAGCCTATACTGTTCCCACTACTGGGACACAGGTCTCTCTATGAGAGGGAGTGGGTTTATCCACCACGCGGGCCCAGTGCGGGTTGGTAGATGTCACACGTCTTCGAATTTTTGGTTCTAGGACATGCCGGTTCCTCACGATGTTTTCCTTCACCGTTTTGAGAGCAGTGGTGATGAAATTATTTCCAAGTGCCTGCTTGAGTTCGGACCCACGACTCACAACTCGTAAGTCGCAGCTGTTACCACTAGGCCACCACTGCTCTGACAGCCGTTATAACATGACGGTATTGCTTTCTTAGGAAACCCACGCTTTACTGTGAATGTCTGAAGTTACGTGTGTTGACAACCGTCACGCTAGCTGGTACATGACGGTAATTTATTCTGTTTATGACGATTTCGATGACGAACGTTATCATACACCGCGAGTCCACGACCGGTTTAACGGTTAATCTTTTTTGACGAGCAAAGTGAAATTATGATGTCTGTTCATGATTTTGAAAAAAATTGTCTGCAGAATTGATGGTTGTCGACATACACCGGTGCATCTTAACAGACATTTACTAAATAACATCACGCTTGTTATTGTCGAAGGGTTAAACAGAGGTGTACACCCTATAGTACACCCACATTTTGCCAGATAGGGGGCGATCCTATTGAGATCAATCGGGCACAAAACCAGACTCCGGCTGCTGCTGAGACATTCTCGGTGGAAAAAGTCAGTACCACTTTGCCCAACCCGGGAATCAAACCCAGGACCTCATCCTCAGCAGTCGCGCTTGCAACCACTACACCAACGAGCCAGTCTCTGAACATTTTTAGTAAGACAGTCTATGGTGGTAGTACTTCCCTGACACAGCTCCTTCACAAAAACCTCTACGACTCCTTAAACTAACTAACTACTCCCAACACCAACCTTCCACAGAACTCCGATCCTTAACCCCATTCTCCAGGTCCTCATTCTCCACGACATGCTCAGCCAACGAATCCAGAGCGTTTTGCCCCACAGACCAGAGGTCCGACACTATGCCTCTAGACACCTCAGTCGCATTCTCGGGGACAGGGAGGGCCCTTTCTCCAATGACCCAGGATTGCACGCCATTGCCAAAGGCTCGACCTTTTTCTTCCTTAGGGGCTTTCCTTAAGGGCATCATGACTGGATGGATGAGGTGGATCTTGGGGGGCTTGGTCTTCTTCTTCTTCATCTTCTTCTTGTCTCCTCCTGCGCTGATGGTGATGCTGTCGATTCCACCGCCGTGGTCGTGTTTTTTGCCGAAGGCTCTGTGGGGGAAACAAGTGAGTGAGTGTGAGTGAGATAGCGAGTGTTGGGCTTATTGGGGGCTGTTTGAAGTATTTCTTGAATGTTTTAGTTCTGATTTTCAAATGGTAAATAGGTAGTCTTCATTCCCTAAACCTGTCGGCGTCGTTAAAGGCGACTAATGGCCGATTCCAATAATTTACGGACAGTTATTGGTAAAAATTAAAACTCTTGTACAGACGCCAGCACATCAACCTACCCGAAACTGTCACATTTTCTCAATCAACTTTGAACCTTATGCTTTAGTGATAAAGTTGAAAATCTATTAAAGAAATTTGACAGATTGTAGTAGGTTGATGTGCTGGCGTCTGTACCTATCTTTAACAATAATGAAACAAAGACCTCATAGCTTTGCACAGTAGACCCTCCCATATGGAAGTAGCTCTCACAGGTAAAATTAGCTAACGAAACTATTTATATGCCCAGTTTGGTAATGAAAAATACTACCAGTTGGTAAGCAAAACGATTCGCTTTTGTTTATAGGAGACAAGCCTAAAGTCATGAGGGATTTACGCCAAGGGGACCGGCAGTGATCTACGAGTAACAGTGATCACCATTCTTGTTGTCAAGCATGATGATTATGGCATATCTATGTCTGATGATACCATAGAACTATGATCACCAACCCGGATTGTAAATCTGTATGTAATTCTGTCTCTCTGTCTGTATGTTAGGGTAGACTGGGTACGGTTGAAACAAAGGACGGTTGAAACAGAGCAAATATCTCGTAAACGGTTACGCGGGGAGTAAGTGAGGCAAGGGGAAAACGAAGCGGACGGCAGTTCCGAACGCGAATTTAGTAGCGCGCCGCTCCCCGCGCGTTGTTGTTGTGTGCAGGACGCCATATTGTTTTTTATTACCCAAAAGTAAGTATTTTTCTTCTGACATTAACGCTTATATTATCTGTTCTTTGTAAGTGAATGTATTGAGTGTGTGTTTGTGATTATTATGAAGCTTGTAGAATAAGGGATACTGACTATTTTTACTGTGTTATTATTACTGTCGTAACTATAAAGTATATTCTACCAAAAGTGGTGTTGGGGACGGTTGAAACATTTTTTGTGGGTACAGTTGAAACAAAATGTTTATTTTTTGTAGATGCCGAGAGTTCGAGTGAGGAAGACTTCCAGAGGGGAAATTAACTTGTCGAGCTATAGTAATGCATATGAGGAGGTAAAAGCTGGAGATTCATTACGGAAAGCGGCGAACAAGCATGGTATAAACTACTGTTCCCTGTTAAGATACATTCGAAAGCGAGATGCGTCCGGCAAAGACGATGAAGGTATGGGGTATAAAGCACACAATCGTGTTTTCAATGAAGATCAGGAGCGAGAATTATCAAAATATTTGATTCGATGTGCTGATATATATTTCGGACTATCAAAGAAAGAGGTGAGAAAATTAGCTTACGAACTTACCATTAAGTATAATTTATCACGACCTCGAACTTGGGAAGACAACGGAATGGCTGGTGAGGAATGGTTTCGGATGTTTATGAGAAGAAACCCTGAACTGTCCGTACGCGCCGCACAAGCTACAAGCTTGTCAAGGGCGACAAGCTTTAATAAAAGTAACGTAGACGTCTTCTATGATAATCTGTCCATTGTCATGGACCGTTATAAATTTGAGCCCCAAGATATATATAACACAGATGAAACCGGCATAACCACCGTGCAAAAACCTGACAGAGTTATAGCTAGACGTGGTGCTCGTCAAGTTGGTTCAGTAACCTCAGGTGAAAGGGGTACTTTAGTGACAGTAACCTTTGCAGTAAACGCCATTGGAAATGTTTTCCCACCATTTTTTGTATTTCCGCGAGTGCGATTCCAAGACCATTTTCTTAGGGATGGGCCAATAGGGTCTAGTGGAACCGCAAATCCCTCAGGTTGGATGCAAGATGAATCATTCCTGCATTTTCTAAAACACTTTCAAAAGCATTCTAAGGTTTCTCTTTCACACAAAGTTTTACTCGTACTAGACAACCATTCCTCACACGTACACATAAACACACTGGACTATTGCAAGAACAATGGAATTGTGTTATTGTCTTTTCCTCCTCACTGCTCTCACAAGCTCCAGCCGCTCGATCGATCCGCATATGGCCCTTTAAAGAAGGCTGTAAATTCCACGTGTGATGCGTGGATGAGAAGCCATCCAGGAAAACCCATGTCCATATATGATATACCGGGGATTGTAGCGTCTGCTATGCCCCTCGCTATGACACCTTCCAACATTCAAGCCGGCTTTCGCAAAACAGGAATTTACCCATATAACCGGAATCTGTTTACAGAGATCGATTTTGCTCCTGCATTCGTAACAGATAGACCTAATCCGGACAATACTATTGAGTCTGCAGTTGTTCCTATATTTAATGAAAATCCAACCGAAGATGAAACACCACCACTATCGCCTTCTCTTTTAACTGAGGAATTACAGTTGTCTCTCCAGACAACAGTTGAACAACAAGCTCTCCTTGACTCACCATTTCCGATAATCCAGCAAGTAAACGTTCATGAACCAGAAAAAACGATAAATACACCACCTAGTCTTAGCAGCATCGGTATTTATCAAGAAATTTCACCAAGACCGTCCACAAGTGCACAAGCTAATAATGATTGTATCGTTTTTACTCCGGAGGCAGTAAGGCCATTACCAAAAGCACCCCCAAGGAAATGTACTAAAGGGCGAAAAACTAGAAAATCAACTATTTATACTGATACACCGGAGAAAGAAGAGATAAGAAAAGAGAATGAAGAAAAATTAAAACGGACCAAAGCGAAGCAAGTTAAGAAAAGATTAGACGGAAGAAAAGGTAGAGGCAAAATTTCAAAAGGAAAAAAAAAGAATACTCAGCAGGATTTGTCATCGGAAGAATTTGAAGAGGAAGAATACTTCTGTATTGTTTGCTTAGCACCCTATTCAGAGAGCAGATCCGGAGAAAAGTGGATACAATGTACTTCGTGTAAACAGTGGGCTCACGAAGAATGCACAGATGGTGGTCTTAGCTACGTTTGCCACAATTGCGAATCTGAATACTCTGATTAATCTCTAAGCTCTGTTTTCTTTCTTATTTATGTTTATTTGATTTAAGAAGTGTTTTCTTTAGTTTATTTGGAATGTTTATTTGATTTAAAAAAAGTTTTTATTTAGTTTATTCAAAATGTTAATTTTATTATTAATTTTTATTTGATTTTAGAAATTCTTTAATTGTTTACTACTCGTTAAAGGCTGATGAAACCTTGAAGACTGATTAATGTTGTTATGTGGTGCCTTAATTAGTTTTAATGATAAATAAAACATGCTTCCTTAGTATTTATTGTATTATTTGTATGTGTTTCAACTGACCCCAATCGCTGTTTCAACCGCCCCTGGCATGGGGACGGTTGCAACAAATTCGTTTTTTTTTTAAATTTCATATATTTCTAAAAATAATAACCCGGGAACTATAATGATATAGCCATATCGTAGCCAAAACTTCACTTTTGAATTTAATGTATCATAATCGTCACTCGGTTTATAAACAACAAAATTATAAACGATAAACGCTAAATTGTTTCAACCGTACCCAGTTTACCCTACCTTTTCACGCCTGAACCGCTGAACCGATTTAGATGAAATTTGGTATAGAGATAGTTTGAGTCCCGGTAAAGAACATAGGTACTTTTTATCCCGATATTCCCACGGGATGGTCTCGATCCACCAAGCTTTGGGTGGATTTTGTAGCGATTAATTAATAGATCGGACAAAACAGAGAGGTTTGGAAGGAAAAGGCTTTTGCTTTGAATGTTGAATAATTTGATTAAATATTCTGAACCTGATCTGCAATAGAACAAAAACTGAACTGACTGGATCTCTCTCATGCCCATAGCAAGCAGTTGCCATGTAAAGTGTGGATGTAAAGCGATAACCTCTTCGTAAAACAGGTGTATAGTTAATATAATTACCTCGTAGTTCAAGTTATTGAGAGGCGTCAACAGATCTAATGACCTATAATCTATACTTATAATAATATTATAGAGCTGAAAAGTTTATTTGTTTGAACGCGCCAATATCTGTAACTATACCAGGCGGATTTGAACTTTTTTTTGCATTAGAAGTCCAATTTTTTAGTATATATAGGCTATTTAACATCACGATACAACCCTTAAGAGTCGAGAAAAACTAAATAATTTAGAAATAACACTTAGTAAAAACGAAATAGCGCGAGCAGGCAATGTGACGGGGTGGGTCGGAGGAAACAATAAATTTCACGCGGACGAAGTCGCGGGCAGAAGCTAGTTTCATTATAACAACCCAACAAACTAGGACATTGTCCGCCTATAACGTTCCCACTGCTGGGACACAGGCCTCCTCTCTGTGAGAGAGAGTGGGCAATATTTTTTTTTAACCGACATCAAAAAAGGAGGTTCTGTATACGACCCGTATGTACCTATGTATGTATGTTTGTATGTCCGCGATTTTCTCAAAAACTTATGAACAAATTTTGATAATTCTTTCACTAATGTGATCTGCATACTTTCAGGAAGGTTTTATTCCTATGTACAAAGTTATATGCATAAATGTACTGCATCTCCGGCATTTCTATGCGAATTTTGATGATTCTTCTAGTCGGTGTCTTCAATTCTTCGATGCCCTAGTGTTAATTGAATTTGTGTGGGGTAGATACAACTAAAAAGTAAAAAAAAACAACCGACTTCAAAAAAAAAACACTACAAAGTGATAAATAACTTTAGTTTCGGAAGTCGGTGTCAAAAAACGACAATGTGGAACCAATGACACCGGCTTCCGAGATTAAAGTTATTTATCACTTTGTAGTGTTTTTTTTAAGTCGGTTGTTTTTTTTGTAAAAAAGTTTTTTAGTTCTAGGACATGTCGGTTTCCTCACGATGTTTTCCTTCGCCGTGGTTGAAGAAATAAAAATACCTTGAAGTGCTTCCCTGGACGAGTTTTTTCACAAATAACTTTCCTACTTGCAGGTCCAAAGTTGTAAAAAGAAACTAAGTATTAAACTATACCTAAACTTGTTTACTTATGCTATCTTCACGGTCAGTTACTAGATAACTTGTGGGCTCACTGCGAAGTGTGTGCTAATATTTGTCGAGAGAAAACTATGCGAGATCAAAACGAGAAAGTGGAAGTTTCCCGACAGAAACGAACATCAGTAATTTCCTACGTTGATGAGAACTATGATCTGCACTTTGTACCTTGTATATGTGCAGGGAAATGAGGATATAAGGGATTTCACGAAATCCCGGCAGATGTCGAATATTCTTGTTCATTACGTCTTTTTACTAAAAGTGATTTGACAAAATACTAATATAAAGTCAGAGATATGTCATGTCACTGAAATAAATGTAGTGAAATAAAGAATACTGTTGATGAATAAAGTAATAAAACAAAATTACAATAGAAAATAAAGTTTTAATCAACTAAACATAAAAATAAAATTACAAATTAACTGGTGCATTTATATTCTCCAACTAATTTAATTACATTTTCGACCCTTTCTGCAGTCCACAACGGTTTACCTATCTCTCTCTCTTTTTCCTTCCGAAATTTTTTGAATCTCCCGATCAGTCTTCTTTACAAACGAACTCTTTTTGACATTTTACTAGATTTAGTTTAGTGAAACGACATATCACTGACGATAAATTGGTATTTAGTCATATCACTAGATACTTTTAGTAAGAAGAAGTAATAAACAAGAATATTCGACATCTACCGGGATTTCGTGAAATCCCTGATATCCTCATTTCCTTGCGACATATACATACAAACATAACGTCACGCTGTTATTCCCCGAAGGGGTAAGTAGTATTGACATAACACCCACAATCTACATTTAACTACCTCGTTTGTCCAGTGGTAGCAAGCAGCTGAGCATGACATCCTGGGTTCGATTCCCGGGTCGGGCAAAGTGTTATTGAGTTTTTCCGTCAGGCATCTCTCAGTAGCAGTCCGGAGTCTGTATTCGTGTCCGGTTGTTGGCAATAGGTTCGTCCCCCATGGGACTTAAACATAACTGGGGAAATGTAGGATTACTATAGGTGCACTTCTGCCTTTCCTTTCTGGGCATACAGGCGTGATGTTATGTTGTTTCGCCAGTTTGGTGAGATCCAAACTACGGACTGCTATTTAAAGTTGAAAGACCCAGTAGCTATGTTAAAAGTTTTTATTTTAAGTACGTTAACCTTTTAACCGCTTGTATCGAATTTATGCGACATGTATTTTCGTGCCCCTACCGCTCGTGCCGTATTTCTGCGACAGAGAACATGCATGTTTTTTTCGTTCTATTTTCGTCCTATTAACTGCGTGGTACAACTAAAACCATTATTAAATAGAGAATAAAACTTTTTGACCATTTTTTAATCGATACAACGATTTCTCCTCCTTATTTATTTTGTAGGTATTATTTTATGTTGATTTTATCGATTTGTAGCCGCGTGCTAGGGGCACGGCAATTGATATTTAGCCAAGCGCTTAAAAGTTTAAAGGTTCATTCGTTAGATTTTTTATTTATTTACTTAATTCATTAAGAAATTAATAAAGACAAAATCAAAGACAAATAATTTACTCCGAGTAGGGCATTAAAAGGCACTTTTAAACGTACTTTACAATAAAATATAATTGACTCCAAAAAGTAGTTTCGTATGGAAAATTTCTCAAGAATTTAAGACAACTCTGCTAATACCCTAAATTGGCATGGCCCCATCACCAACGCGCATGATTCAAAAATCGATTAATTTAAAGGTGAAATCATTCAATCCATACATGTGCGCGACCGGACATCGAACCTAGTCACTTTCACTCACCTACATCAATGATACACTTTGTTTAAAACAATGTGAGTACCTTTAGCTAAAGATCAGCAATCTACATAGTAATGTGAAGTTGTGAACTAGTTTGCGTACCCGACTTTGACGAGGTTAAAAGGAGGGTAATGTGTTTATGTGCGTATGTTAAGTCTACATCCTAAACGCAACGACTTGTTTTAATGAGGCGTAGTCTTTACATTACTGTGCAGATGCATTTATAACGTGCCGCTACAATGGCGAAGGGCTAGTAGCCAGTAATCATCACAATTATAACATCATCATCTGCCTAGCCTTTTTCCACATAAAATAATTCGTAATTTATTACACTACCGCCTGCGCCGCTCGCAGACATAAGACTCTCTCTCTTTCCTTCAATTCGCCTACTCTTTGAACGTTATTCGTTTTAATTTCTTTGATGCGATGTTATGATCTGTGACCCCGGCACATGACCCCTGCGCTACAGTTCTTTAAGTACAGGTTGCTTCAAGAGGTTTTTTACCCGACTGCGCCAGAAGGAGGGTTATGTTTTTCGAGAGTATGTATGTATGTATGTATAATTGTTTGGCACGCTCTGTGGCCTGAACGGCTCGATGGATTTTAGCTTGAGAGGTGTCGTTAGATTCGTATTGACTGTGAGAGTGACACTGGGTATATCAAAATAATAAAAATTCGCCATTTTGGTTTTTTTGGGACACATTTGAGTATGAAACTATAATAGTGGTATGGGCCCCGCCTGCTTCCAACTTTTATTTAATTTAAAATGGGCTTGTTTTTAGCTTTTCAGTTAGTTTTAGTACAAGGTTGCAGTCGGGTTTTTTTAATTTTTTTAATTAATTTTTTTTTAAATTGTAAATAAATAAATAATAACATTTAAAGAAATTAAAATATGTTCATATACTGAAAACGCGAAATCGTATGACGTGTGTTAAATTAATGTCGCTATTGAAGCGGCACCCTGTATGTGTGTTGTAGTATTCCGCAGTTTATTTTTTTGTGAACTTTCATCTTAGCGATAAACTCACAAAAAATTCAAGATGTCATCTCTTTTTGCCTTAGTAATGCAAAAACTAAATTTAATGAGCGGTCTTAACCTAACCTAGTTAGCTTTTTGATCATCTTAAGATAGGAGTCGAAAATGTATATAAAAACTGTTTCTTCGCTTGATGTGAGCATTTAATGAAGTGTGTACATTGTCATTTATGAATCTTATATGTACAATGACATGAATATTTATTATTGTGAATGTGAGGACTATGTGGGTCATTTCTTTCTTTTTCTGTATTTCTTTTTTCTGTTTTCCTTCTTAGTTAGTTTTAATCATGAGTTTGAGTAATTTACGCGGCCTACCCAAATGTCCTCTCTTTGGTTTTCGAATTGTTCGTCGAATCATTGAGCTCCTCAAGTTCTGAGTTGAGCTGCACGATTTTTGACAAATGCGTGCACTGACTGGACAGGTCCGCTCAATCTGTGTGGTTCTTTCCTCAAAAGACCATTTCAGACACCAATCTACATGGTCTTCATATGATCTGACCAAGATTTTGTCTGGACTTTAAAAGAGACTGTGACCTCTGAGTTTGTTTCGGACTTTCTTCTCAGAGTAGTCAGATAGGAAATGCCAACCTCATATAGCTTAAAAAGAATATGATTGACGTGTAAAAGTGTTTGTACAAACCTACTTACAGAAAATAAATCATTTATCATTATCATTTAGTATGTGTAGCTTTATGTAAAAAATATAATTTTCTTTTATTCCAAATCGGTCAAGAGTTTTAATTTTTTTATTAGGTATGTTTAATGCCTGCCACATCATCTGCCAGACTTTTCCCAACTATGCTGTGGTCGTCTTCCAGTCTAATACCAGTATTTTATTTACATACACAACCGACCACACCCCAGTGGCGGTTGTGACATTTTTCTTTCCAATTAGTAATTTATTTCGTCATCAGTAGAGAGAGCTAGACTTATTGTTATTGGTAACCACACGATAATTTCACCAACGATTATGGAAACATATAATTTCTTTATAGCTATTAACATTGTTATGTTTTATTGAATTACATTAAATTATGAAAGTAACGACTGCCTCATAATAAAAGAGAGATCTTCGATTAGGTATTAAATATATATGTACAGTCAACAAAAGAGACAAGTATGCAGGATCATCGGATATAGTTGAAGTTTAGTAAGAAACCGAGTATATTCTCGAATAAAATTTAATTTTATTAATAGAAAACAAACAGCTCATTTATCAAATTAAACTTCAGTCGACAACATCCATCGGTTTCTTCAATCAACTCAGCCTATCGCGGCCCACTGCTGGACATAGGCCTCTCCCAGACTGCGCCACAGCACCCTGTCCTTCGCCTTCCGTATCCAGTCTACCCCAGCCACCTTCTTTAGGTCGTCCGTCCATCTAGCTGGGGGGCGTCCCACACTACGCTTGCCGGTACGCGGTCTCCGGTCCGCGGTCTGATTAATTTTTGTGAATTCAGGATTAATCCCTTAGTAAAAGTTATTAATAATGATGAGTACAATGACCCCTTCACAGGTTTTCAATTAGGTACACCTTGTAATTAATACCTGCCTATTCTATGTTATATTATCCTATGTCCCACTGTTGGGCAAAGGCCTCTTCTCGTACACAGAAGGCACGAGATTTGATCACGACGCTTGCTCACGACGGGTTGGCGATCAACCTTATACTAACTATAGGCAAGTCCAGGTGTCCTCACGATGTTTTTTCTCAATAATGTCGAAGACAAACTCAGAAAGTACACCTTGTATAAAAAGAATTTGATGATATTTACCTGGCCATCCCTTGTTCCAGCACGTTGGTCAACGAGCCCAGTGAGTCGGTGATCTCCCGCCCGATCATGGACGGCATCTCTTCCATGGAGCGCCCTGATGACCTGATCTCAGCATCCGCTTCCTCTGTGAAAGATAAACGATTGGAAATTAGATATTTTCGCTATCTTTTCCTTTTAAAATGTACTTATGTAAAAGGAGGTTCTCTTTATGTCCTATATTGTGATTATTTCTTGTTGTTAGGACAGATAAAGGTAGTTTTCATGTGGCGTTCTTCGACGTTTATAACTGTTACTCAGAATCAAACTGCAATGATCCAATAACATATCTAATGGAAAAATTATAGTCTTGCAGCTTCCATGTCGTCGTGATAATATCGCCATCTTGGCAGAGGTGCCTATTAGCACAGATAATCTGATCGATATGAGATCATTGAACGAGATCTAGAGTTCTAGGTTAAACGTTGTTCTGAAGGCCAATTCTCGTAATTTAAAACGTTCAAGATCTTGTCGCGGTCTCATCATCGGCTACAGACAAATTTCAAAAACTTGTCAAAATGTAGGGGAATTAGAGGTATTTTTTTGACAGATTGAGACTGAGATCAGACTGTGATCGTACTTAAAATTATGAGAATGGCCCCTCTGATAAAACTATCCCCTGTAAAGTGTTAACTTTAAAAGATATTCAAAGTGTGACGAATTTAGAAGAAAACAATTTTCGAATCTATCTAACCGTTCTGCTTAATGTGGGTGCGCCATATTATGTGCTTCCCTGTTATTATGCCTAACCCTCCCTTTTATCGTCTAGTACTATTATATATTCTGTGCTTTTATTATGTTATTAAAAATGAAGCTGTAATGTGGTTTGATTTCAAAATGAAGCTGTAATGTGGTTTGATTTCAAAATGAAGCTGTAATGTGGTTTGATTTCAGAAATACACATGGTTACTATATAGGAAGCATATAATATGAGTGTTGTCTTTTGGAATAACCACAGACGGCCGCCATGGCCCACGTACAATGCTCCAGTTGAAGGACTAAGTGCGGAAACCAAACCTTCTAACATAGAAGAACATAGGAAACATTTCACAAGAAATACGACGATTCTCTCTCTACGCCGGGATTTGCTCTAACTGTTCCGGCTTCTGAAAATTCATTCCATTTACACCACAAATCAAATAGAATGTTATTATTTCTGTCAATCTATCACAACATTAAACACGAGAATTGACAGCAAAATTCCTGAAACAGGCGTTAAAATTAAATGATGTGCCTCATCATTGCAAATTAAATTGCCAGCTGTCAAAGACTCATCTTTAGCACGAAGATATGGGAAAATATTTTGATTGAGCGTAGAAAATCACCAAGTATTTATCGAAAGTAGTAAATACGAGCATCTATATTGTTTTATATGGGAAAACTGACATTTTATTATATCTGAAAGCAATCAGTTGGACTTTCGCCGAGTCCGTGGGAATTTGTGAGAGAAGGGATTGTATTTGTTTACTCTTTCGCGTAAATAATTTGTATATTTGATGTGTGGCCTACATGCATTTGTAAATATTCATTGCACTGTTGTACGACTTGTCAAAACATCGAGACTGGTGTATTGTACCCACAGGCTGGCAAGGATAGCGACGCGTATCCTCTTACCATGAGTTCAGTACGTTATTTATCACGTATTCACGCCCACGCCCCTATTCGATTTGATCCATACTTCCAGGGACACCCTGTATAGATATACGATACACAATCAGATACCTAATCTTTTCAAACATTATGTTTGTGAAAGTTTATCAAACCAAAAAACTTACGAAATCAAAAGCTCAAAATCAAGTTTTTATAACAATACATCATATTCATTTTAATATTATATCGATATAACAAAAACCGGCCAAGAGCGTGTCGGGCCACGCTCAGTGTAGGGTTCCGTAGTTTCCTGTCCGTCACAATAAGTGTTCCCACGTACAATTCGATAATACCCGACCCAATGTAATAAGTACCTACAGCGCCATCTCTCGGGGAATTGGGTTACTAATTAATACATAGACGTGCCAGAAGTTTTCGGTGGTAATTTTGGATTGCGAGAACCGATTTTAATAATTCTTTTTTTGTTTGAAAAAAGATACGTTCAGGATAATAAAATATGTAAACGAAGTTAAAAAAATATGCTTGCATATACGATCATACTACGAACTTAGTCCAGAAATGATTTTGTACAACTTTTTGTCTTTTTTGTACAAAAACTGTTGTTTCTATCAAGTTCAAAATAATTTTCCTAGAAAGTTCTTATAAAGTTCTACTTTTCAGATTTTTTTCATATTTTCTAAACTTATGGTTCAAAAGTTAGAGGGGGGGGGACACATTGTTTTTTACTTTTGGAGCGATTATTTCCGAAATTATTGACATTATCAAAAAATGATTTTAGTAAACCCCTATTCATTTTTAAATACCTTTCCAACAATATATCACACGTTAGGGTTGAAATTAAAAAATCACTTCCCACTTTACATATAGGGGGGCTACCCTAATAAAACATTTTTTTCCAATTTTTATTTTACCACTTTGTCGGCGTGATTGATATACATATTGGTACCAAATTTCAGCTTTCTAGTGCTAACGGTCACAGAGATTAAGCGAGGACGGACAGACGGACGGACGGACGGACGGACGGACAGACAGACATGGCGAAACTATAAGGGTTCCTAGTTGACTACGGAACCCTAAAAAGTTATGTTGTAAGAAAAAAAGTTAAGTTTTCAAAAATTCAAATGTAATAAAAAAGTAAAAGTATAGGCTTGTATCTTCGAATCAAAACGAGTTTTCATTTCGTCTGTGAAAGTAAACTTAGGTCAGTTTTGAAATAAATTGGTCACGGAAGTTATAATGGTGAGTCATCATTAAAATAAAGGGTGATTTGGAAGTCAAGACTATGACTCGGTTTCTTCACAATATAACATTCTGATTTAAAAGTATGTCCGTGGAGTTTCTTGCCCGTTCTTCTCCGTAAGAACCTCTACGCTTTGGAATGGGCACCTAGCTTCATCTTTCTGATAGTCTGACTGACTGCAACCCTTTGACAATTCAAAAGTACCTGTAATTGGTTTATTTCTAATAAATGCTTCGAGATTGAGTTTAGTTTTCTGAGGGGCTGATCAACACACTAAATTAACATAATTAAAAAAAAGTCACCATCTTGTGCCTAATTGACTATCATGTGATTATCAAAGATCTACGAATGACAGCCGGGACTAACAGCTTAAACATTTGCGAGCCACGGACGGATCTGGGTATGTAATGGATGGTCACCCATCCACGAACTGGCCGTAGCTTAACCTTAGATCAACCGTGCGGCTGTTAAATCGACAGTCCTTTATCTACAAATACAAACCATAAGTGCAATAAGCTGCCAAAAATGCATTGATTTTGGGGTCAGATATAGAAAAACGAGTTATTCCGCTCTGATCCCCTGACCCCCCCCTCCACTCCCCCCCTCTCCTCGATCCCCTGCTGCTTCGTCTTCTGTTAGTTGCATAAACCGGGTCAACAATACAGTTTAACTGAAGATTCGCTAGCACTTAATGCAAACTGTTTTTTTTTTTGTATTCGTTTATAAAAATACAAGGAAAACGTCGATTCTTGACCACTTGGTGAATGCTACTTTTTTGTGACATCAACATCTAACGGCTGTAAAATACACAAGAGTCACTTGTACTCCCCGTCATTTGTAATAATTGTTTTGTACTGGACCATACCTGGGAACCTTCTGGTTACGGAGATATTGAAGGTCAAAATTCATACTTTTGCTGACGTTTTTTTACGAAAACAAGTTTTTAATGATATAACACAACTTTAAATACCTCCACGACCTCTGTACCGTTGCATGCACTTCTATGCGCAATGTTTTGTGTGTGTTACATTGCGCTCTACCGCAAACAGTATTACACCAAAGATATAAGTCGTTTCCCAGCCTTTAATTTATGCAATGTTACTTAGTTAGATGACAAAATGCGTGGTTTACGGCTATGTCATGTGTCTTTTTTACCCTGTATTAATAACAAGATGTTTTCGTACGAATTAAAACCGCAAGTAGAGCGAGTCCCCCTGTTTAGTTAATTATACTAATAATAATATGATAGTAATTGGGTGAGCAGGAGATATTATTAAGAATTATAATGTAATTAGATGATTATAGAAAGTGGTGATAGCCGAGCTGACAACTCGAAGTCACGAGAATTAGTGGTTAGTAAGAGCAGCCTATTCACTAAAGAGATTAAAAATAATTGATCTTTTAATCATTTTGTCGTATGACATAACATTACGTTTATATTCTCTGATTGTTTAGGCAGAGGAGTCGAAGCAGTTACGAGAAAATTATGCTGATTTTGTGTAAGTACCATTGTTTTTCCCCAATTATGTGTACCATGTAATAAGGAACGAGTCTTGCCATCAACCGGCACAAATCCAGGCTGCCGGCAGCTGAGAAAATCTTACTGGACTGCACGGATTGAATAAACTCGTCTTTTTTCCACGTCTGTAGCACGTCGCGTCGCTTCGTTATATTAAGTTTAAATCTCATTAATTGCTCATATCTAAAATTTGTTAGACATGCATCATCATTTAAATATGCAGAACTTGGAGCATATTGGGGTTTTTATTTAACAAGCTATATTTAGTACATCGAGCGAACATATGGTCCAGCATGCGGCAGCAGCGGGCAGCATTATATGTAGGTATATTGTTTCCTTCAAAGGAACTACTAAGGGAACTACATATCTAGTCTCAGTAGTTCCTTTAGCTTTTACAAAGGAACTACTGAACCAAAAATTCTCAGTAGTTCCTTCAAAGAAACTGCTAATGGAACAAGTGAGTACAAAGGGAAAAAATCTATTCACACTTTACTCAACCTAGAGATCAACACATTATTATCTAGCCTAGTATTTTCCAAAATATGTTGGGGTGGGGTTCCAGTCTCACCGGGTACAGCCAGCAGAATACCAGTATTGTATCTGGAGCGACTGCCTATCTGACTTCCACAACACAGAAACTAGGTAACTCTCAAAGAGAGGAGGCCTGTGTCTTAGCAGTGGGAACATTGTAGGATGACTAGCTGCGCCCCGCGGTTTCACCCGCATAAGTTTCGATCCCGTGAGAATATCGGGATAAAAACTATCCTATGTCCTTTCCCGGGACTCAAACTATCTCTATACCAAATTTCATCTAAATCGGTTCAGTGCTTTAGGCGTGAAAAGGTAACATACAGACAGACAGACAGAGTTACTTTCGAATTTATAATATTAGTATGGATTATGTGGCCGTGCTGTATAAAACAAGTTCTACCAACAGTTTTTACTATGCCAAGTTCAATATCATAAAATATTCATAAGAGACACTACAGCAAATCGGTTAGTAGCATCATATTGTTACGATTACGGCAGCGAGTTCGAGCCCGGTCGGGGCTGGCACGGAACCTAATGCTATGAGCTTGTGGTTACATTACTGTTAGATAGCTCTTACTTAGTCTAGGGTTAGCAGGAGTCTAGGTTTTATTATTGTACTAAAATATATGGAACACGAACAGTGATAATGTTAAAGACTGACTCATTGCGGCAAATTTTGAGTACCTATGAATGTGGATGACTTAAGAGTAGGGGAAGAGAAGACTAAAGGAACTGAGCATAGATTAATATGGCTAGAAAGGAGGTGAATACTGAGATGACAGTTGATAGAGATATGTGGAAGAAAAAACAGTGGCACTCCGGGAGTGCCGACAGAAGTGAAAACTTGGACAATTACGTGTGTATTTTTTGAATCGTCAGGAAATATTTCGAAATATTTATTTGATGTCGGTTACGGTAACAGTGTCGCGAATTCAATGGTTTTTTTCCCATCTCAAAAAATGCCAACATGCATGTGTATCTATGTACGTACATACGCAGTATATTTACATACTTATTTTACAAAGGTGTCGGTTACGGTAACAGTGTCGCGAGTTCAATGGTTTTTTTCTATTTCAAAAAATGCCCGTCGCACCTAAAGAAGATTTCACTTCAAATAGGACATGCTGCACCGACCAGAACTAAAGGAATAAATGCACCTGCACTTATTTCTTCAGTTGCCAAATTGTTCTATTGTAATGCAAGAGCCTCTCCTCATGGCCTGCGGACGTAGAGTAATGGGTAGCTCACCGTCCGATCAGGACCAGGCCCGTGCCGGACGGCGCGTACGTGTTCCACGCGCGCCTCAAAGAGATGTCAGCATAAAGGAAGGGGCCTGCCAGGGCCGAAGCCTGCCGGGAGTGCGGGATTGTCCGAAAGGGTTACCGCTACCCCGGAACAGAAAAGGCTAAGGAAGGAACACGGATGGGTTTTAGTCAGTAAGAGTCTGACACTCCCTTCCGCTCCACCCAGAGCGGGAGGGGTCATTTGATGATTTCCCATCCATAAAAAAAGAGCCTCTCCTCACAAAGAGAAGGAACCAGCTTTGATCATCACGTTTGCACACTATGTAATGGTGAATTCAGTCTACTAATTACCGCAAGGTTTCTGAAAGTGTAGTTCGGAGCGGTCGGTCAGGGGTGTGTTTGGTCAAAGTGTACGTTTGGCCACTGGAGCATATCGTCAAAATATACGTTACGTCAAAACCTCGTATTGTCAATGTAATTTGATATCATATCTCATGTCAATTACTTAATACCAGAGGGGCAATTCTCGTAATTTTAAGAACGTTCAAAGTCTGATCGGTCTTAATCTGTCAAAAATACCTTTAATTTCCCTACATTTTGACAACTTTTCCACATTTGTTTGTCGCCGCTGTTTTAAACAGAAGAAGAACAGACTAGCAGAGGATAGAAGGGGGGGGGGGGGTCAGGGAATCAGACCAGAATAACTCAATTTTATTATTAAGTTCTAACCTATGTTTACTTATTATTACACTTCTGTTTGTTGTCCCTAAATAGATAAATAAACTAGCAATCTCGGACATTAAAAGAAAGCGATCTCACAATCAGCCTCACACGTAATTATCACCGTCACATCACTTAAGCGACTCACAGCCCTATAATTGTTTTATAAAAGCTGCATGGCGCGCGCGCAAGTAACTGTGACGCGGCTGCGCTTGCGCGGCGCTAAACGCTAAATCGTTGCGCTAAATCATCGCGCAAGCATCAAGGTTGTGGCTAGAAAGGTTGAAATTGTGTTAGAGATGACACTTCCGGGGTTAGCGAGGTGCTCGTGGAAGTGGATGAAGTTAAATTATGTTTATTTCTGTAAGTCAGAAGTAAAAATAATATATAGGTTAGTAGATAACAACTTACGTAATCCGCCTATAATGTTCCTACGGCTGGGACACAGGCTTCCTTTCTGTGAGAGGGAGTGGGCCGTAATCCACCACGCGGCCCAAGTGCGGGTCGGTGGATGTCACATGCCTTCAAATTTTTGGTTTTAGGACATGCCGGTTTCCTCACGTAGTTTCCCTTCACCGTTTTGAGAGCAGTGGCAATTAAATTATTTACACAAAGTATAGCGCCTGTCTGGGTTCGAACCTACGACCTACGACGCATAAGTTGGGACCGTTACCACTGGGCTACCACGGCCCCCGTAACCTATTAATGGTCACAAAAAATACTCTGAATGTAACAAGTTGCTTCGCTAAATAACTTTTATCGGATTACGTGTGAGACATAGAAAACTCCATCACAAATTTAAATGTTGTATAATACGGAACAGGTAAGGACATATAACCGGAACTAAAATGTAATACCTATTATGGACATAGAAAGTGTCAACACACAGGTTCTGCAATAATTCGCATGAACTTGCTAACTATTACCCATATTTTCTCTCGTAGGCATTGGTTCACCACTTTTTCTTTCCGCAATTGAGTTCCAAATAAAACGCAATATTTAGCATTTTGTTATGAAACAGTTTTGAATCACTGTCTAGTTTTGTGTGTTTTAATGTTATTGTTTCATCTTATAAAACAACTAGCTTCTGCCCGGGACTTCGTCCGTGTGAAATTTCACCCTCCCCCCATTCACCCTCTTAGGGGTGGAATTTCGAAAAACCCTTTCTTAGTGGACACCTACTCTTCACAAAGAATGTACCCTCCAAATTTCATGTCTCTAGGACCAGCGGTTTAGGCTGTGCGGTGGATATATCAGTCAGTCAGTCAGGACTTTGTATTTTATATACAGGATGTTACGGAAAGGGTATATCAATACAAACGGGTTGAAGAGTGTATCTGGTCTAGAATCTCTGTACAAAATTTCAGCTCAAAAGCAGTAACTTTGAAAATGCTTAATATTTTTTTATTTCGATAGTTTATTAAATTGAAATCATAACAAACGTGTCACCGCACTACGAGGGTCATTATCCATTATCTGTAGTGTGTCTGTGCGCCTAGTACACGCACATCACGCCGCCGCGCGCCAGTGCAGCGCCGTGATGTCGAATTGACGATCATGATCATTGAATGTGACGTCACATTAAATTGAACATGGCGCCCTCTAGCGGACATAAAGTCATGATCTAAAAAAAAATGTTTTTTAATCATGCCGTGTTTGGTATCAAAAGAAAGGGCTTAATTAGCACATTTCAAAAATATAAATATTACTGAAATTCGCTCCAAAATAATTTAAAAAAATAAGTTTATTCTTCCATACTTCTCTATTAGTCTTCATCTCGGTAGTCTCACCCTTTCTAGCCAAATCATCATTCACACAGTCCATCCATCGCTTTTTTGGTCTTCCCCTACTCTTGTAGCCATCCACATCCATACTCAAAACTTTCCTCCCGACATTTTCCTCATTCCTCCCCATCACATGCCCAACGACAACAGCTTCTCATAGAAAACACACATTATACATTTATGTGACAAACTCAGGTACCTATGTACTTGTAAAATTCCACCACCTTAGTTTTGTGCTGGATAGGGCAACATTGTACATGGTCTACTATGCGCTCGTGGACTCGCTGCTTTCTTATGGGCTGGCGTGCTATGGTAACACATTTAAAACATATTTGGATAAAATAAAAAAAATGCAAATCAGATTCATGAAGCTATTAGTAGACAAAAACACAAAAAACCGTTGTAAAAGTAGTGATTACGAAGAATTATTTTTGGAATGTAAAATGCTGCCGGTTCATGAGAGGGTAGTGTTGTCAGTGGCTTTAGAACAGTATTGCAGTAATGAATTTAAAAACAATATTATACGCACAAGACCTCAAAGGAGCAATAATATGAGAAGATTTGTAGTGCCCACTTGTAATAATTATTATGATCGAAGGTGTAGAATTTTTTTAGTCCCAACTATTTTTAATAACCTACCAGTCGATATAAACAGTGGTATCACAAAAACCGCCTTTAAAAATAAAATACATAAGCACCTCTTTAATATTTTTTGTCAAAACCTCACTGTGGAGAATAGCTAAAAAAATAAAGAAACTAATAATAGTTAGAGGAATAGTTTTGTTAACTGGTGAAAAAGTGTCATTAGAACAGGAACAATAATATTAATAATGTACAAAAAAAGGAGCTACGTCTGCCAACAAACTGCTTTGTAGTTTGGCAGAGGTAAATGTAACGTATAAAATTATTTTTTGTGAATAAACAGTTTTTCATTTTTTCACATGTTCTACTCTATGACATCAACAAAGTAATAGCCCGTTGACAGTTATGTAAGTTTTCACCCTCCTGGTACCTACATAAGCTGACAAATTTTCTCCTAATTAATTATGCATGGACAATAGTAATTTCTCCTGGGTGTAGGTTATGCTACGACCTTAATCCCATAAGGCCTGGCCAGGTAACCAGATAAGGAATGATAATAAAATCAGCTTGTTTAATGTCCCTCGGACCGGCGACAGTTTTATCTCATACTTCTTCAAAGAAAAGTATAACTTCTTCACATAGTCAAACAGAGACGAAGTAAGGAAGAATCATTTTGAAAGACGATTTCGCATAACATAACATTGCGCCAGAGAAGGAACATAATGGTATGCCAAAGAAGGAAAGACGAGAAGACTATTTAAAAAATGAGAAGACGACTTGAAAACTACTGCATTTATCCTTGAGGAGGGGACGGACATGAAGGATAAATACCATAGATAAAAACTCATGATCGTGAGCCATGGAAAAGCCTGGGTGAGGCCTATGCTAAAGAGCAAAATAATTTGAAGATTTCTGATGTACCTACTCGTATTTATTACCTTTGATTTAAATTTTTAATTTTTTTTTCTGACTTACTTCTTGACAATTCAAAAGTGTCTGTAAATGGTTTAATTGAAATAAATGCTTTGAGTTTGAGTTTAAATAAATTGTAGAATTAGTTTTAAGATTGCTACTAAAAGCTATTTGGAATTACGAAACATCACGCCTGTAACTCGAGAAAAAATCTTGAAATATTGTTTTTAATATAAGAGAATCATCCGTTATTTTTTACTCACAAATCAGAGAGACAATGTAATCATTAAATTGTCTCTTTGATTTGCGATTACATTAATAAAATTTTAAGTTGACAAATGGTTTTAAAGTCAAATATTGTAAAACATTTCAATAGTAACTATGGAATTTCTTGTTTATTCTTCTCCATACGAAACTAGAATCAATTCTGTTTTTTAGTTGACGTTCAAAAGTGCCTTTATTAAATAGCTTACTTGAAAGAAATTATTTGATTTTGAATATCGGAAGACGATATTAGACCAAATTGTACTGCTCTCCAAAACAAAGATAGTTTCATGATTTACTTAGTAATAAAAAAAGAATTATATTTCTGAACTTGCTGTGCTGACTGTACAATTTAACCCAAAATAGGCTTGGTAGTGTCGTTAATTGTAAACGACACTACTGGTAGTGCGGCTGGTAGTGTCGTTGCCACAACAGGATATAAACATACCTTTTTTATTTATAATTCATTATGATAAATATTTTAAATAGTTACTTTTATGATTGTTCTCAACCATAGCACCTGCCAAGTAATCTCTTAAATAATAATAATACATTTTTATTTAAAAAAGTAGTTTGTATTTGGCATACAGAGTTGTCTTATAACTAAAATGTAATAAAGAAAAAACCAGTACAACAATAACAGGGGTCATAGGACTCCCTTTTCCTAAACTAGGCAGAAAAACCTGTCTGTATCTTAGGAAAGAGTATCCCACTTCACCACCCTTAGTTGACTGGTAGAGAATGCCTAAGGGCTAATTTCACCAAAGCCAGATATCTTCTATCCGTGGAATAAAACTGACGCCTGACAGTTGTAGTATGGAAAAACTGTCAAAGATTCAAAATATATTCTCAGAAAAAATACACCTATCTACTAAATTGACAAAATTAAAATCACGTCGTCAATTTCTTTGAGAAAGTGAGATTATTATTTAATTTGTTTGAGAGCACTCAAAAATACCTATTGTTGCACGGTCTGGTTCCGGTCAGTGAGTTCACTGAGTAGGTCATCAGTCTGATGCTAATCTTAATTCGTAGTTATTCGTGGTTAGAAGCATTTTAATAGATAATGTATGTTATTTTAGAATGAAGAACCTAATTCTAATACATCGTTACAGACTTTGAAGCTGGAAAGTCTGTCGGGCTTTTCTTTGATTTTGTTTGATAGAAATATTTCTTAATTTTATTTTATTATGCTTAGCTAATTCATTATTTGTCTTCTAGACTAGACTCAAATAACAAAACTTTGAAAATTATTTTTACTAAAAAAGTTAAACTTACAGAAAAATGTAAATGCATAGTATATATTTTTGTTTTTTATAAATTATTATACAATTTATTTTTTCATTTAAGATAATTCAATAAAAAAAATCTTAGAAAATATTTTTATTATTTTATTTTAAGTAAGTACTAGACTTAATTTTAAATGAGGTTGGTTGGTAATATAAATTAAACAAACATTATTGCTTGCTATTGGAAAATAAAACACAAAACCTATTTCGAAAAAAAAAACCCTAAAAATAATAATTAAATTCTCCATTTACCTTCCCAACTTCTCCGCTCCTTCTCCACTTCTTCCTCCCAGCCGTCGAGCATCTTCCCAGCTTTCTCCCGCGCACACTCCCACGCCTCATTCTGTCCCACACATTCTAACATCGCCATCAAATTCGGGCCCAAATTCTTCCCCAAATTCACAAAATAGTCATAGCCCTTCTCCAAAAGTGATGCACTTTGTACTTGCGAACAAAACAATAAAAGAAAAACGAGGCAAAATTTTGGCGCCATCTTGGTTTTTTTTTTTCGTTTTTTTTTTACATATGGCTGCTTTCACGGACGCGGACGCGCTCAAGGTTAAACTGAATGGCGCGGATATGTGTTGCTGGTTTTATTGACTGTGGGTACTTTCTTTTGCGGAGGGGCTGGTTAAGCTGCAGGTGGTAAGGACTGGATTTTGATGGGTGTGTCGTGATGTCACATCATTGGTGGAGAGTGTTGGGTAATGAATATGTAATAGTATATGTATAAACTAAGTTATAAACTCAGCGGACGTGAGGGGTATTGATATCTTTTTTTAATTTTTTCTTAGCCGTAGATGTCCCACTGTTGGCCCTAATCTCGTTCCACCTCTCTCTGTCTAGAGCTGCCAAGGAAAAAAAATTTTAGGTGAAAGGAGTCCAGCTCATTCCAAAAAATCATCATAAATATCATTTTTATGGAAGCGATCATTTACCATAGAGGGGTAGTCAGCTGGTTTGCCCTAAAATAAAAATGTTTGAACTACTGGGGTAGTAACACGGGGGTAGTAAAGAGGTGGCGGGTTCGATTCCTGCACATAACTCAAACTCTACTTTTACAAATTCTATGATGTCCATTTATTCTGCCTTTTTAATATGAACAACAAGTATTTGTATAGCTGTCTACTGCTGAGCATCCGCTCAGAATCGAACCCAGGCAGGATCTGACCTGGGTTCGATTCCTCACAGTGTCAATAACACTTGTTCTATCAGGAATTTGTCAGTAGCAGACCGGGGTCTGGATTTGTGTCCGGTTGGTGGCAATAGGCTCGCCCCCTGTTACATAGGACTTAAACATAACTGGCAAACCGTGGGTGTACTAAAGGTACACCTCTGTTTGACCCTTCAAGGCTTACAGGCGTAATGTTTTTAATGATAAATGATTTATTTTCTGTAAGTAGGTTTGTACAAACACTTTTACACGTCAATCATATTTTTTTAAAGCTAGATGAAGTCGGCGTTTCCTATCTGACTACTCTGAGAAGAAAGGCCGAAACAAACTCAGAGGTCACAGTCTCTTTTAAAGTCCAGACAAAATCTTGGTCAGATCATGTGAAGACTATATAGATTGGTGTCTGAAATGGTCTTTTTTGATGATATTATATCTTTATAGCCCACAAATAGTTCGTTATTCCGTTCCGGGTCAGGCCGCCGGCCGTTTGTGTAGCTATGTGACATTTGCGTCGTCGGCACCCACGTTACAGGAGAAATCCTCGAATAAGGCAATGTTTTAAAACCAGTCAAGTGCGCATCGCATCGTTCTTGTGTAATTAGTGTCACGTGTTTATTGTAAACCAAAGACACTAAATCTTAAATCTCTTTGCTGTAAACCGTTTTCTTTCATGCGTATGTAATTATGTACATTTTATTTCTACATACATAACTACTGTAATTACTAATAATACTGTTGTTGACACTGTAATTTATATGATGATGTTCCTATTTTTTAAAATCTGCGAGTTCTTTCTAGTGCTAACCTATATAATCTTTCTATGTTGCGAATTCACATCGCGCCGATTCGCAGCTCTGTGTACAAGCCCTTAGGGCGTCGGAGAGGGCAGCGAGGGAGAGGCTGGATCAGATTGTTTTGGGGCGAATCTAAAGCTACAGGTTCAGTGAAGCGGGCTGGCTCTAGCAAGGGTCGGGGCGGAGTTATATGGTAAGTATTTTCTATTCTATTATCTTTGTGTGTCGGATTATTCATAAGTACCCTAGAAAATTTTACAAATGAACTAGATATTAGAGATTTTACAAAAGAACGCGCGTTACAGAAGTTCCCAACAAGCTCATTTTTCACGTGATGCAGTTCGTGGCATCAAATCTGAGATTGAACTAAATTAACTGCCACCAACTGCATCAGACTGTTTAAAACGTAAGCTTGTTTTGACTTTATAGTTGCAGTCGGGCTTTTAGATTTTTAAATTATTTTTATTTATAGCATATTTACCTATATCGCTAGGGTTAGGCAAATGTTCACCCACATTTCGCCAGTTAAATTTAAGTCATTAATCGTGCACAAATCGTTATTAGACTGCTGGGGAGTTTGTTGCTCCACTTTTTCCCAGCTAAAGCACTAAAAAATGGAAAAGGGGACTGCCTCCTGCAATGTTGACGTTCAACGAGTGCCTATTCACAGCCTAGTTTGAATAAATGACTTGATTTTGAATACGGCTATCCTAAATAAAAGTTTTGAGTTTGAATAAAAAATCAATTCATAACGTGTCTCCTTTTATCTAAATCAGATGTTTCGTAACGCCATCTATGGAGTTTCGTATGAGCTTCAGTCACCTATTTCAACTAGTTCACCACTGGATGGCGCTGCGAGCGGTGACTTACCTATTTTTTTCTAGGTAATTTTTTTATTATTAATTTATTTAAACAAGCCATGTGCCGCATAGCATTTCCCAACGGCAAAAGTGAAGAAATACAAACTTTCATCTCTTATTTAACAACTTGGAGGATGAATTTTTCGTTTTATGGAACTCTTGTGCAAAATACCCAGCAGTTTAGGTTGTGCGAAGTCTGTCAGTGAATGATTTAAAGATTTTTACTAAGTAGACTAGCTTCTTCCTGCATGACATTTCTTGTTCCCCCGAGCCACCCCGTTGCATCGCATCGCCTGCCTGCGCTATTACTCCGTTTTCGCTTAGCGTCCTTTATGATTTTCTTTATTTTTGCTCGGGTCCTTGGGGTCCGTGATGTTAAATAGCCTATAGCCTTTCCCAAGAATTGTGCTATCAAATGCAAGAAGAATTTCCAAATCCGACTGGTAGTTCCTGAGATTAGCGCGTTCAAACAAACTGAGGAGTTTGACATGTGATATCTATCAAACTATGTAGTTTGATAGATATCACATCTGTATTTCCGGAGGGGGTCCATATAGGTATATCTAGTAGGTAGACACTATCGCCAAAATCTATATCTAGGACTATTCCTGTTTGCAGCGCTCGGCCGCTATAGAACCTAAAAAGGATCCTTTTTTGGCATGGCTATTGATCCACGCAAAAAAGGGCGGACGCAGCTGTAGTCATCATGTGCACGGGATTTTGATTTTTTCAAAATGGTGAGATATACTGTCTGACTACCTAATTAACTTTTATTACACTTTAACTTTTGTAACTTATTTTTGTTTTTCTTTTGTTTTCTCTTGGTTTGTAAATCGCTGTTAACAAACATAGTCAACGCATAGTACTTGTAACTAGATGTATATAGCTAGTAATTTGCATTTTTTTTTACCTACGAACGATTTCTAATTCTATTATTAGTCTGTAAGCTTTCTGTAAAATAAATAAATTTAAGTTTTGGCGATAGTACCTATTCATATTTTGCCAAATCTTATGGAATAGGGGATAGCCTATTTCCAATTTTATATTTACAGGACCCAAACATACACTGCTGGGAGATCGGAAATCCCTGATGTATTTATTTACCTTTAAAATATTTGTAAGTAGGTCATAAAAAGTAAAATTGATATCTACCTTGTCCGTATGTAATCCAATGCGAAAGTTATAATAGTTGTAATAATTATTCGTATAATAGACGATTTCTTGCCACATTACCTACAGAATATCAAATCTTTATCAAACAACGAAAATTGAGGGACGAACCTTAACTCCTACCGAACGGACTGGCCCGCAATGGCAGTGGACATCATGTGAGTGGGAAAGGGAGGCCTTTGCCCAGCGATGGGACATTAAAGTCTAGATAGATAGATCATAAAACCCTATTGATTCCAACAATCATCAGTTTATGGCAGGCAGTCCACTGCTAGACATAGGCCACTACAAACTAAAAGACTTTATTTCAATTAAATAATTTACATTTAATTTTTTTTTTTTTAAATTACTTTTGAATTGTCAAGGAGGCGGTCAGTTAGAAAGTTGAAGCTAGTCGCCCATTCCAAAACGTAGATCTCTATGGAGAAGAACGGGCAAGAAAATCTAAGGACATTTTTAAATCAATCTACCTATTAAAAAAAATTCAACGTTTACCATTTTGCAAAAACTTCTAAAGCACTTGAATGTGAATAGGTTTATGATTTTACTAAAATCATTGTTCGAATTCATAATAAAAAGGAGGTTTTGTATTCGACCCTTTGAAATGTATATTTTTATGTCCGAGATATTCTCAAAAACTGATGATTATTTCACTAAAGAAATCTTATTACTTTCAGGATCGTATTATAATTATACTAGCTGTTATGCTATACATACAAATGTTGTCCTGGCCAAATTTTTTCCCTGAACACTGGCCGGGAAACTTTTCCAATTTATCTTACCATAGAAATCTATTTCGGCCTATTTAGAAAGGGGAGAACATTTTTATATGGGCCCTGGCATACCTACTGTAGCGCCATTTTCTTGCGAACAACTTGTTGTTTAGATGTTTAAAATAATCACTCTGAAAGTTTAAAGTAATCAAACATCTATGCAACCAGATGTAAGAAAGTTCAAAAAATATGGATATTAGGTGATCAACTTTATTTCGAAAACGTGACACTTTAATCGGGTTTGGTCTTATTTGTTTTCTGTTTGCTTTGATGTCAGCTATCGATTTATATAATTTTTTATGCGTGGCTGCCATTTTGAAAATAAAACAAAATGGCGGACAGCCCTTTAAAAAAAAAACAAAAAGTAGCCAAATCGTCCTAGCCGCCAATCGTTCGAGTGATGCATTTAGGTACCAATGAACAGCATTTAATTTTTATTTATTTAGAAGTTTTGTGCGTGTGGAGTCAGATTTCTCCACACTTTTCTTGAATGTAACAACTAAACTCCCGTCCCTAATTATATTTGATTTTCGGAACGAATCGCAGCAAACTATGTAGCCAGGCGAGTTACTAGAACACGTTTATTATAATGACTACTATTCGGCCTACGAGTTGTGAAATAGAAAACAACACACAAGTGAAACTAAATGTTTTTGTGTAAACTAGAATGTGATAGCCTTATGTTAGCATAACACCACGCACGTGGTTCGTCGAAAGTAGTATATATTATATGCGTAATCACTTAATCAGCTTTCAACGTCCCCACTGCTGGGACACAAGCCTCCTCTCTGTGAGAGGGAGTGGGCCGATTAAAAGATTCAAGTCGCGAGAAATATAATACTATGTAATCTATCTTGGTTTCTTCAGAGATAGTGCTAAGTCAGATTCAATTGTTTCGTGATTTGCCAGCATAGTCAGCCTTAATGTCCCCACTGCTGGGACACAGGCCTCCTCTCTGTAAGAGGGAGTGGGCCGTAATCCACCACGCGGGCTCAGTGCGGGTTGGTAGATGTCACATGTCTTCGAATTTTTGGTTCCAGGACATGCCGGTTTCCTCACGATGTTTTCCTTAACCTTTTTTTGAGAGCAGTGGTGATGAAATATGTAAATAACACAACATAAAGCGCCTGTCTGGGTTCGAACCTACGACGAACAACTCGTAAGTAGGGGCCGATACCACTGGCCACCACTGGTCTTGTAGTACATGGCTCTCGTAGTATATAACAGCCGCAAGCTTGCCGCGGTTGGTTCGTGGATGGGTGACCATGATCCATGTGATACGGAAGAATGAGGAAAATGTCGCGAGGGAAGTTTTGAGTATGAAAGTGATGACTGTAAAGAGTAGGGGAAGACCTAAGACGTGGATGGACTGTGTGAATGATGACATGGTTAGAAAGGGTGTGAATACCGAGATGACGGCTAATAGCGCCCCAAATGAATTGGGATAAGACCAGGAGAATGACATAAGGAAAAATCAGTAAAACTACATTCGGACTAGTTTGCTATAAACCGGAACGGTCACAGGTTTTAAATCGTAGATATGTCAAAATATAAAAATATTAATAATACTTGTAGCTTACTGCATAATTTTAGCCATCTTTCTCAAAGTAGGAGGCGTCATTCTTAAAATTTTGTAGATTCTTAATAAGAATCCAATAAAGTAAAGCAAAATAAAAATGACAGAAGTAAAATACAGGAGGTGAGCCTGTTGTTATTATACAAAACTGTAACTGGGATACCCTCACGCATATATTACCCCTAACGTAAGGCAGAGATGTAACTATACTGCACCCACATTTAGCCAGTCGCGTTTACGTCACTACTGAGAAATTCCTGATAGAAAACAACAAAAACGCTTATCCCAACTTGAGAATAGAACCTTGGACCCCACGCTCAGCATTCGCGCTTGTGAACACTTGACCAAAGAGGCTCTAGTACCTGTATTTTTTCATAATATAGGTGACTGGACATCCACGCACTACCTGTTATCATTGATTCAATACACGATTGGAACTCAGTTCAGGAACTGGTGGACGCTGGTGATGGCGCCAAACAAGTAGCCGAATTCTGGGCCGAGTCTATTCAAATTGCAATCGACACGCTAAGAAGAAGAATACCTACTCGATTCTGAAGCTCCGGCGTGCGGCGTTGAAATCAATCGTCGGTTATTAAAAAAATAGTTGCTGTTCCATATATTTTGACCGCGTATTGCACTTTTCTATGAAACAGCAGTTTTTTTTTATAACCGACGAATAATGTCTACGCTAGGGGGTCTAGGGGGTCTAAGGGGTCTAGGGGGTCAAGTAATCTATTACGTAGTAGGTACTATTAAGTATTCTGTGCTATTACTAATATTATAAAGCAAAATAGTTTGTTTGTTTAAACGCGCTAATTGCTGAAGCTGCCAATCGGATTTGATAGCCCAATCCTTGAGGAAGCCTATAGGCTTATATTAACATCACGCTAGGGCCATTAGGAGCCGAGCAAAAGGAAGAAAAATCAGAAAGAACGCTAAGCGAAAACGAAGAAATAGCAGCACGGGCAGGCGATGCGATGCGAGAGGCCTCAAAACAATATACATCAACAATTTTCCATCCATATCTAACTTACAGGTAGATTTTACACACTCGTCAAGTGTAATTATATCAATAACCTGTTTGTTAAAATCAGTATCTATTAGTTAGCAGGTAACATGGCGTGCGACGCAACGTCATTGAGACTCAGGTAATAAAAGCAGGTTTTATTGGCAAGTTTACATGATTCGGTGTGTTGGTTCCGCATAATTAATTCCGTTAAATTCAGCGACGATGCGGTCGTGGATGGTGCAGGTTTCTCTAGATGTTACCTAGGTAGGTAGGTATATGACAACATTCAACCCACATACATACATAATCAGCCTATAATGTTCCCACTGCTGGGACACAGAGGGAGTGGGCCGTAATCCACCACGCGGGCCCAGTGCGGGTTGGTAGATGTCACATGTCTTCGAATTTGTGGTTCTAGGACATGCCGGTTTCCTCACGATGTTTTCCTTCACCGTTATGAGAGCAGTGGTGATGAAATAATTTACACAAAGTAAAGCGCCTGTCTGGGTTCGAACCTACGACATACAACTCGTAAGTCGCGGCCATTACCACTGGGCCACCACTCATTCAACCCGATTTTGTAAAAATCTCACCGTCTTAACACACATATGTGTGTGACATTTTAACAGAATAAATCGTCAGGTTGGTAGTGTACAGACCCGCTTTAAAAGCTTCAAACAGGGGTTGGCTAGTTTCAAAACAGAAACGGATTTAATTAAGAACTGTCACTCATAATTTTTTTTTTTGGTAGTCACGTTAATTTCTATTTGACTAAATACTTCAACGAAGGAAAACAGCGGAAAGAGACCTAGATGACCGGAATAAATAAATCACACGCATGCAATTTACGAATTACAGAACATTACATGAAATATACTATTTATTTATTTATATTTAACTAGTTGGTCACCCGGCGAACTTCGTACCACTTCAGAATATGAATTATCTTAATTCCTTTTTTCGTGAATTTTTCCCATATTTTTAATAGTTTTTCTGCTATTCGGGGCGGAGACAAATCCAACAAATCAAAGATCATAAAAATCTGTGGAGCCGTTCTTGAGTTATAAATGGTGTAACTAACCCGACTTGGTTATATTTATATAGAAGATTAACAAGTAACAATGGACTCAATAAACTTAACTTACAAACCTAACCTAACGCTGCCGTGTACTTGAGAATCCCTGCTACAAGCTCAACATCGACGTGGAAAGTCTGCAGCAGCACCCGGCGCACCAGAGAGACGCATCTTTTTCAAATGAATCGAATTACATGAGTGAATATAAATAGGCCTATCAATAAATTACATCATCTAAGCAAACCTGCATTTTAATCAGCCTAAGCAATAATATCATTAATAAAACCTCATTACGTTAATAGCAATGCAACGACTCGTCCTAACGACTAAGGAATCCTAAAATCAGTGCTACATATACTAGTTGATCACATAATATAACGTGACCTCAACCGGTCTGCACGTTCATAAATAAAAACAACACAAGAAACAACAAAACTAAATTACAAAATAATTCAATAAAAAAAAAAGAAATGACCTAATAATTGCACCATAAAAAAAGTCCAATAAAATAAAGCAAAATTAAAATGGCCGAAGTGAAAATCACAGTGAATGAAGAATTTGAAAAAGGATGTTCAATTCGGTTGTATTTGAGGTTGTTGTTCCATATTGTGGCTTGTGGTTTGTTCCATTCAGTTGTTTGTTATGGTGGTTATCTGTGGTTCCTGTTGATTATGAGGACAGATGTGACTGATGAACGAATCATAACTGCCAAATGGTTCACTCCGTGTTACCTCACCAATTGGAACTTTGTAAGTACCGTTAGAATATACAGCGACGCTTGACCTTTTACCATGGAATCTGTACATGATCCTGAACCCCCCTGCGTTGTAATATTTCGTCGGTTAGTATATAAAATGTGCTTTACCATGCATTTTGACCACGTAGGTATAGCATTTTTCTATAAAACAGCAGTTTTTTTTTTGAGAACTGACCTAAATATTCTACCCTATTTATGGTTTAAGCTTGCGGGTCGATGTCCCTGCCACCTATGCATAAGGTTCTTTCCAGATTACTAGCAACGCGCCCCGGCATTGCACGGGTGCAATTCACATGTGTAGACAGTATTCTCTTCACGACATGTTGTGCACTAGTTCTAAGGAGCAACCAGAGTACTAGGCTTGCATGAAATCAAGATACTACATATTTCATTAGTATTATTATTTACTTCTTTTTGTATTATTATATATACCTATGTCTATCTGGAATACCTAATGTACTTTTCAAATGGTGAAATAATTTTTCAAATAGTCTGTAGCTTTGGTTCCGGGGAATACCCTCCATATCAATACTAATATTATAAAGAGGTATTTGTTTGTAAGTTTGTATGTAGGGGGTAATCTCTGGAACTACCAGTCGGATTTGAAAAATTATTTTTACATTTGATAGCCCAATTCTTGAGGAATGCTATATAATATATAGGCTATTTAACATCACGCTATGTCTCTTAGGAGCCGAGCAAAAAGAATAAAAAGTCAGAAAGAACGCTAAGCGAAAGCGAAGTGATAGCGCGGGTAGGTGATGCGATGCGACGGGGATGGTCGGGGGAACAAGAAATTTCACGCGAACAAAGTCGCGGGCAGAGGCTAGTATATACATAAACTGACAAAATTCACTCTCTCTTAAAATATTACTAGATAATGTTCTCACTTTTGGGACTCAGGCTTCTTTTCCTTGAGAGGGAGCGGATGTTGCAAAAGAAGAAAGGGAGGACTTTGCCCACTGCAGGCCAAAGTCTTCCCTTTCTCCTTTCCCCTCCTCCCGGTCTTGAGCTAGTGTGGACCAATCCTGTCTGTAGTCGTTTTTGTCAAATATTTTTGGGAAAGACCAAACTAAGACAGCTTTTAAAACAACGGAGCGACGCTCTTGGAACAACGCATTCATTTATCTATTAGCTTATCAGTCTGTAGAAATTAACGAGAATGATGCTCAGTCATCAATCTACATTTAAAACAGATTTGCTACATAATATCTTAACTTAAATCTAGATTTAAATCACCGTTGTGTAGCTGAGAATCGTCTCAGAATGCGGCACTGCACCAGATAAAATAAAATACGGACCAGAATGGGAAAGAAATTCCGGGTTCAGATAAATTAAAAGTGACAAATCGTAAAAAACACGTACCAAGTGCTAAATCGTCTGCGAAATCTTTCACATTTATAAACTAAAAAGCTGGAAATAAAAAAAAAATAATTAAAAAAATTAAAAAACCCGACTGCAACCTTATACTAAAACTAACTGAAAAGCTAAAAACAAGCCCATTTTAAATTAAATAAAAGTTGGAAGCAGGCGGGCCCATACCATTATTATAGTTTCAAACTCAAATGGGTCCCGCCTGCTTCCAACTTTTATTTTATTTAAAATGGGCTTGTTTTTAGCTTTTCAGTTAGTTTTAGTTTAAGGTTGCAGTCGGGTTTTTTAATTTTTTTTAAATAACGAATTTTGTATAAAGGGGTTTGAAGATTTTTGTATGGAGGGTGGCCCTAACATCGGCCGCCATTTTGATTTTTTTTCAGAATCGCGGTGCACAACGAAAGTTATATATTTAGATAGAGGACACTTATACAAACAAAAAATGTTAGATAACATAATATCCTAAAGCGTCAGGTTTCGGAGTTATTCACCGAAATATAAGTCGAAAACAACAAGGATTTTTTTGTTTTTTTTCCCTACAGGTAAGCATATTGAACTATTGCGGTAATAGAAACGTTATAAAACATTTATGGAGAAGAAACAAATGAAGAACAGATATTTTTTAAATAAACAATTAAACACGGCAATTTATTGTTCCTTTTTTTATCCCAGAGACTAATCTGACATTTAAGTCTTTTGTGTTTTCGTTTTTTTAGTATAGAAGTTTGACATTACACTTCGATAGCGATACCTTAATCCGCAAACCAGCCAACTCCATTTTTGTCAAAAAAAATATTATGATGTCGTTTTTTAGTCAAAATAAAAACTAGAAGGTTTTAAGTGTCTCCTGTAAACTATAGCAAAATGGAGTTGGCTGGTTTGCGGATTAAGGTATCGACTTGTCAGATTAGTCTCTGGGATTAAAAAAACGAAATATAAATTGCCGTGTTTAATTATTAATTTAATAATGTCTATTCTTCATTTGTTTCTTCTCCATAAAGGTTTCATAACGTTTCTATTACCTCAATAGTTCAATATGCTTACCTGGAAGGAAAAAAAACAAAAAAATCTTAGTTGTTTTCGACTTATATTTCGGTGAATAACTCCGAAACCTGACGCTTTAGGATATTATGTTACATAACATTTTTTGTTTGTATAAGTGTCCTCTATCTAAATATATAACTTTTGTTGTGCACCGCGATTCTGAAAAAAAAATCAAAATGGCGGCTGATTTTAGGGCCAAAACCTTCAAACCCCTTTGTTGCTTAATAAATTATCCGGAACTTATCTGAAACCAACAACAGTCCTAATTATTAGGTTTGTTATCTGTGAGGGGCTCATGGCTAAATAATAACAGCCGTCTGGGTCAGTCGTTAGTTAAGCTACGCTTGCCGAGGTAGGTTCGCGGATGGGTAACCATCCATTACATATCGAGACGGCTCCGTTCCTCGGAACGCACGTTAAACTGTTGGTCCCGGCTGTCATCTGTAGATCTCTGACGTTATGAGTAGTCTGAAGCCCGAAATTCAGACAACCAGTCTTACTACGGTGAATCGGTGATACCCAGTAACCGGGTTGTGGAGGTCAGATAGGCAGTCGCTCCATGTAAAATACTGGTATTCAGCTGCATCCGGTTAGACTGGAAGCCGACCCCAACATAGTTGATGTTGTTGATAGTTGATAATGATGATGTTCTGTTCATGACGTTGTACCCCATGGGGAATACACATACCATTCATATGTTATACTAGCTTCTGCCCGCGACTTCGTTCGCGTGAAATTTCTTATTCCCTCGACCCATCTCGTCGTATTGCATCACTTGCCCGCGTCTCCTGCTCTATCACTTCGTATCCCCATAGCGCTTTTGCTCGGCTCCTAAGGGTCATAGCGTGACGTTAAATAGCCTATAGCCTTCCTCAAGAATTGGGCTATCAAATGCAAGAAGAATTTTTCAAATCCGACAGGTAGTTCCAGAGATTACCCCCTACAATACAAACTTACAAACAAATACCTCTTTATAATATTAGTATAGATAAAAACCGTACGATACTTTTTGATCAATGTTTTTTTAACCGACTTCAAAAAAAGGAGGAGGTTATCAATTCGACTGTATTTTTTTTTTTTTTTTTTTTTTTTTTTTTTTTTTATGTTTGTTACCTCATAACTTGCGACTGGGTGAACCGATTTTCATGATTCTTTTTTTATTTGAAAGCTGGTGCTTCCCGTGTGGTCCCATTGTCACCATTTCAATATCTGATGATGGGATCTTAGAGAAATCGAGGGCAACCCTTAAATTTTATAGGCTCACTTATTGTTTTTCGCATATTTTATGAAGTATCTTGTGTATTTGCGTATGGTTGTCACCATCTCAGGTAGCTGGGCTGATGATGGAAGGTACAACTCCTTAACAGTAAGAAGTTACTCGAACAGGCAAGGACTGTTTTAGTAAATTGTTTTGATGTTTGATAGGGCATTTGCCACATTTGGTCTCATGATCATCAAGTCATGACCTGATGCTGCAGTCAGGATAGTCTTGCAGAGTACCTAACTCCTCGACAACTAACAGCAGATATATCGTGTTTAAAATAGGCTCATTGAAAAGGGCTCGATGTGTGGATAAACGTACTGTTAATGAGGAACACCGAAGTACATAAAGACCTGATGCTGAAGCCAGGAGCATCAGAAAAAGTACCAACCTTGAAATTACAGCACCGTAGTCGTGTTTGGGCTCATTTTAAACAGGACTAAATTTTAAGTTCAATGCAATGTTGACATAAGTCTGGCCTGATGCTGCAGCCAGGATTATCAGCATCTAGTCTAAAAACATCAGGTCAGGATTTGATGATGGGATCCTGGAGAAATCGAAGGCACTCTTCAAATATTATAGGCACACCTATAGCGCTTTGGGTATTTTTTATAGTAACTCGTGCATTTGCTCTCGGAAAGCACTATTTGGTGAAGTGGAACTGATGATGAAGACCACAGATGGCCACCGGAACTACTCAATAATATCTAAGTATTTCACGGGTTGCGATTCGATTACTTTAATATGGTTGCTAAGCAATTTATGCTCGTCAAAATGTGAATGGTGATATGGAGCTGATGGTGGACCTGGAGAACTCCTCAACAATTAACTTCCCTGCATCGGGAAAAGCAATATTTTGTTTGTAAAAGGCGATGATCACTAGGCTATTGTAACTTAGATAAATTATAAGCAGACCCACTAAAAAGCGTGAAATAAAAACTTTTTATGAAAAAAAAAAACCGACTTCCAAAAAACACTACAAAGTGAAAAATAACTTTAATTTCGGAAGTCGGTGGCAAAAAACTAAAATACAGATCCAGACACCGACTTCCGAAATTAAAGTTATTTTTCACTTTGTAGTGTTTTTTGGAAGTCGGTTTTTTTTTTCATAAAAAGTTTTTTTGTATGTTAAATAAGTATCTAATAAGAAGTAGCAAAACTACTAAGATCAAGGACTTTGGTAAAGTTCAATACTTGTTTTATACATATTTATAATGTTTTTGTTAATGAGACTATAACAGGGTCTAAAATAACAGTAGATATGCTGCAAAAAAAATCGCAACAATATTTTTGATTTGACAGTTTCCATAGAGTTTTTGTCCATTTACTATTCTTTGGAATAGGCAACTGACCCATTCCTTGACAGTTCAAAAGTGCCTGTAAATGGTTTAATTGATATAAATGCTATGAGTTTGAGTGCTCTTAACCTTTTAACCGCTTACGCTGGATTAATCCGAAAAATATTTTCGTGTCCATTTCGCAAATATTATCGCAAATCGGATCGGATCGGATTTATCTCGCAAATGGATCCGGCGGTTAAAAGGTTCATAATACCTAAGTCAAATTGAGTAACATTCTCAGTAGTGCCACTTATCTGAGTCTCTCAATTAATGTTGCTGTATCTACTGCTACTGTTAATGTGTTACGCAATTACCTCGCAGAGGGGCAGTTCCCGTGGTTATAAGAACATTCGCAGTATCAATTTCTCAACAAAAAAAATAATAATAATAGAATTTACCTAAATAACAAAACATGACAATACATTGATTGCCGCTGAGATGAGATTATTACTTGAATTTAAAAGTTTTTAACAGAATTCAAAAAAGGAGGAGGTTCTCGATTTGGATGTATATATTTATTTTTAACCGACTTCAAAAAAAGAGGTTCTATATTCGACCCGTATGTATGTAGGTATGTCCGCGATTTTCTCAAAAACTAATGAACCAATTTTGATAATTCTTTCACTAATGTGATCTACATACTTTCAGGAAGGTTTTAGTATATAATACATTAGGTAATTTTTCTTATGTACGAAGTTATCTGCATAAATCGACAGCATCTCCGGCATTTCTATGCGAATTTTAATGATTCTTCTAGTTGGTGTCTTCAATTATTCAATGCACTAGTGTTAATTGAATTTTTGTGGGGTAGGTACAACTAAAAAGTGAAAAATAAAAACTTTTTTACAAAAAAAAAAACAGTGATAAATAACTTTAATTTAGGAAGCCGGTGTCAAAAAACGAAAATGCGGAACCGACACCGACTTCCGAAATTAAAGTTATTTATCACTTTGTAGTGTTTTTTTTTTTGAAGTTGTTGTTTTTTTATAAGTACCTACAAGAATTGGCCTTCAAAGATATTAAACTGTATAGTAGGCTCATCAAAAACCCGCGCGACTCTCTGCTTAGAACGAGATATTATTCCCAGTACGTGAGAAAAGGTGTTTATTATATAACTACGTGTTTTTACGTCGTTATTGTAGATTATAATGCACGACCTTCCGCCTCGAGTTTCATTACTGATTATTTCAATGATAACATACCAGAATATTATCATTATAAATCATCGTCATCTAATGCCCGTATTATTAAACGGTTTTTTTTTTGTATTTTAATAATAATATACTGTGTTTGTCCTACAACTACTGATATACTATGTTCAAATTATAGACGAGGACGCTGGCACCATAAACACAAGTTAAATCTTACTTTGGGTGCTAAAGTTCATCGAAATCACTCTTTCCGTAGTTGTAACGCTGCATAGTGTTTAGATAAGTGTTTTTGTACAACTGAAGTTAATAAAAAATGTTTTTTTTAATCCTTATAATTTTATATTAACATAAAAATATATCCTTAATTAACAAAAATAACTAAATTAAAACCTAACTTAACTAAAACTATACAAAAACTAAAATACAGGCTTATTTTTTTATCACCATCCAAATTTTTACAGGGTGTTCTACCCATGAATATGAACAATTTTCACTATGGTACCAACTCTGAAATCACGAAAAAAAAAAAAACAGCTGTTTCATACAAAATGTCAATACCTACTTACCAAAATGTACGAAACAGCTGATCTTCTTAGCCTTGCTTTAAATTAAGCGGAATCTTAGCATTTACGGAATTATGTTGGAGTCGGCTTCCAGCTACTCAAAATCAATCTGCCTAGCCTTTTCCGGTCTGTTGGGGTCGGCTTCCACTCTAACGAGCAGATGCAGCTAATACCCAGTATTTTACATGGAGCGACTGCCTATCTGACCGCTACTGCCCAGTAACTGGGTAACACGATACCCCTTCGTAAGGCTAGTGGTTAGACTTTAAGGCTTCTGACGACCCGTAACGACTGTCAAAGATCTACAAATAACAGCCGGGACCAACGGCTTAACGTGCTTTCAGAGGCACGGAGGGGTCTACATATATAATCGAACCATCCACGAAGCGACCGCAGCAAGTGTAGCTTAACCTTCAATCCACCCGTGCGGTTGTTATTATTTAGCCACGAGCTACTAATTTGTAAATACCAGAAGGTATTCACAGGCTAGATGTCAGATGACGTTGTTATATTTGTAGACATCTGACCTCTAGCCATGCTTTCGCTATCGCTGCTATCGCTGAATAGGTCACTCATTCAAGTGACTCAATTGACTGTATAGAATAGGAAAAAGACTCACTTTTTAACCGACTTCAAAAAAGGAGAGGGTTTTCAATTCGCCGGAATCTTTCGTTATGATATGTATTTTCAACGATTATTCTTAACCACCTCGACAGATTTCGATGATCCTTTTTTTAAAAGGAGTTAGTTACCTTAGGGGTGAACCCATGGTGATGCCATATAGTGTGACGGTACCGGTTTACGTGGGGGAAATAAATAAGAGCGCGTAAAATAAGCAGAAAGCGAAAACGAAGTAATAACGCGAGCAGACGATGCGATGCGACGGGGTGGGTCGGGGGGACAAGACGCGGACGAAGTCGCGGGCATAGGCTAGTCATAAATATACGCAGTGGAAAATTACGACGTATTATGTCCTTTCTGCCTTTTTTTCTTTTTTGTTAAATAGTTTATATATGACCTTCCTGAAGAATTGAGCTATCAAATGCAAAAATAATTTTTAAAATCGGACTGAAAAAAATAAAAAAAATATTAAGCATTTTCAAAGTTACTGCTTTTGAGCTGAAATTTTGTACAGAGATTCTAGACCAGATACACTCTTCAACCCGTTTGTATTGATATACCCTTTCTGTAACACCCTGTAGATGACGACCAGCGGGGCAATTGCGTAACACATTATCAACCGGAATCGGTTTCATTTTCACAGTTCAACAACATTCATTGCGTTATTTACGTGTTGAGCAGACAAATCATTCGAACTTATGAAGCAATGTATTAGCAATTTGCTTCAAAATGATTCTGATTCCGATTGATAGTGTGTTACGCAATTAGGGTGCGGGACCGACGATTTCATTAACATGATTTCTGAGACGAAAGAATCTTGATTAGCAAAGAACTTACCACACATGGCCTGACTCATTGACTAGTTTAGCCTTGCATTTCGATCTGAAGCAAGGCTAGCCAATAAGGTTGCTACATCGCATGATCAGTTATATACTATTTTGAACAACCAATCACAACCGCAGCAGTGAACTGCTATAGGCTGATGATGATGATGAATCACAACCGCTAACATGAGCCTTGATGAGACTTGACCAGGTTTTCAGAAGAGTCGTTAATGTGAACAAATTTTGTTTTTATCTTAATTATTTTAAAAGGTAATCCACTAACCTTTTGTAAGATAATGTACTAAATACTTACCTAATATAATTTTGTCTTATAATTTTCCCAACGACCAATAAACTCCAGCCTATTGTTTATCTAAATATGTCAAAAATGCAACTTAAGACCGATATCCATTAATTTTAAGTATGTAAGGAAATGCAACAATTATTAAATAAAATTCTTATTATTATTTATTCTCTAAATAATTACTTCTTTAAGATGTCATGGGTAACGGGTATGCTTACCGCTTGTTAGGTGAACAAATCAGCCATAAAGTTCTCCCACAGTCAGATTATACGAGTAACAATTCTAACGTTATATGGAAGCTAATTTAATAAATAAAACTACAAGTAACAATGCTAGACAAAAAAATATATGATGAGAACCGGAATTCATACCTAATTACTATTTACATACCCAAAAAACTATTTAAACTCTAAATTACATTATGAGGAGTGACCTCCGTCTGAAAAGACGTATCTATTTAAAACAGTAATTACAACAAAGTTGTTTTTAAAATCCCATAAAATAAAGAAAAAAAATCCAATAAAATAAAGATAAAAATCCAACAAAATAAAGAAAATACAATGGTGGAAGTGAAAATAAAAGTGACAGAAGTTTTCGAAAATAAATCTTATATTCGTTTGTATTTCCGGATATTTTTCCACGTTTTATTTTGTGCTGTGTTCCTTTATTCTATTTTAGTTTATACATTTTATATGTGTGACCTGTTTATCAATGGAAAAGTGACGAATCCGGAACTCTTTGCGATTACAAAGTTTACTCCTGCTTTTTTTACGAATTGGAATGTTGTGAGTGCTTTTTTAATTGATTTTTTAATAGGCCGTTACTATTGCTGATGCTAGTGACAGCTGTGGCTCTTGCCGGTCCGAGGATAGGTGAGCAATGAGCATCCATTTCAAATCGAGACCCTTCTGTTAAGCCGTTGGACTCGGCTGTTATTCGTAAGATCTTACCCTAAAGTACATTAGTAAAGTACTGTTAGGACTGACGCCACGGGGGGAACTATTTTACTTGAATGAAACTCCTATTGGCTTTCATAGGATATTAGTTTAGGAATATTTCATCTAAATATAATAAAAGTCTATCAAAAAGTACTCTGTGATATAAAATTAGTTCGACTTACTTATCACACGTCCAAACCTACGACTCTCAATGACACATGCTTAAACCACAGAATAGGTACTTCTTAAACGTTTGAATGGAACATGCCTTCAAATATGTATTATCGGCCAGCATCTCAAAAGATATATATGTATACTCTACAGTACCTAACGGGTATCGTGTTACTCAGTAACTGGGTTGTGGAGGTCAGATATGCAGTCGCTCCATCTACAATGCTGGTATTCAGCTGCATCCGGTTAGACTGGAAGCCGACCCCAACTTAGTTGGGAAAGGCAGGCAGATGATAATTATGTTTATCTGATTGAATGATCCATACTACTTCTAAGTATTAAGTACTAAATTAGCTCAAAAGTTAGGCCGGGTTTGGTTATTACATTGAGTATTTGCACCCATATTAAGCAGCCATCCTTTAGGCCCATTACGCACTGTCGACTGGTCGCCTGCGACTCGGTCCCTCGGCGACCAAAACATAGGCATCTTCCGGCGACCAAGTGCGTAAACACCTATTTAAACTATAGTAAGTCACAGTCGCCGCCGACCGAGTCGCCGGCGACCAGTCGACAGTGCGTAATAGCTCTTAGGTGTACTGTGGCAGCCAGTCCAACGACCTGTCAAATTATATTTATATACATCACACATCACATAACATCACGCTTGTAATCCCCGAAGGGATGGGCAATTATGTTGAAGTCCCATGTACTAGGGGGCGAGCCTATTGCCATCAACCGGGCATTAATCCGGACTCCGGGCTGCTGATAATAATTTATTGATTTATTTAGCATAAGCATCAGCCTATAATGTTCCCACTGCTGGGACACAGGCCTCCTCTCGGTGAGAGAGAGTGGGCCGTAATCCACCACGCTGACCCAGCGCGGGTTGGTAGATGCCACATGTCTTCGATTTTTTGGTCGTAGGACATGTCGGTTTCCTCACGATGTTTTACGTAACCGTTTTGAGAGCGGTGGTGATGAAATAATTAACACAAAGTAAAACGCATGTCTGGGTTCGAACCCACGACCTACAACTTGTAAGTCGGGCCCGCTACCGCCCGATATCTTCAATGTCTGTCAAGTCTTACCGGTTTGGCATAATTAATAACAAACAACATCCTAATAGCTTGCTTCATTAGAATTTTGTCTTTGTTAATGATTTTTGACATTGAAAAGATAATTAATTTTAGTTATTTTGTGTATATTTATTTAGATTTACTATTTTTAAACAAGATAAGGCCTTGTTTGTCCAGTATCTTCACTCGATACTTGAAGACTTCTTCAGGACTAGTTTCTGTCGGCGACTTCGTCCGCTTGGAAGTCAACTATAACTATACGAAGGAGAAGGGCGGGCGTTTTGGGGGCTGTCTTTTGTAATTTTGACGTTCGAAAAGTGCTGATTGAATAATCAGACCTTGTTATAGTGACATAGATTAGTGATGAGTAGTGATTAGTTTTAGTGTTGCCATAGATTTCCTCGTACAAACAAACCAACAATTCTGCCTAATTCTATGAGTTTAGACAAAAATATTAATAAGAATGAGGCATGTCTTAAAACAAAAGCCTTCACGGTGCATGATCTTATACTTTGTAAAGAGTTCAAAAAACTTGTTGTTTAAGTTTTAGTTAAAACGTGTTAATAAATGGCGCCACACGTGGGACACTTCCTGCTACTTTAAATACATACATTGTTTTTCCGTAGTAGTGGTAATTAAATAATATTGACGAATATTATCATACTTTTTGGGGTTGTGGAGGTCAGATAGACAGTCGTTCCATGTAAAATACTGGTATTTGGCTGCATCCGGTTAGACTGGAAGCCGACCCCAACATAGTTGGCAAAAGGCAGGCAGATGATGATTTTTTTTGCAATGTACTGTGGCGGCATCTACATCGCCACATACGAACTACACATCATACTGACGTCACGCATAATCCTGCATCTTGCAAGCAGAGTTTCCCGCGCGACTAGCATATTACAACGTTCCGATATCAATCGTCGGGCAGTAACACCCGTCTGGTCGGAGGATCCTCCCTTTTGTATAGAGTGTGAGTGAACTTTACTCCCTGTTCCTCATACCTCTATTGTACCGTGGCCCGAACTATTTTTGTCGATACGAGAAAAGTAGGTATATTCGTTTTCGGGCTTCCTGAAAAACCTTCGTCTGAGCCCAAAGGATATTTTGGGATCGAAGAGTGTCTGCCTGCGGCATCGCAGTTCTGAAAGGAATTTCAATACAGTCATGGACAATCATCAAATCATGAGCAGTGGTGGCCCAGTGGTAACGGCCACGAGTTGTAGGTCGTAGGTTCGAACCCAGACAGGCGCTTTACTTTGTGGCATATTAAAACATCGTGAGGAAACCGGCATGTCCTAGAACCTAACGTTCGAAGACATGTGACATCTACCAACCCGCACTGGGCCCGCGTGGTGGATCACGGCCCACTCCCTCCCACAGAGAGGAGGCCTGTGTCCCAGCGGTGGGGTACATTATAGGCTGATTATGCATGTACAATCAGGTACAGTTTTTTTTTAATTAGGTGTTTTTTCAAGAATTTATGAGTAAACATGGCGAAAGCTAGATTCCAAGTATTCTAATTGTATTCAGGTACCGTGTAGAGAACAGGATCTATTGCCGTTTGTTTTATTAATATCTAAACTTGGTTGTACAGACGTGGCGCATATCAAGCCACTACAATCTGTCAAATTTCTTTAATAGGTTTTTAACTTTATCGCTAAAACATAAGGTTCAAAGTTGATTGGAAAAATTTGACAGTTAGCTTGATGTGCTGGCGTCTGTACATAATGTAAGAAAATGTCAAATAAGATGTTTGTCATAGTGTTAAATCATGTCACAGTCTTAGACGGTTTTTACATCTAGGTATTCATAATCATTTATTTGTCAGAATATGGTACATTATATTGTACCATACGATGGAGTGGTGGTATGGTGGTTGTATTTATTTTTACTTTAACATGAAATTAATGACTATACTGGCTACCATCAGTAGCGATCTGTCTTTAAATGAAAATAGGTTTTTGGGTTCGGCCGGGTGAGGGGACTCCCAGAACTTCTAGATATTACCTCCTAAATCTAAACTTACAAACTTTATCTTTTTATGCTTTTTTTTAATAGTGTATAGTTTCTTGGACTTTCCCTACGTGATCGAATCAGAAATGAAGAGATCCGCAGGAGAACCAAGGTAACCGACATAGCCCGAAGAATTGCCAAATTTAAGTGGCAGTGGGCAGCACATTGCTCGCAGAACAGATGGCCGATGGGGCTGAGAGCTAGGTTCTGGAGTGGTGACCGCGTACTGGTAGACGTAGCGTTGGAAGGCCTCCCACAAGGTGGACCGATGATCTTGTGAAGGCCGCAGGAATCCGAAGTGGCGGTGCTTGGGGGTGGCCTATACAGGGTGAAATTAAATTCATGGACATCCTTTTAAGGGGTCATTCTTCTCATCATTATAAACAATTTTTACTATGGGACTAAACCTTAAATCGGGAAAAAAAAGTCATATCACATAACTCGTCAAAATGTAGGGAAGAGCTGATTTTTTTCGCGATTTCAGGTTTGGTCCCATAGTAAAAGTTGTTCATAATGATGATTACAATGTCCCCTTAAAAGTATGCCCATGAATTAAATTTCACCCTGTATACAGAAGTCTTTCAGCTGAATGATGAAATGTAAAGCAACTCAAGTTTGTTTACTGCAACAGTTCATTGAAGTAGGATATAAACATAACATTTCTCAATCGCCTCTAATTAAAGATAAATTGCTCTTCTTACACGCTTGCTAGTATTTTTCCATCCTCAAGAATAGTTTTTACATCTAACAGGCTACAATTATGTTCAATTATTATTGTGTCCTTAATCCCCGCACTCACACAGGTAAAGTTAATGACCCATGTGTTGGCAATTCCAACCAACTATGTTTTTTATATAATTCTTTTCCGGTTCCTTATGGCAAACTACATCTAAAGACTACTGTCGTTCACTCCAATAAAATCCGCTCCACTCAAGTATCACCAACAAGCCTTTTTTTATGGATGGGAAATCATCAAATGACCCCTCCCGCTCTGGGTGGAGCGGAAGGGAGTGTGAGACACTTACTGACTAAAACCCATCCGTGTTCCTTCCTTAGCCCTTTATGTTTCGGGGTAGCGGTAACCCTTTCGGACAATCCCGCACCCCCGGCAGGCTTCGGCACTGGCAGGCCCCTTCCTTTATGCTGACATCTCTTTGAGGCGCGCGTGGAACACGTACGCGCCGTCCGGCACGGGCCTGGTCCTGGTCGGACGGTGAGCTACCCATTACTCTCCGTCCGCAGGCCCGATCACCAACAAGCCTGCCTTTTTATTTCTGCTTCCACGTCATCAAATACCTCAAGAACCAGCCCTGCTGCAATACTCCAACACATTGACATACAATTACTAAACGGGGATTAAAAACCTTAGGTATATGAAACTAATTAAAATGTCAAAAAAATCTGTTAGAGTTTATGTGGTAGTTAATACCTCACAGTTCAAGTCGTAAGACCTTTTTTTTTTTTATGGATGGGAAATCATCAAATAACCCCTCCCGCTCTGGGTGGAGCGGAAGGGAGTATCAGACTATTACTGACTAAAACCCACCCGTGTTCCTTCCTTAGCCCTTTACGTAAGACCTAAATATATCCTACACTTGATACTCTTGTATGTAATTACATTCTTTAGCTATTATTTTATGCGTAGGTAGGTACACGTAGGCACGCGAGGTTCGGACTTTGACATTGGTTTTCCTTAGTACACATCGTGGAACTAGATGGTTTACCATTTATACATAACATATTATCACGCCTTGTTTCCCCAGAAGGTTGGGCAGAGGTGTACAGACCTATAGTACACCCATATTCCGCTATGTTTAAGTCCCATGTAATAGGGGGCGAGCCTATTGCCATCAACCGGGCACAAAAAAAAAAAAAAAAAAAAAAAAAAAAAAAAAAAAAAAAAAAAAAAAAAAATCAGATCCGGGCTGCTACTGAGAAATCCTATATTTAAACATCATCTGTCTAGCCTCTATGTTGGGAAAAGGCTTCCAGTCTAACTTGGAGCATCTGTCTATCTCACCTCCACAACCCAGTTACTGAGAAATACTATAAGTAGCTCTTGGTAAGACAGGTTGTCGGACTTGAGAAATAACCAATATTATATGGAATAAGTATTATTTGCCATTGATATGTGCATAATAAATAATACATTGTTTAATTCCAAGTATCATGGTAATTATACACAGTTCAGGGAGCTGCGGTTTGCCCAAGGCGTGTGGTATGAGATTCCTTACTTTTGAAAATCGCATCATCAATTTTCCTAGGATTGTATGTATATGAATTTTACGTTCTATACATACATTTATCTGAGAAAGATGATTCTTATTATTTTGAAAGCAGTGTTTGTTAGGGTTCCGTAGCCGAATGGCAAAAAACGGAACCCTTATGGATTCGTCATGTCTGTCTGTCTGTCTGTCTGTCTGTCTGTCCGTCCGTCCGTATGTCACAGCCACTTTTTTCCGAAACTATAAGAACTATACTGTTGAAACTTGGTAAGTAGATGTATTCTGTGAACCGCAGTAAGATTTTCACACAAAAATAGAAAAAAAACTATAAATTTTGGGGTTCCCCATACTTACAACTGAAACTCCAAAAATTTTTTTTCATCAAACCTGTACGTGTGGGGTATCTATGGATAGGTCTTCAAAAATGATATTGAGGTTTCTAATATCATTTTTTTCTGAACTGAATAGTTTGCGCGAGAGACACTTCCAAAGTGGTAAAATGTGTGTCCCCCCCCCTCTAACTTCTAAAATAAGAGAATGATAAAATTAAAAAAATATATATAATGTACATTACCATGTAAACTTCCACCGAAAATTGGTTTGAACGAGATCTAGTAAGCAGTTTTTTTGTAATACGTCATAAATCGAAAACCGCAATTTACCTTTCACAAAGTTACAACGAACTACAAGAACTTTTATATTATGTTACTTGCTGCTACGGAACCCTTCATGGGCGAGTCCGACTCGCACTTGGCCGGTTTTTTACTCATACTCAAAGCATTTATTTCAAACTAGCTTCTGCCCGCGACTTCGTACGCGGATCCTGTTGCTTATGCCAGCGACAACGGGGTCGTCAAAATCGAAGATCTGAAACGTCTGATGTCGAATTCTAAGAGCCCGGGGACTGGAAAACAACGGGATGCGCGAGACGATTCGAGACGTTCCAGATCTTTCAGGAAGTGCCCATCAGACCGAACAACTTTTGCTAAGACGTCATTCCTATTATGTGTTATCGACCATCGAACGAGCCACGGCTGACAGCGACAAGTCGGCTCTAATTTCGGATACGAGGGCACGGCGCGGCTCCTCCCTTGTGGCAAGCCGACAACCTCCAAGGATGACAAACGAGACAACCCTCCTAAAAAAAATTCTCATAATATTACTTATATTCTAGAATCTTTTTTGAACAAATCTTTAAGAAGAAACAACTTGTAATACTAAGATAATGTTATGCTGTCAGCTGTTGAGGTCAAATAAATAAAAAATGGTCATAATCCTTACTTACCTTAAATTATACTTCCTAACATCGAGGCTGTTTATATCATTTGGCCTTCTGTCAGTCATTTGCAAAAATATTCTAATAAATAGAGGAAGAATGAGTGGATGACTCATAATAACTAAGTATAAGGAACATCTACGCACAGCCTGTTACTATTTGTACAGACGCCAGCACATGAAGCTACTACAATCTGTCAAATTTCTTTAATTGATTTTCAACTTTATCGCTACAGCATAAGGTTCAAAGTCGATTGGGAAAATTTGACAGTTTCGGTTAGCTTGATGTGCTGGTGTCTGTACACGATTCAAAACCACGATGAAATTATTCGAAGGTTATTAAAAAAAAATATATATATTCAGTATATTTGTGACCACGTAGGTGCATAGGTATTGCACTTTTCTATGAAAGAGTAGATATTTTTTTTGATAACTGACCTTTGACAAAATATGTCTACGCTACCTCGACTGACTAGACCGCCTCCTTGGACTAGTGGTCGCAAGCGCTACTGCCGAGCACAGTGGCGGAGCAAGAGCTAAATTTCGTGTGGGCAACATACATTTTGCGAGGCCCTCGCGGTAGGCGGTAACTTAACGCAAAAAGATGGATTGGAAAAACAATTTAAGCTGATATATTTTATTTAGGTATTATCGACAATCAAAAAGCTACAAAAAAAACTATCATACTCGTAAATTATAAGTAGGAAACATAGAAAGTGTTTAAAGCTCGACACCAAGTGCAATATATTGAACTCTTCAAAACGAATCTTATGATCCCAATCTCGAGGGGTTTACTAGTAGCCACTGAAGAGTTTCATCGTTTTAAATGCGACAAAAAAATTTGCTCGACCTGCCTTCGAGGTGCGAGTCCGTGCGAGGCCCCTAGGAGAGCGAGGCCGTAGGCGATGGCCCACGTCGGCGTCGCCCACGCTTTACGCCGCCTCTGGCCGAGCATGTCGTCCTGGATTCGATTCTCAGGTCAAACAAAGTAGTATTGCGTTTTTCTATCTGTAATTTCTCAGTAGGAGCCTGGAGTCTGGAAAGAGATCAACGAAAGCTATTTAATTATCGATTTTTTTTGTTACTTTAGCGATACTTATATCCATTTTGTTGCTACCCGTAAAAAACTTAAAATTGTGAGATATACACTTTTACTTTTCAAATCTCAATGTTTCATTCTCGAATTGACACAAAAAGAAAGTGAAATAAAAATTCCTATAAAATGAAAGTGTTTGAAAATAATTGATTTCGGAACCATAGTGTCTTAAAAACAAATGGTTATTGACACACATCAAACATAACACTATCACGCTTATAATCTCCGATGGATTAGGCAGAGGTGTAGGTACCTATTAATAGTAGGTACAGTCAACAGCAAAAGTAGATGATGAATTGAGTTTATAACTTTTGGAGTCAAAACTGATCACGAATATATCTGTCGATTGGTATCAAAATTGGTCACATTCCATTAATTTATCATGGATTTGACCAATTTTGATACCAATCGACTCATATGGCAGCTGTACTATTAGTAAATGTTTGGTATAATTTACAATCACATACTTTTGAATCACTTCGACGCCACACAGTTCTGACGCGAACTCCGTTCATTAGTATTGAATTTCTGATTTTCATCATCTACTTTTGCTGTTGACTGTACACCCACATTTTACAAGTTGTTTGAATCCCATGTCAAAAGGGGCGAGCCTATTGCCAGAAACCGGGTACAATTTCAGATTCCGCGCTGCTATTGAGATATTCTTGATTTAAAAACCCGACTTGGTAATCAAACCCGGGACCTCATGCTCAGCAGTAGTGCTTGCGACCACTAAGCCAACGGGACAGCCAATTCGGAAATAGCAATATTTACATTATAATATTGATTTGATATTACGGTCCTTGAAAGTTTTTAAACAGATATTTTTAAATTGCTACATTATTATCCAAATGTGTTTTATTTGCATTTAAAACAAGTTTAAAAAATTACATAATCTTTTCCGGTATTATACCTGGCCTGACATTTTGATATTTATCATACCAAGCGTTTAAGTATTATTAATTTATTTTAAAAGGCTGAACAAACCGTTTGTACAGGGCAATAAATCCTTAAGCCTTCATACGAAATAAAATAAATAATCTCTCATTTTAATAAAATTACTATTATTAATAAAAAAAATGAGTCCGCTAACTGACATTTTTAGAGTTGGGCGGGCTTTGCCAAAATGAAATAAATATTTTTATATTCTTAATAATTAAAAAAAAACAATAACACTGCCCGACTCAGGAATCGAAACCAGGATCTCACCACTAGACCGACGCAACGAGGAAGTCTAAGAAAGTTAAATTATTATATTGCAATGTTATACTATTATATTGATTGAGTCTTGACATTACAATTATAATAAAAATAGTCTCAGTCTGACCAAAGAATAATTACTTTTTAGGGTTCCGTACCCGAAGGGTAAAAACGGGACCCATACAACAAACGTGATTTTTTTGCCGTTATTTGCTCGATATTAATAACGGCAACATGTAGACGTTTGAAATATTGACAGAATATTTAGTTGTATATTCACTTTACAAATATAATTAAAATAAAATAAATATTGAAGTGGGACTCCCATACAACAGACGTGATTTTTTTGCCGTTGTTTGTTCGATATTAATAACGGCAACAGGTAGACGCTTGAAATATTTACATAATAGGTACTTAGTTGTATATTCACTTTAAAAATAAATAATTAAAATAAAATAAATTAAGGGGGGCTCCCATACAACACGCTTGTTTTTTTTATATACGGTGGTACGAACCCTTCCTGTACGAGTCCGACTCGCACTTGGTCGGTTTAATAACATCATCTGCCTAGCCTTTTCCCAATATGTTGGGGTCGGCTTCTAGTCTAACCGGATGCATCTGAATACCAGTGTTTTACATGGAGCGACTGGCTATCTGACCTCCACAACCCAGTTATTGGGTAATACGATACCTCTTGGTAAGGCTAGTTGTCAGACATTCGGGCTTCTGATGACCCGTAACGACAGTCAAGTCAAAGATACAAGAATGACAGCCGGGACCAACGGCTTAAGAGGGCGCCGACCATAGTCGACCGCACAGTGGCGCCCTCATCGTTTTTAGGTTATTTCTTTTATTTTTATAATCATTAAAACGGATAAAAGTGGCCACTATTATCCGTTTTAATGATTATAATAAAACTAAACAATGTAAAACTACCGTTTGCAACAATATTAACGTACAATCTTGTGGAGCACAACTTAACGTGCTTATTATCTGCATTTTCATTCTAAAATAAAAGAAATAACCTAAAAAACGATGAGGGCGCCACTGTGCGGTCGACTATTGTCGGCGCCCTCTTAACGTGCTTTTTGAGGCACGGGGGGATCTCAGTAAATAAATATGGTTACCCATCCACAGACCAACCGCGGCAAGTAACCGTAGCTTAACCTGATTGATCGACCTGTGCGCGGCTGTTATTATTTAGCCACGGGCTCCTTTTCAATAACAAGCATTTATTATGTCAATTCGTCGAGTTAGCTATTGTAATGTAGCAGGCGCTACCAGTAGGACTTCAAATTGGACTACTGTCTATTATTCAATACTTAAGTTGCCCAGTGTTAGTCACCGATATCCCCCATAACAAAAATCATGTTTTTACTAGGAAAACAGGAACAAAACAAAAAAAAAATCCACTTTTAAGTTGAAATAAAACTAATTGGGGGCAAAATAAACACAATAAATTATGATAACTCATTTACAACAAATAATGAGATACCGTCGATCTAATTACTGTAATATTAATTATCAAGTAGTTGCCCTAAACCGCCACGGGATACGGGCGTCTAATAGTATAAGTTCGTTATGTATAATAATTATTAAAACTAAAATAATTAGGTTAAAATAATTTTATAAAAATAGTAGACTAAAATTTTATGAATTATTATTTCAAAACGTAACAGTGTTCTTCATTTAAATTATCGTTTTTTTTTTGGAAGTGTTCTTTTTCAAAACCGTTTTAAAAAAAGAGGTTTTAGTATTATTTATTTTGAAAAATGGAGGAGTTTATTTGGAAAGATAGTAATATTTTTTATAACGTTTTGTGCTTTTTGATAACTGAAAATGAGAAATTATTTGACAGAAGTGATTCTAAGTTGTACTGGACCACAGTTATCCATATGTTTGGGGTCCTACATAATGTCTATGTTACTGTCTTCGCCGCTACCCTAGATATTAAGCCCAGTTCTAACGAAGATTTAGATAATTTGTACAGATATAAGCCTGGATATCTGACTGGATGGAATTTCGTGAGTACCTTACATTACAATTATTTATAGTATTTTAAATTAATTTGCATGATCCTTATTTGGTTTCGATTGCATTCAATCGGACTGTCAGAAAGAGATATAGAGATATTTTAAACAAAGACGTTTTTAGTACTTAATTCTGACGTTTTCCAAAAAAAAGGTTTTTCATAATCAAGTAAGTAATTTGTTTAAGTAAAAAAAAAACATTTTGAACAATTTTATTTCAGGAAAATGCAATTAAGGTATGGGTCAAACTCATTGTTTTTATATTTTGTATTTTTATTCCTTACACACAAACATTTTGTAAGTAAGAATCGTAGCAGATGGCGTTCTATAGGTAGTTTCTGCTTACCCCTAAGGAGAAGGCTTGAGTTTATGTGTGTGTTGTTTTTAAATCCACTTGTGTATATTAAAACTCACTGCAATGCAGTTTTAGCTGTATTGCCTATAGATTTTTGCCCTAGAAGTAGGTAAACTGCAATATTTCTGTACCATGAGTATTGAAAAGTGGGTGTTAGCAATTTACCCACCTACTCCCTACCTACTTATAAATTACGTTTCATGAGACGGATAACAACAGACTATATAATAACAGTCGCACGGGTCGATCTTCAAGGTTAAGCAACCCTTGCCGAGGTTGGCCCATGGATGGGTGACCATTCATAAAATACTGAAACTCTTCCGTGCCGCGGAAAGCTCGGTAAGCCGTTGGTCTTCGCTGTCATTCGTAGATCTTTGACAGTCGTTACGGGTAGTCAAAAGCCCGAAAGTCTGACAACCAGTGGGGTATCGTTTTACCCAGTAATTGGGTTGTGGAGGTCAGATACTCAATGTAAAATACTGGTATTCAACTGCATCCGGTTAGACTTGAACCCGACCCTAACATAGTTGGAAAAACTCTAGACTGATACATTAAGGTACCTAACACCAACCTACAAAAAAAAAAAAAACGGAATGAAACCCGCTATCCGTATTTCGACAGCCAGCTTTTAATCACTGCACCAATTGCCTATATCTCATAGTTTACTATAATTTGGTCGCTATGCTGTAATTACCCAATTAAGCAATTATCGGTTTAGTTATTATGTGTTACAATCAATATTTCGACACTTCCACACCTATCACACGTGTTGTGATAACAGTTCAAATATTTATTTATTTTACGTTAAAGTTTGGACAAAACCCAAAGGATGATCTTCTTCTGCAATCGGTCCCTCATTACTGAGGATCGTGGTCACTGGATCCTTTCAAACGGAAAATCTGCCTCCATCTACTCCGGTCCAAAGTTGCCATCACCACTTGCTGAAAATTGCTTGAGTACGTAGCGTAGCTTCTTTTACTTGGTCGGGCCATCGTGTTGGCGACCGGCCTCTCGCTCTCTTTCCTTCGGTATTGCCAACAATAACGAGCTTTTCAGGGCTGCTATCTCCCCTTCGCATTATGTGGCCGAAATAGGATAGAATACGCTGTAGGCATATTGTAGACAATCGGGTCTTGACATTGAGTTGCGAAAGGATAGACATATTTGTGCGTTTGGCTGTCCATGGTATTCGGAGCATCCGCCTCCAACACCACATTTCGAAAATATGATAACGGGACCTTAAAGCCCACACTATGCTATTGTCAGGTCTGTCCGTCTGTCTGTCACGGGGTCCGTAATAGGTAGCCATTTTATGTTTATACAGTTGTGTTGTTGATGTTTTTTTTTACAGAATACCTTTTACTATGGCAAATAATACTAAGTGGGTAAACTACAAAAATTAAGGTGTTACGGAATCCTTGGTGCGCGGGTCCAACTTACACATGACAGGTTTTTGTGGTACTGAAAACTATGACAACAAATCAATACTTTTGGCAGCCAAACCAAGGACCTGTCAAATTATATTTATATACATAACACAACACATACTCGTATCATTACGCATGTATTCCCTGAAGATTATTGGGATCTTCATTTATTTATTCATCAGATGAGATTTATTCAAGAAGAAGTCTCCTCGTGTAGCACAATTTGTTCCGCCAGTTTGAATTGAACGCTCGGCGCATCCTGGACAGTCACACCCAACACCTTATTTGACTGGCCAATTCTTCCCTTGCGGTGGTAGGGCTAGCGCCCGCCTGGTTAGCGACCACCCTCCCACCGGAGTCCGGCGTCAAGCAGCCTGCTGTGTTTCGTTTGTGCGTGGGAGTTCCAGTGCTTTAGGCATCTTCTGGGCACGCTCGTTCCATCGTAGACCTCATACATCGCTTTCCATCCGGCGTGGTCGAAGTCAAGAGCGGGCCCATTCAGCAATAAAAAAATAAAAAAGAAGGGTAGAGCACCTATATAAGACACACACACACATTTCACCATGTAATAGGAGGCGAGCCTTGTGCTATTTACCGGGCAAAATTCTAGACTCTAGGCTCCTACTGGGAAATTCCTGATGGAAGAACCCAATAACACTTTGTAGTCGGTACCTACATCCTTGGGCAATCTCTCACACGACCCCAAATTTGCCATCCTGCACGATCATACGATAATTTTATCAGTACCTACCTCCCCACATTAAATAAGTCCACAATGATCTTGATTATTCAATGACCGACTGTCATATTGGTTTAAATATGGGTTTTCATAAGATTATAATTATTATTGCAATTATAGATTATGGAGTCTGTGTGGTTTCTTGTTCTTAAAATTTTTGAGATAAAACTTTGATAGACGCACATTGATTTCTATGTTAGGTATAAGGATTTATTCTGAGCCCCCCTTCCCCCCCCCCCTCCTCGATCCCCTGTTAGTTCGTCTTCTGTTTTAAACTTTGTCTTATCCACTTTATGCTAGGTTACTCTACTTACTCTGTGGGTGTGTACAAATACACGAATCTCACATCACACAGATTTTTATTATAGTCTAGGTATTTTCCGCGGCTTTGCCCGCGAGGAGGTCAGGATATTATCCTACGAGAAAGTACTACCGGGATAGAAAAGTATTCTATGTCCTAACCCAGGTCTTCCTGTGTGCCATATTTACATTCATTTTTTTTCAACATATAGATAGATATATGTATAGACGATAACCAGCATTGATTCGCATTTGTTTGTTAATCCAGTTCGGTTGTAGATGACAAAATCGTTCCTTGTGACTGTACTCTTTGTATAAAGCCGTGTGCCGTGTCTCCTGCGCGTGTTTTTTGAAAAATTACACAAAAACATCAAAACAAAGAGGCGTGGCCATACACATTTGTGTATGAAATGAAAACACGATGTTTTTGTTTCCCGAGCTGCCTGGAAAACATTCGCCGCGCGGGTGGAGAGAGGAAGGGTTTGTTTCATTTTCAACCGCCACGCGCACCGCGCATATCTAGCATTTAATTTTAGCATTTTGAAAATGAATTTTAACTGACACAAGTTTTTGAGGTTATATTGTCTTGTGAATAGTTGACACTAATCTAAAAATAGACAGCTTGTGTATGAAAACAAATGTTTATGTGTACGGTGTTTTGCATTTTGTGTAATGTTTCGAAAACATACCTACGTGCAATAGGTTCAAAAAATGAAACCATCATGCGATCCGCTTTTGTTTATGAATCGGGTGCATCTATTCATCACACTCGCACGTATGACACGCGTCTCATCGTGTGATCACGACACGCAGCACACGTACGGCACGTATCGCGTGATCATCACATCCTATAGTCATTGTCACTATCATTACACAGGCCTGATGGTCTAGTGGTTAGTGACCCTGACTGCTATCCCGGAGGTCGTGGGTTCGATTCCCACCCAGGACAAATGTTTGTGTGATGAGCACGATCATTTGTTCTGTGTCTGGGTGTAATTTATCTATAATATGTATGTATTTAGAAATATATAAGTATGTTTATCAGTTGTCTAGTACCCATAACACAAGCTCTGCTTAGCTTGGGACTAGATGGCGTTGTGTGATAGTTGTGGAATATTATGTTATATATTATATTATATTACATACCAAGTGATATCAGTCTGTAATCGTGCCCTGCAGGCCAAAGGCCTCTAGATTTATATTCTAGACTCTTTGGTATAGATATAACTATAGACGGTCTTAATAACTTTATTTGTTATTGCTTCATTTTTAATTCGAGAGGCTGGTGGCCATAGAAATGTAAAAAACAGATATTATGCTCGTGGCAGATTGGAGGTTAAGCTACTCTTGCCGCGGTCGGTTCGTGGATGGGTGACCATCATCCATTACATTACTTATAGAAATACCTGTCCGTGTCTCGGAAAGCACGTTAAGCGGTTGGTCCCGACTCTTTGACAGTCTAATAATATAAGTAATCAGTCTTACCAAGGGGTATCGTGTTACCCGGTAACTGGGTTGTGGAGGTCAGATAGGCAGCCGCTCCACGTACACACTGGTATTCGACTGCATCCGGTTAGACTGGAAGCCTACCCTCACATAGTTGGGGAAAAGCTAAGTTGGAGAAAAAGCTAGGCAGATGTTGTTGCTTCATTTTTATTATTCCAGTTACATCGACTTCACATAATAATTAATTGTATAATTACCAAGACACCTTTGCCCTGCAGAGAGATAATTAAAAACTGATATTATTTCAGGTTATTATAATGAACTGTCGTACGTAGCAAATTGGAGTCTAACTCCTGCGTGTGGAATCCACACGAAAGTACCTACTGGAAAAGGAACAAAAAGCGTTCCTTAGGTTTATTCGTATCTACAGGGTGTCCCTTGAAGTATGGATCAAATCGAATACGGGCGTGGGCAAGGTCATTTCCAAACATTTTAACCCTGAGAATATCAGTGAATTTTTTTACGGTTCAAAAATTATGACCGATTTTAATTTTTTTTCAATCACTTCGCTTAGCGTTCAAAGAAATTAATCATAAAAAAACACTATCAGGGCTATCTAAAAAAAAAAAAATGATAGCCCTGATAGTTTTCACGAATTCGATCTTTCTTCTCTTTTTTTTTGTATTTTTTTTTAGTTTTTTTTTTAGTATTCTTTTAGTATTTTTTTTTTGCTAAAACGTTTGGAAATGACCTTGCCCACGTCCCTATTCGATTTGATCCATACTTTCAGGGACACCCTGTATAAGCGTAAACATGGCTATTACCCTTACCTCTATCCGACAAAATTTCTACTGGGATGCCTCGGATATAACTCGCTAAAGACAAGGCGAGCAAAAGACCAGCTTACCATAGCCTGTAAGACGCTCCGTGGCACTATTGACGCGCCTGATCTACATGCTACGCTGGCTCGCTTCTTTGTGCCAGACAACTAATGCCGCGGCAGAAAGCACAGGCTGTTTGCTGTGCCTCCATGTCGCACAGTTGCGTGCTAAGTCCCCAGTACCACGTACTCTGGCCGCACTTAATGATCTCTTGGACTCTAATCCAACAAACGATCTGTTTGCGGACGAGTTGATGACGATTTTGTCGGCATGTCAGAAGTACTGTGAGAGGGATATATGAAAGTGTTGTTGACTTTTTACTTGATGATTTTATCTTTTATGTTTATATACAAACTGTATCTTTAATTTCTGTAATTAGTTCTAATTAAAGAAATTAAATAAATATAAATAAATGACAGACAGTTCTCTCATTAGTGATAAAAACATTTATTTATAATTGTCCGTGTTATCATTCATTTTGTAATAATGGATTGGACGGGATTGGCTAATTAATATCGTCTGATTCCCTAATGAACTGTTCCTAATTATCATTTGAACTTTCAACCCCTGCACTAGTGAACATTAGAATCTCGCGACAAAACAACTGACCAACCGGATGCAGCTGAATATCTTCTCTCTTCGAGAAGGAGTGGGCCGTAATCCACCACGCGGGCCCAGTGCGGGTTGGTAGATGTCACATGTCTTCGATGTTTTGGTTCTCGTATATGGCGGTTTCCTCACGATGTTTTTCTTCACCGTTTTGAGAGAGGTGGTGATTAAATTAATTACACAAAGTGAAGGCGCCTGGCACGGCGAAGGTGGTGTGACGAACGCGCGAACTGATAAGGTTTGCAGGGTCAAAACGGCCAGACATCGCACAAGACAGGTTTGGAAGGAAAATGGGGAGACCTTTGCCCAGCTGTGGGACACAACCCAGGCTAACAAAAAAAAAAAAACCGAGTGTGCTTATGACCACATGACTGAAGTGAAACTTCGAGAAAGAGAGAAAGAAAATGTGCGCGCGCACTGCTCTCTCTTGCTCCTACACTGTGATACAGACAATAGGCCTGCACCGTGCCTAAGTACAAGCTATCTAAATATACGGAACGTATTTGGCTATGAGAGGAAGAGAGAAAGAAAATGTGCGCGCGCACTGCTTTCTCTTGCTTATAATATCCCCTACTCAACTCCCGTTCGCCTCGCCCGATCACACTTTTCGTAACGCTTACGTCACGCGTTCGCCAGCTTACTCACCAAGTCAAGCGTGCGTAAAGAAGTTTCACTTCAAAAAAGGACCTACGATCTACAACTCGTCCGTCGCGTCCGTTACCACTGCTCCCTTTTTACATAGACCACCATATCAATGACACCAACCGGACAGAGCCCTTTATCGTGCGGAGGACCAAAGTTCGGTCCCGTGCTTGTCTTATTATCGTCACTATCAGAAATTGACTACTTATCTGGGGCGTCCTCGTTTCGATAAGGTCCCATTGCGAGCGGGTAGCGGGGCGATAAGCGTAGCGGGTGTTATCAGCTGTCGTGATAGGCCGTTGCGTAAATTAAAAACCCGGTCAAGTGCGAGCTGGACTCGCGCACCGAGGGTTCCGTACTTTGTAGGTATGTAACTCCAATTTTACGGTTTTCGGATTTTCTCCTTTACTTGTGCTACATGACATTGCTTCTTCCCGAATTTTATGATTCAAGGCCAACGATCAACCCCATAGGTTTTGATTGCCTTCCTGAGAAAAAGGGTTTTGACAGACGGACATACAGACGGACAACAAAGTGATCTTATAAGGGTTCCGTTTCAGCTTTATTAGTATAGATAAGGATTATTATATTAGTTATTTTTTTTTTACAAAATTCCTTTCAACTTTCTGGCACTCCCGAGGTTCCAATAATTTGTGCTTAGTTCAATTAATGATTACTTTACTGCTGTCCGTATTTCCACTACGAATCATTAAGATTAGAGGCTACCGACAAATCCGGGAATTATTAAAGTTTCCGCAAACATTAAGTTCCTTCTAAGATAAGGGCTGTTTGTTAAGATAGCGGGAAGCGAGTCACAATGATAACCGAAAGAATTTATAAACGTTTGTGTTGTTATGACTAATTATATAATTAGAATAAATATAAATCAAGGCGTTAATAATTAAGATAAAACTTCACGTAAAAGCAGATATACAGGGTGAAATTAAATTCATGGGCATCCTTTTAAGGGGGTCATTGTACTCATCATTATGAACAACTTTTACTATGGGAATAAATCTAAAATCGCGAAAAAAATCCGCTGTTCCTTGTATTTATGTTCACATAACTCGTCAAAATTTAGGGAAGAGCTGATTTTTTTTTTCGCGTTTTCAGGTTTGGTCCCATAGTAAAAGTTGTTCACAATGATGAGTACAATGACCCCTTAAAAGGATGCCCATGAATTAAATTTCACCCAGTATTTTAGTTTGCAATTTTTTGAACGAAGTCTCTTTGTGCTCACACCATACCTATTATAAGTCTATACGTGAGGATTTGTAATTGGCTGTCTGGTGACCATGGTTTTCTTTTTTGTTTGTTTTTATTAGCTGTAAGTCCTCCATGTACTAAAATAAATAAATAAATAAATTTAGTCTGCACACCTGGCGAATGACAGCTATACCAACCAATGACAGCTATATATAAAGCGATATTGCAATTGGACTTAAATAAAGGTCCGGGTCCCGATAACTTGCCACCAGTCTTCATAAAAAAGACTGTAGAAACTATAGTATTTCCACTTTATATTATATTTAATAAATGTTTATGTGAAGGCACCTTTCCTGATATTTGGAAACGTGCTCATATTACACCGGTGTTCAAGAGTGGTAATAAAAACAATGTACAAAATTATCGCCCTATCTCTATACTGTCCACCTTGTCGAAGCTTTTCGAGAGTCTTGTACACAGTGAAGTTTATCCTCACATTCATAACCTCGTTATTGATGAGCAGCATGGGTTTGTTAAACGACGCTCGACGAATACCAATCTTATGTTATTCGCAGATTTTTTATTCAATAGCATGGATGAACGCGTTCAGGTTGACGCTGTGTACAGACAGGTTCAGAGAAAAGGAACCCCCCAAGACTTTAAAGATTATCGCCCGAGCGCGCTCGAGCCCGCCGTCGCTCGTCGCTCGAGCGATGGCGGGCTCGAGCGCGCGCGCTTGGGCGCGTCACGTGGCTCTGGCCTCAAGCAGCTCCCTCCCCCGCTGCCGCGCGGCGCGGCGTATCCATCTCTGCCCGAGTATCCACCGATCCCACTCAAATATTATTTGCAAGTTTTTAAATAATTATAATATGGTATTTTTTCGGCTTGTTGCCCGAACCGTATCCCAAGAATAACTTAACTTACAAAAAGACACTTTCCGTGCGATTGAGGATACGAACCTGCATCACCAGGCGCCAGCCGATCACATAGACCGCGCCTTATACCACTAGACTATTGAATCAGTTAGGCATCTTAACGAAAATTTTAATAGCTTTACTCCTTTTATCGAACAAGGTTGATAACGGTCTAATCTTCTAGATATTAAGGTTTAAATTTCAACTTCCACCACGTATTATAAATACTAACACCTTACCGTCTTGTTTTACAAAATGCAATTCGTAACTCCTCAATTTACTAAAAGATAAGGTTGAAATTTGCATAGATTTCTTGTTTGGTTGAATAGAATGTGCCTGATTCCGATTGTTGCACTACCTACCGTAATTTTACTTCAGAAACTTAACTAGCTGTATGAACTGCGAGTTAAGGTTGAATTTAGAATACTTCTTCGCCTTATTTACTAAACTGTGATTGAGGGTATAATTACTTTTCAAATCGTTTCGTTTTCGTGTCGATCCGCTTGTGCGTAATTATCTTCGTCGAAATATTCTCCAATTTATTAAGTTTTTGAACAGTTGATTATATTAACCGATAGTATTGTTCGATTAATAACTTTTTGAAGGCTAGAATTAAATAAACTGACGACTGAGGGAAACTGACCAGTGATACGCGGACTCTAAAATTGTTGTTCTCTGGGAACAGGAACAAAGCATAAAGAACGAGATATGGACATAACGGTAAGATTTACGTTATACACATATATGTATTTATTGTTGCAATCATGTTGCATTATTACTGACAAGTTGGATTTTTTTATGTATTCCTAATATTATTATTTTCGTTCCAGAGAAAAACAGTTCGTAGATGGATACAAAGGTATCATGCAACTGGTGATGTGAAATGTGATCGCCAAGGCCCTCGCTCAATAATTGTTTACACTAATGAATCGGGGCGACACCGTAATATTGTGGAAGTTCACTCAGTGACACCCTTCAAAACTACGCGTTCAAGTGTGACTTCAAGAAGTGATAGACAGTGACGGCCATCCTCTCCGTTATTAATAAGCAATTTACTCGGCAGATTTATTGTGTAACTGATCTGATAAAATTACATTGGAACGTATGAGCAAGTGTTAATAATTCCCAATATTTGTGGAATCATTAATTCGTAGTTAATCAAAAATAAACAACCTTTATTATTATCAATCCAGATGCTTTTGTTTACAAGTAGTCTTGTAATGTGTGATGCACCATCTGACCTCACATATTTTTATAATTTCTAATGTTGTGTTAAATAAGGGTTATCAGAAAATGTGATAAAAGAGAAAGATGTGTATTGCTATACTTTTATAGTTTAGCATGTTGGTTCTTCCTCTGTAATTCACAGGCATAAATGACAACATTTAATTTTTTAATCTTTTTTTCCGATAAGATCATACAAAGTATAAAAAATTAATGTTTTCACAACTTTAAATGAATAAATATTATTGTAGTTGTTTCTAGAAAAATCTATAAATGAACCGTTATCTAATGTTAAACATTCTAAACCTCACCCAGGGTATCTATTTTGTGTTTAGTTAATATTCTAAGTAAATAACCCCAATTTAACACACATAGAAAACTGTATATTCAACCGTGAAGTGGATTCCATGAAGTCCTAGAAATGTAATTAGAGAAATAAATGAATAATGTTTATGCAACATACCTAGATTTTCTTACAAACCTCATACCTACTTCAACATTTGATTTCTTAAATAATAATTAACAAAAATCACATAATAACCTATAAAAGAAACAAAAAAAAACAAAAAAAGAACTTCTCGTCCGAGGATTTGAACTCGAGACCATCGAATTGTTAAGCCGCTGTCTTAACCACTAGACCAACACGCCATATACAATACGTTACAAAAAACTTAAATGGGTTTAATGTCATTACCAAAAGGGGTTCCCTTTCTTTGAAGCGGGCTGTACACAGATTTTCGGAAGGCTTTTGACAGGGTGGACCACAAACTACTCCTAGACAAAATTGCTTACAACGGAATCCGTGGTAATTTATTACGTTGGTTCATGGCGTATATATACAATAGATCGCAAAAGATAGTTATTAATGGTTTCCAATCAAATACAATCATTGTTACTTCTGGGGTGCCCCAGGGCTCAATTTTGGGGCCCCTACTCTTTATTTTGTTTATCAATGACATTAAGAAATGCTTCATTAATTCCCGTTTTCTAATGTATGCTGATGACATCAAAATTTACAAGTCGTGCAAGAACACACAAGATTGCCTACTTTTGCAGGAGGACCTTGATAGACTTTCTCGATATTGTTCACATAACAAACTTCAGCTTAGTTTGCCAAAATGCAATGCAATCAGTTTCACTAAAAACAAAAACATTATAAAATTTGATTATAGTCTACTGGGTTGCTTTCTGCAGAGAGTTGACCATATTCGAGATCTTGGTGTTGTAATGGACTCGAAATTGCATTTCAATCTTCATATTGATAACATCGTTAATAAGGCGTATCGTATGTTTGGTTTCGTCATGCGTTCTTCAAACGACTTTAAAAGACCGTCTACTTTTTTACTTCTATTCAAAGCTTTGGTCCGTTCTCAATTGGAATTTGCAGTACCGGTTTGGAGTCCCATTTTTGATGTTTACATAAAAGAAATAGAAATGGTTCAAAAAAATTTTTTACGTGCTATGCACTACAGATGCACTAAGTCTAAATTACCATACACCCAATTATTAATGCGTTATAAACTACTAAGCCTGGAGTCAAGACGAAGCCTGCTTATGGCCATGATGCTTCATGGTCTGTGTAATAACAGGTACGATTGTTCAGATATTACCAACAAACTATGTTACATTGTACCTAGAACTGTGATGCGTCGAGAGGCGCGTGTGCCTCGGCTGTTCCACACCGCAAGATGCAGAACTCACGCTGGTGCACGGGCGCCTCTCCGACGCATTGTAGATACGTATAACTCCCACTTCATCGATTTGGATATATTTGCGCTTACACACTTTAAGTTCAAAAAGATGGCTATTGAATCCTTAAAATAGCTATCTTAAACCTAATATTCCAGAAATATTAACGAGAACTTCTTACTCTTTTCCAAAATCAGTGCACGCATTATACTATGTGTCTTTAAACTATTATTTCGCGGACATTGGTGTGGGTTACACGTTTACATAGCTTTTAATTTATTTTGTCTCACTAAAATTGTAATGTTTAACTGTTTTATGTCCCAATAAAGTAAAATAAAAAAATAAAAATAAAATAAAATACCTACCGAAAAAAGGATAACATTTTATTTTATTTGATGGATGCGCGTCATCTGTGTTCGTATATGCGTATATTCAGGGAAGAAATAAAAACAGCACAAGGAACTTCGTTTCAACCGGGTACCGTGGGTGTCCCACGACGCATCTCGTGTTTTTTATTGCCTCGATTAGTAATCATTTTGAACTCTTTGAAAAGCTTCTTTTTCATGAGCAAAAATTGATGAAATAATTCAAACAAACAATTTTTCAAATAATTTACAGAAATTCGAAAGTGAATTACCTACAATTCACTTTCGAATTTCCGTAAATCATTTGCTATTGACGTAGAAGTTATCCCACTTTTACTTATTTACACGAACTAAAATATTCAAGATAAAACAATACAACAATAGGAATAATTCGAAGTATCTAAGCAGTTTGTAGGTTCAAGTATTTCCAAGGCCAGCCCTTTCTAGTTGGGAGGTTAACTGACTAAATAAATTTAAATAAAGAGAAAACACTTTTAATTTGTGACAGTACTCGTATATAGGTATTTACCATGTTTATACCTAACGGTGTTTCTAACCCCTCATATGGTTTAGGTCTACACAGAAACAAAACGTACGTCTTATGTAAAATGTAAATCGAATCCTTCAATTCTTGGAGTTCCCCTTTTGGAAGGTTGGAAGGGGATTCTGAACTAAAAGTGCCAAAAAATGGTCTCTAAGTAATTGACGCAAACGATTTGACTTTGAAAACTAGGACGTACTTATGTCTAACTAATACAGGTTGAAATTGAAAACATGCGACAAATCGAAATGGAAGATTATACTCATCATTATGAACAACTTTTACTATGGGACCAACACTGAACACGCGAAAAAAAAGTCAGCTGTTCCTTGCATTTTGACGAGTTATGCGAACATAAATGTACGGAACAGCAGATTTTTTTTTTTTCGCGATTTCAGGTTTGGTCCCATAGTAAAAGTTGTTCATAATGACGAGTACAATCTCCCATTTCGATTTGTCGCATGTGTTCAATTTCACCCTGTACAGTTTTATTTTAAACGCAAAATACAATAGCATCGATGGATTTCACATGAATAAATTCAATACTAAGAAGAGTTTACCAAAAGCCTCGTTCCGGAACTCCATAAATCTCTCTCCATCTCGTCTCTCCGTTTTTCTTCTCTCGTATTGATATGTAGACAGCTATAAATAGTTCAAGTGGTCATCAGGGTTAGGTTCGAACCCAGACAGGCGCTTTACTTTGTGTAAATAATTTCATCACCACTGCTCTCAAAACGGTGAAGGAAAACATCCTGAAGAAACTGCCATATCCTAGAACCAAAAATTCGAAGACATTTGACATTCGCTAACCCGCACTGGGCCCGCGTGGTGGATTACAGCCTACTCCCTCTTAGATAGAGGAGGCTTGTGTCCCAGCAGTGGGAACATTATAGGCTGATTATGCTAATGTCCTAATTCATTATCCGCTTTCTCTGGGACCTAGCCCCATCACGTCCACACACTGACAGACTGGTCTGTCACCTACACGACTGAACTTTGTCTACCGTCTGCGATAAGGAGCAGACATGCCGTGACCTCCGAGTCACCTTTAAGTAACGCTAACTGATTAATTATCGTAGTTAATTAGTGGTTGAGTTAATTGGTGATGTAGTTGGGGAGGAATGTGAGATGGATCTGCCGTGGAGTCATGACACGGATACTGCAAAGATAACGGACCTCGTTCGATCTTATATCTAAAGCATATGTCCTCAACCTTATTTTGCTCACTTTATGTTTTTTAGGGTTCCGTACCTCGAAAGGAAAAAACGGAACCGGAAAACATAAACTTACTCTGTAGTCTAACCTTCTCTTTCTCTTTCTTCCAGCTGTTCCAAACTATGTTCCTGACGATGTCCCTAGTGTACGACATGATGGAGTGGCTGGACCGCCATGACTCTGCGCTGGGGAGGAAGCTCAAGTTTGCGAGGGACGTCATGTTCTCGGGGCTCGTGGTGCCTTTGACGCTGGTGAGTTTGTTAAGTGATATGTTCCTAATGAGGGAGTGGCTAGACCACCACGACTCTGCTCTGGGGAGGAAGCTCAAGTTCGTGAGGAACGTCATGTCCTCGGGGCTCGTGGTGCCTTTGACGCTGGTGAGTTATGTTGTTAACCAACCACTGTAGACCCCGTTTCTAGCATTTAGTAACTACTAAGTACTGGAAATGTGGTCTACATTGGCTGGTTTAGTGGACGAAGACACAAGAATCAAGCCAAGCCAGCCGAACGGTTGACTGAGTGATGTATGTGAAAAATTGTCAAAGTCGCGGGAAACACTCGGATGGGAGATGCTCGCCACTGGGAAGTAGTCTACTAGATGCTGAGTATCATTTTTTTTTTTACAAAAAACGACTGCCATCTAACCTCCTTCACATTTTTTTTTACTATCAATATCGTTATCAATTTTTTTTTAGAATATAATAAATAGGAGGTAAGAGACTCGGCGCGCAAACTGTTATCATGAATTAAGTTACATGATTCTAAAAGTGCAATAGCCTTGCAATTGCCGTGTAGGTATGTACTCGGTGGAAATGTCTGCAAAAGCTGTTTTTAGGGTTCCGTACCTTAAAAGAAAAAACGGAACTCTTATAAGATCAATTATTGATGAGCAACCAAAACCGTTCCCTGAGTGTTCATACACACGAGCGTCACGCCGTTGACGACATGTCGCTTGTGTCCCGTGTCGTGTGCTCGCTGTCGTCGACGCGTGTCGCTCGTGTGTAAACCTTTGCCTATTTGTGAAAACTGGGAAACCCATCTATGGACTGGCCTTTATTACATCACAGATCGATCGATCAGCGTTATAAATCACCCTCCACACACTCCACCAAAACTTTTTAATAACCTCCCAATTTCTTTCCTTCCAGTTCATAACCACAATGTTCTGGACCCTCTACTGGATCGACCGCGAGCTGGTCTTCCCGCAGGTGTACGACCAGCTGGTGCCCTGGTGGTTCAACCACTGCGTGCACACCAACATTGCCATCGTGGTGCTGATCGAGACTGTCCTGCAGGCCAGGAGACACCCCACGCATTTCAAACTGGAGTTGTGGCTGACTGGGGGAGCTGGAGTGGTGTATGCTATTGTGTGAGTATTTAAGGCTTCAAAAGCATTTCTTGCGAATACTTCAACAAAGCTTATTACAATAGACTCGCATTATACAGGGTGAATGGGCATCCTTTTAAGAGGGGTCATTGTAATCATCATTATGAACAACTTTTACTATGAGACCAAACCTGAAATCGCGAAAAAAAAATCAGCTCTTCCCTACATTTTGACGAGTTATGTGAACATAAATACAAGAAACAGCTGATTTTTTTTTTGCGATTTTAGGTTTTGTCCCATAGTAAAAGTTGTTCATAATGATGAGTACAATGACCCCTCAAAAGGATGCCCATGAATTTAATTTCACTCTGTATACCGACTGACTTTTTTCACCGTTTGGACAAAAAGAGCCTATCAAAGGTGAACGGAGTAGATGTCTATGGCATGCTCTTTATTTTGCCCAGGTCATGGTCTACTTGTATGACATTTTCATCGAAATTCGTTCATCCCTTGTGCGTAGATCAACAAGATATTGACAGACCCCTAGTGATACGGCATAAGGTGACGGCTTCTTTCAACAGTGTGCAGATACCAGTTTCTATCTGATGGGCCTTTAGCCTGTTTTTTAACCTATAACTTAGATATTATTTGGTAAAAAGCAGGGTGGCTTACATTTGAATTAGCGGTATATACGAGTAGCTATGGGCACTTGTAATGCCCAGGAAAATGCCAATCTGTGGTCACGGTTAAAATAAAGTTATATATTTGTTAATGTGTTTTATGTCTGTAAATAAAGCGGCACTTCAACGTACCCTATAACCCGCAGGATGCCCGCTGCGTGGAATCGGAAATAGGTTATGATAGCAATAATTACTTCCCCGGACGAACTTTTCCATACAATTGTAGCACTTTTAAAAACTACTCTCTTTGTTTAATTTGAAGCACATCGGCTAATTATTATTGACATCACTGAAACGGTCTGCCTGACTATCTCTGTGTCTGTGTAGAAGTTATAAGTAATATTAAGATTTGAGACAATGATGAATCACTGAATTAACTAGCATACCTTCTCATTTCCAGCTACTACTCAATCTTCTTCTTCACACACCGCTGGCTGTACGCAGTCTTCGGCATCATGACCTGGTGGCAGGTCTGCCTCTACCAGATCCTCATCTGGTCTTCGACCTTCATCTTCTACTTCCTCCAGTTCCCCGTCAACCGGATCTTCCACCGAGAGGACTCCAGTGACCAGAAAGAAATCCAGGAAACGAAGACTGGGATCCAGAATGGAGCATACAGTGAGGAGTCTAGTGGAATTCCTGAAAGCTGGTTGAAGAACCGCTCCAAGAGTCAGATTGAGAATTCTAGCTTTTGATTGGTTGGTTACTGGTTATGGTGTTAATGTAATTGGATGCCCACCTTTACCGCCAGGCTGTTGACACTGCTGGATATAGGCTCGTTTTAGCAGAATTTTAACACCTAAACATATATGCCTTTCCTATTCTTTTGCTACACTCTGTGTAAGTTAGAGCAGGAAAGGTATACTCTAGACAGGCAACATTGCGCTTTAAATCCGACCCGAATCACGTCGACTCAATGTGTCGACTATAGACGCGCGGGTTTTTGACGTCGACTCAATAAGTCGGTGTTACGGTCAAGGGGTGGCTCTACAATAATCATCATCATCATCATCATTTCAGCCGACAGATGTCCACTGCTGGACATAGGCCTCCCCCAAGCACCTCCACTTCGACCGGTTTTGTGCTTCTCGCATCCAACGAGTTCCTGCGGCCTTCACAAGGTGGTCGGTCCACCTTGTTGAGGGCCTTCCAACGCTACCTCTTCCGGTACGCGGTCGCTACTCCAGAACCTTTCGGCCCCATCGGCCATCTGTTCTGCGAGCAATGTGCCCTGCCCACTGCTACTTAAGATAATAATATCAGCCTGGAACTTCCACACTGCCGATCTAAATAAACAGGTTGCCGGACTTAGGCTGCTGTTGATCCAAATACCAGCAGAATTTCTCAAAAGCTTGCAATTGAATGGGTCCATGATAATTGTTCTATAGACCAACGGCTTCTTCACATACGCTTGCTCTATGTTGTGGATTTCTAACTTCAATCAACTCAGCCTATCGCAGTCCACTGCTGGACATAGGCCTCTCCCAGACTGCGCCACAGCACCCTGTCCTCCGCCTTCCGCATCCAGTCTACCTCAGCCACCTTCTTTAGGTCGTCCGTCCATCTAGCTGGGGGGCGTCCCACACTACGCTTGCCGGTAGGTACGCGGTCTCCACTCCAGGACTCGTCTGCTCCACCGGCCATCAGTCCTTCGACAGACATGGCCAGCCCACTGCCACTTCAGTTTGCTTACTCTGCAAGCTATGTCGGTAACTCCGGTGGATTTCTAACTTAAGTCCAAGTTTTCTCACGATGTTAGCCTTCATCAGTCAGTGCTGACTTAGATTAACCGGTCAAGCGTCGCGGTTCGCCGATCGGCGACGAAACAATAGAAAATCAATTGTGTCTCATTAGCGGCGCTTGACAGATTAACTTTAAAAATATAATAAGACATTGTCAAAGTCACAATCATGCCAGGTTTTAACCCAAAATCAGGTGCTTAAAAACGGGATCATAAAAATTTGGGTTGTCATGACATTGGTCCATGATTTGGCCCAAATACCACAATGGCTGTGATTTCTCCAAATCAAATACAGCAGAACGTGATTAACTTAAAAGTCGGTGATATTTAATATTAATTAGTAGTTTTTTTTTTACAAATAATGACATTTTTGATATTTTCATAGTTTAGTTATTGGTGATTTAAAACTTTTGTAAAAATATTAATATTAGGTCTAGATCATGATAAGTCTTTGACCAAAAAAATGTTAGTAATTTTTCTGCTGCTTCACATTCATTCATTTTTTTTTTCAAATAAATCTAATAGAAAAATATTTTAATAAAACGTGAAAGATTGATGTTCATAATTCCATTTTAATGTTGTGTGTTCCGTGATTTAAAATATTCCAATATTGTATTTTTGTAAAAAAATATTATAATAGTGCCTTTAATAAGTTAAGTTTCATAGAATATTAGAATAAGTTTACGGGGTATTTGTAAAGTGATTACAATATTTAAAATAAAAATTTAGGCAGGAGTTTGTCAGCAGAAAATGGTTTTTTTCATTAATGCACTTCAATAGTATTTAAAACCTACATGAAAGTCTAATTTCAATTGTAATTTCCCACAACTGTTGCAGTTGGTAACCTAATTTTTAAAATAAATTATATAATTAAATTAAATTATATCCGAATTTTAAATTATTTAAAACATTTATTTTCCCCTTTAAAGAATTGACATCGCATTACAACACCCTGTATAATAGTTTTATTAAGAGTTAATTATATTGTATGTGTTTGTAATAATTGTAGTTAAAAGAAAATATGGAACAATTATTAATTTTATTATTGTTTTATTTTATGATCAGGCCTGGATGTTTTTTTTCCATTCTAGAAGAGAAGTAATTCGCTTTTAGAAAAGTTCCAATTCATTCTTATTAATCCCTTACTAATTACTTACAATATAAATATATTTTCTTAGATGTAAGTAATAGGGTATCATTTAAGCTATCACCAATTTAATTAGTTTTGTGTTTCTTAAATAATAGGGTTTGTCCTCCAAATAGTAGATCTGTCACCAAAATGTAGTCACCAAACAATGCAAGTGACCTAACCAAACCGAACCTCGGGGTGCCCTTCGCTCGCTCTTGCATCCTATGTCGACGGAGCCCCGCCTCGCGGGGCCCCTATTTCTGTGTAAAGGGTTTAAAGTAACCTAACCAAACCGAACCTCGGGGTGCGCTTCGCTCGTTCTTGCATCCTATGTCGACGGAGCCCCGCTATCTGAGAACGAAAATATTTCGTGGCGATAGATCTATTTATTAGGTGATACAACTTGATGACAAATATAAATTTTGGTGATAGAAAATATAGTTCCCTAAGTAATACAGATTCCATACAATTTCGAATTTATTTAATCGCACATCAAATAATTCCTATTTTGCAGTCCTAAAAACATTATTGAACACTAAAATAGGGTCCAATTAAGTTAGCTAGCTAAACTAACAGACGTTATGGGTATCGATATGTAAACACGATAAAATTAAAATAAAAAGATTTGATATTTTTGTTTTTTCAACGACCGTTGGTAACGTGTTACTTGAAATTGAGAAAAATAAAATTAACAATAAAAAAAATTAAACACACGCCTGTCTTGTCAAAAAGTGAATAAAAAAATTTAACTAAAAAAAGACGGGTTGCACTCCGGGAGTGCCGGCAGAAGTGAAAACTTGAATATTAACGTTGAAATAAATCAATTATTAATTGAATTAATATAACTAACTCATTTTTTTTCACTATTTCTGCGTCACTTTTTTCAATAATAGATGCACTTTGTTCAATTTCCATATTTTAAACACTTGGTATACACGAATTTTACGAATACACAGCAGTGTGGCTACTACACAGACGGTCGAGCCATCAGCTGTCCATCCATCCATCCACGTCCACGTCCACGTCCACGACCACTTCCACGTCCACGTCCACGCCCACTTCCACGTCCACATCCACTTCCACATCCACGTCCACGTCCACGTCCACGTCCATGTCCATGGCCACGTCCATCCATCCATCCATCCATCCATCCATCCATCCGTCCATCCGTCCATCCGTCCATCCATCCATCCATCCATCCATTGTCGTGTGTCACTTGGTTCACTGCGGTTGGCGCCGCCGTAGAAAGAGAGAGGGGGGTGGGGGAATCTCTCCTGACGGTCACGTGTCCTGACGCGATGCCCTGACGCGAGTTTAACATTTTTTACCCATTACAAAAAGTGTGCAACGCCGCTAAAGAAGTTTTCACTTCAAAAATTAAAAATAAGCTAAATGATTTTAGTGTTGAATGGGCAAAAGGTACGTACTAAGTAGATTATAATATTTACTGTTCAATTAAACCACCTTTGTGCCCAAAAGTCGAAAACTGAAAACCAATATTTTCAGCAAAGTCGGGGACCTGTAAAGAATTGTTCCAAGGAACCGTCCCTCGACTGCAAAGAAAAGACTGGTTTTCAATTTTTTTTTTTTTAATTGATAATTATGTTTCACCCGTAGGAGGAACCCTATTGAAAATGGCTCTTTTATTCAAAGTATGTAGTTTAATTATAAATAATAAAAAACTTACTAAAATATAATACTATGAGTCGTCCACTTTTGGATTCCTAGTAAATTGAAACTGTCTTCACTAATGTTGAAAATATCTACATTCCGTTCCCAGTTATTATACGACTGACAGCAGCAACCTAATATCAACCTTGTTTTGACGATAATAAAGATCACGATGATTTTGACAGCATTGGCGTATCTAGGGATTCTTTCTAGGGGGGGCCTGGCCCCTAACCTTTTTTTTTTTACCCTCCGTCCGGGAAGAACGGAGGGTTATGATATCGGACACCTTTTTTTTCTCGCTGTGGAGATCCTCATGGACTTCTTCTATCGTGGGGGTGACAGAGGGGCATGCCGGACTCTTACCGGCTAAAACCACCGCGGTGTTGCACTTGTACCTATGGCCGGGGTGCGGGATTCGCTTAAGCATTCACTGCTTTCCCCCGACAGGCCTCGACCCGCTGTTTCTCAGCTTCCCACCTCCCCGTGCGCCCATTCTTATAATGGCCGCACCCACTCTCGAGTGGCACGCGTGGAACACTGCAGCGCCAACTCGGGCCTGTCTGGTCGGACGACAGACGCCCCTAGTCCGCCGACCGCAGGCCACCTCTCATGGAGGTCGTAGATCGTTTTGCACCCTACACGGGCGCCCAGTGCATCTCCTGCGGGAGGGGAGAGAGGATGTGGCTTCTCTCTCCCGCTCGGACGCCTCCTTTGCAGACATGACATCCTCGCAAAAGGAGGCAACACCGTCCCATGCGCTCCCGGTCTCGACCATCGATTGAACGACAGCCGGGAGCGAGAGATCGCTCCCACCTATTGCCGCGATAAGGTCACGGCGCAGCCCTACCCAAGCTGGGCACTCTTCCAACGTGTGCTGCACCGTATCTCAGGGCAAGCCGCACAGTGGTGACATACCGGCGTCTGCTCCCGACCATGATATCGGACACCTACCGACTAAAACCCCACTATTGCGTGCCACTTCTTTGAGCCCGACTGCTCGAGCGGCGATTCGGCCCCAATTTTGCCGCCCGCAGGCCCCTTCTTATAGTGGTCGGAAACCGTTAAGCACCCTTCGACGCCCAGCTGCTCTTCTGGTGCGGGTGGAATGAGAGGTATGCTCTCTCTCCCTTTCCGCCGCCTCCTTTGCATGCATCAACTCCTCGCAAAAGAGGCCGCAGCTTCCCACGCGTTTTCGCATCCGACCATGGACTGAACCACCGCCGAAAATGACAGATCACCCGCACCAAGTGTCGCGACGAGGACTGTTGGGCCCAAGCTGTACTCCTCCAACGTATGTAACGCCGTGTCCTCGTGGCAGTCCACACAGTGATGACAAGCAGGTGTCCGCTCCCGACCTATCCGACGCAGGTATTTCCCGAAATATCCGTGTCCAGTAAGCACCTGCGTCAGCCGGAAGCTCAGGGTGCCATGCTGCCTCTCCAGCCATTCTTCCATAACAGGCCTTACCGCCACTATTGTGGCGAGCCCCCTCCTGGGTTGCGCAAGTCGCTCCATCCATTCAGCCACTACGATCTGACGGAGCTCAGTCCTTCGTGGATTGAATTCCCGAGGAACCGGAGGCTGACCACGAGCAAGCTCCGCCTTCCGCCAGCGATATAGGGATTCATGGATTTTCGAGTCCAGATCCCAGGGCGTTGATCCGGCCAGGAGAGTTGCTGCCTCGTAGGAGATCGTACGGTATCCACTCTCTTATCACCGTAACAGCTATCGCTCTTTGCGGCCTTAGCAATATTGCAACGTTGCGGGCCGTCAGAGTGTCCGCCCACACGGGCGCCCCATACAGGGCCATGGACTTCACAATCCCCACGTACAGTATCCGGCAGGAGGCGTTGCCCCCCCCCCCCCCTCCAAATTAGGTAGCGGTTTTGATGAGCGTTGCAGCTTATCAACCTGGGGACCAGCCGCTGAATGTGCGGTCCGAAGTCCCACCGGCTGTCGATGACAAGTCCTAGGTACTTCATCGTCGACTCGACACCGATGCGGGCGCCTCCTACCGCTATGTGTAAATCGCGTGGTGGCTTGTTCCGATGCCCATGGAAATAGAGGATCTCAGATTTGTGCAAAGCCACCTCGAGACCCAGACACCGGATGATGATGATGATGGGGCTCCCTTTTCCGCACTTAGACTTCCATTTGGTCCGTTGTGCATGGCCCAGACGCCGGATCCTTCCAACTACCTGCTCAACCCCTGCCGTGGCCTGTATGGCCGATTGCCGAAGCGTTTGCTCCCGGGCCGTCTAATCATAATAATACTCTAGCTTATTTCGTTGCTTATTAATAGATTCTATTATTTTTGTGATTTCAAAAGTAACTAAATGGAATGTATTATGTAGTTAATAATAAGTTTGTGTGTGTTTGAGTTTGTGTCTTGGTGGTAGATTATTTATTTGATTGCTTTTGTGCGACTGCGAAGTTATATTATGTACCTAAGTATCCAGCTTAAAATTTCGAATAGGTCCCCAAACATCCTAGGGTGGGCCTGAGACCATTCTAGGGTGGGCACGGCCCACCCGGCCCCCCCCCCCTATATACGCCAATGTTTGACAGGCTTCGCAATGGCAACCCAACATCAACCTTATTAAAGTGAGAATAAAGATCATTGTGGTTTGGACAGTGATGCAAAATCAGAGGTAGCATAATTGAATGGACTGTAAACTGTCCGATAGACCAATATACCTTGTCATATTATGACGTGCAAGCGGTGCAAGTGCACCTGAGGGTGGGACTTCACAGATGGTTAAAAAGACGACACAAAACGTATTTTACATAGTTTTTTATTATAGGAAAGTCTCCTTAAAACTATTGTATACAAAATAAAAAAAAAATGTTGTTTCTATTTATAAAATGTACAAATATTTTGAGTGAGAGTGTCATCGAGAAAAAAAAAATAGCAAAAATTAAAACAAGTGTCTAACATTTTGTTAAAATGACAAGAGTTCACTCTTTTTTATATATTTATCTTCTTGGCATTTTTTAATAACAAGATTATTCAAAACGCCCTAATTATTTGATAAATGTAGGCAATTTTCAATAACAATTTGATTGACTCAGGGACCAAACCTTGGACCCAACGCTTGTGACATTCAAACTATCATATCATGCCATTTGTTTTCTCGATCACAAACAAACTAGATTTTTTCTTAAAAATATAGGTAACTAAGAGTATTTATTATTACACAAATATTTTTCTTTTAATTTCTATAAATTAAAAAATTGGCAGTGGTCTTCAATGTTCCGAAAATAGTTATTTTTTCTATACATAATTTATGTTAATTAATTGACTTATAAGTTTAATGTACTTCTTTATACGAAAACCTGTAGGGTATAATATACGAGTATTTGTTGGAAACAACAAAATTGTCCGAATGTGCAACATTTGTCACTAAAACTATCGAATGCAAAACCTACTGTATTTTGAAGTCGGTGCAAAATATACTTTTCCTCTTTCTGCAATTTTTAATGCATATGAGATCCTTAATTTTCAAATAATGTTTACTCTTGATCTAATGAAATCCATAAACATATAGCCCAATTGAAAGAAAAAATCCATAATTGATCGTTATTTCGTCAAAATACATGGACTGATTCAGCACAGATGCAACATTTTTGTATTATCAATCTACATTTTAATATTTTGACGTCAAAATCATGAACTTTCACAAAAATGTTGCCACCCCAGACCATTACAAAACTACCCTACGAGTTTTCATATGCCCAGTAACTCTAATAAAGGTCGACAGACCTATAAAAAAGCTGTCGAGGATACCTATGAGACGGATCATCTTGGTACACCAGCCTTTGTGGTTGTAGATAGTAAGACGACGGCGTCCTGATGCTGACACCGGAAACCTGTGGTCGTTTTCTGACTTGGAAACTTGATATATCCGACGCAGCGTACTGTGGTTCTGCTGGCTGCAAGTTATTCCTAAATCTAGAGAAAGTATAATCTCTATCTGAAGGTATAACAAAACCTGATGGTACTCTGCTGACTGGCAAACTTGGCGTCAGAGCTTCGTTCAACCTGACATCGTAATCATTCTCTATGCTGTCCGCTAGATTTTGTTTTATTGATATATTTTCGGGGAGTAACGGCTTTCCTGTTGCAGTGTAGGGCTTTGATATTTCTGGTTTTGGCTTGATATCTTTCTTGTATTCAGAAGGTCTGTAAGGATTATCTGCGACTAAAGGTGTCGCTGTAGCTAAGTAAGGTTTTATATAGTCTCCAGGTGATAATGTAGATTCTAATTTGTCACGAATGGCTTCGTAATGATCGTTGTATACTCGGAGAACTTTCGAAGCTAAGTTTTTAGCTTTTTGTTCGTGTGTTATTGGTTGTTCTGTTGTCGGGGCATCTGTTGTTGTTGCTCTTGTAGTTGTCGGTTGTGTTGTCGCAACAGCTGTTGTTGTTTCTTTCTTGTTGTTCTTGTCGTAATCTATGTCTTCTTCGTCGTAATATTCTTCTTCATCGTATTCATCTTTAAGTTCTTCTGTAGTTGTTCTTTCTGTTGTGACTGTTGTTGTTGGTTTTTCTGTGGTTGTGGTTGTAGTTGTAGTGACAGTGGTGGTGCTGGGTGTAGTAGTGGTAGTGGTAGAAGTGGTAGTAGTAGGGGTAGGCGTGGTTGTGGGTTTAGGAGAAGTGGTGGTAGGTTTCGGGGTGGTATTAAGTGGTGCTGAGACATCCCTTCCCGCTACGGGTTGCAGTCCGCGGGGAAGGTACGGGCTTCCACCCCTAGAGGGTAAAAAAGGACGCTTAACTACCTTCACATTTGGTCGCAAGTCTTTAATTTTGCTTGTTATATCTTCTCCTGCTCTGAATCTTTCCTTCTCTTTCTTTTCTTCCTCATAATCATAGTACTCATCATCTGCTGGTACAGGTTTAGGTTTAATCCTCTCTTCTTTAGCTCTCTGATTGTAGGTATATTTTTGAGATTTTACTGGTTCATCATAAACCTCTTCTTCATAATCAATTGGTCTTTTGGTTTTTCTTCCTTTACCTGAATAATGAGGTCTCGTAGGCTTAAATCTTTCCTTTTCTACCGGTTCAAGCTTTGGTCTTTGCTGTATCGTGCTAGTCTTTCCAGAAGACGCCGGTCTACTCGTATCATCTTCCTCATAATCATAGTACTCATCATCATCTACTTTTGGAGGAGCTTTTGTAGTAGTAATAGGAACATATTCATATTTATCTTTTTCATTTATTGGAACTGGTCTTTTAATCTTCGGAGGCATTCGAGGTTTACCGAAAATACCAGAACCATTTGGTTTTACGAGGGTAGTAGCAGCCGAAGACTCAGGTGCTCCCGGCACTTCCCGCTTTTCCTCATTCCTGTCATCGTACGGTCTTTGGACAAAGTCACTCTTTGTATATGGTCTATTGTCCCTAGTTTTGAAAGGGGTTCCTCCTCTATACCTTCGACCTTCAGAGATCCTGTCCTCTCTTGGCCTGGATGGTCTGACTGTTTTTTGTTCTACTACTTCTTCTTCTTCTACATCTATTTCTTCCCTAACAGGTCTTCTTTCAGGTCTTTCCCGGGAAGGTTCGTCTCTTGGCTTGATCTCATCTCGAGGCCTTATTTCATCACGGGGTCTGATTTCATCTCTTGGCCTGATTCCGTCACGTGGTCTTATTTCATCACGAGGTTCAACTTCGTCTCTTGGTCTTATTTGATCACGTGGTCTAATCTTTTCTCTAGGTCTTATTGGTTCCCTAGGTCTAATTTCATCGCGTGGTCTTATTTCATCACGAGGCCTTACCTCATCCTCAACTCTTGGTTCATCTCTTGGCCTGATTTCATCCCTTGGTCTGATTTCATCCCTTGGCCTGACTTCGTCTCTTGGCCTGACTTCATCCCTTGGCCTCACCTCATCTCTAGGCCCATACTCATCCCTCGGTCTTGGCCGTTTTGGCCTATCCTCTCTCTTTTGATCCCTTTGTCCTAATCTAGGCCTCTCTTCATCATCAGGCCTATATCTTTGTTCTTCTTCTTCATCTCTGGGCCTCGGTCTGGGTCTTCTGGAAACTGGACGCCTATCCTCTTCATCATCGTATGGCCTCCTCTCAGGGTATGCTGGTCTTTTCGCTGGCCTTCTGTCGTACGGTCTTCTTTCTTCATAATCGTCTTCTGGTTCCTCGTCTCTTGGTCTTGGACGGCGGTCGTATGATCTGGAATGTTTGAAAGATATTTTATCGATATGGATAATTATATTTTTTATGCTTTATTATTAGCTATCTATCTACATATTATACTAATAATGAAGCTAAAGAGTTCTTTTTTTTTAAGTTAACGCGCTAATCTCTGGAAATGCCAGTCAGATTTGAAAAAATCTTTTCGCATTGTAAGCACAATTTTTGAAGGCTGTATTTTTAACACCATAGAAAGCTATATTTTTAACACTTTTGAAGGCTATATTTTTAACACCAACACCAAAGTCGGAAAGAACGCTAAGCGAAAACGAAGTAATAGCGCGAAAGAATAGCGACGCGGTGGGTCGGGGGCCGGGGGGCGCACGTGAGTAAAGTTGTGGCCAGAAACTATGTTAAATAACTTTATAAGTAGTTGTTTGTGATTGTACCTCTTTAAAATAACTTGACTAATTACTTTAATCGAGGAAGGAGTCAAGTGGGTCAGCAACTTGTTCTATTCTAGGAGTGGGTTCATGTCAAGTAGTGCAACAGAGCATGAAATCATTACTCATTGGACTTGGACCATTGCTGGGTAGTTCTTCGAAATTTGATTCTTCGACTGATCCATATGGCCAAAATTTAATTTCACTTTCAGCTCTATAACACATGTTCATATGAAAATAGGTATACCAAATAACATATGTTTGTATGAGGGACTCGTTTTTATAATGTAGTTTTCAAGATATCAACGCTCGAATATTGTGTGCCCAGATGAATCAGAAACAGAAATAAAAAGTAATAAATACACCGTTAGTTATGATTGTTAATTCTAAACAATAATTATTAATTCTTAACTAAGACTAAGACATATCAAAAGTGCCATATTTAGAACAAGTTTATACTCCTATCATTTTTTAATTATTCAAAAGGGTAAATAATAATAAATAAGACTAGAACTCTAGACTAGACTAGACTTCTACACGGTAAAAAATTGGACATTATAATGCAATAAAAGCACTCTTTTCGTGCTGGAGAGGGGAAATCTAATTTATTTTATTATTTATATGGGGTATTGACCATACGAATCAGGCAGAGATGTATCAGAATTTTGCCTACAATCATGCATAACTCATCATACATACAGACTTCATTATTGTCATATTTTACTACACGAATCTATAACCCAAAAGCATCACACGAAACATAGACTAAAGTTTGAAAACAATTAAATAAATTTTATAAGGTAGGCATTGTAATCAGAGTGCCACCTGAACCAAACACAGATGAATCAGATGTTTTCCTTTGTAACTCCGGGATCTAATCCAACCAGCCGTACGTCCGCCTTCTAGCTTGTCCGTTGCACCACTGGCTCCCCCGCGCGCGGGAAGCCAGACTCTCATTGCTATTACCCGATCAAGTACGGTCAAGTGCAGCTTACGCCACATTAATCAGTATTATACGCCGGACACTTCTTATTTACTTATTTATAAACAAACTAACGTAGTTATAACTAATACACATTTTTTTTGTAAAAGAACAACTCATTTCCTTTCGATATAATTATAATTTATATTGATGAATCAAAGGGAAAATGCGACATCGATCATTTTGTTTCGGAAAATGGCAAACGGACGCCTTATATGAATCAGAAGAACGAACTTCAAATATTTTTATTTTGTACCTAGACAGCAAATATTTAAAAAATATCATTTGTCCTAGTAAGGGATAAACCTAAACTGTACAAAAAAAAATATTACATGCCGTTTTGTTAGTTGGTTACAGAAATATACCCACAGACATCGAAAATTTTGTCCCTGAAGAACTACCCTGCTGCTACGGCAGACCTAAGCGACACGACTGGTTTCTATGTGACTCTATGAAAACGCTTCCGTAGTCGGCGATACTATTGCAGCGGGCGGCAAAGGTCGGTGCGATCTGCGGTCGACTACGAAATCTTTATAATTTTCTTAATGAACGAGTGGCGGCATCTTCATCACCACATGTGAACTACATCAAACTGACGTCGCGCAAAATCTCCTGCATCGCGCAAGCAAAGTTTACCGCGCGACTAGCATATATACAATGTCCCGAAATCTATCGTCAGGCAGTAGCCCATCAGACACGACACCCGTCTGGTCAGAGAAACCTCCCTCCCTCCCCCCCCCCCTTCCCTTCTCCTTCACTTTTTTTTGGTGGATGAGTGAACTTTATACCCCGTTCTTCATACCTCTACAAATGATAGCTATTTATTACTTTAGCTATGAATACATACCTATCGTCTTCATAGTCGTCGACTACTGGCCTCTTCTTCTTGCCAGGCCTGCGGGGTCTGGGTCTCCTTCTGAAAACATAGACAAATTCATTGATTCTCTTTGATCTACAAAGGTTTTTACTGGTGTGTGTCTTGCTAGGTCTTGCTGTGCCATATTCAAATTGATCATTGAGAAACCTTATGGCTATTTCATTGACTGGTTTGTAAACAAACCACTGTATAATATTTTTATTTCACGAAGCGACGCGCTCTTTACTTGTGGTTAGGAAGTGTACAAACACGCTGTGAATGTATGTGTAAACGCACGATCTCTCGGTACCGTTCGAGACAATAGCGAAATTTGAATAGTGTGTTGTGTGTTATGTGCTGACGCTGCTAGTCTTCACACACAAATTCACTGCGTGCTTGTACACTTGGTTAATACAAGTAAAGCGCGCGTCGCTTCGTAAGATAAAAATACTGTAGCTATAGATAGTGCCATCCACGAAGACGCGCCCCACTTTTCTTATTAATCGCTAGTTAAATCCGCTAGTGTTTTAGTTGTTTGATACGCACTAATTACCCACTAATAAGTAATTACTGTGTATCGACAAAACTAAAACACTAGCGGAATGTTACACACTTGTACTGTAAGCGATTAGGAAGAAGAGTGGGGCGCGTCTTTGTGGATGGCACTATCAGTATACGAGATTTTATTGCAGATAAACTTGATTGTTTCATGCCTTTACTTAAGAGTAAACTAACTTAAAACCAATAATTAATTAATTCTGAGCCACAAGATACAAGCGACGCTTAGTTTGTGGCTCATCGAACATGTCATGTATTCTTTTGATGAATAATCGTTATAATTACGATTATTTTTTTGACTGACAGTTGTCCCATTTGGTACACGATTGGTTATTTTTAGGGGTCGTCTCGAGCGTCAGTTAGCTTTTATTGGTGTCCATTTTAAAAGTTAAGTATAATATCACGTTGATACGATGAAACATAGCCGATCTAAAGGGTGATTTAAAAAAAAAAAACTTGAATGCTACGCACCTGTCTTCATAGTCATAATCATCCCTAGCGTAGTAGTAATCATCGTCTTCATAATCGTATCTATACGCTGGTCGCCTGCGTCCTGGTCGCGGTGGTCGCTGTGTGGTGGTGGTCGTGGTCGTGGTGGTGGGTGGTGGCACTGGCGTGGTGGTGGTCGTAGCTTTGTAGAGTGCGTCGTTTCTGGAAAAATGAGAGATTGGTTGAGAAAAGTAGTTACATGATGATGACGCATTATAAACAACGTCATTAATTTACAGTCTTTAAAAACCGGAACTTTGCATAATGCATATTATAGACTTTTAGTTTGGAGGATGCATGTAGGTAGACTGTATGTAGACTGTGGTTTTTTAAATATCGCAGCATAATGCTGAGATAGGGGGTCTTTTTGGCCTCGCACAGGATTTTTTCTAGTTTTTTTTTAATGTTTTTATTGTTATTTTGCTAGTTTTAAATGGTTCTTTTTTTACCGTATGTATGTCCTGTGCGAGTCCCAAATAAAATATTTTTCTTTCTTTCTTTCTATAGGTATTCGTGATTTTTTCTCAAAACCAAATGAGCCAGTTTTGATCATGTTTTTCTTAAAGACATGTAGTAATTTTTTTCTAGTAATTTTATTTTAGGTGCATCGTCCTCACATATTATTATAATTAATGTACCCATGCAAAATATTGTAAAACATTTTAAAAGAGTAACGGTGGAGTTTCTTGCCCATTCTTCTCCATACGAAAACTACCTTTTGGAAGGGGCGACTAGAATCAATTTTATTTTAAGGTAATTTTTGACGTTCAATAGTGCCTTTTATGCGCCTATTTGAATTAAATGCTTTGACTTTGACTTGAATTTTACTTTGACATAGCATTGTTCGACAGTACTTAGTTATTTCATAAAATCATGATCTTATAACCAACATTCGATTTACGTTATGCCACAGCAGTAGGTAAATTATTATCTAGCATTGTCGTTTGTGACCTAGGAACAATAAGTACTTCACTGTTTCCTAGAATTACTAAACCGCATAACAGTCGAGTCTAAAGAATGTGGTTTAAATAAATGCCTTATGAGTCGATTCGCACGAATTTACTCGCTCGAAACTGGCGAATTGTCACTTTTAAATAATATAAGTTTTTCTCTATAGGTGACTCGCACAAAGTTAATTTATTTGTGGGCGAGTCGACAACTCCAGAATATGTTTTAGGCAATTAGGATATTTTGGATTTTTTGCAATAAAGTTTTATACTAATCTTCGGTGCGCTACTGTCCTTTTTCCATATTTTATTGCATAAAACTCAAAATGTTCTAATTCATCCATAGTTGAAACTGTGTTAAACTTGTGGACCGAGTTAAGAATACAACAATCCGTTCCATCTACGACTAGAATCAAGTCATGCTCACTTAAATGTCTCACTGATGGTGGCGCGTGTGTTGGATCATTCGGTTCCCTACAAAATGGTTGAGCTGGATGGTGCTGATCCATGCGTCATGTCCGTGAACGGGCGCCGTCGGTTGAGACTGGTCATCTCTTAACTGCCAAGGCTTATTTTTAATCTTACGAGTATTTCTTGTATTGTTTCTTCATTTGTGTTTTTTTACATTGTTCTCACATATAGAAGCAACAAGAATAATGTACTCAGGATTTTGTAATATCTTGATTTAAAAGAGTGTCCATGGAGTTTCTTGCCCGTTCTTCTCCATAGAGATCTACGCTTTGGAATGGGCGACTAGCTTCAACTTTCTGACTAACTGACCGACTACTTAATTTTGACAATTCAAAAGTGCCTGTAATGGTTTAATTGAAATAAATGCTTAGAGTTTTGAGTTTGAGTTTGATTCTATTTTAAGATAATTTTTGACGTTCAAAAGTGCCTTTTATTTATTTATTTATTTTATTATTTATGTACACACAGTAAAATACATTAAAAAAAAAAATTGCTTTGACTTTGACATCACTAAAATAATTGATGTCACTCGGCAAGCTGCCACGCTTAAATGGAATTTGTCTGGACAGATCTCTCTCTCGCAGTCAATGGACCAAACATACGACCCAGTGGGTCCCGCTTAAAGGCAAACGACATCGCGGCAGGCCCAGACGGAGATGGCGGGATGAGGCTGGACTCCTCATAAAGATTGATCATTTGCAGCTCTGGACAGAGAGAGGTGGAAAGAGGGTACGCCTTTGCACAGCAGTGGAACACTAATGGCTAGAAAACAATAAAATAAAGTTAAAACTGTCGGGTAACACCGCGGGCAAAGCTTGTAAATTACACTTTATGCAATTATTCCATGCACAATAATAACCTTGGTAAGAAGGGAACGGTACTTTCAATGTGGCTGCGTCGTGACTGTGATGTGCTTGGCTTTACGATTCATGATGTGCATATTAGCTGCAGGTACCTATTTCAAAACGGTGAAGGAAAACATCGTGAGGAAACAGGCATGTCCTAGAACCAAAAATTCGAAGACGTGTGACATCTAGCAACCCGCACTGGGCCCGCGTTGTGGATTACGACCCACTCCCTCTCACGGAGAGGAGGCCTGTGTCCCAGCAGTGGGGACGTTGTAGGCTGGTTATGTTATGCTTTTTTTTGTGGATGTGAAATCGTCAAATGACCCCGTAGGGACTTACTGACTAAAACCCACCCATGTTCCTTCCTTAGCCCTTTATGTCCCGGGGTAGCGGTAACCCTTTCGGACAATGCCGCACAATGCTAAGGAGTATATTATAGCGGTCTTAGGTACTCACCTATGAAAGTAGTTAGCTGAATTCTTGCAGTCGACAACGTTCACAAATTGGCAGATGAACGTTTTCTGGTCGAAGGCGGTGTAGTTGGCGCACAGGAAGTCGTAGCGGGTCCCGTACAGGCAGTGGTGGTACACCTGGGGAATTCAAAGTGGGATGAGTATGGGACAATGATAAAGACAATATCTATATTCAGAGCACACAAAAGACAGCACAACACACAAACGCACAATTTAATGATAACAAACATGGTGCCAACACACAAAAATCACACTAATATTATAAAGGCGAAAGTTTGTGTGTGTGTGTCTTTATATGTTTGTTACTTCTTCACGCTCAAACGGCTGGACCAATTTTGATAAAAAATTGTACGGAGGTAGCTGACACTCTGGGTTGCCATAATTATAGGCTACTTTTTATCCAGATATTCCCACGGGATCCGGATCACGGGATTCGGGGGATAAAAAATAAAACATACTTAAAGAAATTAAGTGACATTATGACATGCTTTAAGCCAAAATAACGAATAGGTATACAAAGTGCAGTGTGCATCTCAAGGTTGCACCAAATGGGAGACCAGCTCAGCATGTGTCAGGTAAATGTAACTGACGCAGAGGTATACCTGTAGTACACCCCCATTTCACCAGTTATGTTAAAGTCCCATGTAATAGCCGTGACCCTATAACCATCTACCGGATACAAATCTAGCCTCCTGGCTGCTACTGAGAAATTCCAGATCGTAAAATCCAATAACATGTTGCCCGACCTGGGAATCAAACCCAGGACCTCATGCTCAGCAGTCCACTAGACCAGCGAGGCTGTTCTGATGCTGTATGTTACCCATACTGTTCAACCTGGAACACAACAATGCTGCAAAGCAGAATACAGTAGCACTTGTTTCCTGGAGAAACCTTTTGACACAGAAACCCTTTGAGCTTTGTCTCTGGAATGTTAACGCCACCCTGATTGCGTAACATACTATCAATCACAATCTGAATCATTTTGAAGGATATCATTAATCCATTGCTGTATATGTTCGAAAAATTTGTCTGCTCAACAACGTAAGGACCAAAGCACACACGCTACTTTTTGCATCGGCAATCGGCGATATTGCGGCTGTATCGATGCTGCATCGCGTTTTGGCGACTCTCTGCGTTCGGAAGCGGTATCGGAATCGCGCGTTTTAGCGACTGCTCCGATGCTGGCGCAAATGCCAAATCGCTGCGACCGGCATCCGAATGTGTGCGGAGTGTAGCGTTAAGCCGCTGTATCGAGCTTCCGAAAAGCGACTGAATCGCCGCGTTTGGCGTTTTTAAGTGTGCGGTGTGGAATGCTTGCTCGCTGCATTTCGCTTCTAAAAAGCAGCTGAATCGCCGATCGCCGATGCAAAAAGTAGCGTGTGTGCTTTGGCCCTAAATAACGCAATGAACGTTGTTGAACTGTCAAAATGAAAGCCATTGCTACTGATAATGCGTTGCGCAATTACTTCGCGCATTATAATGCCTCTGGTAGTACAAATGTCCTCAGAAAGCGGTGGACTACACTCCGTTCACAGTTATCTTACCTCTGGCAGCAGCAACCTAACTGCAACTTTATTGTAACGAGAATAAAGATCACAATGATTTTGACAGACTTGTCAGTAGCAGCAACCCAACAGCAACCTTATTAGAATGAGAATAGAGATCACAGTGATTTGGACACTGATGCAAAATCAGAGGTAAAATAATTTGTGAACGGACTCTTTTGCACAAAAAAAGTGAACAGTTCGGTTGAAGTTTCTAGAAGAAAATTTGACTCACCTGACACTTAGTGGGAATCGAAGCATAAAACCCATCGTGTAGACCATCACACTTGAAGTCTATTGTCTCTGGCTTCGGCGCGGTGGAGTAGAATGGGTAGTCGGACATGTCGTACCCGTTCAGCTCTCTGGGTAGGTTGGGGTCGTAGATGTAGTCCAGTTGGGGGTTTCCAGTTAATTTGCTGGTGGAGTTGGTGTCCTCGCCTTCCGCTGTTGTGTCGGCCTGGAATGAGAAATGGAGATTATTAGAAAAAAAAAAATTATAAAGTTTGAAAAAAGTGTCCATGGAGTTTCTTGCCCGATTTTCTCCATAGGAACAATGCTTTGGAATGGGCAACTAGTTTCATCTCTTGCCTTGCTCTTCTGACTGGCCGACTTCTTAACAATTCAATGGTGCTTCTAATGTGTTTAATTTAAATAGGTAAATGCTTTAAGTTTGTAGATGAAAGAAAGAAAAATAGTTTATCTGCAAACTGCTTCGTACTCAAGCATTTAAAAAGATGACAATTTTGTCCATTGCTTGATTAATGTCGGGGCCAGAGACCAAAGACAACACACATGAGAGAAGGTTACTGGGTTGTGGAGGTCAGACAGGTAGTTACTCCATGTAAAATACTGGTATTCAGCTTCATCCAGCTAGACTGGAAGTCGACCCCAACATAATTGAGAAAAGGCAGTGATGTTATGGTTTATTGCACCTTCACCCAGAAACCAACTTAAAATACATAATATTCTAATTTTGTAATCATGCTTAGATATATCGTGTCGACTGTAAGATTCTGTTAGTTATTTCCCAACATTTGCCAGGCGCATCCTTGGCACTTCACATTACCTATCTGTAAGTAAATCAAGTGTCTGCCTCACTCCTGGCGTGATAGGTCACATCAGTCAAATTACAGTTTACAAGCAAATAGGTTTATTACGATGAGCTATTGTTTGAAGATTCTTAACATCTAGGTCTCGCCTTCCTAGCATTTACCTAACTGTATTGAGGTCAACTTCCAGTCTCAATACTCAATTCTTTATTGTCCTTAGGCCGCCGGTCCCGGTTTTTCAAACCAGATGCAGCTGAACACCAGTACTTTACATGGAGCGACTGCCTATCTGACCTCCACAACCCAGTTACTGGGTAGCACGTTATCCCTTGATAAGACTGGTCGTCAGACTTTCGGGCTTCTGACGACCCGTAACTAAGAATGACAGCTAATAAAGCTCCAAGAATGACAGCCGGGACCAACGGCTTAACGTAAAGATATTCTTATGTAAAGATGGTCACCCATCCACGGACCGTCCGCGGCAAGCGTGACCTGATCGATTGACCGGTGCGGCTGCCATGCGCCCCTTTTCTTTAATTACCAAATTGACCGAATATTAGCGTCAGCCTGGGAAACCAGCACCTGGGACCCTGGGTTCGATTCCCAGGTCAGGCAAAGTGCCATTGGGTTTTTCCATTATGAATTTCTTTGTGGCAACCCGAAGTTTGGAAGTTGGCGGTGTGATACCCCCGTGCAAGCACGTTAAGCCGTTGGTCCAGCGCCTGATCTCTCTCCGGTCGTGTCGGATTGCCGTTCCATCGGACTAGGAGTGTGAGGGAAGAGAGAGTGCTCCTGTGTCTGCGCACACACTTGTGTTCTACAATATTTCTCGCGCCGAAGGCTAGTCTTCGATGAGATTGGCCACCGTGGTCGAAATACGGTCTGGAGGCACGGACTATTTTTATTGTAAATGGCAGCCCGCCTGTTACACAGGACTTAAAGATTTTTGAGATACAATGTTAAAGTTTTAGGTTAGCAACACTCCTAATACAGATGTGTAATGCCCTTTATTATTAAGCTAGTGTCTATGATTGATTTCTTGTCTATGTGTACTCCTTAATGAAAACTACAAGAAGTGTAGACGCCATTTTTGTGACTGTGTAATCTTTGCTAATAAATCCTGCTAAAACAGACTAACTGTGCTTCTCAATTCCTGCCCCTGTTTACAAAGATACTATGTGAAATGTGGTAGTACCTATACTTAATACCTCTGCCAACCTCTTCAGGGTATGCAAGCATGCTGTTCTGTTAAGATAACATATTAAGTCACCGTGACTCCACATAACTTTCGCTCCAACACGCGTCGGATCAGTTAACTTATTAATATTTCATAACGCTATAAATCACTTTTGAATATAAAAGTTTACAACCTTGAAAGCCTTGTTAAATGCTTATAAATTATCTATGCTATTTATATCCGGGTTTATTTAAGAGTGGAATTATAGCTGCGTGGTAAGTGGCTAAGGATCTATGTCATTTAATTAATTCTCTTAATTTATAATAACGGACATTATATGTTTATTATTTCAGCGTATGGCACTCGTGGGTTGTAGGTGAAAATCAGCGTCACCTGGTACACCTTGTGTTGTCATTGACATTATGCTGAGCTGAGGCCCTTTTGGCATTATAATCTTTGTTTGCTGTAAGTATTTATAGTAAGGTGTATTTGTTTGCTGCAATGCCAATAAACGTATTTTTCTTTGTTTTTAAGTATATTTGTTAAATGATAAATTATTTATTTTCTATAAGTAGATTTGTACAAACATTTTTAAACGTCAATCATATTTTTTTTAAGCTAAATGAGGTCGGCGTTTCCTATCTGACTACTCTGAGAAGAAAGGCCGAAACAAACTCAGAGATCACAGTCTCTTTTAAAGTTAAGACAAAATCTTGGTCAGATCATGTGAAGACCATGTAGAATGGTCTTTTGAGGAAAGAACCACACAGATTGAGCGGACCTGTCCAGTCAGTGCACGCATTTGTCAAAAATCGTGCAGCTCAACTCAGAACTTGAGGAGCTCAACGATTCGACAAACAATACCAAAGAAAGGACATTAGGGTAGGCCGCGTTAATTACTCAAACTGCCAGATCATGATTAAAACAACTAAGAAGGAAAACAGAAGTTTCTTGCCCGTTCTTCTCCATACGAAAACTACCTTTTGGAATGGGCGACTAGAATCAATTCTATTTTAAGATAATTCTTGACGTTCAAAAGTGCCTTTTATGTGCCTATTTGAAATAAATGCTTTGACTTTGACTTTGAGAAAAAAGAAAAGTTAAGTATTAATTCCTCAATTTTTTGTAATTGCACCTACCACTGATTGTCTCTGCTTCATCAAAACGTTGACTGGTAGGAAATGCCTCAGGCAAAATCCGCCTTTGTGCAATGTGTGCATAAAATATTAAATAAATATTGCTAACATGGTGATTATTAATAAGGAGGCCTAGTCCACGTCCAGGGGTGGACCACCTACTGGTTATTCGAGATAAAGGTCTACTAACGTCAGTTCCATCTTCAGAAGCTTCTTCTGGCGCCGCTGTGGTGGTGGTGGATGTGGTCGTGGTGGCCTTGGGGAAAAAGAGAGATGTGGCCTTTGCTGCTGACGTGGTGGGTAACTCAACAGCCAGGAGGGTCAGGGAAATACCTGGAAATTAAATAAAAGAAAATATTAAACACAACGCAAAAGGAAAATATGTGGCCCCGTGTACAGTCTGGGAAAATATTTGTGAAGCAAATTGACACCATATTTCGGATTTGCCGTGTTGAAGCCATTTCATACACCTGACAAACAATGACAGTTAGACGGACATTTTCAGCTGGTTGTCAATTTGCTTAACAATTATTTTCGTCAACTTTACGTGTTTGTAAAGCATAATTATATTGTATATTTGAGAGGGGCTAAGGAACAGCCCAGCCTGTGGTGGCTCAGTGGTATCGGCCCCGTTTTATGAGTTGTAGGTCGTGAGTTCAAACCCGCCTGGGTTGAGAGCAGTTGTGATGAAATTAAATACATTAAGTGCCTGCCTAGGCACTTAATGTATTTAATTTCATCACCACTGCTCTCAAAACGGTGAAGGAAAACATCGTGAGGAAACCGGTATGTCCTAGAACCAACAATTCGAAGACACGCGACATCCACCAACCCGCACTGCGCCCGCGTGGTAGATTACGGCCCATTCCCTCTCACAGAGAGAAGGCCTTTTTTTTTTATGGATGGGAAATCATCAAATGACCCCTCCCGCTCTGGGTGGAGCGAAGGGAGTGTCAGACTCTTACTGACTAAAACCCATCCGTGTTCCTTCCTTAGCCCTTTATGTTCCGGGGTAGCGGTAACCCTTTCGGACAATCCCGCACCCCCGGCAGGCTTTGGCCCTGGCAGGCCCCTTCCTTTATGCTGACATCTCTTTGAGGCGCGCGTGGAACACGTACGCGCCGTCCGGCACGGGCCTGGTCCTGATCGGACGGTGAGCTACCCATTACTCTCTGTCCGCAGGCCCGCGCCTACGGTGGCCGGGAGTCTTCACGCGGCCCCCGACGCCCGGAGCGTCTCCCGCGGCGGCTGGGGTGTGAGGCTCTCTCCCTCAGCCGTTCCGCCACCTCCTTCGCTAGCGTGACTGCTTCGCAGAAGGAGGTGACCGCCTCCCACTCCCTCTCGCCCCGGACCATGGCTTGAACCAGGGCCGGACGCGAGAGGTCGCCGCCGCTGTCGATCGCCTCTACGAGGGCACGGCGGTGCTCCGCCAATGCGGGGCAGACCTCCACCGTATGCTCCACCATGTCCTCTGGGCGATCCTCGCAGTGGTGACACCCGGGCGTCTCCTCCCGCCTGATGATGTGCAGGAACCTCCCAAAACATCCGTGTCCGGTGAGGATCTGCGTCAGGCGATAGGTGAGGACGCCGTGACGCCTCTCTAGCCACTCCTCAAAGAGGGGTCTTATCGCCACTATCGTGGCGTGCCCTGCGCTGGGTTGCGAAAGTCGCTCCTTCCATGCCACCATGAGATTGCGCCGGAGGTCTGTCCGCTCCGCCGCGATTTGCCACGGAAGCGGAGTTTCCCCCCGGCTCAGTGCCTCCGCGCGCCACTCATACAGGCGCGCTAGGACTATCGCCTCCAGATCCCATAGCGGCAGTCCGGCAAGGAGGCTTGCCGCCTCGCCCGAGATCGTGCGGTACCCCCGGATCAGCCTTACGGCTATCACCTTTTGGGGCGCGTTCAGATAGTGGGCGGCTCGCCGCCGCAGAGAACGCGCCCACACCGGGGCCCCGTATAGGGCCATGGACCGCACGACCCCCGCGTAAAGCCTCCGGCAGGAGGTGTTTGGCCCCCCCAGGTTGGGCAGGAGCCGCTTGAAGGCGGCCCCGGTCAGAGAGGAGGCCTGTGTCCCAGCAGTGGAAACATTAGGTATAGGCTGAAAATGCATGCAAATGCAAGAAACAGCCGTTCGGGTCGATCGATCAAGGTTAATTTACGCTTGCTTCGATCATTCCGTGGATAGGTGACCATCCATTTCATACCGACACCCTTCCGTGGCTCGGAAAGCACGTTACACCGTTGGCTCTGGCTGTCATCCGTAGATCTTTGTTACGGGTAGTCACAAACCTGACAACCAGTCCTACCAAGGGCCATCGTGTTACCCAGTAACTGGGTTGTGGAGGTAAGGTAGGCAGTCGCTCCTTGTCAGCTGCATCCGGTTAGACTGGAAACCCATACCAAAATAGTTGAGAAGAGGCTAGGCCGATGATTAATATAGTCAAATCGTTTATTTCTTGTGTTTCACTAATGAATGTCAAATATCTTTCGACACAGACGTCCTTCGCAGGTTTTTGTTGGAATTATCCTCAAAGTTCAGTTTGGTTCTGAGAATTTATGTTTTTACCTTCGCTGTGCAGCCTGCGAGCTGCGGTTTGGTGAACAACAAGAACGGTAATAAACTACATGATGAGTTTGAGTGTTTATTTTGGAATTTCGAACATAAGTTGGTTGCTTATTTAGTTTATTTATCAGTAGACTATTATATATTATATGTAACTAACTATATAAACTAGATACTAAAATAAATGACTGACTAACATACAATACAAATTTAAAAAAAAAATGGACACTTAGGCGTCGAAGTACTCGTCCGCATGGCATCGCTGTCATTCGGAAACGTGCCCAGAAGACTGGCAGCATTGCTACGTTCAATGGCAATGCTAATTCTTTGGCCAAAGAACGAGCCAGCCTTATTAAATAAGCAAAAAAATTTTTGAAAGGTTACCTGTGTAAAATTGATAGATACGATACGACTAATTAGGCAACATCCTAATTGAACGCCATCTATTTTTTTAAAACACAATTTGGAAGAACAAGCATCTTTTTTATACAGAATAGACCTAGCTTCAGTCCGCAGCTTCGTCCGCGTAGAGGTCGGAATCCGGATATTATCCTACGAGAATTTACTACTGTGATAAAAAGTATCCTATGACCTAACCTAGGTCATGATCTATCGTCAACCGTTCAACCATGAAGGCGTGAACAAGTAACAGACAGACAAAGTTACATTCGCATAAGATGTATGGAATAAAAAACTGACTGCCGAGGTTGCGGTCTGAGGTTCGATCACCCGTTCGGGTACACTAGGTATTATTGGGTTTTTCCATCAGGAAGTTCTTAGTAAATGATAAATGATTTATTTTCTGTAAGTAGGTTTGTACCATAGATATATGATTTTTTACATTTCTATGGTTTGTACAAACACTTTTACACGTCAATCATATTTTTTTTAAGCTAGATGAAGTCGGCGTTTCCTATCTGACTACTCTGAGAAGAAAGGCCGAAACAAACTCAGAGGTCACAGTCTCTTTTAAAGTCCAGACAAAATCTTGGTCAGATCATGTAAAGACCATGTAGATTGGTGTCTGAAATGGTCTTTTGAGGAAAGAACCACATAGATTGAGCGGACCTGTCCAGTCAGTGCACGCATTTGTCAAAAATCGTGCAGCTCAACTCAGAACTTGAGGAGCTCAACGATTCGACGAACAATACCAAAGAAAGGACATTTGGGTAGGCCGCGTAAATTACTCAAACTGCCAGATCATGATTAAGATTAACTGAGAAGGAAAACAGAAAAAAGAAATGACCCAAATAGTCCTCACATTCACAATAATTAAATAAAATAAAAATACTTTACAAAGTAGTGGCACGTTACCTATATTTGTAATTTTGTAGGTACCCAGTAAAAGACAATTGGCTAGTACAGTCCGCTTCAAAGTAAGGGAACCCCTTTTGGGAATGACATTAAACCCATTTAAGTTTTTTGTAACGTATTGTATATGGCGTGTTGGTCTAGTGGTTAAGACAGCGGCTTAACAATTCGATGGTCTCGAGTTCAAATCCTCGGACGAGAAGTTCATTTTTTGTTTTTTTTTGTTTCTTTTATAGGTTATTATGTGATTTTTGTTAATTATTATTTAAGAAATCAAATGTTGAAGTAGGTATGAGGTTTGTAAGAAAATCTAGGCATGTTGCATAAACAATATTCATTTATTTCTCTAATTACATTTCTAGGACTTCACGGTTGAATATACAGTTTTCTATGTGTGTTAAATTGGGGTTATTTACTTAGAATATTAACTAAACACAAAATAGATACCCTGGGTGAGGTTTAGAATGTTTAACATTAGATAACGGTTCATTTATAGATTTTTCTAGAAACAACTACAATAATATTTATTCATTTAAAGTTGTGAAAACATTAATTTTTTATACTTTGTATGATCTTATCGGAAAAAAAGATTAAAAAATTAAATGTTGTCATTTGTGCCTGTGAATTACAGAGGAAGAACCAACATGCTAAACTATAAAAGTATAGCAATATACATCTTTCTCTTTTATCACATTTTCTGATAACCCTTATTTAACACAACATTAGAAATTATAAAAATATGTGAGGTCAGATGGTGCATCACACATTACAAGACTACTTGTAAACAAAAGCATCTGGATTGATAATAATAAAGGTTGTTTATTTTTGATTAACTACGAATTAATGATTCCACAAATATTGGGAATTATTAACACTTGCTCATACGTTACAATGTAATTTTATCAGATCAGTTACACAATAAATCTGCCGAGTAAATTGCTTATTAATAACGGAGAGGATGGCCGTCACTGTCTATCACTTCTTGAAGTCACACTTGAACGCGTAGTTTTGAAGGGTGTCACTGAGTGAACTTCCACAATATTACGGTGTCGCCCCGATTCGTGTAAACAATTATTGAGCGAGGGCCTTGGCGATCACATTTCACATCACCAGTTGCATGATACCTTTGTATCCATCTACGAACTGTTTTTCTCTGGAACGAAAATAATAATATTAGGAATACATAAAAAAATCCAACTTGTCAGTAATAATGCAACATGATTGCAACAATAAATACATATATGTGTATAACGTAAATCTTACCGTTATGGCCATATCTCGTTCTTAATGCTTTGTTCCTGTTCCCAGAGAACAACAATTTTAGAGTCCGCGTATCACTGGTCAGTTTCCCTCAGTCGTCAGTTTATTTAATTCTAGCCTTCAAAAAGTTATTAATCGAACAATACTATCGGTTAATATAATCAACTGTTCAAACACTTAATAAATTGGATAATATTTCGACGAAGATAATTACGCACAAGCGGATCGACACGAAAACGAAACGATTTGAAAAGTAATTATACCCTCAATCACAGTTTAGTAAATAAGGCGAAGAAGTATTCTAAATTCAACCTTAACTCCCAGTTCATACAGCTAGTTAAGTTTCTGAAGTAAAATTACGGTAGGTAGTGCAACAATCGGAATCAGGCACATTCTATTCAACCAAACAAGAAATCTATGCAAAATTCAACCTTATCTTTTAGTAAATTGAGGAGTTACGAATTGCATTTTGTAAAACAAGACGGTAAGGTGTTAGTATTTATAATACGTGGTGGAAGTTGAAATTTAAACCTTAATATCTAGAAGATTAGACCGTTATCAACCTTGTTCGATAAAAGGAGTAAAGCTATTCAAATTTTCGTTAAGATGGCTAACTGATTCAATAGTCTAGTGGTATAAGGCGCGGTCTATGTGATCGGGTGGCGCCTGGTGATGCGGGTTCGTATCCTCAATCGCACGAAAAGTGTCTTTTTGTAAGTTAAGTTATTCTTGGGATACGGTTCGGGCAACAAGCCGAAAAAATACCATATTATAATTATTTAAAAACTTGCAAATAATATTTGAGTGGGATCGGTGGATGCTCGGGCAGAGATGGATGCGCCGCGCCGCGCGGCAGCGGGGGAGGGAGCTGCTTGAGGCCAGAGCCACGTGACGCGCCCGAGCGCGCGCGCTCGAGCCCGCCATCGCTCGAGCGACGAGCGACGGCGGGCTCGAGCGCGCTCGGGCGATAATCTTTAAAGTTTTGGGGGGTTCCTTTTCTCTGAAGCTGTTCGTACCTTACTGCATGGTACTTATCTCATAAGTGGCATGATGTAATTTTTTTTTGTAATTAGACCCTCAATAATATTTAAAAAACTAAAAGAAGCCAGTGTTTCCCATCCGACTACTCTGCGAAGAGATAAGCTCAGAGGTCAGTGTGTGTGTGTGTGTGTGTGTGTGTGTGTGTGTGTGTGTGTGTGTGTGTGTGTGTGTGTGTGTGTTGCAGAATATAAACGCGCTGTTTATGATATACAGGGACTGTCAGCACATGATTGTAGACCCCTAGAAACCTTTAGGTGGTTATAAAAAAAAATCTGGAGTTTCATAGAAAAGTGCACAACCTACGCGTTCAAAATGTATGGAACAGCTGACTATTATGGTAGCAGAAGGCCAATACTCGTAATTTAAAACGTTCAAAATCTAGTCGCAGTCTCATCTCTGAGACAAAAAAATGTCAAAAATTTGTCAAAATGTAGAGAATTTAAAAATATTTTTTGACAGATTGAGACTGAGATCAGACTGTGAACGTTCTTAAAATTACGAGAATTGCCTCTCTGGTTGCGCGACGATGTCAATACTCAATACTTTATTGCTTTACCATAATGTGTACTCCCCGGCCACCTTGTGCAATATTGTCTTGATTCTATCAACAGCTTCATAAAAGTCACATCAATCTTTTTATCGTAAATTTTCCTTATGCGTGCTAAATATTTACTACGAATAGGTAGATATTTATGTAATGCAAATCTTGGCATTTCTGCTAAAGTTTCAACATTTGCAAGTCCTTGACTTTTGAGCAGAGACGCTGTGGTGCAACTCATCAGAAATGTTCTTATGGTAATTAATATACAGATATAGGCTATAGACTAGTGGTGTTCAAGTATCGATAGTTTGACTATCGATATTTCCCTGCAAAGGACAAATGACTTGTCAATGTGGCAGTTTAAAAAGAAAGGAAATAAAACAAATATGTTTATTTGCGGTAAGACATGACGCAAAGAAAGAAGAACTAGGTGGGGGAAAATGTGCGTCACGTCCACGCAAAACGTCCATCGCTCAGTATAAGACTGTGTTCCTATGCGAGACAGTGCCACAGCGCTGGTTTTCAGGAACAGCCGGCAGTTTAGGTCAAGCCCATTCTCAACAGAGGACGTATAAAGACGATGACCTAAAATTAACATCGATAGCGATAGCGTTTCAGAAATATCGATAATAGAACAACACTATTGTCAAGATATCAGATTACATTAATTTTAATATTTAATATAAAATTACTCATATGCCATGCAATTTTGCTAATGTAGGAATATTTAATGTTCTTGAGAACATTATCTGCTTATATGGCTAATAGGTCACCCATTTATTTTATTTGACTGTCTAGAACAGGCCAAGGACACTGAGAAAATATGACATCATAATTATGGAACCTGTCTCAAAACTGCACCCAAGCTGCACCTTAATTGCATACCCCTTTATCACACTTCACACTAATATTATAAAGGCGAAAGTTTGTGAGTGAGTGTGTGTGTGTGAGGGTGTGTTTATATGTTTGTTACTTCTTCACGCTCAAACGGCTGGACCAATTTTGATAAAATTTTGTATGGAGGTAGCTGACACACTGGATTAACATATAGGCTACTTTTATCCTGATATTCCCACGGGATCGACACTTCCGCGGGTAAAACAATCATAATATGAATATTTTTTAAGCATATTGCGAATCCATCGCTTCAAGTGTTCGAAAAATTTATCAGCTAAACAATGTAAATAACGCAATGAATGTTGTTGGACTGTCAAAATTAAAGCCATTCCTACTGTTATAGTGTGATACGCAATTACCCTGCTGATATCAGTCGTCAGAAATGGCTATAACACAGTATTACATAGTGTGTTAATCGGATAAACTATTACCTTCCTGTGCTTTTTAAGTTAATCATGGTCATCGTCTGCCTGCTTTTTCCCAACTATGTTGAAGAAAGAGTATTCTATTCTATTCTATTTTGGGGTCGGGTTTCAGTCTAATTGGATGAATTAAAAAGGGGAAGGAGAGACAATTATACTGTAGGTCAATGTTTTTCAATCTTTTTGAGTACGCGACCCCTTTACAGTTTCAAAAATTCTAGCGAGCCCCTTCGGCAATAGACAGACAAAAAGTTAGTCTCTATTTCTCTATTTTGTTATCTATATTCATTATTAAAACCTTGCCTTGCCTTTACTTTTGCCGGCGACCCCCCGAGTCGACCACCGTAAGGGTCCCGACACACACACAAAAACACTGCTGTAGGTAGTCTGTGGGTTTTTCTATCTGGAATTTCTCAATAGCATCCCGGAGTCTGGATTTGTGGCCGGTTCGCCTGTTACTTGGGACTTAAACATAACTGGTGAAATGCCAAACTCTTGACACAACCCAGGGTTGTGCATTAATATTATATTCATTTTTGGAAAAACAATTTTAAGTCATTGGTCTACCTTATCGAAGGCCTACCCACAAGATATCATGGATATTAGGTCACATATTGAACCCTCCGTATGGCCGGAACGCGGATCCACGCGAGATACAAAGGCTTTTTAATTGTTTCTTGACTTGACCCTTGACAGTCGTGACATTATCTTACTAATATTATAAATGTGAAAGTTTGTATGTTTAGATGTTTGTCACCAAATCCGCTTAGCTCTTTATGGCTAAGTGAATTTGGATGGATTTCCGATAGGTAGTTAGATAGACAGTTTATAATCTGGATAAACACGTTATAAGCTTTTTAACGCGGCAGTACGTAGCTGTCGGATAATTTCCGACGACCACTCGGGCGAAGCCGCAGGCAAAAGGCGGGCTAGAGTGAAACATACATACTTAACTGGCGAAATGAAGCCTACTGTAGGTAAGTACACCTCTACCTAAGCCTTTGTGGAAACAAACCGTGATGTTATTATGTTAGGTCTACACTCAACACTTCTCTTTTCACTGACCCCAAGCCTAGCCTTATCCTATTCCAAATTATTCTAGATCTTTCCAAGGTCTGCGCGTGCGCATTGAGTATTAAATACTAAAATTAGATTGTTTTCTGTTTCCTTATGACTGACCTTGGCTCAGTATTCAAATTCGCTGATGACATGAAGTATCCTATTGAGAATTGGCATGCTTGTTGAATATACATACCAACATAATGTATTTATTAATCTTTGAACAGAATTAGATGTTAATATTTTATTTCTCATATTTCATCTTGAGGTCTGAGTTGAGACCGGAAAGTAACATCTATTTGTCACGTGAACACATATAGGGTGTTTGACAAGTTGTAGGTCGTAGGTTCGAACCCAGAAAGGTACTTTATGTAAATTATTTCATCACCACTGCTCTCAAAACGGTGAATAAAAACATCGTGAGGAAACCGGCATGTCCTAGAATTCAAACTTCGAAGACATGTGACATCTGCCAACTTGCACTGTGCCCGTGTGGTGGATTACGGCCCACTCCCTCTCACAGAGAAGAGGCCTATGTGCCCGAGAGGTGGATTACGGCGCACTCCCTCTCACAGAGAGACCTATGCCCCAGCAGTGGGAACATTATAGGCTGATTACTTAAAAGTCTGGGCACGCTTGTTCCTTCACAGACCTCATCCATCGCTTCCAGATCTAGAGCAGGCCCATTCAACAATATACAAAAAGTGGTATACTACCATAATCGATGACAGTTCTCATGGTCTTCTCACTGTTAGACAAATTATACTAAGAAAGCATGTTTGTACTGGACCACGGATACCGATGTACCTACTGGACAAAGTTCATTATTATTGTGTGCGTAATTCAATAAATCTGCCTACTTTTGTTTTCCAATTATGTCGAGGTAAGCTTCCAGTCTAACCGGATGCAGTTGAATACCAGTATTTTATATGGAGCGACTGTCTACCTGACCTCCACTACCCAGTTACCTACTGGGTGACATGGTCCCCCCTTGGTAAGACTGGTTGTCAGACTTTTGTACCTGTAACTAATGTGAAAGATCTACAAATGACAGCCGGGACCAACGGCTTATCGTGCTTTCCGAGGCACGGAGGGGTCTCGGTATGTAATGGAATGGATGGTCATGTTTAGTCACGAGCCCCACACGACAGTACATATAAGTGAACAATGAATACATAGATATACTCACAAAATAAGCTTAATCCGACCCATCTGTGACGGGATCGCTTCATTTTGTCACTTCCACCTGAGAACAAAGAAAACATTGGTTTATTTATTTGTCAATGACATCATTAGCTTTTAACACATTATAATAATATAACACAACATCACGCCTGCAATCCCTGTCGAAAGTTTGAATGATTTATTTACTTGTCTTACTAACTTAAAACTGTACTCGAGCCACGGAGACCCACAACGCATTAAGACCATAGGCATTAATGGGGACTGCCGATACTTTTTTTAAACTTTCTTAAAAACACGAGGATTACCTACTCCTCAGTTTAAAACAGTAACATTCAAACTCAAACTCAAACCATTTATTTCAATTAAACCAGTTATAGGCACTTTTGAATTGTCAAGGTGTCGGTTAGTTGCCCATTCCAAAGCGTAGGTACCTATGGAGAAGAACGGGCAAGAAACTCCATGGACACTCTTTTTAATTAAAATAATACAAACAAAGTCTTGGTTACATCATTCATGTTAAAAATTATACATGTGAGAACGATGCAGAACGTTAAAAGCGTCCATAATGAAAAGATGAGAAAAGCAACAGTTCAAATAATTAATAAATTAAAATAAAATAAGCCATGGCAGCAAAGAGATGACCCGTCCCCACTGACGGCGCCCGTTCACGAACATGACGCATGTATTAGCACCATTCAGCTCAACCATTTTGAAGGGAGCTAAATGATCCAACACATTGTCTCTTTCGATAGTTAAATTCTAACAAAATACATTACGTTTATCTTCTGTTTTTATCATAATCAGCCTATAATGCTCCCACTGCTGGGAAACACGCCTCCTCTCGTCGAGAGTGAGTGGGCCGTAGCTTTACCACGCGGGCCCAGTGCGGGTTGGTAGATGTCACATGTCTTCGAATGTCTGGTTCTAGGACATGCCGGTTTCCTCACGATGTTTGCCTTCACCGTTTTGAGAGCGGTGGTGATGATAATATGATTTACGAGTACATAAAGTAAAGCGCCTGCCTCCAATGTTGTTGTCCATAACATTAATGACTATACCATAAATAACCATAGACAGATATAAAAAACAGCACTCCCTTTACTTCACTCCATGTTGAGTAAAGTGAAATGTAAGACCTTGCGTTGTCGTCGCTAGTGATGGGACGTGTTTATCGATATGTTAATCCGATTATATCGACTTTGACATTTGGTATAACTTTATGACGGATATTTATAGATATGTGGTTTTACAACCCATAGCTATTAAAAAATTCATTTTATCAATTATAAATGTAGCTAATGACGATTAATTTAATAATACTTAAATCTAGTTTTACATGGCATGATGAGAAATCAAATAAATTGCACAAAAAATATCGTTTAAAGACAAACTTAATGCTTCTTTACCAGTCAATTATTATAATTGGAAATCAAATCAAATATGTTAATTTGTTTTTTGTTTTATACCCACCAAATTAAAATTAATGGAAATTATAAGCGATCAATAGAATATTCTTTGTCTGCAGGCGATGCATAAATAAAGAAAAAAAAACTACATCATTTTTGTTATTGCACGCAACGCCCTAAAAGGAGACCAAACTCATTTAGGCGAATTCACACTATTGTATACACTTTTTTTTGCGAAACTTAAGTGGCTATTTCATTAAATCATTCCTGACTTCTGCAGTTCGGACATTGAAAAGGGAACCTAGCAGAATCCTCGTCTGAAAAGTATTTTTTTTTGCATTTTGGTTTCTTAATAGTTGCAAAAGTTCGAGCATTATTAAATTTTATCTATATATTTACTGTTTAAAATATTTATAAAATATGTGTTTATGTCATTCTAGAACGACAATATTGTATATTATTTTGTAAACTACTTCTTTTTTTATCATAATTTTCTTTTTGACTTCATCTCATGGTAGCACCATGTCATATATGTATACGTTTTGAATTTAAACGAGTGGAGTTTTATTTTTAAATTACAGAAGATATTTAGAATTTGATTATAGCCATAATAATACCTGTAGTTTTTAATAGTTTCTTAGAAAAAATATCACAACTAATGAGGAAAATATATCAATATGCAATAACTATGGAGCATTTCTGAAATACCGCCAACAATCAGTAGAAGGCTAACTTCTCTGTGGTCATTACTAAAGTATTTACAATGTACACTGTCGCGTGCTTAACCTTGGGGGATAAGCAGAATTTATAACGATAGGTTTTTTTTATTATGAAGCTAAAAGGTAGGATTATGATCTACCTCCGGCTTAAAAGGCAGCAATTGAAATTGTGTGGCTTGAGGCTGTGCTTGAGGTCAATTCTCATTTGAACAACGTCTATTTGTTGTTTTTTATAGCAACTGGTGCCGTTTTCGATTGCTGAAGTCAAATGTGTTTTAGAAAAATATGCTTAAAGATAATAAAGAAGAGATATTTAGGTACGTAATACATGAATAAAGGACTTGGTTGACAACTAACATACACGCCTGTATGCCCCGCAGGATCAGGTAGAGTTGTTGCTATAGTACACCCACATATCGTCAGTTATATTATGGTCCATGTAATAGGGTGAGTTTGTTGCCATCAACCAGGCAATCAACTGTAATTTAGACGTATATGGCTATAGCAATGACACTCCATGACTATAGGTATCATGACATTTACATGTTCGTTAACTAATCCGAGGCTTGATCAAACTTTAATCACGATCAGATCAGAATTTATAAGAAAATTTAATCTAACACATGTAATTAGTTTGTGTTGGTATGCTTTTGTTAAACCAAACGTAAAACTTTATTATTGAATTAAAACGATAAAAAAACTATCGACATTTTTTCCTCGATGCTTGCCCATCACTACACAAGACAATAGACTCTGATATACGATACGGTGCCACTTCCTATCATTGTGTATATAACTATTAGTTATTTAACAATAACGTTATGTCCATAGGGAAACAAAAATAACTGTTATTAAATAAATTTGGCGGTTACGTCTGACAACCAGTCTTACCAAGGGGTATCGGTGTCACTCAGTAACTGAGTTGTGGAGGTCAGAAAGGCAGTCGCTCCATGTAAACTACTGGTATCAGCTGCATCCGGTTAGACTGGGTGCCAACCCCCACATAGTCAGGAAGAGGCTAGGCAGATGGTGACTGAATTTGGCGGATAACCAGAAGGGCAATTCTCGTAATTTTAAGAACGTTTTATTAAATATTCAAATATTTACATAATTTAAAAAGCTAAAAGTCTTGAAATAATAATATGTACAAGTATATAAAAAGGGGGGGGGGGGGGATAATGAAAGGGCATAAAAAAATTCGTCCGCATCGCTGTCAATATGAAATGTGCCCAAAAGGCTGGCAGAATTGCCACGTTGTATGGCAATGCTGATTCTTTGGCAAAAAAATAGGCCAGCCCTCTAGTCACGTGAAGAGTCGACTAACCGCTTGGCGATGTCTCGAAATACTAAGTGGAAATACTGAGATCAGAAGGTTCAGTCTGATCTCAGTCTCAATCTTTAAAAAATACCTTAAATTTCCCTACATTTTTTTACAAGTTTTTGATATTGTTTGTCGCTGACATGAGCTTGCGACTAAATATAAACGTTTTTATTTACGGGAATTGGCCTTCAAGTGTTGTAGTAAAATAGGAGAAGCCTTTTTCCAGTAGTGGACCGCTTTAGGCAGAGTTGATTGATAGATTATGCATGATTGGTGGCCCAGTAGTAACGGCTGCGACTTACGAGTTGTAGGTCGTAGGTTCGAACCCAGTGTAAGTTAATTCATCACCACTGCTCTCAAAATGGTGAAGCAAAATATCTTGAGGAAACCGGCATGTCCTAGAACCTTACATTTGAAGATATGTGACATCTACCAACCCGCACTGGGCCCGCGTGGTGGATTTTAAAATTTTCGACCCTCTCCCTCTCACAGAGAGGAGGCCTGTGTCCCAGCAGTGGGAAGGTTATAGGCTGATTATGTGTGTGTTGTCATTTCAATAACAAATCACAACAGTCAGCATGAGATTTAGCAACAGATTAATTGATCAGGAAATTGAAACTTTTGCACAAACTAAGACATTATCTACATATAATAGTTTGCGCACTCATCTACTAATTTCGTACCTAATTTATTTTTGAACATATGAATATTATTTTCAAGTCTCCATTTGCATAAAACAAAATCGACTAACAAAACACGCTTTGTAAGTTCTAGAACTCGGACATAAACGAACAATAACACTTGTTATAAAACTCAGCAGCTCTATACAGAGTGGTAGGGACATCGAAGCGCAACCTGGTACAGTCGAGTTCATTAATATATTGGCAGTGACAATGTTTCAAAATATTGTAAGCATTAAAATGATCATATAGTTCTATACAAACTTAGACATCAATAAAATGTTTTCATATAAACTGTTCATAAGTATGTTACGGTAGTGCAGTCAAAAATATCTGACTACTCTTCGGAACATAAATATCTAAATACTCTAGTGTTCAATATATTTGTTGCAACCTAGGATTCATAAATATCTATACAGCTTTGAATATTCAACTAAATGGCCTTTACCATAAAATTTATTTTTGCTTGCCGGAGCAGAAGTTCGAGTAATAATGCAATATTGCCGTTGAAGGATGTCATAACTGACAACTTCAAGTTGATTTTGTTTCAAGAACTTTTTCATAGAAAAATAATTGCATAGATATTTGTGAACCTAACTTTGCGCTAAATAATATGAACAAGGGATTGCGCACAATTTTTAGAGTCTTTATCTGTAGTAATATTATTGATTTAATGTAGTCACATATTTATGATGTCACAGATTGTTTACAATTTATTGTACGGCGAAGCTGTTTAGAGTTTTATGAAACTTACCATTGCCTATATATTTTTGATTCATGAACATGCTCAGATATTAAAGAACTCGACTGTACCATGGATTCAGTAGGTACATGATTCTGAAACCCCTGCGTTGCAAATTTTCGTCAATTCTCAAAAAAAATCTGCTGTTTCATAGAAAAGTGTACTACGTGGTCGAAATGTATGGAACCGGTGAGTTCTTATAAAATGTCTACGCTAAGTCTAGAATCATGTGCTGCTGCCGCGCTGCACAGCTCGACATACAGCTCTACATGTAGCTCTACACACTCTACATAGAGAATGCAACCGCAGGGCGTTCACCTTCGCGGCGTCCTTGCTGCGAGCACTTTTACCTTTTGTAATAACATCGAACGGGTAATATTGTCACGACTTGTATGTTAAAATGGAGGTAGTTATTTGCATTGGTTTAAGGCAAGCCTGTAGCTGTTCCGCTGCAGCACTGCAGGACGAAAGCATCTTCTCTTACCGAGGAGGAGCGGACATTGATCATTACGGTTGCTTGCTGGGTTTACGTGATTTTAAGCCATTAAAGTCTAGGACTGTTCTCTTCATGTACAGACGCCAGCACACCAAGCTACTACTGCCTGTCAAATTTCTTTAATAGATTTTCAACTTTATTTGCTAAAGCATTAGGTTCAAAGTTGATTGGGATAATTTGACAGTTTCGGGTAGCTTGATGTGTTGGCGTCTGTACTATTGACGTAAGACTTGTCTTATAAAATATCTAATTGTAGGCTGAAAACCTGCGGGGTAGTTGCGGAACACACTATCAGTAGCAATGGGTTTCATTTTGACAGTTCAATAACATTCATTGCGTTATTTACGTTGTTGAGCAGACAATTTTTCGAATAAAAGAAGTAATGGATTAGCAATATCCTTCAAAATTTATTTTGAATATGGGAATAGGCCTTCTGAAATTGTGACACACAGTTAGCAAGGGTGGAGATGAGAAGCCCAATTCTCGTAATTTAAAACGTTCAAAATCTAGTCGTAGTCTCATCTCTGCGACAAACAAATGTCAAAAACTTGTCAAAATGTAGGGAAATTAGAGGCATTTTTGACAGATTGAGACTGAGATCAGACTGTGAACGTTCTTGAAATTACAAGAATTGCCTCTCTGAGCTCGTTCCTTTTTTTATAGAAAAAGAGGCTTTGTCTTACAGTAGGATAATTTACAGACTGTTTCCGGAGAGAAAGATCAATTCAGGACCACAGTATTACGTGCAGCACGTAGGTGTTCCACCGCTGACTTCCTATCTACAGAGCATTCCTTGACAGACATTCGAACCAGAGACCTCAACATCCGCAGCCGTGTAATCATGTAGACAGTTTGGCAGTCTGCACGATGTAGTGAATAAGTACATAACATCACGCCTGTAAGGGTTGGGTTAGGCAGAGGTGTAGATACCTATAGTACATCCACATTTCGCCAGTTATGTTTAAGTCTCATGTAACAGGGGGCGAGCCTATTGCCAACAACTGCCAACAACATATTACAATTTTAAGCATTTTTTCCGAAAATATTTTTTTTTGTTTTTATTTACGACATTTCTACCTTATGTTACAAATTTGGTTGTAGTTTCGACAAAAACCATTATTTTTCCATTTTGATTTCTGTTAATTACTGCTGAATACTAGAGCTATCGTTTAGAATTATGTTTTTTTACGTAAATTTAGAGCTTTTGATGAAAAACTTAATTCTTCTCTATTTTAACCCTAATTTTTAACATAATCATGCAAATACAAGAGCGATTTTTGTAAAAAAAAAAATGTACTACTAAAATGGTTGAAATTGTAATATGTTATAGTAAATTATCTGGTATATCGAATCATTAACGGTGGACCACTATTTACGCCACACCCTGTATATCACTTTTCCCCACCTAAGTCAAAGTCATTTATTTCAAATAGGCACATAAAAGGCATTTTTTAACGTCAAAATACTATTGATTCTAGTCGCCGCTTCCAAAAGGTAATTTTCGTATGGAGAAGAATGGGCAAGACACTCCACCTTGCATCCGAACCCCGGACCTCATGTTCAGCAGTAGCGCTTGCGACCACTACACCAGCGAGTCAGTCAACCGATTAAAAATGGATTTTACTGTATTATTACAGTATTAGTGAAACAGAGTCGGCAGTAGTACCGAAGGTCGTTCCACACGTGACGCGCCGCATAGCGCCACGCTCCACTGCCTACCCACTTTCTCTACCAACTTGAAGTTATACCAAGAGCATTGTTTTAAACGAACATTATGTAAGAAACGTTTTTATATGATAATATTGTTTTATTGCGTCATTTTTATAAGGTCTTTAACGTCTTGTTATAAAAGAAAATATGGTTTTTATTTTTATAAAAGTATAGAACTTGTAATGGTTTGATTTGAATAATGGAGTAGCTCGCTTGTAACTAAACGTATTCATTTGTTGCTTGTGGTAATTAGGTGTTTAATTAAGACCTTAGCCAATGACATGCTTCAGACGCTGCAGTAGGTATCATGTGAGATAAACTTACTTAAACAAATAAAAATTGAAAATAAACTGTGTGCCTTGTTACGCGGTTAGTAAGTAAATAAAATTAATATCCTTTTTTGTGGCTTTTTTTTTTGTTGGTATTTATAGTTAGCTTAGCCAATGGAGCCACGTCAGCAGAAGGAATGAAAGGGTATATGTAAAACCAACTTAAATATGTCTGGCTTATTTTTATTCTTAGATTTTTTTTTGTATCTAAAATAATTTTCTCTTTGACTTTGTTATTTGACCATTTCTGACGGGACAAACACAAGAACGGATAATAACATACAATCGTCTACAGATACACGCAAAGAATGAACTCATAATATATAATTTCAAAATATAATTTAAAAGAGTGTCCATGGAGTTTCTTGCCCGTTCTTCTCCATAGCTTTGGAATGGGCAACTACCTTCATATTTTCTGACTGTCTGACTTCTTGACAATTCAAAAGTGCCTGTAAATGGTTTACTTGAAATAAATGCTTTGAGTTTGAGTTCATCATCATTCTCCTCCCTTGTCATAATTTATTTGCGTTCGGCGCAACATGTCTTTCTTCCATACCTCTCTATTAGTCGTCACCTCGATAGTCACCCCCTTTCTGACCATATCATCATTCACACAGACCATCCATCGTGTTTTTAGAAGCCATCGACATTCATACTTTCCTCACGACATTTCCTCATTCCTCGGCATCATATGCCCATACCAATAAACAGGCACCTGTGCCAATTACAGACTGGTTAATGTGAATAAAAAAAAATGCCAAATCAATCATTGAATACCGTTCACACCGGTCCCTTTTAAGGTCATGCCCACACCATAAGGGTAAAAGCGCCATAATATACGCAATTTGCACTTCATACAATTGAATTAGAATACAATAAATATTTTCTTATCACGTAATGTTACCGTTATGTAAGTGACAGACGGACAGACAGACGTGCCGGTGCTGACCTACATAATGTTTGAAATTATAAACAAGGTGAAATTTGGCTAATTATCATTATTATTGTTTTGTAATTGTAACGGTGTAATACATTTTATTATGCAGTCAGGGACAAAAGACATTGATCATTTCATTTAATAGGTGATAATAAAAAAATTCGCAGAACGTAGTTATTATTTTAAATGTATCATGTTCTTCTTGTCGTTGTAACTAATTAATAACAGCCGCACGGGTCGATCGATCAGGTTAAGCTGCACTTGCCACGGTTGGTCCGTGGATGGGTGACCATCTTTACATGCCAAGACACCTCCGTGCCTCGGAAAGCACGTTAAGCCGTTGGTCCCTGGCTGTCATTATTGGATCTTTAACGGTCGTCAGAAGCCCGAAAGTCTGAAAACCAATTTTGCCAAGGAGTATCGTATTACTCAGTAACTGGGTTGTGGAGGTCAGATAGGCAGCCGCTCCATGTATTATACTGGTATTCAGCAGCATCTGGTTAGACTGGAAGCTGACCCCAACATAAGGCAGATGACATCATCATCTGCCTTATGTTGGGGTCGGTATCCATATTCTGCTTGGTGTTCTAACTATCGGCTACATTTTAATAATTTATAACATTTATATGAAGATTTGTAAAACACAAATCTAAAAGCAATCTTTTAGGCTATTTTGACTTAGAACACCGTATAATCAATGCCCCAATAAGAGTTCTGTTATATTTGAACCACCTATGTTTTGACGAATCTAAATCGCTAACACATTTAACAATGCACTGAAAATCCTCACAAAATCTAGGTTACCAATAATAAACAAATTGACAACCTTCAGTGTGACCAACATAAAAAATAAATGACAAATCAATAATTCCACCTGACAATGACATAACAACATGTAATTAAAATTGAAATATACATAAAAATATTACCAACTGTGTGTCTGTGACCTATTGTTTGACATCATACAAAATACCATGCAACATTGGTCATACACACAACCATACAAAACTGTGATTGACGTGGAACGTGGGAAGTTTACTAAGCGCTGTTGTGTAATGATAATAGCAGTATAACCAGCCTATAACGTTCCCACTGCTGGGACACAGGCCTCTCTGTGAGAGGGAGTGGGTTTATCCACCACGCGGGCCCAGTGCGGGTTGGTAGACGTCACATGTCTTCAAATATTTGGTTCTAGGACATGCCGGTTTCCTCACGATGTTTTCCTTCACCGTTTTGAGAGCAGTGGTGATGAATTAACTTACACTGGGTTCGAATCTACGACCTACAACTCGTAAGTCGCGGCCGTTACTACTGCGCCACACTTGCAAAGAATATTGTCAAACATCCTATTAGCTAATTAAAGACTTAAGTAAAGATCATCTTCGTAAAACACAAGGTTTATTCTAGCGTATAATGTCATCTGAATCAAAGGTCAGTTGCCGAGTGACAAGTGACGGAGTGGCATAGAGTTAACAAGGTGTTGTGTAAGACCAGTCCACCCGACTGCGCAGAGTTGTGTGTTTGAATAATTTGTATGTATGTCACAGGTTTCAAGTTTGATTAAGTAGTTTCTTTCGTTTTTTTTTTTAAATGTATTAACTGTTTGAGTATTTCTATTGTAACGTAAAATACGTTTCCGAAAATTCTTTCACTGGTAGGAAGCTGTTGCTGAGTGTCGTAGGGTTCATTTTATGTTAAAACAAGAAGTTTCACGCGAACGAAGTTGCGAGCAGAAGCTATTAAAAAATCTTTTCGCCTTCACAACAATCAATGGCACTAGATTCCAAGTCATGAAAATACTATTTCAGTTCATAATGTTGTAAGCGGCGACCAAGGTATTATATCAATTAACAGAATAGCTGAATAATTTGATTGCCTATCTAGATACAGCAAGACTGGTTGTCAGACTTTCGGGCTTCCGACGCCCGTAACGACTGTCAAAGATTTACGAATGACAGCCAACGGTTTAATGTGCTTTGGGAGACGCGGAGGGGTCTTGATATGTAATGAATGGTCACCCTTTCACGAACCGGCCTCGGCAAGAGCAGCTTAAGTCTAAATATTACTACATCTGTATTGTAAATACAGGACACTGCTCGGCCTTGCGCATCTAGCCAAGTTGCCAAGGTCGTTGTATACATACATACATATTATGTATACACATAGAAGGAATTCTGTATACCTTCAGTTTGGTCATTGCTCTGAATAGATGTAGGTTAACTGTTAGGTAGGTATCATCAGTTAAATGAATGTTAGACCTTGGACCTGGACAAGTGACAATCGCTTTCAAAGCGATTCTTATTTCTGCAACGACGAGAGCAGTTGTGGCTCAGTGGTATCGGCCGCGACTTACGAGTTGTAGGTCATGGGTTCGAACCCAGGCAGGCGCTTTTTTTTTTGTAAATAATTTCATTACCACCGCTCTCAAAAGTGTGACGGAAAACATCGTGAGACAACCGGCATGTTCTAGTATCAAAAAAATTATAGACACAGATGTCACATATCTACCAACCCGCACTGGGCCCGCGTGGTAGATTACAGCCCACTCCCTCTCACAGAGAGAAGACCTGTGTCCCAGCAGTGGGAACATTATAGATTATGTGTGTCAATCCTATTACTTATATTTTTTATTTTTCCATCATCGTTATCGCCCATAGATTGTCATTTTGTCTAAGCCCTCTTGTCACGAGCAGTAGGGGCCCAGTGGTAACGACCGCAACTTATGAGTTGTAGATCGTGGGTTCGAATTCAAACATGAGACATGCACTTTAGTTTGTACAATATCATCTTTCGTCGAAGACATGTGGCATCTACCAACCCGCATTGTGCCGCGTGGTGGAGTACCGCCCACTCCCAATAACATTGTCTGCTGATGGGTCCGTGGCTTAGGCCCCCAGTGGTCGAGGCACCTGTGGCCGACGCCCCCGATTCGATTAATTTAATTCTAAGCAATTTTTGATCAAATGTACTGTCAGGCACAACATTTTTATCACCAAGACTATTTTTATTTTAACTATATTGTAATTATTTCGCACGAGCCCTTGAGAATGACTTTCGCTCGTCATTGTGAGATGACACACTAAACTTTTTTATCTGTTGCATATTGCAATATTCAATAACTTGACTCTGGTATGAAAGAGATAGACATAATATCTATTTATACTTCCTTATAGTTTTCAATTTTGTGGACAAAAAGAAGGACTTTTTATTGTTACCAATAACTGGTTTGACTCAGTTAGTTGACGAGTTGGTTGTAGTTGAAAGATAAAATTTCCATAATAGTAATTTATTATAAATTATTAACAACATCCACTAACATTATTTTTATATGAAATATTTTTGATTTTTTGGATGTTTGTACATAATAAATATGCTTTTAATGGGGGAAAAGGAGTGTAAGGATAAGGCCCACTCTGTCTCACAGAGAGGAGGCCTGTGTCCCAGCAGTGGGAACATTATAGGCTGATTATGATGATGGGGAAAAAGGTATGTAAGGATAAGGTTAAGTGGCGATCTATTCTCTCTGCTATTTGATAGATAACTTTGTTTAGCAAGGAAAAATACTTTATTGTTAATGGTGAAACACTTTTCTCATTTACTGTACTAAGTGAAAAAGCACAAAAAAATAAAGATATTAAATTAATAGAATCGGGGGCGTCGGCCACAGGTGCCTCGACCACTGGGGGCCTAAGCCACGGACCCCTGCTGATTAGGTATGTGTGTGAGATCTTGATAAGAGGGCCACTCTTTTATGTTACGTTACAATACAAGTGACGAGGGAGCTTGTGGCGAAGTAATAACTGCCACGGGTCGATCGACCAGGTTAGCCTACGATTGCCGCGGTTGGTCCGCGGATGAGTGACCATCTCTTCATACCGAGACCCCTCAGAGCCTCGGAAAACTCGTAAAGCCGTTGGTTCCGTAGTCTTACCACGGGCTATCGTATAACCCAGTAACTGGGTTCCCGTGGGATTATCCCCGCGGGTGAAGGGCGGTAGCTAGTTAAATATATGTCCTATTCTCATTGCGTTGACATAGCATATTAACTTATCGTGAAGCATGTTTACAAGACAACATGTCGAACAGACAGATGAACAAAAAATCCGCCGCCGGAAATATCAACGGCAGCTGTAATATATTACATAACCTCTCTTTGATAAGTCAGTCAAGAAATCACGAAACTAAAAGTATTACTGTCTACAGCTGGATGTAAATGAGGTATTGTTGTTGTGTTATGTGATTTAAGGAAATATTGTTGTTGACGTTATGTTTGGGATGACCTACAAAGGTCTCGTGACCCAATTTTTAAACCGTGTGGCGCCATCTATATCGCCACAAGCGAACTACGTAGCACACTGACGTCACGCATAATCCTGCATCGCGCAAGTAGAATTTACCGCACGACTTTATTCCCAAATGCGTAATCAGAGGTATACAGTACACCTAAATTTCGCCGGACGTAAAAGTCCCATACAACAGTACTCCATCAATAACACTTTGTCAGACCCGGGGGGTCACAATTAGAACTGACTATGCAGCATTTTCTATCTATCCATATTATGTAATGCACTCCAAATACTGTTACTGTTAGCCTGAATCATCCCACTGCTGGGCAAAGGCTCCCCATGAGTTCCAGCTCTTTCGATCCAGAGCCAAAGTGGTCCACTGGTCGTTTGTTTTGGCCAGCTCGTCCCGCCATCTGCTACGGAGTGCTGCCGCGACACCTCGCTGTGTCATGGCGTATAAAATCAAAATAAAAACAAGGAAACTCTGTGCCACTCGTAACAACGATGTCTGCTGATCTTCATTTGTGCCTTCCTTGTAGCTAAAGCAACAAGGAAAGTTCAAAGCAAATTCCTCAGTATCCTCAACAAACAAGATAAGCCATCATTGCATTGTGGGCGCTACATCTTTACAAGCTTGTATTTAACTTGCAAAGTATATACGAGTATGATCGGGTCAAATCTTGCAACTGAATTTTAAAGCAGTTATCCTCAACCGATTGATATTAAAATTTTCTTCCATACTTCTCTATCAGTCGTCATCTCGATAGTCTCCCCCTTTCTAGCCATATCATCATTCACACAGTCCATCCATCGTTTCTTTGGTGTTCCTACTCTTATAGCCATCGACATTCACGAAATTTTCCACAAGATAAGTAGTCGTCTTTTTTAAGCCCAAGGACAATAAAATGCCTACACCTAATAATAGTCGCTAAAACATTGACACGTTGCGTGCACAGGTGCTAATTATTACCTCAAGACTAAGCATGACCGCGCGGCCTGCTGACCCACTTACTTTTTATTTACTTTACTTATTAATGGTGAATGTGATTGAACCTCTAATAAACTGAGAGTTAAGAAAGATGTTCATTTGATAATTATTAGAATTAACTTCCTCTTTGGTCTTGTGGTCCCAAGTCCCCCCACTTTGCGTGGGGTCTTGATTTCGATCATTTATTGGTTTTTCCTATTAGAAAATTCACCATCATTAACTGTCTATAGCTACTGGGTATAGGTTTACATAACATACATACGTAATTAGCCTATAACGTTACCACTGCTGGGACACAGGCCTCCTCTCTGTGAGAGGGAGTGGGCTGTAAACCACCACGCGGGCCCAGTGCGGGTTGGTAGATGTCACATGTTTCCGAATGTTTGGTTCTAGGACATGCCGCAAACCGGCATGTCCTAGAACTATACGATGTATTCCTTCACCGTTTTGAGAGCAGTGGTGATGAGACAATTTACACAAAGTAAAGCGCCTGTCTGGGTTCGAACCTACGACCCACAACTGGTAAGTCAAGGTCGTCGGGCCACTGGGCCACCACTCCTCCTCCTGGTATAGGTTTGTCCAATTGCTAGTCATTTAACTGGATCCCCTGCCTCTCATCCAGTTGCTGCCAGCCATCCTGCGAAGATCTTCGCTCCACCTGGCCTGAGGGCGTCCTACCTTACGTTTGCCGATTTGCGGTCTCTTTTCGAGAACAAAAACTACACGAGCCCATGGACAGCCCATTGCATAGTGACAATGGGCTGTCCCTACTAACCGTACTAGCTTGCTCGATCTTACTTTAATTCTCTCTTTTGATTTTGATACCTTGCAGAGAAACTCCAAGCCCCATTTACGCGATGCAAGTTTCAAAGAAGTATCATCTAAACACTGTTTAGACGGCGCAACCTTTGTTGTTGATTCCACTTATGGTATGCCACAGGCAATTAAATCGCACCGTGAAATCAGGCTGAAGTCATAGCAGGTAGGACGCACTGATTGATGACCCAAACATAACTGTCAGAATGTAAGTATGTATGCACCTCTTCATACACAGCGCCCTCTACCACCTCAATCCCTGGGGTGCACGAAAGGAGCCTCCCCGAGTGGCGTTAACATAAATCATACTGCGATACAAAACGCCCGGCGCATCCTGGACAGCTAGCACTCGGTAACGCAGTCTTTTTTTTTTGTTTGTTTTCGGGGGGAAACCTCAGGACTTTGGGGAAAAATACCAGGTAGTGTGGGATTCTTACCTCACTAAAACCACCCCGGTGATCACCATTACCACATGGAGGGCGTCCCACTACCTCTTAATGGACCAATCCGGAACCCCCTCAGTGCAACGCCTGTTAGGGCATATCCCTGGAGAGACTGTAAAGATGTCTCCCCTGAGCCTCGCTATGCAGTTTAGTTGACTAATCCTTTGACCAGTAAGTCAGTAACCTTTCACCACGATGGTAAACATAAACGGCTCTCTTCAGAGCCATGCCAAACAGCCCTTATCATAACAACCTCTCCAAGGGCACCCACCACCAGCTTTCCAAGCCCGCCCTTATTGTCACCGCAATAAATACGAGTATACACCACAATGTGCACCTAACCTGTCACCGACTCCTCAACAGTCTAGCCCAAACATTAAGCTCTGTCGCAAGTGACCTATAGATAGTTGTATTACGTCACCTGTAGACATAATTGGCGAGCAGACGGACTGCCGGTCAGTTACGACGAAATTTTGCAATGGATCATGTAATGTGGCATTATTCCTTAGAGATAGGTGCGTTATTGTTTTCCTAGGAGAGGTTGGATATAAATTGAAGGGCAAATCGAGTCGTCCACAGTTCATAGTCAACAAATTAAGTTGATGGTAATATGCTCGCCCTGGGACATCTGGCGAAATGTGGGTGTACTATAGGTGCACTTCTGCCCAAACCTGCGATGAAGCAAGGTGTAATGGTCTGCTATGTAAATAAAGCAGTATTTACAGCCAGCCACGGCAAATCGATGCCTAACATTTTTATAGATTTTTGCACGAAAACGTATGACAGCTTTTAGTACATGTAATTTTCAGTCATTGAAATCTGAGTGCATTGTGGTAATCTTATTTGTAAGAAGAATTGATTTATACGTCAGTAATTTTTGTTTTTAGTTTGCCTATCTTTTTCAGATATCGGAGGCAAGTCATTGGCAAACAAAAAAAAAAAATGATTTAATGCACACAATTACGTGAAAATGTTGGCTACTCTCACTGGTGCGTTTCAGAATTCCTGCTTTTACGTACCGAAGCTGTGTTTGAGACCTCATAAGATTTTAGGGCGTAATAATCTTGCGAGCACCTACCACGGCCGTGTCGATGGTTTGGAATAGGCGATTCTGAACCTGAGGGGGATAAGATTAAATCTAAAGGCTATGCAAGAAAACTTTAAAGAGTTGCCACGGTGTTTCTCGCCCGTTCTTCTCCATAAGGATCTACGCTTTAGAATGGGCAACTAGCTTCAACTTTTGACTACCGGACAGTTCAAAAGTGCCTGTAAATGGTTTAATTGATATAAATACTTTGCTTTGATTTCACTTACATTCGTAATATAGAACTAAACAGTCCAAGTTTGCCACTACACATGTTTGTATAGGTAAGTTTATAATCCATAATTGGATCCAAATGCTATTCTTGCTAATTAACACAAAACCAGTTCTTGTCTAAAGCCACGATGAGACTGGTTTCTGCTTTTATTTATGTAAAAAAGGCTGTGAGACCTCTGTAATCTTATTGGAAACTAGTTTCTTTGTATTTTTGATGTTTTTAAATAACTGATTCGATGATTTGTCAGTTTCCCTGTGAGGCTGTGAGGGAGGATTTCTCGGCAGCCCTGATTTTGGATTTATGCCTGGTTGATGGCAATAGGCTCATCCCCTATTACTTAACATAACTGCCGAAATTTGGGTCTACTAAAGGGGTATCATCTGCCTTACCCTTCAGGGAAACAGGCTTGATGGTGAGTTATGTAAATGAATCTAGTGGTCGTAAGCATAACTGCTGAGCGTGAGATCCTGGGTTTGATCCCTTGGGTCGGACAAAGTATTTTTGGTTTTTACATCAGGAAATTCTCTAACAATCGACGGGTATCGCGATACCCAGTAACTGTGCTGTGGAGGTCAGATAGGCTGTCGTGGACCCTTATTATCATAACGGGTAGACCAAGGGTAGACAGAAGCCCGAAAGTCTGACAACCAGTCTTACCAAGGGATAACGTGTTACCCAGTAATTGGTTTGTGGAGGTCAGATAGGCAGTCGCTCCATGTAAAATACTAGTATTCAGCTGCATCCAGTTAGACTGGAAGCTGACCCCAACACAGTTAAGAAAAGGCAGGCAGATGATTATTAGGTTAGTGAGCCACAAATCCTTCTTGTTAAAAATAATATGCTTAAAGTAAATAACTTAAGTGTTAATTTATCGCTAACACATTACTAAAGTTCTTATGCAATAAGTTAATTAATAGCTTACAATAAGTTATGCTAATTAGATTCACGAAAACAGTCATCAATTCAATTCAAATGGCATTCATGTCATACTACTAAAAAATATGTACAAACCTAAGGAGGAACCAAGTTTATGTCATTTGATGTTGATTACCATAAAAAAAAATATGAAAGTGGATCTTTTTTAAATGATTCTTATTATGATAATAATAGTGGTGTACGTGTAATCATCTTAACTTAACCTAAAATTGGTTAAAGAGTCCTTAACTAGCAATGTCTTTCTTCACGTGACCAGAGGGCTGGCCTATTTTTTTGGCCAAAGAATCAGCATTGCCATACAACGTGTTAAAGATGCCAGCCTTTTGGGCACGTTTCCTGTTGACAGCGATGCGGATGAATTTTTTGATGCCCTATGAATCTTTCCCCTTTATACATGTAAATATCATTATTTGTTATAATATCATTATTTGGTAATGTGGTAGACTTAAAAATGAAAACGTGAAAGAATGAATGAACAAAATGAACTATTCGCCGCTTTTTAAAAACCTGACATACGAATGTGTTGTCAAACCTAAGGATAGCTGTTGTGACCAATATTACCTAATTAGCTGCGCCCCGCAGTTTCACCCGCATAAGTTTCGATCCCGTGGGAATATCGGGATAAAAACTATCGTATGTCCTTTCCCGGGACTCAAGCTATCTCTATACCAAATTTCATCTAAATCGGTTCTGCGGTTTAAGCGTGAAGAGGTAACAGACAGACAGACAGACATACTTTGGCATTTATAATACCTATATTAATAATTAATAACTAGCTTCTGCCCGCGACTTCGTTCGCGTGAAATTTCTTATTCCCTCGACCCATCTCGTCGTATTGCATCACTTGCCCGCGTCTCCTGCTCTATCACTTCGTTTCCCCATAGCGCTTTTGCTCGGCTCCTAAGGGTCATAGCGTAACGTTAAGCCTATAGCCTTCCTCAAGAATTGGGCTATCAAATGCAAGAAGAATTTTTCAAATCCGACTGGTAGTTCCAGAGATTACCCCCTACATACAAACTTACAAACAAATTTTACCTCTTTATAATATTATTGTAGATAATAGTATAGATATCAACCAACTAGGTAGCTCAGGAACAAACATACCTGAACACTAATTTATGTAACACACTGTCAATCACAATCCGAATCATTTTGAAGGATATCGCTAATCCATTGCCGCGTCCAGTGAGTCAGAAAGAACGCTCTCTAAAAACGAAGTAATAGCGCTGGCAGGCGATGCGATGCGACGGGGGGGCTCGGGCGAACAAGAAATGTCAAAGTCAAAATGTTTGTTGCGAACTAAGTGTACAATGTTGGTGTTATTAATGTTAGTGGAGTTGCGGGTGGTCGCGGTCGGTAGCTAGTATGAGGTAATATTTCTATCCACTAATTATTTGCCTCAATATCCAATGAGGCAACGTATAACAAACAAACAGAATCAATTTACTTATGTAAGTAAAATATTGCCTCAACAAAGAGTATAGTATAACAAGTACCAATGCAAAGAAATACAAAGCTTGGGCAATACTCGGCAATACCTAGTATTAGTATTATCTAATTTGTATTCCTTCTGCGTCCGGGACATACGGAATAAACAAAGAAAATATTTAAAATGTTAATAGGGTGGATGATGCAGTTGTTGTCCGGGCAATTTTATTTTTATGTTTATTTTGGTTCGAGATGTGACTGGTATTTTAATAAATAGTTAGGGACGTGCCTTTTAGTAAGTTTGGCTAGAGTAAATAGAACTACCTAGTCGTGGAAATATAAATATACCAAAATTGGGTGAAATGTCTGTGTTTCGTTCACAGTTTTGAATATGGTTAAAAACTTGATCGGAAAAGGAATTACCTGTTACCATGAAAATTCTTAAACAAATCTGATATCTTTTAAGTGGCGTCTGACTGTATTTCCAATTCAATGACAAAAACAATAATATTATGATATTTATGTCTACTACATTAAGTGATCTGACGCAGACATTTCATCTTAAGGCCAAGTTCCTCGTGACAGAACTTACCTAGTACCAAGTACTGTCATCACACGTTTACTTCATCTAAACATTGTTATAAATTGAAGTTCAAAATCAAAAGTCATTTAACTATTTAAAATCAGGCTGAGAATCAGCACTTTTCGAATGTCAATATTACATAAGAGTCCCCCGGCACGCGCGCCCTTCACCACTTCTTAGTGCTTTCGCTGGGAAGAAGTGGCGCAACAAACTCCCGAGCAGTTGTTGCTTTTCGTGTCTGTCTGTGTGATCGCGTTGTCCTTCTAAACTACACCGTGGTGTAGTTTTTGAAAAGCGCATCAAAATCCTTTGATTTTGATGCGCTTTTTAACATATTTTAGAGAATCAATAACGGATGGTTTTTGTATATAATACAGTTATATTTAACTAAGTTATGCAAAATAAATCTTCATGCATTGTCAATTCGTATAAAGCAGTGGCGCGTCGCTAGTAAAACATTAAATTGAATATTATCTTTTACAGCGAATCTTTCCGCTCCACAAACCAATCTAATAACTAAATCGTTACAGATAACATTACCATGTTGTACGTCTGTCACAGCTGCGAAGTAAAAATTTCTTTTTTGTATCTTTTCCCCTGTGTAACGCATCGTATTGAAGCATCGGAGCAGAACTTCACCACTTTCCTTCAGACGCGATGTAGTTTTCTTTCGTTCATTCATAAATATTCGTTCATGTATTTATGAAACAATAAAGAGTTGAGATTTTCTTTAATAGCAAGAACTAGCTTTTTCCCGCGGCTTCGCCCGCATGGATGTTAGAAAATATCACAGGGGAACGTACTATAAGGATTAAAGGTATCCTTTGTGTAAATCCAGGTGCCTGTATGCTATTTTTCATTGAAATCCGTTAAGACGGTTTTGCGGAATCCGGAAAATACATCCAGAAAAACAGATAAAGGGACAAAAATTCTTCGTTACTATTTTATTAATGTATAAATATAAATGATACAAAAACCAGACAAGTATATACATAAGCATTAGAACGATACAGTACAACGCTTGGATTTCTTGTGAATTTATACCGATAATTTCAATAGAAAAAGTTTAAAGTTAGTTACAATGCATTGTGTAGATACTAGCATAGGAATAAAAATCTATGTGGTTAACTATTTGCAAAATCAAAATATTTGGAACCAATAACCTCTTTTCGCAATTTATTATGATCACATTATATAAATAGTTATGAGACAATAAATAATAGTTATAAAAACAAAATCTAAAATATTTTCCGTTTCAAATAAAAACCAAGTTTTTAATGTCATTGTCTCCCATTTTATTTTCTACAACAAAAACCACAGACATTTACCGGTGCATTCACCCTACAAGTTATCGGTTTGTCAGCAGCACATAAATATCTGGAATCGCTAGAATTAAAATAAGGCATGAAGGTCAAAAAACTTTCAAGACACCTGATATGAATATCTAATAGATCGATATTTCAACAAAAATACTTGAAGTATCCAAATATCTGATGTTTCTATTTTAAAACGAGATGGACACGTTTCCTGGTCTAGAACTATTAAACAAAGATTTGATATTAATTCATTATCATATCTCTCATTTGGAGAAACATTCACATAATGTCTTTTTTCCCAAAAATACATTTATGTCAATAAATAAGTTAAATATGACAAAGCACTTAGAAAGCGTATTTACGTTAGGAAAACAAAGACTTACAAAAAAAGAATTATCAAAATTGGTTCAGTAGTTTTTAAGATAATCGCGGACATACACACATACGGGTCGAATACAGAACCTCTTTTTTTAAAATCGGTTAAAAAAGTAGTAGTTACGTCGATGTTACTCCAAACGAGCGATATATCAATAGTAAAAATCCTCACATTATACCATATATGTTTGTGAGGTAAGATACATACATACAGTGGCGTAACTATACCGTTTGGGGCCCGTAGCAAATTCAAGGGATGGGGCCTTCTCTCAATGTAGGTAAAGAAGTTCAATCAACGTTAGTTTTTTTTTATTAGCACTTCTCCTGCGTACATTTCATGTTTTCCCCTACAAAAACTTTAACACCTGGCTGCTTCTGTCCTTATGTTAGGATTCTCCTGTGCTCATGGCCCTCTCAGGCCGGTGGCCCCCCTCTAGCTGGAGGCCCGTGGCATTTTGCCCCAATACCACCCTATAGTTACGCCACTGCACTGCACTATAGTCTCAATCTGTCAAAAATAACACAAAATCTACATTTTTTGACATTGATTGTCGCTGAGATGAGATTGCGAATACATTTTGAACGTTTTTAATTACGGGAATTGGCCTTCTGTTGATAAACGCACGCCGTGACACATTGACAGCTCACTAAGGAGAGATTTTTACAGAATAGATCGATCGTCTGACAACCAGTCTTAACAAGGGGTATCGTATTACCCAGTAACTAGGTTGTGGAGGTCCGATAGACAGTCACTCCATATAAAATACTGGTATTCAGCTGCATCCGGTTAGACTAGAAGCCAACCCCAACATAGTTGGGAAAAGGCAGACTCCTCATGAGCGTGAGGAGTGATTTTATGTCGTCTAAGCACAACATAAAGACGAACTTTTGAGCTAAAAGTTCGTCTTTATGTTGTGCTTAGGCGACATAAAATCGCTTTTTATGTTCTAGTGCATAAAGTATTTTTTTTTTCTAAGACTAAGGTAATCAGGCCAACAGCCACACACACAATAAAACTTCGCAGATTAAAGTCGTGATTTATTTCATTTCCTTTAATTTATACCACTTCCGTGTTTCCTTTCGTTTACTAAATAAAATCAGATAAAACAGTTGTCATTTATTATTTAAAAACGCAAAGAAACGTTTTTATGACTTGGCAACATATAAATGTTTCATATACCTATCTATGCTTGGCAGTATGAAGTACCCAAGTCGAATGACACAGTCATGTTGAAAATTTAAAAAAAAACTTTTAAAAAGGGGTTTGAAGGTTTTGGCCCTAAAATCAGCCGCCATTTTGATTTTTTTTCAGAATCGCGGTGCACAACAAAAGTTATATATTTAGATAGAGGACACTTATACAAACAAAAATGTAATATAACATAATATCCTAAAGCGTCAGGTTTCGGAGTTATTCACCAAAATATAAGTCGAAAGCAACAAGGATTTTTTTGTTTTTTTTCCCTCTAGGTGAGCATATTGAACTATTTAGGTAATATAAACGTTATGAAACCTTTATGGAGAAGAAACAAAAGAAGAATAGACATTTTTTAAATAAATAATTAAACACCGCAATTTACAGTTCGTTTTTTAATCCCAGAGACTAATCTGACAAGTGTAATGTCAAACTTCTATACTAAAAAAAACGAAAATAGAAAAGACTTAAATGTCAGATTAGTCTCTGGGATTATAAAACGAACTATAAATTGCCGTGTTTAATAAAAAATGTCTATTCTTCATTTGTTTCTTCTCCATAAAGGTTTCATAACGTTTCTATTACCTAAATAGTTCAATATGCTTACCTAGAGGGAAAAAAAAACAAAAAAATCCTTGTTGCTTTCGACTTATATTTTGGTGAATAACTCCGAAACCTGACGCTTTAGGATATTATGTTATATTACATTTTTGTTTCTATAAGTGTCCTCTATCTAAATATATAACTTTTGTTGTGCGCCGCGGTTCTGAAAAAAAATCAAAATGGCGGCCGACCTTAGGGCCACCCTCCATACAAAAATCTTCTAACCCCTTTCGTGGCGGGAATTAGTTGTACAATCTACTATTTCTACACTGCAGTAAAAAATTTTGAACTATCATATTGTTACCTGAAAAAATGTACTGTAATAAAAACCAGTCGAATTAAATGTGTTGTAAAATCACGAAAGAACATTCATTATGGTATTGGCAACTTGTTTGACTGGTCGAAAACGGGACGGTATTGCTCACACCACTTTAAATGGTCGTCGCTCCTATAAATAAATACCGTAAGGACCTGGAACTTACTGTTCTTTGTTGTAAAAAGGTCACACACTTTTTATTTCGTCATCATCTGATTGCCTTTTCCCAACTATTTTGGATCGACTTCCAGTACTGGTTTGTGGAGGTCAGATAGGCAGTCGTTCCGTATAAAGTACAGGTCAGCTGCATCAGGTTAGACTGGAAGCCGACCCCAACATAGTTGGGAAAAGGCAGGCAAATTATGATAATGATGTAAGTAAAGATAACAGGCAGACCGACGGATGAGTTATTTTCGGATTTATAATATTAGTCAGGGTTATATACCTACTGTAAGCACAGAGACATATTCACGTCAAATTTTGATTGGTAGTTGTCATTTCAGCCGTCCAATCATAACAGCTAACATGAGATTTGGCAGCAGGTTTTCTGATCAGGCTTTACGTTGTTACATTGTAATGCTCTCTCCCTTGTTTTATAAGAAACCGACAAGGACAGGTAGGATTATTGACGCCTTTTTGTATAACCATATCCAGTATGCAAAGTATGCACTTTGCATCGTAGATCAAATTGCAAATTAAGTCCCGATGAAGACATAAAATGCAATTTAAAAACACTTAACCGATGCGAAACTGGATGTCAAAATATTACGACACAGCAGAAGCGATTGTTACAATCGAATTAGAATCGATTGGACACAGTCTAATCGTCAGCTTTCAAATGATTTAGAACGATAGCAGTGCGAAATCGATTAGGTGTGTTGTCTTTTAGACTCGACTTTGATTTCGCTGCGTGAAAGTTATGTGGGTTTAAGGGACTTCTTTTATAAATCTGGTTTATGTAAATCATCCATTTCGTACCGCTCCGTGCGTCGGAAAGCATGTAAGCCGTTGATCCCGGCTGTCATTCGTAGATCTTTGACAGTTGTTGCAGATAGTCAGAAGCCTCAAAGTCCCCCTGTTTCTTATATCCCTACTGATATATCTCCACTGGAAGGGATACTTGGACAAAGTCGCATCGTGTTACCCAGTAACTGGGTTGTGGAGGTCGGAGGGGCAATTTCCGTATTTTTAAGAAAAAGAAAGAAAGAAAAATGTTTATTTGAACACAGTTCGTGAAACACTAAAATACAAAATTAATAAAATAAAATATAATGTTTCAGGCAACATTAGTGTGTGCCTCACGGCTGCGCCAAAAAGGTTCATTTCAGCATTAATGCCAGACACGAACGAACATTTCACAGAACGTTAACATTATAATCAAAGGCTTAATCTGTCGAAAATACCTATAATTTTTTGACATTTATTGTCGCTGAGATGAGACTGCAATTAGATTTTGGACGTTTTTTATTACGGGAATTGGCTTTCAGGCTCCATGTAAAATACTAGTATTCAGCTGCATTCAGTTAGACTGGAAGCCGAACCCAACATAGATTGGAAAAGACTGATGATGATGACATGGAAAATATTGCCATCTGACTTCCAAAATTACTGAGAAATACCGATATTCTGACAAGTTGCCAGAATTTGAGGCTTCTGACTATACCTACTAGGAGCCGACACAGGAAAGACATCTTTATAGACCAAGGCTAAAGGCTGCCGACCCCATAAGAACAGCGGGTCACTGTGTAACCTACTCCACAAAAGGGAGGTTATGGGTTACACAATCCTTATATAGTTACGACACGAACCTGACTTGAATATATTATGAGAGGCTTACCGTTAGCTTTGTTTGAGTAAGTATTTAAAGACTTGTGATAAATTATAGTTTGGAGGTCATAGAAGCAGTGGCAGGGTGAAAGTTGTTCTAAGGGAGTACCACACACCGATGCCAAATAATAACAGAGTACAGGAAAAGCTGAATAGTTATTTTTTATGTGGACACTGATTCTAGATCATCGTCTTCTGCCTGCCTTGTTCTATCTATGTCGCGTGTGGCTTCCAGTCTTACCGGTTGCGGCTGGGTACTAGTATTTGACACGGAGCGACTGTGTTTCTGTTCTCCATAACTTAGTAACTGTGTAACCTAATACCTCTTGGTAAGGCTAGATCTTTCTTATCAGTAAGATAAAAATAGTCCAGAGCGTATTTCGGCCATGGAGACTAGCCTTCGACGCGGGAGATGTTATAGTGTGCACAAGTTTGTGCGCAGAAAAATAAATAGTAATAGGAATTTCTTAGTAACAACGTGGAGTTTGGAAGTTGCCGGTATAATAGCGGTACCTCGGAAAGCACGACAGGCCATTGGTCCTGCACCCGGTAAGATAATAACAGTGTCTTCAATAACATTAGCAATTCTTCAATTCCTGAGGAATTACGTTGCCCAAAAAGCTTCAAAGTTGAAAAGTGGGACTGGGCTGGCCACGTCCACCGCATGCCCAATGAGTCACTATGTGAAGCCCTGAGAGAGCCAGAAGGCGTCGCGGCAGACCCTGTTGAAGATGGCGGGATAAGTTGGACAAAACAAACGACCAGTGGTCTATATTAGCCCTGGATCGCAACCAAGTCATGGGGAGAGGCCTTTGCCCAGCAACAAGAGGATAGAGGCTAACAGTAACAGTAGGCACTCGCCAGTAGCCACAGAGTGTACAGGGCCAATCAGTCGGTAGCCGTTGCATACAATCACCACTTCAACCCGTTGACCTCAAACACTATAACTTCCGAGACAGACATCATATACAGGATGTTCCAGTTCTAAGACAATAAAAGTTTTTTAGAATAGTTAAATCATGGCCAATATAAACTTTGGTGTGGTCTTTTTCATTTAGAAACAAAGAAAAGTATTAGGTCCTTACATATGAAATTGGCGTTTTGTATGGAAGGAACAAAAAGTCGAATATTTTTTAATATAATATATTTAATTAATCAAAGTATGAACCATTGTTTTCAATGCACTTTTGCCATCTTATAGGTAGTTCATTGATCCCTTTACTAAAAAAACCAGTCGGACGGGAATCAATAAAATCTTTGAAGGCGATTTGGACTGCCCCATCGGAGTTGAATTTTTTCCCTTGCAAAAAGTTATCCAAATTGCGAAAAAAATGGTAATCTGTTGGAGCAAGGTCCGGGGAGTACGGAGGATGTCTAAGACATTCCAATTCAAGCTCTTCTAATTTGGTAGCCGTCTGTTGCGCAGTGTGTGGTCTGGCGTTGTCGTGAAGCAGCAGTGGCGTGGAGCGATTGACCAGCCTTGGTTGTTTAGCCGCTAGCTTTTCCATCATGGTTTGTAATTGCTGACAATAGACATCAGCTGTAATAGTCTGGCCAGATTTGAGAAAACTGTAATGAACAATACCGGCACTAGTCCACCAAACGCTTACAAGTAACTTTTTTGGGGTTAATTTTCGCTTGGGGCAGGATTTGGCTGGCTGGCCAGGATCCAACCATTGCGCTGAGCGCTTCCGATTATCGTAAAGAATCCATTTTTCATCACAGGTAATGATTCGGTTTAAAATACCTTCATTGTTGTGCCGGTTCAGTAATGTAACGCAGCAGTCGACGCGCGTTTGCCGGTTTGCTTCAGTCAATTCGTGAGGTACCCACCTTTCAAGCTTTTTAATCTTCCCAATTTGCTTCAAGTGAATTAAAACAGTTTTATCACTAACATCGAAGCCTGCAGCTAACTCGGACGTGGTTTGCGATGGGTCCGCTTCCACAATAGCCTTCAATTCTCCATTATCAACTTGGGTCTCAGGCCGTCCACGGGGCTTGTTCTGCAGGTCGAAATTTCCAGAACGAAAACGTTGGAACCAAAAACGAACTGTGTTTTCTTTTGCAACATGACCGCCATACACATCATTCACCCTTCGAGTCGTTTCCGCAGCACTAGTGCCACGGCGGAACTCGTACTCGTAAATAATGCGATATTTTAAATTTTCCATTTTGTAAAATGAGTGACGCAAACAGAAAAAACAGAAGAAAAAAAACAAATGAATGACGGTCATCGAAGCACAAATACATGAGTAAATAGCTGTACAAATTTGAATTTGGAGTTCCTTACCAAAGAGGAGAAATTCGTGATTAAAGTGGCCAGTACGAAAAACGCCAATTTCATATGTAAGGACCTAATATTTATTGGGACTTGCACAGGAAGATCACTAAACTAAACTGAATTAAAGAAACATAAAAGATTGTTTTTTTTTTTTCAGTTAACGCGTATTGTTCCACTGCTGGGCAAAGCTCTCCTCCATATTTTTCCACTTTTCTTTATCCTGTGCCATCTCCGTCCGGTTAGGAACGAGTCCAAATCGTATAAATCTAAAAGTATACAGGTTGAAATTGAAAACATGCGACAAATCGAAATGGGAGATTGTACTCATCATTATGAACAACTTTTACTATGGGACCGAACCTGAAATCGCGAAAAAAAAAACCGGCTGTTCCCTACATTTTGACGAGTTTTGCGAACATAAATGTAGGGAACTGCTGATTTTTTTTCCTGTAAAAAAAAAAAAAAAAAACAGAAAGTTCTGCACAACGCCAAACGGTTCCCCCCATCTTAGAATGATGCAGCGAATTGAACTGATCTTGATAACTTTTTTAAAAAACTAACACAGACACGAAGACTACGCTAACCATGTCAGAAAACAATAAAAAAATACTGCAAAAAGACAAAGCAAGTGTTAATTTTAGTTCTCAACACCCTGTATAATTTTTCTCTCACACATAAATAGATGTATAAGCAATTAAAAACTAGCCAATTACAGCTATTATTTCGATCGCCTTTGGGCGGCAGTGATAGTGTTATGAGATAATCTTATTGTAGCTGCTGCCTGTAAAAGAGGTGGCCTACATTTAATAGTAAAAATAATAATCGTTACATCATTGGTTAGACTAGGTTGGTTTTATTTGGCAAAGAATAAAGTCTTGTACGTTGGTAGTTATAAACGGTATTTTTTTATATTCTTTGCTCTGTTTCTTAGGTCGTTTTGTTTTTTTTTTTTTTGAGTACCTAGATATTACGTGCTTCTTGCAATACAGTTATCCAGGAGGTTACCTACCTACTTAATTTAATGAAAACCGGTGATAGGGAGGTAGGTCGTAATATTATTATAACTGTCGTAGAAGATTAGGCAAGTTTGACAAAGAATAAAGAAATACACTTGGGAGCAAATAAATCGAGCCACTTCCTTTTTCCACGTATAATGGTTATTATTTTTGGTATTACGGAACGTATCAATTCGAAATATATATCGCCTAAGAGCTTATTTAATAACTTTTACAATGAGGGTAAATTATTGAGTGATAACTTTATTTAGGGTCTTTGGTCAACTGGACCCTCTCGAACTGGAACCGCGGGTCCAGTCGACCAAGTCAAATTTTGAATTGTAATGATAAATTATACGTGAAAAAAAAGCAAGTGGCTCGATTTATTTGCGCTCCCAAGTGTATTAGGGAGTGTAAAGGTATGATTCCGATCTCGGCAGCACGCAGCAGTGCTGCCGCGGCAGTGCGGTCGCAGCACTACTGGTCCTCATACATTTTCTATAGGTTTATATGAGATTATATTCCGAGCACGGCAGCAATGCTGCGCGACATTGCTGCGTCACACTGCACACACTGCTGCGTGCTGCCGAGATCGGAATCATACCTTAAAGCCTGCGCGGGCTCGGAGAATGCATGGTGATGATGACGATGATCAATAACCACCTCGATTTTAAATTGCAGTGATTATTGTACGTTTGTATTATTTTATATAGGTGCAGAATGTTGTGCTTGCGTGTCGTTTATTTATTGATAATTTTATTGAATCGCCTTTTAAAGAACGCCACGGATGCCGCAATCAACGTGGCCACCTATTAACTGGGCTCAAACTATATCAAAAAGAACAATGAGGAAGAGTAAGGAAAAAGTAAAAACTGGCCAATTGCGAGTCGGGCTCGCAAAGGAAGGGTTCCGTGGCACAACGAAAAAAAAAAACGGCAAAAAAATTACGTCTGTTGTATGGGAGCCCCCCTTAAATTTTAATTTTATTATTTATTATTAAAGTAAAAATACAACTGAGTATTTTGTGAATATTTCAACTACCTACCTGTTGCCATTATTGATATCGAGCAAAAAAGGGCAAAACAATCGCGATTGTTATATGGGAGCCCCCCTTAAATATTTATTTAATTTTGTTTTTAGTATTTATTGTTAAAGCGGCAATAGAAATACACAATTTGTGAAAATTTCAACTAAGTCTTAGTAATAGGGTCCAGTTTTTACCCTTTGGGTACGGAACCCTAAAAAAGAACTGCTTTTTAATAACAGCGTAGAAAATTTGGCTAGTCTGTTCCAGAAATATAAATATGTTACAGTAAAAATCATAACCCTCCGTTGCCTTTGTCGTGGTCGGGTAAAAATTGAACAAAAATACATTAAGTCATAGAAAAAAGTAATAAAATCAACTCACCAAAATCTCTTTTTCTGTTGAAAAATATCACCAAAAGTCAGTCTTTTATAACATTGAACACTTCACTTGTCACACTATTACTTCACATCGCTATACAAAAAGAAAACAAAAGTTTATAATCCAAAATAATAATCGAAAACATAGAAAATGATGTAAATAATTAGAGCATAAAATGCGAATTTGAAATATAGATAAAAAATGTCTTTAATATAGAATAAAACTTTTTGGGTAATTCCCCTTTGATTTTCGTCAACGTTGTTATGCATTTAAAGAGGTGTTGCCATAATTTTCCTGTAATTTGTAAGTGCGTATGTTTTGTATGAGTACGTGTTTTAATGTATGGTTCTCATACAATGTTGAGAATTTAAGTACAATGGGCTATAGATTGCTTAGACAAGAGGTCGTGGTTCTAAATCTTATTCTGTAAAATTGTTGTGAATTTACGCCTAGTACCTATTGTAAAGCCTAGTTTATCCTTGATGGAGACGTCACTCAATCAATAATTAATATTAATTACAGAGAAAAATATCCATCATTCACAAAATGTACATCTACCAACCCGCATGGGCCCGCGTGGTGGATTACGGCCCACTCACTCTCACGGAGAGGAGGCCTGGGTCCTAGCAGTGGGAACATTAGAGGCTGATTATGATATAAGTATAAGAATAATGTACAAGTTAACAATATGTACATGTATAAAATAGGGGGCAGTGCTCATAGGACATTAAAAATATCTTTAATAAAACTGGCAAGTATATTTTGGAACGTTGTTAGTCAAAAAAATGTATGTCAGTTGACATATGCTAAAAATAAAATTAATGATCGAGTATTTCTAAGTAACGTCCCTGAAGTGTGGCTGCGTCAGTAAAGCTACTTGCATAGTTTTGTGCAAGCTGCAGGCATTTCAATCGACAGTTAAGTATGTAATTGTTATCTCAAGAATAAATAAGGTGGCTCGACATAATATTTTCAATACAAAAGTTGTTCAAACTATTGTATGACGATTATATATGTTTTTTCTTTCTACCGCCAAATAATCATAATTAACCCGAGCATTCAGTCTGTACTCTGTTTTGTTATTAAATTTCATGTCATTAAGGGCTTTATAGTCAACGTAAGTAACTTCCTATTAGACCCTTTCATTCGTTTGTAACGTTCTTGTTCAAATTGGTTTAAAAGACTCATGGAACCGGTTTGGTATTACGCAGTACTGTCATTTGGTGACATTTGACTGGTCGGACTAGGACATCGTTGCCTACCCTGCGTTTTTATATTACTTACATATTATTTTTTTAAGACTGCTAGCTTTTGAATTATGTAAATATTTTAAGATAAAATTCTATTAACACTATGCAGTTAAAGGTTAAACAGTTTGTGAATGCTTTAACTTAATTTGGTAAATACAATGTCAAATGACGGTTTTATAAAAAGGGTCTATTTCTTTGATTAACAATTTTTTAACCCTCATTTTGGGCTCCGCCACATTCGGGTCAAAAGCCATTAAAGTGAAATATTTGAATCAATAGTCTAAGAAGTTCTCAAGCAAAAGTGTATAGAAACTCATGGTCTAGCTTCTAAACATAAGAAACTAAGAATACTAAAAGATTGTAATCACGATATCCACAATTGTAACTATCCCACAACAGACTACTATAAAATAAAGATTTACCGAGATTAACATAGGAAAATCTCACAAACACACACACACATACATACAAAACAATACGACACTTATGTCACACACACAATTTAAGAAACAAACAACAAAAAACAAAAGAAAACTCCAATAAACAAAACACACTCAGCGGAAAAAAAAAACGAAATATTGTACCACACGATTTTCCAAAGTTGAATTTGTAAAGAAAAAAATGTTGTAACTAAATAGGTATATAAGATCGTGTCTGTAATCGCCGCGCGCGCAGTAATGACTGGCTGGTCGACGCTTGCGCATGAAGGGGGGGTAGTACTGTGAGTATCGGTTGGGTAACTCTGGGACAGAGCTCAAGGCTTATTGACTGTGTTGTAAGTATGGATTCATGTTAGGTAAACTTTTCTTTTTTATGCTGATTTTTGAGAAATAACATAATGTCAGGCCTTTATTCATTGAAAGGGTCAGCAGGACCGTGTGACTCGTTCATGTAATTTTTTTCCTAGGCTCTGAGCTGCTGATAAACAGTTTCTTATGAAAAATCCAATATGGCTATCTTGACCTGAGGATTGAACATAGGACTCGACGGGGAATTGACTACTAGCGAATTATGGCTTCAGGAAAAACGTGATGTTATATATAATTATCTGGTTAGACTGGAAGCTGACCACAACATCACTGACCTTGCCTTTTCCCAACTATGTTAGTGTCGACTTCCAGTTTAACCGGATGCAGTTGAATACCAGCATTTTACATGGAGTATCTGTCTATCTGACCTCGACAACCCAGTTACTGGGTAACACGATAACCCTTGGTAAAACTGGTTGTCTGACAACAACAAAGTTGAAGAAAAGCTAAGCGGATGGCATACAGGAAATAATTATGTCATATAACGATGAATTTCACCCACATACCTAATAACCATAAAGTTCTGTTGTTTATGGTTACGTTAGCCTACTTGCAGACAAGGCCGAATATGGTGGCTATTACGAATTCATCATTCGTTATGTTTGACGTAACTATTGCTGTATATGGCAACTAATATGGTCTTCTACTCTTCGTGGCGATTGAAGGATTATTTCAAGAGCATAGGAACTAGCCTTAACTTAGATAATGTTTGCAGAGCCAACGTGGTCAGACCTCGTACAAGACAAGGAGGTTTGGAAGGATAATGGGGAGGGCTTTGCCCTGCAGTGGGAACCACTATAGATGTATGAGGAACAGGGTGTAAAGTTCACTCATCTTCCATAGAAAAGGAGGATTATAGTATGACGGAACCGCTTTCCTAGGAAATCATTACCAGCTTTAGTCTTTTTCTGACTAACGTAATAAGTTTTTTTTTAAAGAGACGCGGTCACGTGGTCTTTGGCGTTCATTCCATACAAACGTATTCCTCTGTTCTCTCCTTGGTTAATTATACTAGAGCTAATGTTTTGTTTTTGGCGTAATGATAAATAATTATTTTTTATCTAAAATTAATACACTGCATGTCGTTCTAAAAAGGAACTATACCATAGCTTCTTGTGGTAACCCTACTACAGCGGTTGCGCCTGCGCGTGAAATCGAACTAGCATTTGTAACGTTATATTGATCGCACGAACACAGAATAAGTAATTTCATTGACTTAAAGTAACTACACTCTAAATACACGGCGGAAACAACTTGAATAAAACCAGGGACTTAATGATCTGACGTCACCAGTTCACATTTAGCTAGCTTGTTGATCAATGTTCGTTTCTTCTCCCTATTAGTAGAGGCCAGAAGGCCAATTTCGTTTATTAAAAAGTTTAATATCTAGTCCCAATCTTATCTTAGGGATATAATTAATGTCAACAACCGGTCAAGTGTAGATGACTTGGTATTTTTGACAGGTTGAGAATCGGAGAAATATAAACGTTCTTAAAAATACGTTGCCATCCACAAATGCAGACTCTGGGTTGCTGTTGAGAAATTCGACCCAATAATACTGCCTAACCCGGGAATCGAACCCAGGACCTCACGCTCAGCAGTCGCGCTCGCGACCACTGGACCAGCGAGTCTCAGGTAGGCGGTATTGCCAATTAACAGTTTTCTACCGTCCTTAGAAAGCAACCCAGAAATCACTATAAAAGTTAATTACGCGACACAATTATTTTAATAACTGACATTTTTGCACACAATCATAGATATAATTGCACGCCCGGATTCGAACCGCCACCAGTCAGTACGAGGGCGATATCGCGTGAAACAAAGCTTCCTCTAATAGAACCAAGTCGATGCATGCAATTAACATTATTTCCTTCCTCAAAAAAAATCATTTCCTTCATACTTCGCCCGATTTTTTCCTATTTCCACCGGAAGAACGTAATGTGAGGCTAAATATTTAGTTTTCCACACGATTAGCACTACCTAGCTTACTGATATGGGTAGGATGGTTGACCATCCATTGTATGCCTAGCCATTATCTATGTTGTAGTGTCACTTACAAGTTGAGTACTTTGATTCAATCGGATCCCCCTCCCCCCCTCCTCCCCTCCTCCCCCCTCCCCCCTCCTAGATCCCCTGCTAGTAGTTTTAAATGGCATTAAAGATGTTTTTAATTTGACAATAAAGAAACAGGTTCTCAAGTCGACGCGAATATTATTTTAAATTAATTAATTCGTCGATGAATTTCCCAAAATAATTGTTGAAAAAAAAAAGGGGCGATATAACTAGAAGTTGAAACCTTTAAAATAAATATTAATATGAATGTGTTAAAATTCCCTTTAGTAAGCGAACGCGTAAGAAATTAACTAGAAGAGGGTTTGTTTACACTTTCATGTGTACTTTTGGATCAGACCACACTTTCCCAGACGGGCTCTTTCGCAAGGCTATCTAGACTGCCTATATATATAATTACAAGTTCTCTAATTCATGCTGAACCGACAAACAAATCCAATAATTATCGGTACTAACTCTCATTTAAACTAGTAATCAAATCATTTCAATAACTTAACAACTAGTAACGGGTCATAAACTATGCAATTCTGAGTTTCTTGAATTGTTACATAAGTAATAGTTTTTATTAGATATAATCTCTCATTTTAATTATGTACACAATTGCCTTTCTCTGCTGTTGATGTAATATATTGTTATTTTTATGTCTTAGTCGAATGTAGAAAATGTTATAGGCTCGCCACCTGTTCATCATTATCATCGACAGCTGCTGGCCATAACCCTCACTCCCTCAAGCTCCTGTGCCAGCCTCACCTAAGTTATTTCGCCTGCAATTACATGGGACTTAAACATAACTGGCGGAATGAGGCTGTACTATAAGTACACCTCTGCTCAACCCTTTGGGGATACAAGGCGTGAAGTTATGAATAGTAATACTATTTTTTTTTATTGCTAAATGGGCGCGCTCTTGACCCCAATCACGCCTGATGGAAAGCGATAGATGAGGTCTATGATGGAACGAGCGTGCCCAGAAGATGCCTGTTCACTTTTGATTTGAAGGCAGACGGGTTAAATGTGGGAGGGAACACAGATGCCGGCAGAGAGTTCCACACTTTGGCTGTGCGCATAGTAAAAGTGGAGGAGAAGCGCTGAGTACGACTCATCGGGATATCAACCAAGTGCGGATGGTACGCTGCAGTACGTCTGGTTGTCCGGTGGTAAAAGGGCGATGGTGGGATCAGGTCGTGGAGCTCCTGCGCACACTCTCCGTAGTACAGTCTATAGAAGACCGTCAGGCAAGCGACATTACGCCGATGAGCCAGGCTGGGAAGCGTAGCTACCAACGTCTCGTCGCCTATAAGCCTTTTAGCTCTGCGTTCCACCGAGTCAAGTGCAGCAAGCTGGTATTTTGCTGAGCCATCCCACAAGTGGCTGCAATACTCCATACAGGAACGGACCAGTGCTTTGTATCTTAATATCAGCCTGTAACCGTCCCACTGCAGGACACAGGCTTCTTCTCAGGCAGAGAAGGCAGCATTGGTCACCACGCCTGCTCACTGCGTTCTGCATCTTTCAGAAGTCTAGTTAATAGTCCATAAATTGTCGCGATGTGACATAGTAGACCGCGAAATTTAAATTTTCTTACGTTTGTTGCAATTTGCAGATCAGTGTCAGGTTGTATCTTGATCCAAATATGATTCGTGACTATAATAGACATGTATTTACAGAATCATAGTCATTAGAATCATTAATATATCTCTTTAAGTTAGATTTCTACCATAAACACTTTTCCATACGAGATTTTCTAACTTAAAAAGATGTATTAATGATTCTAATTATTATAATTCTGTAAATACGTACCGGTTATAGTCGCGAATCATAATTTTGATCAAGATACAACCTGACACTGACCTGAAAATTGCAAAAAACGTAAGAAAAATTGAATTTCGCGGGCTACAACTACGCATTCACCTTAATGGTTCATAACTGTGGGGATAGGCGTTTAATGGTACACTAACTGACATGGTAGCCTATCAATGGTACTTTGTTTAAACTAGTAGCCTACTAATAATACATTAACTACGAGGGTAATAAATTAATGGTTCATTAAATGCCGTAATATTCAGTAAATGGTTCATTAACTGACATGGTAGTCGGTAAATTAACTTAAGATAGAAATGCAATAAACTGAACAAAACATTTAAACCGCATCTATTTCAGTTTGGCAATTTAGTTGGAAAATAGAATTTGTAGGCAAATTGCTCAAATTAACCAATATTAATGCACTGTTGTAATGTTTGATCGATTTGATTTCAAGCAGTAATTAAACTTGTTTGTTAGAAAATGTATTTGTTTTAAAATCAGCCTCTAAATGCCTCTCTCGAGCCTCTCCACCTTCTTCAAATAATCATTATTTTTGCCTCGTTTCACAAAACAAATGGAATAAAATTATTTATTCTGTAAATATGATATCGGAATCACTCTTACACGTTATATTATTAAAAACCGACCAAGTGCGAGTCGGACTTGCACACCGATGGTTCCGTACAAACCTGTTTTAAAATATTTTAATTATATGATGTAACTAAAACTTTACGGTTTTCACAATTTTTCCTTTATCTGTGCTATAAGACGTTGCTTCGTACCAAATTTCAAGATTCTGAGTTCAAGGAAAGTAACCTGTAGGTTTTGATTCCCTTGCGAGTGTCGAAAATTTGCGGCATAAACGGCTGTATCTTTTGATTGCGTTAGCTTAGAAGTTTGATTTTTTCACAGCTCCAAGAAATAGTAGACCTGAGTATTTGATATAAATTCCAGCTTGATACCTCCACGCGTTCCTGAGAAAAAGGGTCTTGACAGACAGACAGACGGACGGACAACAAAGTGATCCTATAAGGGTTCCGTTTTTTTCCTTTCGAGGTACGGAACCCTAAAAACAAGCTAGATGGAGTCGACATTTCCTATCTGACTACCTCTGCGAAGAAATGGCGAAACAAACTCAAGGGTCAAAGTCTCTTTTAAAGTCAACACATAATCTTGGTCAGATATCAATATGTCGTCGCCATCACTCTCCTGCTAGTATCTTAATGTATCAGTGGTCGGCGCAGCATGTCATCTTCTTCCACACATCTACAGAGTGAAATTGAATTCATGGGCATCCTTTTAAAGGGTCATTGTAATCATCATTATGAACAACTTTTACTATGGGACCAAACCTGAAATTGCGAAAAAAAATCCGCTCTTCCCTACATTTCGACGAGTTATGTGAACATAAATGCAAGGAACAGCTGATTTTTTTTCGAGATTTTAGGTTTAGTCGAAAAGGATGCCCATGAATTTAATTTCACCCTGTATATTATTCTCTATCAGTCGTCAACTCAGCATTCACCTCCTTTCTAGCCATATCATCTTTCACACAGTTCCTTGGCATGTATAACATACCCTTCTAGTTCGTAAGACGTATTGGATAGTTCTGTGCTATACCTAATTCATCATCTACCTAGCCTTTTCCTAACAATGTCGGGGTCGGCTTCCAGTCTATCTGGATGCATCTGAATACCAGTATTTTTCATGGAGCGACTGTCTATCTGACTTCGACAACCCAGTTACTGGGTAACACGATACCTAATTATAAGTTCAGTACATATAAGATGACAGGTTTTAATTACAAAAGAATAATGAATACGCCAATCGCGTGTTCGAAATATTTCTTGGAGCCGATTGGAGCGTTACCTACAGGCAGGTGAAAACTTAGGAAAATGCTTTCATGATTATTTAAAATAGTCGTAAATTAGATTGTGATTGGTCAGGACTATATTGGGTATTTGCATGAGGAAATTCGTAATAGCAGCAATATACCTTCGTAGTCTATGGTAGCAGCTTATTTCGTTGGTCCAGTGGTCGCAATTCTTCCGGGGGATTCTGCCGGGGTCCTGGGTTCGATTCCCGGGTCGGGTAAAGTTTTATTTAGTTTTTCTATCTGGATTTTCTCAGTAGCAGCCCGGAGTCTAGATTTGTACCCGGATGTTACAAGGATGGGTAGACTCGCCTCTTAATACATGTGACATAAACATAACTGGCAAAATGTGGGTGTACTATACCTCTGACTACCCATCCTGGTATAACAGGCGTGATGGTACGCTATATTGTGAAATAACAACACAACTGTTAACGACACGAAACATTATTACATTCTCACAAACAAAACAAAGATGGCGGCCATTCCATTTCAAATTAACCGCTTAATTGTTAAACATTATGACAGTTAGTATAGGCATTGAACTCATGCGCAGCGAGCTGAACGCCTTTCTAACACACGCGTAATTTTTATCTATAGAAAGTACTTATTACGTGTAATTGTGAGGTAACCTCACTCTTTAGCATGACTAAGGTCGCCGGACTAAGGTGATCTGCTGGACATGGGCACCTGGCCGAAAATAGGACCTCTGCCGGATTTATGGTTAACCCGAACAACAACCAGATGCCGATTATAGGGTCAGAAGACCTCCGGAGTAAAGCCACACAGGAACTGTGGAAATCAATAGTAACTTTAGATTCATCTGCTGTGGCCTACAGAGTTTGCTAGCGAATGAATCAAATATATTGGATAGTACGATTATTCAGTAAATCCATACTTCCATACTAATATTATAAATGCGGAAGTGTCTGTCTGTCTGTTACCTCTTCTGAACCGATTTAGATGAAATTTGGTATATAGATAGTTTGAGTCCCGAGAAAGGACATAGGGTACTTTTTATAGCGATATTCTCACGGGATCGAGACTTGTGCGGGTGAAATCGCGGGGCGCTGCTAGTTGGTTATAAATAACACGGTGTTTCCTAACCAACTGATCTGAGAAGAAACACCGATACAGAGGTCAAAAGTCTCTTTAAAAAAAAAGTTCATACTTTAGCCCTGGATCGAAAAAGCTGGAAGTCATGGCCAGGCCTTTGCCCAGCAGTGGGATGATGCAGGCTAACAGTAACAGTAACTTGTAATGGTCACATCACAACATGAGAAATTATACATCGAATTTTAATATTATTGTTTAGTTAAGATATTGCACATAAGATGACATTCTGACTTTGAAAACTACTTTAGTACAGACGCCAGCACAACAAGCTACCCGAAACTGTCAAATTTTTCCAATCAACTTTGAACCTTATGCTTTAGCGATAAAGTTGAAAATCTATTAAAGAAATTTGACAGATTGTAGTAGCTTGATGTGCTAGCGTGGTACCATCTATCAGACCACAGCGCACGGCCTTAAGAAACCCAGTATTGTTTCCAAGCCACACAGCCGTCAATAACCTTAATTAAGAATGTCGTGAGCGACACAAACATATAGTACTTTCATTTATAAACAATGCACAATAGAATACATCACTTAATTACAAGATCCAAGTCGCGAGGAATATAATACTATGTAATCTAACTTAGTTCCTTCAGAGATAGTGCCATGTTAGATTCAATTGTTTTCGCGAAAATTTGCAAGCATAGTCAAGCTTAATGTCCCCACTGCTGGGACACAGGCCTCCTCTCTGTGAGACGGGGTGGGCCGTAATCCACCACGCGGGCCCAGTGCGGGTTTGTAGATGTCACATGTCTTTGAACGTTTGGTTCAAGAACATGCCGGTTTCCTTACGATGTTTTCCTTCACCGTTTTGAGAACAGTTTCCAGAATTAGTACTTCGTGGTAATTTAATATTATTGAGATCATTAGATCATTATTGCCCCTGACCCTGAGCAGTGATGGACCAGTCGTATCGGCCCCAACTTACGAGTTGTAGATCGTGAGTTCGAACCCAGGCAGGCACTTTACTTTGTATATCTAATTTCATCACCATTGCTCTCAAAACGGTGAAGGAAAACATCGTGAGGAAACCGGCATGTCCTAGAACCAAAACTTCGAATATACGTGACATCCCCCAACCTGTACTGGGCCCTCGTCGTGGATTACTGCCCACTCCCTCTCACAGAGAAGAGGCCTGTGTTCCAGCAGTTTACATTATATGCTGATTATATTGTTATGTATGAAGCCTGTCGGACACAGCGACCTAGGAGAGAGGAAGCTTTGAACCTAACCTATTTGTGTACATACCTATTAATAACTAATGTAACCTATACACTCGACCTATGAAAACTCCCAGTACCTACCTACCTAGTACCTACATTTCTAACGCCACTAAAAACCTTTCGTGATAGAAAGCCAGCCATCAACCGATCTAGACAGCAACTTTGACAGGTTGCAACACTTTTAGAGATATGAAATAGGTTAGTGTTGTATGTAATGTAGTGCCACAATCTGTATTGCAGTGTTTGATATCAGTTTTTAGTGCTCTGTGATATGTGAATCTAGATTAAGGTTGTGTCTATTTCTTAATTTTAGGTCTTGCTAGAAGCCATCGTTGTCTTTCATGTCAATTTGTATGAGTATTGTTACAACAGTAACATTAGGTGTGTCAGCAGATCTACTGACTCAGGGCGACTAAGGCCAGTTTGACTTGAATACAGTTATACAAAGACTGATCCTAAATTTACCCACAGGAACAGAGCAGATTCGGCATTCGGTATAGTAAGGTACGGTAGCCCAGAAATTGGGGCCTTTATTAATGTGCTGAAAGCGTAGTGGTCAATTCTAAGTGAATGTTTTGACCTTGAATTAATATATTTCAAGTAATCATACACTCACACAACAACACATTAAGTAACACCACGCCTATATCCTCCAAAGGGTTGGGCAGAGGTGCACCCAAAATCAGTAATCATCCTGTGATCGTTTAATTGACATTTATTTGAATATAAAAATAGAATTGATTCTAGGTGCCCCTTCCTAAAGCTTGTTTCTCATATATGTAGGAATTAAATTCTCAATTCTTCTTGGAGTTACTACAGGCATTTGTCCTGCACGTGGCGGATTACGACAGAAAGAGGGGCTTGTGGCTAAGTAATAACAGCCGCAGGGTCGATCGATCAGGTTAAACTACACATGCGGTGATTGGTCCGTGGATGGGTGACCATCTTCACATACCAAAAACCATCCGTGCCTCGGAAAGCACGTTAAACCGTTAGACCCGGCTGTCATTCGTGGGTCTTTGACAGTCGTTATGGGTCGTCAGAAGCCCGAAAGTCTGATAACCAGTCTTACCAAGGGGTATCGTGTTACCCAGTAACTGGGTTGTGGAGGTCAGGTAGGCAGTCGCTCCATGTAAAATACCGGTATTCAGCTGCATCTGGTTAGACTGGAAGCCGATCCCAACATAGTTGGGAAAAGGCTAGGCAGATGATGATGCAGATGATGTGGTGGATTATGACCCTCAGAGACTCTCAGAGAGGACGCGTGTGTCCCAACAGTGGGAACATTATAAGCTGATTATTTGTCCTGCAGCAGGACAGTTACATGTTTGTATACGCCTATCCGAGGTCATGGGTGTGAATTGACCTCTCCCAAGTTGGACCACAACAACCGATTCTCCTCTTACCATATTTTCTATCTCAGTCGCATTTTTACGACAGTCGGTTCAACATAACGACCTTGAAAACAACCTTCAGAAACCAGTACTTCCAACACTTCCTAGTCCTAAATACCTGCAAAATTATGCCTAAAATGTCGTCACAAAGTGATCTAATTTGATCGCGTATGCAAGTGACGCCAGCGCACATTGTAATGCCAGGAGCGAACCAACCGCCTTAGTTTTGCGTAAGCGACGAAGAGAAAGTTGAACGCAATGGTAAAACGAATTTTGGTTAAGTCATTTCGACTTGTGTATTGTGTTGCTGGGGTTTTTGATTGAGGATTTTGTTATCTGTAGGTGTGATAGTGATATCAGCCATGCCTCCCTGGTCTGTGGGAGTCTCATTCAGGTGTTCCCCACGATCTTCTGCAGGTCGTCTACCCATCTAACTGTTGCTATGCCAACGCTCATTCTACCACTCATCATAATCAGCCTATAATGTTCCCACTGCTGGGACGCAGGTCTCCTCTCTGTGGGAGGGAGTGGGCCGTAATCCACCACGCGGGTCATATACGGGTTATCTTTGGGATACCAATTCATCTTTTCTGGAACTATAGAATAACTCATGCTGTGGTAAAAATATTCGCTAGTCAGCGTAGATTGGCAGGACATGATGCCCAGGGAGGCTAGTTTTACACAGCATCAAGGTTAGTGAGGGAGACGTTGTGAGTGGAAACGGCGGGAGAGGTAGCCTAGGAAGGTCATGCAGTGACCTTATTGGTGATGCTCTTCAGAAAGGTCCGGTGCGTAGTACTCGCAACAGGTGTGCGTTTATGACCAGATGTGTGAAAGTAAACGAGGCAAAACGAGTGTTTAAGGCTCGCTGCAGGCGATTCTGCCTACCCCGCGGGAAGACGGCGTGAGTATATGCATGTATGTGTATGGATAGAGACGATCCAATGGTCAGTTGGTAACTAGTCATGTTCAGCCCATGGCTATGACCTCAATTAAACAAATACTTAATTGAATGAAGTACTTCTTTTAATAGATTGTTAATTACACATGATGTACCTTTTAATTAGTTTGGCATACATAAACTTACGCCTTTTTCCCATGGGCGAAAGGTATTGATAAATCGTGTTACCCAGTAAATGGGTTATGGAAGTCAGAAAAGCAGTTACTCCTTGTAAAATACTGGTATTCAGCTGCATCTGATTAGACTGGAAGCCGACCTACACATAATTTGGAAACGCTGGGCAGATGATTTAAAAGCATTAATCACCTCGTTTGCACACTGTATGTGTGTGTGTGTGTGTTGACGATTTCACATCATTATGTCCAAGTCTCCTTACAATGTTGCAATCATAATTATAACAATGGTTTTTTAAATCAATCGAAGGGGAAGGTACAGGTAACCTACGGGAGTCGAGACTTTTTCCACTAACGAAATACACATCTTTAGAGCAGTGGCAGCCCAGAGGTAACGGCTGCGACTCACGAGTTGTAGATCGTAGATTAGAACCCAGACAGCCGCTTTCATAATCAGTCTATAATGTTTCTACTGCCTTCGTCTCGTTGAGAGGGACTGGGCCGTAATCCACCACGCGGGTCCAGTGCGTGTTGGGGACAGGCGCTTTACTTTATATAATAATTTCATCTCCTCTGCACTCAAAACAGTGAAGGAAAACATCGTGAGGAAAACTGCATGTCCTAGAGTAAAACAAAATTAAGGCATGTGACTCTCCCAGTAATCTTAAGGCGACTACATGACCTAAAGCGCGGTCTTTGTCGGACTGCATAGAAAAGAAAGAGAAGCACGATGATACAACGGTGGTAATTTATTGCAAATATGAAGCAATTATCTATTTACAAAAACTATTTAATAAAAAATAATCCATCACTGAATGCAGTTTGGCATTAGAAATGGAATGGTATATTTTTAATTATAATTAACACTGTTAATGGAGAGATAAACTGCTTTTAAAGGCAATTAAGAGGCGTATTTGAACATTTTTTGATGCATTAATGTATATTTAATTATATTATTTGAGTTCCATCACTGTATTAAAATAAGACTTGAAAATATCATTTTTTTTTGGTCAAAAATATTTACGGTTTAAGAGATACAACTGGTTTAAAAAACCAACTTTTTAACCATTTTCTGAAACCTCCGCCTCTGAGAAATTATACCCAATTACACATAAACTGGAGATCGAACCAACGATCACAAGTACAGCAGCTGCGCTTGAGACCATTAGACCAGCGAGGCAGTCGTTCGAAGTATTGCTACACGAATAGTTCATTTTAAAAGGGGTACTTAACTAGATCGCAACCAGTATGTTGTCATATCTCAAGGTCAAGTTTAGTAATAGTTGTGAAGCAATAGTCATTATACGTTTAATTATTATGTAAGTGACATGCCAATGTATAATAATGATTTCATTCAGTATAGATCTCCCGATGGGACATGGTGTAATATGGCGCGCTGGCGAGTTCGTGACTAAATTACAGCCAAGAGGATGATTCCATTTGCTGGTGGCATTAAGTTAAGCTGCGCTTGCCCGGTCAGTTCGATGATGGGTGACTACTATCTAGTTACATAACAATATTGAAAAGATTTGGTTCCTAAAACATAGGCTTCCGTTGGTTTATAAATAACTAGGCCAGTAAACTAGACATTTTCTCTGCTACATAATTATTTTAATAAAACCCAGTCTCAATACTTATTTATTTTTAAGATTTGCGAAAATAAATGCCGACTTAAGGTGAATGGGTAGTTGTAGCCCGCGAAATTCAATTTTTCTTACGTTTTTTTGCAATTTTCAGGTCAGTGTCAGGTTGTATCTTGATCAAAATATGATTCGCGACGATAACCGGTACGTATTTACAGAATTATAATAATTAGAATCATTAATACATCTTTCTAAGTTAGATTTCTACCGTTAAGAACAAATCTCGTATGGAAAAGTGTTAGTGGTAGAAATCTAACTTAAAGAGATATATTAATGATTCTAATGACTATAATTCTGTAAATACATGTCTATTATAGTCGCGAATCATATTTGGATCAAGATACAACCTGACACTGATCTGCAAATTGCAAAAAACGTAAGAAAAATTGAATTTCGCGGGCTACAACTACCCATTCACCTTAATGATGCAATTTGTCTAGATTCCACTGTATATTGCTGATTAAAACCTGATGATGCGTCAAATTGATTTGAGATTGTTTTATAAAAGTGTTTTGACCGATTTGCGATGTCATACTCATTTCTTCTCAATATCAGAAGAGGCCTTTGCTCTGCTGTGTGCAGTCAGAGGAAGATATTATTACAACCTACCTTTAGAAAATAATTTAATATATTGTATGCCATAAATATTTTAAATTTTCTAGTATCATTAGAGCCAATGTCTGGTAGAGAAGTTTTTTTTTTTTCCTTTAGGGTGGAAACCTTCAGAAGGCGCCCGGGCTTTGGGGATAAGACCGGGGAGTATGGGAGTTTTACCTCACTAAAACCACCCCGGTGGTCACCATCTGCACATGGAAGAAGGCACCGTTATCTCTCTGGGGTATCTGGCAGAGAACCTAATAACAAACACCACCTGGCCAACGAATTTAAAACCCCACATCCAAGACCCACGCTAACCACTATTGAACCATTGCAATGAATACCCATGCTTATATCATTGCAATACACATCTAAAGTAATACATACTATTACAAAACTCGAGCAAAGCCGCAGCAAAAACATAGTTACAGAATAGTGAAAGTAAATAGTGCATAAGAGACCATTTTACATTGAGCTCTGATAAAAGTAAAACAATAAACAAATGTAGGTCTTAATAAACTGGATTACAATAGAAACATAACGTAACATCACGACTGTATATCCGGAAGGGGTTGGCAGAGGTTTATAGTACACTTTTACGAAGGCTGCAGTTATGTTTAAGTCCCATGGAATAGGGGGCAAGCCTATTGCCATTTACCGGGCACGACTCTAAATTACGAACTGTGTGATAAATAATAACTGCCGAGATGACGACTGATAACGCCGACCCCAAATAAATTAAGATGAGGGCAGGAGAGTGATGATCATCATCCCTAGCCTTTTCCCAACTACGTTGGGGTCGGCCTCCAGTCTAACCGGATGCAGCTGAATACCAGTATTTTACAAGAAGCGACTGCTTATCTGACCTCTACAACCCAATAACTGGGTAATACGAAACCCCTTGCTAAGACTGGTTGTCACACTTTCGGGCTTCTGACGACCCGTAACGACTGTCAAAGATCTACGAATGACAGCCGGGACCAACGGCTTAACGTGCTTTCCGAGGCACGGAGGGGTCTTGGTATGTAAAAATGGTCACCCATCCACGGACCAACCGCGGCAAGCGTAGCTCAACCTGATTGATCGACCCGTGCGGCTGTTATTACTTAGCCACAAGCTCCCTCAGGCAGGAGCAGGGCAGGAGAATGATGATGATACTAAGAATATCCCAAAGCCCCACATAATGCCACTTTCTTGCCTGTGGCATGCAATAACATTGAAGCAACAACCGACCTGCATCGTCTACACAGTGTTGAGGCGGTGTAACTTATATTTTTGCTTAAACTTATGGTGCGCTACAAGCAATAACACCACGAAACTTTGCCTAACTTGGGGATTGATTCCAGGACCATACACAGCAGTCGAGCTTGCGACCACTAGACCAGCGGGACAGCCAGTACTCATTAGAACTCTGATAAAATATCTAACAACTGTGGATATTATAGCCTCCCCGACAATCGATATAGGGGGAAGTCCCGTAACGCCGGACGGCACCTACCGCCGGACACTCGTACTATTTAAGCAATTATAAACCTGTTCGTTTCAAAGTACAAGTGAAAGGGGCACGGGGGGCACACAGCAACAGGATCACGCGCCGCGACTCGCCTGTGACGCGTAAGGCCACGGCGGGAGCGGGAGTTTGCTGCTTTTGGCGAGAAATCACGGCGTCACGTAAAAATCGATGTAAGTAATTCTAATGTATTACGATGTATTCATTTTAATGGTATTCAAAAATAAAAGAAGTACTTGATTGTTATCCGTAAACTGATAGAATATTATTAGATTTTTTAACTAATTTTGGTAGGTACCACCTAATGTACGACACCATCTGTCCCTTAATACCGGACACTAAGTCATCCCTTAGCACCGGACAGTAAACATATTGATATTTCTCGTGAGAATTAACGTTATTTATTCTAATTGTTTAATTTTGTTTTAGAACATAGAAGAATGAATAGAATTGAAATGGAAGAGAAGAAAAAGAAAGGATCGTGGGAGCCACACAGCTTACAAACTGCTATCGATAAAATTTTGTCCAAAGAACTGAGTGTAAGAGAAGCTGCAATGCGATACAATATTCCTAAAAGCACTGTACATGACAAAATGAAGGCGCTAAATCGAGGAAAAGAAGTAACGATGAAACCAAAGTTGTGTAGGTTCACTAGCACCTTCTCAGCAGAGTATGAACAAGCTATGGTGGATTACGTCAAAGATTTATCTAACAGGTGTATGCCGCTTAGGAATTAAAACCAAAGGGAAGAGCGTAGACAAAAGAAAAGAAGCGAAAGACGTGGAGCCCAAAGAAAAAAAATGGAATTAAAGTGGAACCTTTAACTGAATCAAACATCTAACACAAACACAACAATTTTCAAGTAAACATCTTACACAAACACAACAATTTGCGTGGTTTGCTTAGAAGACACTGAGGTAGACTGGATTCAGTGCTCATCCTGTCTTGGGTGGGCACATGAAGCATGTGCAGACGTCCCAGAGTCTGAAGATGGCTAAATATGTGATCGATGCAGGCTACTCTGAGATGACCAGTGCTTTTGGTATGGTACAAATATCTGTCCGGTACTAGGTGCCACTTTTATAAATTACATTTTTTGTTACCAATGTTTGATTAATGGTGTTAATTATTTTTAAGCAGAGGTTTTGTTTTTTTTAGTTTAATTTGATTTCTAACTTTGTTATCTATTGTAAATCATAAATAAATAAACATTCCGTAAAATATTTTTTATTTTATTTCTAAAAAACCTTAAGTGTCCGCCACTAGGGGACTTCCCCCTACATATAAAAGTACCTACGTCTCGCGCACTCCAGTCACCTCGGTTGGCGAGTATTTTTACCGCTGAGTAGCTGTCGGGAGAAGAATAAGCACTCAGGTTCTTGGTAGTAATACCCAGAAACTGGGTTGTGAAGGTCAGATAAGCAGTCGATACATGCATAATACTAGTATTCGGCTGCATCCGGTTAGACTAGAAGCCGACCTCAACATACTTGGGGACAGGCGGTGTAAGACATCTGCCTAGCCTTTTCCCAACTATGTTGGGGTCGGCTTTTATGCCTACATATGTGTATTAGTAGTAATGGACGCTAGACTACAGCACTGTCTAGTATGTTAGTTGTAAACCTGCTCAAAAAAACTGCTTTTCACAAAGACATAAAAAAAATAATTGAACAATCCATATGAGTTGTTTTTATGAGCAATGGAAAGAAATTGATGTAAACTTCGTTATGAATATGGGGTCGATGAACGGTCATTGATCTGGGAACACCCGAGTGCAACCGATGTGCAATGTACTGTTTGTTATGCTATCCTGGTACCTTGCTTGTATTGTCAAAGTCGAATTTTAGTGAATTATTTTAATTTCCTTTGAAATGTTAAATACAGAAAATCATAATTGAATAAAATTTTCACAAATCCTAAATACAATACACAAGTCAACATTATTTGTTTCACTAGCCTATTTTGTGTCCCACTGTTGGGCAAATGCCTCCCTTTTTTTCCTTCCAAACCTCCCCCCTGTCTTGTGCGATCTCTCGCCATGTTGGCCCTGCAAACCTTATCAGATCTGACGATCATAGCTTGAGGTAGACCACGGCGAAGGTAGTGTGACCACCACCTTCGCCGTGGTCTGACTCAAGGTAACATTTAAACACATATATAATGTACAACTATATACATTTAAAAAAGGGTAGTGTTTATTTGGCATGAACATATTCATCCGCATCGCTGTCAATGGGAAAAGTGCCCGAACGGCTGGCAGCATTGCCACGTTCGATGGCAATATTGTCTAGTGGTAGCAAGCGCTACTGCTGAGCACGAGGTCCTAGGTTTGATTCCCGGGTAGGGCAAAGTGTCATGAGTTTTTCCATCTGGAATTTCTCAGTAGCGGTGCGGAGCCCTGGATTTGTGCCCGGTTGATGGCAAAAGGTTCGACCCCTATTACATACATGGGACTCAAACATAACTGGCGAAATATTGTTGTACTGTAGGTACACCTCTGCCCAACCCTTTGGTAAATACAGTCGTGATGTTATGTGATGTTGCTTATAGAAGCATGTCATGAACTCATGGAGTTATTTAGCAATTCCACATTTGCACATGCTTTGTTGTCAACGTTATGTTCTCACAGCCTACACGTCTACTCAGGCGGTTAGAGGCAATGGCGCAATCATATGTCATTTGTAGGCAAAACGATCGCTAAACGATGTCATATTTTTAGAAAAAACGTTGCTCTTTACTTGGAATTTTCTCTTGTATCGGAGCGTTTATTGACACAAATCTCACACACAAATACTAACTTTTGCACTCACATAATCAACCTATAATGTTCCCACTGCTGGGACACAGGCCTCGTCTTTGTGAGAGGGAGTGGACCTTAGTCCACCACGCGGGCCCAGTGCTGGTTGAAAGATGTCACATGTCTTCGAATTTTTGGTTCTAGGACATGCCGGTTTCCTCACGATGTTTTCATTCACCGTTTTGAGAGCAGTGGTGATGATATAATTTACACAAAGTAAAGCGCCTGTCTGGGTTCGAACCTACGACCTACAACTCGTAAGTCGCGGCCGTTACCACTGAGCCACCACTACTGTCACTGCTGCACTTAGATGTCACTTAAAAATAATCAATAATTTACTCTAATTGACCAAGATATCTAAGCACATATTTTTCCATAACTTTTAATTTTTTGTGTTTTTTCTATCTGCCACATCTTACCGCAAATAAACGTATTTTCTTTCTTTTTTCATTAACATGTAAACAACACATATTTTCAATCTGTTTTTGACCTGACAACGTTACAATTTATACTTGTCTTTGTCAATGATGTGAAATAAAGGTAATGACATCAGTAATTTTTGTATCGTCTTTGAGTAGGTTGTCATCATTTATAAGACTATACAACTTCGTCCGCGTGAAATATCGTATCCCCCAACCCCCGCATCGCATCGCATCGCCTGACCACGCTATTACTTCGTCTACGCTTAACGTTCTTTCTGCCTTTTTTGACGTCTTAGCGTGATGTTAAATAGCCTAAAGCCTTTTCAAAAATTAGGCTATCAAATGCAAAAAGAATTATTTAAATCCGACTAGAAGTTCCAGAGATTAGCACGTTGAAATAAACAAACAGTATCGGTTCGGTTGATGGGTAGACGTTTCGTTTCAGAAGTTCAAAATGATCAGTTAAATCTCCTGTCAAATCTCATGTTACAGTTGTAATTAAATGAATGAAATAACTATAACTAATACTTTAATTAAAAGAACGAAATTTGGCGATCAAATTCATTTTATTTTTCATTAGAATTGTTCTCAAAAACCAAAAAAGCCACTAAAATACAAAGGTGACCCACATTTAACTAAATTGACTATAAATCGACATAATTTCTTCCACCCACACACAATAAAACCTCATTTGGAAAGAGGATGTCCTTCCAAATGTTAACTACTTCGACTTTTTAGTGGCATCCATTTTGAATCACCAAAATGATTATCTAACTCACATCATACCTTATAAGTAAATAAATAAATAAGGCTTTATTAGTTAATACTAGATCAAATCACATAAATTAGCTAAACGAATTCGTGTTTTTGTTGTTATCGAATATATTTAGGAAGGTGTGTAGGTGTGCTATTGAATAGCCATACATAGAGGTAGTATAGGTACTACTGAAGATGGTATTAAGTAGCGTTATTAAGGGAAGCGATTTGTGATTTGGATACGAATGTAATGTTTCTGAGAATTCCTACTAGTAGAATTAAATTTACTTTCTGCTTGATACGGACATCAATCTTGAGACCTCGCGCTTGTTATCCAATTTTGTGACCATTATGTCATTGGTCACAAACTTAGGTACATGTGTCACAAAAATATGACACAGTATTATTCTTAGTTAGAATTGATAAATGATGTTTAAAATATCACACTAATATTATAAAGGCGAAAGTTTGTGAGTGTGTGTGTGTCTGTGTTTATATTATGTTTGTTACTTCTTCACGCTCTGAACCAATTTTGATAAAATTTTGTATGGAGGTAGCTGACACCTTGGATTAACATATAGGCTACTTTTTATCCCGATATTCCCACGGGATCGTCATTAACGCGGGTGAAACTGCAGGGTGCAGCTAGTTGGTTAAAAAAATACCGCAAGTAATTCAGGAGCTCACGGTCAGCGGTCGTTTAGTGAGGCTATAATTGCTATTATTTTTCATTACACCACGACTACACAGTGACTACAGAGTCAATTTTTCAACCACTAAATTATTTCATTGTATCATCATCTGCCTTTGCTTAACTACGTTAGGATCCAGTCTGACTATATGCAGCTGGTTTGATACCAGTATTTTACATGAAGCGACTGCTTATGTGACCTCTACAACCCAGTTATCAGACTTTCAGGCTTCTGACGACCCGTAACGACTGTCAAAAATCTACAAATGACAGCCGGGACCAGCGGCTTAACGTACCTCCCGAGACACGCGGATGGGCCTCGGTATGGAATGACTGGTCACCTATCCTGAGATCGACCATGGCGAGCGTCGCTTAATTATTGAGCGACCCATGTTGCTGTTATTTCATCAGCCACGAAAGGAGCTCGTGGTTTCATTCTAACATTCAAAAAGTTACAACAAATCTCAACAAATAACTAAGATCATTGCATAAATAAATAAATACAACTTAATAGCGCCATTAATAAAGTCTTAACATTTAGAAATCTGTTGGTTTATAGTCCAATTACATTAAAACTTATTCTGAAGACGTTTCGTGCTATTTGTGGAAAAATACTAAGAGCAGAATTTATTAGACAAATTATTATGATTATTTATTTATATTATATTATTTTTCTTACTGCCACATTCTTAGACGTTAATTAAAGTTAATGGATCATTAACTATCTATAACTAAATGTAAGTTTTTAGCGTACATAATATGTATATAATTATCTCTCAAGGTCAATTCTCGTATATAAAACAGTTCAAAATCTAATTCGATTTCGATCTCAAAAATTTTCTAATATGATTTAGTTTGCCTCATTAATTTAATATTATGTATTTAATTTATAACAACAAAGAAGAATTATTATTATTAGAAAAATAATAAAGACGTCAGAAATATGAATTTTTGAAATTATTTTATTTGAATGCTCTTAAGTTACAATGCGCGTTGATGTCTTTTATATGGAGAAAAAGTCCTCTTTGAATGTATAATTGTTCCAAGTACAATATTAGTTAAAACTTTAATGTAATGATTCATATCTAATATGATTTTAAATCATGCAAGCTTGGATGTAACATTAAAATAACAGCTTAATACTGTCCCATTCTGGGTCAAAAGCCTCTTCTCCGACTGAGAAGGTTTGTTTGGGAACATTGATTACTATCCATATAATATTATTGAATGAAACCCGATTCTGATCCAGTTTTCAATGTAGATTTAAGTTACTAAGTTCCGTTTGAACTAGTTCTAACAACAATTTATTACACAAAAAATCTTTTTAACAATTTTACTTTACCCAAGGTCTCTTAGATTGTCACCACAAAAATTAAAATCTAAATTAACTAAAACTTGCTTTCCTCACAAAAATCTTATCAAAAAAAACTAGTTCAAATCGTGACCCGAACTCACGATTTTTGAGGCAATTCAGAGCAACCTGAATACCTGAGATATTGATAGACAGACAGACAAAAAACCGCTGCTGATATAAAACGAGTTATCGATAATACGTCTGTTGCGTAAGCGTCGCAACACTTGTGTAATGTCTGTGGCAAGCGGTAAGTCCTTGCTAGGGAGGGGAAAGAAGTATCGATAGTTTATATTTCAGTGTTTGTTTTGGTTATATTCTGATTATTTAATTAGTAACGATTGATAAATTATGTTTTTTTTTTTTCTTTCTGAAGATAGTTTCGGTATGTAGTTTTACAGGCTGAAATAGATATGAATTTCCTTTACATGTCTCTTTATTTCTAGATACTATAAATAATAAATGAATACTTTAAATCACCATTTGTAATGAATAGTTAAAGCGAGTTACATAGTTTCTGTCTTACAACATACTAAAGTATATACGTACCTCATTTTGTTGGTATATTGACGTGTAAAAGTGTTTGTACAAAACCTATTTACAGAAAATAAATCATTTATGATTTATTGCCGTGTGCTAGCTAATAAATGGCTAATAATTTAATTTAATGTTTTGTGTTTCGTAATGTTAATTACTTATTATTGTATAGAATATTTTTTAACTATACAGACAGCTGTGCTGCTGGGGAGTTTGTCGCGGCACTTCTTCTTCTTCCCAGCGAAAGCACTTTAAGCAACTTTAATTTTGACGCACAAAATGTGCTGATTCTCAGCCTAGTTTGAATAAATGACTCTTGATTTGTCTCTCCAAACGGCTTTAGTTGTCACAAAAGTTTAACAGTGACATTTACTTATAAACTAACTACTACATAATAACGGGACAGTATAAAGAATAGATTTTAGTTGCATTTAATATTGTAAATAATAAAAACTAGCTTCTGCCATCGACGTGTGCCTGAAATGTTTTGTTCCTCCGCCCCGCCGCGTCGCATCGCATCACCTGCCTGCGATATTACTTTGTTTTCACTTAGCGTTATTTCTGACTTTTTTTCTTTGTGCTTAGCTCCTAAGGGTCATTTCACGATGATATATTGTTATAGCCTATATATATAGCCTTCTTCAAGAATTGGGCAATAAAAAAAAAAACAAATCCAAACGGTAGTTCTAGAGATTAGCCCTTTCAAACAAACAAACTCTTCAGTTTTGTTATTAGTATAGATATAGATGTTGCATGTACTCGTAGGTATACAATTCGACTTTAAGGATGAGACACGATTCTAATTAACTTCGACGCGGTATTTACCAAAGGGATGTTGTTCTAATCGATTTAAAAACAGTAAGCTTGTTGATTGATAAATTAGATAAACTTCACGCTTCGTTCGTTGCGGTGAAAGCAGCGTTATCGATTGTTTAATATTTGAAGTTGTAACGTTTTTTTGTTTGCAATCACCTTCTGTAATATTCCTTCTCTATTACATGGATACGGTTAAACACCTTGTGTAATTTTTTTGTAGCATATTTCATAATATTTAAAAAATATGCTAACTTGTTCTAATGGCCTAAAATGTATGTGGTGATATTGTCAAACTAATCTCTAACAGCGTCTTTCTATATGTAAGGATCACTTCCATTAATAATTACTGTTAGCCTTATATATTTCTACCACAGAGCAGGAACCTCTCACACAAAGGAATTAATAAGCATTCGACGACTTCAGACTCATAATAATTCCAATGCATATAAAATTTTCCTTCACCATTTTAGGCATTTTCTACCCGTGGTGTATGAATGTTATTAACTTACTAAGTAAAGTACAATGGTACCTAAACAAAACGACATACCAATCGCAGAGAACCAATCTCTAACAAAATAATAGTTAATCGACAATTAATCGACCTTAGCTAATCCCATCACTAGCTCTCACAAGGAAGCAGACATTCTATAAATTGGAGCACCATTACTATTATATATTATCTGCACTTAACTAACTCCGACCGGCAGTGGGTACCTCTTACTTACATATATAGCAATAAGTCTTGGATTTATAGATGCTCTAGTTAAACCACCATGTGGTTACAAAGTTGCAACATGCAGTGAGCTAGTAGGGTGATCAATCCAGAGGGAGGGTAAAGTAAAACATCGTGGGACAACCGGCATGTCCTAGAACCAAAAGTTCGATGACGTGATATCTACCAACCCGCACTGGGCCCGCGTGGTAGACTACAGCCCACTACCTATCGATAAGAGGAGCCTTTTGTCCAGCAGTGGAAACATTATAGGTTGATTATGTGTGGGAAAAATCGTGTTTTGTTTTAACTTTTATTTTTCGGAAATTGGCAACACGCAGTGAGAAAGCGTGGTGATCAACATGCCTTCTGTGCATGAGAAGAAGCTTTTACTTTCCTGCCGCTGTAGTTAGCGAGGAGTACCACACGACCGATCTATTACTGTTCACTAATTTGATTTGTGTTTGTATAATGAAACGCACCGAGCAGGAAATCCTCGTGTATGATTGCATATTACACATACTGTACGCCGGAAATATTGGTGTTTACACACGAAGACAGGTTAGTTTAACTTTGTATTAAGAAGCCTATATTTAGTAATGGTATCGTACGAAAGATTTTTCAAAAATATGTTTGCCCAGTGGAAACGGCCTCGACTTATGAGTTCAAAGGTTCGAACCCAGGCAGGCACATTACTTATTTCATCACCACTGCTCTCAAAACAGTGAAGGAAAACATCGTGAGGAAACCGGCATGTACTAGAACCATAAATTCAAAGACATGTGACATCTACCAACCCGCACTGGGCTCGCGTGGTGGATTAGTGCCCACTCCCTCTCACAGAGAGGGTGCCTGTGTCCCAGCAGTGGGAACATCATAGACTGAGTATAAAGAAGGCATAATTCAGTAATGAAATCGTCTCATGTATTCTTCGAAGAGATAGGCAGAGATGTATTGAATAGATAACCGTATGTCAGTGGGAATGATTGAAATACAAAAAGCGACATTATTGCTACGAAATAAAGGCGCTTTCAATTCGTTACCATGAACGGTTGACGGTACTATTTCCAGTTAGACCCATTTAATAGGGTGCGAGCTTATAGTTACTATCCAAGCACAATAATACAGACTCAATCATTTCCAAATTGTAAGTATCACTTTGCCCGACCCGCCTATAGAACCTAGGACCACACGTTCAGCAGTCGTGTTATCGATCACAAAACCACTAAGCTATATTTGACCCAAGAACTAGCGATACATACCGATGTCACCACAGTGCCACAGTGAGCGGTGGCCTGTCAACCGATGTCAACACGCATTGGTTATCCAACAGCTCGTGGGTTGAGCAACCAGCTACTTGTTGAGTTGAGGTTTATATCAAGATGTTTATTTGTTGAATTAGATTTATGGAATTCAAAGTAAAGAGGTCAACGACTTGATGGAAAGTGGTGGCGCCTTTGGGCAGTGGACGCCTTGGGGTTTGCTGAACTGTTGCATAATCAGCCAATGTTTCCACTGCTGGGACACAGGCCTCCTCTCTGTGAGAGGGAGTGGGCTGTAATCCACCACGCGGGCCCAGTGCGGGTTGGCAGATGTCACATGTCTTCGAATTTTTGGTGCTAGGACATGCCGGTTTCCTCACGATCTTTTCCTTCACCGTTTTGAGAGCAGTGATGATGAAATAATTTACAAAAAGTAAAGTGCCTGTCTGGGTTCGAACCTACGACCGACTCGTCGCGGCCGTTACCACTTGGCCACCACTGCTTTCCGACTTTAGACTGATAATGTTAAACATTAAAAGCGAAACGTGGGTGTAATACACCTTGGGCAATATAGGTATGATAGTATCTTGTTATATTAAATATTATGCTCTGAACCAAGGATAAATGTCTAATTTCCAAAGCGTTTCTTTTAAATACTTGTCAAATTGAATTCTAAACTTCATTCTGTGTGGCAACAAGTTGTTTATTGTTACTAAATGTTTTGTGCGCTCGTTTCACAGTCGTTGCCACAGTCCACTTGTAATAGGAAAAGGACTTTGAAATGTTTATTTAGCTAGTTTATTTTGTTTGCACAGAAATGTCTTAGGAAATCTGGATTTAATGGCTGAAATCGCCTTCGTAGAATGGCATAATTATCTAAGATAAATATTTAAATTCAAATTCATTTATTCACATTTAAATAAAGTAAATACAATTGGTGTTGCTCCATGTTAGATTATTTGGTCTTATATTCTATTTAGCCTTATTATGGCATGTGAATCTACATAATAATTTCATTTCGCATGAGTGGCCTGTCTCGTTGGTGTAGTGGTCGCAAGTGCTACTGCTGAGCGTGAGGTCCTAGTTTTGATTCCTAGGGCGGGAAAAGTGTAATTTGGTTCTCCCATTAGAAATTTCTCAGTAGCAGCCCGGAGTCTGGACCTGTGCCTGGTTGATGACTATAGGTTTGCCCCTGTTACATGGGACTTGAACATAACTGGCGAAATGTGGGTGTACTAAAACTACACCTCTGCCTAAACCTTTGGGGATTATATGCGTTATGTTATGTGAATTAATACTCATTAAGTTAGAACCTTCACTGTCACACTAATATAATATTATAAAGGCGAAAGTTTGTGAGTGTATGTGTAAACGGCTAAAACGCTAAAATGGCTGGGCCAATTTTGATATAATTTTCTGTGGAGGTAGCTGATACCCTGGATTAACATATAGGCTACTTTTTATCCCGATATTTCCACGGGATCGACACTTATGCGAGTGAAACCACAGGGCGCAGCTAGTAAAGAAGTAAATGCAATAAACCCCAGAGCACATTTTTTAAAGGAAATATATATGAAGCTGGCTAACATAATGTTGTGTAAGGTAACATATTACAGTCGAAAGTGACAGTCTCCACGTATCCAATCCTACTTCCTCAAGAAATCAAGGTGACAACTTATTGACGAGTTGAATATAAGGATTTGTTCACACTGAGCGACTCAAAGTTGCCACATGCTACAATTATAGGTATCTGTTCTATTAACAGTATAAAATTAAGTCAATTTTTGCGTGTCTGTGTGTGACAACTTAGTTCTTCTAATTTACATAATGGATTTTGATGTGGGTTTCACCATCATTTAGATAATTTATTCCAGAAGGTTTATGTGAATACTATATTCATATCAAACTTAAATAAAGTAAAGAAATCTTGGAATTTTTTCCTTGAAAAGCAGGAGCAGGGGGCGCTAGTCGAATATTGAACAATTTTCCAAGTGAATTACTAAGGAACATGTTGACAAAAACCTTTATAACAGCTAAATATAGTAAAAAAACGTTTTTTTATGGTATTGGATTGCATCAAGCAGGTGCTCCATCTGATGATAAGTTATCCCCGCTGCCTATTGACTTCTGCAATACCAGAAGTATCACAGATGCTTTGCCTTCCCAGAGACCAAACTGAAATGTCTCATGTGCCTATTATTACGCCGAAACCTTCAAACCGTAGCACAGCAATTTGGCAGCAGAAATAAGCATCGCCATCTTCATCTGCCTGCTCCCTACTAGGTTGTGGTCCAGTCGAACCGGTTGCAGCTGAATACCAGTATTTCACATGGAGCGACTGCCTACCTGACCTCCACAACACAGTTACTGGGTAACACGATACACTTTGGTAAGACTGGTTGTTAGAAATAAGCAATTATAGTACAATCAAGCGCACATTATGGCCATTTGATATTGACAGCGCCTTTGTGTCGTAGCAGTAAGGGTGACTTTCGTAATGCAAGTGTTACTGCACTGTTACTAACAAGTTAATAATAGCAAGTATGTCAATATCGATGATAATAGTAGGTAATCTCGTGAAACAGGTTGCAGGCAAGTTGCCCAATAGTTGCTCCATAGTTGCTCAGTGAGTGCAAAGCTTTAGTTCGCAATACTAAGTGTATTAGTATTCTTTCTGCCTACCTTGTTTCGAATAATAAGTGTCTGATGTAACGAGTGTACTGTTTAGAAAACGAGAAAATAGTTTAAAAGAAAGATTTCCTTCTATCTAGATTATACATACATAAGCCCACGCGTTCTCCCCACAGGGCTAAGCAGAGACTACAGACGACATCTGCTACGATCCTTTTATACTCTGTTTACTTCGTTTACGTTCAGAAGAGACAAGTTTCTAGGAGTTTGGTGTAAAATTACTTTTATACTTAATTTATGAAAAAAAAAAAAAATGGAATTTACACAAACCTAATATTTCGTAGGGAGTCAAATAAAATAAGTAGCAAAAGCCTATTTTGGAACTAAGTTTTTGTATAACAAAAATAACGCGATAACTTTCAGTAATACTAATAAACACCATTTATCACAAATTCACACAAATAATGAAAAATACCAACAATAATATTTTTAAAATCCTTCACCTATGAGACTCTTTCCTACATGTATTTATTCTATGTATATAATTATGTATAGTGGATTCAAACCTTTCTCAAGCAGTAGGCATTTCTAGTGTATTTTTTTTTCAACCATTATTGTCCCATATCATTATTAAATATGTTCATTTTTATATCCATAAACGAATACTTTTTCTGAACAATATGGTAACTTCTTATGACCAAACAGACAGACTTTCAAGCCAATTTGCCTCATTTAACGTAGAATTAAAGTATCTACTTTTTTATTTATGGAAGACTACATCCTTAATTATAATTTAGGAAATATAAATCTTAGGTTCAACCGATAACGACCGTGTAATTCCTTGATGAAAACTAACATAGGTAATAAAATATGCAAAAATATGACAAAAATACTATAATTAATTCCCTGCCCATACATCACTAGTAAAGCGTGAATATACACACGAAATCGCGTTCCGATTACAAAACAAGTTTCGGATATTACGTTACCAAAATAACTATATAGCGGCTATTACATAACGTTTAAAAAAACGTGAAATTTTTACCGTAATCTGCGTTCGAAAATAGCACTATGTTTTTCACTGCACTATCACTGATGTTTGAGTTTAGAAAACACTTTTTTTTTGTTTTTGTTTTTGCGCCACGTCTGTTTGTGGCTAAGGTATGAAGCTTACTGCCTCATCGCCCCTCCAAGTCGGGTAAAGTGACAGTGGTTGAGGCTAGGCTACACTGTGTACTGCTTAGAAAAGATTTTGCGATTTTCTATAAAGGTGTTTTTGTCTTCGGTCATAAGTCTTACCAAGGGATATTTTGTGACCGTCTTGCAGTCTAGTAGACAGTTTAGTACTTTATTTTTAGCAGCAAATTATCTCAGCAAAAACACATACACATTATCATCATCTGCCTAGTCTTCTCCCAACTATGTTGGGGTTGGTTTCCAGTCTAACTGGATGTAGCTGAATACCAACTACCCAGTTACTGAGTTAAACCCAGTAACTGGGTTGTGGAGGTCAGATAGGCGGTCGTTCCATGTAAAATATTGATATCATGACTCCATTATGCACCGTGTTTAGATACCAGAAGGCCAATTCTCGTAATTTAAAACGTTCAAAATCTAGCCGCAGTCTCATCTCAGCTACAAATAAATGTCAAAAACTTGTCAAAATGTAGGGAAATTAGGGGTATTTTTGACAGATTGAGACTGAGATCAGACTGTGAATGTTCTTAAAATTACGAGAATTGCCTCTCAGATTGTGTGATGGCGATCATAGTTTGTTATTTACAGGGAGAAAATAGACGCTACTGTCCTTACTTGTACAATAGGTACTGTCTTCCCGTTAGGCCCTTTCTACACGGCACGGTTTCATTACAGTACGGCGTAAAAAACGTACCGTTGAACAAACGTGTCTGTCAACAAGTTTCCTTCGTAGTGCATACAACACCGCGGTTTTTCACAGCTGAGGCTTTTTCGGCATAATCAGCATTCTCCCCCCTTGTCCCAATTTATTTGTGGTCGGAGCACTGTATTTTTCTTCTATACTCTATTAGTCGTCATCTCGGTTGTCATCCCCTTTCTAACCATATCATCTTTCACACAGTACATCCATAATTTCTTTGGTCTTCCCCTACTCTTATACTTAAGTGTTTTTAAAATTATTTTAATGTTTATTTATATTTATGTAAATAAATGCATGTTCTTTCTTTCTCTTGGAGAAGGTGACTTATCAATGTGGCTAGCATTTAGATACTAAAAGTCAGGTGATAGCGGTCTGTCATAAATCATCATCATGATTAACATAATCAGTCTATAATGTTCCCACTGCTGCGAAACAGGCCTCCTCTCTGTGAGAGGGAGTGGGCCGTAATCCACTTCGCAGGCCCAGTTCAATTATTAAATCTTGTTGTTATGAAACGTTCGCGAATTAGTTTCCAAACATGTAAACGAATATGAGTTATTGGAAAAATAACTTTAATAACTAAACAATAAAGTTCAGTTTACGCTACAACTTCAAACATTGTTATAACGTTTTCAATAGTCACTCTGAAATCACCTTAATTTTCACCAAAATAAAGTTGATATTTGTTTAACTTGAAATAACATCAATCGGAAACATTAATTTGAATAGAAGTTAAGTTTAAAGGTTGAACATTACATTCTTATCGATATCTATACTAATATTATAAAGAGAAAAGACTTGATTTTCTTGTATGTTTGTTTGTAATGGATAAACTCAAAAAATACTTTACCAATTTAAAAAAAAAACACTTTTAGAAAGCTAAATTATCAGCAAGTATCATTGGCTGTGTTAAATTTATTTTAAAAAATAGAGATCCCTATGAAAATTGTAATAACATAACGGGGACGACGATGGCCAGTGGGACGAACGGGAATACACGAACCCAAGGCATCAAAAATTTGCCTAGTTATAAAAGTTATTATTTAGTGTGCGCTGCAAAAACTATTGATGATACATATAATAATGTACTACATGTTTATAGTAGGTACTCATTATTACTCATAAAAAACTTTGTTCAAATTAGTCAAGACACGTGTAGAATCGAAAGCTGATGACATTCGTATCACGGTGTTAATCCATAACCAACTTAATAGTTTTATAATCAAGGTTAATTATGTATGTGTGAATTCATCTTTAAATTATTCGAATCAGTCCTTTCGTTTAAAAGTTACGACTGACCATTAAAATGCCAAAACTAAGAAAAATTCCGCGGTATTTTCCTTCACCGATTTGAGAGCAGTGGTGATGAAATAGTTTACACAAAGTAAAGCGCCTGCTTGATAAATGATTTTATTTCTGTAAGTAGATTTGTACAAAAACTTTTACACGTCAATCAAAGTTTTAAAAACTAGATGAGGTGGGCGTCCTATCTCACTACTCCGAGAAGAAAGGCAGAAACAAACTCAGAGGACACAGTCTTTTTTAAAGTCCGGACAATATCTTGGTCAGATCATATGATGACCATGTAGATTGATGTCTGAGATGGTCTTTTGAGGAAAGAACCATACAGATTGAGTGGACCTGTCCAGTCAGTGCACGCGTTTGTCGATCTTGATCTCAACGACTCGACGAACAATACCAAAGAAAGGACATTTGGGTAGGCCGCGTAAATTACTCAAACTACCAGATCATGGTTAACTCTAACATAGAAGTAAAAAAAAAGAATGACACGTATACACATAGTCCTCACATAGTCCTCACATACCTCACAATCTCAATAATTAAATTAAAATAATCACACTATCACTAATATTATAAAGGCGAAAGTTTGTGAGTGTGTGTGTGTTTATATGTTTGTTACTTCTTCACGCTCAAACGGCTGGACCGATTTTGATGAAATTTGGTATAGAGATAGTTTGAGTCCCGGGAAAAGACATAGGATAGTTTTTATCCCGATATTCCTACGGGATCGACATTTATGCGGGTGAAACCGCGGGGCGCAGCTAGTGCTTTATAAAGTAACGATCTCAGTAAGGATAGGTTGCCCATCAAGATTCATAATTTTAAGATCATTCTAGAATACAGGCCAGGCTTTGTAACTTAAAGTCGCACCCGCCCCGGACCTCACTATAACCTCACCCTAACAAGATTGCACACACATACGCGCAATGCAATATAACTGTACTATATGCGCACGTATGTGTGTGTGTCTAGAATGCAACATTAATATTAAAGAGCTTCGCGCCGCTCTCTGCATATCCCGTCAAGGCTAGACTTGAAGATACTAGTTGTATACGTATTGAAATGTCGCATCTGTATTTTAAAAGACTGCTCTCGTGCCGGTACTACCGGCACGAAGTGTACGGGGTGGCAGGGACAACCACGCCCGACCTGATACAATGGACTCAGTACATGATTCTTGTCTAACCGAGTTGTAACAGCATGGAATAGGCTCCCGGGAAATGTGGTGACGGCTCCCACACTGAACTGCTTCAAGAATCGAGTGGACAGATTAAATATCTCCAAGCTATACGATACACACGCATCAGCTAATTAGCTGCTAGTTTGTCTAAACACATAATAATAATATAAATATGGATAACTAGTTCATGTCATGATACAGCTTTCAGCAAGTCAGCTTGAAGGCGACATACATAGGTAAGTACATTTAATTATCTAAATGCGCCCCTTCATTTCTGTGTTTGCAGGTCTTAAAGCATTCAGGATTCAAAGCGGAAATAGCCCAATGGCAAAGATGTTGCATAGACGAGCGACTAGCAAGTGGTCGTGAGTGTGATACCCAGCTGTTGCATTTGGCTTAGCTGAAATTAAAATATTGTCGAATTGCGACATTCGATTAGAATCGGTTCCCCAAAAAATGTAATAACAAGGATAACATAGTTGTTTTGTTTTGAACCCATTAAAACTAAGTGAACAGTTTGAGTTTGTATTCATACAGTCTTCCCAACTAGAATAGTATCCCTTTGAGTGTGGTGAGTTGGTGACCGCTAAGGCTGCTGTTGTTTATCTCAGCGGCACGGAATCTTGGCCAAGCGCTTATCTCGCGATAGCAAAAGTTTTAAGTGTTTCTGATGAATGTTTGTTGTGCAGGTATGTCAAAAAATGTTTACTTTTAGTTCAAGCAGGTAATCCATTATGTTTAAGTGCACCACGACGAAACTTTTAATTTACAGTTGAATCGGGTCATTTGAGCGACTAAGTTCACGTTTTAAATTTGTGTGATTTGAAAAGTTTACTGTTCAGTTTTTGAATTATTGTGATTTTATGCTTTTAATTCAATAAGTAAAGGTGCTTTAAAAGCAATAAAAATGCCTCTAACACCAGCACAGGTTTCACAAGCCGTTGCGTTAATTAACCAAGGGCTGACACAGCGTGAAGTTGCTATTGCTTTTAACGTACCACGGTAATCAATGCAGTATGCCCTTAAAAGATACCAGGAGACAGGCCAGTACACCCGCAGGCCAGGCAGTGGAGGCGAAAGGTGCACATCGGCCCGAGACGACCGCTTTATTGTCCTGGAGATTTTGAGAAACCTCTACCTGACAGCTGTTGAGATACGCCAGCGGCTTCAAATTGTGAAAGGCGTTAATGTTAGTGAGCGTACGGTGAGAAGACGAATGGAGGAAGTCAATTTAAAAGCTTGTAGACCAGCACGAGGTCCAGAACTTCTCAGACAGCACCGAGTAGCTCGACTTCACTTCGCACGAGAAAACGTTAACTGGACCCACGAGCAATGGGCTAGAGTATTGTTCACAGACGAGTGTCGAATAGCTTTACGTTCTCCAGATGGTCGAGAACGAGTGTGGCGAAGAAGAGGAGAGCGGTTTTTACCCATTACTACTACTCAAACAGTGAGTTTCCATGGAGGCTCAATAATGGTATGGGGAGGTATAAGTTCCGACGTACGTACAGAGTTGGTTATCGTCGATAATCGGCTAACAGCTGTTCGATTCATCGAGGAAGTTCTTCAGGAACACGTAATGCCATATTCGGGGTTCATTGGACACGACCAATTCCTCCTAATGCACGATAATGCACGCCCACACGTTGCACATTGCGTTGAAGAATATCTGGAAGAGGTTGGCATACAAAAATTGCAATGGCCAGCTCGTAGCCCAGACTTAAACCCGATTGAGCATATCTGGGACATGCTCAAAAGAAAGATAAAGTCCAGCTCCAACCCGCCGGAAACTCTAAACCAGCTCCGAACTGCAGCGCTGGCCGCTTGGCGCAGTATACTGCAAGTTGATGTCCGAAACATCATCCAAAGTATGCCAGATCGAATGCAGGCAGTTATCAGGGCTAGAGGAGGAAACACCCGATATTAAAACGTATAGACAACAACGAAAAAGACCTTATTTTTTATTTTATAGTGTTTTTAAATTTATAGTGAAAAATTCCTAATTTCAGTGAAAGTGCGTGATTTTAAAAACTGATTTATTGGTGAGGTAATCTTTTAAATTCTAAGTTCTTAATTAAAGCATAAGAGACACGTATTAAAGCCAATTACCCTTAATTTATTGTCATAAATGCAAATGAAAATTTTTTTATGCAAATAATCGGCAAAATCACGAGTGGCCAAGTTTCCGTGCCGGTGAGGTATATAATGTAATTATATTTTTAAAGTTTAAATAGTAATATCAGTTTTACAGCCTGCATAACTATTATAAAAACCGAGAGTACAGTAATCATCTCTACCTTAGGCTCTACCTTAGTAGGTAGAGCCCGTATCTTCGCTGACGGACCTAAAGAGAAGACCGCAGGTTGTGCAAAGTTATGATTACTGTACTCTCAACTACTATCCGAAAGTAATCGAAAAGTAGTCTTTTCGATTACTTTCGGATAGTAGTTGATACGTCTAAACAAGTGACAAATTTAATTTTTCGGACGGGCATATCTATGTCAGGAGTACGGCCAACTGTCCAATAGTGTTGTCATTAATTCTTAGCTCGGGCCCCGAACTAATCATATGTCCGTAAGTGATATGAAGAAGGAAATGCTGGTCTTCGGCCGAAACTATGGATTTCGTGATTAGAGAGTAAGAATTTCCTCAGTGTCGTACATTTTGTGGTAATCATGTTATCGTACTTTAAAAGAAAGTGTTGAATTAAAGAAAATATTATATTTCATCTTTTATTTACATAACATAATCAGCCTATAACGTTCCCACTGCTGGGACACAGGCCTCCTCTCTGTGAGAGGGAGAGGACCGTAATCCACCACGCGGGCCTCGTATGGATTATTTGATGTCACATGCCTTCGAATTTTTGATTTTAGGACATGCCGGTTTCCTCACGATGTTTTTCTTCACCGTTTTTGAGAGCAGTGGTGATGAAATAAATTACAGGAATCTTCATTAAGTTGGCACTAGATTTGGGACATAAATGTCAGACTAATTTGGGAAACGAGGAAAAGGAACTACAATGAAATTAAAAACACATACAGTAATTAATTTATAATTAGGTACAAAAATATAGTTAAAATATTTATATTTACATTAAAAAAGTACTAATTTTAGAATTAATAATGATTTTTATGGCAAAAAACATTTTATGATTTTAAAATGAAGTACCACTTTTTATCTTAATAACCAATAATATATTTTTTTTAGTTTAGGTAGGTACTTATGTAGGCATTACATTTTACAATAATAAATTTACTTAGGTAGTATGTACACAGACGAAAACTTTATACAGGGTCGCGGGCACATTGACGCACAACCTGTCGTCATGGAGTCAGTATATGATTCTCAACCCCATTGCGTTTAAATTTATCGGCGGTTATTAAAAAAGAACTTAGCTATTCCATTCATTTTGACTGAATCTATGGTTACAGGCTGCGCAGCGATGTCCCTGCCACCCTGTATAACTTATTTTTTTATTTATTACATTAAAAATTAAATTAATAATGTAACTGGCCAAAGTCGTCTTAAAAAGTTAGGTCTAGGTAATTTTGTTAATTGAAAAATAATCCAAATGAATTGGTATTTTTTTTCAATTTAAACCAATTGTACAACCAACCATTTAGAACTTAAAAAAAAAACATAAATCCATAAAATTGCCCATATTTTTAAAGTAAAATTGTTATACGTCAGTGATTGTCAGAATAATCCCTTAGTATAAGAAATATTGGGAATCCGTTTTTTATTTCGTCACTTTCAGTACAAAATTACTGAAACTCATCACTCAGATTTCGAATAACTATTCTTTTCATAACTAAAACTTTCATATTATATTTCTCTAATATTTTGTCAGTCAATTTCGTGTCGGTAATTTTGAGTTCTATTTTGTCACAGTCTAAAACAATTTGTTATTATTCTTTTTTTTTAACCCGTTAATACGTCTTCCAATATTGACAGTCATATAATTATGTTTTCTGAAAGCCTGATCAAGTCTCTCTTCAGTTCAGCTGTCAAACCGCATATACTTAGCTGATGTCTTTGATTCACCAAAATAACAATTTAAAATGAGATTTGACAACAAATATAATTTAATAGGCCTTCAGAAATCAAAGAGTCGAACTCATGCGATTATTTCAAGATTTTCAAGCATGATTTTAAAGCTTAAGGCTTTACATAACTAACTTTCTCATACTACTACAATCGTCAGTCAATATCGCCAGTAACTTTAGCTTGAATTTGTCACGTCATGTTTGTCACTAGCTTGTTTCTTATGACTTTTAAACTTCCTTGCTCGTTTTCTTCTACTCCCTACTTCGACTCTGTCGCTCCTAGCCTGAATGTCTTGACTGTCAGTGTTGCCTGTAGGTGTCGAGTCTGTCACTTCAAGTTTGTCACTCCTGTCTTGGATGTCGGGACTGTCAGTCTGGCCTGATTGTCTCATCGCGTACTCATGTCGTTTGCGTCGGGCTGAGAATCGTCGTCTGTCGTACAAATTGTTGTATGAATTACCCCTGGAAATTGTACAATTTGGTTAACTATAGATACATGGAAAAAATGGTGTAGGTAAAGGTGCCTAAAGACTTTTCAATCTTGAGAATTGACGAATTATTTTGTCAATTGTCAAAATGTCGTTTTTCGATAGCATCGACAGTCTGTAGGCACCTTAATATAATAAACTAATTTCAGTGTAATCTTTAAGTTGTTATTTAAAGTTTAACCAAAGAAAATTATCTGCTTGAAATTGATAGTATACTATTACTAATTTATTAATTTGAAAAAAAGCTAACGAAAGCGGGACATGACACCCAGTTTTGACAAAATACTTTTAATTGAACGTGAAATTAGTTTATTTTAAATCTAAGTATTTAGTTATGGTTAATTTTAATTTACTTAAACATTTTATAAAACTACGGTAACTTCTGTTTCAAATTGGTAACTATCAAAAAGAAAGTTAAGTTTAATTATGACTAAAATAAAGTAAAAAATGTATCACATTTCTTCTAATTTCAAATCGATCACAATTTATTAACGTCATGTTGATGAACTTAATTTTATACTGATTAGTTTAATTACAAACTCCAATTAGTAAATTCCCTAATAAATTAATTTGTAAAAAAAATATAAAAATACTATCATTATTGTACTTGACGTTTAGCACTTAAATTACTTGTACTTAAAACTGAGAATAATCTCTAATTTGTTATATTTTAGTAACCTCAACGTCAGAGATGTACCGACTATAGTGACACAATCGACTAGCAAATAAATCGTATTATTTTTCGAGGACTTAGGTACTTATAATCGAAGGGAAATATGTTTTTTTAAGTGAACACCTATATGCGCGTTGGGCATTTATTGAGATGGCAAAAAAACCATTGAACTCGCGACACTGTTACCGACACCTCTGTCTTAAGTTTTGGCCATTATAAAGACATCAACGCGCGGTACCTTTTCTTTGGGAAGAATGACCTTCAAACATATTTATAAAATTACTATGCTTTTGAAAATACACACGTTATTGTTCAAGTTTTCACTTCTGTCGGCACTCCCGGAGTGCCATTTTATTGTTTGGTGGTACCTAAAGGTACTGCCATGATTATTTTTTACGTAAACTTGGTGAATGAAACATCCTCATAACATCACGCCTATAATCCCCAAGAGTTAGGCAGAGGTGTACCTATAGTACATCCACATTTCGCCAGTTTTGTTTTAGTCCCATTTAATAGGGCCAGCCTATTGCCATCAACCGGACACAAATCGAGATTCCGGGCTGCTATTGAGGACTTCCAGATACCGATGCCCGACCTGGGAATCGAACCCAGTACCTCATGCTCAGCAGTAGCGCTTGCGACCACTAGGCCAATGAGGCAGTCAAAATAACTAGGTAGGTACTGGCACTATATTTTTACCGCACTTGGAAATCCAGCTTAAATTCCTGAACAAACCCATGACAAAAGACATGGCTTGGCGATATTTATAACGTCAGAGAGAATAGTCGATTAGCACTAATTAGTCGGTACACCTCTATAATGATAAGATCTACTTTTTGCCGTTAATGAAGTTGCCGGCCTCGTCCTTGTACAGATCTTCATTGATCCCGTAGTACGCCGGAGCGTTTGGACAATCCACCTGGAAAGAGACAGCACGTCATTATTATAATTATGTAATGGAACGATGGATTCGAGGGATCTGGCGAGATTAGGTAGCAACTCGAACAGTTGCTGAATTCATATCCACAACTTTATAGGATTATTAAGTGGTTTCAGGAAAAAAATGGTATTTTTCAGAAGATATTCAAGAAAATAATACCGCGTGCAGCACCGTATACGTAATAGAAGAGATACTTCTTAAAAAATCCATACTTAAATTATAAATTCGAAAGTAACTCTGTCTGTCTGTCTGTATGTTACCTTTTCACGCCTAAACCACTGAACCGATTTAGATGAAATTTGGTATAAAGATAGTTTGAGTCCCGGGAAAGGACATAGGATAGTTTTTATCCCGATATTCCCACGGGATCGAAACTTATGCGGGTAAAACCGCGGGGCGCAGCTAGTACAGGATAAGAGATTTAGTGTGAGAGACAGAGAGAGACACTCATATCTTTCTTCTCTTTCGTGTAACGATATTTATGTGCCTAGACGTGCAGCGTCCTTGAAACACAACGATTTGGATTACCTTGAAGAACCAGTCACAGACTCTGGTCCTCTGGTTGAAGACGGTGCCGGCTCCGCAAACGAAGGAGTACATCAGGTTGCCTCCGATACTCGGGACACACCAGTGCCAAACCTGTAAGAAAGAGACACGTTGCTATGATTATTTCAGTAGGGGCAAAGATCTAAAAGCTAAGGACAAATTCTTAGGGCCTTATTGATTTAAAATCAGAATTGAGAAGTCAGATCTTTAAATCACGTCTCTATAACTCTTTCGAATATCAGCGCCAGTGGCGTTCATTACATACTCAAAGGTGCAGGTGTATAGACTATTCTGACATTCGAGCAAGTGGGTCATGTTATGGACAACCCTACACTCACATTGGTGAGTATCGCTGCTCTTACCGTAGCTAATTAATCTAAAAAGTACCATCGTCTTGAAAAGAAGAAGACTAGGAACTATTTGACCTATTTCAAGATCAGTTAAGGTTTGATAAAAGGTCCTTCCACTATGTATATAGCAAACATTTAAAGCTACAAAACATATTGCATTAATATTATGACTAGGCGCTAGATATTGAAATTATTGTTATTGTAACCAAAACGCCTTTTTTAGCTGCTAAAGAACGACAAATTACAAGTGTTTTTACCATGACACGAGTTATTGTCAGTCAACTCGTGTCGACATGAGATAAAGAACTGTACTTACTTGGCACATAGTTTCAGGGTCAGCGTAGTACCCGGGTATTTTATCATCGCATGTAAATGACAATCCTTTAGGTACTTCTGTGTATACCGGGAAGTCCTCTCCAGGTATGTAGCCGTCCAACGACTGGAAAGACAAAGAAATGAAATTCATTATCCACACATATGTATATTATTCAGATATCTTTATCTAGGGTTACTTGTAATTCGACGTATATCCGTCAGGAGCTGATAGGGGGGCCAAAATTCAACAAATTGAACCACCTATGGCCGAAATTCAATAGTTTTCGAGATATTTGAATTTTAAGGGTTTTTCGATATATTAATTCCAAACCAACAACCAACTAGCATCCAGGTTCCAGTCTCACCGGATGATCTCACGGACCAGTATTTTACATGGAGCGACTGTCTATCTGACGTTCACAACCCAGTTACTGGGTTTCAAAAGCATCACCATGATATTTGTATAGCAACTGCTGACCAACTAATTAATTCAAGTATGCGCCGCTTGAATTAACAGAGTATAAGGAAAGAAAGTGCATCGCAGTAATAGTGATGCAGACGGCACACCCGTTACAATATACACACGAAGGTGAGGGGAATGTTTGGAAAAACCTTTCCAAATAGTTCTTCGCTACAGCTGAGTACCAGTATATTACATGGAGCGACTGCCTATCTGACCTCCACAACCCAGCAACTGGGTAACACGATACCCCTTGGTAAGACTGGTTGTCAGACTTTCGGGCTTCTGACGACCCGTAACGACTGTCAAAGATCTACAGATGACAGCCGGGACCAACGGCTTCTAGTGTTTTCCGAGGTATGAAGGGGTCTCGATATGTAATGAACGGTCACCCATCTGCGAATTGACCGCGGTAAGTGTAGCTTAACCTCCAATCGACCCGTGCGGCTGTTATCATTTAGCCACAAGCCCGCACAGTCCTCCTGTCTGTTACACCATATTTATTTACATTAACAATAAACATAATTATTTAGATAGGTAGGTATCGCTAAATTCGGCTGATCTCCGCGCCGCGGTAAGCACGCTCCACCGTTAGTCCCGGCTTCATTTTAGATCTTTCACAGTGGTTATGGGTAGGTAATCAGAAGGCCAAAAGTCTGACAACCAAACCGAACCGTGCACCTAGCTTCTGACGTATCATAAATGCTCATGTAGGTTTATGTGAAATAATATTTTGATGTTGAACCAAGGCGTAAAATATTCACCAGCTATGGTCCAACTGAGTTGTGGAAGTCAGATGGGCAGTCGCTCCATGTAAAATTTTGGTATTCAGCTGCATCCGGTTAGACTGGATGCCGACCCCAACATAGATGGGAACAGACGAGGCAGATGATGATGAGTTAGGAGCATTACAGTAAAACGGGGCTACTTTGAACAGGCCGATCACAACTCGCGCAATATTACTCGAGGTCACGCACACTTGCTGAGCACACGTGAAAACCGATTTTGGCGCTCTGTCAAAGTAGCTCCAAAATCTGTCAAAGTAACCCTGGAAGTCAAAGTAGCCCCGTTTTGCGGTACTGCCTATCTTCTTAACATACCTCCCTAATCACCTTTCACAACAAACACGACAAAAAAATTACAATTCGACATTATAACGCGACATGTCCATCAAATAAAAAACAGCTGATCTGATTTTCCTAGTAGATAATCTACCTAATGATAGGTTAATTAAACAATAATAGATACAATAATTACGATTTAATTATACCTGCTTAGTTAGTCAAAGCTTTGCATTAATAACATACGACGTGTCACGTGATTCTTACACACGCCACGACTTTTTGTCGTGTTGTGTCGCGTTCTGTCGTGTGACATGCGACTTAATAAAGTACTTCATTTCCACATAGTTTTGGGGAGGAGGTAAAAACTTATGTCGTAACAGTTTTGTTGTTACATTGTAGTAGGGAAATAATTAAAATGACAGACCGAGCATGTAGGGTGGGTGCCGCAGGTGGTCATACTACTAGATAATAGTTTTGATTTATATAAAAAGTCTAGATTTTCTGTCAAAAGCATTTCATAAATAATAATAAAAAATGGCTATATCGGTCCGGCCGATCGGTCTAAGGTTCTAGTGATGCGCTTGCCGTTAAACAGCATTTCATTTTAATTTTATATAGGTACTATAAAAATGGTTTTAGTGTTCCGTACCAAATAGGTAAAAAGAAACCCTTATGGTGCGACTCAGTCTGTCTGTCTGTCCATCTGTCACAGCTGGATATCTCAAGAACTACTAATGCTAGCAACTTGAAATATTTGGAATAGTTTTAGATGAAGTTTGCCCAACTATTTTGCAAATAAGAAAGAATAATTTTTTTTTTTTTCCAACAGGGACTGAAAGGGGTTCTGAAAAAAGTGTGGCTACTAGGGCATGTGGAGTATCATATGAAAGAGCGCAGTTTGCACATTCCCAAACATGTTTTTTTAGGCCGCATTGTTTTCGACTTTTGATGACAAATGTAAAAAAAATACCGTTCCCCCCCCTTATCTCCGAAGTTTGCATAGAAAAAAAATCTGAAATTATTCTATGTGATAAAAGTTTATGTAAAGATTACAGGAAAAATAAAACGATGTCTCTAAATAGCATACTTTTTCAGAAATCATCAACAAAAGTTACATTAGTTCCACTATCGGTCAAGAGATGGCGCTGACCTAAAACTGCAATATTCTACACTGTAGCGCGCAGTGTTAAAATTCTCTGACGAATATTACACAGGCCCGTTTTGCCGATGAAAGTTTAAAAACATATGATGGTACGGAACCCTCGGTGTGCGACTCCGACTCGCACTTGACCGGTTTTATTTAAATCAATAATTTGATCTTTTTTTTTTAAGTTTTTTTTTAGATCTTAAAAAGAATCTCGTGAAATTAACAGAATATCATCTCATTTCTGTGAAAAACGACGTATGAGAGGAAAGATCAGAATTATGACAGGTCACCAACGAAAGAAACCTAATCTTCAACATTTTACCAAGGAACCCTAAAAAAAACTCCAATCCAGGGAAGCAGGTTAACGTGTATTGAGGTATTATCGAATGCTTAGCTTTTTTAATCGTGTTTACTAAGCCCATATAAAGGCATTAATGAATAGTGAAGACTAGGTTTTATTGTTCGTAGAACGCATCCATCATTTATTGTCTATTGGCACGAATGTATGGCATTAGGTCCGCCTCTGTACATTTGTGTGCTTGAAGTATTAAATAAATAAATAAATGTAGGCCATGCCGGCATTTATCGTAATATTGGACTCTGGGCCGGGACTGGGCGATCCAAAACGGCAGCGGCATGGGGTATTTCTGTGTAAGTTAGGTATTATGCTAGCTTTGAATAACTTTCAATTCATTGGCATTTTATCAGCGGGTGAAATAAAATAAAACTTAGGTAAGTACTATAGAACCAACTTTAAATAAATTAAAGTATCTGTGTCATTGATTTGTATTGGTGTTTATAATGACAATTATGTCATTTGGTTATAATAGGTTTTTATATTTTTATTGTGTTATTTATCTTTGTAGATAGATTGTTTTGTATTTCGTGAATGTGAGAACGTTGTAGGCCTTGTAGTCTGTAGATCGTATTTTATTTGATTAAGTACCTGGTACTTGTTGACAGGCCCACACTGTCCTCTCATACCTATTAATAATACTGTAATTTGAAAACATTGTAAAAGTCAATTATTTTTAAAAGAGTAACCGTGAAGTTTCTTGCTGACTCTTCTCCATAGGAAACGACCAATTGGAACCGTACACCTAGCTTCTGACGTTTCATAAATGCCCATGTAGGTTTATGTGAAATAAAATATTTTGAATTTGATTGTATTTCTGCAGGGAACACAGGGTATTTATATTTATTTACAAACAAAATGTTGTTTTTTCTTTATTTAAAGTCAGCCAGGACATGATTATGCACATGAATTTAAGAAATCGATTGTTCAAAGGAGAGGTCAAAAGTGGTACTAAATTCCGAAGATTTTTAAACGCTAATGTGATGTACCTTATTAGAAAGCTTATGTATTAAGCTACTCGATTATAGTTAAATATGATTTTTTCAGGCGCCCGTTTTTGTAAAAAAGTGAAAAATGTTTCAGAACAACGAAACGCACGTAGCCTTTATTTATTCATTTCTATGGAATATAATTATTTTAAATGTAGCTAAAGTTTCTGTTTCTATTAAATACTTTGAGATTTTATTATAATTTTAGCTGCAGCTCCATGAAATTGAGACAGAAAATATTGATTATCATAACAATGCAATATCAAAACGTGTCGAAAAAGGTCAAATCTGTAAATGTCAGAATGACGTTAAAATAACCACTAACCACTAAAACCATAACCACTGGTACAAGTCCATATGTAGAAAAATATTTCAACAAATGTATTAATGTTCTTAATTATAAAGTATAAGTATGTACATAGCCACTTATTTCTATGATAATTGACAATGAGAAATGACAATGACAGCCGCGCTGACTGACATTGTCATTGTCACGTCATTTGCCACAGGGCTGCCAACACTAAAATATAAATAATGTTTGTATTTAGTGATGCAAGCATTTTATTTTTCAACACTTGATTTAAAAAAAACGGGGGGCTGTAAAAAAAAATTAAATACCCAAAGACGTCAAAATAATTACCCTCTTTCAGCTCATAAAGCTCAGAAGGCTGTTTAAATTTTCAATTATTTTAGTACCAAGCCCCATACATTTATTGAACGTCTCCTTTGGAAACCATGAATTAATTTTCTCTATACCTAAATGTCTAATACCGAGATGACTTTACACTCACCCACGTATTCTATACTATAAAAGCCATTTTGCGATAACACAGCCATAGTAATTACTGCATTGTTTAATGTTAATTTACCTATTTAGTGGCAATTTAATAAGCGCATTATTATTTATTATGTAAATCAAAGTTGCATCGACGCTAATCTGATAATTATGATGATTATCTAACTGCTAAGAGTTCTAGTACGTATTTACTAAAGCTAATGAATAATCTCTTTATTCATCATAATCAGCCTATAATGTTCCCAACTTCCCACTGCTGGGACATAGGACTCCTCTCGTTAAGAGGGAGTGGGCTGCCATGTAATCCACCACTTGGGCCCAGTGAGGGCGTCTTCGAATTTTTGGTACTAGGACATGCCGGTTTCCTCACGATATTTTCGTTCACCGTTTTGAGAGCAGTGGTGATGATGAAATTATTTTCACAAAGTAAATTACCTGCCCGAGTTTGAACTCAAGACCTACAACTCTAAAGTCGGGGCCGATGCCACTGGGCACCTCTGTCTCTTTATGTACTAGACAATAATCACAATGATCGTAATCATAATCATAATGTTCGTGATTATGTTTTAAGATCAATGTAGGTATAACCCTGCAGTTCAGTCCAGTTCAGTATTCGGATTTTCATGCACAAATTGTCCGATAATTAGCATCGCGAGCAATGCTAGCGCAGGTTTGTTACAAAATATTTAAAAAATATACTTACAGCTAATGACCGGTCAATCAAATAAAATAATACTGTTAGAACTCCTACGGAACCCAGACTGATTCCGCACAGTCGTTTTTGTTGTGTCATTTTCGCTGCGGTACCCTAACTGTGTGGGTTGCTTAAACCTGAAACAATAGAAATCATAATTTATTTGAACATTATTTAATGCGCAACTGCGTAGTTTGGGGTCCTGTGTTCGATATACTAATCGCGTAAATAGGTAAGGGTAAAATAATTACCTCATTTATCCTATCAGAATAACCCTTTCATCAGGCAATTTATTTAAAAAACAAAACGGTATTTCATTTATTTGCACACTACACTAACAATCACAATCTGAATAATTTTGAAGGGTATTGCTAATCCATTGCTTCATAATTATGTTCAAAATTTTTATCTGCCCAACCATAAGGTAATTTTCAGGACCAGCCCGAAATCTAGATCAAAAGTCTGACAACCAGTCTTAGCAAGAGGTATGGCATTACCCAGTAACTGGGTTGTGGAGGTCAGATAGGCAGTCGCTCCATGTAAAAGCTGCATCCGGTTTGACTGGAAGCCGACCCCAACATGGTTGAGAAAAGGTTCGGTAGATTGAGTAGGCAAGGGTGGTGACAAATAATCGTTCCTTCTCTTTATGAGGAGAGGGTTCCACACTGCACTACAAGCTAATATTTCAAGTTTCTGCCTTTCTGCATACCTAAGCATTTTTATAGCCCCCAGTACAATTTCACATAAGTCATTTTGCATAACGACCGCCGACAATGTGTAATGGCGAAGTAATTACAATTGTAATCAAATATTTGCGTTTCTTCGACTGCTTTGTAACTACATTGTCGCAGTTTTTCCTTTCATTCACATACATATAATGGTTTATTGGTATTGGCCGTGGTTTTAGCTGTAAAACTATAGATCTGTGTATGAAGGTGGGGGTGCAGTCATTGACGTAACTATACCATTTGGGGCCCGTGGCAAAAATCAAAGGATGGGGCCCTCCCTCAATGTAAAGAAGCTCAACCAACGTCATAGTTTTTTTTTTATTAGCACTTGTCCCAAGACTTCTTCCGCGTACATTTCATATTTTCCCCTACAAGAACTTTAACACCTGGCTGCTTCTGTCTGTATGTTAGGATCCTCCTGTGCTCATGGCCCTCTCGAGCCGGGGGCCCCCTCTGGCTGGGGGCCCGTGGCATTGTGCCCCAATGCCACCCTATAGTTACGCCACTGGGTGCAGTGTAGATCGGCGCTATAGGTTGGGTGTAGGTATTAAAATCTTCACTACGTGTGGCTATGGTTAAGAGGGTGCATACCTACTAAAAGTTTTCAAAGTCGCATATACCTGAATAATATTTTGCTGTTGATAAAATAATTAAATAGGTATTTCTCTGTGTTGCACTTAAATATTAATTACTAGCAGTGCCCCGCGGTTTCACCCGCGTAAGTTTGAATATTGGGATAAAAAGTATTCTATGTGTTAATCCAGGAAATGGTCTATCTATGTGCCAATTTTCATCCAAATCTGTTCAACGGTTTACGCGTGATTGAGTAACAAACATCCAAACATCTTCACAAACTCTCACATTTATAATATTAGTAGGATGATGAATAGAATTTGAATTGAATTAAAAAAAAGCACTTGGTAACCTTCCAAATGTTTACTTACACTTAAAACTTTCCAAAGATCTTTGTAACTGTTGTTGTTTGTCGGATAACTATTTATTATTCTGATAGTGTGTAGGTTATAAACCTGAGGACCTAGACGAAATGACATTCTGTCAGTGATAACGATGATCATTAAGTCAAATATGTAAGGAAGTGACAGAAGCTATTGAAAACTTTATATCAAGCCCGTTTGAAAGTCGCTGAAGAAATAATATGAAACACCTTCTGGTACCTGACCCTGCCAACAAAACGCACGCTTATTATTAAAGTGACCGAATTAAAAAAACTAGTTTTTTGGCAAATCGCAAAAAACGGTTTGCAATTAGGACTTCGGTTGTTTATTTGGACATAAATGTTACAAGATGTTGGTTGCATTGTTATTTTTATTTTTTTTATGATAGAATATGAACCACATATTTCACAGATGGCGTTGAATTAAAGATGACGGTATATCTAACTCATTTATGACTAATTTTGAATTCGGTCGCTTTGATACTAAGCAAGCGAAAAGTAACAGGAGTGACGAAATTCTCCCTGTATGAGAAGAGGCCTTAGCAGTAGCTCTGCAGTAGCGCTGCAGTAGGTCTGCAGTAGCGCTGCAGTAGCTCTGCAGTAGCGCTGCAGTAGCGCTGCAGTAGGTCTGCAGCGGGTCAACAACAGATATTATTGCCGAAATATAAAAAACCGGCCAAGTGCGAGTCGGACTCGCTCATGAAGGGTTCCGTAGCAGCAAGTAACATAATATAAAAGTTCTTGTAGTTCGTTGTAACTTTGTGAAAGGTAAATTGCGGTTTTCGATTTATGACGTATTAAAAAAAAACTACTTACTAGATCTCGTTCAAACCAATTTTCGGTGGAAGTTTACATGGTAATGTACATTATATATATTTTTTTAATTTTATCATTCTCTTATTTTAGAAGTTAGAGGGGGGGGGGGGGACACACATTTTACCACTTTGGAAGTGTCTCTCGCGCAAACTATTCAGTTCAGAAAAAAATTATATTAGAAACCTCAATATCATTTTTGAAGACCTATCCATAGATACGTTACACGTACAGGATTGATGAAAAAAAATTTTTGGAGTTTCAGTTGTAAGTATGGGGAACCCCAAAATTTATTGTTTTTTTTCTATTTTTGTGTGAAAATCTTACTGCGGTTCACAGAATACATCTACTTACCAAATTTCAACAGTATAGTTCTTATAGTTTCGGAAAAAAGTGGCTGTGACATACGGACGGACGGACAGACAGACAGACAGACATGACGAATCCATAAGGGTTCCGTTTTTTTTGCCATTTGGCTACGGAACCCTAAAACAACTGTATCATCATCACATTAAAACAAAAGTGTGTCGCGCTGTAGGTCAGGTATGAACCTTGGCGGTGCAATCATATTGTGTTCATGTACAAGATACCATCTCTCCCACATTATTTCAATAACAGGCTTCACAAGTACCTCGGTAGCTAATGATTAATATCTTTATTTAATTGTTATCCCTTTTTAGATCGAAAAGTTCACAGTTATTACTTATTTAAAAAATAACATAGACATTACGGATTAATCGTCAGTCAGAACCAACGCCAGATATTGTTATATCTGGCGTTGGTTCAAGGTCAAATGCGCTAGGGAAACTTTACAGACATGATGGGTATCGATATCGGTATCGATATCGGAACACTATACAATGAAAACAAAATATATTCTTTATAACAACGTTACCCTGCATCTATAGTAAGTAAGAAAGAAAATACGTTTATTTGCGGTGAACATGACGCAAAAAAGAACATAAACACAAAAAATAAATAAAAGAGAAGGTAGGGGGAAACATGGGTCACATCCACGCAAAACGGCTATCGCTCAGCATAATGCTGCGACCCTATGCAAGACAGAGCCACAGCGCTGGTTTTCAGCGACAGCCGGCGCTGACGTAATGACGTCGTCCGGTGCAGCACACAATTATTAGAACACATCATACGACATCGATCAACGGGTGAATCCAAGATTTATTTCTGGTATGGGCCATACGATAGGAAGACAGTGTCCCCCATAGTACCTATTGCATGACACCATGATTCTTTATCTGTAATTCACTAGCTGCGCCTCGCGGTTTCACCCGCATAAGTCTCGATCCCATGGGAATATCGGGATGAAAAGTATCCTTTGTCCTTTCCCGGGACTCAAACTATCTCTATACCAAATTTCATCCAAATCGGTTCAGCGGTTTAGGCGTGAAAAGGTAACATACAGACAGACAGAAAGCCAGACAGAGTTCCTTTCATAATATTAGTATGGATGTACATAATTAATACCGAAGGAAAGAGAGCACGAGTCCGGTCGCCAACACAAATTTCAGCGGGTGGTGATTGCAACTTTGGACCGGAGTCGATGGAGACAGATTGTCCATTTAAAGGGTCCAGTGACCACGATCCTCAGCATGAAGATGAAGATGCACAAGAACTATACGCCAATCAGATTGCCGGAGTCGGACAAGACTTTTATCTCACGTTCTTTATGTCTTACTCTTATGTAACTTCCAAAAATAAACGAATGTTATTAAATCTGTAGAGTACCTATTCATTTCCCAGTTATTTTTTTAATTAAACTATGATCCAGCCTTGCATATACGAAACCTCACTAGGCCTGTGAGGTGAATTCCGGCCCATAGGCCCACCAAAATCAAAAGTAATTTATTCAAACTAGGCTGAGAATCAACAATTATCGAACGTCAACATTACATAAGACAGTCCCTCCGCACGCCGCCCTTCACCACTTCCTAGTGCTTTCGCAGGGGAGAAGAAGTGACGCAACAAACTCCCCAGCGGCACAGCCCACCATCCGTTCAGGAATCCCTACCTGCTTACTATTCCGCTATATTTGTGCAACTTATATCCCTTGGTTACTTTTCCATTCTTGGGTAAGTTTCATTTTACATCTTCAAGCAATCCTTTAGAAAGGTTTCTGAAGTTTTGAAATTTAAGGACGACTACACTATAAAATGAAACTTGCACAATTTTAATTATTACAATTGTCTTCGTGTCTGGAGTTAATTTAATTACGTAAGTAAATTAACGTTTTACTTAAGTGTAGTTTTAGTTACAAATGTAAAATAAATGCCCCATAACATTTAACGTAGGAGTAATGCAATGCGAAGCAAATATTATCACAATATAAGCAATTTTAGCCCATAATTATTTAATGCTACATTTAAATAAATGGAAGCAAACAAACAATGTTTTGAAATATTAATAATAACTTCTGCCCGCGACTTCGTCCGTGTGAAGTGTGTATCGTTCCCTCGACCTACCCCGTCGCATCGCATCGCTTGCCCGCGATATTATTTCCTTTTCGCTTAAGGCTTATTACACTACACGATATTTAGGGCCCGATATTTAGGTGATGTGTTTTTCCTCCCTTTGTCTTATTTCACCATCCCGATTTAGGGAAAGGGTCCCTGAATATCGCGTAGTGTAATGAGGCTTTTAGTTCTCTTCTTTTTGCTAGCGTGATGTTAAATATCCTATAACCTTTCTCAAGAATCGGGCTATCAAATGCAAAACTAATTTTTCTAATCTGACCGGTAGGACCAGAGACTAGCGAGTTCAAATAAACACTTTATTATTATATAGAAATTGATATGAGTCCACTGCAGGGCAAAGGTCTAATACTGATAAGGAACGAGCATCGATCACTATACTCTTAACTACTCATTGCGTGCTGAAGATTTCACGAAATCCGTAGTTTCGGCCGAAGTTATAGGCGTTTTCTACAAATTTAGTTTGGGGCCTAAACTTAGAATTAATGCCCGTCCGAAAAAGTTAATTAATCGGGTGTGTACATAATTTTGGACGGGCCCGTAGTGCCCGTGGCTTTGTTGACGGACTTACAGAGCAGACCTCCAGACCTTTCACACCAGGCTTTTTTTTTTCATTTGTTCTCTAAAAAAATACAGTATTTTTTCTTTTGCAATATTATTCGCCAAACTTTCGAGTTTGATGGCGAGAAGCGCCTGTTACATATACATAGTAATAACTGACCTCAAAAACTACCAACTCGCTCGATGTTGTCCTTCTCAGTAAGTTAAGAGATATTTTATATTTACTGAAGATCATTTCATGTTCACATAATCAGAAAATCCACTCATTCGAACAAAATGAAACTTTAATTTCAATAAAAATCGACACTTTTCCCCTTCTTTTACCTCACCCAGGAATCAAACCCACCACCTTCATTTCCTACCGCTACCCACTTGCAAGCGCCACATACTTTCCCACGCACACAAAAACGCAATATCATTACAATTATAAGCAATACGGTTTTTCTAACTTCCACATACATACGGCTTTTTGTGCGTCTGTGTGATTTGTTAGACGTATTGTTCCGACTTTATAATTGACTTTGCAGGTGTCACTCACATATTTTGTTGGTTATAATTGTCAAAAAGTGTGTGAAATTATTGGTATACAGCTATCTATATCTATATAGACTAGCTGCTGTCCGCGGGTTCACCCGCGTGGATGTCGGAGATTATCCCACGTAAACGTGCTACCAAGGTAAAAGAAAGCCTATGTTACGCCTTATTTCATCAGCTAACTGCCAGTAAAAGTCCCGTCAAAATCGGTCCAGCTGTTTTGGAGATTAGTCGGAATAAACAGACAACAATTTTTTCTTTTTGTTTTATGACAAACATTATTTATTTGTATGTGTGTATGTATAGATTGGTGTTTAACTAAATTCTGTCGTGGCTTACCTAATCAAAATAAAAATAATGAACGCGGACATCTAGAAAAAACTTTTTAAGAAAAAAAAACCGACTTCCAAAAAAACACTACAAAGTGAAAAATAACTTTATTTCGGAAGTCGGTGTCTTTGGATCTGTATTTTAGTTTTTTGCCACCGACTTCCGAAATAAAGTTATTTTTCACTTTGTAGTGTTTTTTTGGAAGTCGGTTTTTTTTTCTTAAAAAGTTTTTATTTCACGCTTTTTAGTGGGTCTGCTTATAATTTATCTAAGTTACAATAGCCTAGTGATTATCGCCTTTTACAAACAAGATATTGCTTTTCCCGATGCAGGGAAGTTAATTGTTGAGGAGTTCTCCAGGTCCACCATCAGCTCCATATCACCATTCACATTGTGACGAGCATAAATTGCTTAGCAACCATATTAAAGTAATCGAATCGCAACCCGTGAAATACTTAGATATTATTGAGTACTTCCGATGGCCATCTGTGGTCTTCATCATCAGTTCCACTTCACCAAATAGTGCTTTCCGAGAGCAAATGCACGAGTTACTATAAAAAATACCCAAATCGCTATAGGTGTGCCTATAATATTTGAAGAGTTCCTTCGATTTCTCCAGGATCCCATCATCAAATCTTGACCTGATGCTTTTAGACTAGATGCTGATAATCTTGGCTGCAGCATCAGGCCAGACTTATGTCAACATTACATTGAACTTAAAATTTAGTCCTGTTTAAAATGAGCCCAAACACAACTACGGTGCTGTAATTTCAAGGTTGGTACTTTTTCTGATGCTCCTGGCTTCAGCATCAGGTCTTTATGTACTTCGGTGTTCCTCATTAACAGTACGTTTTTCCACACATCGAGCCCTTTTCAATGAGCCTAAACACGATATATCTGCTGTTAGTTGTCGAGGAGTTAGGTACTCTGCAGACTATCCTGACTGCAGCATCAGATCATGACTTGATGATCATGAGACCAAATGTGGCAAATGCCCTATCAAACATCAAAACAATTTACTAAAACAGTCCTTTCCTGTTCGAGTAACTTCTTACTGTTAAGGAGTTGTACCTTCCATCATCAGCCCAGCTACCTGAGATGGTGACAACCATACGCAAATACACAAGATACTTCATAAAACATGCGAAAAACAATAAGTGAGCCTATAAAATTTGAGGGTTGCCCTCGATTTCTCTAAGATCCCATCATCAGATATTGAAATGGTGACAATGGGACCACACGGGAAGCACCAGCTTTCAAATAAAAAAAGAATCATGAAAATCGGTTCACCCAGTCGCAAGTTATGAGGTAACAAACATAAAAAAAAAAAAAAAAAAAAAAAAAAAAAAAATACAGTCGAATTGATAACCTCCTCCTTTTTTTGAAGTCGGTTAAAAAATAATCGCGTCTACCGTGACACACACTATCTACTCGTACATACATGACATACACTCACGCCTTCTCCCATGCGGGTAGGCAGAAACTGAATACCACCTGCTACGATCCTTACATACTCCTTAGTAAGACTACTTGTCAGATTTTCGAGCTTCTAGCTAAACGTAGCGGCAGTCAAAGATTTGCGAATAGCAGCCTGGAAGCGCGCAGGGGCCTCGGTTTATAATGAGAGGTCTTCGAACCCTCAGACCGACTTCTGCAAGGGTTCATTCTTAACCTTAATAGATCGACTAATGCGGCTGTTACTTAGCCACAAGCCCCTCAAAATTATAGGCTCTACTACTTTCAGATATTCTGTATCCCAAAAATTAAATATTTACATAATGTAAGCTAACATATAAACAACAATAATATGTACAATTATATGAATAAATAAACAAAATAATCATAGGGCATCATAGAATTCGTCTGCATCGCTGTCAATAGGAACAGTGCCCAAAAGGCTGGCAGCATTAACACGTTGTATGGCAATGCTAATTCTTTGGCTAAGAAATAGGCCAGCCCTCTGGTCACGTGAAGAGTCGACTAAACGCTTGGCGATATCTCGAAAGACCAAGTGGGCACTCGGACCCCATGGCCCTAGTTCAACCCTAAACGGCTCGAACATATAACTTCCAATCAGGTTGCAATATTTTCGCCGTTTGAGGTTTTCTGCACCTGCAGCAGCCGCCCCAGCACAGCCCACCGTGCTAGGAAGATGGGATGGCGCAAGGGTGTTGACACATGTTGCATCCCACACCAAAGGTCTGCCTAACTTCTAGGGCATTATGGTAATTCCGTCTGGTCTCTTTCCATCGTCACCTGCCAGGCCGTTGGGTTCTAAAACAGCTGGCACCCCGGCGGTGACAAGAGCACTACGGATGATGTCATTAATGCTGGCAATGTATCCTAGGTGTTTTCGTTTTACCCGGTAATTGGGTTGTAGAGGTCAGATAGGTAGTTGCTCCATATAAAATACTGTTATTCAGTTACATCCGGTTAGACTGGAAACCGACTCCAACATAGTTGGGAAAAAGCTCCTCAGTTTGTTTTGTTTTGGTCCCAGCTGTTTTATCTAGCAATCATACTAATGACCCTTAAAGTTTTTCTATCCCTTTCTCTCATTATAACAACATTATTACAAAAACAGACAGTTTTCCATACAATAAAAACACCTGACAACTCTGCCTACTGCCTACCCCATTTTCATGAGAAATAATACTTCTATATTAGCAACGATTGCCCAACTCAGGAAAGGAACCCGCGACCACAAGTGGGCTAACGCGATGGATCATGTAACAACGTTGTGTGTCTCCTTATGAGACGTTAATTAGATTCTATATTCACTTAGATCTGTCATGCAGATTTGTACTATGTAGGATTTATGATGGGTTATTTCTCGTGTCTTCTTTGGTGAAGAAAATTGCTATTTACCCGACTGCGGCGAAACAAAAAGGAGGGTTATGATGTTGACCAGTATGTATGTAAGTATTTATGTGCATCTGTTCCCTCATAACTTATAAACTACTTGTCATAATTAGACAATTAATGATATATCGTTGAAAGCGTCTTGATCGTCCGCTGGTTATAGGCTATGTGACGTCACATTATATTGAATACTAGCTTCTGCCCGCGACTTCGTCCGCGTGAAATTCGTACTTTCCTCTAAAAGTTTCGAAAATGAATGTTGGTATGATCTTTATAATTAACTTAAATAAATAAGTATTCGGGCCAATTTTTAAGTTTATAGAACAAAGGAATCAGATTTTTCAAAGAAACTATCCCCGCTTTTCACCCCCACAGGGGTAGAATTTTGAAAAATCGTTTAATATGTGTTCATAACTTGACTCAAAGTTTATTTATACCAATTTTCGAGCTAATCAAGCCACGCAGTAAAATCCTCCCCTTTAAAATTAACTACCTCTTTTCATACAGTTAGGGGTAGATTTTCGAAAAACCCTGATACATGTTATTAATTATTTTTAGTCCTTAGTATAAATATTGAGTTCCAAGTTAATCGGACAGGGCGTTAAAATTCTTCCATACTTATTTTAACACCCCCCCATTACCTCTTTAGGGGGTATTTTAGAAAAACGAAAAATGCCAAATTTCATAATTTACTTAGATAAGTATTCGTGCCAAGTTTCAAGGTTATTAACTCAATAAATAAGATTTTTCATACAAACAAAATCCCCCCTTTTCACCCTCTTAAAGGTTGAATTTCCAAAAACCCCTTCTTATTCGATACCTACTCTGCACGAAGAACACAACCTCCAAAACTCATGTCCCTAGGACCAGCAGTTTAGACTGTGCGTTGATATTTCAGTCAGTTCGTTCATCCTCCTTTGGGGGAGAAATTATCAAAAACGCTGAGACACGTATAAATTAATTTTCAATCGTTAGCCTAAATACAAAATTTGAAGACCCTAACTTTTAAACTGACGGACTTTCATACACAACTTTATCCCCCTTTTTAACCCTTTGGGGTTGGAATTATCAAAAACGCTGAGACACGTATAAATTAATTTTTAGTCGTCAGCCTAAACACAAAATTTGAAGATCCTAACTTTAAAACTGACGGACTTTCATAAAAACTTTCATCCCCTATTTAACTCCCTTAGGGGTTGAATTTAAAAAATCCTTCCTAATTCCTTGTCTACATTATAAAGGGAACCATTGTGTAAAATTTCAAAATAAATACCTATAACTACCTACTTTAATTAATAAAAGTACCTACGCTTAATAATTTTTAATTTGAACGAATATTTAAACACTACCAAAACAACTCATACCTATTTTACAAAATAACAACAAAAGAAATTCAAATAAACAATTTAAAGACTAAAAGTCGCGCTGATAAGCACGGTTTCTCAATATCAATTATTGTCTGTCAATAAGGTCGAACGCTCTGAACGCATCAACAGCCAAATATTGAATGAAGCTCGCTCTGACGCTCTCGGACCTCCCGCCTTTTTATACACTACCGACCGCGACCAGTGTCGAGCGCGGCAACCGTTACACAAATATAATCCTTATAGCATGATTCAGACGTGTGACGGCGCGATGGCTTATTTCATGTATAAGTTTGGTGTTTCTATACCGATTTCTATGATTCTTTTTTTATTGAATAGGTAATAATGTTAACTTTTTTAAATTAGGGATGAGTGAGAGTATTATAAACGTAAGAGTAAACAAATATAATCAGAATGCTCCGAACTGCTAAGCTATCAGGAGTTACACGGGTCAGTGGGTCGTCTTAGGGGCCACGTGTTATTGTGAGTCAACCATAAAAGATAGACATATGCTGTTGCGGGATATTTTTTTAGACAATTTTATCTAGAATATTTCCGTCATACATGATTTCTATGTAACTTTAACCATTAAGGCTGCACACGCGACGGAAGCTTAAAAAATGGAGTAACTTCTCCCGTTTTACCAACATTTCCCTTCACTACTCTGCTCCTATTGATTGTAGCGTGATGAAAAGTATACTATAACCTGCCCAGGAGTATGAAGAATAATTGTACCAAGTTTCGTTAAAATCCGTCCAGTAGTTTTTGTTTCTATAAGGAACATACAGACCGACAGACAGACAGACAGACAGACAGACAGACAGACAGACAGACAGACAAAAATTTTACTGATTGCATTTTTGGCATCAGTATCGATCACTAATCACCCCCTGATAGTTATTTTGAAAATATATTTCATGTACAGAATTGACCTCTCTACAGATTTATTATAAGTATAGATGGCGCCCGCTAGCGGACATAAAGTCATGACCTAAAAAAATTTTTTTTTAATAATGCTTTTTGGGGTATCAAATGAAAGGACTTAATTAGCACATTTCAAAAATATAAATATTAATGAAATAAGCCCCAAAATAATTAAATAAAAATAATTTTAAAAACTAAAACCCGACTACTGAAAAGGAGGAAACAAGAAAGTAGGTACCTTCCCGTGGTCGCATGCCGCTGTACTAACATATTATAAGTTATGGTAGCATGCGACCACGGGAAGGTACTTTCTTGTTTCCTCCTTTTCAGTAGTCGGGTTTTAGTTTTTAAACTTATTTTTTATTTAGCTAAGAGTAACCGTGGAGTTTCTAGTCGGCTCTTTTCCACAAGAAACGACCAATTGGAACCGTGCACCTAGCTTCTGACGTTTCATAAGTGCCCATGTAGGTCTATATGAAATAATAAAATATTTTGATTGGTCGATTGGCACCCACGCCTGTTATGATTAAGAGTCCTATGTAATATGGGGCCTATTCAATCCATTCTCAGCTGCTTCCAAGAATGTCCCAAGGGTTAGGCTAGCTAATCTCACCGCAGATTCCGTTGAGATCGGCCGCCGTGACCGAAATTCTAGCAGTCGGAGATCATTGTTACCTATTACTTTGCCTTAGCAGAATGTTCTCAGACAATTGCAAAACCCTACAATCCTCTTGCTTACAAGTTTATAACAGCTACAAAGATATATAACAAATTACCCACACCATAGCACCATTCTTTCAACCACCCCCAAAGATGTCCGCCGAGATAAAATTACAATGTTTAGCATTTCAAAATATTCTCACAGAGCTAAAATATTGCAACCATCTTGTTCCAACGTAAACAATTCGGTTTTGTAATTGTGTTCCAAAAGTTTTCGCATCATGCTACTTACAATGGGTTTATACTTAATGGCGAAGAACACGAAATTGTGGGCTTTAGCTCATTTGTTTCGGCATCAGCAGAGATGGAAGCCCTTGAATTTTATTAAAGTAACATTAGGTAAGTCGTGAGAACGCAGTGGTAGCCCAGTGGTAACGGCTGCGACTTACGAGTTGTAGGTCGTAGGTTCGAACCCTGACAGGCGCTTTACTTTGTGTAATTATTTCATCACAGTAGTGATGTTTCAAAACGGTGAAGGAAAACATCGTGAGGAAACCGGCATGTCCTAGAACTAAAAGTTCGAAGACATGTGACATCTACCAACCTGGCCCCCGTGGTGGATTACTGCCAACTCCCTCTCACAGAGAGGAGGCCGGTGTCCCAGCTGTGGGAACATGATAGGCTGATTATGCTTGATAGATGAATTTTGTGGCAAACTATCCCATTTCTTTTCTTGAGTTTCGGCCAAGTATATAGTGTATGAAAGTCAAAGTCAAAGCATTTATTTCAAATAGGCACATAAAAGGCACTTTTGAATGTCAAAAATTACTTTAAAATAGAAGCAGGAATAGGAAGTAAACTCGAGCCCTCAATTATAATAATATGTAATTGGGGGCGAGTAGATAGACTAGGAATATATATTATATTCCCCCATATATAATATATGGGCTAGCGAGATAAAGACTTTAGTGTCTTTTAAAAATTTTGGTGTCCAAAACATCAAACAGAATTCGTGACAGTTGTCCCACACGCACAAATCTGCGGAGAGGCCGAAGTACGTGTATGATAAAACATTCCTGCTTCAGATCTAGATAATGTAGACTATCTGCCATCTTTCCCAGGACGTGGCGACATCATCACGAATCCGATAAGTGGCCAAGAAGAGCCCTTTTTTCTCTCATTTGTTCTCATCATTAGAAAGGATTGCAGGAAATATATGGAATGGGTACAAGAGGTAGGGCAAGATGGCACAATTGGTTTGTTACATAGCATAATGCCTGTTTTACTGGAGGTGTGGCTGAAGTAAGTATTAAGTACCTGGTACTGTTGGCAGGCCTACACTGTCCTCCCATACACATTAACACTAACTTTAATTTGAAAACATTGTAAAAGCCAATTATTTTTAAAAGAGCAACCGTGGATTTTCTTGCCGGCTCATCTCCATAGGGAACGACCAATTGGAACCGTGCACCTAGCTTCTGACGTTTGTTGAATATTTTGATTGATTGACACCCAGCCTGTTACGATTAAGTCCTATGTAACATGGGGCGAGCCTATTTCCAAGAATGTCCCAACGGTTAAACGTAATTTGGCTAACAGTCATGGAGCAGGATAAGACACTCCTGACATACGGAAGAAGTAATTAGCACTGGGCAATATTGCTGTCATTCTAAGTTTGGAACATTTGTCAGACTTTCAGGCTTCCGACTGCGTGTAACGTAATTTTATCTTCCGCTATTTTCATTAGTCCAAAATCAGTGTAAAATCGTCAGTGAAATCAAAATCACATCTTAGTTCATAAAATTATGTAAATTAATTAAATCATAATTTCTAATTATTAGCATAGTATGTAATTCTATGGTTAAAAGTTAGTTAATGACGACACGGGCAGTTAATTGTCAGTTATCAGGCCATGTTAAATATTTGATGGGTCTGTTATATAATATAACTCGAGATACTATTATTGGGAGACTGGGACTATTAGCCTCTTTAACACGATTAAAATCTGTTGTTAAGTGGGACCCTTAACAACAGATTTTAATGCAGTTAAAAGGTCTCTTCCCATACAAAGAAAATTGAGCATTGATAACCACAAAAATAATCTTAACCTAAAATCAGCGTTGCTATTGCCTTTTTGAAGCAGGTCCTAAGAACATTTTGCGCATCGAAGGACCGCGGTCCTCCGCCCGGTTAGATATTTCGGTAACTGAAATGACATTTATGATGAACTGGCTTCTGCCCGCGACTTCGCCCGCGCGAAATTTCTTGTTCCCCCGACTCGCCGCGTCGCATCGCATCCGCGCTTTTACTTCGTTTTCCCATAGCGTTTTTTCTGTTTTTTTTTTCTTTTTGCTCGGCTCCTAAGTGGCACAGCGTGATGTTAAATAGCCTATAGGCTTCCTCAAGAATTGCGGTATCAAATGGAAAAATATTTTTTCTAATCCAACTGGTAGTTATAGAGATTAGCGCGTTCAAACAAACAAAGAAACTCTACAGCTTTATATAGATTGGGTGCCCGTTGCTAAGCAGTAACGTTTTTTTAATGGGGTAGATACCAGCGCGACAGTAAACTCAAAGTAATTAATCACTTTTCACTACATTGGTGACTGTCAATGGGGCACATTTTAAACATGAAATTCTTTTCTAAAATCCCCTTTCAGCGAACCAACACGACGTGCAACTAACTTATCATGCATCTACACATCACGCTCCTAACAATAGCGTGATGATACCTTGTTCCTGAACTTTCTAATGCCGACTCATTTCATGAACCACTCGACTCGATAACTATTCAGCTGTTACTGTGATCGCATGTTCAACTGTTTTCAGTAAATTGTCATTATTTAAAAAGTGCTCGAAAAAGGTGTGTTGTGAACAAATGACGTTTTTGTCGATGAAATTTGTCAAGTGTTTGATGGCTTTATCGATTCAATTAATGGATTTACAATGTTCGTTTTTGATATAGATTTCTTTGTTGGTAATAACTAGGCTACCGGGGGCAATTTGTGAGTGTTGTATAAGTTGAATTGTCAAGAGGGTAGACTGCAGTATATCATGCCTGAACAAGCTCAAGAAGCAAAATCAGCCTATAATGTTCCCACTGCTGGGACACGCGGGCCCAGTGCGGGTTGGCAGATTCAATACAAAGGTCATATATATACGATTAGGAACAAGATGTCAGGGTTTCCCGTTAGGATTTTCTCAGTAGCAACCCGGAGTTCAGATTTGTGTCCGGTTAATGGAAATTGACTCACCCTCTATAACATTGCACTTTTAACCCAGAACTGGCAAAATGGTCCATACAGCTCTACTTAGCTCTTCGACATAAGGGACATCCATAGCGAAAATGAAAGACTATCAACAGGTATTTCAGCTGAAAGTCAAAAGTCAAAATGGCCAAAATTTACAAGAAAATAAAATTGATTCTGAGATTTTAAGTCAGGACTTTAGATCTTGGTAAGACTGATTAGTCTTACAAAGAGGTATCGTATAACCCAGTAACTGGATTGTGAGGGTCAGATAGGCAGTCGCTCTATTTAAATACCTATAATCAGCTGCTGCATCTGGTTAGACTGGACGCCGACCCCAACATAGTTAGAAAAAGGCTGCACAGATGTTGATCATTTAACAAGGACCAACGACTGCAAAGACTAACCTAACCTTAGGATAACGGCCCAAGGTTATTTCCATTGTTCACGGTTGTCTGCTCGCCAAGGTGGAGAGGTTGCCGCCAAGGTCTAGATCGTGGTCATCTGGAAAACTTAGATCCAAGATATTGTAACTTACGAGACGCTTGGCGCAGTAACTGATCTGTTGGATGCTGCTCTACGGGTCGTCACCCACACTAATTCTTTGAAGATTAATCTCAATGTGACCACGAACATTATCGTCATGGCGAGTTGATATTTGTAGTGTTGGAGCATCTGTGTTATGTGAAATTAGTTTAACGGAATTTCGGATTTCACTACCAAGATCAGGGACCCCCCCCCCCCCCCTCTCCTTAGTCCGCCAGTCGGCCAGATCATGATGACAGTCGACGGTGAGTCGTGTGTGGTAATATTTGTCCATCTACATTTATAGTCCAAGTCACGGTTATTTTGCGCAAAATATGCCAACTGCGAAAATGAAAGTTGAGAGGCCTAATACTTTGATTTGTCATAGTAATGTTTAGCTAGCTGTGAGCCAGGTATTCTAGAAGATTCCCTGAGGATTCGATATGTTGCCAGTAAAGTGAGACAGAAAAGTTGCCAGTTTGAACTGGCAGTTTGCATGCACTGGCAGTTTGCTGATTATTTTCATCCATTAATATCTGTCGTCACGATAACGGCAAATAATATGTGATCATTGGTGAAAGGCAGCACAAATATATCTGACGATGGTGCTTGTAGCTAAGTAATAACAGTTGCACGGATCATCCGATCAGGTTAAGCTACGCTAACCCCAGTTGATCCGTGGATGGTTGATCATCTTTACATACCAAGCACGCTCCGTGCCTCGGAAAGCACGTTGAGTCGTTGGTCCCGGCTGTCAGTCGTGGATCTTTTGACTGTAGTTACGGGTCGTCAGAAGCCCGAAATCTGACAAGCAGTCTTACCAAGGGGTTCTGTGTGTGGGTTGTGGAGGTCAGATAGGCAGTCGCTCCGTGTAATCCGTAGCAAGTATCCAGCTGCATCCGGTTAGACTGGAAGCCAACTCCAACATATAGTTGGGAAAAGGCTAGGCAGATGATGAGCACAATGTGTCTGACATCGAAGGAACACCAAAACTGTCTGACGAGCCAAAAAGTAGGATGCTGTATCTTCAAGAAGATCTGTCACCTCTTAGAATGCAATAATATCGGACATGTCTTCTATACTCAGTTTAATGCTTCGATCAAAATAGGTTCAATACTAATACAGAAAAAATATTTATCATTTATTTATTTTAATTATTAAATGCCTTCCACGCTAAATGATCGATGACCGCAGATGTTGCATTTCACCGTAAATACATAGATTATCCCATGTCTAAGCATCATAACTCAAGGTGGATATACTGACTGATATTTAAAAACCGTTGTTGTTGTAATGGCTACAAGATTAGGGGAATATAAAAAATGAAACGATGGATGGACTGTGTGAATGATGATATGGTTAGAAAGAGGGTGATTACCGAGATGACGAATAGAGAAGTGTGGAAGAAAGAAAAATAAGTTTAAAAACTAAAACCTGACTACTGAAAAGGATGAAACAAGTACCTTCCCGTGGTCGCATGCTACCATAGCTTTTTATGTTAGTACAGCGACCACGGGAAGGTATTTGTTTCATCCTTTTCAGTAGTCGGGTTTTAGTTTTTAAACTTATTTTTTATTTTATTATTTCGGGGCTTATATCAGTAATATTTATATTTTTAAAATGTGCAAATTAAGCCCTTTCATTTGATACCCAACACATGATTAAAAAAAAATTATTTTAGGTCATGACTTTATGTCCGCTAGAGGGCGTCATATTAAATTTATTGTGACGTCACATAGCCTATAATCAGCGGACGATCAAAACACTTCCAACGATACCTCATATGTCCTATTATGACAAGCAGTTTAGAAGTTATGAGGGAACAGATGAACATACATACATACCGGTCAAAATCATAACCCTTTTTGCTTCGCCGTAGTCTGGTAAAAAGACATTTTGCACCGATCACAAATAAATTGGGATAAGGGAGGAGAATTATGATAATGATGATTTAAAAACCGTTGCACGTACACAGTTGAATGGCCTTTGAGTGAGCAGTTAAGTGAAAGATAGTATTTAGTACAATTACTCACTATTGTTTCAAGGCCGGTAACGAAAGTTTTCCCAAAATAAAGAAACATAATGAAATAATATCATGTTAATTTTGGTGACCTGAATGTGATGCTTTCTTTAACACAAGCACAGCAACACAATTCAACAAGCAGAGGTTTGTCACACTATCTCGTTGGTGTCACAAGCGCTTCTGATGAGCGTGAGGTCTTGGGTTCGATTCCCTGGTCGGGCAATGCTATTGTGTTTTTCATTGGGTATTTCTCAGTAGCAGCTTGGAGTATGGATTTGTACCCGGTTAATGGCAGTAGGCTTGACTCTATTACATGGGACTTAAACATAACTGGCGGAATGTGGGTGTACTATAGGTAGGTGTACCTAAAGTACACCCCCATTTCGCCAAATCATAACTCCCGGCTGCTACTGAAAAATTCCTGAATGAATGAATGAATTGCACCGATCCCAGCGTGGTTAAACCAGACTCGATTAATGAACCCCAAGATTCGCACTCGCTCCTGTAGCCTCATTTTCATGGTGCTACAGCGACCATTGCATATCAAGGAATAGACCGGGGGGCGCGGTAATGGTAGGGAAGATGTGCCCGAAGGATAGGTAAAGATTTAAGAGCCTACCCTGAAAAATTCCTGATGGAAAAACTAATAACTCTTTGCTCGACCTGGGAATCGAACCGAGGAGGACCTCATGCTCAGCAGTGGCGCTTGCGACCACTACACCACGAGGCAGTCAGGCTTTGCAATATACTTAGCTCATCCTGAAATAATTTATCGGTGACTTTTAAAGGATTTCTAGATTTTGATAAGTAGGTAAGTAACTCCTGAATTCATTAAAATTTTGGGTTTATAGCATTTATGTAGATTTTTTATCGTAGTAATAACTAGTCCTTATTAGAAAAACAGGTCATATTTTTACTGCCCTTGCTATAAAAAAAAACATTTCTTATACTGGAAACTATTTCAGATTTAGTATTTGAAAAGGTCAGTGTGACATTAAAAATAGTTCAAAGCAAAATATTAATTCATTGGGTTCGATTCCCGGGTTACATGACAAAAATCCTGAAATTAAGTTTCTATTTCAGGAAAATCGAGATTAAACATTTTTCACACACACTCTGTTATGAACAGAGTGGATACTGAAAACCGTGAAAGGGGTTTGAAGGTTTTGGCCCTAAAATCAGCCGCCATTTTGATTTTTTTTCAGTATCGCGGTGCACAACAAAAGTTATATATTTAGATAGTTCGTTTTTGAATCCCAGAGACTAATCTGACAAGTGTCTTCTATACTAAAAAAAAAACGAAAACACAAAAGACTTAAATGTCAGATTAGTCTCTGGGATTAAAAAACGAACTATAAATTGCCGTGTTTAATTATTTATTTAAAAAATGTCTATTGTTCATTTGTTTCTTCTCCATAAAGGTTTCATAACGTTTCTATTACCTCAATAGTTCAATTTGCTTACCTGGAGGGCAAAAAAACAAAAAAAATCTTGTTGTTTTAGACTTATATTTCGGTGAATAACTCCGAAACCTGACGCTTTAGGATATTATGTTATATAACATTTTTTGTTTGTATAAGTGTCCTCTATCTAAATATATAACTTTTGTTGTGCACTGCGATTCTGAAAAAAAATCAAAATGGCGGCCGACCTTAGGGCCACCCTCCATACAAAAATCTTCAAACCCCTTTTTTTCAGTTTTCATCGTACATATTTTTTAACTTCTTAAAACTAAGTAAGTCTTGTATTGTAAGTTAAATAGTTCTAAGTACCTATCAATTAAAAAAAAAATAAACTACATTAAGGAGTGATACCTATTTATTTTTCGTCTTTTTACACGACTACAAAAGGTGTTTGATTTTTACAACTACCTATAACCTACCTGATAAACAGGCTGTTACGTTTACCCTTACAAGTATTGAACATATACATAAACAAGCACTACATACCCGATGGACACTGTATCACTGTACACTGCTGTGATCACTGAACTGCACTGAAATGTGTGCGCCTGCGCCGCTCTGTTTTATATACAGCGTTCGATTTGTGTGGATGCGACGCACGACGCTCCTGTGGGCAAACATGTCGGTGGGTCTTGGGTGGAGTTTTTTAGTTCAGGATTTCAGGATACTAGGTTTAAGACTCTACAATAAATGACAACATTTAAAGAAAGAAAGAAAGAAAATACGTTTATTTGCGGTGAACATGGCGCAAAAAAGAACATAAATACAAAAAAAAGAAGGTAAGGGAAAGGGGAAGGGGGAAGGGAAGGAGGATTTTCTCGTTATTAAAGTAATGAGTGCACCTGTGTGGTGTAGGGATTTCATTCATTTATTCATTCAAAGAGTCATAGTTATAGTAATTTATTAATAAGGGATTCATACATGTCACATAATTACATTTACATACAAGTATTTTTGGCCAAAGAATTAGCATCGCCATACAACGTGGCAATGCTGCCAGCCTTTTGGGCACTTGTCCTGTTGACAGCGATGCGGATGAATTTTTTGATGCCCTATGTATCTTTCCCCTCCCTTTTCTATATACTTGTACAAATTATTATTTTAAAACTGTTTGCTTTTAAAATATGAAAATATTATACAAGTGAAGATAGAAGTCAATAGTAGTATCTAAGCGTTGCTTGGGAACTTGGTTAGTCCCCTTTTTTATATCACCATGGCATTGCCCCATGAAAACACTGAAAACTAATTATGGGGATAGTTATTCTAATCAAAAATTGATAAGGGTAGCTGCCTGACAAAATAAAAACTAGTTTAATCTGATCATTATAGTATCGCTCAGTAATTGGGTTACAATAGGGTCATTGACACACAATTTCACAATTTCATTTCATTTCATTGCCCCTTATAAATCACGTTATTCAGACACTTTTTGAAACCGTGAAAACAGACTTATCGCAACTTCCCTCGTAGGGAAAAAACCCAGACGAATAAAGTACCGAAAATAATAAAAATAAAAAATTCTAACTGCTATCAAACAATCACAAACTCATTAAAATAAACGATTGTGTTCCAAAAGATGGTATATTGATCAAATAAAAACCAGTTTTTATTTTTTTACGCCCTAATTCTACCAATATTATTTAACGAGCATCATGTTCTAACACTTGTAACTTCCAAGTGTTACTTCCAAAGATGGACAAATATAACTGACATAATATTTATTAAAATATTACGTCTTAACGTCCAAAACCATGAACCGGTCATTCGCACCAGGAGCATCACTTTCTCATAATGTAATATTACGTTGTGAGTTAGCAAAAATATGGAATTTGGTTGTTAAAGTTTATAACAAGTTGTCATATTCATAATATTATACTTCTGTTTTCTGATTAAATAGCTGGAAGAGGTATTCATAACATATTATTCGATGCCTGTGTTCCCCAAGGGATTAGAGAGGGGTGCATAGTACACGCACATTTCGCCAATTATGACCAAGTCGTATTAAATTTGGGGTGAGCCTGTTGTCATCAACTGGGCTCAAATTTAGGCTCCAGGGCCTGCCAGGGTCGAAGCCTGCCGGGGTGCGAGATTGTCCGAAAGGGTTACCGCTACCCCGGAACACAAAGGGCTAAGAAAGGAACACGGATGGGTTTAAGTCAGTAAGAGTCTGACACTCCCTTCCGCTCCACCCAGAGCGGGAGGGGTCATTTGATGATTTCCCATCCATAAAAAAAAACCAAAGGGTGCTATTTTTCAGTAGCAGTCCAGACTGAAAACCATGAAAACTTTTCCTAACCTGGGAATCAAACCCAGAATCCCAAGGTCAGCTAGATTGATCAACGAGCAAATTCTTATTAGAAGAAAAAAAACTTGGATGAAATATTTATTTTTTAAAGAGACACCCAGGGATAAAAATAATGGGATGGGATGCTTTTTATTGCCGTTGGTTAGTTGGTTTTTCATTGGGAAGGATATCATAGAACCAACAAAATCAAAACAGTAACAATAACATAAGCAGTCGTATCCACACTATGACTGCACATTTCCCACGGCAGCCGGTCACCGCGGTCTGTGCAACTCTGTAAAAACATTATTAAATTGTCTATGGTCTTAGTTACCACACTTATATGGGAATGCGTAATAACTTGTTGCTAATCATAATTAATTTATTAAGAATGTTCACTTTTTGTGATGGGGTACATGTCTAGGAGGTCACGCAGCGCAGGTTACGTTATTTTGGCGAAGCTTACGTCTGGCAGTGGACGTGTTTTACATTTTACATTGGACATGGATATGCCATTTACACTCTGTTTCCAGTTCTGAACCTAGACATTAGCAGTGTGATATCTTCTAAGATTTAAAGAACTTAAGAACACCCACAGTTATGTATAAATCCCATGTAATAGGGAGCGAGCCAATTGCCAACAACCGGGCACAAATGCAGACTGCGGGCTGCTACTGAGAATTTCCTGATATAAAAACCCACAAATAGCACTTTGCCCGAACCGGGTTTCGAACCCAGATTCCCACGCTCAGCAGCCCACTCGCAATCACTATACCATCGTACCGAAATACAATCGAATTGAGAACATCCTCTTTTCTTTAAAGTCGGTTAAAACCTATTATTGGAACAGAAGATTCCCACAATGGCGATATTATCTATTTTTTAAGTTCAACATATAATTATAACGTTTTGACCTTTTGCAACAATTTGTAACGATGGCTCTTAATGGTGCGTATGACCATTTGAACATCACGAATTATTAGTTACTGTAACAATCGTTTATTATTTGCTAACAATGTCTTCAAGAAATAATAATAGTACCTACCTATGTCTACCTGCGTGTACTACATACATAGGATAATCAGCCTATACTGTTCCCACAGCTGGGACACATGCCTCCTCTCAGTGAGAGGGAGAGGGCCGTAGTCCACCACGCGGGCCCAGTGCGGGTTAGTAGAGGTCACATGTCTTCGAATTTTTGGTTCTAGGACATAGTTACTATGAGCAGTGGTGATAAAATTAAATACACAAAGTAAAGTGCCTATCTGGGTTCGAACTCACGACCTACAACTCGTAAGTCGGGGCCGATACCACTGGGCCATCACTGCTCTCAAAACGATGAAGGTAAACATCGTGAGGAAACCGGCATGTCTTAGAAGTAAAAATTCGAAGACATGTGACATCCACCAACCCGCACTGGGCCCGCGTGGTGGATCATGGCCTATACCCTCACAGAGAGGAGGCGTGTGTCCCAGCAGTGGGAACATTATAGACTGATTTTGCTTATGTTGCTGTAGGTGGCGGTAACCACTTGCCACCAGGTGGAACGATGGCCTGTTTGCCAACTTGTAACATCGGATAATTTGCTTGTCGGCAATATCTAAGATTCTGGCTGAATTCTTAACACATTAAATAAATAGTTGCGTTCAAAACTTACCTACTCTTTAAAATCCAGTGATTTCATAAACTTTCATTACTTTAAATTGTCTAGAGATCCAGGTTATATTCCTGTATCAAATCAAATACATGTCTAAATGTCTAGCCTACACATCGCGCACATGCTCAATAAACAAGAATCACTTGTTTAACAATAAACTGAAGTGTTCACTATTCATGAATACCTTTATATGGTCTCAGTAAACACGAGTAAAAACTAAGCAAAAAAAAGCTAAGCATTCGATTTTACCTCGATACACGATAACCGACTTGCCTAGGTTGTTGTTTTTAGGGTAACGTAGTATAGTTAGATATGCAGGGGCCCGTGGCTAAATATGAATAACTACAGCCGCACAGGTCGATCGATCAGGTTAAGCTACGCTTGCCGCGGTTGGTCTGAGGATGGGTGACCATCTTTACATACCGAGACCCCTCCGTGCCTCGGAAAGCACGTTAAGCCGTTGGTCCCGGCTGTCATTCGTGGATCTTTGACAATCGTTACAGGTAGTCCGAAGCCCGAAACTCTGACAACCAGTCTTACCAAAAGGGGTATCATATTACCCAATATCTGGGTTGTGGAGGTCAGATAGGCAGTCGCTCCATGTAAAATACTGGTATTCAGCTGCATCCGGTTAAACTGGAAGCCGACTCCAATACAGTTGGGAAAAGGCAGGCAGATGATGAGTATAGTTAGATATGTGAGGGTATCCATGAAGATTTTCCCACGGAAAAAAAAAAAGAAAATATTGGTCTAGTGGTCACAGGCGCTGCTACTGAGCACTGTCCTGGATTTGATTCCCAGGTCGGACAAAGTGTTTATTGATTTATTTAATACTTCAAGCACATAAATGTACAGAGGCGGACAGGCATTTTCTACCAGTCAACCTTTGAGTGATGCAGAGACAAACTTCGATCAGGAATTTCTCGGTAGCAGCCGAGAGCCAGAATTATGTGCCTGGCTGATGGCAATAGGCGCGCCTCCATGGAAATGGGACTGACATATGGGAGTACTAGAATAGTCACAGCGGTCACTTCAAACATGAACATAACTTACACCCACGCCTTCTTCCCAAAGGGCAGCTAGAAATCTCCTGCTACTATCTTCCTTCCATCTCCTGCATCTTCCTGCATCCTTACATCAGCCCCCTTATTCACAAACACTCGATATGCTTCCGTATCGTATCGAACATTAATCATTATTATCGTAGGAGTCTTCTCAACGCTGTGCACAAGTCCAAAACCCGAAAATGTTGTCAGTTTAAATCAAATAGACGCCCGCTATTCTTCCAACAGCTATTTGCTGTTGAGGGCAAGTCAAGTCAAAATTGACAGGCCCGATGTTCTAGTGGTTAGTGACCCTGACTGCTATGCCGGAGGTTGTGGGTTCGATTCCCACCCAGGACAAATGTTTGTGTGATGAGCACGATCATTTGTTCTGTGTCTGGGTGTAATTTATCTATAATATGTATGTATTTAGAAATATATAAGTATGTTTATCAGTTGTCTAGTACCCATAACACAAGCTCTGCTTAGCTTGGGACTAGATGGCGTTGTGTGATAGTTGTGGAATATTATTATTATTAAATCAGGTTATCGAAATGTCAGGTTTTCGATACGATAGCCTGTCGTATGGTTAGGTCGGTAGGGCCCTGGTCATGCTCGCACGTCGGTCGCGAGAACTATGCACCTGACCTTTCTAAAGAATATCACCAATGACGTCACTACTACGTCCTTCTAGGGCGTGTCGTCAACTCTTCACTGGTAGAATCTTTGATCGCAGTATGTTGTTATTTGGAGGACGCTACCCATCCTCGAATCTACCTAGGACCTAGAATTTGACCCAGTATTTAAAGCAAAGTGCTCTAAATGTCAGTAATTGTAGTGAATGTCTGTTTTTGTATTCAGACGTTCTCTTTGAAGGACAATGCCCAGTTTGACCGGAGAATGTCACACGATGCGCCCGAAATATGCGAAGCGCGAAAATTGTGCGTTTGGCCTTGAGAGGATAGTAGGTAGGTATGTGCGTATTGCTTCATACATAATGTTCGTAATTATGTTCTCGAGAAATGTGACCAATAAGGAAAATTGCAAAAGAGTTTTTACTTCTTCACCACCTGATTTTTCCTCCTTTTTCTGGAGCTCGTGAAGATTTTCAAATCTAAAGCTAAAGAGTTTGTTTGTTTGTACGCGCTAAGCTCTGGAACTACCAGTCGGATTAGAAAAATTGTTTTTGCATTTGATAGCCTCATTCTTGAGGAAGCCTATAGGCAACATCACGCTGTGACCCTTGGGAGCCGAGCAAAAAGAAAAACAAAACAGAAAAAACGCTAAACGAAAACTAAGTGATAGCGCGGACAGGCGATGCGATGCGACGCGGTGGGTCGGGGGAACAAGCACGCGGACGCAGTCGCGGGTAGATGTTAGTGTATTAATAGATACTTTATTGTACTTATACTATTATAATGCTAAAAAAAGGAAGGTTCCTATTAAGCAGTTCAAGCATCAAGGAGAAGGGGTATTATTTTACCCTGGCTGTCGAGGTCAAATAGGCAGCTCCATGTAAAATACTGGTATTCAGCTGCATCCGGTTAGACCGGAAGCGCACCCCAACATAGTTGGGAAAAGGTAGATTGACAAGCGTCAAGGACTAGATTCAGAAAGTACTCCTGGGTGCAGCACATGTTCTAAAATTCTGACCGGTAGGTTGCATAAAAGCAGTTTCTGATGACTAGTTTTAATGAAATTAGGATGGTATGTAAACATGTACGAAAGTAAATGATGAATCTAAGTGTTCCAAAAATAATATTGACACCATAGATATCCGATATCCGTGACTGACACTAATGTTTAGCCTGTGTGTCCCACTGCTGGGCAAAGGCCTCTCTTTCTCCCTTCCACTCCTCTATGTCCAGAGCTAGTGTGGACCAATCCCAAATAAAAATAACACCTACATAATGGGTACCTAATTTTCATTACTACCTCTTACTCTGCTCACACTCAATTGCATAGCGTGATGTCGCAGGTACAAGGTCACTGCGAGAACATCGCAAGCGCAGCTTTTATCATCGTTCCCATAACAATTTGTTTGCAAAACAAACTTTACTCGAGTGGGTGACGAACAGTCTTGATACTTATGTTTTTTTGGAGATCAGTTATTCTATAATTAGACCACCTCTTTTAAGATTTTGGTTACAATTATAATAAAACCAAAAACTGTTTATTTCGCTTGATTAATCATTGCATAGGCACAAAACAGTCTTTTGCTGGAAATTGGGTTTTTCACAGTAAATACAGCTAAACAGATAAACTTCGAGTTATTTAAATGTGCGTTGTGAGAGGTAATACTCTTTTAAACCAACTGATGAGGAAAATGCTTTTAATTAAACAAAATAAATAGTTTAAACACGTAAAAAATGCCGTTGATAAAAAAAAAAGCTCTGTGTATTGTTACGACCAGGTACTGACAGTCTAACTGTAACTAAATCTACAGTATGCAGCTGAAAATGGCACAAGAAGTTTCTGCGTAAGAACGTCTTTGAAGGGTTTCTGTTAGTCACAAATATGGGACAGTCGCTTTAAGATGCTACTCAGTTTCCCACTTGAAATGAAATTAAATTGTATGAGAAGTCATTATCATCATCATGTCAGCCTGGAATTACCCACTGCTGGGTATTATAGGCCTTCCCTTTTTTCTGCCATACTTCCCGGGATGTGTGAATGTGGTGCTCCTAACCAAACCACGTCCCATGTGTTGGAGTGTCCAAACTGTCCATACACCTGCTTTTCTGAGGATCTAAAAACGCCACTGATGCCACGATTGACGTGATCACCCACTGGGCCCAACTCATTTCATCAGCATCTACCTAGCCTTTTCATAAGTATGTTGAGGTCGGCTTCCAGTCAAGCCGGATGCAGCTCAATGCCTGTTGACCCCAACTCATCTATATAATCAGCCTATAATGTTCCCGCTGCTGGGACACAGGCCTTCTCTCGGTGAGAGGGAGTGGCCCGTAATCTACCACGCGGGCTCCGTGGCGGTTGATGGATGTCACATGTCTTCGAATTTTTGGTTCTAGGACATGCCGGTTTCCTCGCGATATTTTCCTTTACGTTTTTGAGAGTAGTGTTGATGAAATAATTTACTAAAAGTAAAGCGCCTGTCTGGGTTCGAATCTACGACCTACAAGTCGTAAGCCACGGCTGTTACGACTGGGCAACCACAGCTCTCAACTCATAGGTGAGTTGAGAGCTGTGTGTTACGCCGAGTCGGTGGCAAAAGTAAAAATATTGTAATAAGTTAGAACTTATTACAATATTTTTACTTTTGCCACCGACTCGGAAAATAGAACTAGCGTTATTTTTTTAACTAATCTCAAAGTATCAAGAGCTCTCAACTCCGCCCGCGGTACCGCCGCACGTACAATCGCAATACGTACGTACACATCGACAGTTTCCCGCGCTCTTGCGTCACCGCCTCACTCGCTGCTGACCCACTAATAACCACTTTGGTTTAGTATCGCCACTGTAATCAAGTGTAATGGTGATTATTGTGACATTCTGCTCTGGGGATTTGGGAGAACGATGAGTTGGGTAAATGTTTTCCATTCATGTTGCTTAAGGTTTTGGCAAAGTTGAGTTTAACAGTCGGCCGCCAGCCTGACACCAGCCTTCCTTGGGAATGCTTTTGACGGTGGTGTACCCACCAACGCGCGGGAGGTGTATCAAATGGATTTATCCCGCCATGTGTCGGTCGTCAGAGCCTTGTTGGACTGAAAGTGGAACCGGTAACTGAAAAGTTTTGTGGAAATTGTTTGTCATGGTATGGGCGTGTGATGCGGAGGAATGAGGAAAATGTCGCGAGGGAAGTGTTGAGTATGAATTTCGATGGCTATAAGAGTAGGTGACGAACAAAAAAACGATTTCTAGATTCACTTTTTATATAATGTAGGTATAACGTTAGCTGGGGGGAGCATACTCCCCCGCCCATGGCTCCGCCACTTGCGGTGCCCGAAGCGGACCATGAAGACGACGACGACGACATCCCTGAAGTGACCGGGGTAGATCTGAGAGCGGCGGTAGGCAGGCTGAAGGCCAAAAATACCGCCCCAGGACCCGACGGCTTGCCGGGTAAAGTCTGGGTCCTGGCCTCGAGGGCTCTCGGGCCTCGACTAGAGGCGCTCTTAAGCGCATGCATGGAGAGGGGCCAGTTTCCACTCCGTTGGAAGACGGGGAAGCTGGTCCTCATTCAGAAGCCAGGGCGCCCTGCGGACTCTCCGTCCGCATACCGGCCCATAGTGCTGCTCGACGAGGTCGGCAAGCTCTTTGAGAGAGTGATTGCAGGCCGCCTCGTCGGGCACCTAGTGAGGACGGGGCCGGATCTTGCGGATAGCCAGTTTGGCTTCCGCAAGGGGCGCTCGACGGTGGACGCCATCATGCGCGTGAGAGCCCTCACGACGGGGGACGCGGTGACCCGGGGTGGGGTAGTCGTGGCGGTGTCACTCGACATCGCCAACGCGTTTAAAACCCTGCCCTGGAGCTGTATTGGGGAGGCACTCCGGTATCACCGGGTGCCGACCTACCTCCGTCGAGTAGTTGGGGCGTATCTGACGGACAGAGCCGTCATCTACCCCGGTCGCAACGGGGAGTGGAACCGGCGAGAGATGTCGTGCGGTGTCCCACAGGGATCGGTTCTGGGGCCGCTCCTGTGGGACATCGGTTACGACTGGGTGCTGCGGGCCGACCTCCCTGATGGCGTCAGCGTGGTTTGCTACGCTGACGACACGCTGGTCCTGGCGCAAGGGAGGTCGCATCAGGCGGCGGCCGACGCGATGACACGCGGGGTTGCGATAGTCGTGGAAAGAATCCGGCGGTTGGGTCTCGAGGTAGCATTGCAAAAGTCCGAGGCCATGTCTTTCCATGGGCCTCGGAACGGGCCACCATCGGGATCCCAACTAACGGTGGGAGGGGTTCACATCGGCGTCGAGGCAACGATGAGATACCTGGGTCTCGTCCTCGACAGCCGGTGGAACTTCGTCGAACACTTCCGACGTTTGGCCCCCAAACTGGAAAGGACCGGGGCCGCCTTCAAACGGCTCCTGCCCAACCTGGGGGGGCCAAACACCTCCTGCCGGAGGCTTTACGCGGGGGTCGTGCGGTCCATGGCCCTATACGGGGCCCCGGTGTGGGCGCGTTCTCTGCGGCGGCGAGCCGCCCACTATCTGAACGCGCCCCAAAAGGTGGTAGCCGTAAGGCTGATCCGGGGGTACCGCACGATCTCGGGCGAGGCGGCAAGCCTCCTTGCCGGACTGCCGCCATGGGATCTGGAGGCGATAGTCCTAGCGCGCCTGTATGAGTGGCGCGCGGAGGCACTGAGCCGGGGGGAAACTCCGCTTCCGCGGCAAATCGCGGCGGAGCGGACAGACCTCCGGCGCGATCTCATGGTGGCATGGAAGGAGCGACTTTCGCAACCCAGCGCAGGGCACGCCACGATAGTGGCGATAAGACCCCTCTTTGAGGAGTGGCTAGAGAGGCGTCACGGCGTCCTCACCTATCGCCTGACGCAGGTCCTCACCGGACACGGATGTTTTGGGAGGTTCCTGCACATCATCAGGCGGGAGGAGACGCCCGGGTGTCACCACTGCGAGGATCGCCCAGAGGACACGGTGGAGCATACGGTGGAGGTCTGCCCCGCATGGGCGGAGCACCGCCGTGCCCTCGTAGAGGCGATCGACAGCGGCGGCAACCTCTCGCGTCCGGCCCTGGTTCAAGCCATGGTCCGGGGCGAGAGGGAGTGGGAGGCGGTCACCTCCTTCTGCGAAGCAGTCATGCTAGCGAAGGAGGTGGCTGAACGGCTGAGGGAGAGAGCCTCACACCCCAGCCGCCGCGGGAGACGCTCCGAGCGTCGGGAGCCGCGTGACGACTCCCGGCCACGGCGGACGGAGAGTAATGGGTATTATAGCTCACCGTCCGATCAGGACCAGGCCCGTGCCGGACGGCGCGTACGTGTTCCAAGCGCGCCTCAAAGAGATGTCAGCAGAAAGGAAGGGGCCTGCCAGGGCCGAAGCCTGCCGGGGGTGCGGGATTGTCCGAAAGGGTTACCGCTACCCCGGAACATAAAGGGCTAAGGAAGGAACACGGATGGGTTTTAGTCAGTAAGAGTCTGACACTCCCTTCGCTCCACCCAGAGCGGGAGGGGTCATTTGATGATTTCCCATCCATAAAAAAAAAAAGGTATAACGTTAGCTAATGTAATTATAATCACTGGCCGTTTTATGTTAAATGAATAAATTGACATATTTTGTGACTTTAAACTTTTAAAGAATCTTATTATTTTTCATGTTTCTTTCTTCAGTGGCTTCAGTGCCTACGGAACTTTTCTACACATCTACCTATTTGACCTATACATACCTATAATTAAGAACATCTAAAAAAAAAGTAGAGAGAAGAGTGCACATTAACAGTTGACAGTTGAAGCTAGAACAATACAATCCAATTAATTATGATTATTTATAATTACTCTCATTAAAACGAGCAAGATAATCATGAGGATTAATAAATTATAATCATGGGAATGTGTTTTTTAGAGTATTTACTTAGAATTTCCTTCACGTGTAGAAGTAATCGATTTTTTTAGATTCCGTATCTACCATTAAAATGTGTCATCCATCCATAATAATCATTAAATCCAAACTAGCTTATGCCCGCGGCTTCATCCGCGTGAAATCCCCAGACCTACATCGTCGCATTGCATCGCATCACATCGCCTGCCCGCGCTATGACTTTGGTTTCGTTTAGCGTTTTTTCTGACTTTGTTCGGCTACTAGGGGTCGTAGCGTGATGTTTAAAAACCTTCTTCAAAAATCGGGCAATCAAATGTAGGTAATAGAATTTTCCAAATCTGACTGGTAGGTAGTTCCAGATATAAGCGCGCTCAAACAAACAAACTCTTCAGCAGTATTATTATGTTGTATAAGTATAGATTCGAAAGTAACTCTGTCTGTTGTTGTTACGATTTCAAGCGAAACGAGATGCATTCTGGGGAAGGACATACTTTGTCCCGGTGGCACGTTCCCGTGGGATCATTTCAGACATAGACACGCAAAAAAATTTGCTGTTCCATATTATTATACTTTGACCGTATTGCATTTTTCTATGAAACAGCAGATTTTTTTGATTACACCGACGTACAATGTCTACGCTAGGGGCTCTAGATTCATAGTTACAGTTTGCGAGACGAGGACCTCGCTACCCTGTATAAAAAGCACTAGACCTATATAAAGAGAACATATCATCTACATTTACCTACACGATCTATATAAAACCTGCTTAGGTTTCCTAAGGACCCCTAAACACCAAGTCACGCGTCCACTGACAATAATGACCACCACGTGGCTCATCGGAAAACAAAAACGTATAAAAACTGAACATAATCAATTATTTCATTAAATGTTTTCTACGACTGCCGACATGCGAGGGACGCTCTCGTGATAGTCAACCGTTTTACTGTCGTGTTACTGTTGACAGCACGTAAGGGGACATGACTCATGGTCAGACACACGGTGGTTCGCAGCATGGTTTTATAACCAGTCCGGAGCACCCTGCTGACCAGCATTAAGTTATAGAGAGCAGTGGTGGCCTAGTGGTAACAGCCGCGACTTAAGCGTTGTAGGTCGTAGGTTCGAACCCAGACAGGCGCTTTACTTTGTGTAAATTACTTCATTACCACTGCTCTAAATACGGTGAAGGAAAATTTCGTGAAGAAACCGGATAGGTACATTTTGACCGTGTAGGTTTTTTGATAGCCCACGAAATATTTCATCGCGGAACGATCTCCGGCCGCCTTAGGGTGAGGCCTGCAGGCAACAGACTTGGAGAGTTCGTTGCCTGAACAGTGAAAGGCCCGAGACGGCGGCGCGCCGTGTTCCGCGCGCGCCTCTCTGTAGAGGAATGGTGGCCGTTTGCGGCCGCTGAGGGTGACGGGGTCCGCATGGATTCATGCGGGTCAACACCTGGCCGGGGGAGCGTGATGAAATGCGCAAGCACTCCAGCACCCCGGACTGACAGACCCCTCCACCCACCCCAGGGTGGTGGACATCCATGAGGATTTCCACATGATAAATAAAAAAAAGGGGTGTCTCAGAATTACGTAGTGAATCCATGGTAACAGGTTTAGCGTCGATGTCCCTGTAATACCTAGGTAACAACAAAATGAAAAGAGTAGAATGGCTAGATGGTTTGGTCATGTTGAGTGGATGAATGAAACACGACTAACAAAAGGTAGGTAAACAAGGGAATTGTGAGTGGGAACACCGGGAGGGATGCCCTCGAAGGACATACAGTGACCTTATTGGTGATGCTCTTCAGAAAGCTGTATGACCAGCCCCCTTATTCACAAACACTCGACATGCTTCCGTATCGTATCGAACAATAATCATTGTTATCGTAGGAGTCTTCTCAACGCTGTTCACAAGTCCAAAACCCGAAAATTTTGTCAGTTTAAATCAAATAGACGCCCGCTATTCTTCCAACAGCTATTTGCTGTTGAGGGGAAGTCAAATCAGGTTATCGAAATGTCAGGTTTTCGATACGATAGCCTGTCGTATGGTTGTGAATCAGGGCTCTGGTGTATGAACGTAAACGAGGCAAAAGGAGTATGTAAGCATACAGGAAGAAGGTTTACAAAGTAGGTATGTATGTATTTACGACAAGCCATTTACAAGATTCCGCATCAAAGTTGCGACAAACATAATATAACAACGCACCGATAATCCTCGAAGCCTAAGGCAGAGGTACCTATAGTACACCCACATTTCGCCAGTAATGGTTAAGTCCAATGTAATAGGGGGCGAGCCTATAGCCACAGTTAGCAGAAGAGTACTGTTGTAGAAGATCTAACGTGGATTTAGACCACATTGCAAAGGGGATTATGCTTAAAAGGTATTAAATACACAGGTAATAAAGTATGCATGCGCAACCTTTGTTATAGCTAGCTTTAGATAGAATATAGGATGTTAAGCTGTTGTGTGTTGTACATCCGGCCCGTCGACATAGAAGCAATGGATTATCAATATCCTTTAAAATGATTCGGATTAAGATTGATAGTGTGTTACCCAATTAGTGTGCTGGATTTGTTTTAGACACAGAATACGTAACATCTGCCTTCCGATATCTAATTTGGTGCAAAATATGCAAAACTTATATACCTAGTTTGTCAGAATTTCAACTGAAAACTTGTAACACGGTCAAAAAGATACATCGAGAAGATAACGTTTCGATTTGGTAGTATTGTTGACACCATCCTTACTGGAGATAACATTGCCTACCATGATAAAAAAGGGAGGTACCTCTGGTTTGGCTGAAATCTCATTACCTCTACTAACTGAAAAACTGTCGAAGAGAAAATAATAAGTATTTAAAAAACCGCTAAATGCCCACCCCTACCGTATATGGCGTGATAAGACTTTAAACTGTTAATTTTTTGCTGTTTAACATTATATCATACATAAATGATAACACAGGAAAAACTAGTATCACTCGTGATAAAAAATATCAACTTTTCATATCGTGAAAGTGATTAGCTGTTAACAATTTCCAACGATTGTTATCAATGCTGTTTTTATACAGGAAGAGTGTGTGCCAGTCGTTTGATTTGCTATTGTCAGAAGTGACAATATGGCAGGTATGTGCAAATGTTACATAATTTAACACGCCATTTTGATATCAGTGCAGTACAAGAATGGGCTTTTTATAGGTAATAATGTAATGTTTATTTATTTAATACTTTACGCACACAAATGTACAGTTTTCGACCAGTCAAACTTTGGGTGATGCAGAGACAAACAGTGGTAGGTGCAATCATTGACTACCTTTTAATCATTAGGTGCAATCATAAAAATTGATGAATAAATATATTTAAACATAAAGATAATTACGCATAAACCTATTAAAACTATAATAATTATCATATTTTATACCCAATTACAAACAAATATATCTACATAAATACACGAATATACTAAAAAGAAATAAGACAAACAATGAGAAAACATTACCGTTCTGACGAATTTGCCAGCTTCTTGCCACAACCTTGCCTGTAACCGTCCCACTGCAGGACAAAGGCCACTTCTCATTCAGGGAAGGAGCGAACATTGATCACCACGCATGCTCACTGCATGTTGCCGATTCCAAACTGTTTATTTTTCCTCACGATATTTTCAATCACTTTACCTGTGTCAGTTGTCTTGTTAGTGTGGTTGACATCTAAAAGGTACTCCTACCTACATCTGGCTAGGTAGATCTACTTAGGGCTGATTTTACCCAAGTCGGATGTCTTTTATTATCTGTGAATTAAAATTGACGTCTGACACTTCTAGTAATCAAGCTACTACAATCTGTCAAATTTCTTTAATTGATTGGGAAAATTTGACAGTTTCGGTTAGGTTGATGTGCTGGCGTCTGTACCTATGGAAAAACTGACAAAAATCTAAATTAACATTATTCAGATCAAGGTATACACTACTTAGGCAGGCCGCATACGTCCGGTTTCCTGGTTCGGAATTCCGTTTCGGAATTCAGATTCGGAGACCCCGAATGCACGCATTTCATACAAAATGTTCTCTCCAGCGCACACGTACTTAAATTTTCCGTTCGGGTTTCAGAAAGGAAAATTTAAGAACGTGTGCGCTGGAGAGAAATGCTTGCATTCGGAAACCTGAATGCAAGCATTTTATACAAAATGTTCTCACTAGCGCACACGTGCTTAAATTTTCCGTTCTGAAACCCGGACGGAAAATTTAAGTACGTGTGCGCTGGAGAGAACATTTTGTATGAAATGCGTGCATTCGGGGTCTCCGAATCTGAATTCCGAAACTGAATTCCGAATCAGGAAACCGGACGTATGCGGCCTGCCTTACTCTCTAACGAGAGGATTCAGGTTTACTTCTCGCCTCTAGTTCTTTACACAGAGAGCTTTTTAATAGACTGCTACTTTAGTTAAGTTTGGAAAAGTAAATAAGACATACTAGCTATGTAGGTAGATTTTAATTAGGTACCTATGAAATTGGTAAAAGAACCATCTGAGGCTAAGCCTCAGTCTTTTTTTCACGAATGCACTCTAATACATTGCGTCATCATTTGCCTGTCTTTTCCCAACTATGTTGGGGTCGGCAGCTGAGTACCAGTATTTTACATGGAGCGACTGCCTATTTGACCTCCACAACCCAGTTACTGGGTAATACGAAACCCCTTGGTATTAAGACTGGTTGTCAAGACTTTCGGGCTTCTGACGACCCGTAACGTCTGTCAAAGATCCACAAATAACAGCTGGGACCAACGGTTTAACGTGCTTTCCGAGGCACGAGGGGTCTTGGTATGTAAAGGTAGTCACCCATCCACGGACCAACCGCGACAAGCGTAGCTTAACCTGACCGATCGACCCGTGCGGCTGTTATTACTTAGCCACAAGCCATGGAATACATTGCGTATTGTCGTTAATTTAGTTTAGTTTATTAAAAAGTTGACTGCTGCTGTTTGTAAAACGATAAAAAGTTGACGCAAATTGGTAATAGCAGAGTTACATATATCCGCCGAATAAGCTATGAGCATAACTACAGGCGTTTGATTGTTCCGCTGTCCCGCCAATTCCCTGGCGGGAAAGCTCAGTAGGTATATTCTGACTGAAGCTACAAAAGTATCATCTTCTCCTCTCGTACCAGCACCAACTATTTAAGAATAGTTCAATCAGCGAATTTGGGTTGAGGTTGCCCAGGGAGCGGGGAGCTCCGGACATGAATTTAAGTTAGTTACTACTTGTGGAAGCTATTTGTATACTGTTGCCGTTGAACTGATTTCATTGCCGACTTCATTTTACATAACATCACACTATACCAGTATTTCACACAAAACATGGCACTTAGCGCCTCTAACCGGATATCCGGCCACTATTCATAAGAGTGAAGACAAATCGATTAGCTCACGACATAGTCTTGTTTTCCGACAAACTAGAATGATAAATATTGCTATTTATGTATTTGCGAATTATTCATGAACGAATCCCGTTACACACAGAGTCCTTTCTATCAGGAGGCGGCTGCGGTGTTTGGTGGTGGTACTGCTAGTTGCTCCTCCCAGGAATCAAACCCACACGACCCACTACTCTCTGTTTCTCTCTACTTCTTTCTCTCTCTGCAACCGCTCGAAAAAAAAAGCTTTTATTTGCGGTAAACATGACGCAAAGAACGAAATCAAACACATAAAACCGGCCAAGTGCGAGTAGGGCTCGCGTGCGAAGGGTTCCGTACCATCGACTAGGTATACAATAGTAGGTACATTCACAAATAACAAATACTTTTTTTTTATTTTAATTTTATATTTTATTATTAAAGTAAATATACAATTAAGTATTTTGTGAATATTTCAAGTGCCTACCTATTACCATTTATTGATATCAAGCAAAAATAGACAAAAAATGGCGTTTTTTGTATGGGAGCCCCCTTAAGTATTTATTTTATTTTAATTTTATTATTTATTATTAAAATAAAAATACAACGCAGTTTCTTGTGAATATTTAAATTGCCTACCTGTGGCCATTATTGATATCGAGCAAAAAAGGGTAAAAAAATCGCGTTTGTTGTATGGGAGCCCCCCTTAAATATTTATTTTATTTTGTTTTTAGTATTTGTTGTTATAGCGGCAACAGAAATACATAATTTGTGAAAATTTCAACTGTCTAGCTATCGCGGTTCTTGAGATACAGCTTGGTGACAGACAGACGGACGGACGGACGGACAGACAGCGATGTCTTAGTAATAGGGTCCCGTTTTTACGCTTTGAGTACGGAACCCTAAAAAGAACAAATTGGGGAAAAATACGTTACATCCACGCAAAACGGCCATCGCTCAGCATAATGCTGCGACCCTATGCGAGACAGAGCCACAAGTAGTACCTAGTAAGTTGGGAAAGACTGATATTTTATATGAAATCGCCGATCGACTAAGTACTTCGTTGCCACCACTTTATTTCCTTACAGTAACTAAGAATGTTAAAAGAAAAATTTATCTAGCAGGTTGAAATCAACCGAATTTGGAACCTTGGTTGACAGTATTTTAACCCGTGCTGGATCTTAAGCGTCGGGATCACACTGGCAAAAACGTTGCTCAATTTGTGTAAAAATGTTGACCTTAATTTTTGTACACAGTATTGAATGGTCGTGGACCCCTCACTACACAAAAATATTGCACAATAAGTGTCTATTCAACTTTTCGCGATAGAAGGACAGCGCCTCGTGCGCCTCGCGTTGTACGCAGCCATATTAAGCTGCCTCCGTCGACCCAGAGGTTGCGAGCTTCATAGTTACATTGTGTGCAGTGTTGGTGGAGACAAGATCAAGAAAAGAGTGTGGCTCAGGAATTGGTTGAAAAATCGACCGACTCATTGTCATCGTACCCTATTTCTTGAACTAAACCTGGAACCTACACTTTATACAAATTAATGACGAGGTGTTTGAGAAAATATTGACGGATCCGCAAAATATATTTTTTTGCCTTCAGAAAACTTTTGAACGCCCCATAAAATATTGAATTCTCCTGTTTTTGCGCAATATTTCTCCTCACACTTTCCATATCTATACATATACTCAAAAACGGCTGGACCGATTTTAATGATCTTTTATTTGTTTTATTTGTCTTCGCCCCGAATAGCAGAATATTAAAACATGGAAAAAAAAACAAAAATAAATCTGAGGCGGTACGAAGATTGCCAGGTCAGCTAGTACTTGCATTAAAACGATATCTTCATAATTTTTTGCAAAATTTTGGCCAGTGTGAGCTGTGTGAGGGACGCGTTGTAGAAAGAAAAACTAATCCCTCGTACACCACACCACTCCGTATCGACTAACAAACACAGTCGGACTACGATCCCGCATTACTCGGCCCGCTAATCACTGAACAATACCAAACGAATGAACAAAACACAACCCCTATAGCTCACCCTCTATGAGAAAATAGCGACATTTATAAAACCACCCGCCGTAACCTCTACAAGAGCAGCCGGGCATCGAACCCCAGCAAGACGCAGAGTGTCACTGAATCATAGTGTTCACTTTCATACTACACAACATTCATTGCGTTATTTACGTGTTGAGCAGACAAATTTTTCGAACAAATGAAGCAATGGATCAGCAATTTGCTTCAAAATGATTCAGGTTCCGATTGATAGGGTGTTACGCAATTAGGGTGCAGGTTCGCACGGGCGATTTTTATTCCTGCGCTGGATTTGCAACGCACTGCTTTGCGCCGAGACTTGAAGATTCAACAGTGAGTTTTTTCTACGCGCCAGGATGCGCTCTGTTGGTTAACACCGAGAGTGCGCGATAAAATCCCGCCGCGAAAATACTCGTCCGTGCGAACGTGGGTTAACTCCGGTTAACTTAGCTCATATGCTTATATATGATGTTATAGCCTTCCTCAATAATTGGGCTATCATATGAAAAAATATTTCAAAAATAACATGTATCTAATATTTCAAATCCGACTGGTAGTTCCAGAGATTAGTGCGTTCTTATAAACAAACAAACTCTTCAGCTTTACATAGCTAGTATGGAAGATAGATAGGTATAGAATACACCTCTAGAATCGGCCATTTTATAAGTACAAACGACAAAGTCGAGTCGACAGACAACTCGTGGGTTAAAATTATCTAGTCGTTAGATACATAATTTCGACTGAAAAACATAACCCTGTCTTTGCTGTCACTCAGTCGGGTAAAAAGATAAAATGTTTTACTTTAAATCCTCTAAAGTTAAACAGGCGGACATCGAACCCGTGTCAGACGGGCACTAGCCACTGAACCATAGTGTGTCGTGAACCGTGCGAGTACATCACAAGTGTGTGGCTCGCCATGCGTGGAGCGTCTACCGGTGTGGGTAGTACGGGGGGGAGGTGGCTCTACTTGGCTGATCAGCACCCTAATTGCGTAACAGCGTAACACACTATCAATTGGAATCAGAATCGTTTTGAAGCAAATTGCTAATCCATTGCTTCATAAGTTCGAAAAAAAATCTGTTCAACACGTAAATAACGCAATGAATGTTGTTGAACTGTCAAAATGAAACCGATTCCGATTGATAATGTGTTACGCAATTGCCCCGCTGATATAGGACGTGTTGATACTGTGGTGAATATGGTTTACTATTTGCCTTTTATTTTTATTTTATTATATTCGGGAAACTTATAGCTAATATAAACAATGTTCTGAGACAAATGCATTCGAAGGTCATTTACAAGTTTCCAAAAGGTCGGTACAAAAAACCTATACCATAAATTAGGAAGTAAAATTACACGATCGACTAATACAAACTAAAAATCAAACAAATAAAAAGAAACATTTTTTTAAATAGAACAGTTGGTTTTATACTTATTTCTTGTTATTATTCGTGGCTTATTTTATATTTTGTATGGTACATAGGGCGGTTGACATAACGAAGGTGGCGGGGACAGACTGGATGCGGATGGTGGAGGACAGGGTGTTGTGGCGCAGCCTGGGAGAGAAGAAGAAGTTGCGAATACGAACGAGTATGAGTTGCGTTTACGAATGTAGGCTTGCGGGCACTTCTACGTCGCCTTACAGGCAATAACAGCAAAGTTTTCTCTAACTTGGATCTATTTGCTTTATCCGTTGGAAAATTTAGAAACATATTGCTTGATACAATCAAAAAATGATGTGAATAATATTGAATCTCTAGTGTTCCTGAGTAGCTGTAACTTTTATGTTTGTCTATTTTATTTCATATACCTAGTTATCTATTCTCTCTGACTTTAACTTTATCAACATTGTTTTTGTCTTTTTGTGTCTCTGTAGAGAACGTTGTAGGTTGCACATTTGTATTTACTCCTTATGTTTTATTTACTTGTAGTTATTTAGATATAGATAGTTATTTATTTATCCTCATACTGGAACGCCATTCAGCAATTAAAAAAAAAAAACATAATAATAACATAATTTGTAAACATAAATGTGTTATTGTATGTTCTTTCGAATAAATAAAATTAAAATTATAAATAAGTCTGAGGGACATCCGTAGTACTACGTACGTACGAGTGTACAACGGTAATTTCTCATTTCAAATTGTTTACATTAAGCATTCGCGTCACGCAGCCGAGAGTCGGTTGTGGGAACTTGGGAAGTAGGCTTCACTGCTATTTGGGACTACAGAATACTGGGCTGATATTATTTTAACTTTTATTAATATTATGCTAACAAAATAATGGTTTGAATGGGATAATTGTCTTTCTATAACTTGTAGTAGACAAATTATTATGCAAAAAATGCAGCTTTGCACAAAGGTAATGTCTGTCACGTCCAAACACTTAGGGTTAGGTAGGTGCGCAGCATCAAAGACAGGGTTATGTTTTTGTTATTTTTATATTGAAAGAACTGTCAAGTTAAATATTATAAAAAATATAGTATTATTATTTAAGACTAAAGCTTTGTATACAAGAAATTATTAAAAGAAAAACTTGACTCCTCTACCTTACTATATTACCCGGACTAGCGGGGTCATTTCGTAACATACACGTTTTCATTTTGACGGTTAACAACATTCATTGCGTTATGTACGTTGTTGAGCAGACAAAGGTTTGGACATATAAAGCAATGGATTAGCAATATCCTTCAAAATGATTCAGATTCATAGTGTGTTACGCAATTAGGGTGGTGACTAATTATCGCAACTTAGACACAACTATTTTTTATGTATGACACATCAAAATAACCACCAATTGACCACTAAGTAGAGCCACTTACCGTCCATAACCACGCATCACCTCTCCCACACAATATCCGTATGTTACACACGTACGGGCCACACACAAACAAATACACACACACATACAATGAGTTCAACAGGTGTATACGAATGTAGTTATACAGTGGGTTGTATTTTATTCTTACTGATTATTGATATTAATTGAGCTAGCGAGGTGATCAATGATCGTTCATTTTGTGTAAGACGTCTTTTGTTTTGTAGGACAATACGAGTAGCAGATTAGTAGGTATTAATTATAATTATTTTTATCGCGGTACATTATTTTATCTTGAATACTTTGACTTCTAGTATTTAAAACTCACCTGAACTAGTTAGCTAGAAATAGTCATATCAACTTGTAAATACACTGATGAAATAGGTCGTTAAATTAAGTACACCAGAATTATTATAAGATTATGATGATGTATTTATTTTAAGATTCGTTCAGAAAACTGCATAGGTAATGATAATTAAGTGTGTACTTTATTACTTATTAAGTTATTACTAACATACTTATGAAGAATATTAATGTTACTATCCTATTGAGTCTTTATTACTTGCTAGTTGTGCCCCACGGTTTCACGCACGTAAGTCTTGATCCTGTGGGAATATCGAGATAAAAAGTATCCTATGTCCTGTATGTATCCTATCCGTCATGGTCTACCCATGTCCCAAATTTCATACAAATTCGATCAGCCGTTTTAGCGTGATAGCGTAACAAACATACATAAAATCAAAGTCAAAGTTTTTTATTTTTTATAAACATAGGTGTAGAAATAGGTGTTTGAAATATAATAGGTACAGAGATCTCTATGTTTTGCCTTTAACAGCGTACAAATGTCACGTAAGCATAATGAAATTACAATTTAGTATTAAAATTTTTGTTTAGAAACATAATAACATTTAACATTTCTTATGTATTAGTAGCATTAAATTTTAAATAATAATATTGTTGCAACTGACAAAGATAACTACAGATTAAATGCTGTGCATTTAAACTAATCCTTACCGCACATATTTATCCACATATCTTGCATTATCTTTATAATAATTATTAGTTTAGATTAAACTACATTTTGATTAATTAATCATTTGTACTCAATAAAAACATAATAATATTGTTTCATATAAATAGTGCGTTACCAAAAGAAAATTGTAGGTTTGCAAAAAAAAAAAACATTACATTTCAATTTCAACTGCCCCTATAGGGACTCAAAACAGGTCAATAATCTAAGTGAAAATGTCAGCATTTTCTCCCCAGACATTTGTAATAAGGTCGCACGTATTACCGTCCCTTGAGAATCCAATTTAGATTGGAATTTAGAGTATTTCCTTGGAAGAAAATAAATTGGATTACAGGAATAAATCGTCTGTCGGTACTGGAGATAGATGGATGTCCCTTTGTTTTTGCCTTATCTAAGAACTTTAAAAGAATACCAATAGTGTTACATTTTCCTATAAATGACATAAAACTGCGCAATGTAATTATTTTAATGCCACTTTAGTGCGATATGTAAATATTTAGTTATTAGTTACTTAAAATCATCTAAATTAGTGCACATAAAACCACAGGAAATAGACTACCTATATTTTTTATAAAAAAAAATCTAGTCTATAACAAAAAAAAAATGTAAAGAGCAATGGCCATCGTTTATACTTAGACCTGTGTGTAGTGTTGTCGAATTATTACATCTATACATATATTTTCCCAAAAAAATACCACTTTGCATGCAATGTCTTTTATATTCTTTTCTGATCGAAATCACTAAATGCGTTTTTAATATTAAAAATTATTTTAGTATCACACTGTACATCTTATCACTACTTTACCTTACCATATGAGTAATCTACCAACTTGTTTTTGCAGTCTAATAAACCTAAAACCAACGTTATGCCATTGTAATAAGGCTTAATTTTTTACACCTCAGTCGTTGTTACGGTCTGGTAGGGACATCCATTAAAGCCATTGTAATTTGACCTCCCCCGTCTCTCAGACTGGTTTACAAATGGAAGTACAAAGGTGATGCGCATAGAAGTTCACAGGTCAACAAAAATTGGTCGCTCCACGTTCCGATTTTGAAAACTGAATTAGTTATTCATTCGCGAGTTGGACGTCGCGCGCAGCGGCCATTTTGTGTTTTTTTTTTTTCTTTTAAAAAAACAGTGTTGCTTAGGTAAAGTGCCAAAAGTTTTTGGGAAAATTGTGATTTTAGGATGATATTTATTGAACACTCAGTGTTTATGTGACTTTTCTTGGATGTAAGTAATTTGTTATTGTTATTTTTCGTCTGACAAAGTTAAGATAAAGTTTAATACTTACTATAAATAATGTCGTGATAACTATTTTTTCTATTGGATTTATCATTGTGAATTTTAGCAATCAATGTCAGGTGATAACTTTGTCATCGTAGGTATATTTAACACTAGTTTGGAGGAAAATTAACTATAATAATCATAGCTATTTTAAATATCTCTGTATCTACTTAGGTATAATATATAATAGAGCCGTCAAAAACATAATCTTCATAAAGAACGAACCTACCTAGTACCAACATAATACACGAGATGAGTCATAGAATAACAACATACTTATGCACTTATAATGACATATCTAATACTTAAAATGTCATTAATGTAATCTATGAATACCTACATAATACATAACATAACATCATGCCAGTATTCCGCAAGTAAGACATAGGCAGAGGTACCTACAGCCACATTTTACCAGAGATGACAACCGATCCCATGTCACGTTGATCGACCCCTACTAAGTAAAGTCAGGGAATTTTATTGTTTAGTAAATTGACCAGCAACTTAAATTGTCCGTAATAATAACTGTAATTTTTTGACAGTTGTATAAAATGACTACCTATTATAACACGGGAAGTTTCCCTGACTGTACCTCCAAGTTTTGAGTACCTACCTATGAATGTGGATGGCTATGGGAGCAGGGGAAGACCAAAGAAACGATGGATCGGTTGTGTGAATGTTGTTATTACCAGTACTTTACATGGTATTTTGGATGGTGATGATATGTTATGTTATCAGTAGGTAGGTCATCGCTTATGACATAATCACTGCATACAATCCTTGATGACCGTGACTCCATACCTACCTATTAGGTTTATTATTAGTACGTGTTATTTACATCATGCTTGCATCAATTTACGATCAAAATAATCATAAAATGAAAAGGAAATCGCTGGTTTAAACCTGGCAATGACTAATTTCATCATCGTCCTGCCCTTATCACAATTTTCCTGTGGTCGGCGCAGCATGGCTTCTTCTTCTATACATCTCTTTCACCTCAGTAGTCACCCCCTTTCTAACCATAATATATCATCTTTCACACAGTCCATCCATCTTTTTTTGGTCCTCCGCGACTCTTATAGCCATCCATATTTATACAGAACACTTTTACCTCATTTAAGTATCTGCAGTAGATACATATCCACGACAATGGGTCACCGCGCATCTTTTTGTGGCTTGTGGTAATATTTCAAGTAAAACTACTTAATCAGCCTATAATGTTCCCACTGCTGGGACACAGGCCTCCTCTCTGTGAGAGGGAGTGAGCCGGAATCACAGTGCGGGTTGGTTGATGTCACATATCCCAATATATGTAACTTTTGCAATTTCATTAAACTTTTTAAGTTAAGTTTAAACGTCACTAACTGACGTTAAAGGAAAATATCGTGAGGAAACCTGGATTTAAATAAACCGCTAACATGTAGTGAACAAGCGTGGTGAACTGGTGAACTGGCTATCAATGCTCGCTCCTTCTCTTTGTTTAGTATAGAAAATAATATGTTCACAAACTAAAATTGAGCTTCAAGTTAATAAAATAATTTTGCCGAGTTCTGCAATCTTATCTCTTGTCAGGTTTGATAATGTTATCACTCGAGGATAGGAATAACATGAAACTGTCCAATGTACTTGACGAGAATAGTATAGATCATAATGATTTGTGTAGTTTTTGATTAAGATCGTATATTTTAAGGAGAGTAGATACAAAACCTGATACCCCCTGAAAAAGAGTCGAGCAAAGAGAAAAAAGTCAGAAAACGAAGTAATAGCGCGGGCGGGCGATACGATGAGACGCGGTGGCTAAATACCACCGCAGTGACCGAAATGCGCAGGCGCACCCACACCCTAATTTCTTCGTTGCATTTACATTTATATACCGTTCAAAACGACGCTGAATGCCCAATTCCTTAACGGAATCCGTCGACGACCACCGCCCATCTATCCGACACGAGCAGTTTCCCTACACGAACACCGAGATCCTGATCTTTATCTCTTCACTAATTATTTTATTAATTATTTAACAATTACAATATTGATAAAAGCAATTCCGTAGATTTATGTTTGAACAATCATCAATTCATAATCTTTGCTCAATTAAAAGATAATAGTTACAACCCACCATTTCTTTTCCTGTTATATATTTATTGACGTATTTGGCAACTTAAGTATAATATGTACAGCTAAACCTATACCAACGCGCTCGGGGCCCGCGTGAGAGACTACGGCCCCCTCCCTCTCACAGAGAGAAGACAATTCTTATCCACAGTAAATATACTATAATATATGTAGTAGATGTACACCCACATTTCACCAGATAACTTCCTTGTGAAACTGACCGAGTGAGCCCACTTACTGCCCTAAACCATACACATATACATATACGAGCATAACCAACGACCTGATACTGAGAAACTTTTAAAGGAATAACCCAAGAGTTTACCTGATCTAGGGATCGAACCCATGACGAACACTGTCGCACTTAGAACTACAAGACCAATAAGTATCAATAGATCTTCCTGCAAGATAAAACTTTCATAATACTTATCTGCAAAATTGTTCAATCTGCATGCTATTTTTTTTTTTAAAGATTTCTTTAATTTTATTTTTGGTAACATTTACAGTAAGTAGCCAATACAATCATGATAAATGAAAGATAATGAATATTTATGATGTGATAGCGATGTGTGCGATCGATCCTCCACGAGGTTGGCAAACAACTAAAATGTCAGGCGATGACGCAAAACTATACTTTGCATAACGTCAATATTTTGGTTTTAGACATTCTAAAGTTAGTCTAAAATATCACAGATTTTGAAGAAAAATATCTTAGGGAAACCTGCCAAAACCTGGAGAAACTTAGATGAACTGAGCTGTCAATGAATGACACTTCAGCAATATTTTAAACGAGTAAAGATTGGAGTTTGTTGCCCATTCTACTCCGTACGAAACTACCTTTTTGAAGGAGCGACTAGAACCATTTCTTTTTGAAGTGAAAACTTCTTCAGGCGCGTTGGGCATTTTTTGAGATGGGGAAAATAGGTACCATTTAATTCGCGCCACTGTTACCGTAACCGACACCGCTTCCGATGTGTTCGGCTGTCCTCGGGATATTATATCCGATATGTCTGTGATTGATGGCAAAGTATTCTGTTTGTGTTGTGTTATCACTTCTGTCGGCACTCCAGGAGTGCCACTGTTTTTTTTTTTTGTCAATTTTTACGTCCAATAGTGCCTTTTGTGCGCTTATTTGAAATAAATGATTTGACTTTGACTTCAAGCTCACTTCACCAAAGATTTTACGGTGAAATCTTTACAGAACAGATCGGGGGGATCTTAAGGAAACCTGGATTCAACGGCTCAAAAGCGTGGTGATCATTGCTCGCTGCTCTCTTTATAGGAGGAGCCTTTAACCTGCAGCGGAACAGCTACAGACTTACAGTTCAATACTAATATAGCGAAAATTACAATCCTGTTCCTTATTATCGATCTACCGCAAATCATGTGACATCCAAACGGTGAAGGAAAACATCGTGAGGAAGCCGGCATGTCCTAGAACCAATAATTCGAAGACATGTGACATCCACCAACTCGCGTTTGGCCTGAGTGGTAGACTATGGCTGCAGACAGGATACCTGCGTCTCAGCAGTGGGAACATTACAGGCTTATTACGCTATGCTTAACATTCTACCTGTATTTTCTGCGTATGAGTGCCTCTGCAGGCACAATATTGTGCCAGCTTTTAAACCAAGTACCTACAGTACAGAGTAACCTTGGCATGTTGGCTACACATAAGTTTCGGATGGGTGACCGCATTCAATCTATGTTTACTATTTTATTTTATACCACGCTTTCATTTCCGGTTCGAGAGTCGAATTTTACGCGGTTGATGTTAGATGAGTAGTAAATATAATAGTATCGATTTATTATACTTTTTCGAACCTGCTATGATCGGCTTCCAGTCATAAGTACCATCAGTTTGCTTTTTCTGTGTAGTTAATATCCAATGCCATAATTTCAGCCTCTTATATGAAGGGGTTTATTTATTAACGTTGCATAAAGTTAGATTTATTTCCGTTGGATCCCGCTTTTGAATCCCATTTTAATATTTTTGGCGTTGGATCCCGCAAAACATTATTATGTATTTCCGTTGGATCCCGAATTTAAAAAATGCAAGATAAATACGTTTTATTGTCGTTGAATCCCGAAAAGTATTTCCGTTGGATCCCGAATGCTTAAAAAAAATCTGAATGCGGGTACTTTCAACAACAAAATTGTTTATAATAAAACGAGGGGTTCACTAATGTTTCACCAAAACTCCATTGAAATTTTTAGTTTACAACTGTGGCGAACCAAACTAATTGTCTATGGTTCCCACATCACAAAGACAACACTACGCTGATCTAGAGCATGATGTCTATGGCACAACAAGTAGCTAGTTGGTCTGAATTTGAAAACCACAATAACTCCTCTCCGCAGGACTTACCTAGCATTTAAGTAAACGTGTACCTATTCCTTCGCTGCCACTTGGATACTGTACCGTGTGTTGTGACATAAATACACATTCTACAAGAACTAGATCTGGTTTCATTTATATAAACAAGGGCGCCATAACGCGCCTAAACAACTAACGTTTCGTATACTATTTATTTCACAAACAACTCATTTTCTATATAATCTAGTCGTTTCTGGCACTCGTCGGCCGCTGCCGCGGCACCGCTCGCTTCGCTCGCTCGGCTCGTGCGTAGGGGTCACAGTTTTAACCTAACCTAACCTAACATTGTTTTTTTTTAATAATTAACCTAATCTAACTAGTTCAGTTCCGGGTAACCCACTAAAAATAATCTCTTTTTAGTGTTTGATAAAGGTAAATCAGTTTTCTTCTGAAATGTACACATGTTGTTCTAATATGGGATTCAACGGAAATAGCAAACGGGATCCATCGTTAATACCTAAAAAATGGGATTCAAAAGGATTTATTACCGTTGGATCCCGTTTTTGAATCCCATTTTAATATTTTTGGCGTTGGATCCCGCAAAACATTATTATGTATTTCCGTTGGATCCCGAATTTAAAAAATGCAAGATAATTACGTTTTATTGTCGTTGAATCCCGAAAAGTATTTCCGTTGGATCCCGAATGCTTAAAAAAATATGAATGCGGGTACTTTCAACAACAAAATTGTTTATAATAAAATGAGGGGTTCACTAATGTTTCACCAAAACTCCATTGACAAATTTTTAGTTTACAACCAACGTTTCGTATACTATTTATTTCACAAACAACTCATTTTCTATATAATCTAGTCGTTTCTGGCACTCGCCGGCCGCTGCCGCGGCACCGCTCGCTTCGCTCGCTCGGCTCGTGCGTAGGGGTCACAGTTTTCACCTAACCTAACCTAGCATTGTTTTTTTTTTTAATAATTAACCTAATCTAACTAGTTCGGTTCCGGGTAACCCACTAAAAATAATCTCTTTTTAGTATTTGATAAAGGTAAATCACTTTTCTTCTGAAATGTACACATGTTGTTATAATATGGGATTCAACGGAAATAGCAAACGGGATCCATCGGTAATACCTAAAAAACGGGATCAAAAAACGGGATCCAACGGTAATAAACGTTCAAAAGTGGGATCCAACGAAAATAAACGTAAAGTTATGTAATGATTAGCGCCTGTTTAACCATACATTTTTGACGTTTGAAAACGTCTCTTAACTTTAAGCAATGTTTATAAATAAACTCCTACATCTCTACATTTGCTCTTCAGTTTGCTAATATACATTCTTCTGTCTTCCTCTTTTTGTTTCTGCGATGAATGTGAGTATTCATAATACAAGTGTATTAAGTAGGTAGGTAGGTATACAGCTACATTTCACTTATTAGAATTACGTACATCCCATGTAATACATATAGGGCGAGCCTGCCCGCGCGGGCCATCACCCGGGCACACATTGGTAAAAAACAAAAATACTTTACCAAAACAGGGGGTCGAACCCAGCACCCCATGCTCAGCAGGTGCAATTCCTTCAACTAAACCAACAAGCCACTCTCATCAATTAAGACAAATTAAGGTCATTCATGTTATCCATACTTTTATTATAAATTCGAAAGTAACTCTGTCTGTCTGTCTGTCTGTATGTTACCTTTTCACGCCTAAACCGCTGAACCGATTTAGATAAAATTTGACATAGAGATAGTTTGAGTCCCGGGGAAGGGCATAGGAGAGTTTTTATCCCGATATTCCCACGGGATCGACACTTATGCGTGTGAAACCGCGGGGCGCAGCTAGTACTTAATATTTCTAAGAGCTAAGGTCAGTTACAATCCTCTAGATACGCGCTAACAATGATGTATTTAATACTATTATTGTGAAAACGTAGTATCTGCCCATCCGAGGTCACATACAACGTTGCAGTTAGTACTCATAGCTAACAATACGTTTACACAAGTGTGGGTTATTTACTGAAACGTTCGTAATTAAACGTAGATGTTGATTACTTGCCACCAGTATTACCGGTGGTAACGGCCCCGACCTACACGACATGTAGGTCGTGGGTTCGAACCCAGACAGGCGCTTTACTTTGTGTAAATAATTTCAGCACCACTGCTCTCAAAACGGTGATGGAAAACATTGTGAGGAAACAGGCATGTCCTAGAACCAAAAATGCGAAGACAATGTGTTGTCTACCTACCAGCTCTGGGCCCAAGTAGTGGATTACAGCCCACTCCCTCTCGAAGAGGTGAGGCCTGTGTCCCAGCAGTGGGAAAATTATATTCTGATTATGATTACTTTTTGTTATAATTATGACATTGTGTCACCCCTTGTAAAATTCCTACATTTATATCTGTAACTAGCTTCTGCCCGCGACTTCGTCCGCATGAAATTTCACCCTTCCCCCATTCACCCTCTTAGGGGTGGAATTTCGAAAAACTCTTTCTTAGTGGATACCTACTCTTCACTAAGAACACACCCTCCAAATTTCTCTAGGACCAGCGGTTTAGGCTATGCGTTGATATATCAGTCAGTCAGGACTTTGAATTTTATATGTAAGTATAGATGTTTATGGTGTACGTAATAAAGAGTATTTCTATTTTATTCATTGCAAGTCTTTTCTCACACAGATAAGGAACGAGCATTGATCACCACGCTTGTCCTAACTTACAAAGCTGGAACTAATATGGGATAGGAATTTAAAACAAAAAATACATTAAACTCTATATTTTTAACCTCAATCATCCATAAGAACTATTAACCATTGCAACCACCACGACAACCATCATCATCATCATACAACATTTTTCTACTTATTTCTTGCCCTTTTCGTACATATACCAAAAAACTTTTTTACAAAAAAAACAACCGTCTTCAAAAAAAAACACTACAAAGTGAAAAATAACTTTAATTTCGGAAGTCGGTGTCGTTGGTTCCGCATTTTCGTTTTTTGACACCGACTTCCGAAATTAAAGTTATTTTTCACTTTGTAGTGTTTTTTTTTTGAAGTCGGTTGTTTTTTTTTGTAATAAAGTTTTTATTTTTCACTTTTTAGTTGTACCTACCCCACACCAATTCAATTAACACTAGTGCATTGAAGAATTGAAGACACGACTCGAAGAATCATCAAAATTCCCATAGAAATGCCGGAGATGCAGTACATTTATGCATATAACTTCGTACATAAGAATAATTACCTAATGTATTATATACTAAAACCATCCTGAAAGTATGTAGATCACACTAATGATCGGTTCTAAATCGGTTCAGTAGTTTTTGAGATAATCGCGGACATACAAACATACATACGGGTCGAATACAGAACCTCCTTTTTTAAAGTCGGTTAACAACACGTTTCGTTTAAACAGACTCCGGACCCAGGTTGGCCGAAGCAAGGGAACTGTGCAGGTGGAGGTTCATAGACGACTCCCCTTGGAGTGTAAATGTGGTGTTATTCCACAAAAGATGGGACACTTAATATTATGTCCTGCGTGTCCTGTCAGCTGCACGTTACAGGATCTGATGGACGCTGGTGATGGCGCCAAACACTTCGCCGGATTCTGGGCCGAGTCCATTTAGACTGTCAACGACACGCTATGAAGAAGATTAGGGCGAATTACATTAGAGAAACTGAACGTGAACATGAACGTGGTTTAGATGTGCTGATCGCTTTCAGTTCCATTGTTGAAATTCGTCCTTAGTCAACATCTCAGTAATCATCCCCTTTCGCACCATATCATCATTCACACAGTCCACCCATCGCTTCTTTGGTCTTAGCCTACTTTTATAGCCATCCGCATTCATACTCAAAACAAAATGATGGAGTCTTAAAAAACCCTTAAAACAGATAGTAATCAAAACTTTTTGCGTGTGCGCACCTGTTTAGAACAGAGGATTCAAAATTAGGGGGCCAGTTGTTTTGACCGTTACAAAATAAACGACAGGTGGAAATGAAGACATTGCGTATACGCATGTTTGGTTGTTAGTTTGTATATTCAAGCTTGTTAACAGTTAGAGGGTTGGTATAGGATTATAAATAAGGCCTTATAATGATAAAGTAGGTATATTACAGCACTGATCCCTTTATTTATAAGCCTTGCTTAAAATTAAGAAACGTTAAACGTCAAAAATTTTACATAGTTAATCAGGCTAATTATTACTAAACTTTAAGAAAAGTTTATAAATAAACCCCATAGTCTACCAAAAGCACACGAGTCACACGACCTAAAGCGCGGTCACTGTCGGACTGCATAGAAAAGAAAGAGAAGCGCGATGACACAACCGTGGTAATTTATTGCAAATATGAAGCAATTATCTATTTACAAAAACTCTCAAACACCAAACAAATAAAAACCGTATACTAAAATTCGGGGAATTAAATTGTCATTTAGATGGTGAAAGTTTTATGAAAATACACCCGATAGTGTTTGCGTGATTATCGTTTTTATGTCCGCGGTAGACATTACTTTACAAATTAATTACACTATGTTAAAAAAATATAATTGCAAATATTCACATATCAAATTACGAAGCAAATGGTCTAGTTACTAGTATAACATTTATTTTTTTCAAAGAAATCAGTCCGGTCGATTAGACGTGATGTTGAATTTAAAATCATTAGAAGTCGTATATCTGCGCCTTAATAAGTCGCCTGGTGTACGGAGCGCCGTTGAATACTGTGCTGCGACATTCTGGCTACTCATTGGTTATTTGAGGTTGGAACATGTTACTTTTGAGTAGCGTCTTTTACGATGGGTCTTAGAAAGAAAAGAAAACGACCAAAGAAACGATGAAAACCCTTAAAAAAAATACATTGTGTGAAGTCAAAGTCAAAGCATTTGTTTCAAATAGGCACATAAAAGGCACTTTTGAACGTCAAAAATTATCTTAAAATAGAATTGATTCTAGTCACCCCTTCCAAAAGGTAGTTTTTGTATGGAGAAGAATGGGCAAGAAACTCCACCGTTACTCTTTTAAAATGTTTTACAATATTTTGCATGTGTACATTAATTATATAATAATATGTGAGGACGATGCACCTAAAATAAAATAAAATTACTATACCACAATAGATAAAAGAATTAAAACGAAACCATGACATATGATGAAGGATGATCTGGCTGGCAAGGGGGACTGAGAAGACGGCTGATAGCGCCGGGCACTAAATAATATATTGGGATGAGGGCAGGAGGACACTGATGTTATATCCTAATAATGTGGGAATCACCGTGATCACTTACACGGAACAAGTAAAGACATTCAATAAATATTTAATGAGTTACACAAACATTTCACTCATAATCTCAAGGTTATGCTTATCAGTGAGGTACAATAAAGTAAACGTGTTCTTACTAAACACAGGTCTAGACTTAAACTATGATAATAAATTAAGAGTGGCACTTACAGGCGTGAGTGCCACTCGTCAAAGTAGCCCCGAGCAGATAAGAAACAAGCATCGATCACCAGATTCACCACGCCTGCTCACTGTGTATGCGGTCAAGATCGCTGAAGGCCGATTCCCATAATAGATATTGGTTAAAATTAAGACCCTTGTATCTTTACAAATAATGAAGCAAAGGCCTCATAGCTTTGCACAGTAGACCCTCCCATATGGAAGTAGCTATCACAGGTAAAGTTAGCTAACGAATCTATTTATATATGCCCAGTTTGGCAATAAAAAATGTTGGTAAGCGAAACGATTCGTTTTTGTTTATAGTAAACCGAGCATTAAACAATCAATATTATTACCTAGCCTTTCCTCAACTATGTCGGAGTCAGCTTACAGTCTAACCAGCTGTTGCATACAGCTGGATACCAGAATTTTATACGGATCGACTGCCAGTCTGACTTCCACAACCTAGTTACTCGGTAATACGATACCCCTTCGTAAGACTGGTTATCAGACTTTTGGGCTTCTGACTTCCGTAAAGACTGTCAAAGATCTGCGATAGACGGAGGACACCAACGACTTGACGTGCTTTCCGAGGCACGGAAAAGTGACGATATGTTAAGGATGGTCACCCATCCACGAACCGCCGCGGCAAGCGTAGCTTTACCTTCCATCGACACGTGTGACTGTTATTATTTCATCCTTTAAGAATATTAATAATAATTTAAATCATCTTTTGTTTCTTTACAGATAAAAATGATATGAAAATAAAAGATTGTGAAGATCTAAATATTCAATACTGAAAAAGTAATGTAAAAGAAACAAAAAAAAAATGTCTGAAAAAGAAGAAAAAAAAGAAGGGCCGATCAGCGCTGAAGAATTGCCGATGTCATTTCAAGTAAGTTATCACCATCGTCCTCCGTACCCATGTTCGACAGGAGCGGGCCTGGACCAAGCCCTGCGGAACACCGCACGACATCATCTTTCATACTAACGGTGAGTAATAGACTAGAACGTTTGCTTGTAACAACACATCGAGCATTCACCGTTTTTATATTTTATCAAATCCCATTTCGAACACGACGCTCGATGTTTTGTTAAAATAGCGGCAAAGGCACGAGCGGTGCTTGTAGGTACAACATTTCAACAATTAATGCAAGGTGGAAAGAAATGTTACGGATAAAATTCTTCACTCGCCGTGAGCATTACGTCGAACGCAGCGTCAGCATTCGCAGGAATGTTATATTATATGGAAATGCTTTTGGAAACTGAGCTTTTGCTTGTATTGTACCATTCGTAAGAAAGTTGCATTACAAGGAAATGCTCTAGTGTATACTCACCCATAGGCACGGTTGCATCACAAATCAGTTGTCAACTTTAAATGATTTATCAGAAACAGAGAGATTGTTTACATTCGTTTAGCGCTTAAATTTAAATGATTTGTGGTAAAGTTAACTACACATCAGTGGCACTACGAAAATCGCCCTTACAGCTCTCGCATAAAATTGCTGTCAATGTCAAATTGGCACCACTGATCTGCGGTTGACTGTACAAGCCGGGTAGAAGCAAAAGTGTACTAGTTAGTAAGTAGGTACACAGTTACCCAGCCAGGAGCAGCTGTGGAATGACACGACGAAACACAAGCTACACTAAATAGGGGGCAATTGTGATCCTAGGGTCAAAGCTATTGACACCAGTGACATCATATATTGCATTTTGTATACGAGAGACGAGAAATGACATTTAACTAGATCATCACATCACGTTTGTTGTAGTCAGATGCATATTAAAAATAATTAGAACAAGATTATTCTCATTTATTTATTTTCTTACCTATTAAATACATTTTTATAAAAAACATTTAAAAATAATAAAAATAGTAATCCGCCCGTTTCGGTAGCAGGGTCCAATCTACCGATGGTTAGGGAGACAGCCTCTCACAATGCGAGCCGTATCGAGGAGTACCGCCTTCTGAACCGAATTATGCCCTTGTTCCAACCGCCTAACGAGAGCCTCGAGAGGTGTTGATCGAGGATTTCGGCGATCAGGCCATTGGCTGATACGACAATCAGCACAATGAGAGTCGAGCTCACATTCCACATGTCAATAACCTCGTGTGCTATATGCTAAGTCAAGATATTTGATTTGTTTTTCTTTCTCAGCTTTCACGAGGTTCCCGTCATGTGGAATGGTAACATCGACAATCATTGTGCGGCGCGCTACTGGATCTATCACCACTATGCCAGGCTTATTGGCGACAATAGTCCTGTCAGTAATGGTAGACCGATCTCAGTACAACGTGACATGGTCATTTTCAAGAACTGGCTCGGGCACATACTGAGCAATATATTGTTATTACCTATGTATTTTATCTTTATTAATGTTAAACTGAATGTAAAGTCATTTTAATTTTGATGCTTAGTAATTTGCTGCCTTTACGGGGTTCATGTCAGCGAGGTAACAGACTATCAGTAGCAATGGGTTTCATTTTGACAGTTCAACAACATTCACTACGTTACTGACGTTATTGAGCAGACCAATTAATCGAACATATGAAGCAATGGATTAGCAATATTCTTCAAAATGATTCAAATTGAGATTGATAATGTGTCACGCAATGACGGTGCTGCTGCTGGACCCCTTGAATGTAACATATACTTACCAGGAGTATAATAAAATATTTGAGTTGGAGTTTGATGCCCGAAAGTTTGACAACTAGTCTTACCAAGGAGTATCGTGTTACCTAGTAACTGAGATGAGGAGGTCAGATTGACAGTCGGTCCATGTAAATTACGGGTATTCAGCTGCATCGGGTAAGACAGGAAACCGACCCTAAACTACTTGGATAAAGACTAGGCAGATGACGTCTTTCAAAGAAAGTAGGCCTGTGTCCCAGCAGTGGGAATATTATAGGCTGATTATAATAATAGGCTAAAAATAAAAATCTATGATAAAATCTACCTAGACTGGAACCTACAACATAGTTGGGTAAACCCATCCCAAAGTCATATACCGTAACACACCTACCTAAGTACATACAGACTAATTTACCGCTAATCATTATGCATAAGCTACATACTACATTGTGACGTCACATCCGCCGGCAACAATATGGCGCCCGCTCTAATTGAGACGATTTATAGCGCAATGCAACTGATTTGGTACTTTAGATAATGTAGTGTAGCTAGGTGATGTTGATACTTTTGCTATTAAAGTATGTCGTGATGGCCCCTATTTGAGGAGTCGCTTTATAAGCACAAGGTCTTCTATTGAAAAACTATGTACTTAGTTCATATAAAATAATGCAGCCATCCATAGAGCAGTGGTGGCTCAAAAGCAACGGCTGCGACTTACGAGTTGTAGCTGTGGGTTCGATCTCAAGCAACCACTTTACTTTTTGTGAATTATTTCATCACCATTGCTCTCAAAACGGTGAAGAAAAACATCGCAAGGAAACCAGCATATCCTAGAACCAAAAATTCGAAGATATGTGACATCCGCCAACCCGCACTGGGCCCGAGGGGTGGATTACGGCCCATTTCCTCTCACAAAGAGGAGGCCTGTGTCCCAGCAGTGGGAAGATTATAGGCTGACGCAGCCATGGAAATCAGCACCTTCGAGTCTAAATACACTGACCTGGGACTGGGGCCTTCTCTGTGTGAGAAGATGCCTTTGATTTGCAATAAGACGAATCCAACGATATTAAAGCAGTGGTGGCCCAGTGGTAGACCCTGAGCTTGAGCTGGTCTAGCATAGTACCTACGGAGTTTCAATAGAATCAGAGGGCAGCTTATACTGGTTCTAGTACTGAAGACAACGTTATGGCAAACTTAAGTAACATGCTCAAATATGGTGACAATTTCACTTTCATTTGAAATTAATTAAGAAAACAATCACGTTTTCAAAATTGCTTTCTTTTTGGACCTTCCTACATCGTGTTACGATTACTAATAGATCATCAGCCAAAGGTACCTTGGTCTAAAAGTCAACCGTTCCCTTCTTTTGTTATTAGCAGGCACAAGGATGCTGTTGATACTGTTTCTTTAAATTAATCTGAACAGGGTTTTGGTAGCTTGTAATACTTCTGTATTAGTCGTCATCTCGTTAGTCATCCTCTTTCTAGCCATATCATCTCCCACACAGTACATCCATCGCTTCTTTGGTCTTCCCCTACTCTTATAGCCATCAACATTCATACTCAAAACTTTCCTCGCGACATTTTCCTCATTCCTATACCATGACAACCGATTTGCCCACAACACATTAATATTAAAATCTCGATGTTTTGTCAAGTTCTTAAACCCGTACGCAGCAGGGGCAGGTCGTTAGTAATAATTGCAATCAGTTCCATCACTAACTAATACAAACATTCTTCTTGATTGCAGGTTAAGTACTTAGGACAGAGCGATGCCCGAGGACTGTGGGGGATCAAACACACGAGGAGGCCTGTCGACCTGATGGTGTCTGCTGCGAAGGCGCTACCTCCAGGTGTGTGTCCTACCACCGTCAGCATATCACTTTAGAGACTTGTATTGTTGCATTGAGACCCTTAAGCTGATGCGGGAGTTTCAGTGACCCAGAAGCGGATAAAACTGCTTTAAAGTAACAAAAAATCGGTTCAAAACCGGCGGGGTTAATGCATAACAGACTAACAGTAGCAATGGCTTTCATTTTGACAGTTCAACAACATTCATTGCGTTATTTACGTTGTTGAGCAGGCAAATTTTTCGAACATATGAAGCAATGGATTAGCAAAATGAAGGATAGGTTAGGATGATAGGATTCAGTTGTGTTACGCAACTAGGGTGCTGGTGTGCAGTTATTTTTTCTAAATGTCTGTGAAGGAAGTCATTGTTAGTAAAACAAGACTTCATCCTTCTACCTTTTTGGGTAAGCAAGCGTGGTGGTTGTGGTCAATGCTCGTTCCTTCTCTGTGTGAGAAGAGGGTTATGAGAAGCACTCATTTTAAATACTCATGTTTTCTTTGATACTTTTAGCTTTTGAAGACTGACCGTTACACGACGAATTTTTGATGCCGATCTCATCTCATTTTTTACACCCAAGTTATAATTTACCATTTTCTATCTTTCCAGGTCAAATCCTACCGATAGTGAAGCTAAAGATAGCACTGGATGGCGTGCACCTAGAGACACTAGACCACGGCACAAAAACGGACGAATTTGAGCATATGACCGTGTTCTTCAACATCGAGTCTATTTCCTATGGGGTCCAGGACCTGGTGTACACGAGGGTCTTCTCCATGATTATAGTCAAAGACAATGCCGATGTTAAGGGGTTGAATCCCTTTGAGTGTCATGGTTTTGTTTGTGAGTCCAGGTTAGGATCTCTTTTATTTTATTTGTTTACTTTAATTATAACGTTTGACAACCAGTCCCGAAAGCTTGCCGTGGTCGGTTCGTGGATGGGTGTTACATATTGAGACATATCGGCTGATATTTGTATATCTTTGAAAGTCGTTACGGAAGTCAGAAGCCAAAAAGTCTGACAGCCAGGCTTACCAATCGTGTTACACAGTAACTGGGTTGTTGAGGTCAGACAGGCAGTCGTTTCATGTAATATACTGGTATTCTGCCGCATCCGGTTAGACTGGAAGTCGATTCCAACATAGTTACTAAGCAGATTTTTAGTTTGACTGCCTTGTTGGGGTAGTGGTCCCAAGAGTGACTTTTGGGCTTGATCCTCAGGTCAGGCATATAGTTGTTGGTGCGGGATTGTCCGAAAGGGTTACCGCTACCCCGGAACATAAAGGGCTAAGGAAGGAACACGGATGGGTTTTAGGCAGTAAGAGTCTGACACTTCCTTCCGCTCCACCCAGAGCGGGAGGGATCATTTGATGATTTCCCATCCATAAAAAAAGGCATATAGTTGTTAGACGTTTCCATTACGACTTTCTCAGTAGCAGCCCGGAGTCTGGGTAGTAATAACTTTATAGATGTAAGAATCATTAAAAAAAACTTGACCACGTATCACACTCTCAACAATGTTTAGAAATCTATTTATCTCTTAAATAGATTCTTTTATACATTGTCAATGTGATTGTAGACCTTGTAGACTGTAGATTTGTAGACCATTTTCTATTTTGTTAAGTACCTGGTACTTGTTAACAGGCCTACACTGTCCTCTCATACCTGTTAATACTGTAATTTGAAAACATTGTAAAAGCCAATTATTTTTAAAAGAGTAACCGTAGAGTTTCTTGCCGGCTTCTCCATAGGAAACGACCAATTGGAACCGTGCACCTAGCTTCTGACCTTTCATAAGTGCCCATGTAGGTTAATATGAACTAAAATATTTTGATTTTAATATAGTTGCAAGTTAGCTGACTTTATATCTGTCTCTATTCGAGTGCACTATACAGGAAATACAAGTTTGAAGCTACATAATATGTTATGTTGTTCGTATAAATTATTATTTTAATCTAGTTGACTGTTGACTAACCTCACCTATTGCGTAACTGCCAGACAGAAAAAAGTCGACATACAGTCCAAATACTTAGTACAAAATGTCAAACTATCCATCTAAGAATTTCGTCATATTATCTCATATCAAATACTTCAGATTCAATATCTGTTATGAGATTCGGGTCAACAGTGCTATCAAAAAATTACGAAAAACTATTTGTTTGTCGAGTCAAAACTGGGTTTTGATAACAAATCTTAAGATTACAAAACTATGTTCGATTTATTTTCATTTCACTAACCCTGGTGTGAAACCCTGGGAATTTAATCTGTTGTCAAATCTCATAAGAATTTATACATATGATTGGCCTGTGTTTGTCAGCAAATACCTTGATCATGTTTGAGTAATATCTCTCCTGTTGGCAAGCGACGGTGTTGTTCACGATGGAGCTCGCTTGCCTAGAAGTAACCTGTTCACTGTTTACAGCTATGCTATTGCAATGTTTCAGAAATGCTGCGAGACGCCTCACATACAGCTTAGCTGCTGCCTTCCAGGATTACTCCAGAAGAGTCAAGGCGATGCAGGCCAGCGCAGGTAGTGCAGCGTTGTTATTGTACCTATTTACTATTTACCAGCTGTTGATCGCGATTTCACTCTCATTTAATAATTGTAAGAGTATAATCTTGCTAGTGTTTCCGTGTATTGTAAGTTATTTCATCTGAATTTGTTTACTTGTCTGTTTGGGTTCCGTTAAACTTACTAACAGACAGTCAATCGTCAGTTTTCAATAACATAATATACATAATAAGGTGTTTTCACGAACATTCATACATTTTATAATTTACTAGTAAGGATAGAAGGAATCAAGGACGATTTTATAAGTCACTAGATAAATTTCTTTACGTAGCTTCCTATTAGTGAAAGGATTTTCGGAATCGGATCAGTAATGTGCATTTGGATTGAGTGGTAGTTCCGAAGATCCCCTACATATAAACTCAAGAGTGTTACCTCTTTATGATCGAACGCTAAAAACGAAAAAGATTACATTATGATCTTCCTAGCCACCAATTTTCTTATGACAATAGCCACCTCATCTAGTAATCGCTGTGATGCTTCACAGGTGAAAGCTGGCCCTCACCCTGGCACATCCTACACAGGAAGGTGACAGGGTGACTCTTCTCCTAACGGAACCAGTTCCAAGTAAATCAGCTATCCGGGGTTACTGGGTTACTGCTGGCTCTTCTGAATTGTGTATCTTTTCTCTTTGGTAGAGGATTATTTATTCTTCCAAATGTGTTGTCACATTTCTATTCTTTGTGATTGTGTATTTTGTTAAACGGAAGTAACTACACTTCGTTCACAGTTATCTTACCTCTGACAGCAGCAACCTAACAGCAACTTTATTGTTACGAGAATAAAGATCACAATGATTTCGACAGACTTGTCAGTGGCAACAACCCAACAGCAACCTTGTCAGAATGAAAATAAAGATCATTGTGATCGAACAGTGATGCAATATCAGAGGTAAAATAACTATGAAAGGACTATATAACTATAACGTGACTTCTTATTTTTCTTCCCAAACTATTGGTTAGCGCTAGGAAACAGGTATGAGCTATTGTGGTGTTCTTAGTTTTCGAATTATTTTTCTTTTAGTTGATAGCAAAAGAAGGGTTCTCTTGTTCTGTCCCTACATTTCTGAGATTTAATCTATTCAAAGAATTTAATGTGTCTTCTTGGAGTATAAGATAGAGGCTAGTAGATTATTATTAGGTTCTCTCTTCTTGACTTGAGCTCTTGTTTGACCTCTTAATTAATGAGAACCTTAAATTCCTTATATCTCTTTGTCATCACTTTTTCCTAACTCTGCTACAGGAGAAAGCAAAAATAATAGCAAGATATCTGAAAGAACAACGTAATTAAAAACGTCTAAAATCTATACGCAAGTCGCAATCTAATGTTGGCGACAACTAATGTCAAAGACTACAAAACTGTAAGGAAATTAGAGGTATTTTTGATAGATTGAGACTGATATTAGAATCCAAACGTTCTTAAAAATACGGGAATTGCCCTTAAGGAGTTAACGCTATGTGCACTAGTAGCACTGTGTTCCCCGCCATACCTATATTCCGTACCTTCCTAATAAATCTAAATTATATCTCCTTTCAGAGTACGACGAAGTACCTACGAAGAAGAGGTTTGCAATAGACCTGCGAACTCCTGAAGAGATAGAAGCGGACCTGGAAACTGAGGCGTGATCAGTCTTAGCTAGTTCTACCGCTGTACTCACTAGGCAACTTATAATATAAACTACAGTAGGTACTGGGGCGTTAATATGGCACATCGAGTATTAGGAAGAGATCGTTACAGGTAAAGGATACAGACAATGACACTCTACAATGCCGTCATTTTTCTAAAACTTTGGTGCTGTTATAAACTCTTCACATTATTAATAGATAATGGCTCAATTTGACTTGATACCGACAATGCTATTACAAGCTCTTACTCAATCAATCAAATCAGCCTATCGCAGTCCACTGCTGGACATAGGCCTCTCCCCGGCTGCGCCATAACAACCTGTCCTCCGCCTTCCGTATCCAGTCTGTCCCTCTGTGCCACTTTCTTAAGGTCCATCTAGCTGGGGGGCGTCCCACACTACGCTTACCGACACGCGGTCTCCACTCCAAAACTCGTCAGCTCCACCGGCCATCGGTCCTTCGACAAACATGGCCAACCCACTGCCACTTCAGCTTGTATACCCTGCAAGCTACGTCAGTAACTCCGGTTCTATTCAAGATAATTTAATTTCTAATTTTATCCTTTAGAGAAACTCCGAGCATTGCTCGTTCCAAAGCGCGCTGAGTGATCTTGAATTTGTGGACCAGCCCAACTGTCAGTATCCGCGTTCCGGTACTGTATGTCATAACGGACGGACGTCTTCAACAGGTGCGTGACTAAGGTCTTCCTTAGTCTTCAAACATTGCGGGATAGCAGCATCTCTTACTATAGCAGATAACAAAGAAAGATAGCTGAAAAATATAGAAGGCCTTATATGGCCTGAGCCAACTTATTGGTTAAAATGATTGGTTGGAAAACCTGTTCAGATGGAGATTCATAGACGACTCCGCCTTGGAGTGTAAATGTGGTGCTCTTCCACAAACAATGGGACACTTAATATCGTGTCCTGAAATAAAATAAAATTATTGGTTGCCTAGTGAGTTCTCGGTACTCACATAGTTTTATAAGTGACACAGTTATTGGTTTGGGGGTAAAAGAAAAGTTTTGGAATGGATAGGAAATAATGTTTTGGTGCTTAGAGGAATAGACAAGATAAAGTTAGACCCGTTGTACACACACCTTTTCCACCGTGAAAACCTACGGTTTATTCGCTGTTTGTAGGCACGAGTATGGATCACTATGGAAGCTTGTTGACGACACGGTGGCACTTCGGCACACGCATTACGGAGAAGATATGGAAACTTCTACTAATTAATTCATGAAAATTGTGTGATATTTTTTTTTTTTCAAAAACATATGTTAAGCTTTTCTTTTATTCCCATTTCAGTTATCAAGATAATAACCATTCCAATATTAATATATCGATAAATTAAAATATTAAACACTGTACAGTTTGCACGCAAGAGGCTAAAAATAAGGAACTATTAAAAAATCTGTCTTCCTAATCCCAACTATGTTGCGGTCAGCTTCCAGTCTAACCGGATGCAGGTGAATACCAGTATTTCACATGGAGCGACTACCTAGTCGCTCCATGTGAAATACTGGTATTCACCTGCATACAATGATTTTCAGGAGTCCTAGTACCTACTAGGACTCCTGAAAATCATTGTATTATATGCCTAATGTTATTTAGTTGGCCTTAAAAAATTTAATCCGAGCCATAACACAATGAAAATCTAGAGAAAGAAAAATGCTCCCTCTCACAGAGAGGATGCCAGTGTCCCAGCTGTAGAAACATTATCTAGCCTGATTAAGTGATTATGCTTTCATCTGTTCTTATCGTTAAATTTTTCGATCATTCCGTACGCAAGTGAAAGACTCCGAGTACCAAAATAAATCATAATTTAATAGTGAACAAGTTCATTTTTCACTTTTGATTTATTTTGTGTTCAAACGTTTCACTTCGAGTGAAAGAATGAAAGGGAGAAATGGACAAAAAGTGAAACGCCTTACCGCTTAAGCAATTTATTGAATCTAAATCAAAAGTCATTTATTTCGACTACTTAGGCCAAGAATCAGCATTTTTTGGATGTCAACATTACATGAGACAGTCCCGCGAAACCCTTAATTTTGTTGTCATTTTGAGTTCCTGATTTTTATTTTACCTTGAAACCTATCTGGTTTTTAGACACAAAGGGTTCCCGAAAGATTTGGTTTGTCGGACCTAGCTAAGTCTGGTAACAAAGGTTATAGATTATCCTGTATATATACATATTTGTATTGTCGTAGCAGTATGTACAACATTCCAAGGTGCTTTTTACACCGAAATTAAAATGTTACTGAAATTATCTTTTGGTTCGATGTACTTATTTATTATTTTTCTGTAACAGTTTGTAAGCCTTAAAACGTTGCTTTTGAAATTCGAGATATTTAAAGGCAAATAGTTTGTCATGTATGGGTAAGTATGTAATTTACAACATATGGGTTCCTTACATGTTATTTCCGGATCATACATAAGCAATGCAATCATGTAACTGGAAATAGTGTACCATAAGTACTACTTATGTACACACGCCACCACATCAAGCTACTACAATCTGTCAAATTTATTTAATAGATTTTCAACTTTATCGCTAAACCATAAGGTTCAAGGTTGATTGGGAAAATTTGACAGTTTCGGGTAGCTTGATGTGCTAGCGTCTGTAGATAATTCCAATTATAATGTTACCTCAAAAGTTTTGATTAAATATTTTAGTTTGTAAAAGTTTTGTATACCAAAATAATAATTATGTGATTTTAGTATAGTTGTAATATAAGTAGGTATAGGAATTGTTTTTCAATAAAGTTTGTTGTGAAAACTCGTTTATTGTTGTTAAACTATTTCAAAAAAGGCCGGGACCCGGGACGTCACCGAGAACGAGATGACAGATGACTTAATTATATTATATTAGTTTATGGGAAATATACTACTCTCTCAACAAAGTACCGGGAAAAGATCAATAAAACACAAAATGGATATTCAAACAAATTTAATTTAATCGCCTTCAAAGTATGCTCCTTCAGAAACGATGGGTACACTTATGTTGTGGTGTTTGGTAGATGAAACCTTCGATAGAACTGTATGTCCGTAGGCGAGCTTTAGTCATGCACAATCACGTGGAAAAAATAGGATTGAGGGGAAAGGTACTCACAGGTCTTCGTCGTCGACAACGCTCCGTGGCGCCACTCCACTACACAGTCCAGGGACGTCCCTTTATTTGGCACTTAACACTAACACAGAGTTGTTAGAAAAATAGTCTTTGTAGGTAAGTTTGTTTGATATGGTTGATTATTGAAGCCGGTTAAATGACCGCGCTTTTTCTTCGTTAGTTCGTGACAGAGTGTGACGGAGGGAGTGCATGATTGGTAAAGGATTGATTTGAACCCGGAAGGAAGTGAATGAATGGGAATGGGAGAATGGATTAGAATGAGGAAATATGACTGTGCATTAGTCAATTGAATGTTTATTTATTTGTTTTTTGATACTTTAACATTCTTCCCCCCTGCTGGCGAAATTATGGAGACAGAACTCTACAATGAAGGCTGCGTCCATATTAACCAAAAACTGGTGTTAAATTGTGTTATGATGTGAATGTTATGAATACTCCTACAATACAAAATTATGATTTAATGATATATTTTTTGATGTTTAGTAGTGAAAATTTAATCATGCCTATCAGGGAGAGGACATAATTTTACTAATGGTCTGTCAATAGTACCTTGAGCAGTCTTGACCGTAGCCGAACGAGGTATCCCATCACGGCCAGGATATAATTTTATGATCTTACCAAACCGCCATCGTAACGGATGATAACATTCGTCTTTGATAATGACTACCTGGTTGACATGAACGTCACGTGAGGACTTATTCCATTTCAAGCGTTGCGTTAAACTGGTTAAATATTCAGAATGCCATCGTGACCAAAAGTCTTGATGCATTCGTTGCAAAAGTTGCCAACGTGTCAGCCTGTTAGTTGGTATGTCTGTATAATTTGGTGTTGGTAATGTTGTTAATGGTGCTAATGTTAAAAAATGGCCTGGTGTGAGTACTGTGCTGTCATTGGGATCCGTACTAACTGAGCATAATGGTCTAGAGTTTAGTAAGGATTCCACCTGGATAAGAAGTGTATTTAACTCTTCGTATGTTAGGATTTGTGTACCTATCACACGATAGAGGTGCGTCTTTACAGACTTAACCCCAGCTTCCCAGAGTCCTCCGAAGTGGGGGGCCCCAGGAGGGTTGAAATGAAATGCTATATGCTCGGTCTCACAGGCAGACTTCATGATATTGGCCAACTCTGATTGAGCACCTTTAAAATTTGTTCCACAATCTGAATGGATAATGTTACATCTACCACGGCGAGCAATGAATCTACGTAATGCCGCTAAGAATGCTGCAGACGACATGTCAGATGCTAACTCTAAGTGGAGCGCTTTTGTGGCAAAGCACACAAAAAGACACAAGTACGCCTTCGTAACACGAGAGCCACGATTTCTGACGGGGGTTACATTGAAAGGTCCTGCATAATCACAACCAACCGATTGAAATGCTTTTAATTGAGTAATACGTGATTTTGGTAAGTCTGCCATTTTAGGCTCAAGTGTTGTTGGCTTGACACGCAAACATCGATAACAATTTGATAAAACTTGTTGAATTGCCCGTCTTGGGGACAAAATCCAAAAATTTTGAAGAATTAAAAAGTGAAGTGTTTGTAATCCTGGATGCATGTTTTCGTTATGAACAGATTCAATGATACGCTGAGTCAAAAGATGTTTGCGAGGAAGCAAAGATGGATGTTTTGTTTCAAATTCTAAATCAGAACGAGAGAGCCTTCCCCCCACCCGCAAAACACCAGAGTGGTCTATAAATGGGTTAAGTTTCCTAAAGGGTTTAGGTAAAACTTTTCCTGCTAATAACTGTTTGATTTCATCTTTGAATTCAATATGTTGTACGTGTTTAACAAGCGCCATAAGGGCATTCTTTAGCTCAGCTTCTGTTAAATGATTAGTTGTTTTGTTTTTGCGTAAAGCGTTAATGAATCTGAAGCAATATGCTAAAATACGTTGAATTTTTCGTAATGATGAAAATTTGTTAATGAGATTATCTAAAGGGTTACTATCCATTAAGCTGTTTGATAGCACTGTGATACGTTGTTCACAGGCTACATCATTATCAGTGATGCAGTGAGATTCTGTATTTATTGGCTCGTTAGGCCATTGATTATGATTTGATGATAACCACTCCGGTCCAGTCCACCAGAGGGTGTGGCTGATGAGCTCATCTGGTAATAAACCACGACTTGCGCAATCAGCTGGGTTCTGCTTGCCTGGCACATGTTTCCAGGTAGCATTTGCTAATTTTCTTTGAATGTTTGCTATACGATTGCCAACATATGCTTTAAAATTGGTTGAATTTGATTTGATCCATGCTAGTACTATCATGGAGTCAGACCATGCGAAGACGCCGTCAATGTTGATGATGCTAGAATATATGTTTATAATATAACTCATGAGATCTGCTAATAATGATGCACCGCAGAGCTCGAGTCTCGGCAGCGTTCTTCGCTTGGTGGGAGCAACACGTGATCTTGCGCTCACCAGACAGACTTGATGTTGATCTTGAGAAATACTGGAACGAAGATAAACTACTGCCGCATAACCAGCTTCACTAGCATCGCAGAAGCCATGAATTTGATAAGATGCTGCTTGATCATGTGTAATACGTCTTGGAATACGTAATTGAGAAAGATTTGATAATTGATGCGTATACTTCGTCCAGATTTGATGAATGTCATCGGGTACTGGTTCATCCCAAGACGACCCTAGTAACCACAGACGTTGAATAAGGAATTTTGCTAAAAATGTTAATGGTGTAAGTAAACCGATAGGGTCATAGATACGGGCAAGCTCAGAAAGCATTGTCCGCTTTGTACAGCCGCGAGGAATTTGATTAACTTGATAATTAAAAACATCTTGACAAGCGTTCCAGGCAAGGCCGAGAACCTTGATAAAGTTGGTGTCACTGTCGAACGTCAAATCTGGTATCATCTTATGTTCTTCAGGTATGTTTTGCAGTACAGACGCATGATTGCTGGACCACTTCCTGAGCTCAAAACCACCGGAAGCCATGATTTTGACTAACTCTTGTTGTAAATGAATGGCTTGTTGAATGTTATCACAACCGGTGACTACGTCATCTACGTAAAGGTCTTGTCGCAACACCTCTGCTGCAGCAGGGTAGAACTCCTGTTCGTCTTGAGCCAGCTGATGCATGGTACGTATGGCCAGAAATGGCGCGGACGACACTCCAAATGTTACGCGATTGATTCTATATTCTTGAATTGATTCGTCAGGTGAAAATCTAAATAGGATACGCTGATAATCCCGATGATCCTGAGTGATGATGATTTGACGATACATTTGACGTACGTCGGCTGATAATACGACTGCATGGAGTCGGAATCGTAATATGATGTTATTGATATCTGCTTGCAACTTAGCGCCTGTTAACAATGTGTCATTAAGTGATCGACCCTGTCTATCCTTAGCTGAGGCGTCATAGACAACTCTCAGACGTGTAGAAACGCTACTTGGTTTTAGCACTGCGTGATGTGGTATGTAATATGCTGAAGATGATTGACACTCATTAGTTGGGACAAGTTCCATCTGCCCACTTAATAGATACTCCATTATATGAGATTTATACTCTTCTCCGAAGGTCGGATTTTGATGAAGACGTTTTTCAAGCTGATTAAATCGCCGAAGCGCAATAGTATACGAATTGTTAAATGATGGTAATGATGAATCTCTAAACGGTAGATGCACGATATAACGACCGTCAGCATCACGCTTACATGTAGATTGATAAATGTCCTCGCAACGAATGTCGTCGGCAGAGGCTGCTTGCTTTGGTTCCGATGGCATGTTGTCGGTATCCCAAAACCTTTGGACTGCAATATCTAAATTAGCATCCATTGATACATGATTGATTGATACAGGAACAGACTCAATGGGATTGGCTGCTTGTGTCCTACCCATGAGTACATATCCAAATATAGTGTTAATTGCTGTTGCTGTATGATTATCACTCTCAATTTTGCCTGGTAATATAATCTGAGGGAAAATTTCTCCACCAATCAACATGTCTATAGAACGAGATTTATGAAAATCAGGATCTGCTAACTTGAGATTTGATATATGTTTGAAATCATTGATATCTATTGCATGTGTAGGCATATCGCTACAAATTTTGTCCAAAATCACCGCTTCTGCTGTAAATGATGTATGAGAATTTCCCAGTGGACGAATATCCAGAAAAACCTTACTACCCGATAAAGCAGGAGCATCCCCTATTCCTGACATTGGAGTGTTACATTTGACCCGACTCAAACCAAGTCTCCGTGCACAAGAATTTGTAATTATATGACTTTGGCTCCCTGGATCTAACAAGGCACGAACCTTTTGATAAATGTTATGCCCATCTTTGATTTCAACTTGCACTGTGGCAAGCAACACAAAAGATGGAGTAGATGCTTTTGTTATATTTGATAAAGTTGTAACCGGTGTGATGCCCGGGGTAACTGCATTAGAAGTGCTAGCCTGGTTTGCAGCAACATGAACTTGTGATGAATTTTGTTGATTTGAATTATTATTCTGGTGACTTTGGTCTGATTGTGTACCCTTTGTAAAATGTAATAAGCTGTTATGACGCTGATTACATGTTTTACACACATGGGTTGATGAACATTTAGAAGTGGTATGATTTGAACGCAAACAATTTAAACAAAGTTTATGTTGCCTTGCAATTTGAAAGCGTTCTTGAGGTGATTTAGCAAGAAAAGTTTTACATGAAAAAAGAGGATGATTTTCTTTGCAAATGATGCAATTTGATAATTGAGGCGTTTGAGCCAAAAGCATAGTAGATGCTTGATTTGTTGATGTCTGATTCTTATGTTGAGTACGATTTGATGAGTTGTTGTTATTTTTATTGGAATTATTATTGGTATTAGGCAAAGCCACTGATGGAGTATTTGTTAAAGATGAGCGTTCTAATGCATTGCATCTGTCTACTAAAAATGTCTTTAACTGATCAAACCGTGGAAAGTCACAACCACTGCAAGAAAGTTCAAAAGCTTCACGAGACATTTTATCTAATTTTACCAAAAGTGAATGAAATAAAACAAAATCCCAATTGGATGTTGGCAAACCTAATGAATTTAACATTGAAAGATTTTCCGAAAATGTGTCCAGAAGATTTCTCAAGCTTTGAGCAGATGGTGTGTTTATTGGTTTAACGTTGCATATTTGTTCCCAACATAAAAATGAAAGATATCGCTTGTTATTATATCTATTAACAAGTGCGTTATAAGCGCTAATGTAATTAGCTTCAGAAATTGGAAAAGCTCTGATAAGATTAACTGGTTCCCCTGAAAGAGAAGTTACAAGGTATTGGAATTTTTCTACTTTTGATAAATCTGCCCTGTCATGGACTAATGTGTTAAACAAATCAATAAAACCAGGAAAATCCTTAAACTGACCTGAGAAAGTAGGTAGCTTTATTGCAGGCAATTTAGTAGGCTTCCCGTTTTCTATTGAGGATGTGGAAACCTTTACCCCATCTGCTTTATGATCAGGTAAGAGTTTACGTATAGTTTCTAATATCTCAAAATACATGTCATCTGCTTGCTCTTGGTATATTGTTTGTTTGAGCATTTGTTCCTCACTGATGTCAAGGTTTTTATATTCACACAAAAGTTTTATGTGAGCATCATTAAATGCTTCCATAAGTGATTCTATCCGCGAACCCCATGTTTCTAAACGCGGTAAAAGGCTTGAATCATTGATGCATTTGCGAGCGCAGACAACAGCATCTGTTAATCGCTTGTGAGAAATGTTGCGCTTTGATTCATGATGAGCTGCCATAGCTTCACTCATGATGAATTTTAATTAATTTACTCAGTAAAATATGTTAAAGTATCTTATCGTTACAACAATAAGTTATAATAATGTTTTCAAATGGTTTAAAATATTGTTTAATGACGTAAATATTAATTACGTAATTTGACAGCAGTGGTAGAAAATATTCACTTGAAAATTACGCTAAAACTACCAAAGAGTAGTAATTTTCTAAGTATGGTAATATTTTAGAGCTGACAACACTGAAGATTGAGTGAAATGTGAGTGAAGGATCGATTGTTTTGTTACGCTACTGGATACTAGATGTCGCCATTAGCAATCAAAAGAACTATGCAAATTCTGCGAAAATAAATTGTTTCGAAGGACCTTATGATGAAATACAAATATTATGTTAATTATAAATGTATTGTTATGTATGTATTTATGAATTATATGTTATTTATAAATGTCACGACTAAAGAAAACAATGATTTATTATGTTATAGAGTGTTTATTGCAACGTTACATGTTACGTATGCAAAAAAAATTACGTGAAAAATACGCTAAATGAATGATTATGTTATAAGTAATGTTTTAGTGCTATATGTTACACTTTAAAACAATGCTTGAAACGTTCAAAATCGCGCTCCTGTTGGAACGGACGAACTAAATACCTACCTACCTGCACCGACCGGTCAAAACTGGTTCAAGATTTCAAACTTCGAAGTGAAGTTGAAGAAAACTTAAAAACCACTTGCTATGATGAAATGATGCTTGTTTAATATGTTAATATGTGTTAGAACACTGAATATTGTTATGTATATCGTGTTTTATGTTAAGTGTAAATGGCAAATATGGACGCCGCACGTGTATTGTTACGACCAAATTTTGAGGTACATGTATATAAACCCGGCTCGCAGGACCAAAATGTTGTGGTGTTTGGTAGATGAAACCTTCGATAGAACTGTATGTCCGTAGGCGAGCTTTAGTCATGCACAATCACGTGGAAAAAATAGGATTGAGGGGAAAGGTACTCACAGGTCTTCGTCGTCGACAACGCTCCGTGGCGCCACTCCACTACACAGTCCAGGGACGTCCCTTTATTTGGCACTTAACACTAACACAGAGTTGTTAGAAAAATAGTCTTTGTAGGTAAGTTTGTTTGATATGGTTGATTATTGAAGCCGGTTAAATGACCGCGCTTTTTCTTCGTTAGTTCGTGACAGAGTGTGACGGAGGGAGTGCATGATTGGTAAAGGATTGATTTGAACCCGGAAGGAAGTGAATGAATGGGAATGGGAGAATGGATTAGAATGAGGAAATATGACTGTGCATTAGTCAATTGAATGTTTATTTATTTGTTTTTTGATACTTTAACAACTTACGCCAATTATGAATAATCCAATCATCAAAACATTTTTTAAACGCTTTTTCCTGAATTGAGTTTAGTTCTTGCCGCGAATTCTCCTTTATGTCTTCTACCGAATTAAAACAGGTGCCACGAAGTGGTAATTTGAGTTTAGGAAAAAAAAAAGAAGTCGTCTGGAGCCATATCTGGTGAACAAGGTGGTTGGTCGATGGTATTCGTTGAGTTTTTGGTCAAAAATTGCATGTGTGTGCGGGGCTATCCTATCCCTTTACCTCCTAGCTCTGCTCTTCCTGAGGGCGATGGGGCCTCCGCTCAGGTCAAACTTATGACAACTTACGAGTTGTTGGTGGCCCAGAGAGGGCAGTACTAGCGCCCGCAACTTACGAGTTGTAGTTCGTGCTCCCAAGCAGGCACTTTGTGTAAATTAGTTCATCACCACTGTTCTTAAAACGGCGGAAGAATGTCCTAGAAAAAAATAAAAAATTCGAAGACTTGTGACGTGACATCCGCCAACTCGCACTGGGCCAACGTGGTGGATAACGGCCCACTCCGTATCACAGAGAGAAGGCCTGGTGTCCCAGCAGTGGGAACATTCTAGGCTGATTATGCTTATGCTTATGATATGTAGATATACAAGCTCAGATATTACAGTACGAACACTAAAATAAACAACATTCTATTCTACAAATTTATTATATTCCTCCAAAATCTCCATCACAAACATCATCTCTTCCAAAGTTCTCTTCGAGTGCTTCCTATTCTTCTTCATATATTGAATGTAGTCATCTTCTAGACCGTTCTTAGCACTTTCTTCTATCAAACTAAAGAGTCTTAAAGATGTCATATGTAGTAATATCTCTAGAAGGTGTTTCTCATCTGTGTTTATGTATAAATCTTTCAAGTTCTGGTACCAATGTTGGTTCTTATATTTTGTTATCTTTGCTATGTTCTTAATTGCGTCGTGTAGCTGCAAAATAAAAATTGTGGTATAACTTAGTCCCTTTATTCATATCATGATAATATTTACGTAATATAAGCTAACATTCAAAATAATAATATGTACATGTATAAGAAAAAATAACTTGCGTTCCCATTAAGGCTGACGCAATCAAACGCTCAAAATTCAAATGTGGTCCCTCAATGGGAACGCAAGTGAAAAAATAAGCAAAAGAATCATAGGGCATAAAAAAATTCGTCCGCATCGCATGTCAACAGGAACAGAGCCCAAAAGGCTGGCAGCATTGCCATGTTGTATGGCGATGCTAATTCTTTGGCCAAGAAATAGGCCAGCCCTCTGATCACGTGAAGAGTCAACTAACCGCTTGGCGATATCTCGAAAAACCAAGTGGGCACTCGGACTCCATGGCCCTAGTGTTTCAACCCCAAATGGCTCGAACATATAATTCTCAATTAGGTTGGAATATTTTTGCCGTTTGTGGTTTTATGCACCTGCAGCAGCCGTCCCAGCACAGCCCACCATGCTAGGAAGATGGGATGGCGCAAGGGTGTCGACACATGTTGCATCCCATACCAAAGGTCTGCCTAACTTCCAGGACATTATGATCATTCTGTCTTGTCTCTTACCATCGTCGAGTGCCAGGCCGTTGGGTTCTAAAACAGCTGGCACCCCGGCGGTGACAAGAGCACGAATTTTGTTGAGTTATAATGGCTGTCTATACCTTTGTTGCGCAGAAGTTTGAAGCGCAGTGAAGGCTATTCTATTTCATGGATTCGAACCCAACCAGGTACTTTAATTTGCGTGTATAATTTCATCACCACTGTTTTCAAAACGGTGAAGGAAAACATCGTGAGAAAAAACCGCCTTAATCAATAATTGGCATGTGATCATCATCAGCATCCTCCTGTCCTTATCTCAATTTATTTGCGGTTTGGTACTACATCTCATTTTTTAAGCCAACCCCAACATAGTTGGGAAAAGGCTAGGCAGATGATTATTATCATTAACATATATTATTCAATACTTACATCATATAAACCATCTTCAACACCCATCAAAAATGTATTCAAATGTTTCAAAGTTCCGTACTCATTGACCTGCGGAACTTCTTTCCTTAGATACAGCCAGATCTTATTTATGAGCCCCTTATCCTTCATCAGCTGATGTTTTAGCTTCTTTTTGTTCCTCGGTAGAACGAGCTTCTTCCTCAGTTGAGCCCCTAAATCGTTGGCTTCAAAAATCTCGGTAGCTAGTTTGTGTAGAAAGAGTAAGTATTTTAAAATTTCCATGTCTGCTGGGTGGATAGCTTCTTCGTTGGCTACTAAGGCACTGAAATGTGTATCAATTAGACATTTTGATGCAGCGGTGCAATCTGAACTATGTGTAGCTTAGTCTTCGTGAAAGCGTTCGTCTGGGGAAGGACGTTCGCTGTATTGTGCGCTGCACAGCGTCGCGCGACTAAGCTACGCACGAGTTCTTTGCTTCTCTTTGTATGAAAATATAGGCGGTACCTGTATCTTCCACTGCAACCCACGGCCACGCTACGTACAAATGCGTGGCTGGCAAACAAATTAGCCGTATGAACCAATCTAGCCTGTACCTTGCTGCCCTTTGCCTAGTGACGCCCTAAGCCGCTACCCTACAGGGGGAGCCTTTAGCGTGTAATCGCTTAGTTTATAATTTTTAATCCTTGGCTGGTGGCCTTACTTTATTAATCGGGCTATCCTGTTGATGCCTTAATCTATACACTACTAAGGTATAGCGGTATCTACGACGCCACATGCGAACTACGCGTCATACTGACGTCACACAAAATTCTGCATCTCGCAAGCAGTTTACCGCGCAACTAGCATATATACAACGGCCCGACATGAATCATTAGGCAGTTGCCCGCCAGACACAACACCGTCTGGTCGGAGGATCCTCCCTTTTCTATAGAGTATGAGTGAACTTTACACCCTGTTCCTGACGCTTCTATAAAGGCATCAAGAGGATAACCCGGTTAAGCAGCCGACAACCTCGTAGGTTGACCTGAGAGTACCAATATAAAAAAAAAACTCCATGCATATCATGCATAGCAGTGGATGGTCGAATTTACACTTTCTTCAATTATAAGCTTTGTTGGGTTCTAATTTAAAGGGTATGGATACCTGTGAAAGAATAAATACCGTTGTTGTACGCCTTATTACGACTCATCTGATGGATAGTGGTGAGGACCACCTATAAGCACCTGCAACACCAAGGGGCTCGTCGATACGAAGAAAAGTTAAGAAATTTTAAAATATTTACGTACCTTAACTCAAACAATTTTTGTAATGCCGCCTGTATATCAACCGTGGTACCCAGCCAGTCATATTGTACCAAAGCTTTATTATCAAGAGTTACCATATCCTTTAATACTTGTAGATATACGCTGACTTTAATAACGTCATTTCGTCTCAGACTTAATTTACCATATAGTGCTTTTTCTTTAGTATTGATTTCATTATGAATATCGGCTTGATTTTGTGTAGCGTTTGTGATTTGAACACTAGTTTCGTTGTCATTTTTCGCCATATGATTTCTCTCGTCGTCCCTTAAATAAGCAATTACTTCATCTCCTTGATCCAAATTTGCAGTCGTAGCTTGATATGGAAGCTTTGGCGCTGGAGTAAAACCGTTTTCCTTGATATATTTCTCTACATTTGCTTTGAAGAAGTCGTCCATCACATATAAATCTTTCATATCGTTCTTTTTTTTCAAATAGCCTACCTTTTGTACATGAATATTGTTTATGCCATCTTGATTTATACCCGATTCAACTGTTTGGTCCTCTCTGATGAAATAGTAGTCAATAGATATGTTATTATGTTTATAGTTATCATTGAGAGCTTCATCTTCACTCTTGCGTAGAGCGTCTTTGGCTTTACTTCTCATGCGGGCCATTTTTAGTCCATTGACTCCGTCTTTACCATATTTATCTTTATCTAGCAGTCCAAAAGATTTTTGATGAAAGAGTATATTCCTGACTGCTCTAACATGGTCTTTTAAACTCCCTTCTTTTATACTACGAGCTGGGTGATCAGTCTCATCGGAATTAGGGAATTCAGCCAAATCCACCCCATTGATTTTTCTCGCCAATTCCCTTCCGACTCTTCCGAAATAATAATCGGAATCTAAATAATCCTCAGGTCTTATTTTGCCCCTTGGTGTATGTTCGTTGTTCTGCTGTGGTTGTTTATGTATATTATGAGATAGTTTCTGCTTGCTGCCAAACTTTTTTCTTTTACTATCGAACGTTCTATCGTATTCCACTTTAAAATTCAGTGTTTCTGTTTTATCTAATTGGTCTATATCATCATCATCATTGAAGATGGCATTATTTGCCTCACTGGAGTCTCCAGCGTTTGGTCCAAGACGATTTTTTGGATTGAAGTAAGCATTGTTTGGTGAATAGTTGTATATAGGGACGTAGTATGGCTGGTCGGCTATGGGTTCTTCTTCTTTGATGAATGGAGATTTATCAGGGGCTGTAAAGTGAATAGGATATAATAATGACTGGAACTTTTTTTATTTATTTGCTGTGGCTAACTGCCCATAATTGACTCATCAGTCTAGTGGCCGCAAACACCACAAAATGGCAGGTCCTGGATTTTGTTCCCAGGTCAAGTTATGTATATATTTTTTTTTACGGGAAAAGTCTGGAGTCTACATTTTCAACCTGTATAATAGCATTAGGTTGGCTCCTCAAAACATGGAGTGTAAGAGAACTTACGAAATGTTTGTTGATGTTCTACCTCCACATCTCACTTTAAGGAAAAATTTACCCAAAAATGTAAAATAAAGCAAAATGTATCCATTAAAATGGCAATTACTTACGGATTTCAAATACATGGTACTGCTTTCCTGCTTTAACGTTATAATTATTATCAAAATAATGTGTTTCCAACTCTATGAAGTTTTTATTCTGAATGCCATCTTTGTCTGCTTCAGCAATTTTCTTCGCTTTTGGGCCTACGATATATTTTTGGGGTTTATACATAACTACTTTATGCTTAAATATTTTCTGCGTTGTTGCTTCTATAGACTCTTCATCAGATCCTGGAGCCACGGTTGATAATTCTTTTGATAATGCACGTTGTTTGAAAACTGGCTTTTTCTTTTTTTTTGTAGTTTTTCGAGGTTTTAATGTTGTAGATGGGACACTAGTTGTTATAGTTGGTGCTGATGTGAAATCCTCAACAATAATCTTTGTATCTTTTGTCGTAACCACAGGAGTACTAGTGTTTTCAGTAGTCACAAGAACAGTAGTTGATTCTATCACAGCTTCTGTCGTCATAATTGCAGTGTCAGTCGTTGTTTCTGGAACCAATTCTGTTGTTTCTGGGATGAACTCCGTTGTGGCTGGGACGGATTCTGTTGTTTCTTCAACTTCAGTCAATGTGCTTGTTCGAGTACTCTTTGTTGTTGTCCCAACCTCGTTTTCAGTGTCTTGTGAAGTGAGATTTGTAGATTTCTGTAATAGCTCAGAATCTTTATCTTTGTTTGTTGTTATTGTCGTGGTTGATAGTAGGGTATCAGAGGTCGTACTCTCTGTGGTGGTGTTCTTTATAGAACTACTCTCAAAATGATATTTTGGAGTCGTAAACTCTGCATTAGTATTTGAAACACTGTTATACTCATATGACTTATTTTCCGTAGATTTTACACCCACCACTGTAGAAGTTGTAGTATTACTTTCTGTTGTATTTCCTGCTAATATGCTGTCATTACTGTTTGATCTACGTGACGATGGTTCATTTATAGCTTTTACTGATACGTTATGAGCACCGCTTTTACTAGAAACGCTTTGATTACTATCTACTGATTCCGATTCATTATTTTCATCCCCTTCGGTAGTAGATCCATTTACTTGCAAACCCTTTCCAGATAAGACTTTTGCTTCAGTTACAACGTTATCATTTTCAACTTTTTCACTAGTAGCTTCTACTTCATTCGATTCTTCAGACGTGACGTTGGTTTTTGTTACTCTGTATAATGTTTCAGAAGTCGTTTCGTCACTCTCATAACTGTTATTTACATTATCGTCTTGTACTGATCTTTTTATGATAGGTGCATTGTCAGTAACCATTTGAATTGTTATGTTATTTGTATCATCGGAAGCAATGTCCCTTCTTTCTTCCCGTAGAGTCAAATCAGGTAAAGACACTTTTTCAGTTCCCAAAGGTTTTACACCTAAAGTCTCTTTTTCGTCAGAATCTGTTTTTCCTTCTTTGTCTTTAACATCGACGCCTTTACTTCTTCTTAAGTTTTCTTGTTCTTCTTTTAAAACTGCTTTGACATATTCAGTATGTTGTTTCAACTGTTCATCCGACAGTTCTACACTCTGAGCGTCCTTAACGTTCTCCTGACTTTCAACATCTTTAAGTATTCTCCTCGCTACTTTTTCTAAAAACTGCTGTTTCTCTTCATCTGGTAAAAGATCAACGTATTTATCTTCTTCACTATCAGCCAGAACTTTCGTGAATAAAATTAAGAATACCAGCAGCATTTTTTTTATAACATTTTTTGTTGTTTTAAATCTAGGTAATTTCTACTCGATACTAATTCACGATTAAGAAGCCAGCTATTTTATTGAAATCAACCGTAAAAATGTTAATTGGGTAGATGATAAGAATTAATTAGTTTTTCCAACGATACATAGCTTGCTCGCGGCCATGTTGATTTTTAATTCATTCGGATTTATGGCGGTGACCAATCGTAAGAAACGTACTTCTAATGCAGAATGTCAACAAACTATTCATTACAATATTTTAATTGAGAAGTTACGCTAGTTCAATTTCTGTAAATGCTAATCGTTGAATATTTTAGTTTGTGTGCACTTGTACTGTTGGTTCGCTTTTTAATCGATCTTTTGTGGCTGACCTGCTCAGGTTGTTGATTTTCTCCGTCTATCTTAGTGTGGTGATTATTAAGAATATAATCAGGGAGCCTTTTCTGGTAATATATTATGTATATATAATCGTTTAGTGTTAGTAACTTAGGATGTACTACACGAACAAGAGTTTTGTTTTGTTATTTTTAGTTTCTTTTGTTCACTTAATTAATTTTGCCCTGACTAGTAGTATATTTGTTAAGTTAAATGTTAATTTGGTTTCGTATTTTTTCCCTTATAAATAAATAAAAAAAAACTTGACACAAATCGATATGAGCTTTAAACAAATTAAATTATCTTGCGGATCTTCGCAGATCTGACGGATCTGGGTAACAGCTTACCTTCTAACCAAAACGTAGTCAGCTAAGTAAAACAGAAATAATAAGATTTTCTTATCAACCGAATTGAGATTAAGGCTTGATATGCACGAGTGGATTTCATAGCGTGCTATAACACGGTCTATTGGAACTTTTAACTAATCAAACAAAGATGTTTATGTGAACTGGGTCTTACATGCCTCGTAAATCAACGCATAACTCTTATAATTTCGATTTCTTGGTCATAATTGAGTGGTAAACAGGCAGTCCACTTGGTGATAAGTGGTCACCGCCATCTATAGCATAACCAGACTATAATGTTCCCACTGCTAATCGAACCCGTAATCTACTAGGCGGGTACAGTGCGGGGTCACCGCCGCCTATGATCTGCAATACCGGAGACATCGCAGGTGCTTGAGTTGATAATTAAGACAAAGCTGAACACCTACCTCGTCCATTCCAAGATAACATGGCACAACATCACGTCTGTTATGTAACACTTACATTTCGCCAATTATGTTCAAGCCTATTGCCACCGACCGGACACAAATCCAGACTCCAATAAAAATGTATAGCTATTCATATTTACATAATTACTTACATATGTACGCACAAGCTAAAATATATATATACTATACAGGATGACATTGAACACATGCGACAAATCGAAATGGGAGATTGTACTCGTCATTATTAACAACTTTTACTATGGGACCAAACCTGAAATCGCAAAAAAAAATCAGCTGTTCCCTACATTTATGTTCGCATAACTCGCCAAAATGTAGGGAACAGCTGATTTTTTTTTCGCGATTTCAGGTTTGGTCCCATAGTAAAAGTTGTTCATAATGATGAGTATAATCTCCCATTTCGATTTGTCGCATGTGTTCAATTTCACCCTGTATACAAATAATAAAAAAAAAGACAGGAGCTCATTGGGCATCAAAAAATTCGTCCGCATCGCTGTCAATGGGATAAGGGCCCAAAAGGCTGGCAGCATTGCCACGTTGGATCATCATCATCAGCCTATAATGTTCCCACTGCTGGGACACAGGCCTCCTCTCTGTGAGAGGGATGGCAATGCTTATTCTTTGGGCTAAAAATAGGCCAGCCCTCTGGTCACGCGAAGAGTCAACCAAACGCTTGGCGATATCGCGAAATATTCGATGAATAGCTATTAAAAAAAAAACACTAACAAACCTACCTAACATAAAATAATAGACCACAAAAGAAAGAAAAACAAATCAATCAATGACTGGACAGACTGCCTCGTAGGCGGTAACCTACACTGGAAGCATAATTTAGGCGCAATGGCAGGTTACTAACTTCGAACTACAAGTCTATGAGGAATTAAGTGATTGACATTAGGTACCTATGTTAGCCGTTATTAAGATTTCTTTCGTATATCTTTACACCCGTTGTATGATTTTGTGACTGTTCCTAAATTACCCTATGCTGATGAAATTTTCGTTTTTCCTGATTATGTAAATTATTACCCCCTTATTCATAAAACTTATCAAACCTATTTTAGTTAAAATGGGGTTTGTCTCTTTCTTACACACAGAAATGACAACGTGACAGATAAAGACAAACGTTCTATAAACCTATTTTAGCTAAAATAGAGATAAAATTGGATTATGAATAAGGGCCTTAGTGTTTAGGTCGGTTCCCACCGGAGGGGAAGAGCCGCACTCCGCTGCCGCGCGGCTCTGTAGAGCTTGTCTCCAGACTGGACACTCTCCCACCGATTGTAATGAATTCCCGAGAAGTATTTTGCCTTGTTCCGACTAGAACCCTGGGGACAAGGAGGGGAATACAGGAAACAATTTCAATATAAAATAAGGTTGGGAATTAATTGATAAGGTGATTAAGGAAAGGAACTCTACTTTTCTTTTGATTATGAAAGTTAGAAGACATGAGAGGAATTCAAAAGGGTAATTGACACGTAACGCTTGTGTTGGGAAATACATTATTTAAAGTGACGTTAATTCATTTCCTTACAATAAACTACAAACCCACCCCAAGCGATGCGACGTGGGGCTGCCTACAGCAGCTGACAGCGTCGTACGTGTATTGCTAGACCTGAACGCATAGGACCACTATGGACACTGCTACGATTTTAACAAGACACGTCCCTAAACTCTTATAAGCATGTCTTACTCAATCCTAAAACAGATTACTGCGAAGTCCAACTGCTGTCAGTCGGTTGAAGAATTCTTTACGATTGCTCCTGCTATACGCCGAAGTGGTTATCTCGAATCGTCACTTCTCACTTCCTTAATCTTCCCCATGGAGAGGATACTTGCAATGTAATCGGCAGCCGTGGGATCGTCCTTGTCAGGAACAATTAGTACAAAATACTGTACCTTAAGTGACGTAAATTGCCTTATTGATCATGGTAACCTGTCAAGCTGTCAGCCCATAAAATTGAGATCAACCCCCTTATTCATAAAACTTATCAAACTTATTTTAGTTAAAATGGGGTTTGTCTCTTTCTTACACACAAAAATATCAACGTGACAGATAAAGACAAACGTTCTATAAACCTATTTTAGCTAAAATAGAGATAAAATAGGATTATGAATAAGGGGGTTAATGTATTCCAAGAGACGGAGCCAATTTTAAAATAAATATAATATTTTTTTATAGGTGAAAGTGACAGACAGTCACACTTTCTTTTTGAACACAGGTTAAAAAGAAAATTAAAGGAATAATCAAGTTTTACAAATGAACATTTTCATTTATTTATAGTTCAAAATTCAAGTCTCTATTTACAATAACTTAAAGTTAGCTTATTGTAACTTAGAATATACTTGGTTGGCCACTGAGAACCTTAGGAATAAGGCAGAATATCTTCGTTTATAATTTCAAAATATTTCGTCGATTTTTGGTCCATCAACACATTTTTTACACAACTCTTTAAATAGTAATTTTATGTCTAAAATCTGTAAAAAAAATCTAGAATTTTGACATAAAATCAGGCTTAAAAAAATATCGATAGGCCAAAAACCAATCAGAAAAAAACACAATCTCAAAACATGAATCAATCAGAAAATGCATTGAATCAATCAGCAAATTCGTTGAATCAATCAGCAAATTCATTGAATCAATCACTAAACATCTCCCTTAAACCTGAACATGCCCCGTCTCATTTGCCTTTCGTTTCTCATATTCCTCTCCATAACTATTCTGTCCATCTCTTCTTCCATTTTTTGTTCCATTTCTACATCTTCTGCTTCAGAGTCTACACTCTCCATTACTGCTTCGATAAGAACTGGACTATTTTCTCCCTTCTTGGTCAACTCAATAGGTTCTAGATTACCGTTCATCTCATCCTTCACAATGTCTCTTATAACGTTTTCCATAACAATGTTCTCTTTTCTCTTCTCTTGCTTTCTTTTCTGCATCTTTCTGTTATCTTTTACTTTTTCAGTTTTGTTCGATTCTTTGCCTATTTCCATGTTCAAGTGATAGAAGTCGGGTGAATCTTTGCAGTCGATTGCATCTGCTACTCTTGTGCACGTCAGGACTTCCTGCAATTAATCAATCGTTCGAGTTAGTGAATCATTCAATATAATTATATCAGTTAGTGTCAACATTTTTAATGTTTTCAGAAGGCAAATATCACGTTTATTCCATTCAAACGTATTCCGGTCGTCTCTCTGGGTAATGAATGACACTAGAGCAATATTTTTTTACGATACAATCTATAATATTTATCACGAACATGTTCGTGTTTGGTTTCCCTGCCTATATGTATATATTTTTTTCTAAAATTATTATAAGTAAGTACGCCAAAGAATAAATCTAATATACATAAGGTATATCGTTAAAAATATTTGCTAAAGTATCAACTAGGGAGAGAACAGAGGAATATACCGCGTTTCGTCCTAAGGCACTAAAGGCCATTTTTTTATGACTTGTTCTTGTATGGACAATATGGACATAGGCATCTTCTATTCATTAAAATAATAATGTAATTGGTGGCAACTAAATTATGTCATTAAAAAGTCTCCATATCGAAATACAGAATTATTTTAAATTGGCTAACTAAACTCCGTAGTTTGGGAGGTCAATGACCGCTGTTAGTGTTGTTACTTGAATTCAGCTTTTGAATCAATCAACCAGTTAGCTATTGATCAATCACCACATTAAGTACATCATTTCCTACCTGATTGAAGATAGTCTCATTAGGGCAGATGAAGCTCCAGCGGTAAGTAACATTGCGACCTGAAGGTGTCTGCGAGGGTAAGCAGACATGGAACACTTGACAATCATTGTCCACGTCTGCGTAGTAGCCGTAGGTACGGTTTTCACAGCTGTGAACAAAAAGTAGGCATACATTTAGCAGTTCTAAGTTAGTGCCTTTTGGCTTGGATGGTACGACATCATCCTCCTTCCGGTCGTCTGCGATACTAGGGATTGGCACAACTGTTTTCCATTTTGGCGCGGAGTACAAGTTGCTTCTGTGTTTTAAACTACATACAGTGCTGTTTTTTTTAGTTAGATCATATCTAGTGTGTATTGCAAATTTCATAATGGACAAAAATATCGAACAAAGAGTTTGTCTTAAATTTTACATCGCCAATGGAATTAAGTGTTCGAAATTACGGCAAATATTACAGAAGGCTTACGGTGAATCGACTTTATTAGCGGTGTTGTGCACTCGGAATTCTTACCGGAAGGTCAAACGATGACCTTCGAAACGGTTATGTCGCTGAACTTGCTACGAAGGCCTATCTATGTTCTATGTGAAACGGTGAGTAGTTCATACTAAAACCACTTAATGAAGGGACGTACCTGAAGGTATCGGTGATGTTCTCCCGGATAGACGAGGCGTTTGCGGGTAGATTTAATGTGTCGGCTTGCGTTGTATTTGATACTTCCTGAAAACACAGCATTTTATTATTTTTCTATCTTCAATTTAACATAACTCTAAGAGCTAGCTGGAGGTGTGTAGTACACGCTCATTTCACTTCACAGGTCTTGAGTACCATGTTATATAGGAGGCGGGAGATGGCGATTGATTTCGCCATAAACTGAGCACAAATCCAGGTTCCGAGCTGCTAGTGAGAATTTCACCAAGTAAAACTGCTGTAGCTCTTTTAGAACCCATAGAATCCAGTTCAGAACCCCACACTTCGCAGATTCCCGACGTGATCACGTCGCCAGTATAGAGGTGTGAGGAACAGGGCGTAAAATCCACTCATCCTCCATAGAAAAGGGAGGATCCACCGACCAGACGGGTTTCGTGTAGGGTGGACGGTTGGTGTCGAGACGTTTTACGAGTATATATGCTAGTTGCGCGGTAAACTGTGCTTGCGCGATGCAGGATTTTGTGTGACGTCAGTGTCGTGCGTAGTTCGCATGTGGCGGTGTAGATGCCGTCATTTCAGCCGAAAAAAGTCCACTGCTGGACGTGGGCCTCTCCAAAGCAGTCTCGGTTACGACCACTAAAATCAACAAGGAAGTTATCATGTTAGTCATCATGCTTAAAAAGAACTCTGTGTACATACCCTCAACGCCTTAATGTTGGAGATGTAAGCAGTTTCTGTCTTCCTGATACGATCACCTTTCACGAACGTCGCCAGGAGCAGTACCAGCAGATGTATAGCCCGCAATGACACCATGTTGGTTTTGCTATAAAAGAAAATAATTTAAATATCTAATTTAAAAGTTAAAATAGTAGATTGTTATGCAAGGGTCGAAAGGAATCAATTCCTATACGAGGCATTTAGACGCCCGAGCGCAGCGAGGGCGGCTATAGCCCGAGTAGGAATTGATTCCTTTCACCCGTGTTAAACACTCTACTTTTCATTTCGAATATAAGGAAAGTAAAAAGTAGTAGTGTTTCTAAAATATTTATTGATAACAATAACATGCAAAGTTTTTGAATTTCGGTACAGCTTACAGGGTTAGTATCCCGCCAAATAATACTATTGTCTTTTTTTATTTTAAATATGGAACACACCGCGTCATCGCCGCGGGCTGTAGCGCTTAATAGTTTTTTTTTTAATTCACACTGGCTGTTTATACACTCACAAGACTGCAGAATTTTTCTTAATTTATGTAAAAAATTTCGTAGCTGACTACAGTTCTATTTTTAAAATTCATTCCCACCCTAAAGAGGGAAGTAATTATTATGAGTCTTTCCCGCCCTGTGGTGGGAAGCAGCGTTTTCCACCCGCTATTTGGATCAAACAAACACTACTTTCCGAGTATGAGAAATGAAAATAACATTTTTGATTGCAAAGTTATTGAGCAGACAACAATAGGCTCGTCCCCTGTTACAGCTCATTCACACAGGGCTTCATCGTCATCAGCCTACAGCTGTCCACTGATGGTCATAAGCCTCTCCAATTGCACGCCATTTAGATCTGTTCTCGGCAACTCTCATCCACCTACTACCAGCCTCCCTGCTCGTATCGTCGCTCCACCTAGCTTGAGGGCCTTACGTTTTCCACTTCGCGGTCTCCACTCACGAACACATCTACCCCAACGGTATTCGGTTGGCCGGCCCACACAGGCTTAATCGTCTTTTTTCCGAATTGAGTTTTTGGTAGAACCGCACAGATTTGAACAGACTGAAGGTACACTCAAACTCAAAGCATTTATTTTAATTAAACCATTTACAGGCACTTTTGAATTGTCAAAAGAGTCGGGCATTCAGAAAGATGAAGCTAGTTGGCACCCTAAACACAAGTTAAATCTTACTTTGGGTGCCAGAGTTAATCGAAATCACTCTTTTCCTTTGTTGTAACGCTGCGTAGTGTTTAGATGAGTGTTTTTGTACAACTGAAGTTAATAAAGAAACTTTTTTTTTTAGTTTCCCAATTGATTTAATAATAATTGTAAGTATACATCGTGCCGCTACAATGGCGACATTCATTTATCACACGGGTAGGGCTAGCTAGCTCGCCGACATAGGGCTCTCTCTCTTTCCTTCAATTCGCCTACTCTTTGCACGTCATTCGTTTTAATTTCATCGATGTTATGATCCGTGACCCCGGCAAATGACCCCTGCATTACAGTTCTTTATGTACAGGTTGCACCTAGATGCTATTTTAGAAAATTATAAGTAAATAAGAACGTTTAATGAAATTAAAATATGTTCATAAAACGAAAATTAATGGTTAAATTAATGGCGTCATTAAAGCAGCACGCTGTACCAGGAAACTCGTTGTAAAAAAAATACGAAACACTTTGAAAACGATTGTCACTTGTCTAGGAGCTCTGTCCTGACTGTTGTCACGGATGCGTCGCTCGTCGTACAAAGCATAATCAGCTTCCCGCTGCTGAGACACAGGCCTCCTTACTTCGAGAGGGAGTGGGCCGTAATCCACCACGCAAGCCCCGTTCGGGTTAATAATAATAATAATTTATTTCGAGCAAACAAGACTCATAGTTAAGGTAGATATCACACGTCTTCGATTTTTTTTTTGTTCTAGGACATGCTTGTTTCCTCACGATGTTTTCCTTCACCGTTTTGAGAATAGTGGTGATGAAATATTTTTTTTTACATGGTAGGTAAAGCGCCTGTCTGGGTACCAACCTACGACCTACAACTCGTAAGTCGCGGCCGTTACCACTGGGCCACCACTGCTCGTATCGTCATATCATACGTCGTATAGCTCAACTCAATCAGAGCTCAATGACCCGACGAACATTACCCAAAAGAAAGGTCATTTGTGTCACAAGAAGTACTGCAGCTGCACGTCGAATGAATATGTTGTGAACGTTACGTGACAATTATAACATAAAGACAAGAGCTAAACATTAGACAACATAGTTTGTTAGACAAACTATAGTTAACTGAGAACAATGAGGGCGCGCAAGTTAACGCGCAACCGAACAAGCTCATTTATAGTCAACATTTTCAGAATGATTGCCACTGAAAAGCCGTTCCAGAACGTTGATAGTTTAGCATTGCCGCGGTCAAATTAGATGAATGTCATCCGTAACACATTTAAAAGGTTACAGTTTATTTATGTCCAAAAATGTCGTTGATTGAACTTAGAAACAGCAAATCGAAAAATTACATTTCAATCATAAGCATAATATAATATTCAAAATCAGCCTATAATGTTCCCACTGCTGGGACACAGGCCTCCTCTCTGTCAGAGGGAGTGGGCCGTAGTCTACTACCACGCGGGCCCAGTGCGGGTTGGAAGATGTCACATGTCTTCGAATTTTTGGTTCTAGGACATGCCGGTTTCCTCACGATGTTTTCCTTCACCGTTTTGAGAGCAGTGCAGTGATGCTGAAAAAAATTACACAAAGTAAAGCGCCTGTTTGGGTTTGAACCTACGACCTACAACTCGTAAGTCGCGGCCCACTACTAGGCCGTCCACTGCTCTGTTTTTTTTTTTTATTTAATATTAAAAATTTCAGTCACTGCAGTAAATTGTAAATTGCAAGGCAGGCTTGTTCTTCTACTCCTACAGAGGCCGAACGAGCTCGCTCGTTGCAGGTTGCCAATTTCAAAACATTAAAAATGGATTTTTTATCAATCTATCATCAATAACCATCAAAAGCCGCCTTTGCTTTCCCAAAAATGGTGATTATCATTAATTTTTAAATGTAACTAGCAGTTTGTATCTTACAATACGATTATAGGCGTAGTGACTAAGCACTTGGCTCGTCGGTCCCAGGTTCGTTTCCGCATTGAGAAAATGTTTTTAATCCACGTTTTCTAAGATAAAATCGAGACTTTTAAACCCTGCAAGGTTGATTTTTCACCTAGGTTGATTTGGCTAATTGTATGTCAATAAACATTCTTTTTAAGTCACATCAAATCAAATCAAATTATTCAAACTAGGCTGAGAATTAGCACTTTATGAACGTCAAAGTTAAGTAAGACATTCCCCGATAACGGCCGCTGTCCACGACTGCCTAGTGCTTCAGCTGGGAACAAGTGGCGCAACAAACTCCCCAGCAGCACAAACACAAAATGCACCAAAATTATAAGTACCTACTTACTGTTTTATATTCAAAATATTTTTTATTACTTTCACCGACACTTTCAAAAAACACTATCTTCACTGTAGGTAAGTACTTGAACTACTAGCAATTCTTCTAAGGTACTAGTGGGACACCCGGATTGTCTCGAGAATACGCCTCTATGGACAATGCAGGTGATGTGGACGTCTTTTATAAACGTCTGGAGTGTACCTTAGCTGAGGAATTCGCAATCATTTTGTAGGGTCAGCAAAAAAATGTGGAAAAAATTTTGAAAAAAAAAATGCGGGGCGAACCACGCAGTGAAGGGTTCTGTAGTCACGATGAATACTTACGCAAAGTATTGATTTTATCGACAGCAAAAATAAGTTTTTAATTTTAAATATTTGTCAAAGAAACTAACTAAAAACAAAGTTTTAACTGCGGTTGTAACCGAAACTCTTCTATGTAGAAAACCATTTTCATTGAAAGTGATTTTTATGTTCTAGTAACTTCATTTTTTTCCAGAATTTTCAACCATATTATAGACTATATAGACAGTTGAAAAGCTAGGGGGGACGACATTATTTTTGGGACTTTAGACGCGCATATGTCACCAACTATAGACTGAAAAAAAAGGCACTTAGAAATATCATAATTGTTTAAATCATTAGATCTATAGGCACATCAAACCACTATGTCTATCCTGAAACCAGAACTCAAGAAGATACTTTGTTATTAATGTGTTGCTTTTGTGATCCGATAAGGAACGAACAGGAATTTATTTTATTAGGTAAGTAAATCCTGTTCCTTCACCCTCTTCTTTATTAAAAAGGGTAGCCCTTCCAGTTCTAACTTTCATTAATTTAATTTTACTGCTAAGTACAAATAAAGTAAAAATGGGTACTCAACAAACATTTTTTTTTTTTGCCAACCGTACCTAGTTGATCTTGGCTTTGGCAGTCTCAGAGATATGTGACATGAAAACACAATGTGCCAACAAAAAACATCGCCAAACGTTGAGCATAAACCATAGACCATCGACTACATTCTATGGAGGCCTGCACGTAATCTATGGTATTTCGTTATCAATAAGCTCACGGTAGGTCATCAAGGTCCTTTTTTGAGGACTTGAAACGGTAAATATTGGTCATTTTCTGACTACAACGTGATGGATCCATTCATCCACCAGTGAGGTGTTTTAATGAAAGATCAGTTTTATTTAAACGAACTTGTCTTTAGATGCAACAAAGCTATTGTAAAGAATGAAAAAGACGGCCTTGACTGGCACTCTTCCGAGAAAATGCGATAGACGGGTAGCACGTGCCAGAACTGGGAATCGAACCCGGATTTTCACACTTGCCGGCTGCGCTTACAACCACTAAACTGTTGAGGCACACATTGAATCAGCTAGCGAAAGTCTACAAACGTGATGAATATCGATATCTAAACACGATACAATAAAAATATGTGATGTTTTTTTTAGGGGCCAACGACCGCTGGTAGCGAGATGACAAAATATGTTTTTCACTTCTCATGCTCTAAAAGTTCGTCTTTATGTTGTGCTTAGGCGACATAAAATCGCTTTTTATGTTCTAGTGCATAAAGTAAAATTTTTTTTCTAAGACTAAAGTAATCAGGCCCAACAGCCACACGTACAATAAAACTTCGCAGATTAAAGTCGTGATTTATTTCATTTTCTTCAATTTATACCACTTCCGTGTTTTCTATCGTTAATTTAATAAAATCCGATAAAATAGTTGTCATTTATTATTTAAAAAGCAAAGAAACGTTTTCATTTTTTGGCAGTATGAAGTACCCAAGTCGAATGACAAATGTTGAAAATTAAAAAAAAAAACTTTTAAAAAGTTTCGTGGCGGTATTATCTGTGGTGGCGGGAATTAGCTATGGATGCAACATTTTTGATTAATTATGTAATGTACACTTTATGCCTGTTTCATTTTCTCGCAATCGAAGTGAAAAGCAGAGTGTATAACTCAGGCATAAACGAGCCATTTTACCCCTCGACTTAACTATCCACCCTCGCCTGCGGCTCGCGTGGATATAAACGTCTCGGGGTAAAATAGCTTCTTTTATGCCTTAGTTGTACAATCTACTATTATTGGGTTTAGATATCGATACTAATTATTACATAAAAACTGATTTTTACTCAAATTAAATAAGCTAGCGAAAGTCCGAAGATGTGATATCAGTATCTTAACCCGACTAGCTAATTTAATTTGTCGCTGTAGTTATTTTGTAGTTCCAAGCACATTGATCACACATTCTCACCCTACAGCTGCATCTAATGCTGAACATAGGTTTCCTACTAACCACTTCAATTAATCATAGTAAATAAACAAGCTGTTACCCGCGACTTCGGCTGCGATCTAGCATGAAAAGCCTATGTCCTTCTCCAGGTCCCAGACTACCTATCTGCCAAGTTTCATCCAAATCTGTTTAGCCGTTTTTACGTGAAAGCGTAACAATTTACTTTCGCATTTATAATTCTATATTCATACTACTATAATATTTGTTGCGAACTCCTTGGTTGAGTTGAACTTTTTAGAAGATTTTTATATTTTTTATTTTTAATGACATTCCTTCTTTTGTTTTTGCTTTTTTTCTTGTACGTGTCTGTCAAAGTTTTGTTTTCCAATTTTTTGTTATAATATTAATTTTTTATTCACTAAAACCCTTTTAACACACAGCTTTAGTTTTATTTCATTGCACCAGCCATTTATACGTACAGTCCATTTACATCGCCTTCAATATTATAAATTCAAAAGTAACTCTGTCTGTCTGTATGCTAAATTTTCACGCCTAAGCCGCTGAACCGATTTAGATGAAATTTCGTATAGAGATAGTTTGAGTCCCGGGAAAGACATAGGATGCTTTTTATCCCGATATTCCCACGGGATCGAGACTTATGCGGGTGAACCCGCGGGGCGCAGCTAGTTTATACATATAAAGGAGCCTACACCTACTACAACTCTCACGGATCCCTAGCCGAGGAAACACTACAAAATCGTCACTCCGTGGAAAATATTTTTGCAGAAAAAACAATTTTTACAAAAAAATATTTTACATAAATTCTAATGCACATTATTTACCGTAAAAGCCTTAATCCAGATATCGTGAGGGTGATAAATTAAGTGAACAGTTGACAGTACTGTTAGAAGTGTCGACGCAAAAAATTCGCGGCCGCCTGCGCGTGCGCCGCATACGAAAATTACTTATTTTAGCAAAATTTACGGGATTTCTTTTATTGTTTTCTGTGTCGGGGTCTGTAGGTTCTTACCCTACTGAGCATTATGGGCTTTTTGGTGATTCGTGTTAGGAATATTTAAAACGATTTATCATTTTTGAAAAGTTGTTTAGGCAGTCAAGAGGACGTCACGTTTTGCCCGTGTATAACTTTCTTTTTAGGAAGAGAAGCTAAAATGCAATCACTGTTCTAATAGTCGCTGTGGTCGATGGCATAGCGAAGAGCCTCCAACACCGTAGGAGGCTCCCATTGGGCGCTGGGGGAAGGGCTTGATTCAGAAAGCAGTACTGCCTGGGCACGACACACATAGAGAGGAGGTGGAGCCCTGACCACCGGCAGCTTGGAGCCTACATCCTGAGTCGAGCTTCTTCATTTTGTTTTGGGAAAATATTAAGTATAATTATTATGGAAATAAGATGAATAAAATGAAAACTAAAAAACAAACGAATAAAGAAATTAAGAAAGTTTTGTGTATGAATATCTGGATGGCTATAAGAGTAGGGGAAGACCAAAGAAACGATGGATGGACTGTGTGGGAGATGATATGGCTTGAAAGAGGATGACTACTGAGACGACCACTCATAGGGAAGTATGGAGGAAGATGACAAGCTGGGTCGACCACAAAATAATTGGGATAAGGGCAGGAGGGCAGGAGGGCAGGAGGGCAGGAGGGCAGGAGGGCAGGAGGGCCGGGATGTCAAGAAGATAAACAAAATAGATTGTTACCTGACCTCTGTGGAGAAAAACTCCTTTCTCTCACTTCAGAAGTAAAGAGCACCACTCAGCACGATTGTTTGAATTTTGAGGGGTTCAGATCATAGAGTAATTTTCCATTCAATGTTTTACTTCTCATAATAGCTATTGTTGCCGTGGGACTTGTAATGCTTAAGGTGCATCTAGATCAATCCAGTCAGTCAAACTGCCTCATTGGTCTAGTGGTCGCAAGCGCGTCTGCTGAGGAGGTCCTGGGTTCGATTCCTGAGTCGGGCAAATTGTTATTAAGTTTTCTATCTGTAATTTGCCGACGCGCAACCATGGATCCAGCATATGATTCTAGACCCCCTAGCGAAGACATTGTTCGTCAGTTATAAAAAAAAAATTATTGTTTCACTCAAAAGTGCAATACCTACGCGGTCAAAAAATGTATGGAACAGTTATTTTTTTTTTTATATCCGTCTAAATATTTCAACGCAGAGGGGGTTCTTCATGTAGTGAATCCATGGTAACAGGTTGCGCGGCGACGTCCCTGCCACTCAGTGCCACCCTGTCTGGACACGTCAGTCGACGCCGACCGTCTGCAGTCTAGATGCGCCCTTACATGAAAAACAAAATAATATTATGTAAATAATTAAAAACTTACATTGTTTGTTATCAACTAGCTAGTCGGTACATCTGTAGTGGATGCTTGAGAATAAACCACTATCAACCAATAACTGGGTGACCTAGGTCAGCAAAGCAAAGTTCAGGGATCTGCCTTACCAAGGGGTAGCGACGTATTCAGTAATTGGGTTGTGGAGGTCACATAATCAGGTTAGATTGGGAGGCGACCCCAATATATGTAGTTGGGAATAGGCTAGACAACCCCAAAATATTTTGAAGGAAGGCGACAGATTACAAAATAAAAATATACTTAAATTAATATACAGTATACTTCCCAAGAAATCTAGACATCTAAAAAGTTAAAAATTCACATCTTTCTTTTTCCAGTCTTCAGCTAAAAATCTAGACACGTTTCATCCTAGATCTAACGTCTAGATCTAAGGAGCCAAGACCCCTAAAACGATGAGTCATCTCGTAGTACTGATGTAATCTATTTAGAAAAATGGTGGAGTCGACATTTGTTTTCATTTTTTGGGCGATGTGGGCTTCAGCTTTGTCTGTGGGATCGCGTTGCTTCTAAACTGCGCAACGGATTTTGATGCAGTTAACCCAACATTAAGAGAATTAAGTCTCGATGTTTGGTCAAGCTGCAAAAACCATGCAGCACGAGCGGGTCGTTATTGTTTTATAAAAAATAAAAAATCACGTTTTCGTTGTGTTAAATGAGTGTCATTTTGTCTCGACATAAATGTGTCTATGTCGACTCCACAGGTTGTTCGTCTAGTCGCTCTAGCGCGAAGGTTCCTGACCCCGTGTGAATTACCATCGCGTACACTACACATAACTCCACTTTTCAGCGTGTTTAGAATAAAATAAATACTAAATATATCATTATAGTAATAGATAGTCAGTAATGTATCGATAGTACGTTGTTTGGTTTTGGCCACTGTTGGGCGTAGGCCCCAAGAAAACCGCTATAATGAGTCATTGATGTTTTTTTGGCCATAGGTGATGTGAAAGGCAGCTAAAGGACGATGCTGTCCTGTCCCCCCTACTAATTACAATTTACTGCGAGGTATGCCTGGAGTTTCACATGAATGAGTTCATGCAGAGAAGTTTTTACTGTGTACATTTCTTTTTTCAGCAAGATTTTTGCCCAAGCTTGCAATAAATGAATTTATATTGTTCAAGTTTTCGTGGGGATTGCATTTGCTGCGCCCCGCGGTTTCACCCGCATAAGTTTCGATCCCGTGGGAATATCGGGACAAAAACTATCCTATGTCCTTTCTCAAGTTCCAAACTATGTCTGTACCAAATTTCACACAAATCGGTTCAGTAGTTTAGGCGTGAAGAAAAGACAGACAGACAGACAGAGTTACTTTCGCATTTATAATATTAGTTTGGATTAGTTCAGTAGGGTAGTAGTTGTATTTTTCTTTGTATTTGTGACCATCTTTAATTTTTCTTTGTATTTGTGACCATCTTTAATTTTTCTTTGTATTTGTGACCATCTTTAATTTTTCTTTGTATTTGTGACCATCTTTAAGGCTTCCCAGAGCTTTTTGTTGCTAATAGCAACAGCTTCGCTGATTTCGGATCTCTCATAATTATAAATTCTGCTCTTATTTTTTTTAAACGATCATTGTAGAAATTTCGATATCTTTTGTACGTTATTTCTAGCGTTTCGTTACGCTGCTCTTTTTTTTAAGTTCTTTAAGTTATTGATGCATATTGTCACATAATAAATAGTAGAAGTAGATTGGTAGAAGTAGATAGGTCGCGGTTTGGAGTTCGTTAGGAGAAACTACAATTTATTTGAAACAAGCACTGACAGACCAAATAGCCGAACACGGCATCAAGATAGACTTCGGCTGCCACCAATAAAACTAAAATTATTTAAGAAAAATGTATACTGCATGTCGATTATTATTTTCAATCATTTGCCAAATAGTTTTCAAGACTTACCGCTGACAATATTTAAAAAAATACTTTTCAAACTATTATTAATTAAAAGATATTATACCGTTAAGGACTACTTAGAAGACAAGTCAATAGAATCCGTAATTTGTAAGTTAGACTAATTGACATTGCTTATTGTGAATACATTTGCACGCCATGTTAGGGCAGGATATGCTGAAACTAATTTACTGTAACACCTTATGTACCATATTCTAGCAAATAAATACTTTGATTTGATTTGATTTGTTTACCAACTGCAAATAAGTTTGTAATCACCAAAAAAAAAAAATTTTTTTTGTAATGTAACTACAAATTTACGGTTTTCGGATTTTTGCCTTTACTTGTGCTATATGACATTGCTTCTTGCCAAATATCACGATTCTAGGTCAACGGGAAGAACCCTATAGGCTTTGATTCCCTTGTGAGTGTCAAAATATGCGGCATAAACAGAACATGAACGCACGTATTTTTTGATTGCGTTGACTTACTTTTTTTACTTTTCACTGCTTCAAGTGATTGCAGCCCTGGGTATTTGATATTAATTTCAACTTCATAACTTCACGCGTTCCTGAGAAAAAGGGTCTTGACAGACGGACAACGAAGTGATCTTATAAGGGTTCAGTTTTTCCTTTTGAGGTACTGAACCCTAAAAAGTAGTGAAACCTGTACAAATTAAGCGTAAAGCTCACGTCATGACATTCTGGTACTTCTCTTGTTTATCGAGGCAGTTTACTCAAAATAATTACATAATAATTATTAAATGGCATTTGCTGACGTATATACAAAATACAGGAAAAACTTCCTTGTTTTAGATGTTTGAGTTAATGCGACGGATTCTGTTCGATCAGATCAGTCAAGGTCTGTCTCCCAGTTACTGGGTAACACGATACCCCTTGATAAACTGATTGTCAGACTTTCGGGCTTCTGACGACCCGTAACGACTGTCAAAGATCTACAAATGACAGCCGGGACCAACGGCAAGCCACAGAGGGGTCTCGGTATGTAATGATGGTGATTGTGGACCCTCCACGCCCCGTGCACATGCGGCTGATATCATTTAGCAACGAGATATAACTACAATTTAAATAGTCACTCGATCTAGTGGAGGTTACAAAAAACTCTTTGAATGTGGGCCCGACATTATAATTTCAAACTTGCAACTCCAGTCACGCATTCAGAAAAATACATCTGGACTTATTTAAAATAGAAACAGTATCCAGTAAGATATTTATGCAGTTCGTGCAAGAGTTATGTGCGAACGGCGTCTTCATTTGTCATAGAATATTATCCTGTAAGCATGCCACAGTACATGGGCCTGAACCCAGGGAATTGATTAGTGAAATATACTTTAACACACTTTTATTAGCTTCACTTGTAACTAACTGACAAGTTTTTCTATCTGAGCAGACGGCTGTGCTGCTTAGGGAGTTGGTTTATTTATTTATTTATCTAATAAGGCTTACCAACTAAACACATACACAGCATTAACCATAAGTCGTTGCCATAATACCTCGCGTGTGCGACACTTCTTCCCAGCTGCAGCACTAGGTAGTGGTGGAGGCGTGCCGGGGAACTGTCTTATGTAATTTTGACGATCGAAAAGTGCTGATTGTCAGCCTAATTTGGAATTTTTGATAGATAAATTTTGATATTTTCTCAAAAAAAAACTTAATTACACAAACAATAAAAGCGAGTATTTTGCACATTGTGGTATCCTGACACAAGCAGGTAGTTCTTATCACATGAGGACCTAGCCACCACACACCACCACACACCACCACACACTTCCTCGCACCTCTGCTTTACCCTTTAGGGATAACAGGCGTGATATGATATATGACATGTGTGGGTTTGAGTTCTTGTATCCACCAACCCGCACCGTGCCCGCGTGATGGAGCACGACCCACTCCTTCTTACAGGGAGGAGGCCTGTGTCCCAGCAGTACAGTGGCGGATTTATCAACTTACCAACAGGCTAGTAGTAGGCTGGACCCTAGGGCGGCAGATTTTAGGGGCGGCAAATTTGGGGCTAACATTTTTTTTTATGTCTTACTGAAATTAGAAAGATTAATATTTATACACCTACCGTGGTTTTTTGGAAAGAATAATCAAAGTGAATGCTCAAATTCAGGCTTTTGCCGTAGATTTGATCACAGTTGCCGATGTGTAAATCCGCCACTGGCAGTGGGAACAGTACAGGCTGATTATGCTTATGAGTATCTATCAAACCAGCCCCGAAGCCCATGAGGACGATTGTAGAAAGTATTTTCAAATAGGTATCACCCACGTGTCACCGAACCAAGGTAACGGTATCTCCTACGATCGGCACAAATGTGAGCAAATTGTCGAAGTACCGTGAAGGCATTTTTATTACTTTGATGTTGTAATGTACGTAAATAGGAGTGGTCTTTTATTAATGAACGTTTAATAGAAGTATATGTAGCTCTCTCAAATCTCACTGCAGTGCACGGATTCTCGTTCAGGGAAGAAACGAGCGTTGATCCCCACGCATACTGCGTGTTGACGATCTCAGGCCCTAAGCTGTATGTCTAGGTCTCGTATTAAATTACAGGACCTCACTCAACACTTGACATTGCTTAAAACTATTTAGTTTCAACCAATGAAATGGCTCTAAGCAATTTTCTTTAATTCAAACTTATTTAATTTAAATTATATCACTTCCTACTCTTTCTTGTTCTACCTGAAAGAAAATAATAAATGATACGTGTTGCAGTATCGGGGCCGATGTCAACATGTCGTTACTTGTACCTAGACATGCGCACACGCTGAAACGATAATCATTGGTCATTCTATAAAGTCTAACTTATGAGAACTTCGACCTGCTATTCATAAGATAACGGTACTTTTATAGTCATTTACATAAACCTAGCTAGGATGTTAGTGTCATTGGTTGGCTGGGGCTCGTGGCTAAATGATAACAGCTGCATGGCTCGATTGAAGGTTAATGTACGCTTGCCGCGGTCGTTTCGTGGATGGGAGACCATCCATGACATATCGTGACCCCCTCGTTAAGCAGTTGGAACGGGCTGTCATTCGTAGACCTTTGACAGTCGTTACGAGTAGTCAGAAGCCCAAAAGTCTGACAACCAGTCTTACCAAGGGGTATCGTGTTACCCAGTAACTGGGTTGTGGAGGTCAGATAGGCAGTCGGTCCATGTAAAATGTTGGTATCCAGCTGCATCCGGTTAGACTGGGAGCTGACCCCAGCATAGTTGGGAAAGGGTTAGGTAGTTTTTTTTTTGTTGACTACGTGAGATCAACGTGAGAAAATCGGCATGTCCTAGAACCAAAACATTCAAAGATTTGCGGCAACACCCAACCCGTACTGGGCCCGCGTGGTAGATTTCGGCCCACTCTCTCTCACAGAGAGAAGGCCTGTGTCCCAGCAGTGGGAACGTTATAGGAACGTTATATGCTAAGCGCCACGAACCTTGAGGAACAGGATGTTCTCCTTCCGTTCATACTGCAAGAGGCAGTTTACATGCCAAGACATCGTTGGTCAAATATGTATGAATAATCTTGAAAATTATATTTTATTACGTAGGTATTGTAGGATTTTGTTTCGACGTCAACCAATAAATAAGTACATTTAATTTAGAATATAACATTGTACACGTCGTTTATGCCTGGATTTGTTTCCTTGTCATCACCATTTTAGCCGAAAGACGTCCACTGCTGGACATAGGAGTGTACTATGCAAAATCGAATACCAAATAATCGAATATTGATCGACCACTATAAATCGAACGTCTAAATAGTCGAACGTATGGTTCACCTTGTGGGAGGCTTTCCAAAACTACGCGACTTCCGGAGCGCGGTCGCCACTCCAGAACCTTTCGGCCCCATCAGCCATCTATTCTGCTTACGTTCTGTTTACGTTTTTATGATTTATTGCTGCTTGAGATAGTTTTCAGTGTTTTCGTTGGTATATTGGCGTGTGCTAGGCTAGCTGATATATGGCAAGTAATTTAATTTAATGTTTTGTGTTTCGTAATTTGCGTTTTTTGCGTTTAGGTCATGTAATCCCCTTAAATATAAATAGTTCCACATATTTTTCTTACTTATATTTATAAATACTTAACCATTCAATTAAATAACACACAAAAACATTTCAATTCTTACTGCCTACTGAGACCGATAAAAACTGTAAAATGAAATTAAATTACTAGTGAGATTATAATATTTGGAACTTTGCGTATAATTTAAGGATTAATTGACTTCGAGCACTTCTGCCTTAATCCATCCAAAGGTTGTCTTGAAGGGATGGCTGTTAGCGATAAGACCGCCCATTGTGTCACCCCTCCCTTGTAAAATATTTGGTTATAGATTTTAACAGACAAATTGTAACAATACAATTGTTCTGAAGCAATGTGCTTCTACATCTTGTGGAAAATACGGCTCTTGCGAAATATGTGTATACTCGTACTATGCCACAATTTAAATTTTATCGCAAATGAAGGCACGGTGCTGCGCCATGGGTCGCGGGTTTGATTCTTGGTCAACAAAAATATTTGTTAGGCCTGCCAACCTTTTGAATAGCTCTTCCGGGTTTTTTCTGATTTAAAATTCTAATGTAGAATTATTTGCAGGTACCTATAGTTTGAAAAAGGCTGGGCTGATGCATATTTTTAGCTAGATGTTATGTAAAAGATCGCCAGGTCAATGGCTCGAAGGCCCTGTTCTGTATTCTGTGCTCGTCAATATTGTTACTCGTCCTACAGTCTACTGAGTCTACACGCTGAATCTAAATAGATTGATACTATGTTATACGATACTATCACTTTGTCCGATACGTAGAAACTTTATAGTGCTACTAGCTGTGCCGAGATTACGTTTTATTTTCTGTGACAGAAAGGCATTCGTTAGGTACAATGTTTTTCAGATTGTATCTAAGCTTATCAATTGTTTTGCTATAAAAGCGGGCTCATAGCCATCTCAAGAGACGTAGAGTGACTGCCGCAGAGAGAGACGGGCCGTTCGAACATCAGGCGGACTGGCGGACTAATGCCTGCCTCGAAGTGCGTCAGGCCGGTCCAGAAGAAGTTGGAAAAACACGCCGTGTGGTTTTAGCCGATAGGTTTCTGAGAGACACCTACGCCCGCCCAAGGGCAAAGCACATCCAAATGGATGTAATTTGTTGCAAATTTCCACATCGGATATCTATGTTTCCACACGACAAACACTGTTAACAAAGCAATATGCTTCAAGTGTGATTACCACCATCTAGTGACAATAATAGTAACTAAACCAGCCACCAGATAACTTACAAAACGCGAATGTAATCCTACAGGTGGCGCTGTTAAATGGAAAGCTGGTGCTGCCATATTTCATAGAACTTAGACAATAATTCTATTCTATTAATATTTTTTTCTTAAGTTTTTCTACTCGGGATTTTCCCGGTTTTTTTCCTTACACTCTGAGACGTGCGTCCTGCCAATCATGACATATGGTGCCGAAATGTGTGGACACCATAGAGAATATAACCTAGTCTTTGGTGGACACCCACAGCATAGAGTATAGTAACTAAAATGGAAACCCACAGGGTGGACACCGAGGCGACGGTCGCCCGGTCGGGCTGGTCCACAAATTCAAGGTCCATCACAGGTCGACCAGCGCGTAATGGAGCGAGCTATGCTCGGAGTTTCTTTGATTGATAAAATCAGGAATGAAATTATCCGGAAAAGAACCCTAGTTACCGACATAGCCTACAGAGTACACAAACTGAAGTGGCAGTGGGCTGTTGGCTGCACATAATGACTGTGCTGGGCCACACTAACTTGGATATAATACGTACTTATGTGATATTTGCAAGTAAAATAATTAATTTCTTACAATTACCAAAGTTCTTTGATGTCTTACTAGATAGGTACCTACGCATTTTATGATTGTTATTTTCTTAAAAGATAGGTACTCATGTCGTGTAGTTGTTGTATATGTATAGATAAATATCTTACCGGATGATGCCTTTTGGCAAATATGAGGAAATTTTGTCAATTCAGAGAATTACCTAAAAGTGGCCATAATTTTGCATTTATCCCTTAATCAAGGAACCCAGTAGCTTCGATTACTGTTTGAGTTGGAAGGTGACACGTTTGTGAAGATTTCTCGATATTCAGAAGTTTGAAAATACTAAATACTTGAACGTAATGATTAAAATGTAAGTAGCAAAATTAAAACATCGTCGGAGTACCTACACCATAAACAAAGGTGATTATTTCGACACCCGTCGACACCCGTCGATGAGCATCGACGGGTGTCGACGGCTGCAGTTGCCTCTGCCATTGATGCGCGCCGCTCGTGTGTTAAGCAGTTTCCTCTGTTATCTTGCAATAAATATCATAAGGATCACATGTTACTTTGCTTACCTATAGGTAACCTTACGAACATCCCATCCATGTCATGTACTAACCGGGAATTGTCCTTGGGAGACTTGCAGAGAGCACATGGGGATAGTCGTCGGTTGGTGCCTCATTTCATTTAAAGTGTTCAGCGGGTCTCTGCTAGTAGGCTTCGACCCCTCGTCGAGTACGCCTCGCCTTCCAAAGGAACGGGACGCCAGGATACCGAGACAATAAATGTCACAAAAATAAAAAATCATAATCCATTTAATATTTATTTCATCGGCGGACCCGATACTAGCGACACTCGCGCCATGAGTGAGCCGATACTAGCGACACTCGTGCCATGAGTGAGCCGATACTAGCGACACTCGTGCCATGAGTGAGCCGATACTAGCGACACTCGTGCCATGAGTGAGCCGATACTAGCGACACTCGTGCCATGAGTGAGCCGATACTAGCGACACTCGTGCCATGAATTGTCAGTTTCCTTCCCCATTGAACTCACCTCTTCATAGATTCTACACAGAAACATCATGAAAAAGAAGCAAGTAAAATTTTCTAAGGCATTTCGTCCGCGTGAAATTTCTTGTTACCCCACCCCAGCGCGTCGCATCGCATCGCCTGCCCGCGCTAAAATTTCGCTTTGCGTTCTTTTTGCGTTTCTTTCTTTTTTTTTTTTTTGCTCGGCTCCCAAGGGTGTGTCCTTGGGAGCCGAGCAAAAAGAAACACACAGCACATTTGCGCTATTGATTCGAACTGGGCTATCAAAAGCAAAAATAATTTTTCAAACCGGCTGGTAACTCCAGAGGTTACCCCTACATACAAACAAACAAATGTTACCTCTTCATAATATTAGTAGGTACCTATAGATGTAACCAAAACCAGTAATAATAATAATATTCCACAACTATCACACAACGCCATCTAGTCCCAAGCTAAGCAGAGCTTGTGTTATGGGTACTAGACAACTGATAAACATACTTATATATTTCTAAATACATACATATTATAGATAAATTACACCCAGTCCAGTGATCCTGGACATGTTTAAAGAAAAACACTAATAATAACTTAAGTTATATTATGTAAAATATACATGTTTCACTGATCTTCATCTCATTTTCTTTTTAACTACAGACGCGCGGTTGTCCACCGTCCCACAGAATGTCCTATACATTCTGTGGGACGGTGGATGTGTGGCTCCAGCACGTCTTCATCAAACCAGCGCTCTGAAACAAATACAAACATTATGAGACATCACGCATGTATTCCACCAAGGAATAGGCAGGGCCACAGAGGTCAAAATACAAATACAAATACAAAATTGTTTATTTCAAGATAAAGTTGTTTACACTTTGTTGGTGAATGGCGCCTCCTTTTAAGCAGAGCTTTTTTTATAGATAGACTACTGTGCGATTTACTGCCCGACCCGGTCATCGAACCCAGGGCTAAATGACAGCTAGATCGACTAACGAAACGGCCGAAATATGTGTCAATTTAACTCAGCCTATCACAATGCACTGCTGGACACAGGTCTCTCCCAGACTGCACCACAACACCCTGTCCTCCACCTTCTGCATCCAGTCTATCCCAGCCACCTTCTTAAGGTCGTCGGACCATTGTCGTTGGGGGGCGTCCCACACTACGCTTGCCGATACGCGGTTTCTCCTCCAGGACTCGTCTGCTCCACCGGCCATCGGACCTTCGACAAACATGGCCAGCCCACTGCCACTATAGCTTGCTTACTCTGCAAGCTGCGTCGGTAACTCCAGTTCTTTTCCGGATAATTTTATTCCTGATTTTATCCTTCAAAGAAAGCATTCTAGCATAGACCGGTCCGTAGCGCGCTGAGCGGGTTTATGTAACGCATCGGAAATAGAGGCAGAAACAACATTAAATGTTTAATGTGCCCGTCAGGTTGCCCACATGCCCACAGCCCACACCCGCCAAACGAGACAGCAACGCTGCTAGGCGACAGACATTGGGTGAGGCCGTGAGGCGGCAGGAGGCACTTTCCCGGAGGAGGGTTACCGTTCGCCATCACGGCTTGAGGAAGCATAATTTCGCTTCGATCTGTCAAAATCACGCCAAAGATCACTGACAAGGTAGTTGCACGTCTACAGAGTCAAATTATATTAGCGAGCGAAACTCTGCACACGTGACGTGACGGGTATCGACATCACACGTGACGGGTATCGACATCACACGTGACGGGTATCGACATCACACGTGACGGGTATCGACATCACACGTGACGGGTATCGACATCTAAACACGGGGTCAACGACCGTTGTTAGTTTAGTTACTTAAAATGTGAGTTGAGAAATAAGCTTTATTTTTAACCGACTTTCAAAAAGGAGGTTCTGTATTCGACCCGTATGTATGTATGTATGTTTGTATGTCCGCGATTATCTCAAAAACTACTGAACCGATTTTGATAATTCTTTCATTATTGTGATCTACATACTTTGAGGAAGGTTTTAGTATATAATACATTAGGTAATTATTCTTATGTACGAAGTTATATGCATAAATGTACTGCATCTCCGACATTTCTATGCGAATTTTGATGATTCTTCGAGTTGTGTCTTCAATTCTTCAATGCACTAGTGTTAATTGAATTTATGTGGGGTAGGTACAACTAAAAAGTGAAAAATAAAAACTTTTTTACAAAAAAAACAACCGACTTCAAAAAAAAGAACACTACAAAGTGAAAAATAACTTTAATTTCGGAAGTCGGTGTCAAAAAACGAAAATGTGGAACTAAAAAAATAACTTTAATTTCGGAAGTCGGTGTCAAAAAACGAAAATGTGGAACTAAAGACACCGACTTCCGAAATTAAAGTTATTTTTCACTTTGTAGTGTTCTTTTTTTTGAAATCGGTTGTTTTTTTTGTAAAAAAGTTTTTTATTTTATCGTGTTATGTATCGAAACCCAGTACGAATGTGACGTTTACATAAGAAACCTGACGGAAACTAAACTGATGTTTCAAGTAACAACACTACCTACGGTTTGACCCTAAAATAAAATATCATCAAACTTTTTTTGGTCATGTTTTGTTATCGAAACTTATAGGTAACACATCTGCGGAGTTCCGATAGCTAATTTAATTTGACCCTGTATAGTATTTACTAATTACATGGATACTTGTCAGTGCACTGATTTAGATAATTTGAAGCCTAAGTTTCGTTCTGCTGCACCTTCCCTGAGGAAGCTGATACGCACCCTATCTGCATGATGTTCTTCGTCACCCTCTCCGTGCCGTTGGTCACCACGAGCTGGTACACGCCCTCGTACTCTTTGGTAAACGGTTTGATTGCGAAGTTGATAGTAACCGTCATGACTTCTTTATCATTCCCTTTCACCATCTACACAAAAAAATAAAAACATGCCTGAACATAACAGATTCCAGTGCTACAAGGATCCTGGTGCCTGAATGTCATTAACAGGGGGTGTTGTTGGGAAAAATTTTGTGTAGGTTGAAAAAAAAAATGGCGGCGTTAGTTCAGATTGTTACCTTCTCCTTTGGAGAAATCCTAGTAGGTACAGAACGTTTTATGTGAATGTCTATATGTATCCAATTATCCAAACTTTCCAAACTAATATTATAAATGCGAAAGTAACTCTGTCTGTCTGTCTGTCTTTTCTTCACGCCTAAACTACTGAACCGATTTCGATGAAATTTGGTATAGAGATAGTTTGAGTCCCGGGAAAGGACATAGGATAGTTTTTATCCCGATATTCCCATGGGATCGAAAGTTACGCGGGTGAAACCGCGGGGCGCAGCTAGTAGTTTATAAGTGTTACGTACCTCTGACTTGTAGGAGTAGGAGTGAGGTTTATCGTCACTCTTCAGGGTTTTGTCGTTGATGTATATCTACGAATTAGGAATAACAAACAAAATTGTTTCGGTAATAAAATTATTAAACAATCAGCCTATAATGTTCCCACTGCTGGGTCACAGGCCTCTCGGTAAGAGGGAGTAGGCCATAATCCACCATTTTTCACTTTGTAGTTTTTGAAGTGAAAACTTCTTTAGCGGCGTTGAACACTTTTTGTAATGGGTAAAAAATGTTAAACTCGCGTCAGGGCATCGCGTCAGGACACGTGACCGTCAGGAGAGATTTCCCCCCCCCCCCTCTCTTTCTACGGCGGCGCCAACCGAAGTGAACCAAGTTTAGTGACACACGACAATGGATGGATGGATGGATGGATGGAGTGGAAGTGAAAGTGGAAGTGGAAGTGGAAGTGGAAGTGGAAGTGGAAGTCGAAGTCGAAGTCGGAGTCGAAGTCGAAGTCGGAGTCGAAGTCAAAGTCAAAGCCGAAGTCGAAGTCGAAGTCGAAGTCGAAGTCGAAGTCGAAGTCGAAGTCGAAGTCGGAGTCGAAGTCGAAGTCGAAGTCGAAGTCGAAGTCAAAGTCAACGTTAATATTCAAGTTTTCACTTCTGCCGGCACTCCCGGAGTGCAACCCGTCTTTTTTTTTTTTTGAAGTCAGTTGTTTTTTTTTTTAATAAAATAGGTGATTTCTTATATTAAAAAAAAACAACCGACTTAAAAAAAAACACTACAAAGTGATAAATAACTTTAATTTCGGAAGTCGTCAAATAAATAACTTTAATTTCGGAAGTCGGTGTCGTTGACGACTTCCGAAATTAAAGTTATTTATCACTTTGTAGTGTTTTTTTTTTATATTAATTTTCACACGAATTCGCGCCCGTCCACGTGTTGTGGTTCTGGTATGGGTGTGGTTGTGTGATCGGGTCTTGAGGTTGAAACTAACTGTAACATTGGTCTTGAAAATAAATAAAAATAGATCTTGACGTTTTTATAAAGTGCAAGTGACATACAACCTTAGGGTGGTCAACCAATTACGAGGTCGACTATACACACGGGGGTTCTGTTGCGCCTCTTACCATAGCGGGGTCACACTTGGCAACGTTGCAGGTGTAGACTACCGTGTGCTTGAGCTCTCCCGAGGGAGGAGGCGGCACGACTGCGCCCACTGTCACGTTGATCACTGGAAGATAACACACACATAAGAGAGAATTTCCCAAGCGAAATTTTTAGGCGGCGCGGCTCAAAATCGTATCTTAGACCAAATGTATACAAAAAAGTTTGATTTTTTTAAAGAAATTAGACGTACAGTCAACAAAAGATATAAGTATGCAGGATCTTTGGATATAGTGGAAGTTTAGTATGAAACCGATGGATATTCTCGAATAAATTTTAATTTTATTAATGCATCTTTCAAACAAAAAAAAACAAAATCAAAATCGGCTCATCCGCTCGGGAGCTACGACGCCACAGACAGACACACACACACACACACACAGACACGTCAAACTTATAACAACCCGTCGTTTTTGCGTCGGGGGTTAAAAATGCAGTAAAAGGAAACTTTTGCTTCTGTGACAATACAGAACTAAGCCCGACCTCAAGAACAAATATGCGCTCAAAACATATTCACATAGACATAAAAAAAATAACTTTAACACAATAATCTCAAAATAACTATTTTATCAAAATGTCAAAAAATAAATCGACATGAGCCGTAATAAACAAGAATAAAGCTTACTTTCCTAAAGAACCTGTAACATAAATAAAAACTGACACAAAGATGGTCACAAATAGTACTGAAATAGCAAACTCCTTTAACGAATATTATATTAAATTAACCAAGTATCTAATTCAAATCATAGCATAACACAAGAAATCCCCAATAATTCAAACACTTTGAACTCTTTATTTATGGAGCCAACTTTGCCGCTTGACATCATCCAAACTAATATTATAAATGCGAAAGTAACTCTGTCTGTCTTTCTTTTCTTCACGCCTAAACTACTGAACCGATTTAGATGATGATGATGATTTAGAGATAGCTTGAGTCCCGGGGAAGGACATAGGATAGTTTTTATCCCGATATTCCCACGGGATCGACACATATGCGGGTGAAACCGTGGGGCGCAGTTAGTGATCCATATTGGGTCTCTTAGGGATATAAACAGTGTACGTTGTAATGAAATATGCACAAAAACCATAAAAGCAGTCTCTCAATACATAGCCGGATCTTAGTAATCAATCTAAGTGTTGAGAATGGTATCTTCCCGGATAACCTCAATACCTCCATAGTTACTTCACTATAGTAAAAAGCAAGACAAATGTCTCATGAAAAATTATAGACTTATTGCGTTGATGCCTATATTTGCAAAGATATTTGAAAAGGTCATATATAAAGCGCTTTATACTTTCTTAGAGAAATCAAACATTCTGGTTAATGAACAGAAAGGATTTCGCAAGAAAAGAACAATTAACATGGCTATCCATGATCTGATACGCCTATCTTATCGAATGTGGATAAAAGAAATGCCATATGTGCTATATTATATGGACCTTACAAAGGCTTTTGATTATGTAGATTATATTTATTTATTACATTTGGGAAAACAAACAGTAGTATATTAAGTATAAACAGTGTTGTCTTAAAATTAAGCTTAACAAATATACTACCCACAACATTTTCCACAGATTACTGTAGCATATAAAAAACAAAAAAACAAGAAACAAGCTGTTATGTAGCAGGGCTAACTTTTGAGTTAGGCCTGCTACATAACAGAGAAAGATGTTAAAAAAAGATAAATTAAAAAATAAAGATAAACTAAAAAAAATATTCTATAGGTATAAGTTGTAACAAACAGAAAAAAAAATTAAATAAAAATTATAAGATACTGTTAAATAAATTAGAGAAATATGGTATAAAAGGCAACATTTTGAATCTTTTTATTTACTTAAACAACAGAAAACAGATTTTAGAAATAACACGAATATGCCCAGGCCCACGCACTGGAATAGAGAGAAGATACAGATCTAGAAGTAGGATAATTAAATACGGAGTCCCACAAGGCAGTGTGTTAGGACCTCCACTATTCTTAACTTATGTAAATGATCTACCTAGAGAAATAAAGCATTCTATGGTACTATTTGTTGACGGCAGTACGGTAGTAGTAAAATGTAATTATCCTAATACATACGAAGCAGTGATAAATTTGACATTGAATAAAATGATTACTTGGCTAAATAATGATAATCTTGTCATAAATCTAGAGAAGATTAAAATAAATCACTTTTGTCAAAGGATTCCTAATATAAACCTTGACATTGACTGTTTGGGGACTAAAATAGAGTTGGCAACTATGACTAAATTCCTTGGTATTATTATAGATAATTACTTATCCTGGAAACCGCAAACGGACGATATTTGTAAAAAAGTTAATAAATTTGCATATGAATTTTAGCCAGTTCATAGAGGTCCTATGCAAATTAAAAGTGACTACTTTTAATGGCTTACCATAGCTATGTTGCATCCACACTAAGATATAGCATAATATATTGGGGCAATTCAGTAAATAAAGAGTAGGTATGTTTTCAAAGCCCAAAAAAGTTGCATCAGAGCTATGCGAGGTTTACAAAGTACTGACAGCTGTCAACCTCTATTTAAAAGCCTAAAATCTTAACCCTGCCTTCTTTGTATATTTATGAATTAAATGTATTTGTTAAAACAAACACCACCCTATATGAAATAGCTTTTAAAAGCCATTTTAGGAAGATACGTGATAAAAATAAGTTAGAGCTTAAAGTGCCATATGCGGGTATGACTTTAACGACGAAAAGCTTTTTTTGTATGACCCAAAGAATATATTATAATAAGTTGCCTTGCTCAATAAAAATTCTAAATTTATTAAATTTCAAACGTAACTTACGGTGATCATGATCAGAATGACTGCCCAAAATGACCGATCAGCTTTAAAATATGATTAAAATCTAATACCTATTTGCTACTATTGATACCTTTGTTTAAATAATTGGTACCCAACGTACTATATTAATACAGAAATGTTACTATTGTCTCAGTGAATATTTTGATGGCAGTTCTTTGACAATTTATAATAATATTTGTTTCGTAACATGACTATTTATGCATGTCGACTCTAATAGTAATTCTGTGGACAATGGCAATTTTAAACATTTTTCTTATCAGTAACTTATTGACATTATAATTATTTATCATTGACATCGCATTTCGACATTGACATTAAAAAAAATTATCAAATTACATTCACAAAAACTGATAAATGTCGTGGATAGATAGCGCCACAGTACAGCGAACAGCGCTATCTAACAATTTGATTGGTAAACGAAGAATCATGTGATCGGAAACGCAAGCGAGCCCTACCGCTTGGACATGATCGTCGGTGGAGGGAATGCAGCTCGGACTGGTGGAGAGACCGAGTGTTGCGACGGTCTACGGTCGACAGTCGAGCTCGGACAGTCTTGCTTGGCAAACGCTCAATACCAACGCACATGTACAAACACGTGGGTTGGTTCCGTCGCACGTGCGCGTTTCGGTTGTTAACCGCTAGTTTATTAAAGTTTTTTTTCTGAATTCAAAAGTTAGAAGCTGAAAATGGTCAGAATTGGTCGAGTTGGACATGCACTGCTGTTGAAATTTTGGTTACAGGTTAAGACACAAGAACGTGTGCAAGCAAGATGGCAGTGTCAGACAGCGTTGCACTTTATGGATCTCCTGTACGAATAATCGCTGATCAAGGACGGTGCTTATCGGAAGTTCAGCTTCAAGGAAGTGTACGGATAATAACCTTGGGTAAGGCAGTTAATATTGATCTTTTGTCAGGATAATCATCCTAGTTTTCCAATGGTATTTCTAGAACCTGTGATAAAATAGTACAATTGTAAAGACTATTAGATCGTAGTATTACTGTTAATCGTCGGCCTTATTTGCTTAGTTAAGTGACAACTGATGATGATGTGACTGATATTAACTTAGATGAGATAAAAGAGCATGCGACACAGGGTACTGAAAAAAATGCAATTACGATAACAAACGATTTGACTAAAGTATAGTTAGCCTCTAAGTTTGCTTTTAATGATTATGTTTTAAAAGCGCTTGACTCGGCGAACCTAAGAATACCCTCATGATTGTGTGAGGAGGATCCCCGATCACCAAGTTCCTCGAGAATTGGATTTCATAGTTGATGACAGTGGTAAGGAGACCAAATCTGATTAAGAATGGCTTGTACAGTCACGTCTAAAAGTATGATTACACTTGGCTTTATTCAAAGGCGATTTTCTCCTTTATTTTTGAATGAAATTTCATGTTATTACGAAAATAGTATTTTCGAACCCATAGGTTTATGTTAAGTGTCGTATTTCAACGTTGCATTCGTTATTTCACGAAAAAATCGCAACTGAAAATTGCCAAGTGTATACATACTTTTAGACGTGACTGTACACTCAAACTCGAAACTTAAGACCGCACCTCATGAGTAACATGTGGCGATGGGTCTACAAGGAATCTTGGTAGTGTTTTTTTTTTAAGTCGGTTGTTTACATGGAGCGTTTGTATTACACGCAGAGTGCTTGAAGAGGAAAATGATGGCCGGAAGGAAGGAAGAGAAAATAAATAAAATCAAACTAGAGGAATTGCGAAAAAAATAGAAAGCGAAGGATATCATTTAAAAAAAACTGAAGGAACGCCGTCGTGAGTGAAATGCCACCACGTGCTCACAGAGTGCAGTTAAGCATATTATAAATGATCATGATGATGATGAAATTGATGATAGAGGTGATTACATTTTTTTATTTATACATATAAAAGTAAGAAAGTATTATTTGTTGATTGTCATTTTTTTAAATTGATCTCATTAGATATGTTACTATATATTATTATAATTCACTTTAAAAAGGTTTTTTTTGTTGTTGTATTAACAATTTGGTATAATTTTAACAGACTTTCTAGTTTCGGTGTTAGATACCAATTTTGGTGTCTTACCAATTCTGGTGTTGACAATATATTAGAAGCTATCAGGATTAAATAAATTTAACTTATATTTTATGTAACTGGATACATATTTCTTGTATATCAACATCTTATATTATTTAAAAATTCAAAAACATTTTTTTTCACCAAAATTAGGTAAAAAATTATAGTTGTTGAATCACTCATAAAGTAACCAATCAGAGAAGAGGTACAGCTAAAACTAATTAAATAAAAGTCAAGGAACATACTTGGTGCTGAAAGAATATTAAATAAAATTAATGAATAAGAAATTAACCAAATTAACTCCAAAACTCGTCGTATATAACGGCCCTAACACAGCACTGAGGGGCAACTCTCGTAATTTTAAGAACGTTCAAAATCTGATTTCAGTCTCAATTCTGTCAAAAATACCTCTAATTTCGCTACATTATTGACAAGTTTTTGATATTGATTGTCGTTGAGATGAGATTGCGATTAGAACATTGGACTAGTTTTGAACGTTTTAAAATTAGGTACCTATGGGAATTGAACGTCAGTAAATGATTGATGATGTGGTTAATCACAAAACCGACATCGCAGACATTGTGCGGTTCCGCGTTCATTGGGTTTGAATTAGTTGTGGGTCACGCGCTGAGTGAGCGCCGAGCGTGCTGGTCTATGAGTGAGGAAGTGCCTCTACAATAGACAATAAAAACTTACAGCTATCTGAAATAAAACGTTAAACATATATTAATTAAATTATTTTAGGAAGGTGTGCGAAATGAAACATGCTTTCATATTATTTTAACTTACTTTCAATCACAGCTAATGTTTTTCTGTGTTCGGTTTGGCCGATTTTGAAGATTCCCATGTATACGCAAGCATTTGTATCCTCAAAGCTGTGAAAAATAATTATTAAGATTACTGTACTGTCGTCCCAGAATCCTGCATCGCGGCACCGTCAGACAGCTGTGCTGCTGAGAAGTGTGTTGCGTCACTTCTTCCCAGGCAAAGCACTAGGAAGTGATGAAGGGCGGGCGTGCGGGGGGACTATCTTATGTCATTTTGACGTTCAAGAAGTGCTGATTCTTAGCCTAATTCAAATAAATGACTTTTGACTGATTCTGATTTTCGTTCTGCCGGAGGATCCCTCCTTCTTAAATCATGGAACCTCCTTCCCTGTGCCTCCCCCTCGAAGATCATAGTTCTATATAGTTTATGTGTACTCACTGATCGAAATCAATGTTGACTGTGTGGTTGGTCGATATAGCGAGTCCCGCGGTAACGTGCTGCCCGCGACAGCTGACGGCGACGAGCTGGCCGCCCGGGCACGCGTAGCCGACCGTCTTCTGTTTGTAGGCGTGCCCCGCAGGCACTGAGTCGCGGAGAATATTAACCGCACACGCTGACAAGTACAAAGACATCATGAAATTACGCATTAACCATAAGCATAACCGGAGTTACCGACATAGCTTGCAGAGCAAGCAAGCTGAAGTGGCAGTGGGTTGGCCGTGCTTGTCGAAGGACCGATGGCCGGTGGAGCAGGAGACTCCTGGAGTGGAGACCGCGTATAAGCAAGCGTAGTGTAAGACGCCCCCCAGCTAGACGGACCGCAGCCTGGGAGAGGCCTATGTTTAGAAGTGGACTGCGATAGGCTGAGTTGATTGACTGATTGATAAGTATAATCAGTCTATAATATTCCCACTGCTGGGACGCAGGCTTCCTGTCTGTGAGAGGTACTGCTCTGAATCAGTATCGCCTGTCAGCCTTCACTTCCACATCAACCGACACACAATTCATCATTTTCTTAGGTCTGGCTCTCCCTGCCCATCCATCAACATTTACATTCATCGCTCTAGCTTAGCTAGCAAGCGCTTCATCGCGCTTCATCCCGCCTCGTCACATGCCCGTGCCAAGACAAACGATTCCCTTTCATCTATCTATCTAGGTATATAAATATATAAAAGGAGAAACTGATTGACTGACTGACATATCAACGCACAGCCAAAACTACTGGGTCTAGGAATGTGAAATTTTGCAGACGGCTTCCTTTTATAATGTAAAGAGCACTAAGAAAGAGTTTTTGGAAATTCAACCTTTAAAGGGGTGAAAAGGGGGGATTTTATTTGTATGAAAAATCTTATTCCTTGAGTTATTAACTTATCTAAGTACCTAAATTATGAAGTTTGGCATTTTTTGTTTTTCTAAACTACTCCCTAAAGGGGGACTGGGGGGTGCCAAAATTTGTATGGAAGAATTTTAACGCGACTCTTTTCGAAAATCTACCCCTAACGGGGTGAAGAGGGGCAGTCAATATCACGGGGAAGTATTTTATTATGTGGCTTGATAACCTAGAAAATTGGTATAAATAATCTTTAAGCAAGTTATACAAACATCCCAGACGATTTTTCAAAAATCCACTCTTATTGGTATAAAAATGCAGATGCAGTTTTCATTATTCATTTGGTTAATAAACTTGAAACTTGGCAATGTTTGGCTCAGAAAATAATAAAGGTAGTCACATTTAGTTTAAAAAACCCCTCACAGAGGATTTAGGGGTTGACAAAGTTAATAGATAGAAGAATATGTAACCCGCTGTCGGATTAACTCGAAACTCGATACTATTAAAACAAAAAATTAAAAAATATGTGTCTTAGGGTTTTTCAAAGTTCTATGAAATAATAAAGTGCTCGTAATTATATTACATTGTTCCGTTGTTCGTCCACTGCGACGAGTGCCAGGCGGAGGCTGATGTTTCCTGCGCCCTTCTGTCTCCTCCTCTGCCGCTGCCTCCTCCTCTGTCGCTGCCTCCTCCTCTGCCGCTGGCTCCCCCTCTGGCGTTGACTCAACCTCTGCCGCTGGTTCTCCCTCTGTCGTTGGTTCCCCCTCCTCTGGCGCCGCCGCCGGTTCCGTAGTAGAATCCTGTTCCGCCTCTGCCTCCGGTTCCGTCTCAGGCTCCGGAGCCTCCGGAGCTTTAGGAGTTCCTTCTCCTTGCTCCGAGTATCTGCAATAGATAACAACTTCATGGCACATACGGCACACACAGCGGTGTACTCACGTTGCACCAGTCATGCCAATCAGTAGCTTCATACGTATTTGTTCACTTAAGGCGAAAGAGTCGCTGTCGAAAATGTTGATGAATGTATTATACAGGGTGTTACAGAAAAGGTATATCAATACAAACGGGTTGAAGAGTGTATCTGGTCTAGAATCTCTGTACAAAATTTCAGCTCAAAAGCATTAACTTTGAAAATGCTTAATATTTTTTTATTTCGACATCACGTCGTTGCACTGGCGCGCGGCGGCGTGATGTGCGTGTACTAGGCGCACAGACACACTACAGATAATGGATAATGACCCTCGTAGTGCGGTGACACGTTTGTTATGATTTCAATTTAATAAACTATCGAAATAAAAAAATATTAAGCATTTTCAAAGTTACTGTTTTTGAGCTGAAATTTTATACAGAGATTCTAGACCAGATACACTCTTCAACCCGTTTGTATTGATATACCCTTTCTGTAACAGCCTGTATAATACATTCATCAACATTTTCGACAGCGACTCTTTCGCCTGACGGTAAATTATGTAAAGACACGGCACTTATAGCCACAATTCATCTCATCACAATTGCACTAAGCCACCACTAAAAAGTAAAGGAAAAGGAAAGCAAAAAATCAAGTAAATGAAATTGCGTTTTCATTTACTTGATTTTTTTACCAGTAATTTTGGTTTAATAACCAATTTACTAAACCGATTTTAATGAAATTTGGGACCAATATGAAAGTATATCCTTCCAAAAAAAATTTTGCAAATCGGCTTATAAATTCTGAAGTAATAAACATAAAAAAAAAAAACAGTGGCACTCCGGGAGCGCTGACAGAAGTGAAAACAAAACACTAACAGAATACTTTGCCATCCCTCACTGACATATCGGATATACATTAAAACCGAGTACATCCCGAGGACAGCCGAACACATCCGAAGCGGTGTCGATTACGGTAACAGTGGCGCGAATTCAATGGTTATTTCCCATCTCAAAAAATGCCCAACACGCCTAAAGATGATTTCTCTTCAAAATCAACAGAATTGAGAATCTCCTCCTTTTTTAACCGACTTCAAAAAAGGAGGTTCTGTATTCGACCCGTATGTATGTATGTATGTTTGTATGTCCGCGATTTTCTCAAAAACTACATGTATAATTTTTAACATGAATGATGTAACCAAAACTTTGTAACCATATTATTTTGATTTTGATTTAAAAGAGTGTCCATGGAGTTTCTTGCCCGTTCTTCTCCATAGGTACCTACGCTTTGGAATGGGCAACTAGCTTCATCTTTCTGACTGACCGACCCTTTGACAATTCAAAAGTGCCTGTAATTGGTTTAATTGAAATAAATGCGTTGAGTTTGAGTTTGAATAAATGTGTTGTACTAACTTACTTAATCGAATTAGGTTTTTTTTCTTTTCTTTATGAAACTAGATTTAAAATTCTATTTATATAAGTTAAAACTGCACTGTATTGGTCAGCGAGTAAAGCTTATTTTAACCGACTTTATAAAATAAAAGGAGGTTCTGTATTCGACCCGTATGTATGTATGTATGTATGTATGTTTGTATGTCCGCGATTATCTCAAAAACTACTGAACCGATTTTGATATTTCTTTCATTAGTGTGATCTACATATCTATTTATATAAGTTAAAACTGCACTGTATTGGTCAGCGAGTAAAGCTTATTTTAACCGACTTTATAAAATAAAAGGAGGTTCTGTATTCGACCCGTATGTATGTATGTTTGTATGTCCGCGATTATCTCAAAAACTACTGAACCGATTTTGATATTTCTTTCATTAGTGTGATCTACATACTTTCAGGAAGGTTTTAGTATATAATAAATTAGGTAATTGTTCTTATGTACGAAGTTATATGCATAAATGTATCGCATGTCCGGCATTTCTATGGGAATTTTGATAATTCTTCGAGTCGTGTCTTCAATTCTTCAATGCACTAGTGTTAATTGAATTTGTGTGAGGTAGGTATAACTAAAAAGTGAAAAATAAAAACTTTTACAAAAAAAACAACCGATTTCAAAAAAAAACACTACAAAGTGAAAAATAACTTTAATTTCGGAAGTCGGTGTCAAAAAACGAAAATGCGGAACCAACGACACCGACTTCCGAAATTAAAGTTATTTTTCACTTTGTAGTGTTTTTTTTTTGAAGTCGGTTGTTTTTTTTGTAAAATTTTTTTTATTATTATATATATTACTAGTTGCGCCCCGCGGTTTCACCCGCATAAGTGTCGATCCCGTGGGAATATCGAGATAAAAACTATCCTATGTCCTTCCCCGGGACTCAAACTATCTCTATACCAAATTTCATCTAAATCGGTTCAGTGGTTTAAGCGTGAAAAGGTAACATACAGACAGACAGACAGACCGACAGACAGAGTTACTTTCGAATTTAAAATATTAAGTATGGATATGGATTCTCTTTATTCTGTTAGTTTTGTCATGGTCTCACGGCACCGGGGAGCCTCCCGCTTAGGGGAGCAAATCACGAGGCGTGTAGCATCTGCCACGCGGCGAGCCTGACCCTGTCTACAACATACCCTATTTCCATTAAATTTTTGGTGATCTCTTCCCCGTCCATCAAGAAGACGCCTTGGAACATGCCCTCGTATGCCGAGCTGTACTCCGTGATGCCGAGCAACACCGCACCGTCCTCGGGCTGAAAGAAAAGTATGTTCTCATGAAAGCTGTAAAATTAATTTACATAATCCTAATTACAGTGAACGTATAAATTAATTTTCAATCGTCACCCTAAACACAAAATTTGAAGATCCTAACTTTTAAACTGACGGACTTTCATACACAACTTCATCCCCCTTTTTAACCCTTTCGGGGTTGAGTTATCAAAAACGCTGAGACACGTATAAATTAATTTTCAATCGTCAGCCTAAACACAAAATTTAAAGATCCTGACTAAAAGTGACGGACTTTCATACAAACTTTCATCCCCTATTTAGCTCCCTTAGGGGTTGAAGTTCGAAGAATCCTTCCTTATTCCTTGTCTACATTATAAAAGGAACCATTGTATAAAATTTCGGCTTTCTAGGTCCAAGGGTTTAGGCTGGGCGTTGATGAGTCAGTCAGTCAGTCAGGCCTTTTGTTTTTATTTATATAGATTTAACAAAAGTTTTAATACTAAATTGTAATTTCTTATGTTTACTTGATTTGTACGCCGTTAACGGCAAAACATAGAAATCTCTGTACCTATTCTATTTTAAACACCTATGTTTAACAAATAAAAACTTTCGACCTTGAAAAAAAAAATCAATGACGAACAACGAACAATAATCATTTTTCCCGCGTTAAAGTGTACATTTTTTTTTGCTCATTAACAGCTTTCTATTTCCAAGCCAGTTCGAAATTTAAATAAAACCTTTGATAAGTTACCTCCTTGGTTGCCATGTTTCGGAGTAAAAGATCGTTCCATTTTTAAATTACACGATGTGTATGAGTTCACCATGTAATTTATTTGGCCGCAAAACACGACAGATATATGGATTTTCATACAACTTTTGCCGGCCGCTGCTCGCATGTATTTGGCGAGTACAGTAATTTCGATTTATCTCGAAGAAGGTTGTCAAAATAATGCTCAATTTATATCCAAACATGTTTGAGAAATGACAATTTTCGATATTACGATACAATCGATATTTAAATTTTCGATGTTATCAACGTCGACATTTTACCCGTAGGTACATTAATGTTCGACATTCAAATATGTACCCAACACTAGCGTTATATTATAAGAGACGGAAGTGCCATGGCACTCCTCAATAAAGATAATAATAATTTACATATTAATATCCTTTATTTCAGTAAATACATATAAATTATATTTTTAAATATTGGAATATAAAAACATTAAAAAATACAAATAATAGTAGCCCACCGGTATCGGGAACAGGGTCCAAGATACCGACGGTCAGGGCTCCAGAGAGAGGAACCTCCTGAGAATGCGAGCCGTGTCCAGAAGTACTGCTTTCTGAATCAAGCCCTTGATCCAGCTCCCCAACGAGAGCCTCCTCAGGTATTGGTCGAGGCTCTTGGCTGTAACGAATATCGGCACAATGATTGCTGAGCCAACATCCCACATGTCAACAACCTCGCGAGCCAAGTCAAGATACTTGATTTGTTTATCTTTCTCGGCTTTCACGAGGTTGTCATCACGCGGGACGGTTATGTCAACAATCATTGCGCGCCTCTCTAATCGACCCATCACCACTATATCAGGCTTATTGGCAACAATAGTCCTGTCAGTAGTGATGGATCGATCCCAGTACAATGTGATATTTCCATTTTCGAGAACTGGGTCGGGCATATACCTGTAGTACGGCACCTCCGGTTCCACAAGGCTGTATTTCAGAGCAAGTTGCTGATGGATTATCCTGGCTACAAGGTTGTGTCTATGCAAGTATTCTCCGTTAGCTACACGAGAACACCCGGAGATAATTGTCTGATTGATTCTCCCGGCCGGTGGCATGCCTGACAGATGTCAACCGTGCCGTCTTTCACAATAAATCTCCGGTAATTATTCGTCATCATAACTTCGTCCATAATTGCACAGACAAAACCTTCGGTTTCCCGAAAGAGGTCACCAAAACGCAACCAAGCTACGGACGCTAGTAAATCTATATCGGGTCCATGTAGAGCCCGGAAAAAGCGTACGTGAAGCTCCTTACTCTGCCATATCTCCATGCGATCATTAGTGTCAAGCACTACTGGCTTGCGCCAGTTCTCTTTACCTAAGGAGAGTGGGGTGAGGCCCTTGTCCACCACGACTACATCCCGATGCATCCCCACGTCGGTTTCAAGGAAATATTCCCTGAGACTGCATATCTCGCGATTGTGGAAAGTCTTAGCGTTTAAAGAGCATTTCGCATTTTTTTCTTTTGAATCCACTCATTTTTGTTTTTGTGATTGACTTGAGTACCTTATAGATGAGGACGACCACCACACCCAAAATATAGCAAGTAATAGATTATCTTGTGAATAGAGCAAAGAACCAGACTTCTCGTATAAACAACAAAAGAGAAACGTCAACATGACATGGGCTGGCGGTCAAAGATGGCGGCTAAGTACAATCCGCCTAAATTCGAATGCCGCGGCATTCGAATTTAGATTATTGACGGCATGCCGTCAATAATCTACTGCTTTGTAGATGTCGACGTCCTTTCAAACTAAGACGGGTTAAAAATTCGCCTCCGTTTCATACGATCGTTTTTTACTTAGAGAGTTGCGCCAGGCTGGCAATAACCTTGTAGCGTTGTACGTACCAAGTAGTACCCCACAGAGCCAACGCTCGACCTGCGCGTGGTGGTCTCTAGAGGGATGCCGTTGACGTTGACCTGGGAACAGGAATACATTATGTGGTATTTTCGTCCTCATAATTTTCACCTTTAGGTTGAAGGCCCCGTTCACGGCCTAGAGCGATGCGACTTGCGTCAAGCGACATGCGCACGCGTCTGCGTCTGTCGCACCGCAAGTCGCGCGCGGTGACTTGTGCCACGCTCGCAACAACTTCGTGCATGTGCGTTCTTCGCAGCCACTGTCGCGGGTCGCCTGAGTGGGCACACAGTGCGCGCCGCGCGGCCGCGGGCTCCGGACTGTACCTTTGTGAGGCTGCACTCCGACGAGCACTTGAACCGCACTCTGTGCTCCACGGGCGCGCCGTCCGATGGCGGCGACAGGAGGAACACGTGGCTAGCGCCGCTGTCGATGCTAATACCTGAAACATAAGCCATTGTTTATTTATTTTATTAACTAGGATCTGCCTGGGACTTCGTCCGCGTGTTTTATCATAAAACAAATTTTGTCGCGCTTTGCAATAGCGTCGCTCTGTATCAGTAAAATATTTAGTGAAATCGGTGAGATGAGTAGTTTCGAAGATTATCCCTATCCGATAGCCTACATGCAAACTATCCGATAGCCTACATGCAAACTATCCGATAGCCTACATGCAAACTATCCGATAGCCTACATGCAAACTATCCGATAGCCTACATGCAAACTATCCGATAGCCTACATGCAAACTATCCGATAGCCTACAAGCAAACTATCCGATAGCCTACATGCAAACTATCCGATAGCCTACATGCAAAATATCCGATAGCCTACATGCAAACTATCCGATAGCCTACATGCAAACTATCCGATAGCCTACATGCAAACTATCCGATAGCCTACATGCAAACTATCCGATAGCCTACATGCAAACTATCCGATAGCCTACAAGCAAACTATCCGATAGCCTACATGCAAACTATCCGATAGCCTACATGCAAAATATCCGATAGCCTACATGCAAACTATCCGATAGCCTACATGCAAACTATCCGATAGCCTACATGCAAACTATCCGATAGCCTACATGCAAACTATCCGATAGCCTACATGCAAACTATCCGATAGCCTACATGCTATCCGATAGCCTACATGCAAACTATCCGATAGCCTACATGCAAACTATCCGATAGCCTACATGCTATCCGATAGCCTACATGCAAACTATCCGATAGCCTACATGCAAACTATCCGATAGCCTACATGCAAACTATCCGATAGCCTACATGCAAACTATCCGATAGCCTACATGCAAACTATCCGATAGCCTACATGCAAACTATCCGATAGCCTACATGCAAACTATCCGATAGCCTACATGCAAACTATCCGATAGCCTACATGCTATCCGATAGCCTACATGCAAACTATCCGATAGCCTACATGCAAACTATCCGATAGCCTACATGCAAACTATCCGATAGCCTACATGCAAACTATCCGATAGCCTACATGCTATCCGATAGCCTACATGCAAACTATCCGATAGCCTACATGCAAACTATCCGATAGCCTACATGCAAACTATCCGATAGCCTACATGCAAACTATCCGATAGCCTACATGCAAACTATCCGATAGCCTACATGCTATCCGATAGCCTACATGCAAACTATCCGATAGCCTACATGCAAACTATCCGATAGCCTACATGCTATCCGATAGCCTACATGCAAACTATCCGATAGCCTACATGCAAACTATCCGATAGCCTACATGCTATCCGATAGCCTACATGCAAACTATCCGATAGCCTACATGCAAACTATCCGATAGCCTACATGCAAACTATCCGATAGCCTACATGCAAACTATCCGATAGCCTACATGCTATCCGATAGCCTACATGCAAACTATCCGATAGCCTACATGCAAACTATCCGATAGCCTACATGCTATCCGATAGCCTACATGCAAACTATCCGATAGCCTACATGCAAACTATCCGATAGCCTACATGCAAACTATCCGATAGCCTACATGCAAACTATCCGATAGCCTACATGCAAACTATCCGATAGCCTAGGTACATGCTATCCGGTAGCCTACATGCAAACTATCCGATAGCCTACATGCTATCCGATAGCCTACATGCAAACTATCCGATAGCCTACATGCAAACTATCCGATAGAATACATGCAAACTATCCGATAGCCTACCTGCAAACTATCCGATAGCCTACATGCAAACTAACAAACTTTACCTCTACATAATATTCATAACCAACTTAAAGCAAGTTATCTATCGGTCAGCGTAAAATCATAAAATTAGGTTAAATGATTGATTACAAGATATTCTTTAGTACATTATGATACATGTGTGCTATGTTGATCATTAAACTCGAGGCGGTATTATTCGATTGCGATAAGAAAGCCGAGAGTATAATGATCAATGCACACGCGTTTCATACGACGTTTTTCAACACACTTGCGAGGAAAAAAACAGACTTGTATTGTTAAATATTAACTTGTATGGAAAATGGCGCGCCGGGTTTGTTTTTCCGCGCTCCGCGCTAGCACACCCCGGACACTCCATACAACGCTCGCAAAATAATTACCTACTACTACTGCATTAAAAAATGACGTTTGTATACGTATGAATGTGTGCGTGAGGTACTTGTGTTTGCGAGCGCTCTTGTTAAAGAACTGCGACGAATACGCCGAAATGCGGGGTGAGGTGCGGTAACTGATGTTAGTGCGGGGAAGGGAGTGTCCTTTCTGTACGTAGTACTTTAAGTATTCTGTGGCGCTAGCGCGTATTGGTTGCGCGGCGCGCGTTTATTTACTTAAAAGCACTGATAGAACCGATAAACAGCCTATAGAAAAAATATAATAAACACAAAATAATATTAAGACTGATCGTAGTGTTGTCGTATGTCAAATTGTGGTTTAGTTAGTATGGAATTAGAAAGTACTATTGGCATAGAGAAATATACATTAATTCAGTGGGAATCCGCAATAATAGAAAGCCAGTGGTCTTTTCCGTTTGGATGCGCAGTGGTAGACTGCGAAATTCAAATCTTTTTACGTCTTTTGCAATTCGCAGGTCAGCCTGCGAATTGCAAAAAACGTAAAAAAATTTAAGGAACGTAATTTACGTAAGGAATCCGCGAGTAATATTTCACTATTTTTTTAAATAGTCTGAATTGTCCTTGGTCCCAAAATGAACTAAAATTAATGGGCAGTTGTAGCCCCCGAAATTCAATTTTTCTTACGTTTTTTGCAATTTTCTGGTCAGTGTCAGGTTGTATCTTGATCAAAATGTGATTCGCGACTGTAATAGATATGTATTTACAGAATTACAGTCATTAGAATAATTAATATATATTTATTTAAGTTAGATTTGTTCCCTAAGAACTTTTCTATAAGAGATTTGTTCTTATGGAACAAGTCTAACTTAGAAAGATGTGTTCACCGGTCAAGCGGCGCGGTTCGCCGATCGGCGACGAAACAATAGAAAATCAATAGTGTCTCATTAGCGGAGCTTGACAGATTAATGATTATAATTATGTAAATACGTACCTGTTATAGTCGCGAATCATTTTTTGATCAAGATACAACCTGACACTGACCTGAAAATTGCAAAAATGGGGGGGGGGGGCTGTCAATGTCATCCAAGATAAGATCCTTGTAGCTGTGTAGCTACTGGGAGTTTTTATTACAGGTCGACTATACCTACATCAATGGTGAAGGTAAGCCACCTTCATCATTAATTTAGTCGTCAAGAGGCACAAGGCAACAATATTCAACACACTTTAAATATTTTATTGTATTGTGAACGTATAGCTCATGAAAGTGAAAGTGACCGGTTTTGACCGTCAAAAAAACAAAAAACCGTTTTGACAAAAAACAAAAAACCGTTTTGACAAAAAACAAAAAACCGTTTTGACAAAAAACAAAAAACCGTTTTGACAAAAAACAAAAAACCGTTTTGACCGTTTTGTTTTGACCGTCAAACAACATAATATAACTAATAACAACATAATAATTTGAAATCCTTGTGTAACTTTGACATTCTTCATATTAATCCAATTTTGTATGCCTATCGGCGGGACATTGGTTTGTACAATAGATTTTGTTTGGAAAACACCTGAAATCACCTATGTTTCACAAAATAAATAAATGAAAATGAAATGACAACGTATAAAAACGTAACATACCTGGTGCTAAAAAATAAATATTAAATAATTTTTATATTTATTTTCAAAGTTACGTCCTAGGAATTTAAAAAAAACTTGTTTCTTATATCTATGGTACTCCTAGTAGTCAAAAATGCCTACAAAGCTAATAAATACCTACATACAAACTTCTAACCCTTATATCTCATTTCGGACTGAGTTATGCATGTCAAATAAGTTTCGTTTGTTACACTATTCTGTACTAGAAAAACAAGATTTGGTTGACGGTCGCGAGAAAAAAAAAAGACGCCAATTTCAGTCATTGTCTTTTGCGATATTAAAAATAAACTTACAGTTATCTGAAATTTAAAATTAATTGAGTATTAAAACATCATAAAATGCACCTTCCGTCTCTATAAAACATTTTAAATAAAAAATAATAATAAATGACAGGGTCTACAACTACAACGGCTCTTAGCTCTAAGCCTTTTGTTAACATAAGCCTTGTGGAACGCAAATGAATGAATATGAATATATAAATAAAATAAATGACAATCTGAAGCATGTACCTTAACGTACTAGGGTGCAACATTATCCCTCTGTCCAGGCGGTCATTTCACAAATAACATTGACAACATGTCCTGTTCAGTACATAAACTGCATTTTGGAACAAAATCTTAATTAAAACTCACTGTCAATAATAGCTAATATTTTTCTGTATATCGCTTCGCCAATCTTGAATATCCCCATGTACACGCAGGTATTTGTATCTTCAAAGCTGTGAAATTAAATATGAATTATGAGGGAGGTTATCGTAAGGAAACCACCTTATCAGTAATAAAGTATATTTGGAATGCAAAACTAAGTGAACAGTCATAAATAAAAACATTGGGACCAAAGAGCCTTAATAATTATTATTTCGCGTCACAAATAGCGGCACGTGTTAGGCACGTGGCTAGTTGCGTGTTACTATAAAAAAATACGCGTCCTCGCAGTATGCGTGTGGTAATCCCGGTCCAGCTTGACCCTTGCCGCCCTCTCCCAGTGACGCCCTGAACCGAGGTACCCCGCAGGGGGTGCCCCTAGCGTGTATTCGCTTAGTTTTTTTTAACCCTGGTTGGAGGCCTTAATTTATTGAGGAAACCACAAGCAAGTCCAGTTAAGCAGACGACAACCTCCTAGGTTGAACTGCGAGACCCCATTACCAAAAAAAGTATGCGTGGGTGCAACGGACTGGCGCGCATGGTGAGGCGCCTTCCTCAAAATGACCAGGCGATTTAGAGAGACAGCTTATTCTCTATATCGTGGCGGAACGCGGGCGCTCGCTCTCCACTCTGTTCGAGACTGTGTGTGGTTTGCTACAGTATCTATTTAGATAACTTTGTTTGTCTAGTGGTGGCAAGCGTCCTGAGGGTGGGCCAACGTTATTATCCACTCTTTCCTTTAGGAAACTCGTAGCAGTCACACTCGACGCAGTCGTGAGTCTGGATTTGTGCCGGGTAATAATAATAATATATTTATTTTTCTCTCATCACAAAGGTTCACATATTATGTAGTTATAGATATAGAGACAAGAACTACAGTGTTTTTACAAAAATGCACAAAATAGTGATGCTTTGTGAGAGACTGCAGGCGTCCATACTGGGATACCCTATGTGACGGTTCACCCGGCTCTCATCCCGAATTAAAGCTAATGAACATTACAGTGGTCAATTTTCAAACTCTAGACAAATCATTTATTGATGAAGAGAAAAAGAAACAGACTGGCTTACATTAAGTAACCAGAAAATAAATGAATAATATAAAATAGGTAAGTATAGTGTTATGCGTGTGTAGTGTGCAGGTGCAGTGTAGAAGAGGGAGAATGGTGGTGTGAGTGTGTGTGTAGGGTGTTTGTTACAGTCATAAGCCCGAAATGAATAGATATTACGAGGGAACAATGAGTAGCTGCTCCATGGCATCACAGTCTAATTTTGGTTACCACGTTGAGAGTGTTTTGTGATCAACATTGAGAGCAAGTCTAATTAGTAGCCAGCCATGATAACACTAAGTTCAACCCCATCTGTGCACAACGATAAACCTCGGGTCAGTCGTTGGCTTCAAACAAAAGTGCAGTGTCATCAGCAAATTTATGATCCTTCCACTGGGCATCTTGAGCTCACAGAGATCATTGATATAAGTTAAAAATAAGAGGGGACCCAGGATATTGCCCTGTGGGACGCCGTGCACGACGAGAAGATCACTACTAGTCCACTCGTCTACCTTAACTCTCTGGAATTGGTTGGTGCATCCCTTACACCAGTGTTCTGAAATTTCTTCACCAACAGAGGGACGGAGACTGTGTCAAAGGCCTTAGTAAGATCCATAAAGATTACTGTAACCTTTTTGTATTCATCGAGTTTTTCAAAAATAAACTTAGTTAAACCGTGAATGGCGTCGCTGGTCGACAAGCCAGATCGGAAACCGTACTGAGAAGGTGATAGCAGTGAGTTGTCTTCAAGGTAGTCGACCAAGCGCTTTTTCATTCAGGGTAATACCAATGCGTGCCCTTTCTCTCTCATGAAAGTCTATCGTTCGCGGCTCTCGAGTGTGTGAAAGTGAGGGCTCGTCAGGTGATGTGTGCAGGTGTGCTCACCCCACAAAGTTGATGTTAACGCTCTTGGAGGTGGGGATGGGCGTGACGCGGCCCTGTGCGAGCACGCTCTCGCCACGGCACAGCACGTCCGTGAGCTCGCAGTCGTTGCACGTGTACGTCACGCTCATGTCCAAGTGCATGCCCACTCCCGCAGACACACGAAGTTGCTTCACCTGGATCGCTGCGGAGTAGCAGGGGTTACATAGCTTTACCACCTTCTCCATACTCAATCATTTATTGTATTCCACGATGTGTACTTATATGGAGACAGGAAGCTTTTAGACTCTCGCCTCTTGCATGTCATAAAACGTTACGGTCTACTTTTGCTTTAAGATCATGTGACAGTTTCAATCTTAGTGAAGTAACTAGTTGCGAATTTTTGTCAAAAGTGTAAAGCAATAACGAGTTGGAGTGTACCAACAAGCTCACGTTATGCAAATAGTTCGCATGGTGTTTAGTGTAACAACATTCGAAAGGCGCGGGTTCATTTTTAAACAATTCGTTTATTAGGCTTGGAATAGGAAACACCGCCTTAGCTAACCCCCACAAATATCTAATAAACATCTTAAATTTACTGACAGGCAACGCACAACCTAAACCGCTGGGTGGCAGAAGCATGACAGTTTGATAGAGTTCCTTATATTAAGAAACTGAGCACTAAGGAAGGATTTATAGGGGGTGAGTTTGTTTGAAAGTTCGTAATTTTTGCCGATAGGGAATCACATCGAGCACGTGGCTTGTGTTTAAAGATATATTATAATACATCATGTGTGATTGATCCGCCTTATCTCAAACTAACGTGCAGCTGCTTACTTAAACTGTCAGTCCAAGCTAGAGTATTATATTATCTGTGGTCCAAGCGACTACTATTAGGTATATACTTACCGTTATCTGTAGAAACAAAATAAGAACTTAGTTTTAATCCGCTTAGCTTTAAACACACGCCAGAGAGACGCGGCATGTTGTGTACTAACACAACATGCCGCGGCTCTCTGGCGTGTTGTTGGAGTGGGTTTTGATGACAATAAACTTAACTTTTTTTTAATCGACTGTGGTGGATCGCGTGGATAATAACAATAACATAAAGCAATAATATACCCAAGATCAGTAATGTGCAATGTTCCATTGTTGAGTCGACCACACATATAACTCAGTAATGCTCCAATTACACATAAAATAAATAAACGAAAATAACTTTCTGTTCAGCACCACCTAACGGAGAAAACGAATAATATAGTTTGCGTTCTTTTTTATTATTTGTCATGATTCATGATAGATATAAGACGCAGATCCGAAATACAGTAAAATACTATATATTATAGTACAGTTGTCAACCCTCGTTCGAACCTACGACCTCTTGTAAGTCGCGGTCGTAACCACTGGGCCACACCACTGATCTAGTTTGTCAGTATGTAGTTTATCAGGATTAAAAGCATTTTTCAGCATCAACATTCTCTTCGTTTTATAGAGCATCAATCAATCTTTTGGGTGCGGAACCCTAAAAAGTTACATATATTCAATACTTACTCTGATCTAAAAAGAAAGAAATAACTTAGTTTTATAACATTTCTCTAACTTAAACCTGAAAATACCCATCGTGATTTTTTTGAGCGTTATAAATAGTTTTCCCAATTATGTTGGGGTCGGCTTCCAGTCTAACTGGATGCAGCTGAATACCAGTATTTTAGATGGAGCGACTGCCTATCTGACCTCCACAACCCAATTACTGGGTAATACGATACCCCTTGGTAAGACTGGTTATCAGACTTTCGGGCTTCTGACTACCCGTAACGACTGTCAAAGATCCACGAATGACAGCCAGGACCAACGGCTTAACGTGCTTTCCGAGGCACGGAGGGGTCTCGGTATGTAAAGATGGTCACCCATCCACAACGCAGCTTGACCTGATCGATCAACCTGTGTGGCTGTTAGTATTTAGCCACGAGCCCCTCATTATGAATAGTTTAATGTCATTCATAAAATCCACATTACTTACCTTTTTCTGTAATATAAACGTAGTTCTATTAGTTTTCACTTTATATTAATCTTTAATTTTGTACTCAATTAGTATTACTAATAAATAGGTGGCAATAAAAAAGAGCCAATTTAGCAATAAAGAAGAAATAATAATAATGAATAGTGTAGGTACTCCAGTGTGACTCACCAGGCGCTAGAATACAATCAAATCATTAGATAAGTGAGTAACTAACGTAATTCACTGCTAATAATTTAGTACTAAATGGGATAAAACTAAGTGCAGAAGATTTTCTTTACCAAATGTCAAAAGTAGTAATTATGAGACAGTACTGAATCAAGTGAAACTAGAATTCTTCAATAAAACAGTTTCCCTGGGATCACGTTCGACTCAAGGCTCCAATGGGGTCCTCATTTAACACCCCTTACAGGATGCGCGGCTAAGTTCAGCAGCATATGCTGTGAGAAACATCCGTCAATTTACTGATGTAGATACTGGGAGGCTAGTATTTTTTACTGATGTAGATACTGGGAGGCTAGTCTTTTTTACTGATGTAGATACTGGGAGGCTAGTCTTTTTTACTGATGTAGATACTGGGAGGCTAGTCTTTTTTACTGATGTAGATACTGGGAGGCTAGTCTTTTTTACTGATGTAGATACTGGGAGGCTAGTCTTTTTTACTGATGTAGATACTGGGAGGCCAGTCTTTTTTACTGATGTAGATACTGGGAGGCTAGTCTTTTTTACTGATGTAGATACTGGGAGGCTTGTCTTTTTTACTGATGTAGATACTGGGAGGCTAGTCTTTTTTACTGATGTAGATACTGGGAGGCTAGTCTTTTTTACTGATGTAGATACTGGGAGGCTAGTCTTTTTTACTGATGTAGATACTGGGAGGCTAGTCTTTTTTACTGATGTAGATACTGGGAGGCTAGTCTTTTTTACTGATGTAGATACTGGGAGGCTAGTCTTTTTTACTGATGTAGATACTGGGAGGCTAGTCTTTTTTACTGATGTAGATACTGGGAGGCTAGTCTTTTTTACTGATGTAGATACTGGGAGGCTAGTCTTTTTTACTGATGTAGATACTGGGAGGCTAGTCTTTTTTACTGATGTAGATACTGGGAGGCTAGTCTTTTTTACTGATGTAGATACTGGGAGGCTAGTCTTTTTTACTGATGTAGATACTGGGAGGCTAGTCTTTTTTACTGATGTAGATACTGGGAGGCTAGTCTTTTTTACTGATGTAGATACTGGGAGGCTAGTCTTTTTTACTGATGTAGATACTGGGAGGCTAGTCTTTTTTACTGATGTAGATACTGGGAGGCTAGTCTTTTTTACTGATGTAGATACTGGGAGGCTAGTCTTTTTTACTGATGTAGATACTGGGAGGCCAGTCTTTTTTACTGATGTAGATACTGGGAGGCTAGTCTTTTTTACTGATGTAGATACTGGGAGGCTTGTCTTTTTTACTGATGTAGATACTGGGAGGCTAGTCTTTTTTACTGATGTAGATACTGGGAGGCTAGTCTTTTTTACTGATGTAGATACTGGGAGGCTAGTCTTTTTTACTGATGTAGATACTGGGAGGCTAGTCTTTTTTACTGATGTAGATACTGGGAGGCCAGTCTTTTTTACTGATGTAGATACTGGGAGGCTAGTCTTTTTTACTGATGTAGATACTGGGAGGCTAGTCTTTTTTACTGATGTAGATACTGGGAGGCTAGTCTTTTTTACTGATGTAGATACTGGGAGGCTAGTCTTTTTTACTGATGTAGATACTGGGAGGCTTGTCTTTTTTACTGATGTAGATACTGGGAGGCTAGTCTTTTTTACTGATGTAGATACTGGGAGGCTAGTCTTTTTTACTGATGTAGATACTGGGAGGCTTCTCTTTTTTACTGATGTAGATACTGGGAGGCTAGTCTTTTTTACTGATGTAGATACTGGGAGGCTAGTCTTTTTTACTGATGTAGATACTGGGAGGCTAGTCTTTTTTACTGATGTAGATACTGGGAGGCTTGTCTTTTTTACTGATGTAGATACTGGGAGGCTAGTCTTTTTTACTGATGTAGATACTGGGAGGCTAGTCTTTTTTACTGATGTAGATACTGGGAGGCTTCTCTTTTTTACTGATGTAGATACTGGGAGGCTAGTCTTTTTTACTGATGTAGATACTGGGAGGCTTGTCTTTTTTACTGATGTAGATACTGGGAGGCTAGTCTTTTTTACTGATGTAGATACTGGGAGGCTAGTCTTTTTTACTGATGTAGATACTGGGAGGCTAGTCTTTTTTAGTTACTTTCATACATATTCTGGACAGCTGTTATCTATTGTGTGACTGTTCACCGCTTTCTTAGGTAACCAAAGCTAAAGTACTCCTTTCCTGCAGCTCTCCTCAAGACGGCACGAGTGTCACAACGCTTCGCTCCGCCTCAATCCTCGATGGATCGTCAGCTAGCACCCACGTCGCGACTGCCACTACTGCCACTACTGCCACTACTGCCAGCGGTCTAACTCGATCACTAGCATGGCTTAGTTCCTAAAAGAACCCACCCACGTTAATAAATTCCCATTTTCCAAAGTAGTTCAAGGTCATGATTTGGTATACCGAGTTAATTCTGACTCTGATTATTTATAAATTATCGGAATTGTTGCAAGATGTAAGTGGTGATGACGCTGGGTTGTTTTGACGTAAGGGTCGCAGCAGGTGGCGTTCTGTAGTCCCTGCCTACCCCCGCGGGCAGAAGGCGTTGCATGATTGTGGGTTGGACCGTTACGGCAGAACAAAGCTCGTATTGATGTAGGTACCTGTGAGAGTGAATGCTTTGATCCGCTCCTCACTGCCGTCGTCATTGTGTATTATGAGGAAGTAGTCGCCGAAGTCGCGCGGAGTGACCAGCTCGAAGTCCAGGTCGATAACCGATTGCCTACACAGATGCGTTCGTCATTACCGGTCTTTTATCCATCATATTTCCATATTCTTACGAGGATACAATGGTTTCTCACCATGGAATCAGTACCTGTAATACAGGTTCCTTGTTTCTCACCTACAATGAGTGCTACACGGATGTTTCGGCGCCTGAATGACATTGACAGAGGGGCGTTGTTGGTAAATATTTATGAAATTATCACAGAAATTGTATTGACAAAACAAGTTGGCGGCTAGTTCCGATGTTAGCCGCGCGCCAAAATAACTTGTAGCGTTGTGCTTGTGATCTAAACAACTCCGTCTGACGTACAGTTACTGTAATGTACACGTACAGACAGTTATTTTACCTCTGTCAGTAGCAACCCAACAGCAACCTTATTAGAATGAGAATAAAGATCATTGTGATTTTGACAGTGATGCAATATCAGAGGTATAAAAAATATTTTGTGTAAATAGTAATGTGCAATACTCAACTCTACTCCTTTTCTGTAAAAGAAAATTATAACTATTTAGTAAGTAATCAATAATTATATTCAAAAGCATTATATTATTATTATCCTTTATTTAATTATTTACATATTAATTATATTTATAAATATTAGATTATAAAACCATTTAAAAATAAAAAAAAATAATAGCCCACTGGTATCGAGAACAAGGTCCAAGCTACCGGGCGGCGCGCGGCGGTCAGGGCTCCAGAGAGAGAAACTTCCTGAAAATGCGTGGCGTGTCCAAAAGTACCGCTCTCTGAATCAAGACCTTGATCCAGTTGCCCAACGAGAGCCTCCTCAGGTGTTGGTCGAGGCTCTTGGCTATTAACCCATTGGCTGTCACAACTATGAGCACAATGATCGCTGCGTCCACATCGCACGTGTTGACAACCTCGCGAGCCAAGTCAAGATACTTGATTTTATTCAAACATTATATCTATTATAATACTAAAAGTCGTGCACTAGAATGCAAACAGTTCTGCTCTGCTGTCTTCCCAGGTATTAGCCAGCCATTTTTGATAGAATGTGGCATGAACGACTTCTCTTCAAACTTAAAAACCTGTTGTCCAACTCCTTCATTCCGATTTCACGATCATACCTATACAAGAGATGTTTTGAGGTAAACAACGAAGTCGCTTCTCACGAAATTCTCTCAAGGGTATATTGAGAGGAAGTATATTGGGAGCCAAACTACAAGCTTACGTCCATGGAATGGAGAAGCGGCTAGACAAATGGCGTATTAAGACAAATCAGGGAAAATCTGTCCATGTGACCTTCACCCCGAGAAGGCAGACTTGTCCCTTAATAAAACTCCACAATGAGGAAATCCCCCAGGCTGAAGATGCCAAATATTTGAGTATGCATCTGGATCGAAGACTCAATATGGAGATGTCGTGGACATATCGTAGATTTGCTCACTTCATGAAATACTCGAGAATTTCATGAAATGAGCAAATCTACGATATGGCTACGACATATACAGGGTGAATTTTTCAAGTGGGCGTGGATGGCCAAATCCGAAACTATGAGGAATAGCGAAAAGTACTCAAAGGAGTCGCGGGCTCGATTTTGATGAAAACTAAAACTGCATCATTGGATTTTTGAAAAATCAATATTTCTGGCCAGGAATCGAACCTGTTGATTTTGAAAAAAAAAAAAACCGAGTGTGCTTATGACCACACGACTGAAGTGAAACTTCAAACGTATTTGGCTATGAGAGGAAGAGAGAAAGAAATTTGCGCGCGCACTGCTTTCTCTTGCTTATATCCCCCACTCAACTCCCGTTCGCCTCACCCGATCACACTTTTCGTAACGCTTACGTCACGCGTTTGCCAGCTTACTCCCCAAGTCAAGCGTGCGTAAAAAAGTACACGAAATTGTTCCGTAGACTCTTACTGATAAGGAGCATGATCGCATTTGCGAAAACTAACGCGGTTGAGTACCTACGTATTTGAGCGAGTAGCCGTATAAGATACTTTATAGTCTTGCAAGTATTTTGAGTCGGTACCTGGTGTGCGTACTTGGAAGAAAATACCTGGTGTAAAAACCCGGTCGCATAAATACGTACCTTCCCTACTCGCCCGATCACACGTTTTCGTAACGCGTTCGCCAGTTTACTCCCCAAGTCAAGCGCGCCTAAAGAAGTTTCACTTCAAAAAAAACACGCTGTATTACTACACCATTCGATAGTGTCGCAAATAAGGATCAAATTCTGGGAAGTAATGACATACGGCAAACTAAAGGAAAGAGCTCATTTTTATCAAAATACTTTTTTATTTTCTTATGCTACCTACCTATTCAACCTTAACTGATTAATTGTTCAAAATTATGACAATTGTTTTTGAATACATAGCTGGATTCGACGTCTCAAGGATTGTACTGCAATTAAAAATTTGAATTTAGAACATAATTTTGTGAAGGTGACTGCGCTACGAGTGTTTCGGGTGTAAAAATATTGAGCATCATTTCGAACAAGGTATGAAAAAAGAAGCAGTTTATTAAAATTCAACATTTTCCTTAAGTTTGCCGTATGTCATTACTTCCCAGAATTTGATCCTTATTAGGGACACTATCGAATGGTGTAATAATACAGTGTGTGTTTTTTTTTTCAAAATCAACAGGTTCGATTCCTGGCTAGAAATATTTATTTTTCAAAAATCCAATGACGCAATTTTAGTTTTTATCAAAATCGAGCCCGCGACTCCTTTGAGTACTTTTCGCTATTCCTCATAGTTTAGAATTTGGCCATCCACGCCCACTTGGAAAATTCACCCTGTATATGTATTTATTCTTATATCTATTTAATTTTGTTATTCTTGCCATTGTGTATCTTCATGTTCATTGTTACCTGTAATGAGCTATTTTTTTCTATTAATAAAATAAAATTTCATTCTTATATCTTAGTTATAAATGTTTTCTTATTTTCTTTCTGTTATTGCACCTACTGTGTATTGTCTCTGCATCACTCTAAGGTAGACTGGTAGAAAATGCCCAAGGCAGTAAAAACTGTATAAAGATACAGTTTTTACTTGTGCATAAAGTTTTAATAAATAAATAATTTAATCTTTAAGTAGGTATGTAGTAGAAACATTCCAGACGATTTTTCAAAAGTCTACCCCTGTGGGGGTGAGAAGCGGGGATGCAGTTTATTTGCCTTTGATTTGATCTATAAACTTAAAAATTGGCGCGAATACTTATATGTCTAAATAAATGACAAAGATCATAAACATACGTTTTCGAAATTTTTAGAGGAAAGCACGAAATACACGCGGACGAAGTCGCGGGCAAAGTGCTAGTCACACCATACGATAGGGGGGTAGATTTTCGTTATTTATCGTCATATACAGGTGTTATTAATATTATATTATTTATAATACGGCACCGCACCACAACCGCGGCACGTGTCACAGGGGCGTGCCTTTTACTAAAGCCGAAAAGCCTGGCTTTCAATCAAACGCGAGCCTAATAATAAAAAATAAAAAAAAGACGGGTTGCACTCCGGGAGTGCCGGCAGAAGTGAAAACTTGAATATTAACGTAGAAATAAATCAATTATTAATTTAATTAATATTACTCATTTTTTTTCAATATTTCTGCGTCACTTTTTTCATTAATAGATGCACTTTGTTCAATTTCCATATTTTAAACACTTTCGGTCTTATTCATAAAAAAAGCCTATTGAAGGTTTAAACCATTCATTAGTTAAAATGCTCAATAGGCCTTTAAAACATTCGATAAAAGGAGACTGTTAAAAAGTGGTCTATAAACCAATAGCGATACTGCTACGATATTTCTGTGGGGATACCTCAACTATACCTTTGTGCAAAGTGGCATCAAAATCTGACCTGGCAGTTTTGAGAAATATTATATTTTACGAGTAGAATACATAATTTTATGATAACATTAAAAAGCAGTCTATGAACCAATAGCGATACTGTTACGATATTTCTGTGGGGATAGCTCAACTATACCCTTGTGCAAAGTGGCATCAAAATCTGACCCGGCAGTTTTGAGAAATATAATATTTTAGAATACATAATTTTATGATAACATTAAAAAGTAGTCTATGAACCAATAGCGATACTGTTACGATATTTCTGTGGGGATACCTCAACTATACCCTTGTGCAAAGTGGCATCAAAATCTGACCCGGCAGTTTTGAGAAATATAATATTTTAGAACACATAATTTTATGATAACATTAAAAAGCAGTCTATGAACCAATAGCGATACTGTTACGATATTTCTGTGGGGATAGCTCAACTATACCCTTGTGCAAAGTGGCATCAAAATCTGACCCGGCAGTTTTGAGAAATATAATATTTTAGAATACATAATTTTATGATAACATTAAAAAGTAGTCTATGAACCAATAGCGATACTGTTACGATATTTCTGTGGGGATACCTCAACTATACCCTTGTGCAAAGTGGCATCAAAATCTGACCCGGCAGTTTTGAGAAATATAATATTTTAGAACACATAATTTTATGATAACATTAAAAAGCAGTCTATGAACCAATAGCGATACTGTTACGATATTTCTGTGGGGATAGCTCAACTATACCCTTGTGCAAAGTGGTATCAAAATCTGACCCGGCAGTTTTGGGAAATATAATATTTTAGAATAAATAATTTCATGATAACATTTTTATTTTAAAAACCTTTTAAAGGGTATTTCTGACTTTATAATACTTAATTAATGTTTTTTCGTTCCTCGGTTTTATTATTTGTTTCGATTTTAACCGACTTCAAAAAAGGATGAGGTTCTCAGTTCGTAGGAATTACATTTTTTAAATATTTTTACTTTCACCGATTACACGAAGACGGCTAGACCGATTTAAAAAACTATTTTTTTAGTTGAAAGGGTATACTTCCCAAATATTCCCATTGTCACCAGGTCATGATCTGGTGATTGGATCTTGGAGAAATCTAGGGAACTCTTCAAACATTATAGGCACAGCTATAACAATTTGGGTATTCTTTAAAGTAACTCGTGCATTTGCTCTCGGAAAGCACCATTTGGTGAAGTGGTACTAATGATGAAGACCTCAGATGACCACCGGAACAACTCATTAATAAGTATTTCACGGGTTGCGATTCGATATGGTTGCTAAGCAATTTATGCTATAAATAAATCGTCAAAATAAAATGAAAAAATATTGAATGATGAAATCATGTTTCGACCAAGAGGTGATGTGATTTGTTTGATCTGCAACCATTCTGTGCTATTTTTTTCGAAAAAAAAAAACCTGAAATTCAGCACTGTCGAGGTGGTAAGTGTCTTTGTTTAGCAGAAAACCACATTATTTAGTAGTATAAAGTCAGAAATACCCGTTAAAACGTTTTTAAAATATAAAAGTGTAACAAATAAAGTGAATTTTATAAAGTATTATTTTTTTCAAAACTGCCGGGTTCGATTTTGATGCCCCTTTGCACAAGGGCATAGTTGAGGTGTTCCCACAGAAATACCTCTACAGTATCGCTATTGGATCATAGACCACTTCCCATACAAATTTTAACAGTCTCCTTTTGTATTCATAAACGCTTCATAAACGTTCTATAACTAGAATGTCCTACAACTTCTAAATGTTGCCATTATAATGAAGTCATCCAACAAATTGGCCAACACATTAAATCGGCATACGAGAATATCTGTCTACGAACCGAATATTTGTGTTAAACTAATTTATTGTCTACAGTTTCAACAGTTTTGACGCGACAACGTCATGGTCGTCATGGAAACAATATGAATATGTCAATGAATGAATTTGATATTGTATGTGTCAAACTAAAAAACTTTTGAATATTTTTTTTGTATTTAAAATAAATGAAATTAAGACCGGAGACTAGTTGCAATAAAGGGCAAAGAATTGAATATTGGTTGGAGGAGGATAAGGTGTGTACCTACTGTTACAGCTAAAATGTGTTCAAAGTAAGTTATGTTTTGTAAACATTCTCAATTTCTTATACTTATGCTTGCTTTTGCTTCTAATCCTTAGATTTTTTGGAAGAATTGGTCAGGGAGAGGTCTCCATAATAGAAAATAAAAACACTGACACAAGCACTAACGCTAAACAGGGGCAGCCTGGCATGATTTACGAATTAGGTGCCTATCCAATTTACAATTTTACGAAGAACTTCGTTTGCCTGTACAAAACTCATTGTAACAAAAAAAAACCCGCCATAAGAATAATAATGACTGTTATTTTGATGCCGCTACTGATTAATTAAATCAGTATAAATAAGATAATGAAGAGAAAGAATTTATAACATTAGTTTTGTATTTCAGGTCAATAGGACTAGTAAGGATGGTGCTTCACTACGAATAGCAGAAAATGAAACGGCCTACAGAAGAGATGGCATAGATGGCAAATGAAAAGCAAACATTTTAAAAATGTTGTTCTGCTTGCACAAGTTTTAGAAGCCAAATTAGAGTTTAGAGTATTGTTCAGCCGTGAACAGGCAAGAGTTACATACGCCAGCGTCAGCATCAAGAGACATACATACATTCGTTCCACATAAATTAGTAATTAGTAAATGAATAAATTAGTCATCAAGCTGGAGTAGAGTTTGATTCATCTTCCATAATTCCTCTCACTATGGCCTAGACACCTTTAGCCATCACCAGTTCTATGAGTCTGTGGGACCGGCAATGACAAAACTATTTCCTGTGTACACATTGCACGACGTACACAAACCCCTATTCCTACCCAAATTCTCTCTGTTCCCGTAGGTCTCCCGTAGGCTTGTATGATAGGTTAGGGTGTTAGGATAACTAGGGTGTTAAGTAGTTGCTGTAGGTTTATAATCAGTAGGGTGAGGTAACCATAGATACCAGGCTCAATTGTTACAAACTTAGCCACACTGTATGCACTTGGAATAACAGCCGTACTAAGCTGTAACTCCCGGTGCGTACAAGTATTATAAAAATAAACTGATATTTGTATACAAGCTTTTTATGAATGAACTACTCCCTAAATTTCTTCTCTTTTAGGTACTTTAGATCTTGTTGGCTCAAAATATTGCCACTTCCACGTTGTCGTCGGTGGCAGCGCAGAGGTCACTTTGACTGCATGTTTTGGGTAGGACAAATAAGGCAGGATAGGACGTGGAGCATGTTTTGCAACATAGCTTCACAGCCACACCCTACTGGAGCATCTCCCTGCAGGGTGTAAACTTCCGTGGTCGACACGGAAGCATTGTTTTCACACAAAAGCAGCAATGTCCCACAGTATTTCTTGTTGCTATAATGTGCTTCGTTATATTTTTCGTCGCTTCTATTTTGTATTGTAGGTAGGTATATAATAATAAACTAAATTGGTTAAACAGAAGTTCAAAATAAATTAAATACAACTGCGGCTCCTCGAAGTACTATTGTTTACGAAACTGAGTTTTCAAACATTTGTACGTCAAATGTCATTTTCTTCGGCCATCTTTGTCGTGAGCGTGACTCGTGTCTCACTTGGTACACTTCGGTTGGCGCCGCCGTAGAAAGAGATGGGGGGGGGGGGAAATCTCTCCTGACGGTCACGTGTCCTGACGCGATGCCCTGACGCGAGTTTAACATTTTTTACCCATTACAAAAAGTGTTCAACGCCGCTAAAGAAGTTTTCACTTCAAAAATACACAAGTAAACTTATAAAATCATGTCGCAAGAATTGATAAGAATAATAAAAAATAAACTCCGCGCGTCCCGGCCGGGCCGCCCGCGATAGTAAGTAAGATGCAAGGTTGCCAGGTTTACATACTCAAAGAATAATTTCAAATTCCGTGCACTTTTCATCACGCGCATCGTTGCCAAACATCTCCAATGCCGCTTAGCGAAAGCGCAACGACAAAAATCGACCCGTCTCGCTCGCACTAGTTGGCTTCAAATCTGGCTTCTAGACCTCTGACTATTTGTATAGAAATTGTTCACGTTGTTGATAACATTAGTATGTACTTATTCCCCAAATTGTACTGATTTTTAAGCCTGGCTTTTGATTTTTTATGAATGAAACGTATAACGACGCGCGTGTGTGTGTAAATAGTAAGATCGCGAGACATTGCGCGAGTCTATTAGTTCAAAGTTTTGATCCATAGAAATGTAAATATCTATGTTTTGATCGGTTACTGGAGCATTTTTTTGTTTTGTTTTTTTTCATTTTCTGTGAAGTTAAGTGTTGTGTTTAGTTTTTGCGGTAATTACCTTTGTTTTAAAGTGATTAAAAAGTTTCTTGTCATTAAAATGAATTCGGAAACATGCAATTGTTCCTTGTGATGGATTAAAACGTGTGCAATCGTTACTCGGAAAGGTAGGTAAATATTTTGAGTTTTACAGACAAATTGATTTGAGTATTTCTCAGAAATCTAAATCACGTAATAGGCATTTAAGTCGATCAGCATACAATACTCATTGGATTATAGGCTGCTCTCATATCAACAAATTATTCTGTTAGTGTTGCATATTTTTCTCAAAAGAAAATACCGCTTGGAATATCAGATTACGATGATTTAAATAACTTCGCTGGTGCCAGTAAAAGACATCAGAATTCTCAAAAGCACATGAATGCTGTTGTTTCATTCTGTACTTTTGGTAAAACACGAATCGAAACTTCTTTATCTCGTCAATTATGTGCTTGACGACATTTCTAAATACAATACGCGTGTCGATCACAATCGCGCTGTTTTTCGGCCAGAGGGTCTTAGGGGCGGATTTTAAAGGTTAGTTGATGTTGTGTGTCATTTCATTTAGCACAACAATAACTTCCTTTCCGAGGTCACGACGAGTCTAAAACCTCATTAAATAGAGGCAATTGCTCAGTGCTTGTATCTTTGCTTCATGTCTTCCGTGTGCTTTGATGTTTGTCATCTGTCTGTTGTAAAGAAGCGAAGAATGAAGAGTTATGGCTGTTCACATTGTGAGTAAGTAAATCAAATTATAAATATTATCAACAATCAACATCGTAAACAATAATGTGTAGTTAGAAATCAATCAATTATTTGTGCGCCATCTAGTGGCCACACGGCCAGATTGTAATATTTTGCAAAGCGACTGTTGCGGGAGAGTGAAATCCAAACTAATATTATAAATGCGAAAGTAACTCTGTCTGTCTGTCTGTCTTTTCTTCACGCCTAAACTACTGAACCGATTTAGATGAAATTTGGTATAGAGATAGTTTGAGTCCCGGGGAAGGACGTAGGATAGTTTTTATCCCGAATTCCCACGGGATCGACACATATGCGAGTGAAACCGCGGGGCGCAGCTAGTATGAACTAACTCAAAGAGCTCTGTTGTGCCAATAATGTACCTACAATAATAGATGACTCTTATACGTCTTATCATATTTTACGCGAAACTGATACTTCGAAAATAAAAAAGTTACGATTTTGTAAAGGATTACCAATACTTACTCTTAGTATTTAATTTATATAAGAAACAAATGGTGCTATTAAAAAACATTCATTTTAATAGCTATTAGCAAAAACCTACAATTATGAAATACCTACGAATATTAGTAAGAACTAAAACGACTCGGTCAGTCACAACGTTGACAAGCGATACGGTAGGTTTATTTTTTAAGTGTATTGGCTTGCCCTAAGTTTGACCCCTAGGCACGCCACTGGTGTCACATCCCAACATATATTGTGTCAAACGAAATAACAAACGAATACCAATATACTATATTTTCAATGTAAGTGAAAAAACCAATGTAAGTGAAAAAAAAAAACCAAAAAAAAATTTGTGCGATGAATGATGAAATGATGATAAATAACGAAAATCTACCCGGGGACTCCCAAGAATTCCTTCTGCTAATAAAACACAGAGTGTGACACCTCAACTGAAAGGTTTGTTGTGTTAAACACAGATCGACAAGTTGCAAGTTGCAGAATACACTACAAAAAAAAAGTATTCTATTTATTTTATCTTCGCGAACAAGCACATCGTGTGCGTGTCGTTTGTTTGTGTTGGCTGTTGGTTAGTGTTGATGAGTACCTCCTTCCTTACTTCGCCTAAAGTGGTTTGTCCGAAAATCATTATCCGTAACACGTTTGCTACAATCTTCAGTAATCATAATGATCAAAAATTCGAAATTTTGTTTTACATATATAATTATCTTTACTTCTAAAACTATTCTGTCATAATATCGAGTAGATATTATAATGATTGAATCTCCGAATTTTGCATGAAATAAAGTTATATGTCCTAAGTATTGTATTATATAATGTGTATTATTCCGAATGTTCATTTATAATAAAATGTTAGTCACATTTGCTAAACATTAGATTAGGACAGAAACGAATCATTGTAAGCGACTCCACGCAGTCTTGTCTGCCTTACCCCTAGAGTTTAATTTGGAATGGGGTAGGCGCGTAGGGGCGAGGCGGCCCGCGGGCTGAGGAGCAGGAGGCTGCGAGCGAGCCGCCGCGGCTGAGGCTGGCCGGCAACTCCAGCCAGCAAGCTGAAGTCGCGGTGGTGAACGAAAGCCGTCTGAACTATTTATTGGCACGAGTGGGCCCGCCATAGACCTGCAGCGCCGGAGCCGTGAGAGAAACCATACCTGCTGCATGTTGCAAGCTCGCATGCATGTTGCAAGCTCGCATGCATGCTGCATGCTAGCTACATGCATGCTTGCGTGTTGCATGCTGCATGCTCGCTTGCATGCTTGCTGCATGCTCGCTCGCGTGCTTGCTGCATGCTTGCTTGCGTGCTGCATGCTCGCTTGCATGCTTGCTGCATGCTTGCTTGCATGCTGCACGCCTGAGAGAAGTTCATAGCAAAACCTTTGTAATACTTTGTTTTAAACACATTATTGAGATAAATAAACATTAAATAATTTGAATTTAGGACTTATAACTTTGATTGAAAATGGTTTTAAGTCTTTTGTATATTATTGATTGTAATATTTATGACAAACAAATTTAGGGCATATTGTATTTAGGGATTTCAATTTTATGGCATGAGATATTATGTGACTTTAAGTTCGGGCAAGTTATCATTCGGACAAATGATGATTAGGACAAAAAAAATATGGCACTTTAGGTTATGGATAAAAAAGTTAGGTAACACAATAGAGAACCCTGTTGATTCTGTAGTTGGCTGGCAGACGGCAGTAAGCCCGCTCAATATTGATACCACTACAAAACAACGTGTATGACGTACTCGTGCAGAGCGCTAGTGCGGGTATGACGTACTCGTGCAGAGCGCTAGTGCGGGTATGACGTACTCGTGCAGAGCGCTAGTGCGGGTATGACGTACTCGTGCAGAGCACTAGTGCGGGTATGACGTACTCGTGCAGATCACTAGTGCGGGTATGACGTACTCGTGCAAAGCACTAGTGCGGGTATGATGTACTCGTGCAGAGCGCTAGTGCGGCTATGACGTACTCGTGTAGAGTGCTAGTGCGGGTATAACATACTCGTGCAGAGCGCTAGTGCGGGTATGACGTACTCGTGCAAAGCACTAGTGCGGGTATGATGTACTCGTGCAGAGCGCTAGTGCGGCTATGACGTACTCGTGTAGAGTGCTAGTGCGGGTATAACATACTCGTGCAGAGCGCTAGTGCGGGTATGACGTACTCGTGCAAAGCACTAGTGCGGGTATGATGTACTCGTGCAGAGCGCTAGTGCGGCTATGACGTACTCGTGTAGAGTGCTAGTGCGGGTATAACATACTCGTGCAGAGCGCTAGTGTGGGTATGACGTACTCGTGCAAAGCGCTAGTGCGGCTATGACGTACTCGTGCAGAGTGCTAGTGCGGGTATAACATACTCGTGCAGAGCGCTAGTGTGGGTATGACGTACTCGTGCAAAGCGCTAGTGCGGCTATGACGTACTCGTGTAGAGTGCTAGTGCGGGTATAACATACTCGTGCAGAGCGCTAGTGCGGGTATGACGTACTCGTGCAAAGCACTAGTGCGGGTATGATGTACTCGTGCAGAGCGCTAGTGCGGCTATGACGTACTCGTGTAGAGTGCTAGTGCGGGTATAACATACTCGTGCAGAGCGCTAGTGCGGGTATGACGTACTCGTGCAAAGCGCTAGTGCGGCTATGACGTACTCGTGCAGAGTGCTAGTGCGGGTATAACATACTCGTGCAGAGTGCTAGTGCGGCTATGACGTACTCGTGCAGAGCGATAGTGCGGGTATGACGTACTCGTTCAGAGCACTAGTGCGGGTATGACGTACTCGTGCAAAGCGCTAGTGCGGCTATGACGTACTCGTGCAGAGCGCTAGTGCGGGTATAACATACTCGTGCAGAGCGCTAGTGTGGGTATAACATACTCGTGTAGAGCGCTAGTGTGGGTATAACATACTCGTGCAGAGCGGTAGTGTGGGTATTACGTACTCGTCGTTAAACCTGCGTAGCCGGTACTTGTCCACGTCCACGTTGCTCACGGAGCCGTCAGTGGAACGCACCATGATGCCACGTAGCACGCAGCGCGCGCACGTGAAGTAGATGTTGGTGGTGTTGAGGTGCTGTGCCGGCAACGCCTGCCGCACCAGCGGTGTGAGCCGCGTCTGCCCCATGCCTGCAATATCAAAAAATAATGCAATGTAATAAAAATAAAGAATGAGCCGTCGCGAGACGCCTAGCAAATGTGGAACATCTAAACTATTTTGTATAGAAAATACGCTATAACTCCATTAGCATACGAGCTCAGCGCGTTGAGAGGGAAGATCGCCGAGCCGAGTGGGAAAAGAACCGCAGAGTTACGAGCGCGTGGCGACTGCAGGCCTGAACATCAGCCGCCGCATTAGATGTTTGCTTGGTGTCACAGGCAAACGAAGACGATAGTTTGTCCGAGCGTACGATGTAGTCGTTTATGCAACAACACACTACTCACTGATGGTGACCAGAGGTACGTGCACGAAGCTCCCCCTCTTGGCGATATCTTCGAAACGCACGTAGTACGTGGTGGCGTCCTCGGATCGCATCGGCCGGAAGATCATGGTGATCTTAATATAATTATTGTCCACTAACTCGCTTATCACCTCTATATTGTCGAAGTTCTGCAATAAACACATTTAATGTCATATAGTTGCCAGTTCTCATTTAACATATGGTTGCGAGTTCTCATTTATTAACAGGTAGTTGTTATACAGGTTCAAATTCAAATAGCCAGCGGAACTCCGCAGACGTGATGGGTACAGGCTGCAATTTAATTCATTGGCAATACTTTAACGACGTATTCTAATTATGATGTCATCATCAAGTTTTAAATTAATTTCCCTGTTTTAAGTATAGTGTACAAAGATCTGGCCCAGGCTCCATACATTTTGGAACTTGTTACTTATTTTAAGTTTATGAATGAAATAAAATCATAGTAAGAAATTGTTTACTACACTATTAGATAATTACAAAGCTGTTTTAAAATAATAGTAAAGTTTATGCCAATAAAATCGGTACATTAGTACCTAACACTTAATAAATAAATGAGTAAAACTAAAGAAAGACTTGGCCAAAAGCATATAGAAAAGAACTGTTTGTATGACTTAATTGATAAATGTGAAGAATTTCTAGCGAAATAGGTATGTCAAGATCGCAGCCAATGGAAATCAGTTGTAATTACCTACCCGCGTGGAAGATTGGCGTGAGTATGTAACATTAAATGAATAGTAGATTGTACAACTAATGCATAAAAGAAGCTATTTTAGCCCGAGACGTTTATATTCACCCGAGCCGCAGGCGAGGGTGGATAGGTAAAATGGCTCGTTTATGCCTGAGTTATACACTCTGCTATTCACTTCGATTGCGAGAATATGAAACAGGCATAAAGTATACGCCACGAAACTTTTTTTTTTTTTCAGCATGTGTCATTCGACTTGGGTACTTCATACAGCCAAGTCATAAAAACGTTTCTTTGCGTTTTTAAATAATAAATGACAACTATTTTATCTGATTTTATTAAATTAACGATAGAAAACACGGAAGTGGTATAAATTCAAGAAAATGAAAATTGTGCGTGTGGCTGTTCTGCCTGATTACCTTGGTCTTAGAAAAAAAAATTACTTTATGCACTAGAACATAAAAAGCGATTTTATGTCGCCTAAAGGTACGATTCCACCAAAATAGTGTGCAGCACATTTGTTCACAAACATTTTGTACAGAACTCCAACAGTGCACGTACTGAGCTGCAGATCCGTTAGTCTCTGTTTCCACCGGCAAAGCTGTGCGTAACTTTTGTAAGCGCACAGTGTAGCACACTTGTGCACGAACATGTTCATGTTCATGTGTTCGGGTCTAATCGGGGCAATGTGCGCGGACAAATAAATGTTTTCACTCCGGTAGCGGAAGCAAGACTGAGTTCGCGAACAACAAGTGTGTACGCGTCGACGCGAGTCCACTGCATGCATGTGTGCGCGCATAAAAGTGTGCAACTGTGCGCGAACATTTCTACAATGTTCGCACTCAATTTGTTATTGTTTGCTTGAGTGAGTCGACCAGAATAAACATTTGTGTCGTACACTGTGCATTACAGTGCCGCACAGTTCAGCAAACCGGTGGAATCGTACCTTAAAACTTTCCCAAATAAACACACTTGGAAACCGATTTCGTTTTTTAATTTTCCTTACAATTTTTTTTTAATACTAAGCTTGTATTTTGGATGGAAAGATTTTTTTTACTGTCGTGGTTCATTTTCTTAGGTCATTACCTATGATCATTTAATGTTACCTGTTCATTTACACACGTTATATTATTTTAAACTATTGCATAGCTTTTATCGCAGGCTTTGAGCGCGGCGACCGAATCAAGAAACTCCGACCGGCAAAGCGGTGTGGCGTTGAAAGCCGTGCATCGTCTAACGTCGTTTCAGTTCGACAGACTTCGGCACGGTGTTTGTGTGCGTGCGACTAGACGTATGCGTGTAGACTGTACATACATATTATAATTGCATAAGTTGATAAAAAATGCTATGCAATAGCTTTACCGCGGCAGTCCCCGAGTGCCACACGTATTTTTTGGTCATTTTTAAATAAAACAATATACTAAATAATAATGTAATTAATAGGTTAGTTTAATTCAGAGAAAAAATAAACAAAATTGTGTTTCTGGCGACTCCATGCCTTCTCTGTTCTAAAACATAACACGCTCGCGGTGAGTTTGCGATTCAAGCGAGGCGCGAGGGCGCTCCCCGCGTCTTCAGTTAAGCCACGCCCCTCGAACTATGATTTATTTCTTACGTATCACCTTAGTCAGGGCGACCAACTATTTTTATCGTTTAAGTAGTCGTTGATGGGATAGTATGCCTTTGAACAAAAGTTGGATTTTACTTGAGCTTTAAACGTATTAAAAGGCAAATCTGGCAAAGAAGAAGGTGGCTTGTTATAAAAGGTTATACCAAGCCCAACAAATGAGTTATAAAAGGTTATACCAAGCCCAACAAATGAGTTATAAAAGGTTATACCAAGCCCAACAAATGAGTTATAAAAGGTTATACCAAGCCCAACAAATGAGTTATAAAAGGTTATACCAAGCCCAACAAATGAGTTATAAAAGGTTATACCAAGCCCAACAAATGAGTTATAAAAGGTTATACCAAGCCCAACAAATGAGTTATAAAAGGTTATACCAAGCCCAACAAATGAGTTATAAAAGTTATACCAAGCCCAACAAATGAGTTATGAACCTTATGAAGCCGGTGAAAGGGAGCACGTAGTTTGTCCTTATTTCTAGTGTTAACATTGTGAATATCACTGTTTTTAGTGTACAAGTGTATATTTTGTGTAATATATGTTTAAGATGTTTTGTATTGTGTTATCGCGTTACGATATCGATACCCATCACGTCTGCGGAGTTTCGCTAGCTAATTACATCTGATCCTGTATTCAATTATTATCAAACTAACTGTTTACACTAGGTACGATAAACTAACTGTTTACACTAGGTACGATAAACTAACTGTTTACACTAGGTACGATAAACTAACTGTTTACACTAGGTACGATAAACTAACTGTTTACACTAGGTACGATAAACATTTTAACGAACAACTTTTCTGAATAAAACACATTTCTTGGGCATCGGTGTGAGAAAGTGAAACCACATCTTTAATTTGGATATTAATCTAACTACGACAAATAAATAACTAGGTATTATTTTTAATAGGTACACAAAATATTAAGCCTAGCCCTCTGCCTGACCATTCGGCGAAATACAGGGGTGATGTAATGTTAAACAAGGTTTTTTTAATTTTTCCCAAAACTTAGACATTCCGGGCTGCCATTATATTCGGTGGGGACGGCGAAATACATATTTCGTGGATAGATGGCACCACAGTAGAGCGAACAGCGCCATCTAACGATTTGATTGGTTAACGAGGAATCATGTGATCGGAAACGCAAGTGAGCCCTACCGCTTGGACACGATCGTCGGTAGAGGGGATGCAGCGAGGACTGGCGGAGAGACCGAGTGTGGCGACACCGCGACAGTCTACGGTCGGCACTCGAGTCGGACGGTCTTGCTTGGCAAACGCTCAATACCAACACACGTGTTTGTTTCGGTTGTTAATTGCTAGTTTATTAAAGTTATTTTGAATTCAAATTATCTTTTCGTTCGAGAACCCACTGCAGTGCTCACAACTATCAAAACTATGTTGGATCGTGAAGAAGATCCATTGTTTCGCATCTCGGCCACCCAATGATGCGACACATATGTATACCTTCCGCTTTTCCCGTAAAGCAAAGTTGTCAAATTGGTTATTTTATAATTTGACAGCTCTAAAAACTGGACTGAAACTTACGTCCACAGCCTGGAACAGAACATGTAAAACATATTTTATAATTACAACTTACTATTTCTAGTCAAAGTCAAATAATTTATTTTGAAATAGGCACATGAGAGGCAATTTCAACGTCAAAATGTACAAGCAAACGGAATTGATTCTAGTTGCCCCTTCCAAAAGGTAGCCTCGTAGGTGGTGGATGGGCAAGAAACTCCGCTCCTCGTGGAGGTCTAGCTCATGTAGGTACATGAGCTAGACAGAATAGGTATTCTGTCAAACATGTTTCCTGTACCAACACAAATTGATATTTATAAATGTCTTTAACATACGAGATTCTGAAAATTGGTTTAGAGTTGAATTGTCCCCCTGTCTGTAGGCACCTATGCACCTCTAGCTTGGGGATGGCCTGTTTTGGAATGGTTCGTGTACACTGACTTTCGTAGTTAATTCAAATTATATTATTTCATTTACTTATAAGTTATTTATTTATATTATAACTATTATGGCGCCCGAGCGCGCGTCTCCTTTTTAAGGAAATTTCTCGCCGGCTGGTCGACACTTCACGTGACCACAGGGCTGGGTCGTTCTTTGGCCAAAGAATTAGCATTGCCATTCAACGTGGCAATGCTGCCAGTCTTCTGGGCACGTTTCCGGGTGACAGCGATGCGGACGAGTACTTCGACGCCTAAGTGTCCTTTGTTTTTGTATTTTATTTATTTGTATAGTAAGTTAGTTAGTCATTTATTTTAGTATATGTATAGTTATTTATAAGTAGGTAACGATTGTAATGAATTACTTACACCGTCCCTTCGACTGACGCGAGTCTGAAAAATAAATCAAAAGTAGAATTCACATGTTGAGTGTTCCGGTACCTACTACCGACACGGCTCTCGTAGGACGCCGGAGTATCGGGCGGATTGTTTTCAAAAGGGCAGGAGTTGTGTTTATTCCTCAAACATTGCGGTATGGGTGGCGAGGAGACCTGACATGCATGCTCCTCACGTGATCTGACCAAGATTATGTCTGGACTGAAAAGAAAAGAAACTGGGACCTCTGAATTTATTTCGGTCTTTCTTCTCAAAGTAGTCGGTTGGTAAACCCGAATTCTAGTTTTAAAACGTTATATATTTTTGACGCGTGAATGTATTTTTTTCAACCAATTTACAGAAATAAACATAATTTGTTATAATTGTCAGCAGCTTTTCTTTCTTTCTCTCATACAGTCGGCACCTCTTCGAGACCGCCGTCACCGCCCTGCGGCCGCAGCACTACTCAGGCACTCTGGCTCACCCGCAGTCCGTTGGGCATGTACTTGCCGACCCCGTGGAACTCGTAGCCCGCCGGTATCATGACGCGGCGCGAGCTGGTCACGTAGTTGTGTGACGGGAACGCCGTCTCATTCTTGTCGTCCTCTGAAATTAACTTTGTTTCAATATTGTATTTCCCTACATAAAACAGACGATTGTGAACTACATATATGCCTGCTTACAAAATTCATGAACGCCCCTAATGTTTCTGTTTTGCTAAGACGTAATGAAATAACACAATACGTACCGGGGACAGCTACAATAATATAATATTCATGAGTAAAGACTGCCAATGAATTCAACAAACCAAAAGAGTTCATGTAATAAAACACTTACGAGGTACGATTTCTGTAAATTTTAAAAGAATCAATGATTAATTCCAAAAAATAATGTGGTTAGGTATGAAAGTCATCTACATTAATAATGGTAAAACAGGTATTTCGCTTTCCGAGACACGGAATGCACGTGAAGCCGTTAAGGCGGGGATGATGATGTTCCCGTGACGAAGAAGTGAATTCAAACCAGCTAGTCAGAGGTAAAAACAGTAGTATATTGTCTATGTAGACACACGATTCATATAAACAATACACATAGACACGACATAGTGTAAATAAGTTATAAATAGGTTCCTTCAACTTACGCACTAAAACACTAACTTTATATACTTATACTGATTGGCACTGTTTGGAACGCGGCGCGCAAGTTGGCGGAGACTGGAGATGTTTATTTACGGGAGGATAGCTCGCTACTGCTAGGTTATGTTAAGAGACGGTCGTCACAAATTCCGAACACACCAATGTGCATCATCTCATCTTAACCCAACCACTTTCCAGAGGTCGCACTTGGCTTCGGCCCCTACTACCCCATAAATCCGGTGCAATGCCGAGATAAGTACGGAAAAGTATTAAAAAAAACCCGACTGCAGTAAAAAACTTAAGTTAAAAAAAAAATGAAAAGCTAAAACATTTTAAATAAATAAAATAAAAGTTGGAAGCAGGCGGGACCCATTTGAGTTTGAAAATATAAAAAAATTAAACCGCCGAAAAAACTGAAGAGCAAAACATAATAAACCTTTTATATTTATCTTAATAACCAAGTTCTTAAACTAATGTAAGTATACCTAAGTAATTTTGAGTCGGCGCCAAACAAGCAAATAATATCGTTGCGAGTGGTCGTGCGGAGAGCGCATTTTTTCGAATGTTAATGTTTATCGCTGGAGATTTCACGTTGCATTATTAATTTGATTTGGTTCTTTCTTTAAATTTAAGGTAATTTAGTGATCTTTGTTCATTGATTGTTTGGCGCCGACTCAAAATTACTTTGGTATACTTACATTAGTTCAAGAACTTAGTTATTAAGGTTAAATATAAAAGGTTTATTATTTTTTGCTTTTCAGTTTTTCCGGCGGTTTAGTTTTTTTGTTACAAAGTTTTTATTTTATTATTTTTTGTAGCTATAATTTACTAATTAACACATGCTTAATTTTTGATTAGGTACTTTTAAAATAACTGCCTACCTTACTTTAACTATTAACTTTTTATAATCCTACTTTAACTATTATTTGTTGACCATCCCCTGTTTTCCTACCCTTAGTGTTGGTTTTTTTTTTCCAAATGTGTATGGAACTAACTTCGGGATATACCCTTTCCAATAAAAAAATAATTATCAAAATCGGACTACTCTGTAAAAAGTTATGCGTGGTCATACATTACAATCAGTGAGTGAAGAATCAATCATCCCCTGTTTTCCTACCCTTAGGGTTAGAATTTTTTTCTAAATTTATATGGGACCAACTTTGGGGTATTCCTTTTCTAATAAAAAAAGAATTAACAAAATCGGACTGCTCTGCAAGAAGTTATGCGTGATCGATCATACATAAAAAAAATATATATATACAGGGTGTTCCTGGAAGTATGGATCAAATCGAATAGGGGCGTGGGCAAGGTCATTTCCAAACTTTTTAACCCTGAGAATGTCAGTGAATTTTTTTACGGTTCAAAAGTTATGACCGATTTTAATTTTTTTTTCAATCACTTCGCTTAGTGCTCAACGAAAATAATCATAAAAAAAATACTATCAGGGCTGTCTAAAAAAAATAAATTGATAGCCCTGATAGTTTTCACGAATTAGATCTTTCTTCTCTTTTTTTTAGTATTTTTTTTTTTAGTTTTTTTTTTAGTATTTTTTTTTTTTGCTAAAACGTTTGGAAATGACCTTGCCCACGTCCCTATTTGATTTGATCCATACTTCCAGGGACACCCTGTATACGCGTTGACTTGAGAACCTCCTCCGTTTTTTCGTCGGTTAAATATGGAATGGGACCCGCCTGCTTCCAACTTTTATTTAATGTAAAATGGGCTTGTTTTTAGCATTTCAGTTTCTTATAAATTAAGTTGTATCTATTTTTGTAATCACCTTTTAAAACCCTTCATTTTGATATCCCACTCGATGGTATTAGAAGAAAAAATAAATTTCGAACTCACCAATATGGCACCCCAAATCCGCCATTTTACTTTGTTTTTCATTTTAATGTAGCCAGTGACACTCGCGCTACCAAGACAAATCTAAAGACGTATAATTTATCCAAATCTGTTCATTCGTTTTGGAGTTACGAGGGAACAAATAAACGGACATACATACAGGTCAAACACATAACCCTCCTTTTGGGCTTCGCCGCAGTCGGGTAAAAACAAAAATAATCTTACCTTCCCCTACAACGACAAAACCATAATAGTGTTATTTTATGCGTAAAAAAAAAACTAGTAATAAAAAGTGCTTAAAAAGGGCTTTTATTGAATTGTTAAAGTTTTCAACAATATATATTTATATATTTTTTTAGCAATTTTTTTTTTGCTTGAGTATAATTTACAATCTATTTATTGGTAGATATATTGGCGTGACTAGCTGACATAATCTGTCTCGTAATATTAACTACTTTGCATACCAATTACCTACTGTTGTATAGAAGTAAGTTTTTTTTTTAACTGAACAGACAGCTGTGCCGCTGGGGAGTTTGTTGCGCCACTTCTTCTCCCCAGCGACAGCACTAGGAAGTGGTGAAGGGCGCGCGTGCCGGGGGACTGGCTTTTGTAATTTTTACGTTCGAAAAGTGCTGATTCTCAGCCTTATATGAATGAATGACTTTTATTTTGATTTTGAATACAGGATGTCTGACAGAGTTTTAAAATACTTGACACAATAACAAATTACTTACTTGAAATTTCTATCAGACAAAATAAATAATTTAAAAACAAATACTATTAATTAATTAATTAATAAAAACACTAAAACTAAATGAACTGTAAGGAAATATTTTTATTGTACCTTCATCAGTGTCTGAAAAAACAAATTAATTTTAAAACATCATGACTTAAAGAACTGCTCTCTGTGCTCACGAGTCCCACGAGTCCGGACTCTCTGTGCTCACGAGTCCCGCGAGTCCGGACTCTCTGTGCTCACGAGTCCCACGAGTCCGGACTCTCTGTGCTCACGAGTCCTACGAGTCCGGACTCTCTGTGCTCACGAGTCCTACGAGTCCGGACTCTCTGTGCTCACGAGTCCGTACTCGCGGTTAATCGAAACATGTTGTATCATGATCATCATCATTCATTTCATCAAGTAGGTACTAATACTAATAGTGGGATGTGGCTCGCCTAATTGAAAAGTTGCACCACAAAGGGCCCGTTTAGAACTTCAAACGTACCACAACCGCGCAACATCACAGCGATGATACGTGGGCAAGCCGTGGTTACGTGTGGATAGTGTCGCTGCAGGTTCTTGCAGCTGTGTTGTGGTTGCGTTGTCGCTAGTAGTTGCGATGTGGTTACGTTGTGGCTAGCGTTTGCAGACAGACAGATCGTTGTGGTTGCTTTGTGGCTGCGACGTGGCTTTGATGTGGTCTGTATCGCCCACACAGTTGATTTTGACGGTCACATGTAGGCCGTCTGAATAGAATATTAATTTTCATAGAAATTAGCACCCGACCACGTGTTGTCCTTGTGAGTTGTGGTGTGGTCGTGGTGTGGTTATGGTACATGTGATTGGGCCCAAGGTTTAAACTCTAGACGTTATAGGCTGAAATATTGAATAGGATACTTGCCTCCCGCTAGAAATAGAAAATATCGGTTATTGTCATCCCTTGTTTTAATAATTCTAATTAAAAATACTTATTCTCTTTTTTATAAAACAAGTATGACTTTTCTATTGATACTCGCATTAATGTGGACTTTATTTTAGAAGCAATGTAAACTTTCGTCAACTTACAGTAGTCATCTGAAATTATTAGAAGAAATACCATTTAAATCAGAATGCAAATAAAACTAAAAGTGGCTAGTTACAAGTCAACTGCCCAACTGGCCGCCCGGTAGTGAGTGGTCGCCTGTGAAGCAATGTCTCACATTTCAGACGCGATACCATCCCAGAGACGGCGCGGCGGCGCAGCCTTCGAGCCGGAACACAACGACGTTTGCTGGCAGTAGGATAGTAGATCTTCCATCCATTACAAACTGAGACCCTCTGTGCTTCGGAAAGCACGTTAAGCCTCGGCTTTCATTTGTAAATCTTTGACTTTTTGTAGTCAAAAGTCCCAAAGCCTGGTAACCAGTATTGCCAAATAGTATCGTGTTACCCAGTAACTGGGTTGTGGAGATCAGATAGGCAGTTGCTTCATGTAAAATACTGGTATTCAGCTGCATCCGGTAAGACTGGAAGCCGACCCCAAGATAGTTGCGAAAAACTCTTCAAAGTAATTCTTTCCGGGACGAGCTTTGTATCCATTTCCACGAAGGTATTAGACAGACTTACGCCACAGCTCGCTGGCCGGCGTGGCCTGGTCGGGCCCGGGCAGGCTGAAGATGTAGCCCACCTGGCAGGGGTTCCAGTGCTCGCACACCTCGCGGTCCGGGTCCAGCTCGGACACAAACTTGTACGTCTGCGGGGAATGGGAACGTTACACACTATCTCATCTAATCTAACTAGCCTATGTTGTCCCACTGCAGAGCAAAGGCCTCGAATTTCTGACCGTATAACGAATAGTTACTTGATCTATTCTGTACAAATCTCACCGTGAAAACTTAAGTGAAAAGAACTGTCATTCCACTGATACTTGGGGTTGACACTAGAGTGGCAGCTCGCTTCAAACTCACTTCAACTTAGTTTTCGCGATGAGATTATTGCAGAATAGATATGATGATGCTAGGGATTGTCACTATTGACACATCACAGCAGTGCACCACCACGTCGTCCGTGTCCTCGAGCGCGCACTTCTGGCTGGTGTAGTTCAGCGAGGTGCACTCGCTCGTAAGGAGAGATAGGTACTCACTCTGTCGGGATAGTACCGGTAGTGCACCACCACGTCGTCCGTGTCCTCGAGCGCGCACTTCTGGCTGGTGTAGTTCAGCGAGGTGCACTCGCTCGCAAGGAGAGATAGGTACTCACTCTGTCGGGATAGTACCGGTAGTGCACCACCACGTCGTCCGTGTCCTCGAGCGCGCACTTCTGGCTGGTGTAGTTCAGCGAGGTGCACTCGCTCGCAAGGAGAGATAGGTACTCACTCTATCGGGATAGTACCGGTAGTGCACCACCACGTCGTCCGTGTCCTCGAGCGCGCACTTCTGGCTGGTGTAGTTCAGCGAGGTGCACTCGCTCGCAAGGAGAGATAGGTACTCACTCTATCGGGATAGTACCGGTAGTGCACCACCACGTCGTCCGTGTCCTCGAGCGCGCACTTCTGGCTGGTGTAGTTCAGCGAGGTGCACTCGCTCGCAAGGAGAGATAGGTACTCACTCTATCGGGATAGTACCGGTAGTGCACCACCACGTCGTCCGTGTCCTCGAGCGCGCACTTCTGGCTGGTGTAGTTCAGCGAGGTGCACTCGCTCGCAAGGAGAGATAGGTACTCACTCTGTCGGGATAGTACCGGTAGTGCACCACCACGTCGTCCGTGTCCTCGAGCGCGCACTTCTGGCTGGTGTAGTTCAGCGAGGTGCACTCGCTCGCAAGGAGAGATAGGTACTCACTCTGTCGGGATAGTACCGGTAGTGCACCACCACGTCGTCCGTGTCCTCGAGCGCGCACTTCTGGCTGGTGTAGTTCAGCGAGGTGCACTCGCTCGCAAGGAGAGATAGGTACTCACTCTATCGGGATAGTACCGGTAGTGCACCACCACGTCGTCCGTGTCCTCGAGCGCGCACTTCTGGCTGGTGTAGTTCAGCGAGGTGCACTCGCTCGCAAGGAGAGATAGGTACTCACTCTGTCGGGATAGTACCGGTAGTGCACCACCACGTCGTCCGTGTCCTCGAGCGCGCACTTCTGGCTGGTGTAGTTCAGCGAGGTGCACTCGCTCGCAAGGAGAGATAGGTACTCACTCTATCGGGATAGTACCTGTAGTGCACCACCACGTCGTCCGTGTCCTCGAGCGTGCACTTCTGGCTGGTGTAGTTCAGCGAGGTGCACTCGCTCGCAAAGAGAGATAGGTACTCACTCTGTCGGGATAGTACCGGTAGTGCACCACCACGTCGTCCGTGTCCTCGAGCGTGCACTTCTGGCTGGTGTAGTTCAGCGAGGTGCACTCGCTCGCAAGGAGAGATAGGTACTCACTCTGTCGGGATAGTACCGGTAGTGCACCACCACGTCGTCCGTGTCCTCGAGCGCGCACTTCTGGCTGGTGTAGTTCAGCGAGGTGCACTCGCTCGCAAGGAGAGATAGGTACTCACTCTATCGGGATAGTACCTGTAGTGCACCACCACGTCGTCCGTGTCCTCGAGCGTGCACTTCTGGCTGGTGTAGTTCAGCGAGGTGCACTCGCTCGCAAAGAGAGATAGGTACTCACTCTGTCGGGATAGTACCGGTAGTGCACCACCACGTCGTCCGTGTCCTCGAGCGTGCACTTCTGGCTGGTGTAGTTCAGCGAGGTGCACTCGCTCGCAAGGAGAGATAGGTACTCACTCTGTCGGGATAGTACCGGTAGTGCACCACCACGTCGTCCGTGTCCTCGAGCGCGCACTTCTGGCTGGTGTAGTTCAGCGAGGTGCACTCGCTCGCAAGGAGAGATAGGTACTCACTCTATCGGGATAGTACCTGTAGTGCACCACCACGTCGTCCGTGTCCTCGAGCGTGCACTTCTGGCTGGTGTAGTTCAGCGAGGTGCACTCGCTCGCAAAGAGAGATAGGTACTCACTCTGTCGGGATAGTACCGGTAGTGCACCACCACGTCGTCCGTGTCCTCGAGCGTGCACTTCTGGCTGGTGTAGTTCAGCGAGGTGCACTCGCTCGCAAAGAGAGATAGGTACTCACTCTGTCGGGATAGTACCGGTAGTGCACCACCACGTCGTCCGTGTCCTCGAGCGTGCACTTCTGGCTGGTGTAGTTCAGCGAGGTGCACTCGCTCGCAAGGAGAGATAGGTACTCACTCTGTCGGGATAGTACCGGTAGTGCACCACCACGTCGTCCGTGTCCTCGAGCGCGCACTTCTGGCTGGTGTAGTTCAGCGAGGTGCACTCGCTCGCAAGGAGAGATAGGTACTCACTCTATCGGGATAGTACCTGTAGTGCACCACCACGTCGTCCGTGTCCTCGAGCGTGCACTTCTGGCTGGTGTAGTTCAGCGAGGTGCACTCGCTCGCAAAGAGAGATAGGTACTCACTCTGTCGGGATAGTACCGGTAGTGCACCACCACGTCGTCCGTGTCCTCGAGCGTGCACTTCTGGCTGGTGTAGTTCAGCGAGGTGCACTCGCTCGCAAAGAGAGATAGGTACTCACTCTGTCGGGATAGTACCGGTAGTGCACCACCACGTCGTCCGTGTCCTCGAGCGCGCACTTCTGGCTGGTGTAGTTCAGCGAGGTGCGCTCGCAAGGGGCGCAGCCGATCACGCTGGTGCCATTCCGAGGTAGGTCGGGACCTTCCACCTTGTGCCCTAAACATCGTTTAATTCAAGTTAAAGCAATCATTATATCAGTGTTCACCATCACCGCCATCGGGACCCTTGTTCCTCCCAATGCTGAGTATAAGCCTCCTCCCTTTTGTGCTATGCTTCCTTGTAATACTTTTCCAATACCTACATATTATGATGATCTGGGTACTTTTAAGTGTGCTTAACGTTTTTTTTTTCTTAACTGTTTAACACATGCCTAGGCCTAGTAACGAGCGGGAACTGGTTCTTTGACTTTCAAGATTCCAAGCACGAACCAGAATTACTGAAAAAACACAGCTAAATATAAACTTACGGTTGCAGAAGAAGTACTTATTGTCTGCCACATAGAGTTCCTTATCCTCTGCGGAGAGGCAGGACTCGAACATAATGGGCGTGGGGTCCAGGTTGTCCTCACATATGATGGCGCCGGAGCCGTCGGGCTCGCGTGGCGCGCGATTGGTGGGGCAGCGGTACATCAGGCCTGCGACAGCGAACGAACACGGTTTAACATGATTTTAATCGCACGGCCTTATGTAAAAACGAATCGAGCGATTTCTTTTTAAATATTCGTAAGTCCTGTCATCCTTAATTTAAGCGCTGTTATTTTAGACAAAAATCTAAGCTTAATCAGAGTAGTCAAACTGCACAAACGTAAACAATCAAACTGAATCGCTTTTTTTCTGCCGCTTGATTCGCTTCGCTATTACACGGAAGTAAGCCAGGCGGCGCGGCGCGGCATGCTATGGCAAAGGATTTTCACAAGCGGAACAGATTTTAAATCTTCCATACACTTAGCACTCAATTATCGTTGGTAGCATCACTCACAAGGGGGCGTGACATACAGCGAGAAGCTACGGTGACGCGGCAGGCATCTGCGCAGGGCCATGTCGTTAGTTCTTCAAACATTCAAATGTTCATTATCCTGTCTTTGTAAAACCTACCACCTAAGTTCACATTGTGGAATGCAATGAATATATTGAGGATACGCAGTGACAACGCACGAACCCTTGCGTATGATGGCGGGCGGCTTGTTGCGTATCTCGGCGACCGTGACGCCCTTCTCGCCGTTCTGGATGGCCGTCATGACGCGCTTGTACAGCGTGGTGCGCCGCTCCTGCTCCGCGATGATGTACGGCAGCAGCTCCTCCGACAGCACGTCCACCTTCTTCTTCGCCTCGGCGTTCATCTGCGACAGAAGGAGCACACTGCGCCACTATATCCGTGCCCGCAACTTTATTGACGCAACATTACGCGTGTGATCCCGAAGAGTTGGGCAGAGGTGTACTTATAGTTACACCTACATTTCGCCAGTTATGTTTAAGTCCCACGTAACCTATTGCCATCAACCGGGCACAAATGCAGACTCCGGGCTGCTACAAAGAAATTCCTGATGGAAAACCCATTAACACTTTTCGCGACCTGGGAATCAAACCCAGGAAGGACCTCGTGCTCGCCGCTTACGACTCCTAGACCAACGAGGCAGTAAAAAAAACTTGTTAAATGTCATGACAAACAAGTCACCTTCGAAGTATGTGTGGCCCGGTTAGTAGCAGCCAAGTCGCTAGCAATACTGATTCAGAGTGCAGGCTTACCCGGTCAGCGTCCTTGTTGAACTTGATGCCCGTCCCATCCTAAAATGTTATGCAAAGGTTTATAACACTGACAAACGATTTCAATTAGTCCTAATAAAAAAACGTCGGAAAATAACGTGAGTTGATGTAAGTAAAAACGTGTAAATGTTAATATAAAAACTTTTTAACATAAAATTAAACCTCCGAAAAAACTGAAAAGCAATAAATAATAAATCTTTTATATTTAACCTCAATAAATAAGTTCTTAAACTAATGTAAGTATACCTAAGTAGCTTTGAGTCGGCACCAAACAACCAAATTAATATCGTAGCCGTGCGGAGAACGCATTTTTTGTTTGGAATGTTAATGTTTATCGCTGGAGATTTCACGTTGCATTGTTAATTTGATTTGGTTACTTTCTTTAAATTTAGGGTAATTTAGTGATCTTTGTTTACTGATTGTTAGGCGCCGACTCAAAATTACTTAGGTATACTTACATTAGTTTAAGAACTTATTTATTGAGGTTAAATAAAAAAGGTTTATTATTTTTTGCTTTTCAGTTTTTTCGAAGGTTTAATTTTTTTGTAAAAAAGTTTTTATTTTAAAAATTTTTGAGGCTATAATTTAGTAATTACTACATGCTTAATTTTTGATTACTTTTAAAATAGCTACCTACCTTACTTTAGCTATTAATTGTTATATAATCCTACTTTAACTATTAGCAAATAATAGTTAAAGTAGGATTATATAACAATTGTATAAAAATACTTAAAAACAACAGGCTTTATATACCAACATTGGTAGGCCTACTTATTTTTTAATTGTAATACACAGCTCAGCATTAAAATCTGTGAATGAACAATAAATCACCCCTATTTTCCCACCCTATGGGTAGGATTTTTTTTTTCAAATTTACATGGGGCCAACTTCGAGGTATGTCCTATCCATTAAAAAAAGAATTATCAAAATCGGGCTAATTTGTAAAAAGTTATGCGTGGTCATACATTACAATCAGTGAGTGAACAATCAATCATCCCTGTTTTCCTACCCTTAGGGTTGGAATTTTTTTTCCAAATTTATATGGGACCAACTTCGGGGTGTACCCTTTCCAATAAAAAAAAATATCAAAATCGAACTGCTGTGTAAAAAGTTATGCGTGATCAATGTGATCATACATAAAACCAAAAAAGATTTTTTTTTTTTTATGTTAGTTTGTAGAGATGTTCGTCTTTTTGCCGATGCCCGTTTTGAATAAATCGGTGAAGTACTTACGACAGCCTGTCTCCTGACGATGTTGGCGAGGTAGCGGCCGCGCCGGGACGCCGGCAGCAGCACGCTGCCCGCCTGCACCTCGTCGCCCATCTGTTGTGAACGGGGGTCAGACTGTTAGCTTCTGTTGTGTGTCACGTGCGTATACAGTACCTACGTATGCAAGTAGTAGAATCACTGCTAAATATTTCACTGGGAGTCATTCGAAAACACTCAAATTCTGTCAGCTCAGTATTTCATCATTTATCTTTCTAATGCTTATGTCTCTCGCTTCGATGGCTTGTCTCCGCTAAGACTGCTGAGAGGGCCGCCAGAGCTGTAATTCGGTCTGGAGGACTATCGTGCTTACCGGTGGATAACCGCAATTTGCAAAACCAACATAATGGAAAACGAATAAGAAAATGATCCGGTTGTCCCTCATGTCGTGTACAAGCTGCGGCACAAGTACTTCTCCCGCTGAACTGAATCTAATCGGAGTTTCACTAACAGCCAATATTTTATTACTTTGTACAGTAATTGGGAGGCGAATTAAATGGTGCTCGTTATGACTAATTAATAGCACTAGCGGAGCGCGCGTGCGCGTCGATGCGTCGGCGAACTTGGTCGCCGTAACCACGGTAATGTTATCTAACAGTATTGTGACTCGGCCCTGTTCTTGAAATAATTACCTACAGCCGCGCGGTACGTAAACACGCGATAGGGCTGCCCGTCTACAGTATTTTAATTTCATCAAACTACTTGGGTTTCTTTCTAGTTTTGTGATTGTAAATCGACGGGTAATACGTAGACTGATGGTGCAACTCGCAAAATGACGAAAACTATTTTGTTGCATCAAAAGCCTTAAGGCGACTACATGATCTAAGCGCGGTCACTGTCGGACTGCATAGAAAAGAAAGAGAAGCGCGATGACACAACGGTGGTAATTTATTGTAAACTAGCACTTTGCCCGCGACTTCGTCCGCGTGTATTTCGTACTATCCTCTAAACATTTCGAAAATGTTTGTTCATGATCTTTATTATTTATTTAGATAAATAAATATTCGGGACAATTTTAAGTTTACCTATAGATCAAAGGAATCAGATTTTTCAAATAAACTCTATCCCCGCTTTTCAACCCCACAGGGCTGGAATTTCGAAAAATCGTTTGGGATGTGTTCGTAACTTGACTCAAAAACCCATACCCTTTTTTTTTTTCATTTAATGGAAGCAAGCAGTAAAATCCATCCCTTAAACTTTATTACCTTTTTTCATCTTGGTAAGAGCCAATTTTTTAAAAACCCTAAAACACATAGTAGTACCGAGTTTCGAGTTAATCCGACAGCGGGTTACATATTTTTCTAACCAATTATTACTTTGTCACCCCCTAAATCCTCTGAGGGGTTTTTTAAAACTAAAATTGACAATCTTAATTATTTACCGAGCCAAATATTGCCAATTTTCAAGTTTAATTAACCAAATGAATAAGATTTTTTATATAAACTGTATCCCCTCTTTTTATACTCATAGGGGTGGAATTTTGAAAAATCGTCTGGGACGTTTCTATGACTTAAGATTATTTATACCAATTTTCCAGTTAATCAAGCCACGTAATAAAATACACCTCTGTAAAATCGAGTAGGTACCACCACTGTTCACATCGTTAGGGATAGATTTTTGAAAAACCCTGGTACCCTTTATTATTTACTTTGGTTGGTTGAATGGTTGGTGGTGAGTTTCGAGTAAAAATTTGACACCCCCAATTTTCCTTAAGGGTAGTTTAGAATTCCAAAAAATGACGAATTTTATAATTTACTTAGACGTATTTGTGCCAAGTTTCAAGTTCTATACTTACATATTTTTTTTGAGTTACAAGCCACGTACTAAAATCCCCATAAAAATCGAAGTCAGGGGTCAATTTTCGAAAACCCCATACACTTATTATTGATAATTTTCTGTTTAAAGTATTAAAACTGAGTTTCGAGTTAATCGGACCACGCGTTAAAATTCTTCCACACAAACTTTAACACCCCTAAACCCCCTTTGAAGGGTAGTTTTCATAAACTAATAATGATAAACTTTATTAGTTTCTTAGGGGCAAGTATTCTTGCCGAGTTTCAAGTTTATTAACTAAATGAATAAGATTTTTCATATAAACTGTACCCCACTTTTCACTCCCACAGGGGTGGAATTTCTAAAAATCGCTTGGGATGTGTTCATTACTTGACTCAAAGATTATTTATACCAATTTTCAAGTTAATCAATTCACGGAGTAAAATCCTCCCCTGTAAAATTAACTACCCCTTTTAACGCAGTTAGGGGTAGGTTTTCGAAAAACCCTGATACACGTTATTCTTTATTGTTGGTCTGAAGTATAAATACTAAGTTTCGAGTTAATCAGAACGCGCGTTAAAATTCTTCCACACAAATTTTTTAACTCCCCAATCCTCCTTTCCTTTAGTTTAGAAAAAACAAAAAATGCCAAACTTCATAATTTATTTCGATAAGTATTCATGCCAAGTTTCAAGTTCATTAACTCAAGAAATAAGATTTTTCATACAAACAAAATCCCCCTTTTCACCCCCTTAAAGGTTGAATTTCCAAAAACCCCTTCTTAGTGCTCCCATACATTATAAAAGGAAGCCATGTGCATTTCACATTCCTAGTCCCAGTAGTTTCGGCTGTGCGTTGATATGTCAGTCAGACATTCAGTCAGTCAATCAGTCAGTCAGTCAGGGTCAAGTGGGCGTGGATGGCCAAATTCTAAACTATGAGGAATAGCGAAAAGTACTCAAAGGAGTCGCGGGCTCGATTTTGATGAAAACTAAAACTGCATCACAGCATCATTGGATTTTTGAAAAATAAATATTTCTAGCCAGGAATCGAACCTGTTGATTTTGAAAAAAAAACACATATTGTATTATTACACCATTCGATAGTGTCCCTAATAAGGATCAAAATCTGGGAAGTAATGAATCGAATCGTTTGCCGGTGAAAGGTTCTATCGATGAAATTTATACAGATCGGACTAACTTACCTAGTGACGTCCGATCCTTAATTATGTGAAGTAATCCAATCCTCATTGTATACTATGTAGTCGCACCATTTCGTGCGCACACGTCACAATGTTTAAAGATGAAATTCAAATTTTTTCATCCTAAAGAAAAACAAATGTTGTCTGTGGTCCAGTCGTTGGCGCGGTCTCCTGACATCTGTCAATCATTCTTTCAAAGCATAAGAACGGGACTTCACGATGACCTACATGGGCATCGTATAGTCCCGGCATACAGCACAACACAACTTCTAGAAGGGGTTTAATAAGGCAATCCAATATACCTAAAGTATAGGATGATTATCTGGGAAGGGTTGGGATACAATGAGGATTGGATTACTTCACATAATTAAGGATCGGACGTCACTAGGTAAGTTAGTCCGATCTGTATAATTATGCTTCGTAATCCAATCCTCATTGTATACTATGTAGATGTTCAAAGAATAAAGTTGTGTTGGTCATCATAGGTACATAAAATGAGCATTGTTCAATAATTGAACATTGTAACTTAACATGCTATTCTATGTTTGTTAGGTACTTACTAATTGTAATGCATTTCTATTAAGAATCAGTGTACCATTAAGGTAAATAGTTACCTAACTTAATTTATAATTCTCTAATTACTATTAGATTCTGGAAATATAATCAGTTTTGAATCAACTAGTTTAATTAATAATCCCATATGGCACACATCAATTTCTTATAATCAGACAATTAACATTGACATGTAATAAGTTCTATGTACAACCACTCTATAGAGCACACAGCTGGTGCAAAAGCATTAGAATCACTAATAAAAAGGTCTCTTATAAAACCGAGTAAGGGTTGAGAAATTTGTGGTCCAACCAGCATAATGACACCTTCTTCAGAGCCCTTTGAAGTAGAGGCATGTCTGTATATGTGAATTTAGAAATAATAATATCTATTCCACTCTTACTTGAAATTTGTTTTATCCATCTATTATTGGTTACAGTAGAGGTTGCATCATAAGGCTTTCTTATAGTTATAATTAATGATTTACAATTTTGTCTTATACTCTTACCTAGTAAAATCTAGATAGGACAATTTAGGGGTTGTGGCAGTACAGAAAGATAAATTATCTTTAAAAAATGGTAGAATCAAGTTGAGTTCGGATCTACCAGGTTTTAATTATATCTGGATTTTTATGTTAATATTGTCCTCATTATAAGAAGTGTACTAATGAGTGACCAGGTTTGAATTTTGTGTGCAGTTACAAGAGCTATTATCGTTACTAATTGTTTGGTTAGAAATTCTAAACCAAGGGTTTGATTGGGAAATAAATTAATCTGTCGAACTCCGCTAATGAGACACAATTGATTTTCCATTGTCTCGTCGCCAACAGGCGACGCGCGGTGCTTGGCCGGTTAAATAATGCAAAACGATACTAGGGTCCCACTAACTTCATATTTGGGATTCTTTGGTCTTAATATAAATATATCCGTGAGAAACCTTGTCGCTCTGTCATTTTTGTGTCAATGTGGCGGCCAAAAAACTACAGAATTTGCTGATTATTATATAGCTCACTCAATACCATTAGGATATCATACATCATTAAACTTAGTGGTAAAAATTATATGACTATCATGACTGAGCCTAGGGGTCAATGTCTTGTGTCTAACAGAAGAGAGTCTACTGATCTAGAGCAAAGCTAACACTATATTAATTGCGGGATCAGTCTTTCTCCTATCAGGAAAGCGTCCCTGATAATATGGCAGCAAACAGTGACTCCTGTGCATTGGGTGTCGAGATCCCATTTGACAGTGAATAGATCTACAGAACATACTTGGATCAGGGAGCCATGATATGTTGATATTTAGTATTAGACCTGATTGTAAACAGGTCAACCGGGGGCTGGCCCAGTACAGCACACCCCCCCCCCCTGCTTGCATAGGTATATCTTTACTTAGAAGTAGGTCCCTATGTAGGGTTTCAAAGTTGTACAAGTTGCTGCAATTTTTTTTTTTTTTTTTTAGCAACAATTGACTTGTAGGCTATATCACATCACTTCCATTTAATTTCTATGTTAGGAAGCCTAGATTCAATTTCCCATACTGTTTTCTTTGGAACTAATATAAAATGCATAAACCCGTATTTGTCATTCCTTGCACCGTTGCCAAGATTGTTAAGCCAAGCTATTCAGATGAGTAAAATGAGTACCACCCATCTTACTGACACAGGATATGGCCGTTGTGATATCTTTTCTAAGTCCTCACAGTAACTGAGTTTGCTTGCAAATGTTTTGAGCCCCATAAATGCTGCTAATAGTTGAAGGTAAGGTAAGGAACTTTTCAATATTAACTGTCCAGTGCCTGTGGATGTTGATATCATTACATACCAGACCCCAGTCAGTTTGGGACAATATTTCGAGAACAAAATCAAATTGTTTAATTCTATTGTGGTTTGTTGAAATGTAAGGTAACCAACAGTCTCTGCAAATAAATGATTTTTAATTTGTTTCTAGTTCTGTTGTATTTGTAAATCAGTGATTTTTAACCTAGTTTGGTATAAAGTTAACCATATTCATATACAGATGCAGCTACTAGAATACCTAGTAATAAGACGCACTCTATTATTTATATCTCATTTCAGACTTAATATTCTTTATGGACTACAGGGTAAAGTCTATATTTTCCTGAGGAAGTGAAATGGCAAACTGGACTGAACCCAACTAATATCCTAGACATTGGCAGCACTGTCTGGGCACTCTTTTCAGTTTTAATAATAAATCCTAGATATTTAACACAGTTTGAGTATCAGACATATTTTCTAAACACTGCATATGGATCGGCAGGGCACAGAATATAATTGTCAAGATGTATGACAAAAAGCAACCCTAGTGACCTCCGGTGACAGACAACTGGCTTTATGATGTTTGTGAATACATATGGAGCGGTGCTAAGTCCAAATACGAGGCATGTAAACTGTTATAACTTATAACATATCTTGAAATAGAAACTGGGGATATCTCCTGACATATTTTCAAATAGATAATTGATATGAATTTTTTAAATCAATGTAATATTGTAGGCAAAAAACTTATATACCTAGTAACATACTACATATTAAGTTTTTATTTAATACTAGCTGTGCCCGCGACTTCGTTCGCGTGGATGTCGGAACTTAACAATATCCTGCGAGGATACCGATTCAAATCTTTATTTTTTATTTAAGCTAGTGCTTCTCTATTAATAACATTAGTTGTGGAACCATCTGAAGCGTACACAAAAAGGTTATTGGGGTTGTTTACGCGTGAAAGAGCTACGTATAGTTGACCATGGGAAAAGCATCCAATACTTAGGTCCACCCCCGCAACGGATAATGTCTGGCCCTGAGCTTTATTAATCGTCATGGCATAACAAAGACTGACTGGGAATTGCACTCGTTTGAAAGAGAAAGGAAAGTTGTTAGGAATAATAGGTATTCTTGGAATAAAAACAATATCACCGGCACCGCAACCGGTTAATATTTCAGCTTCGATAATGTTTTGCTGCAGATTTGTGACTTTGAGCTGAGTGCCGTTACAAAGTTTGGGAGGACATCAATTTCTGAGGAGAATTATTGGAACACCGATTTTTAAAACTATTTTGTTGGCGGGAAGTCCGGGTGTGTTGAGGGAATCCAAAAATTCTACCGGGTAGTGCGTGGCGTCATCTTCTTCCATAACTGTATTTATAGAGGTGTATTCTCTACTATTCCCGGACACATGCATCAATATTTTTAAATTAATTGCCGCAGCTTGGTCATTGCGGGGAGTCAAAATAGCTCGCTGACATAGCCAAGAACCGGTTTGATTTCCCATATTTGTGGAATCTCCGTACACAGAAGAAATTAGCTCTTGTTGTGATGTAACGCAAGAACAGAGATTAGCGACCAAATTAACTTTTCCATCTTCTTGTACGGGGTATGTGCCATCGCCTATTTGTAACAATAAATTGGAAAACTCCTGTGCATTTTCGCAGCCTCCTAACTGTGCACGCATATTTACGCTCAGGTGTGTAGATGATATATTGCGCCATAAAACAGAACTCTTCAGACAGGCAGCAATTTCATCGGCTCTCGTTCCTCGGGGTACTATCGGGAGTGTCTGCCGAAAATCACCGCAGAACAGTACCGTAATGCCTCCCATCGGCCGGTCATTTTGCCTTATGTCCTGCAAAGTTCTATTCACTGCTTCTACAGCTTTGCGGTTTGCCATTGTGCACTCATCCCTAATAATTAAAACACAATCGCGTAAAACCTTTGCTTTATCGCTATTTCGTGATATGTTGCAAACCGGGCTTTCCGTACGGTCCAAGTCGATAGGAATTTTAAATGTTGTGTGTGCCGTTTTTCCTCCAGGCAATAATGTGGCTGCTATCCCTGAAGAGGCGACAGCAAGGGCAATTTACTTTGGTTCCTTTATCGAGCCAAAATAACATTGGTTAGGAAAGTTTTCCCTGTGCCACCCGGTGCGTCTAAAAACAGGATTTCACCCGAGGCGTTATCTACACTGCAGCATTCCCTATCAAACGTCTGGCGCTGTTCCTCTGTCAAATTTGCGCAGTCATTTTGTAAAATTTCTTCGAGTTCCACGGGATTGTAACTAATTTCTGATACGTACTCTCTGTCCATCGACTACCGGTGTGGGCAAACCATAACAACGCCATCTATCGAAGTGCTATTAATATTCAATACTGCACGTAGTTGATCTCCAGATGTAGTCCATATTATAATTTTCAAATTTACATTTTTGAAGTGAAAACTTCTTTAGCGGCGTTGCACACTTTTTGTAATGGGTAAAAAATGTTAAGCTCGCGTCAGGACGGGTACATATTTGAATTTCGAAAATTTAAATATCTACGGTAAAAATGTCAATGTTCAAAACATCGAAAATTTAAATATCGAACGACCATTAAACCGAAAATTAAAATAACGTAAGTTTATATTGTCGAATGGTTAGATAACCTACGTCCAATATATCTAAAATCTAATTATCGACAAACATGACATCGAAAGGCTTAAATATCGAAGTACAGATTATCTAATGACATAAATATCGAAGTACAGAGTATCGAATGTCCTAAATATCGATATTTATTTATATGTTGTGCTACAAAAATTAGTGACAGAAACAAATCGCTGCAAAACCGACTCCACGTGGTCTTGTCTGCCCTACCCCTAGAGTGTAATTTAAGCCCGCGTAGGCGCAGAGGGGCGAGGCGGCCCGCGAGCTGAGGCGGAGGTGGCTTTAACGCCCGCCGCCGCGGCTGAGGCTGGCCGGCGAAGCCGGCCAGCAAGCCGAAGCTGCGGTGGTGAGTGTTAAAACCATCGACAACGACAAGCTCGCGTGGGACCGCCCGAGCCCCGCAGCGCCGGAGCCGTGACAGAAACCATGCCTGCTGCATGATGCATGCTCGCTTGCACTCTGCATGCTTAAGTAATATTATTTTCACATAATAAATAACTTAAAAAAAAAACACATTTGTAGGCCGCGGCCGCTCTTGCATCTTATGTCGACGGAGCCCCGCTACGTTGGGCCCCTATTTCTGCGTAAAGGGTTTAAAGTAACCTAACCTAACCTAACACCGGGGTGCCCTTCGCTCTCTCTTGCATCCTGCAACAATGCCTGCCTGCAAGTTCGATATTTTAACTAGTAGGTATTTTTAACGTAAATATAATGAACTAAAGTGTATTGAATGTTGACATTTTGAACTTAGGTATAATGACTATCGATGTTTTTAATCATTAGATATTTTTATAACTCGGCATTTCAATTTTAGACATTTTATGCTTAGGTATAACAATTTTCGATATTACGATATAACCGATATTTAAATTTTCGATGTTTTGAACGTTGACATTTTACACGTAGGTATTTTAATGTTCGACATTCAAATATGTACCCGTCAGGACACGTGACCGTCAGGAGAGATTTCCCCCCCCCCCCTCCCTCTCTTTCTACGGCGGCGCCAACCGAAGTGAACCAAGTGACACACGACAATGGATGGATGGATGGATGGATGGATGGACGTGGACGTGGACGTGGACATAAAATTAAAAAGTGACGCAGAAGTAGTGAAAAAAAATTAGTTATATTAATTAAATTAATAATTGATTAATTTCAACGTTAATATTCAAGTTTTCTCTTCTGCCGGCACTCCCGGAGTGCAACCCGTCTTTTTTTTAGGTGTGAACTGATATTACGATGAAACAAAAAACTCAATGTTACTTCAATTTATAATTTTTAACGCAAATATTGTTGTGTATAAACGTGAAGTTGTGAGACCAAGTGCATATTAACACACATTAACTAATTTTGTCCAGAGATGGCGCTGTTTTAATATTTATTTCTGAAACACTTAGAATTTTCTAATTTACAATTTTTAGGTGTGTGTGAACTGATTACGATGAAACAAAAAACTCAATGTTACTTCAATTTATATAATTATTAACGCAAATATATATAAACATAAAGTTGTGAGACCAAGTGCATATTAACACACGTTAACTAATTTTACTTCTGGTAGGTACACTTTAAATTCAAAAATCTTTTGATAGACTGAACCGATTGCAATGAAACAAAAACTAAATGTTACTTCAAGTTACGCTAAATCGTTGTGTATAAAAGTTATCTACATTTATTTCGTACATTTTACGTGATGCTCGGATAACTAAACATACAAACAGACAAACAGACAAAAATTCTAAAAATGCTGGAATTGGGTTCTATTGGTTGTCCTTTAACACCCTGGCTATATTTTTTTTTTTTTTTTTAATGTACAAAAACTACTTTTCTACAGTTTTATTATATGTATAGATGTATCTCCAAGCACCATGCGATTTTGGTACAATTATACCAGATAAAATTACTTATTTGACAGGAGCACATGTTTCTATAGCACCTAATGTAAGAGATTATTCCATGGGGATAGATTGCTTTCTTTCTGAATGAAGTTGTTATTCAGAGGTTTGAATTGGAAACTCAGTAAAAGGTAGTTTATAACCCTTGATCCACTCAGGTATGGTTGGATTAGTAGTAATACCATACTTCAGAGAAATATTGCAATCTACCAGTCTGTACCTGAGCTAGTGATGATGCTGGTTCTGGCAACGGTTGTTGGCATTGGATTTATCTTGAAGCTTATAGATAGCTATTCTGAATTGGTGTGTAGAATAGGTATTTTGATATTGGTGTTTACTCACATCAATTCTTGAATTTCCTCATGGCTAGGTAGGATTAAGGATCTCAGATTATTGCAATTTTCATGATAAATTAATGTCACACTCAGTCTAGCTCAGTAACTTAATGTTTCAATTTGATCCGCACTATACAAACGCTTGGGAGGCTATTAGACTGTTATGAACTTTTCCCAATGAATGTAATAGTGCGGCCACTGTAGTTCGCTGCCCCCTGATTGTGTGGTCCCATTTGATTCCACTTCCATTTACTGCTGTCACCCTTCCTTTTTAAATTTTGGTGGGTTCAATAGGCTACAAATTATGAATGTTTCATACTTCTTTTAAATGTTTAACTTCATCTCCACATTTAGTCCATTATCATAATTGACCACCTTGTGGCCAGACTGCCATGCAGTTCTACAGGTAAAGTAGCTAACTGTACCCCAGCATCTCACAAGTAGATTTTCAATACTTGAACTTAGGACTTCACGTTGGGTATGTATATCGTTCCACTCTCAGCCTCCTTTCGGCTGTATTTTAGTAGAATTGAAGTACTAACATAGCTTATATAAGTTAAATTGTATATTAACACCCTCACTGAGAGGAGGCCTGTGTCCCAGCAGTGGGAACATTATAGGCCGATTATGTGTTATGTATGTATATTAACATCTAGAATATAAAGTATTTTGGAATTAGATTATAATTAACGGCATTGAGTATGGGTATTCCCAATCCGGCTGCGTTGGCTTCGGTCACATAACACACAGTCCAACTGTAGTCTTCCATGGAAGAGGGCTCCGTACTCATCTACGAAGACTAATTAGAGTTAGGTCCCAGACTGCTTAGATCTAAATCCATGGCTAACCTCACGTGATAGCTCTAGGAATGCAGGAGGGATGTGTTTTTAACACTGGACGTATAGACTGGTTTATATCTGATTTTATTTGATTTAACCTGAAATAAATGGATTATTATTATAGAACATTGACTAACCTCTCGTGAGTCTGTGTGGAGTTGATGGCACAGTTGAATGTTCTCATGGTTCACCTCGCGTGAGAACACTTAGAGACGGCCAAAGATCCTCAGAACACTGAACGTATATACCATCGGCTAGCATCGCGTGATAGCTCATGTGGTGTCATTCTTATGTAAGTATACAGCACAGTTACGTTCTCATGGTTGACCTCACAGTGAAAACTAGAGACTGCTGTGTGTATTACGGCATCCTATGTCGGCCAAAGATCCTCCGAACACTGAACGTATATACCATCGGCTAGCATCGCGTGGTAGCTCATGTGGTATCGTTCTTGTGTAAGTATACGGCACAGTTACGTTCTCATGGTTGACCTCACAGTGAAAACTCTAGAGACTGCTGTGCGTATAACGGCATCCCTTTAATAGGGAGCATGATTTCAATAGTCTTTGATTTCAATTGCCGACAACTGAGTTTCGATGACGGCTCCGCTTTGCTTTTTCAAGCGATTTTCCAGTTCTCGCAGGCGTACGGTCAGCTCCTACATTCCATCGTCTCGTTTTCTTCTGTTTTCCCATCTTGTTAAAACTTTTCTGAACTTTTATATACGAAAACGTGATCAGTGCGCGGCACAAAAAAGTACAATGATTGACAGATGTCAGGAGACCGCGCCAACGACTGGACCACAGACAACATTTGTTTTTCTTTAGGATGAAAAAATTTGAATTTCATCTTTAAACATTGTGACGTGTGCGCACGAAATGGTGCGACTACATAGTATACAATGAGGATTGGATTACGAAGCATAATTTCAAAAGTGAATCATTCTGTCGGCGAATCGTTCGCCGTTGAAACGTTCTATCGGTGAAATAATGAAAAGTGAATCGTTCTGTCGGCGAATCGTTCGTCATTGAAACGTTCTATCGGTGAAACAATGAAAAGTGAATCGTTCTATCAGTGAACCGTTCAACGACGAAACGAATGTCGGAGAATTATCCCGACATTCCCACGGGATCGAGACTTATGCGGGTGAAACCGCGGGCGCAGCTAGTTAGTAGTAACTTGTTTATTTATTTTACTTCGATGGTCCTTATAGTTTATCATTTGTGACTTCAAAGTGACAGCTATGTGAACAGAACCCAGCATTGCATAAATATGTACCTAAGCTGTCAAGCCCTTTATACCTGGAAGCTTTTATTTAGGTAAGTAGTAAGTTTTTTTTGTTTACATTTTTAATTTTGATTTGTGATTGTAGCGGCGTATACGCATATACATTACACACAACACATTATGTACTTATACATTTATTTAAGTACATATTGTATACACACAATAATATATTATATTCACATTCTTAAATATAGGTACTTATTATTCACACAATCATAATATTTTGTGTCGGAACTCGGAACTTCGGCCGCTGTGGCTCCGTGGAAAAGCACCACAATATAATTATAGCTAGGGTTGCCATACGTCCCGTATATACGGGACTGTCACCGTATTTGATCATCCCGTCCCGTATTACTACTTGTCCCGTATTTGTCCCGTATTTCGACAAAATACGAAAATAGAGGTGAATGGCGCGGGCGCCCGCCGCCCATAGAGGCCATTGAATCCATATTGATTTGTCATTACAATTTTAAAATAACATGCGCCCAGTTTTATAATTATATAAAAAAAGAAAAAGAAGTTATTGCAAAAGTAAAATCAACTTCAAAATATAAATGGGCAATTAAATAAATACCTGAGTAATTTTATGTTAATTAAAAAAAATGTCTACTTAAGACTTTGAATAAAAAGAATGATTCAATAATTTTAACTTTTGATAAGTTTGAGATCAGAGGGAATCTGTTAGAAAATACATTAGTTTGTTTCTTCTCGCTATGTAGGAAGGTACACATGCGTGCTATGTTATGTAGGTATGGTGTAGTTGAAAAGCCCCGTGTCGGTGTTGAATGTGTTGTGTACGATTATGAGTTTTGGGTATCGGAAGAAAAAACGTCCCGTATTGGTTCCCAGAAGTTATGGCAACGCTAATTATAGCCCTATAGCTATCCACTTATCGTTTCGTGGAACACCGGCCACGCCGGCCGACGCGCGCGCAGACCCGGGCCCGCGGGGCGCGGGCCGCGCGTCCCGCACACACACCAGTCTTGACCTACCCTCGACGGGAAGCGCACGCTGCTTATTTGTTTACCGTTCTACTTACACCCGCTTATGGTTTATGCTAAACTAATCTGTGATTACAATTGTCTTGTGCTATGCTAAACTGATATACTTTCGCTTTCGACACCTGTGCTTGTGAACTTTGTGGACTGTACTTTTAACCTAATAACCTAACTGTGATTGCATTGTGTGATTCTCAATCCCTCATTCTTCTTGTGCTTTCGTTATAATATCTGTTTGCTGGTTTGGAACGCATTATAAACTACCAAAAATACTTACCTGAAGACTTCCATTCCATCGCCCAGAATCACACCCACATAAAGAAGGAATCGACCACAGCGATAAGGTAGGATTTACCTATTATTCCTACATTATTATTATTTTTTGGGGCCCGTGGCCACAGTATACTGTGCCGTGGCTAAATAATAACAGCCGCACAGTTCGATCGATCAGGTTAAGCTACGCTTGCCACGGTTGCTCTATGGATGGGTGACCATCTTTACATACAGAGACTCCTCCGTGCCTGGGAAAGCATGTTAAGCCGTTGGACCCGGCTGTCATTCGTGGACCTTTGACAGTCGTTGCGGGTAGCCAGAAGCCCGGAAGTTTGACAACCAGTCTTACCAAGAGGTATCGTATTAATCAGTAACTGGGTTGTGGAGGTCAGATAGGCGGTCGCTCCATGTTAAATACTAGTATTCAGCTGCATCCGGTTAGACTGTAAGCCGACCCCAAAAAAGTTGGGAAAAGGCTAGGCAGATGACATTGTCTATTTTTTTGCTTGAGTACGTATAGTGTTTATTGTATTTGTTGGTATATTGGCGTGGCTAGCTAATATAATTATGGCAAATAATTTAATTGAACTGTAATGTTAATTACTTTGCATACCAAGTATTGTATACAATTATTTTCTAACTGAACAGACAGCTGTACTGCTGGGGAGTTTGTTCCGCCACTTCTTCTCCCCAGCGACAGCACTAGGAGGAAGTGGTGATGGGCGGGCGTGCCGGGGGACTGTCTTTTGTAATAGTCAATATATAGTTCCAAAAATTGTATATCGTTTATTCGAGTCTTTGGTCAACTAGACCCACTCGAACTGGCTGGACCCGCGGGTCCAGTCGACCAAAGTAAAAATTTTCTATACCTATTTTATTGGTCAACTGGACCCACTGTCAAAATTAGACAAACATCTTTTGTTTTAAGCTACCCGTGGATACAGTCGAAACAAAAAGACAATGCCACGAATTTGGTACAGAATCTACGAATGCCTCAAAATCTAAAGATAAAGATAAAAGGTAAAGATAATTTATTTGTGACACATGCGTTTACATAATATTTTTCTGTTAGTAGATTTCGAATCTTATTTTTAATTTGTTTTGTTGTCGTGGCTTTATATGACTGGTATTTTGTCTCTCACAGAGAGGAGGCCTGTGTCCCAGCAGTGGGAACATTATAGGCTGATGATGATGATGATGATTTTGTTGTATATTTTCGGGGCCATACAAAAAAAGCTTTTCCCCATGAGGGCAGCTTTTGCCGAGTGCACGCGAATTTGAGTGTTGTCACGTCTGTTGCGCGCAAAAATGACAGATTGTCGTGGAAAGAGCTGGGGGTTAGACTTTACAAAAGATGCAACTTCAAAAATGGTTCAGAATAGTAGTGACTTAACTCAAAAATCTAAGAAATCGAGTTACGATCATAGAGGGTCACTAAAAGTTACGTACTTTTAGGTGAATATTAAAGAAGCGACGTTTTTTTGGTAGAATAATTATTCTAATAATAACAAAAATAATATTTCAAAGTACTTAGGTACATCTTTTCAAACTAACAGCAGACTGGGGTATAAACGTAGATGTTCCTTGTAATACTAAAATGTTAAAAGGTCGCTTTTGGGTACCTAGTAATGTACGTATTGACTGATGAACTTCAACAATACTAAAACATGATTATCACGCAGATAGTACTTACTAATAACATTTACCAAATTCGATTGCGAACTTACAAGTAACTACTCACTAAATACCAGTAAAATTAAAAAAAAAATATTTTCAAGTACCACGATTAGTTAAGTAACGTATAAAAATCGAGCGAACAATGGTTTCAGTGTGTGCGTGCGCGTAATGTTGCTGTGTTGCGATTCAGATACCTAAACTTGAGCGAGTTAAAAATGTGATAGCGTCTTTAAAGTATTGCCAATGAATTAAATTGCAGCCTGTACCCATCACGTCTGCGGAGTTCCGCTGGCTATTTAAATTTGAACCTGTATAAGAACTACCTGTTAATAAATGAGAACTCGCAACTATATGTTAATAAATGAGAACTTGCATCTATATGTTAATTAATGAGAACTCGCAACTATATGTTAAAAAAAAAACCGGCCAAGTGTGAGTCGGACTCGCCCATGAAGGGTTCCGTAGCAGCAAGTAACATAATATAAAAGTTCTTGTAGTTCGTTGTAACTTTGTGAAAGGTAAATTGCGAATTTCGATTTATGACGTATTAAAAAAAATTACTTACTAGATCTCGTTCAAACCAATTTTCGGTGGAAGTTTACATGGTAATGTACATTATATATATTTTTTTTAATTTTATCATTCTCTTATTTTAGAAGTTAGAGGGGGGGGACACACATTTTACCACTTTGGAAGTGTCTCTCGCGCAAATTATTCAGTTCAGAAAAAAATGATATTATAAACCTCAATATCATTTTTGAAGACCTATCCATAGATACCCCACACGTACAGGTTTGATGAAAAAAAATTTTTGGAGTTTCAGTTGTAAGTATGGGGAACCCCAAAATTTATTGTTTTTTTTCTTCAGTTTACTCTAACCTATGTTTATGCTATGGCTATGGGTAGATTTTCGTTATTTATCATCATTTCATCATTCATCGCACAAATTTTTGAAGTGTAAACTTCTTTAGCGGCGTTGCATACTTTTAGTAATGGGTAAAAAATGTTAAACTCGCGTCAGGACATCGCGTCAGGACACGTGACCGTCAGGAGAGATTTCCCCCCCCCCCTCTCTTTCTACGGCGTCGCCAACCGAAGTGACACACGGACACAATGGATGGATGGATGGATGGATGGATGGTGATGGAAGTGGAAGTGGAAGTGGAAGTGGAAGTCGAAGTGGAAGTGGAAGTGGAAGTCGAAGTGGAAGTGGAAGTCGAAGTCGAAGTGGAAGTGGAAGTCGAAGTCGAAGTGGAAGTCGAAGTGGAAGTGGAAGTCGAAGTCGAAGTGGAAGTCGAAGTGGATGTCGAAGTGGATGTCGAAGTGGATGTCGAAGTGGAAGTCGAAGTGGAAGTCGAAGTGGAAGTCGAAGTGGAAGTTGAAGTGGAAGTGGAAGTCGAAGTGGAAGTCGAAGTGGAAGTCGAAGTGGAAGTCGAAGTCGAAGTGGAAGTCGAAGTGGAAGTCGAAGTGGAAGTCAAAGTGGAAGTCGAAGTGGAAGTCGAAGTGGAAGTGGATGGATGGATGGATGGACTGCTGATGGCTCGACCGTCTGTGTAGTAGCCACACTGTTGTGTATTCGTAAAATTCGTGTATATAAAGTGTTTAAAATACGGAAATTGAACAAAGTGCATCTATTAATGAAAAAAGTGACGCAGAAATTGTGAAAAAAAAATGAGTTATATTAATTAAATTAATAATTGATTTATTTCAACGTTAATATTCAAGTTTTCACTTCTGCCGGCACTCCCAGAGTGCAACCCGTCTTTTTTTTTTTGTTTTTTTTTTTTCACTTAGGTACATTGGTTTTTTCACTTACATTGAAACTATAGTATATTGGTATTCGTTTGTTATTTCGTTTGACACAATATATGTTGGGATGTGACACGTGCCGCGGTTGTGGTGCGGTGCCGTATTATAAATAATATAATATTAATAACACCTGTAAATGACGATAAATAACGAAAATCTACCCCTATCCTAATATACAGGGTGTCCCTGGAAGTATGGATCAAATCGAATAGGGACGTGGGCAAGGTCATTTCCTAACGTTTTAGCAAAAAAAAAAATACAAAAAAAAAAACTAAAAAACAAATACTAAAAAAAAAGTGAAGAAAGATCGAATTCGTGAAAACTATCAGGGCTATCCATTTTTAGGGTTCCGTAGCCAAATGGCAAAAAACGGAACCCTTATGGATTCGTCATGTCTGTCTGTCTGTCTGTCTGTCTGTCTATCCGTCCGTCCGTATGTCACAGCCACTTTTTTCCGAAACTATAAGAACTATACTGTTGAAACTTGGTTAGTAGATGTATTCTGTGAACCGCAGTAAGATTTTCACACAAAAATAGAAAAAAAAACAATAAATTTTGGGGTTCCCCATACTTACAACTAAAACTCCAAAATTTTTTTTTCATCAAACCTGTACGTGTGGGGTATCTATGGATAGGTCTTCAAAAATGATATTGAGGTTTCTAATATCATTTTTTTCTGAACTGAATAGTTTGCGCGAGAGACACTTCCAAAGTGGTAAAATGTGTGTCCCCCCTCCTCTAACTTCTAAAATAAGAGAATGATAAAATTAAAAATATATATATAATGTACATTACCATGTAAACTTCCACCGAAAATCGGTTTGAACGTGATCTAGTAGTTTTTTTTTAATACGTCATAAATTGAAAACCGCAATTTATCTTTCACAAAGTTACAACGAACTACAAGAACTTTTATATTATGTTACTTGCTGCTACGGAACCCTTCATGGGCGAGTCCGACTCGCACTTGGCCGGTTTTTTTTTTTAGATAGCCCTGATAGTATTTTTTTATGATTAATTTCTTTGAACACTAAGCGAAGTAATTGAAAAAAAAAATTAAAATCGGTCATAACTTTTGAACCGTACAAAAATCCACTGACATTTTCAAGGTTAAAAAGTTTGGAAATGACCTTGCCCACGCCCCTATTCGATTTGATCCATACTTATATATCATATAAATGTCGTGGCCAGATCATAGAATTGATCATTTCATAAAGCGTTCAGTCATTTCAAGTAATGGTTGTGTATCATGAAGTTGACCATATCGTTTAAAAGTCAACGTTTAATGATATATCATTCGACGTTTGGCCATATCATGAATTTAGGGTTCGCATAATACGAAACGACGTCAGGGGCACCCCGTGATTCGGTTTGGTTAGGTTCCTTGAAACCCTGCAGACAGAAATAGGAGCCCCGCGCAGTGGGGCTCCGTCGACCTGACGTCGTTAGTAATAAAACGTGCTTTAGAATATTATGCTTAATCATTATTATGATTAGAGAAATTATGCGTAAGCTAATTAGGAGAAATTATAATAAGGAGAAACAAAAGTATGCCAAGTTATATTAAGTCTTAAAATTGTATGCAAATGGATATGGAACCCACAGAGGAAATCGACATCAACGCCTCTACCCGCGGATATTCTAATTATTTTACGATATGATCACTAATGTTTGGCCACATCATGAAGTAGTCGCGCGTTTAGCTGTTCATATCGCCAAACGTTGAGTAATCATTGATCTGGCCAGACCACATCATGATTTGTCTAATAGACAGTAAAACATTTCATGAAATGCGATCATTTCATGAAATGCTCGAACATTTCATGAAGTGAGCAAATCTACGATATGGCCATGACATAGACATAATATTTCTATTTACATGTACTTACTTCTTTTACATGTACTTTTTGTATAAATTTTTACTATAAGTTTTATATTCAGTATCTTGTGTTTACTTTCAGTAAATCCTGGCAGAGTCACGACTGCTATTTGAACTTCATGTAATGTAGTTGAGTGGTGATGTTGCCTGATTGATGGTGCGGGTCTAAGAATGGAAAGCGGATCATGTATTAAATATGGACGCAGCAGGTTACTCTTCGTGTATTAAATTCGATTCCGTTTGTAGCGGTATCTACAACGCCACATGCGAACAACGCGTCATGCTGTCGTCACGCAAATCCTGCATCGCGCAAGCAGAGTTTACCTCGCAACTAGCTTATATACAACAGCCCGAGATGAATCATTGGGCAGTTGCCCGCCAGACACAACACCCGTCTGGCCGGAGGATCCTCCCTTTTCTATAGAGTATGAGTGAACTATACACCCTGTTCCTCATACTTCGATATGTTCGAGTTGCGATTGCGATTAAATTTGCACCAGGCGAGCGGTAGTGACGGGTACTTTATTGTTGTCGAGAAAAATTTATTGTTAAAATTTGCGGAGGTTTGTCGATTGATGCTGTTCGTGTATTAATTTCTTAAGTTTCATTAAGTACCGTTGTAGTTACCAAGCACAAAACGAAAGTTGTCTATAAGCCGTCGGGGCTTAGAATTATATCCTACTGAGATTAGCGAAGGGGGGAGAAAGTCCCCCAAGTGGGTTTCCGCACTCCCCCCTCCCCCTCACTGGGTTCCTACTCAGGTTCGCTCAGGTTAAGTTCGCTCAGGTTAGGTTCGCTCAGGTTAGGTTCGCTCAGGTTAGGTTCGCTCAGGTTAGGTTCGCTCAGGTTAGGTTCGCTCAGGTTAGGTTCGCTCAGGTTAGGTTCGCTCAGGTTAGGTTCGCTCAGGTTAGGTTCGCTCAGGTTAGGTTCGCTCAGGTTAGGTTCGCTCAGGTTAGGTTCGCTCAGGTTAGGTTCGCTCAGGTTAGGTTCGCTCAGGTTAGGTTCGCTCAGGTTAGGTTCGCTCAGGTTAGGTTCGCTCAGGTTAGGTTCGCTCAGGTTAGGTTCGCTCAGGTTAGGTTCGCTCAGGTTAGGTTCGCTCAGGTTAGGTTCGCTCAGGTTAGGTTCGCTCAGGTTAGGTTCGCTCAGGTTAGGTTCGCTCAGGTTAGGTTAGGTTAGGTTAGGTTGGGGGACCACCCCACAGTGCTTGCGTCCACGTCGCGTCCCCTGGAAACAGCCCAGTTCTGACCACCGTAACGGAGTGGCAGACTGGGTTGGCCAAAGTGCACTGTGCCTTCGCGGATTTTAATTTTATCTTAGTAGCGTGTCTGCGAACCTGCCGGGATCATGCCGACCCCTGAGCGGGACGCCTCCGGGCGATTTTTAAAACAAAAAGGCCCTTCTCAGGGCCAACCCAAAGGCCCTTCTCAGGGCCAACCCAAAGGCCCTTCTCAGGGCCAACCAAAAGGCCCTTCTCAGGGCCAACCCAAAGGCCCTTCTCAGGGCCAACCAAAAGGCCCTTCTCAGGGCCAACCCAAAGGCCCTTCTCAGGGCCAAGCCGACGCTTCGGCGTCAGAAGCTAGCCGCGCGCCGTCTGCGGCTAGCTTCTTTGGAGGGGCGGACGAGTCGTCGTCCGACAACGACTCACTCATCACTGTGTCGGACGCGGACGACTCTCGTCCGCGGAAGAGAGTCCACCGGAGCGGTGGGTCCGAGGGCTCCTCGGCCTCGGGGTCGACGCGGTCGCCGAAGGCTAAAAAGCCGACGGCTGCCGCGGAGACCCATGTCGTTGGGCTCGAGAACGCCCAACGCCAGCTGGATCTGGCTCGGCGGGCTCAGCTCCAGCAAGAGCTGGAGGAGCGGGTCGCTGCCGCGGAGAAGCGGGCGCACGTCGCCCGGGCCAAGTCCGGGTACGGTGCGCCCCGCGTCGTATACGCGGACCACTCCCTGGCCGAGCTGGAGAGGATGGCGGAGGAGGACGAGAGGGAGATCGCGGAGGTCGCCTCGAAGTCCTCCAACATAAAGGGGACCCTTCAAAAGGCCCTGAAATGTAGGGCCGCGAGCATGCGCGGCGTCGTTGCGGAGCTGGTCCAGCGCAGCTCCACAGACGAAACGCGGCAACTGCAGGCGAAGGTGGATCGCCTGCAGTCGGAGGTCAGCCAGCTTCATCAGAAGCTGGCTGAAGCCACGGCCCGGCCACAACAGGCCAAGTCGAGCCCTGCGGCAGAGGGCCCCTCCTCCAACCTTGAGGATATCATCCGCAAGGTCGTAATGCAGGAGAGGGCCTTCACAAGAGCCTGCTTAGCGGGCATCGAGGACCGGCTCCTGCCGGAGAAGCGCCTCCGACCGGCCCTTGCGGCAGACGCGAGGCAGCGTGAGCCGGTCCCGTCCTGCTCCCACGCGGACGACGCCCTTCTCCTCCCCTCAACGACCCCGTCCAACGAGTGGACGGAAGTGGTCCGCAAGGGGAAGGGCAAGGGCAAAAAGTCGGCGACGGCCGTCCCCGCCGTCCCCGCCGCCACCGCCGCTCCCAGCAAGTCGCAGACGACCGGCAAGGGAAAGCGGACGGGGAAGGGGAAGGGGAAGCGAAGGGTGCAGCTGGTCTCCCCAAAAACCGCGGCCGTCGTGGTGACGCTCACCGCGGAGGCTGCAGACCGAGGGGAGACGTACGCGTCCGTTTTGGTGCGGGCGCGTGCGAACGCCGATCCCACCCAGCTGGGGATCGGCAGTGTGTCCTGCCGGCGGACCCAGGCCGGGGCTCGAATATTCGAGTTCCCGGGGGCAGAGGGGAGTGCCCATGCGGACCTCTTTGCAGCCAAGCTGCAGGAGGTCATCGCAGACTCGGCCAAGGTGGCACGGCCGGTCAAGTCGGCGGCCATAGAGGTGACGGACCTGGACGACTCCGTCACCAAGGAGGAGGTGGTAGCGGCGGTCGCAGCGATAGGGGGCTGTGGCGTCGCGGCGGTCCAAGGCCGGGACATAAGGCCCGGCCGCGGCGGCATGGGCACCATGCGCCTCGAGTGCCCAATCGCCGCTGCCAAAGCCGTCCTTGCCAAGGGACGGCTCACAGTCGGCTTTAGCTCGGGAGCGGTCCGGGCGCTCGAGGACCAGCCTCTGCGGTGTTTCCGGTGCTTCGGCATCGGACACACCCGGCCCCTGTGTCCGTCCGCAGTGGACAGGTCGAACGCCTGCTACCGCTGCGGCAAGGACGGCCACAAAGCCGCCTCCTGCGAGGCCGCCACGCCGCACTGCGCGGTGTGTGCCGCCAGTGGCTGCTCGGCGGACCACGTGATGAAGGGGAGGAACTGCAGTCCTCCCCCTGTGCGGGGCAAAGCGCAGGCGCCGACCGGGCCTGCCAATGACACCGCTGCTTCTGCGGTGGCTGCGGAGGAAGGGGGTGCGATGTCCGACTGATGGATAGGGTCGAACATCGCATACTCCAGGCGAACGCCAACCACTGCAGGGCAGCCCAGGATCTGCTGATGCAGACCATGGCTGAGTGGTTGGTGGACTTGGCGGTGGTCGCCGAGCCTTATTCGGTCCCTGGCCGTTGGCTGGGCGACCGGGACGGCCTGGTGGCGTTGGTGTCGCGGTCTTCCACGGACTCCCCTCCCCTCTCGCTCTTAGAGAGGGGACCGGGATACGTGGCCGCCGCGTGGGGAGACATGGCCCTGGTAGGGGTCTACTTCTCCCCGAACCGCTCTCTCTCCGACTTTGAGGATTTCCTCGAGATCCTCACCGCGGTCGTAGGGAGGGCGGCACCGCGCCAGGTCGTGGTGTTGGGCGACCTGAACGCCAAGTCGGCGGCCCGGCCACCGGTTGCAACGTCCGGGGACGTGCCGTCGAGTTTTGGGCGGCCTCATGCGGTGTGTCCCTCCTCAACAGGGGGGCGGTCCACACGTGTGTGCGGCAACAGGGCGGATCGGTGGTGGACGTCTCGTTTGCCACCCCCGCGCTAGCCGCCCGCGTCGTCAACTGGCGGGTAGAGATGGTGGAGACCCTGTCGGACCACCGATATGTGCGGTTCGACATCTCCACCCAGGGGGGGGGGAGGGCCCGCGCCGGGCAATCTCCCTTCCCACGGTGGGCACTCACCCGCCTGGACCGGGAGGCAGCCGAGGAGGCGGCCTTTCTCCAGGACTGGCTTTCGCCCCCCCCTGTCGATGCCTTGGACGTGGACGCCGCAGCGGTCCAGCTCAGGGGGTCCCTGACCGAGGTGTGCAACTCCAGCATGCCTCGGTCTCGCCGTCCGCCTCCCCGTCGCGCCGTCTATTGGTGGACGCAGGAGCTGGCGGGTCTCCGGGCCGCCTGCGTTGCGGCCAGAAGGTCCTACGCGCGGAGCCGACGGCGCAGCGCCCAAAACCGAGTCCGGGCAGAGGAGGACCGCCTATACGCCTCTTACCAAGAGGCGAAGACGGCCCTCAAGTCTGCAATGGGCGCTGCGGAAGACTCGGCGAGGGCCGAGATGCTGGAGGGTCTCGACAGGGATCCTTATGGGAGACCGTACAAGGCGGCGCGGAACCAGCTACGCCCCTATGGTCCCCCACTGACGGAGACCCTCGAGCCGGCGTTGCTGGACGGGGTGGTCCGGTCCCTGTTTCCGCGCAGGACCGACTTCACCCCACCAGCGATGGATCCCCCGCGAGGGGCGGCTCCGCCGGACGAGCAGGTCCCCCCGGTGACGGTGGAGGAGCTCCGCGCGGGGGTTCTCACCCTCCGCGCGAAGAAGACGGCCCCCGGGCCAGACGGCGTCCCCGCACGGGTGGTGGCGATCGCCGCCTCCCAAATGGAGGACAGGTTTCGGGACCTCTTCAGCGCGTGCTTTACGGCTGGGAGGTTCCCGAAACTGTGGAAGGAGGGGCAGCTCTGCCTCCTCCGAAAGGAGGGACGTCCGGTGGACTCCCCGTCGGCATACCGGCCCATCGTCTTGCTCGATGAGGTCGGTAAACTGTTCGAGGGGATCATCGCGTCCCGGCTTCATGGCCTTTTGCGGGGGGTAGGGCCGGACCTGTCGGACGCCCAATTCGGCTTCCGACAAGGGCGTTCGACGATCGACGCGCTGGCCCTACTCAAGGGCCAGGTAAAGGAGGCGGTGGAGGCGGGGGACGGAGTGCTGGCAGTGTCGTTCGACATTGCAAACGCCTTCAACTCCGTCCCCCACTCGACGATATTGGAGGCGCTCCGGTATCACGGAGTGCCCCAATACCTGCACGATCTGCTGGCCAGCTACCTGGAGGGCCGAGAGGTCCTCCTCGCGGACCGGACGGGCACGGTGAGGCGGTACGGAGCAGAGTCCGGTGTTCCGCAGGGGTCAGTTCTGGGGCCCTCCCTGTGGAACATCGGGTTCGACTGGCTCCTACGCGGAGTCCTCCTCCAGGGCACGAGTGTCATCTGCTACGCGGATGACACTCTCCTCACTGCCCGGGGGAGGAACTTTGGAGACGCGGCCTGTCTGGCCTCGGCTGGCGGATCCCTGGTTGCAGAGAGGATCCGCCTCCTGGGATTGAAGGTGGCGCTGCACAAGACCGAGGCCGTATTCTTTCACGGGCCTCGGCAGCGCTGCCCTCCCGACGCCCACATCGTCGTAGAGGGCGTCCGGATAGAGGTCCAGCCCCAGATGAAGTATCTGGGCCTGGTGCTGGACGAGAGGTGGCGCTTCGGCCCGCATTTCAGCGGGCTGTCGACGCGCCTCCTGAAAGCCGCGGACGCCCTCTCGCGGCTGCTTCCGAACCTGGGGGGGCCCAAGGTGGGGTGCCGGCGCCTCTATGCCGGCGTCCTCAGGAGCATGGCCCTATACGGGGCCCCTATCTGGGCGGACTCCCTCCACAGGAGGGAGAATGCGACCGCCATCCGCAAGCCCCAAAGGGCCATTGCACTGCGGGTGGCGAGGGCCTACCGCTCGGTGGGCTTTTCGGCGGCGTGCGCTCTGGCCGGCACCCCTCCTTGGGAGCTGGAGGCTTGGGTGCTCGCCAGAGTGTACGAGTGGACCGCGCAACGAAGGGCGCTCGGGGAGCGCCCCGTCGCCGAAGAGCGGGAGGCCGTGCGGCGGGAGGCGAGGGACGCAATCGTCCTTCACTGGACAGAGGACCTCGCCACCGCCGCCTTTGGCCGCCGGACGTTGGACGCGCTCGGCCCGGTCCTGCAGAGCTGGCTCGAGCGGTCCCACGGTTTCCTCTCGTTCCGTCTGGTGCAGGTGTTGTCCGGCCACGGCTGTTTCGGAACGTACCTGCACCGGATCGGGAGGGAGGAGACCCCGGCGTGCCACGACTGCGGCGCGGCGGAGGACACGGCGCAGCACACCCTCGAGGCGTGCCCGGCTTGGTCCGAGCTGCGCCGCGGTCTGACCGCGGCGGTCGGACAGGACCTCTCGCTTCCTGGTGTGATCAACGCCATGCTGGGGAGCGAGGAGGCCTGGGCAGCGGTGGCCTCCTTTTGCGAGGACGTAATCTCGCAAAAGGAGGAGGCGGAGCGCGCGCGGGAGGACGACCCTCTCGCTGTGCCGCTCCGCAGACGAAGAAGGGGTCGGAGAAGGCGCCAGCCTCTCCCCCCTCATGGTGGCGATGGGCGGGCGACAGGCACGGGGGTGCCGTCTCCCGCATTGCACCCATCACCACCTTCGTCGGTCACTCCCGGGCCCCCGTGAGGGGCCCGCCCTGAAGGACAATCGTCGGCGGAGGACTGGACGTTAAGGCTACGCTGGTTTCCCAGTCCCCCGCCACTCGGACGAAGCGGGAGTGCCGCTGGGTAGGTTAGGTTAGGTTAGGTTAGGTTAGGTTAGGTTAGGTTAGGTTAGGTTAGGTTAGGTTAGGTTAGGTTAGGTTAGGTTAGGTTAGGTTAGGTTGGGGGACCACCCCACAGTGCTTGCGTCCACGTCGCGTCCCCTGGAAACAGCCCAGTTCTGACCACCGTAACGGAGTGGCAGACTGGGTTGGCCAAAGTGCACTGTGCCTTCGCGGATTTTAATTTTATCATAGTTGTGTCTTGTCTGCGAACCTGCCGGGATCATGCCGACCCCTGAGCGGGACGCCTCCGGGCGATTTTTAAAACAAAAAGGCCCTTCTCAGGGCCAACCCAAAGGCCCTTCTCAGGGCCAACCAAAAGGCCCTTCTCAGGGCCAACCCAAAGGCCCTTCTCAGGGCCAACCAAAAGGCCCTTCTCAGGGCCAACCCAAAGGCCCTTCTCAGGGCCAAGCCGACGCTTCGGCGTCGGAGACTAGCCGCGCGCCGTCTGCGGCTAGCTTCTTTTTTGGAGGGGCGGACGAGTCGTCGTCCGACAACGACTCACTTATCAGTGTGTCGGACGCGGACGACTCTCGTTCGCGGAAGAGGGTCCACCGGAGCGGTGGGTCCGAGGGCTCCTCGGCCTCGGGGTCGACGCGGTCGCCGAAGGCTAAAAAGCCGACGGCTGCCGCGGAGACCCATGTCGTTGGGCTCGAGAACGCCCAACGCCAGCTGGATCTGGCTCGGCGGGCTCAGCTCCAGCAAGAGCTGGAGGAGCGGGTCGCTGCCGCGGAGAAGCGGGCGCACGTCGCCCGGGCCAAGTCCGGGTACGGTGCGCCCCGCGTCGTATACGCGGACCACTCTCTGGCCGAGCTGGAGAGGATGGCGGAGGAGGACGAGAGGGAGATCGCGGAGGTCGCCTCGAAGTCCTCCAACATAAAGGGGACCCTTCAAAAGGCCCTGAAATGTAGGGCCGCGAGCATGCGCGGCGTCGTTGCGGAGCTGGTCCAGCGCAGCTCCACAGACGAAACGCGGCAACTGCAGGCGAAGGTGGATCGCCTGCAGTCGGAGGTCAGCCAGCTTCATCAGAAGCTGGCTGAAGCCACGGCCCGGCCACAACAGGCCAAGTCGAGCCCTGCGGCAGAGGGCCCCTCCTCCAACCTTGAGGATATCATCCGCAAGGTCGTAATGCAGGAGAGGGCCTTCACAAGAGCCTGCTTAGCGGGCATTGAGGACCGGCTCCTGCCGGAGAAGCGCCTCCGACCGGCCCTTGCGGCAGACGCGAGGCAGCGTGAGCCGGTCCCGTCCTGCTCCCACGCGGACGACGCCCTTCTCCTCCCCTCAACGACCCCGTCCAACGAGTGGACGGAAGTGGTCCGCAAGGGGAAGGGCAAGGGCAAAAAGTCGGCGACGGCCGTCCCCGCCGTCCCCGCCGCCACCGCCGCTCCCAGCAAGTCGCAGACGACCGGCAAGGGAAAGCGGACGGGGAAGGGGAAGGGGAAGCGAAGGGTGCAGCTGGTCTCCCCAAAAACCGCGGCCGTCGTGGTGACGCTCACCGCGGAGGCTGCGGACCGAGGGGAGACGTACGCGTCCGTTTTGGTGCGGGCGCGTGCGAACGCCGATCCCACCCAGCTGGGGATCGGCAGTGTGTCCTGCCGGCGGACCCAGGCCGGGGCTCGAATATTCGAGTTCCCGGGGGCAGAGGGGAGTGCCCATGCGGACCTCTTTGCAGCCAAGCTGCAGGAGGTCATCGCGGATTCGGCCAAGGTGGCACGGCCGGTCAAGTCGGCGGCCATAGAGGTGACGGACCTGGACGACTCCGTCACCAAGGAGGAGGTGGTAGCGGCGGTCGCAGCGATAGGGGGCTGTGGCGTCGCGGCGGTCCAAGGCCGGGACATAAGGCCCGGCCGCGGCGGCATGGGCACCATGCGCCTCGAGTGCCCAATCGCCGCTGCCAAAGCCGTCCTTGCCAAGGGACGGCTCACAGTCGGCTTTAGCTCGGGAGCGGTCCGGGCGCTCGAGGACCAGCCTCTGCGGTGTTTCCGGTGCTTCGGCATCGGACACACCCGGCCCCTGTGTCCGTCCGCAGTGGACAGGTCGAACGCCTGCTACCGCTGCGGCAAGGACGGCCACAAAGCCGCCTCCTGCGAGGCCGCCACGCCGCACTGCGCGGTGTGTGCCGCCAGTGGCTGCCCGGCAGACCACGCAATGAAGGGGAGGAACTGCAGTCCTCCCCCTGTGCGGGGCAAAGCGCAGGCGCCGACCGGGCCTGCCAATGGCACCGCTGCTTCTGCGGTGGCAGCGGAGGAAGGGGGTGCGATGTCCGACTGATGGATAGGGTCGAACATCGCATACTCCAGGCGAACGCCAACCACTGCAGGGCAGCCCAGGATCTGCTGATGCAGACCATGGCTGAGTGGTTGGTGGACTTGGCGGTGGTCGCCGAGCCTTATTCGGTCCCTGGCCGTTGGCTGGGCGACCGGGACGGCCTGGTGGCGTTGGTGTCGCGGTCTTCCACGGACTCCCCTCCCCTCTCGCTCTTAGAGAGGGGACCGGGATACGTGGCCGCCGCGTGGGGAGACATGGCCCTGGTAGGGGTCTACTTCTCCCCGAACCGCTCTCTCTCCGACTTTGAGGATTTCCTCGAGATCCTCACCGCGGTCGTAGGGAGGGCGGCACCGCGCCAGGTCGTGGTGTTGGGCGACCTGAACGCCAAGTCGGTGGCCTGGGGCAACCCGGCCCCCGGTTGCAACGTCCGGGGACGCGCCGTCGAGTTTTGGGCGGCCTCATGCGGTGTGTCCCTCCTCAACAGGGGGGCGGTCCACACGTGTGTGCGGCAACAGGGCGGATCGGTGGTGGACGTCTCGTTTGCCACCCCCGCGCTAGCCGCCCGCGTCGTCAACTGGCGGGTAGAGATGGTGGAGACCCTGTCGGACCACCGATATGTGCGGTTCGACATCTCCACCCAGGGAGGGGGGAGGGCCCGCGCCGGGCAATCTCCCTTCCCACGGTGGGCACTCACCCGCCTGGACCGGGAGGCAGCCGAGGAGGCGGCCTTTCTCCAGGACTGGCTTTCGCCCCCCCCTGTCGATGCCTTGGACGTGGACGCCGCAGCGGTCCAGCTCAGGGGGTCCCTGACCGAGGTGTGCAACTCCAGCATGCCTCGGTCTCGCCGTCCGCCTCCCCGTCGCGCCGTCTATTGGTGGACGCAGGAGCTGGCGGGTCTCCGGGCCGCCTGCGTTGCGGCCAGAAGGGCCTACGCGCGGAGCCGACGGCGCAGCGCCCAAAACCGAGTCCGGGCAGAGGAGGACCGCCTATACGCCTCTTACCAAGAGGCGAAGACGGCCCTCAAGTCTGCAATGGGCGCTGCGGAAGACTCGGCGAGGGCCGAGATGCTGGAGGGTCTCGACAGGGATCCTTATGGGAGACCGTACAAGGCGGCGCGGAACCAGCTACGCCCCTATGGTCCCCCACTGACGGAGACCCTCGAGCCGGCGTTGCTGGACGGGGTGGTCCGGTCCCTGTTTCCGCGCAGGACCGACTTCACCCCACCAGCGATGGATCCCCCGCGAGGGGCGGCTCCGCCGGACGAGCAGGTCCCCCCGGTGACGGTGGAGGAGCTCCGCGCGGGGGTTCTCACCCTCCGCGCGAAGAAGACGGCCCCCGGGCCAGACGGCGTCCCCGCACGGGTGGTGGCGATCGCCGCCTCCCAAATGGAGGACAGGTTTCGGGACCTCTTCAGCGCGTGCTTTACGGCTGGGAGGTTCCCGAAACTGTGGAAGGAGGGGCAGCTCTGCCTCCTCCGAAAGGAGGGACGTCCGGTGGACTCCCCGTCGGCATACCGGCCCATCGTCTTGCTCGATGAGGTCGGTAAACTGTTCGAGGGGATCATCGCGTCCCGGCTTCATGGCCTTTTGCGGGGGGTAGGGCCGGACCTGTCGGACGCCCAATTCGGCTTCCGACAAGGGCGTTCGACGATCGACGCGCTGGCCCTGCTCAAGGGCCAGGTGAAGGAGGCGGTGGAGGCGGGGGACGGAGTGCTGGCAGTGTCGTTCGACATTGCAAACGCCTTCAACTCCGTCCCCCACTCGACGATATTGGAGGCGCTCCGGTATCACGGAGTGCCCCAATACCTGCACGATCTGCTGGCCAGCTACCTGGAGGGCCGAGAGGTCCTCCTCGCGGACCGGACGGGCACGGTGAGGCGGTACGGAGCAGAGTCCGGTGTTCCGCAGGGGTCAGTTCTGGGGCCCTCCCTGTGGAACATCGGGTTCGACTGGCTCCTACGCGGAGTCCTCCTCCAGGGCACGAGTGTCATCTGCTACGCGGATGACACTCTCCTCACTGCCCGGGGGAGGAACTTTGGAGACGCGGCCTGTCTGGCCTCGGCTGGCGGATCCCTGGTTGCAGAGAGGATCCGCCTCCTGGGATTGAAGGTGGCGCTGCACAAGACCGAGGCCGTATTCTTTCACGGGCCTCGGCAGCGCTGCCCTCCCGACGCCCACATCGTCGTAGAGGGCGTCCGGATAGAGGTCCAGCCCCAGATGAAGTATCTGGGCCTGGTGCTGGACGAGAGGTGGCGCTTCGGCCCGCATTTCAGCGGGCTGTCGACGCGCCTCCTGAAAGCCGCGGACGCCCTCTCGCGGCTGCTCCCGAACCTGGGGGGGCCCAAGGTGGGGTGCCGGCGCCTCTATGCCGGCGTCCTCAGGAGCATGGCCCTATACGGGGCCCCTATCTGGGCGGACTCCCTCCACAGGAGGGAGAATGCGACCGCCATCCGCAAGCCCCAAAGGGCCATTGCACTGCGGGTGGCGAGGGCCTACCGCTCGGTGGGCTTTTCGGCGGCGTGCGCTCTGGCCGGCACCCCTCCTTGGGAGCTGGAGGCTTGGGTGCTCGCCAGAGTGTACGAGTGGACCGCGCAACGAAGGGCGCTCGGGGAGCGCCCCGTCGCCGAAGAGCGGGAGGCCGTGCGGCGGGAGGCGAGGGACGCAATCGTCCTTCACTGGACAGAGGACCTCGCCACCGCCGCCTTTGGCCGCCGGACGTTGGACGCGCTCGGCCCGGTCCTGCAGAGCTGGCTCGAGCGGTCCCACGGTTTCCTCTCGTTCCGTCTGGTGCAGGTGTTGTCCGGCCACGGCTGTTTCGGAACGTACCTGCACCGGATCGGGAGGGAGGAGACCCCGGCGTGCCACGACTGCGGCGCGGCGGAGGACACGGCGCAGCACACCCTCGAGGCGTGCCCGGCTTGGTCCGAGCTGCGCCGCGGTCTGACCGCGGCGGTCGGACAGGACCTCTCGCTTCCTGGTGTGATCAACGCCATGCTGGGGAGCGAGGAGGCCTGGGCAGCGGTGGCCTCCTTTTGCGAGGACGTAATCTCGCAAAAGGAGGAGGCGGAGCGCGCGCGGGAGGACGACCCTCTCGCTGTGCCGCTCCGCAGACGAAGAAGGGGTCGGAGAAGGCGCCAGCCTCTCCCCCCTCATGGTGGCGATGGGCGGGCGACAGGCACGGGGGTGCCGTCTCCCGCATTGCACCCATCACCACCTTCGTCGGTCACTCCCGGGCCCCCGTGAGGGGCCCGCCCTGAAGGACAATCGTCGGCGGAGGACTGGACGCTAAGGCTACGCTGGTTTCCCAGTCCCCCGCCACTCGGACGAAGCGGGAGTGCCGCTGGGTTTTTTAGTGGGTATACCGGGTCAGACCCGGGAGTCCCACATAGCCCCCCATCCCCCGATGGGAGGGTATGCGTAACGCATTTTTCCCAGCGCAAAAAAAAAAAAAAAAAAAAAAAAAAAAGGTTAGGTTAGGTTAGGTTAGGTTAGGTTAGGTTAGGTTAGGTTAGGTTAGGTTAGGTTAGGTTAGGTTAGGTTAGGTTAGGTTAGGTTAGGTTAGGTTAGGTTAGGTTAGGTTAGGTTAGGTTAGGTTAGGTTAGGTTAGGTTTTGTGGAAGTAAAGGCTGAGCCGGTTTCCCATGGCCCTCCCATCACGGCGATGCGGGAACACCGCTGAGTTTTAGTGGGTATACTGTCGGTGTCATTCCGACAGGAGTCCCACATACCCCGTCTCGTCCCCCACGAGCGGGAATGCGTAATGCATTTCTCAGCGAAAAAAAAAAAAAAAAAAAAAAAAGGTTAGGTTAGGTTAGGTTAGGTTAGGTTAGGTTAGGTTAGGTTAGGTTAGGTTAGGTTAGGTTAGGTTAGGTTAGGTTAGGTTAGGTTAGGTTAGGTTAGGTTAGGTTAGGTTAGGTTAGGTTAGGTTAGGTTAGGTTAGGTTAGGTTAGGTTAGGTTAGGTTAGGTTAGGTTAGGTTAGGTTAGGTTAGGTTAGGTTAGGTTAGGTTAGGTTAGGTTAGGTTAGGTTAGGTTAGGTTAGGTTAGGTTAGGTTAGGTTAGGTTAGGTTAGGTTAGGTTAGGTTAGGTTAGGTTAGGTTAGGTTAGGTTAGGTTAGGTTAGGTTAGGTTAGGTTAGGTTAGGTTAGGTTAGGTTAGGTTAGGTTAGGTTAGGTTAGGTTAGGTTAGGTTAGGTTAGGTTAGGTTAGGTTAGGTTAGGTTAGGTTAGGTTAGGTTAGGTTAGGTTAGGTTAGGTTAGGTTAGGTTAGGTTAGGTTAGGTTAGGTTAGGTTAGGTTAGGTTAGGTTAGGTTAGGTTTTTTTTTTTTTTTTTTTTTTTTTTTTTTTTTTTTTTTTTTTTTTTTTTTTTTTTTTTTTTTTTTTTTTATTAAACTTATCCCTGTGACTTTATCAAATTTCACAGACCTTATTATTCTACTTAAATTTACGCGTTATACAATTCAAACTCTACCCTTGTAGGGTCCTACACCAATTTTTTACTACTGTGCTATCTCTACGTTAATACATTTTCTTTACAGGCGGTCCTTATTTTGTGAGCATTCTGGAACCGCTTGTGCCTATCCTCTACTCTTCTGTTTTCGTATACATTTTCTTTACAAGTTGTATCTTTTTTAAGGAACATTTAGTACAATCCTTGTGCCTATCTCTACATCTATCGGTTTTCATTTTCTTTACAACTCTAGTTGTGCCTACTTTTTGTTATCTTAATTCTTAACCTACTTATATTTACTTATTTCTATACGTTCATAATTATTCTTAGTTCTTTTTATTTACTATTTTGCCTTATCTTTACTACAGTGGTATATTTTTACAATATATATTGTAGCAAATGCTTATTCACTTTTTGTTTCTATATATTACAATGCTGATTATTTTTATACAGTACTCTAAGAATTTTTCACGAGTGAGTTTATCACTAAGTAGAGTCTCTAGGTTTTCCATTTTTAACTGTGTATCTATTCTCTGCTGCAAATCGTACCTGTCCCTATGATGCACCGGGCAGTCCAGCAATAAGTGGAATATCGTTTCCGCAGTATCAGGATCACAGACACATGCAGGACTCTCCTTGCACTTGAAACGGTGCAAGTACTGGGAGAGCCCCCCATGTCCCGTGAAAACCTGTGTTAACAAGCCCGCTGGTCTAATACTCCTAACCACTCTGTATGCGTCTATGGCATCCGGGAGGAACACTTTCGTTACGGAGGCCGTGTCACCCGACTTGTACCTCCCATTCCACTCGTCAAGGGAGTCCTTCCGGATTATCCGTTTGACGAATGAGACAGGAACCCGGTCATAGTCGGGTCTCCTCCGGCTCGAGAGTGCTGCCTCTTTCGCAAGCTGATCAGCGCGTTCGTTACCTATTAGACCCACATGCGCCTTCACCCAATAAAAGCTCACAGTTTTCCCTTGGCTGAAGGCCTTTTTCAGGTTTTCGCGCGTCTCTACCGCCAAAGGATGCAGGGCACTGTAGTTCGTAATGGTCTCCAGGGCCGATCTTGAGTCACTGTAAATGCAGCAATCTCTATCCGCACGCTTCAGGGCCTCCTTTGTGGCTCTGCATATGGCGAGGATTTCTGCTTGGTATACGGTGCAGTACGCGGCTAAACTAAGCTTGATTGTCTTGGTCTCTGTTTCGCCCTCCCATATGGATAACGCGGCGCCGACCTTGCCCTCAAGCTTGCTGCCGTCGGTGTAGATTTTTACCGCCTGCCCGTTGCTATTATCGACCTGTGCTTGAGTGGTCAAGCTTTCGAATTTTATTTCCACATGCAGAGCTGGATGTGGAATCTCCGCAAATTCCACCACACGTTCGGTCTCCCGGTCTCCAAGCACTAGCCGGGATGACCCTCTCCTTGCTTCGTACAGTGCGGCTGCTTCCTGTATTCGGAGGTCGAGAGGCAGTAGCCCAGCCAGTACCAGTGCCGAGTTTAGAGAGACCGTGCGGTAGGACTTGCACAGTTTCTGTGCGAAGCCTCTTTGTACTGCATTCAGTGCCTTCTGCGTTCCGATTTTATTGGCTGCCGGTGCCCAAGCGCCTGCAGCGTACAAGATAACCGGCTCTACCACTGCCGTGTAAATTATACGGATGACGTCCGGATGCAGTCCCCAGCTCACTTTTGCGGCCCTGGATAACTGTTTGTACAGGTTTACCGCCTTTTTGCAGACTTTTGCAACATGGGTATTAAAAGTCATCCGGTCGTCCAGAGTCAGCCCCAGAATTTTGATTTCCCTCGACATTCCAATGCCGATCCCCCCCATAGTCAGGAGCGGGGTGTCGTACTTAAGCTTGCGCGTCAGCACCATCGCACAAGTTTTGTGTGGCGCAAACTTCAGCTTGTTCCGGACTCCCCACTCCTGAACATAGGTGAGAGCGGCATTGGCCTGTCTCGAGACCTCCAAACCCGTATCTCCGCTGAACACCATCACCACGTCATCCGCATACGCCTGACAGTATACTCCGTCCTTTTCCAGACCGTGTAATAGGGGATCGAGTAGCAAATTCCACAATATAGGGCCGCCAATGGATCCCTGGACGCAACCTTTCTGGGTGTTTCTGGTGTGTTCCTCCCCGGCATATCTCAGTCGGATTTTTCTGCTGTCGAGATAGCTATCGAGTAGCCTCCTTAAATTGACCGGACACTTTTCCTCAGCCAGTCTGACTTTGATAGCTGGCCACCAGGCGCTATCGAAGGCCCCCTCTATATCCAGTGAGACTAGGGTTACGAGTTTTTTCTGCTCTATATTCCCCTTAATATGGTTCACCAGGTTATAGAGGGCGTCCTCGGTGCTCCTTTGTGGCATAAAGCCGTACTGGCGAGTACTAATCCGCGGTACTAGGTGCCACCTGATCCTTGCTACCACCATCTTCTCCAGGATCTTGCCCAAGACTGGTAGCAGGCCGATCGGCCTATATGCCTTGGGATTCTGATAATCGTCCTTGCCCGGTTTTCTTAATACCACCACCGTGGCCTCCTTCCATATGTCCGGGAAGTGACCTATCTCTAGGCACTTGTTGTACAGGGCAAGGAACGCGTCTAGACTCCTGGAGATTGCTCGACTGCAAATGTCCGCCGTGAAGCCATCCGCTCCAGGTGCCTTCTTTGGATTTAAACTCTCAGTCGCGGTCTTTAGCTCCTCTATCGTAAACGGCGGATCATAAACTTCATCATGACTCGGGGCGTTTACTTGCTTAGCAAGCTGTCTTGTTTGGCGATGATGTGAGTTATCCTTCTCTTCGGAGTCCTCAGGGTAAAATGTTTCTGCTAAAAGGGTTGCCGATTCTTTTGGGTTTAGGAACACACCGTCCTTTTTAAGGGTCAGATCCTCTTGACGTTTGGCGGTCTTACCGATCACTCTGTATATCCCTTCCCATACTCCTTCTTTGTCTTGCTTTTGGCAAAAGGTCTTCCAACCTGCTATTTGGGCTTTCTTGGCTTGGCTTTCGTATTTTTCTTTTGCTTGCAGGTACTCATTGTATACTTTTTCTTTACGGTCGTTTGCTGCGTTGCGTATTCTTCGCTTTTTTGTGGTGACCTCGTTTTTCATGAGTGCGAGCTCCTCTGACCACCATGGCATAGTAAATTCTGTGTTTGTTGCCTTGGGCGGCATACTGTCGCTACAGGCTGAAGTAATGCCTTTTGTAATTGTCTCTGCCATGTTATCCAGTTGTTGTTTAAACTCGACTCTACTTATTTCAGTTGCGTTGATATTTTGTTCCGCTTGGAATTGGTCCATTTTCTCAATGAAAATGTCCCAATTTGCCTTCTTAGTGTTGTAGAGTCGAGTGGTCCTTTGGATGTTGATTCCTTTTCCTTTCTGTAAACGAACCTGAAAAAGAATCGTATTGTGGTCCGAGCTCGTCACTCCCTGGTCTACTCTCCAGTCTTCCACGAGTCCTAGCATGTCAATCGAACAAGCTGTTAAGTCGACGAAGCTGCTATATCTCGTGTTGCCCCTTACCGTATCAAATGTGGGTATATCTCCATTGTTGAGTACCTGCATTTCCGACTCTTCCAGGGTCCCAGACATTTCTACACCCCTGTTGTCGTTTACGATGCTTCCCCACCAGGTATTCTTAGCATTGGCATCGCCTCCAATGAGCAGTTTTCTTGGCCCAAGTTTCTCTATGATCCCTCGTATTTGAGTCATGTATGGCTCTATGGGCTGGTCTGGTTCGAAGTAAAAAGAGACTACAGCAATTTCCCAAGCTTTGGACCGGATCCTCACCACAGCGATGTTGTTTGTAGTGAGTTCTGGGCACTGTATGACGTCCAGGTTGTGATCGAAAACGATCACGGCCGCTTTCACAGTCCCTCTTCCATCGTCCTCGCATTGGTATACTCGCACTCCTCGGTAGCTCTTCATCCTTCGAATCCCGCCGACATACGGTTCCTGGACCAAAGCGAAAGCAATCTTTCGGTCGGTGGCTTCCATCATGAGCTCGTTTGTTGCCAACTCCTTTCTTTGGAGATTGGCTTGTGCTACTGCGTATCCTCTGGTGAGGTTGCCTGCCCTATTATCCGTATCGTTGCCCTTAGCAGTAAGCGACTCTCGCTCTCGCCATTGCATCCCATTTTCTGCGCACAGTACATTCGTTGCTAAATGCATTGTGTTCGGTACTGGCATGTTTTGCTTGCGTGCAGTTCACGCATGATGGGGCTGCTCCAGCGATCCATTCAGGGCACTCTGATCTGATGTGAGGGCCGCCGCAGTGGCTGCACTTATTTATGGTTTCCTTGCAGAAACGCTTGCTATGACCATACGCTAGGCAACATGTGCATTGGACCAGTGGTGACTGGTCTTCGACTTTGATGCGCTGGATGTCAATGTGTATGGCTCCTTTGTGCAGAGTTCTATTCCAGAGTTGCGGCGACACTCTCAGAATGACGTGATTTGTGTGGGGGTTTCTCGTCTTCCTCCTGTAGGCTATTTCTACCCTATCTTCGTCGCTCTTCAGGTCTTTAAAGAGGTCTGTGTTTTGCTTTTTGAAAGCACTTAAGATGTCCTCGTCAGCGTTATAGCTAAAGACATTCCTCAGAGCTATCAGTGGATCTTTATTTTTCATATCCTCCACTAGGAGGTTCCCTCCCACACTCAGCCTTTCTTTGACCTTTTGCCTATCTTCCTGTGTTCTGCACCCTACTATTACTTTTCGGTCTCTGGCCTTTCTGACTCTGTCCACTGTTACAAAGCCATCTTTTGCGTTCACTGCTTTCCTAATTTTCTCGATTACCTCGTCTCCAGTTTCCAGCTGATCGGTCGAGGTTACCGCGATAGAGTGAAGAGCTGTGTGCGCAGGAATAGATATTTTTGGTGCGGTGGCTGCAACATTAGCATAAGTGAGTCTATTCTCTACAATTTGTCTCCCTGTTTCTAGCTCTTTCTTTAATTCCTCCATTTTGAGGTTATTTTCTTGGATTAGCTTTGCGTGTTGCTCTATTACCTGAGTCAGATGGCCTTGCTTTTCTTCTCCATTATCTTCCTGCATTATCTGCTCTGTCTGTCTCCTTTCTATTGCTTTATTGTTATCTGATCTTAATGTCGATTTCGCGTTTTCAGCCTCCTTCACCAGTTGGAACAATCGTTCCACCGCCTGTGTGACGTCCGTCTTAATGTCAGCCCGTAAGTTGCGGGATTCTCCCAAAGCTGTTTTCGCCTTCCTGATGCAGGCGCGTGCTTCCGTCACTCTGTCGGCGTATTCCCTTTTTTGTTTCGGGGAAATATTTACCGCCTCTGCGGACATCCTGCGTACTGGTGGTTTGGCTTCGATTGCGCCAGTCCTTATTTTTAACTTTAACTGTGTTGGTGGTATTGTTTTATGTGGCGAGTTTGAGGATTTTTGCGTGTTTTCCGGCGCCTCACATTCTTCTATACTCTTCCTCACATTTGAGGGTTGCGTCGGTGCCGTCGAGGGACCAGCCCTCTCGTCATCATTGGGTGATCCGTGGGTATCCGTCATTTTCTTAAGCGGAGTTCTAAATCCAAACATTTCAATTGGCCACAGGGACGCGTCGTTATTTCCGTTAATATGCTCTTTACGAACTTATTCGTAAAGTGTAAAATAAAGTAAAAGTGAATATTTTAAAATAAAATAAAATAAAACGCTCTATTTAGAGTCCGTCCTTATATTATTATTAAAGTTTTTTGTCAAGCTGTACAGAGAAAGTCAGCGTCAGTACTTTTCTATAAAAACTTACACTTCCCAGAGACTCTACCTAGAGACGCTCTCTCTGTGAAGAGCCTAATGTCTAAAGTATCTGTACCGTGGGAAACAGGAGGAGTCAGAGAAATAATAAATATATATATTTGTTAAGTTAACTTGATGAGGGGGCGCTATTTCAGGTTTTCTGTGGGGCCAAAAGAGAGGTCTTTTCCTCCCGGTTCTGGAGAGCCCAAACACGGATGGTCTACGATGTCCGGTTCCAAAGTTAGCGCCCGGGGGGGTGAAGTATCTCAAAAGGGGAACGGGGGGGGGGGGGGGGGTATAAAAATGGGGTCACTGGGTAGTCGAAGGTGGGTTTCGTATTATACATACATACATTTACATATAATATTCTTACTGTTATGGGGTCTAGAGTATGGGGGTCAAGGAAGTAAATGGGGATCGAGAGTGGGTTTCGTTTTATACGTATTATAATTTAACATAACATATATGGTATTTCTTAGTAATATGGGGTAAAAATGTATGGGGTCAAAAAGGGGGTCAAGGGGGCTTATCTAAATATAGGTTCTAGATGAGAGGGGGGTTATAGGGGGGGGGAAAATTTGCTCAAAATTTTGATATTTCCAGCCGTTTCCGAGATAAATGGGGGAAGACTAATTTCAGGCGAGGAAGGAGGGGGGGGGGGGGTTTGGTGAATTGGGCTTCAGAGTATATATGTATATCTGTGCAGTCGTGCAGATATGAAGTTGTGGTCGGGGAGGGATATGGTAGGTGATTTTAGGGGGGTGGTGGGGTGGGGGGGGTATTTGGTGAGTTAGGACATGCACATTGACACCGTGACAGAAATATTATGGTTCGCGGAGAATATTTATGCAGGTGAGCGGAGAGGGGCAGGGAATATTATATGATACGTAGGGGGGGAGGGAAGTGAGGGGGTTTACCTTGAGGGGTTATGACATATGGATAAATACAGTAGTAGTAACAGTGTTCCACCGTCTCCGCGGAGCTTGTTTATGAGGGGCGAGAGTGGAAGGGGGGGAGGGGGGTAAAAATGTATAAATTTAGCAATTTAATTAAACAAAAAAGGGGGTCCGGTGGGGGGTGGCTAGAACAGTGTTGCTATATATCTATACGGTAGTATAGATCTATAGGGTGGTGTTAAAAATGGGCTAACTCGCTCCGTTTCCGAGATACAGGCGTTCTAAAGTATTTAAAAGTTCCGGGTTCGATTCCCCGTTGGTGAAAAACAATTTTTTAGGGTTATCTGGGGTTCTATAAATGCTAGGTACGCGTGCGAGGTGTCAAAAGACGCGTCTTTGTGCGACCTATCTGGCTATTAAACAATTAAAAGTGTTACCAGTTTAAAAAATTTAATTATGGTAGAAAATAAAAATTTTAATATTATTATATACTTCGGGTGGGTTTTTCATATGTCACAGGGCAGAGGAACGAATTCCCTGTCCTGTGACATAAAAATTTTAATTTTTATTATACCCTGAAGGGGTGTATTTTAATTTTTTAAAAGATATCTTTAATTATGGTTGAAAACTAAGTTTTTTAATATAATTATATATTTCGCGCGGGTTTTTCAAGTGTCACTGGGTAGAGGAAAGAATTCCCTATCCTGTGATGTAAAAATACTAAATTTTATTTGACCCTGAGGGGGTGTATTTTAATTTTTTAAAAAGATGTGTATTAAAATTAAAACTAAAACGCTAATTTCTAACATTAAAATGAAATATAAAAGAATAATATTTTTGGGATGTTGAACCAGTGGTCGAGTTCTTGTTTTTAAAAATTTTTTGGACTTTTTAGGGGTTGAAATAACCAACCCCCAAATTTTTTAAACTTTAAAATCGCTATAACTTATTAACTATCAAGTAAATTTTCACCAAATTAAAAACACATGTAAAAGTACTTATGATCAATTTTTAGAGTCCACAAAAAAGATAGGTCGTCGCTTTAATTTCCCGGATAAAAATTTTTGAAATTTGCTAAAAGTATTCACCTTGTTTTTCCAGGTGTTTCCAGTCGATTTTCTTAATTTTAATGTTGCCACTCGGCTCCTCGTCCGTGTTGTCTTGAGATTTTCCTACAGGATCCAGTCGGCACCCTCGGGATCTCTGACCACGTTGCACGTGGTTTTGGGTTATTCTTCTATATCTCTGGAACCCCAGCCCGGAAAATTCCAAGTGAGGTGTCCAGAGATAGGTCTTTGCACGGCGCACCTGGCTGCAATCGCCGATTTACGTGTCACCACTCAAAATCGAGCAGCGTTGAGCTCTGAAGTCTCCGTAAAGTGGTTTTTCACCTTTAAATTGCACAAATGTCACTTTTTACAAAAAATTTTTTCACTGTCACACGCGTCTTCGCAGCGCGCTTCTAACCATGTGCCACACTATAGTTTTTCCGTAAAAACTGGATTTTTAATGATTTTTCGGACGCGGAGCGACTTAGAACTGATCTGCTCGCGGTTAGAGGTGCCGGGCGACTTGGTTAGGTTAGGTTAGGTTAGGTTAGGTTATATTGGAGGCGCTCCGGTATCACGGAGTGCCCCAATACCTGCAGGATCTGCTGGCCAGCTACCTGGAGGGCCGAGAGGTCCTCCTCGCGGACCGGACGGGCACGGTGAGGCGGTACGGAGCAGAGTCCGGTGTTCCGCAGGGGTCAGTTCTGGGGCCCTCCCTGTGGAACATCGGGTTCGACTGGCTACTACGCGGAGTCCTCCTCCAGGGCACGAGTGTCATCTGCTACGCGGATGACACTCTCCTCACTGCCCGGGGGAGGAACTTTGGAGACGCGGCCTGTCTGGCCTCGGCTGGCGGATCCCTGGTTGCAGAGAGGATCCGCCTCCTGGGATTGAAGGTGGCGCTGCACAAGACCGAGGCCGTATTCTTTCACGGGCCTCGGCAGCGCTGCCCTCCCGACGCCCACATCGTCGTAGAGGGCGTCCGGATAGAGGTCCAGCCCCAGATGAAGTATCTGGGCCTGGTGCTGGACGAGAGGTGGCGCTTCGGCCCGCATTTCAGCGGGCTGTCGACGCGCCTCCTGAAAGCCGCGGACGCCCTCTCGCGGCTGCTCCCGAACCTGGGGGGGCCCAAGGTGGGGTGCCGGCGCCTCTATGCCGGCGTCCTCAGGAGCATGGCCCTATACGGGGCCCCTATCTGGGCGGACTCCCTCCACAGGAGGGAGAATGCGACCGCCATCCGCAAGCCCCAAAGGGCCATTGCACTGCGGGTGGCGAGGGCCTACCGCTCGGTGGGCTTTTCGGCGGCGTGCGCTCTGGCCGGCACCCCTCCTTGGGAGCTGGAGGCTTGGGTGCTCGCCAGAGTGTACGAGTGGACCGCGCAACGAAGGGCGCTCGGGGAGCGCCCCGTCGCCGAAGAGCGGGAGGCCGTGCGGCGGGAGGCGAGGGACGCAATCGTCCTTCACTGGACAGAGGACCTCGCCACCGCCGCCTTTGGCCGCCGGACGTTGGACGCGCTCGGCCCGGTCCTGCAGAGCTGGCTCGAGCGGTCCCACGGTTTCCTCTCGTTCCGTCTGGTGCAGGTGTTGTCCGGCCACGGCTGTTTCGGAACGTACCTGCACCGGATCGGGAGGGAGGAGACCCCGGCGTGCCACGACTGCGGCGCGGCGGAGGACACGGCGCAGCACACCCTCGAGGCGTGCCCGGCTTGGTCCGAGCTGCGCCGCGGTCTGACCGCGGCGGTCGGACAGGACCTCTCGCTTCCTGGTGTGATCAACGCCATGCTGGGGAGCGAGGAGGCCTGGGCAGCGGTGGCCTCCTTTTGCGAGGACGTAATCTCGCAAAAGGAGGAGGCGGAGCGCGCGCGGGAGGACGACCCTCTCGCTGTGCCGCTCCGCAGACGAAGAAGGGGTCGGAGAAGGCGCCAGCCTCTCCCCCCTCATGGTGGCGATGGGCGGGCGACAGGCACGGGGGTGCCGTCTCCCGCATTGCACCCATCACCACCTTCGTCGGTCACTCCCGGGCCCCCGTGAGGGGCCCGCCCTGAAGGACAATCGTCGGCGGAGGACTGGACGTTAAGGCTACGCTGGTTTCCCAGTCCCCCGCCACTCGGACGAAGCGGGAGTGCCGCTGGGTTTTTTAGTGGGTATACCGGGTCAGACCCGGGAGTCCCACATAGCCCCCCATCCCCCGATGGGAGGGTATGCGTAACGCATTTTTCCCAGCGCAAAAAAAAAAAAAAAAAAAAAAAGGTTAGGTTGGGGGATCCCACCCAGCTGGGGATCGGCAGTGTGTCCTGCCGGCGGACCCAGGCCGGGGCTCGAATATTCGAGTTCCCGGGGGCAGAGGGGAGTGCCCATGCGGACCTCTTTGCAGCCAAGCTGCAGGAGGTCATCGCGGATTCGGCCAAGGTGGCACGGCCGGTCAAGTCGGCGGCCATAGAGGTGACGGACCTGGACGACTCCGTCACCAAGGAGGAGGTGGTAGCGGCGGTCGCAGCGATAGGGGGCTGTGGCGTCGCGGCGGTCCAAGGCCGGGACATAAGGCCCGGCCGCGGCGGCATGGGCACCATGCGCCTCGAGTGCCCAATCGCCGCTGCCAAAGCCGTCCTTGCCAAGGGACGGCTCACAGTCGGGTTTAGCTCGGGAGCGGTCCGGGCGCTCGAGGACCAGCCTCTGCGGTGTTTCCGGTGCTTCGGCATCGGACACACCCGGCCCCTGTGTCCGTCCGCAGTGGACAGGTCGAACGCCTGCTACCGCTGCGGCAAGGACGGCCACAAAGCCGCCTCCTGCGAGGCCGCCACGCCGCACTGCGCGGTGTGTGCCGCCAGTGGCTGCCCGGCAGACCACGCAATGAAGGGGAGGAACTGCAGTCCTCCCCCTGTGCGGGGCAAAGCGCAGGCGCCGACCGGGCCTGCCAATGGCACCGCTGCTTCTGCGGTGGCAGCGGAGGAAGGGGGTGCGATGTCCGACTGATGGATAGGGTCGAACATCGCATACTCCAGGCGAACGCCAACCACTGCAGGGCAGCCCAGGATCTGCTGATGCAGACCATGGCTGAGTGGTTGGTGGACTTGGCGGTGGTCGCCGAGCCTTATTCGGTCCCTGGCCGTTGGCTGGGCGACCGGGACGGCCTGGTGGCGTTGGTGTCGCGGTCTTCCACGGACTCCCCTCCCCTCTCGCTCTTAGAGAGGGGACCGGGATACGTGGCCGCCGCGTGGGGAGACATGGCCCTGGTAGGGGTCTACTTCTCCCCGAACCGCTCTCTCTCCGACTTTGAGGATTTCCTCGAGATCCTCACCGCGGTCGTAGGGAGGGCGGCACCGCGCCAGGTCGTGGTGTTGGGCGACCTGAACGCCAAGTCGGTGGCCTGGGGCAACCCGGCCACCGGTTGCAACGTCCGGGGACGCGCCGTCGAGTTTTGGGCGGCCTCATGCGGTGTGTCCCTCCTCAACAGGGGGGCGGTCCACACGTGTGTGCGGCAACAGGGCGGATCGGTGGTGGACGTCTCGTTTGCCACCCCCGCGCTAGCCGCCCGCGTCGTCAACTGGCGGGTAGAGATGGTGGAGACCCTGTCGGACCACCGATATGTGCGGTTCGACATCTCCACCCAGGGGGGGGGGAGGGCCCGCGCCGGGCAATCTCCCTTCCCACGGTGGGCACTCACCCGCCTGGACCGGGAGGCAGCCGAGGAGGCGGCCTTTCTCCAGGACTGGCTTTCGCCCCCCCCTGTCGATGCCTTGGACGTGGACGCCGCAGCGGTCCAGCTCAGGGGGTCCCTGACCGAGGTGTGCAACTCCAGCATGCCTCGGTCTCGCCGTCCGCCTCCCCGTCGCGCCGTCTATTGGTGGACGCAGGAGCTGGCGGGTCTCCGGGCCGCCTGCGTTGCGGCCAGAAGGGCCTACGCGCGGAGCCGACGGCGCAGCGCCCAAAACCGAGTCCGGGCAGAGGGGGACCGCCTATACGCCTCTTACCAAGAGGCGAAGACGGCCCTCAAGTCTGCAATGGGCGCTGCGGAAGACTCGGCGAGGGCCGAGATGCTGGAGGGTCTCGACAGGGATCCTTATGGGAGACCGTACAAGGCGGCGCGGAACCAGCTACGCCCCTATGGTCCCCCACTGACGGAGACCCTCGAGCCGGCGTTGCTGGACGGGGTGGTCCGGTCCCTGTTTCCGCGCAGGACCGACTTCACCCCACCAGCGATGGATCCCCCGCGAGGGGCGGCTCCGCCGGACGAGCAGGTCCCCCCGGTGACGGTGGAGGAGCTCCGCGCGGGGGTTCTCACCCTCCGCGCGAAGAAGACGGCCCCCGGGCCAGACGGCGTCCCCGCACGGGTGGTGGCGATCGCCGCCTCCCAAATGGAGGACAGGTTTCGGGACCTCTTCAGCGCGTGCTTTACGGCTGGGAGGTTCCCGAAACTGTGGAAGGAGGGGCAGCTCTGCCTCCTCCGAAAGGAGGGACGTCCGGTGGACTCCCCGTCGGCATACCGGCCCATCGTCTTGCTCGATGAGGTCGGTAAACTGTTCGAGGGGATCATCGCGTCCCGGCTTCATGGCCTTCTGCGGGGGGTAGGGCCGGACCTGTCGGACGCCCAATTCGGCTTCCGACAAGGGCGTTCGACGATCGACGCGCTGGCCCTACTCAAGGGCCAGGTGAAGGAGGCGGTGGAGGCGGGGGACGGAGTGCTGGCAGTGTCGTTCGACATTGCAAACGCCTTCAACTCCGTCCCCCACTCGACGATATTGGAGGCGCTCCGGTATCACGGAGTGCCCCAATACCTGCAGGATCTGCTGGCCAGCTACCTGGAGGGCCGAGAGGTCCTCCTCGCGGACCGGACGGGCACGGTGAGGCGGTACGGAGCAGAGTCCGGTGTTCCGCAGGGGTCAGTTCTGGGGCCCTCCCTGTGGAACATCGGGTTCGACTGGCTCCTACGCGGAGTCCTCCTCCAGGGCACGAGTGTCATCTGCTACGCGGATGACACTCTCCTCACTGCCCGGGGGAGGAACTTTGGAGACGCGGCCTGTCTGGCCTCGGCTGGCGGATCCCTGGTTGCAGAGAGGATCCGCCTCCTGGGATTGAAGGTGGCGCTGCACAAGACCGAGGCCGTATTCTTTCACGGGCCTCGGCAGCGCTGCCCTCCCGACGCCCACATCGTCGTAGAGGGCGTCCGGATAGAGGTCCAGCCCCAGATGAAGTATCTGGGCCTGGTGCTGGACGAGAGGTGGCGCTTCGGCCCGCATTTCAGCGGGCTGTCGACGCGCCTCCTGAAAGCCGCGGACGCCCTCTCGCGGCTGCTCCCGAACCTGGGGGGGCCCAAGGTGGGGTGCCGGCGCCTCTATGCCGGCGTCCTCAGGAGCATGGCCCTATACGGGGCCCCTATCTGGGCGGACTCCCTCCACAGGAGGGAGAATGCGACCGCCATCCGCAAGCCCCAAAGGGCCATTGCACTGCGGGTGGCGAGGGCCTACCGCTCGGTGGGCTTTTCGGCGGCGTGCGCTCTGGCCGGCACCCCTCCTTGGGAGCTGGAGGCTTGGGTGCTCGCCAGAGTGTACGAGTGGACCGCGCAACGAAGGGCGCTCGGGGAGCGCCCCGTCGCCGAAGAGCGGGAGGCCGTGCGGCGGGAGGCGAGGGACGCAATCGTCCTTCACTGGACAGAGGACCTCGCCACCGCCGCCTTTGGCCGCCGGACGTTGGACGCGCTCGGCCCGGTCCTGCAGAGCTGGCTCGAGCGGTCCCACGGTTTCCTCTCGTTCCGTCTGGTGCAGGTGTTGTCCGGCCACGGCTGTTTCGGAACGTACCTGCACCGGATCGGGAGGGAGGAGACCCCGGCGTGCCACGACTGCGGCGCGGCGGAGGACACGGCGCAGCACACCCTCGAGGCGTGCCCGGCTTGGTCCGAGCTGCGCCGCGGTCTGACCGCGGCGGTCGGACAGGACCTCTCGCTTCCTGGTGTGATCAACGCCATGCTGGGGAGCGAGGAGGCCTGGGCAGCGGTGGCCTCCTTTTGCGAGGACGTAATCTCGCAAAAGGAGGAGGCGGAGCGCGCGCGGGAGGACGACCCTCTCGCTGTGCCGCTCCGCAGACGAAGAAGGGGTCGGAGAAGGCGCCAGCCTCTCCCCCCTCATGGTGGCGATGGGCGGGCGACAGGCACGGGGGTGCCGTCTCCCGCATTGCACCCATCACCACCTTCGTCGGTCACTCCCGGGCCCCCGTGAGGGGCCCGCCCTGAAGGACAATCGTCGGCGGAGGACTGGACGTTAAGGCTACGCTGGTTTCCCAGTCCCCCGCCACTCGGACGAAGCGGGAGTGCCGCTGGGTTTTTTAGTGGGTATACCGGGTCAGACCCGGGAGTCCCACATAGCCCCCCATCCCCCGATGGGAGGGTATGCGTAACGCATTTTTCCCAGCGCAAAAAAAAAAAAAAAAAAAAAGGTTAGGTTGGGGGACCACCCCACAGTGCTTGCGTCCACGTCGCGTCCCCTGGAAACAGCCCAGTTCTGACCACCGTAACGGAGTGGCAGACTGGGTTGGCCAAAGTGCACTGTGCCTTCGCGGATTTTAATTTTATCTCAGTAGTGTGTCTGCGAACCTGCCGGGATCATGCCGACCCCTGAGCGGGACGCCTCCGGGCGATTTTTAAAACAAAAAGGCCCTTCTCAGGGCCAACCCAAAGGCCCTTCTCAGGGCCAACCAAAAGGCCCTTCTCAGGGCCAACCCAAAGGCCCTTCTCAGGGCCAACCAAAAGGCCCTTCTCAGGGCCAACCCAAAGGCCCTTCTCAGGGCCAAGCCGACGCTTCGGCGTCAGAAACTAGCCGCGCGCCGTCTGCGGCTAGCTTCTTCTTTGGAGGGGCGGACGAGTCGTCGTCTGACAACGACTCACTTATCAGTGTGTCGGACGCGGACGACTCTCGTTCGCGGAAGAGGGTCCACCGGAGCGGTGGGTCCGAGGGCTCCTCGGCCTCGGGGTCGACGCGGTCGCCGAAGGCTAAAAAGCCGACGGCTGCCGCGGAGACCCATGTCGTTGGGCTCGAGAACGCCCAACGCCAGCTGGATCTGGCTCGGCGGGCTCAGCTCCAGCAAGAGCTGGAGGAGCGGGTCGCTGCCGCGGAGAAGCGGGCGCACGTCGCCCGGGCCAAGTCCGGGTACGGTGCGCCCCGCGTCGTATACGCGGACCACTCCCTGGCCGAGCTGGAGAGGATGGCGGAGGAGGACGAGAGGGAGATCGCGGAGGTCGCCTCGAAGTCCTCCAACATAAAGGGGACCCTTCAAAAGGCCCTGAAATGTAGGGCCGCGAGCATGCGCGGCGTCGTTGCGGAGCTGGTCCAGCGCAGCTCCACCGACGAAACGCGGCAACTGCAGGCGAAGGTGGATCGCCTGCAGTCGGAGGTCAGCCAGCTTCATCAGAAGCTGGCTGAAGCCACGGCCCGGCCACAACAGGCCAAGTCGAGCCCTGCGGCAGAGGGCCCCTCCTCCAACCTTGAGGATATCATCCGCAAGGTCGTAATGCAGGAGAGGGCCTTCACAAGAGCCTGCTTAGCGGGCATCGAGGACCGGCTCCTGCCGGAGAAGCGCCTCCGACCGGCCCTTGCGGCAGACGCGAGGCAGCGTGAGCCGGTCCCGTCCTGCTCCCACGCGGACGACGCCCTTCTCCTCCCCTCAACGACCCCGTCCAACGAGTGGACGGAAGTGGTCCGCAAGGGGAAGGGCAAGGGCAAAAAGTCGGCGACGGCCGTCCCCGCCGTCCCCGCCGCCACCGCCGCTCCCAGCAAGTCGCAGACGACCGGCAAGGGAAAGCGGACGGGGAAGGGGAAGGGGAAGCGAAGGGTGCAGCTGGTCTCCCCAAAAACCGCGGCCGTCGTGGTGACGCTCACCGCGGAGGCTGCGGACCGAGGGGAGACGTACGCGTCCGTTTTGGTGCGGGCGCGTGCGAACGCCGATCCCACCCAGCTGGGGATCGGCAGTGTGTCCTGCCGGCGGACCCAGGCCGGGGCTCGAATATTCGAGTTCCCGGGGGCAGAGGGGAGTGCCCATGCGGACCTCTTTGCAGCCAAGCTGCAGGAGGTCATCGCAGACTCGGCCAAGGTGGCACGGCCGGTCAAGTCGGCGGCCATAGAGGTGACGGACCTGGACGACTCCGTCACCAAGGAGGAGGTGGTAGCGGCGGTCGCAGCGATAGGGGGCTGTGGCGTCGCGGCGGTCCAAGGCCGGGACATAAGGCCCGGCCGCGGCGGCATGGGCACCATGCGCCTCGAGTGCCCAATCGCCGCTGCCAAAGCCGTCCTTGCCAAGGGACGGCTCACAGTCGGCTTTAGCTCGGGAGCGGTCCGGGCGCTCGAGGACCAGCCTCTGCGGTGTTTCCGGTGCTTCGGCATCGGACACACCCGGCCCCTGTGTCCGTCCGCAGTGGACAGGTCGAACGCCTGCTACCGCTGCGGCAAGGACGGCCACAAAGCCGCCTCCTGCGAGGCCGCCACGCCGCACTGCGCGGTGTGTGCCGCCAGTGGCTGCCCGGCAGACCACTTGATGAAGGGGAGGAACTGCAGTCCTCCCCCTGTGCGGGGCAAAGCGCAGGCGCCGACCGGGCCTGCCAACGACACCGCTGCTTCTGCGGTGGCTGCGGAGGAAGGGGGTGCGATGTCCGACTGATGGATAGGGTCGAACATCGCATACTCCAGGCGAACGCCAACCACTGCAGGGCAGCCCAGGATCTGCTGATGCAGACCATGGCTGAGTGGTTGGTGGACTTGGCGGTGGTCGCCGAGCCTTATTCGGTCCCTGGCCGTTGGCTGGGCGACCGGGACGGCCTGGTGGCGTTGGTGTCGCGGTCTTCCACGGACTCCCCTCCCCTCTCGCTCTTAGAGAGGGGACCGGGATACGTGGCCGCCGCGTGGGGAGACATGGCCCTGGTAGGGGTCTACTTCTCCCCGAACCGCTCTCTCTCCGACTTTGAGGATTTCCTCGAGATCCTCACCGCGGTCGTAGGGAGGGCGGCACCGCGCCAGGTCGTGGTGTTGGGCGACCTGAACGCCAAGTCGGTGGCCTGGGGCAACCCGGCCACCGGTTGCAACGTCCGGGGACGCGCCGTCGAGTTTTGGGCGGCCTCATGCGGTGTGTCCCTCCTCAACAGGGGGGCGGTCCACACGTGTGTGCGGCAACAGGGCGGATCGGTGGTGGACGTCTCGTTTGCCACCCCCGCGCTAGCCGCCCGCGTCGTCAACTGGCGGGTAGAGATGGTGGAGACCCTGTCGGACCACCGATATGTGCGGTTCGACATCTCCACCCAGGGGGGGGGGAGGGCCCGCGCCGGGCAATCTCCCTTCCCACGGTGGGCACTCACCCGCCTGGACCGGGAGGCAGCCGAGGAGGCGGCCTTTCTCCAGGACTGGCTTTCGCCCCCCCCTGTCGATGCCTTGGACGTGGACGCCGCAGCGGTCCAGCTCAGGGGGTCCCTGACCGAGGTGTGCAACTCCAGCATGCCTCGGTCTCGCCGTCCGCCTCCCCGTCGCGCCGTCTATTGGTGGACGCAGGAGCTGGCGGGTCTCCGGGCCGCCTGCGTTGCGGCCAGAAGGGCCTACGCGCGGAGCCGACGGCGCAGCGCCCAAAACCGAGTCCGGGCAGAGGAGGACCGCCTATACGCCTCTTACCAAGAGGCGAGGACGGCCCTCAAGTCTGCAATGGGCGCTGCGGAAGACTCGGCGAGGGCCGAGATGCTGGAGGGTCTCGACAGGGATCCTTATGGGAGACCGTACAAGGCGGCGCGGAACCAGCTACGCCCCTATGGTCCCCCACTGACGGAGACCCTCGAGCCGGCGTTGCTGGACGGGGTGGTCCGGTCCCTGTTTCCGCGCAGGACCGACTTCACCCCACCAGCGATGGATCCCCCGCAAGGGGCGGCTCCGCCGGACGAGCAGGTCCCCCCGGTGACGGTGGAGGAGCTCCGCGCGGGGGTTCTCACCCTCCGCGCGAAGAAGACGGCCCCCGGGCCAGACGGCGTCCCCGCACGGGTGGTGGCGATCGCCGCCTCCCAAATGGAGGACAGGTTTCGGGACCTCTTCAGCGCGTGCTTTACGGCTGGGAGGTTCCCGAAACTGTGGAAGGAGGGGCAGCTCTGCCTCCTCCGAAAGGAGGGACGTCCGGTGGACTCCCCGTCGGCATACCGGCCCATCGTCTTGCTCGATGAGGTCGGTAAACTGTTCGAGGGGATCATCGCGTCCCGGCTTCATGGCCTTTTGCGGGGGGTAGGGCCGGACCTGTCGGACGCCCAATTCGGCTTCCGACAAGGGCGTTCGACGATCGACGCGCTGGCCCTACTCAAGGGCCAGGTGAAGGAGGCGGTGGAGGCGGGGGACGGAGTGCTGGCAGTGTCGTTCGACATTGCAAACGCCTTCAACTCCGTCCCCCACTCGACGATATTGGAGGCGCTCCGGTATCACGGAGTGCCCCAATACCTGCAGGATCTGCTGGCCAGCTACCTGGAGGGCCGAGAGGTCCTCCTCGCGGACCGGACGGGCACGGTGAGGCGGTACGGAGCAGAGTCCGGTGTTCCGCAGGGGTCAGTTCTGGGGCCCTCCCTGTGGAACATCGGGTTCGACTGGCTCCTACGCGGAGTCCTCCTCCAGGGCACGAGTGTCATCTGCTACGCGGATGACACTCTCCTCACTGCCCGGGGGAGGAACTTTGGAGACGCGGCCTGTCTGGCCTCGGCTGGCGGATCCCTGGTTGCAGAGAGGATCCGCCTCCTGGGATTGAAGGTGGCGCTGCACAAGACCGAGGCCGTATTCTTTCACGGGCCTCGGCAGCGCTGCCCTCCCGACGCCCACATCGTCGTAGAGGGCGTCCGGATAGAGGTCCAGCCCCAGATGAAGTATCTGGGCCTGGTGCTGGACGAGAGGTGGCGCTTCGGCCCGCATTTCAGCGGGCTGTCGACGCGCCTCCTGAAAGCCGCGGACGCCCTCTCGCGGCTGCTCCCGAACCTGGGGGGGCCCAAGGTGGGGTGCCGGCGCCTCTATGCCGGCGTCCTCAGGAGCATGGCCCTATACGGGGCCCCTATCTGGGCGGACTCCCTCCACAGGAGGGAGAATGCGACCGCCATCCGCAAGCCCCAAAGGGCCATTGCACTGCGGGTGGCGAGGGCCTACCGCTCGGTGGGCTTTTCGGCGGCGTGCGCTCTGGCCGGCACCCCTCCTTGGGAGCTGGAGGCTTGGGTGCTCGCCAGAGTGTACGAGTAGACCGCGCAACGAAGGGCGCTCGGGGAGCGCCCCGTCGCCGAAGAGCGGGAGGCCGTGCGGCGGGAGGCGAGGGACGCAATCGTCCTCCACTGGACAGAGGACCTCGCCACCGCCGCCTTTGGCCGCCGGACGTTGGACGCGCTCGGCCCGGTCCTGCAGAGCTGGCTCGAGCGGTCCCACGGTTTCCTCTCGTTCCGTCTGGTGCAGGTGTTGTCCGGCCACGGCTGTTTCGGAACGTACCTGCACCGGATCGGGAGGGAGGAGACCCCGGCGTGCCACGACTGCGGCGCGGCGGAGGACACGGCGCAGCACACCCTCGAGGCGTGCCCGGCTTGGTCCGAGCTGCGCCGCGGTCTGACCGCGGCGGTCGGACAGGACCTCTCGCTTCCTGGTGTGATCAACGCCATGCTGGGGAGCGAGGAGGCCTGGGCAGCGGTGGCCTCCTTTTGCGAGGACGTAATCTCGCAAAAGGAGGAGGCGGAGCGCGCGCGGGAGGACGACCCTCTCGCTGTGCCGCTCCGCAGACGAAGAAGGGGTCGGAGAAGGCGCCAGCCTCTCCCCCCTCATGGTGGCGATGGGCGGGCGACAGGCACGGGGGTGCCGTCTCCCGCATTGCACCCATCACCACCTTCGTCGGTCACTCCCGGGCCCCCGTGAGGGGCCCGCCCTGAAGGACAATCGTCGGCGGAGGACTGGACGTTAAGGCTACGCTGGTTTCCCAGTCCCCCGCCACTCGGACGAAGCGGGAGTGCCGCTGGGTTTTTTAGTGGGTATACCGGGTCAGACCCGGGAGTCCCACATAGCCCCCCATCCCCCGATGGGAGGGTATGCGTAACGCATTTTTCCCAGCGCAAAAAAAAAAAAAAAAAAAAAAAAAAAAGGTTAGGTTAGGTTAGGTTAGGTTAGGTTAGGTTAGGTTAGGTTAGGTTAGGTTAGGTTAGGTTAGGTTAGGTTAGGTTAGGTTAGGTTAGGTTAGGTTAGGTTAGGTTAGGTTAGGTTAGGTTAGGTTAGGTTAGGTTAGGTTAGGTTAGGTTAGGTTAGGTTAGGTTAGGTTAGGTTAGGTTAGGTTAGGTTAGGTTAGGTTAGGTTAGGTTAGGTTAGGTTAGGTTAGGTTAGGTTAGGTTAGGTTAGGTTAGGTTAGGTTAGGTTAGGTTAGGTTAGGTTAGGTTAGGTTAGGTTAGGTTAGGTTAGGTTAGGTTAGGTTAGGTTAGGTTAGGTTAGGTTAGGTTAGGTTAGGTTAGGTTAGGTTAGGTTAGGTTAGGTTAGGTTAGGTTAGGTTAGGTTAGGTTAGGTTAGGTTAGGTTAGGTTAGGTTAGGTTAGGTTAGGTTAGGTTAGGTTAGGTTAGGTTAGGTTAGGTTAGGTTAGGTTAGGTTAGGTTAGGTTAGGTTAGGTTAGGTTAGGTTAGGTTAGGTTAGGTTAGGTTAGGTTAGGTTAGGTTAGGTTAGGTTAGGTTAGGTTAGGTTAGGTTAGGTTAGGTTAGGTTAGGTTAGGTTAGGTTAGGTTAGGTTAGGTTAGGTTAGGTTAGGTTAGGTTAGGTTAGGTTAGGTTAGGTTAGGTTAGGTTAGGTTAGGTTAGGTTAGGTTAGGTTAGGTTAGGTTAGGTTAGGTTAGGTTAGGTTAGGTTAGGTTAGGTTAGGTTAGGTTAGGTTAGGTTAGGTTAGGTTAGGTTAGGTTAGGTTAGGTTAGGTTAGGTTAGGTTAGGTTAGGTTAGGTTAGGTTAGGTTAGGTTAGGTTAGGTTAGGTTAGGTTAGGTTAGGTTAGGTTAGGTTAGGTTAGGTTAGGTTAGGTTAGGTTAGGTTAGGTTAGGTTAGGTTAGGTTAGGTTAGGTTAGGTTAGGTTAGGTTAGGTTAGGTTAGGTTAGGTTAGGTTAGGTTAGGTTAGGTTAGGTTAGGTTAGGTTAGGTTAGGTTAGGTTAGGTTAGGTTAGGTTAGGTTAGGTTAGGTTAGGTTAGGTTAGGTTAGGTTAGGTTAGGTTAGGTTAGGTTAGGTTAGGTTAGGTTAGGTTAGGTTAGGTTAGGTTAGGTTAGGTTAGGTTAGGTTAGGTTAGGTTAGGTTAGGTTAGGTTAGGTTTTTTTTTTTTTTTTTTTTTTTTTTTTTTTTTTTTTTTAAATATACCACTACCTCCAACATGATCGGAGTCTTTGTTTTTCTGTTTTTATTTAATTACGTCTTTGTTTTTCTGTTTTTATTTAATTACTTTAAAATTTTCTTTAATCTATACTTATGTTTAATTTTACAGTTTATATATTTGTTTCTTTCATATTCTAATACTCTCTTTACTTGTCATACAAACACGGGGGGTGCTGCAGCACTTCTTATTTTTGCTTTTACTTTAACACTTGTATTTATTTTAAGCTATACTTTTAACATAATATTGTATCTATTTATTTATTTACTCATTTATCCAAATTATATTTTACTTACTATTATTCTATGCTGGCCTCTAATATAATGTACTATATTATGACAGCATATTTATTTATGCTGTTTTATTTCGACTTATTACTGTCTTTACTATATATCTACAATAATTCAAAAATTTTTCTGCCTCTTTGCTCTTAATTATGTCCTTTACTGTGAACGGTGTTATTGCCGTGCCTATGATGTTTTCGGCGTTAAACCGGTGTTTTGCAAATTGTGGGCAGTCAAATAGTACGTGCTGGACCGATTCACTAGCGTCCGGGTCGCAGATGCACGATGGACTCTCCTTGCACTTGAAGCGATTCAAGTACTCAGAGAATCCACCGTGCCCCGTCATTATCTGTGTATTCAGGCCGCTTGTTCCTATCCTGCGAATGACACTGTATGCCACCCGCACATCCGGGAAGAATAACTTTGTTACAGATGCGGTGTCGCTGGTTTCGTATCTACGGTTCCACTCATCAAGCGTCTCCACACGTATACTTCGCTTGATGTATGAGATCGGACACCGATCGTAATCAGGCTTTCTTTTGGAGTTCTCAGCGGCCTCTCTTGCTAGTTGGTCAGCTCTTTCGTTCCCCGGCAGCCCTACGTGAGCTTTAATCCAGAACAAGTTTACGAGCTTGTTCTGGTGGGATGCAGATCTTATATTATCCCTAGCTTCTACAGCGAGAGGATGATGCGAACCGGGATTCGTGATTGTTTGGAGAGCCGCCATTGAGTCGCTGAAAATTCCGAAAGAAGATTCCTTGCGCCTAATTATCTCCCTCGTTGCTCTTGTTATTGCTAGGAGTTCAGCCTGGTAAACTGTGCAGTAATTTGATAGAGCAAGTTTGAGGGCTCTGGTCTCGGCCTCACTATTCCATATGGACAGTGAAGCACCAACCCCTCCTCCGATCTTGCTCCCGTCCGTAAAGATGCGGACGTCAAAATTGCAGTTGTTGTCAAGTTGCTCTTGATTCACCAGACTGTTGAACTGCAAGATGTCGCGTGATGCGGGATGAGGATTTCCAATTGCTGCGGCCATTCGCTCGACTTCCCTGTCCCCAAGTGATGCCCGGGGCACCCCCCTCCTGGCCTCGTACAGTGATGCTGCCTCACGAACTCGGAGGTCAAGGGGGAGCAAACCGGACAGCACCAGTGCTGAGTTCAGGGAAACCGTTCGATATGCCTTGCACATTTTCTGAGCAATTCCACGTTGGACTGCCCCAAGCTGCTTTACAATGCCCACTTTCTTTGCAGCCGGTGCCCAGACGCTAGCAGCGTAAAGTATTATGGGCTCTACGGTCGCCACGTATATCACCCGAATAACTTCTGGGTGAAGCCCCCAACTGATCTTTGCGGCTCTACACAGCTGCTTGTAGATAGCAATTGCCTTCCTGCAAACGTGTGAGACGTGGGTGTTGAAGGTCAGTTTTTGATCGATGGTTACACCCAGAAGCTTCATTTCTTGTGACATGCCGATGTCGATCCCCCCCATCCTCAGGCGTGGTGTGTCGTATTTTAATTTTCTGGTTATCACCATTGCTGTTGTTTTATGCGGTGCAAATTTTAGTTTGTTCTCGACACCCCACGCCAGAACATGATTGAGAGCGGCATTGGCACATTCCTCCACCTCTAGTGCGGTCTCTCCGTCAAATACCAAGAGGACATCGTCCGCAAACGCCTGAACGTAATTCCCCCTGTTCTCTGCTGCTTTTAGGAGGGGGTCTAGGACTAAGTTCCACAATATTGGGCCCCCAATTGAGCCTTGGACACAACCCTTGTTGGTGTCCTTGCTGTATACTTCCCCACCGTACCTGATTGCAACTCTTCGGTTTCTGAGGTAGCTGTCGATGACCCGCCTAAGGTTGATTGGACACTTCTCCTCTGCCAGGCGGACTCTTATCGCCGGCCACCAGGCACTATCAAAAGCTCCCTCTATGTCCAGCGATACAAGCGTAACTATTCTTTTTTGTGCTAGTTTTTTGTTGACATGCTGCATGAGGGCATAGAGGGAGTCCTCAGTGCTTTTTTGTGGCATGAATCCGTACTGACGGGTGCTCATCCTTGGTAAAAGGTGGAACTTAAGGCGGGCCACCAGCATTTTCTCATATATCTTCCCTAATATAGGCAATAGTCCAATCGGCCTATAAGATTTGGGAGTGGAATATGTCTCTTTTCCAGGCTTCCTCAGTATCACGACTGTTGCTTGCTTCCAGGACGTGGGGAAATGATGGTGTTCTAGGCACTTATTTAAGAACTTTAAAAATAATTCCAGGTCATTAGCCACGGCATGACAACAAATGTCGGCGGTAAAGCCATCGGAACCCGGCGCCTTCTTCGGGTTGAAGGACTCCATTGAGTTTTTTAATTCTGCCGTCGTAAACGGTGGGTCGCAAGGATCATCTTGTTCACCAGAGTTTACGCTTTCGGCTTTTATTCGGATGGATTGGTGATGAGCATTGTCGGATTCGATGTGGTCTTCCGGATAAAACGTTTCCGCTAGCAACTTTACGGATCCCTTCGCATCTAGCACATCACCGTTCCGTTCCAATGGCAGGTCCTCCTCCCTACGCCGCGTCCTACCTATCACCCTGTATATACCCTCCCAAACCCCCTCCCTATCCTGTTTCCCACAGAATTCCTTCCAACTCTCGGTCTGAGCTTTGGCCGCTTCTAACTCATACTCTTCTTTCTGTTTCAGGTACTCTTCTATGACCTTTGGCTTCCGGACTTGGGCAGCACAGCGGATCCTGCGCTTCTTGGTAGCGACGGCCTTCTTGATCTCAGCGAGTCTCTCGGACCACCACGGCAAGGTAAGTTCCTCTTGGACTTTTTTGGTTGGTATTGTTTGCTTGCATGTTTCTTCTATTGCTTTTGTAAGGTTGTCTGTTATAGTGTCAATTTGCTCAATGTCTTTAATTTTGTCTATTTCGGCTGCTGTGAATTTATAGTCTATTTTCAATTGGCCAAACTTCTCATGAAATTCAGCCCAATTGGCTTTTTTGGTGTTAAATTTCCTGGTCGTTCTCTCAACTTTGATGCCTTTGGATTTCTGCAAGAGGATCTTAAACATAATGCCGTTGTGATCCGAGCTCGTCAGACCTTCATCAATCCTCCAGTCGTCTACCAAGTCCAATAAATCATTAGAACAAGCGGTAATGTCCACGTAACTGCTGTACCGCTTTCCTCCTCGGATAGTGTCAAAGGTCGGAATTTCCCCTCGGTTAAGTATGTTCAGGTTAAGTTCACCGAGAGTTGCTGCCATCTCTTCCCCCCTGACGTCGGCTATCGGGCTGCCCCACCACAGGCTCTTTGCATTGGCGTCCCCTCCATAGATCAGTCTCTTGGAACCGACCGCAAGCCCTATTTGTTTTAGGTGTTCTAAATAGGGCTCAATAGGCTGGTCTGGCTCAAAGTAAAAGGAGACAAGCATGATCTCCCAGGCTCTGGTTCGGACTCCCACCACAACGATGTTATTTGTGGTGAGAGTCGGGTACTGTATAATGTCAAAGTTGTGGTTAAACACAGCAACGGCTGCTTTGACATTTCCTTCCCCTGGGCTGGTGTTCTGAAAGATCCTCACTCCACTGTAATTTTTCATAGTACTTGAGCCCCCCACGTAGGGTTCCTGGAGCAGAGCCACGGCTGCTTTCCTGTGATTAGCTTCAATCATGAGTTCATTCGTGGCGAGCTGCTTCCTCTGGAGGTTTGCCTGCATTACCAGGTGTGGAGCCTCGCTGGTGGGTGTGTTGCTCTCTAGTGCTCCTCTGCCCGTGACCACCTTAGCAATACGCCGTTGTGGCCCTCGCCAATGCATCCCACTTCCTTCTTATCGGGCAGTCCTCACTGAAGGCGTTGTGCTCTGCATTTGCCAGTTTTGCATGCGTGCAATTACAGCATGTCGGCACTGCACCATTGAGCCAGTAACTACAGTCCGACTTTTTGTGGGGCCCGGCGCAATGGCTACATTTCTCAACCGTTTCTTTGCAGAAACGCCTGCCATGGCCGTACCCCAGACAAAGCGAACACTGGACAAGGGGAGACTGGTCTGCGATTCGGATGCGCTGCAGGTCAATCTGCACGGTCTCCGCGTCCATAATCCTGGTCCATATTTTGGGGGACACCCTAACGACGACATGGTTCATAAGAGGGTTTCTTGTTCTCTTCCTGTATCGGATCTCCACTCTATTTTCCTCTTTGTCAAGATCCCTGAATATCCTCTCGTTCTGATTTCTCAAGGCGAGAAGGATATCGTCATCGGTGTTATATGTCATGACGTCTTTGAGGATTAGAAGTGGGTCCTTGTTCCTAATGTCGTCGACGTTAAGGTGATTACCCGCTTTCTGGATTCTCTCCTTTAATACTCGCCTCTCTTCCTCGCTCCGGCAACCCATGATGACCTTTCTGTCCTTGGCCTTCCTAATTTTATCGATGGTCACCCCCCCTTCCTTGGCATTTACCGCAGTCCGGATTTTGTGAAGCACCTCATCCCCAGTCTCTGTTTCGTCAGTGGAGGTGACCACCACGGAGTGCAGGGTGGCTTGCTCCGGGAGTCTTCCCCTACTGCTGCCAGCCGCCACGCTCGCATAGGTGGCCCCCTCCAAGACTTTCTGATGTGACTGCAACGTGTCTCTGAGACCCTCCATCTTTTCAGTGTTTTCTGTGATGAGTTTGAGATGCTCCTCCATCTTTTTGAGCAGCTCGTTTTCCACCTGGCAACTGGCAGGGTGAGAAGAGAGTGGAGGGTGTAAAGGTTCCTCCTCTTCCTTCTCACCTCGCCCTTTGCTCTGAGCCGTTTCCTTGCCCTTAACCGCCTCCGACTCCTTAAGCAGCTGATAAAGTCGTTCCACGGCTGCGATAACGCCATCTTTAATTTCGGTTTTCGTGTTTCTAGAGTTGCCGAGGTGGAGCTTTGCCTTACTGAGGCATGCCCTTCCCTCAGCAAGTCTGGTGGGATATATCGGTTTCGGGGGCGGGCTATCCGGGGCATCCAACGACGGTGTTTGGGTTTTTGCCTTGGAGGGACCTGCCACCGGCGCCGCCACCTTTTTTGGTAAGGTCTTTGTCCTGGCCTCTATCTCGCCAATGCCATGTCGGACCACAAAAGTTTTGTCCTGGGTTCCCGACGTGGAGGGAGATACCTTTTCGGCCGATTCCGCGGCTTTCTTGGGGGAGTTTGATGCCGTGTTTTTGCACGGGGTCCTAAGTCCGAGCATGATGTTGTAGGTAGGGTAGTCTGTCTTTTAATTAAGACGTGTAAGTTTCGTCAATACTAATAACGTCACAAAAAATTTTGATTTGTCAAAAGACGTCTTAATGTAATAAGTTTTACTCTATATGGAGTAAGTCTGAATAAAATGTGTCACTTATTTGTGACACTCGCAGATGTCCTATTCTATAAGCTATTGCTCAATAGAGCTATAATTGCGGTCAAAATTAAAATTTCAAGTCGTAAGTGTATATAACACGCCTTCAGAGGCGCTAAAAGTGTCAGAAACCGTCTACTTTCCCAGTTTCACTATAGAACTAAGTATAAGCGCAGCCGGAAGGGCAAAAAACGCAAACTAATTTTTTGCCAAAACTCAAAAGTTTACCTGCCTAGACACGAATGGGTGGGTGGGAGGGCAAATTTTTGACTTTTTATCTGAGCTAGGCGGACGTGCGAGGTGTCAAAAGACGCGTCTCGGCGCCGGCCAGCGAGCTATGAGGTTTTTGGAATTTACGCTGAAGAAAATTTTTGAAATTTCCTGAAAAAACTGAATTTACGACCAAAATGTATGCAGAAAACGGGAATAACACCACCAAACGGGACTCGAACACGCGGAACGCGCGCCGGAGTACAGGTAAGGCAGGTAAGTATCAATTAAAATTATAAAAATGTAAATCTA